>CM026560.1:16414949-18814949 GCA_015143295.1 Tetracentron sinense | reverse complement strand
ATAACCTAGCATAGGATTTTTTAATCCTAGAAGCTTTAAGAGTGTGTTGGCCTATGTGAGCGTGTGTGTTTAACCATTCAATCAAGAAATCTTTAACCATAGTTAAAAGGGTTAAAACTTGAAACTTGAAAGGGACATATGGACCGCACAGCCACTATATAGTGGACCGCACAGTCCGTTAATTACTTCCCCCTTGTTTCTATGGTCTAGAAACATTTGCAAGCCCAGGAACCAAACACGATCTTATCTTGAGAAAAAAAAAATTCGAGCTTATGTATTCAATGAACCAAAACTTTGTGGGCAAAAGCAAACAGAGGAATGTTCGTTCTCAACATTAGGGTTGTCAATGGATCGATCTTGAGCTTACATTTTTTGTTTAATTGGTTATTTTTAAAAATTGTTTAATTGGTTAAAATAAAATAAATCTTAACTTAAGTTTTGTTTCTAAAAACTAAGATTAGATTCATTAACTTTTAGGATTAATGAATCTTAATTATAGTTAAAGAAGACACGCGTTGGGCAAAGAGATTAGTCCCGAGTACCTTATAGCAGGCTACCTTAGGTTTTCAATTTGAATGCTCCGTTTCAATGTAAAATAGGAGAAGATAAATCAAATTGGCGGTGTGTTTGTTTGTGCGTAAAAACTTTCATATGTAAAATCTTTTATGAAAAATAAACAATTTCTTTAAATATTTTTTAAAAATGATAACAGTACCCCTTTTACATTTCTTTCACTACTTTTATTTTTAATTTAATTTTGTTGAATTTGTTTTTATTTTATTTTAGAGCCTTTGATTATTTACCGCCCAAAGGAACGCACACTACTCTATAGGCCACCACCTATCCCCTTTGTCCTCCTTCAACTATAGTTAAGCTTAAATAACCTAGGGTTAATATTTCTTTTACATTTTTGTTTAAATCAAGGTTAGATGGATGAACCTGAGAGAAAGATGAGTGAATCTTAATGTCGCGACCCAAAACCCACCCTAGGAGTTAGAGTGAACTTTGGACGACTAATCATGACTTGCTTGACAACCAACCAGCAAAAACCCACAGAGCATATACAATAGAGGATATAAACAGCGGAACATACTCTAACATAGCACAGCGGAAGTCTAAACAAACCTCTATGTATATACGAATCCAAGTTTACACAAAAGGAATCCAAAAGAAAGTGCGAACAGACCAGCCAAAATACATGAATGTATATCTCTCATCTCACCCACAGCTAATCCACTCAGAATCTAACACCACCTACTGATAACCCTCTACGGGAGATTCCTCCAAAGGCTCCTCGACGTAGTCCTCTTCCACCCATGGACCAGGAGCACAAACATCAAATGGAGCAGCAGCTCCCTCAGAACCTGCCGACATAAGAAGTAAGGCTGAGCATGGAATACTCAGCGGGTACCAAATACTAACCAATAGTCATAGCATAAAAATGGAAATACATAAATCAGGAGCAATTCATATATGTTAGACGGAAACAATTCATATCATACAAGGAAGTAAAACAATTTATAATCATGCTTGTATTTCGTAGAAAGCCGATAAAACCTCTTGAAAACATCGTGCACTTGACTTGGCTTGAAATATCTTTTCGTACTTGAAAGCTTGTCGTGTTTGTCTTACTTGATCTCGTCGAGCGTGTCGTACGTGTCATGTCATGCATGTCATGCGTGCTTGCTTGTGATCATGTAACTTGTGAGATACACTTGTGAGATATCCTTGTGAGATGCGCTTGAGAGATGCCTTGAGAGGGAAGGGAGACCCTTCTTTATGCAATGCACTTGCGAGGGAAGGGAGACCATTCTTCATGATATGTATATACTTGCGAGGGAAGGGAGGCCCTTCTTCATGATATGCACTTGTGAGTGAGGGGAGACCCCTCGTGGAATGTTGGTTCTTGTTTTCTTGTGAAAAGCGAGGTAAAACATATCATAGGATATGTCCCACCTCTAACCATGTTCTTGAAAACCTCGATAAATCATGTCATGCATGCCGTGCTCGTGGGAACCGTGTACATACTTGCATTTAAATTTAAATATGACATTTGGGTAATTTCACAACACATATAACATCAATGATTGAGCAATGTAATATTCATATCATTTAGGGAAAGCAAGAAAACACACTATCATAGGCCCTAGCAATATTCATAATTTATTAGGCATGCATTTCCTAATTTACAACTCATTTTATTCACCTTGGCATTTCATCAAACATGGTGTGTTCATTATTCATTATTCATTTAAACCTAAATCATGCTTTTCTAGGTGAGTTTACTCACATCATAAAGGTGTGTTTATTATGGATACAATGCCCTCCCCATTTTAATCATCACAACTCAACCCTTGGCATCCAATCGCCCATTCCATCTCCATTCACCATTCACAACCATCCATCTCATAGCACATGTGTAAATGAAAGAAAATCAAAAGAAATAAAGGGAAAAGAGGAACTATAACTAGGAGGGTAGTAAGAAGTACCGACCTTGAAGAAATGAGGAAGAAACCCCTTCCAAAAACGACCTTGAGATGCTGCCCTAGCTTGGGGGAACGCTCTCCACGAGTGCTTGAGCCGTGATCCTGGAGAAAAACCGGACTTGCAGTGATCTAGGGTCTCAAAACCCCTTTGATTCTTCTCCAAAAGCAAAACCCTAGCTTAGGAAACCCTTTCTCCTCTCTTCTAATCCCCCAAATCCTCTAAGTGTTGAGAATGAGCCCTAAAGGCTCGGGTTAAACTCTTAAGGTAAGAGTGAACCGACCAAAAGACCATAATACCCTTATTAAAATTTTTGCAAAAACACGAGTGCCGAACACGTTGTGCTGTGAATAGTGCCAAACACGTTGTGCTGTGAATAGTGCCGAGCACGTTGTGCTGTGAATAGTGCCGAACACGTTGTCACGTTGTGTTGTGCATAGTGCTGAGCTCGTTGTCTGTTGTGTTGTGCATAGTGCTGAGCTTGTTGTCCGTTGTCTTATGTACAACGTGCCCGTCGTGAGCTGTACAACGTACACGTTGTTTGCTGTACAACGGATGCACAACGTATACGTTATCAGAGTACGTTGTCTGTGCCTTATCAGAGCACGTTGTCAGAGCACGTTATCGGAGTACGTTGTCTATGCATTGTCTGTGCCTTATTAGAGCACGTTGTCAGAGCACGTTATCAGAGCTACGTCCTTAGTGCCTTCCGAGCTACGATTGCCTGCAGGTCCAGACTGTTTTGGCCATATCTTTTGACTCGTTCGTCAGATTTTGACAATTTAACTTGCGTTGGGTTCGTACTTCGAAAAGAAACATTTCTGACGTTTCGAAATTTCCAATTTCTTCCTTATTTATTAATTATACCTCTTTAAAGGCAAAATGGCAACGAAAGTGTCATGCATTACATGTGAAAAGGTCCGGGGCTCTACATCCTCCCCCCCTTACAAAAATTTCATCCTCGAAATTTAGACGCTACTTGCATTACAAACCAAAAATAAAATTACAAGTCATATACAAAAACTCATTCAATTAATTCTGGGTACTTTGCTTTGACTTCGGCTTCACGCTCCCATGTAGCTTCTTCCCGAGCATGGTGTTGCCATTGCACAAGAACCAAAGGGATTGTCTTGTTGCGAAGCACCTGATCTCTTCGATCCAAAATCTGAACCGGCTTTTCAATCAAGGTGGGGTCCTCTCGAATCTCCAACGGTTCCAAGTCTATGACATGCGAAGGATCCGCAATGTACTTTCGAAGCATAGACACATGGAAGACGTTGTGAACTGCGGCCATGTGAGGTGGGAGAGCTATCCTGTAAGCAACCTCACCAAGGACTGAGCTTGCCTCGCTTTCCAAATCTCATGATCCCTTTGTTAGGAGATACTTTCACAAAAACTTGATCCCCTACTTGAAATTCCAAGTCCCTACGGCGCGTGTCCGCATAACTTTTCTGGCGATCGTGAGCGGCTTTCAATCATTCCCGAAGATCTTAACTGTGCCTGCAGTTTGCTCAATCAACTCCGGACCAAGTACTTTCCTTTCTCCTACCTCATCCCAATAGAGAGGAGACCTACAACTTCGTCCATACAAGGCCTCAAATGGTGCCATTTGGATACTCGCCTGATAGCTGTTATTATAGGCGAATTCAACCAAAGGCAAGTGCTCTTCCCAACTGCCTCTGAAATCCAACATACAAGCCCGAAGCATGTCTTCAATGACTTGGTTCACTCTCTCGGTTTGTCCATCCGTCTATGGATGAAAAGCGGTGCTGAAATCAAGTCGGGATCCCATAGCCTCCTGGAAGCTTTTCCAGAATCGTGATGTGAATCTTGGATCCCGATCTGACACAATACTAACGGGCACTCCGTGCAACCTCACCACTTCCTTGATGTACAAAGCGGCTAACTGACTAGAGTTGAAAGTAGTTCGGTAAGGTAAGAAGTGAGCGGACTTCGTCAAACGATCCACTACTACCCATATCGCATCTCAGCCCCTTGCCGTCTTTAGCAAGCCAACTATGAAATCCATGGATATGTTCTCCCATTTCCACTCGGGAATCAGAAGGGACTGTAATAGACCTGCGAGCCGCATGTGTTCTGCTTTTACCTGTTGACACACCAAGCACCGTGCTACATATTCCGCAACCTCCCTCTTTATATTCCGCCACCAAAAGTGACTCTTGAGGTTCCGGTACATCTTTGTACCCCCTGGATGCACTGTGTACTTCGAACGGTGTGCTTCATCCAAAATCTCTCTTCGAAGATCTGCATTGGCTGGGACGCACATCCTTCCCTTGAATGTGATAGCACCCCGACTAGTGAGAGAGAAGTCCTCACTACCCTTAGCAACTTCCTTGTCCCGATAAGCCAATAATTCAGCATCCGTGGCTTGGTATTCTTGGATCAAATCTATAATGTATGGCCGAACCGTAACATTTGCCAAGGTAGGACCACAGACAGAGTCATTCACACTGATGTCCAGATTTGCCAAGTCTTCAAGTAGCTTCCATTCCTACACTAACATGCATGCTAATAACCCCGGAGGTCTTCTACTCAAAGCATCAGCTACTACATTTGCTTTACCCGGGTGGTATTGAATGGTACAATCATATTCTTTCAAAAATTCCATCCAACGCCGTTGCCTTAGATTCAGCTCCTTTTGGGAAAAGAGATACTTGAGACTCTTGTGGTCCATATACACATAGAATTCCACCCCGTATAAGTAATGTTGCCAGATCTTGAGTGCAAACACGACTGCGGCAAGCTCTAAGTCATGCGTGGGGTAATTCTTCTCATGCTCCTTCAATTGCCTCGATACATAGGCGATGACTTTCTTGTGCTGCATGAGTACACACCCAAGTCCAACGTGTGAGGCATCACTATACACCTCATACCCATAAGGTCCAGATGGCACAGTAAGGATAGGGGCTGTAGTAAGCCTCTTCTTCAGTTCCACGAAACTGATCTCGCACTTATCACTCCATACAAACTTGGCGTTCTTCCTTGTCAGGTAAGTGAGCGGTGCTGCAAGGCTAGAGAAACCCTCTACGAATCTCCTGTAGTAGCCTGCCAACCCAAGAAAGCTGTGTATCTCGGTAACACTCTTGGGTCTCGCCCAACTCATAATTGCTTCGATCTTCTTTGGATCTACCGAGATACCTTCTGCAGAAACAACGTGGCCTAGGAATGCCACCTCTTCCAACCAAAACTCACACTTGCTAAGTTTAGCGTATAGCTTGTGCTCTCTTAGCATTTCCAAAGCAAGGCATAGGTCGCATGTGTGATCTTCCCGTGTCTGGGAATAGACCAAAATGTCATCAACAAATACAATCACGCACCTATCAAGATATGGCCGGAACACCCAGTTCATCAAATCCATTAAGGCTGCCGGCGCGTTCGTGAGTCCAAAAGGCATCACCAAGAACTCGTAGTGTCCATACCGAGTCCTGAAAGCAGTTTTGGGAACATCTTCCACCTTAATCTTCAACTGGTGATAACCCGATCGAAGGTCTATCTTTGAGAAAAATATCGCTCCCTTCAACTGATCGAACAAATCATCAATTCTAGGCAATGGATACCTATTCTTTATAGTGACCTTGTTTAATTGCTGGTAATTGACGCACATCCGCATCGAACCATCTTTCTTCTTAACAAACAACACCGGGGCACCCCACGGTGAGACACTTGGTCGAATGAAATCAAGACCTTGTAATTCTTCCAACTGGGTCTTTAACTCTTTCAGTTCAATAGGGGCCATTCTATACGGAGCCCTGAAAACAGGAGCTATGCCTGGTGCAAGCTCGATCACAAACTCAATCTCCCTGTCTGGAGGCAATCCTGGCAACTCCTCTGGAAATACATCCAGGAACTCACTCACAACCGGAATAGTCGATGAGTCCTTTGCCTCGGGGTTAGCTAAGCTCAACGCCACAAAACGAGCAATATATCTACTTTTCAACCCGCGAAAGTGGAATGGTTTTCCTTCTACTGGCTTGAAGAGTACCATTTTCTCAAAGCAAGCTATATGCCCATGATGTGCTGCTAACCAATCCATTCCCAATATAACATCAAAGTCTTGGAATCCAAGGACGATGAGATCAACCGCCAACTCGTGGCTTCCAACTTGGACCACACTATTTCTATACACTTTATCTGCCAATACTGATTTGCCGAGAGGAGTCGAAATGGCTAACTCCGGTTCTAGCTGACTTGGCTCTACAGAAAAGCCTTCTGAAAAACTCGTCGAGACAAATGAATGAGTAGACCCGGTATCAATCAACACTCGAGCCAAATACTCATTGACTAGTAGGGTTCCTGAAATTTTAACTAGCGGAGTTAATCTATGCATCAACAGTGTATACATGTAGGTATATATACATATATAACATGCCAAGTACGTACACAATCAATTAATACTTAACAGTTTAATTTACGGATAATTAAATAAGCTACAACTGCGTACCTTGCACTACATCGTCAGATGCAAGTGCATCACCCTCTGTTAAGGCAAAAACTCGCCCCTGGTTTGCCTGGCGAGACTGAGGTGTAGACCGGGTAGTCTGAGATGACGCCTGATATGATCCTGCTGGGCGTGCTGGTGGCCTAATCCCCTGAGACTGGCCTGGTAAATGCCGACTGGGGCAATCCCTGATCATATGGCCCTGGCGACCACAATGAAAACATCCACCCGATGCTCTTCGGCAATCTCCTGCCGGGTGCCTTCGGTCGCATGAAGTGCAGACCTCGTGTGTATAAGTCGGAGGGGCCGGAGGTGGATCATACCTCATCGTCTGAGGTGCAACAGGCCGTGGGGCCAGAAGAGCCTGAGGTCGCGGTGCCTGAGGCACATACTGCCGTGGAGCTGGAGGCGCATAAGATGGCCTCATCGGTGGTGCTGGCCACGCATATTGATAAGGGCCGGTACGAGCCCGCCTCTCTAGAGGTGTTGAACTACTGGATTGGCCTCTCGTCAATTCCCTCTTCTTGGACACCGCCTCAGAGTTGGTCTCAACCAACAAGGCTTTATCCACCACTTCAGCTTTAGTGGCGTGCCTAAAGACCGATACTTTCTCCATGATGACATCCTTGAGTCCTTGCTCAAACCTCCTCGCCTTCATTGCCTCGGTGGCAATCATATGTGTCGCGAAGCGTGATAGCTCCGAGAACTTGGCCTCATAAGCGGCCACAGACATCGAACCTTGCTCAAGGTTGATGAATTCCCTCTATTTCTTTTCCCGTGCTCTAATCGGAAAATACTTCTTGTAAAAAGTATCTTTGAATTCCTCCCAAGTCCAAGGTTGACCCTGCATGGTCAAATCTCGCGTCCTCAATGCGGACAACCACCAATGGTGGGCTTCACCTTCTAGCATGAAAACTGCCCATGCTACTCTATCCTCCTCTGTAGGCGAGAGGACCGCAAAGATCTTCTCCATCTGGAGGATCCATGCCTCCGCAGCAAGAAGGTCCACACTCCCATAGAAGGGTGGAGGCCTCAATCTCCTGAATGCCTCAACTCCAGCGGTACAATGTACTGGAGCTGCGGGCGGTGGAGTAGGTGCTGCCGATGATGGTATAGCCTGCCGAGCCGCCAGTATGGCGAGTGTCTCAGCAATAGAGCCTAAGACCTGAGAGAGGTCCGGCTGCTCATCCTCATCCCGTGAAGAAGAGGAAGCTCTGGTTTGTGGTCCACGACCCCGTGTGTTCCGTCTCATGACTAAAGTCCTGAGAATAATAACACCACATGAGTCTAACTTGAAACCACAGTTTATTTCAATGTCATTTCACAATAATTCAATTTGTATTAGTTGTATAATACTAATACACATCACATCAAGTCATCAGAGTATTCATCACATTATACTTATACTTTAGTGTTCTGGTGTACCTAGGACCGTACTTGGTTAAAGCAACCATTTTAGACTAAGACTAAAGTTTAGTCTTAAACTTGGAACCAGACTCGTTCCCGACTCACTTCCTTCCTAACTTGTTTCCTAACATATGCTCTTGTCAAGCCGTGGTATAAGATTCTAAGTGACCCTAGAGACCTAAAGCCTAAGCTCTGATACCACTTCTGTCGCGACCCAAAACCCACCCTAGGAGTTAGAGTGAACTTTGGACGACTAATCATGACTTGCTTGACAACCAACCTGCAAAAACCCACAGAGCATATACAATAGAGGATATAAACAGCGGAACATACTCTAACATAGCACAGCGGAAGTCTAAACAAACCTCTATGTATATACGAATCCAAGTTTACACAAAAGGAATCCAAAAGAAAGTGCGGACAGACCCGCCAAAATACATGAATGTATATCTCTCATCTCACCCACAGCTAATCCACTCAGAATCTAACACCACCTACTGATAACCCTCTACGGGAGATTCCTCCAAAGGCTCCTCGACGTACTCCTCTTCCACCCATGGACCAGGAGCACAAACATCAAATGGAGCAGCAGCTCCCTCAGAACCTGCCGACATAAGAAGTAAGGCTGAGCATGGAATACTCAGCGGGTACCAAATACTAACCAATAGTCATAGCATAAAAATGGCAATACATAAATCAGGAGCAATTCATATATGTTAGACGGAAACAATTCATATCATACAAGGAAGTAAAGCAATTTATAATCATGTTTGTATTTCGTAGAAAGCCGATAAAACCTCTTAAAAACATCGTGCACTTGACTTGACTTGAAATATCTTTTCGTACTTGAAAGCTTGTCGTGTTTGTCTTACTTGATCTCGTCGAGCGTGTCGTACGTGTCATGTCATGCATGTCATGCGTGCTTGCTTGTGATCATGTAACTTGTGAGATACACTTGTGAGATATCCTTGTGAGATGCGCTTGAGAGATGCCTTGAGAGGGAAGGGAGACCCTTCTTTATGCAATGCACTTGCGAGGGAAGGGAGACCCTTCTTCATGATATGTATGTACTTGCGAGGGAAGGGAGGCCCTTCTTCATGATATGCACTTGTGAGTGAGGGGAAACCCCTCGTGGAATGTTGGTTCTTGTTTTCTTGTGAAAAGCGAGGTAAAACATATCGTTGGATATGTCCCACCTCTAACCATGTTCTTGAAAACCTCGATAAATCATGTCATGCATGCCGTGCTCGTGGGAACCGTGTACATACTTGCATTTAAATTTAAATATGACATTTGGGTAATTTCACAACACATGTAACATCAATGATTGAGCAATGTAATATTCATATCATTTAGGGAAAGCAAGAAAACACACTATCATAAGCCCTAGCAATATTCATAATTTATTAGGCATGCATTTCCTAATTTACAACTCATTTTATTCACCTAGGCATTTCATCAAACATGGTGTGTTCATTATTCATTATTCATTTAAACCTAAATCATGCTTTTCTAGGTGAGTTTACTCACATCATAAAGGTGTGTTTATTATGGATACAATGCCCTCCCCATTTTAATCATCACAACTCAACCCTTGGCATCCAATCTCCCATTCCATCTCCATTCACCATTCACAACCATCCATCTCATAGCACATGTGTAAATGAAAGAAAATCAAAAGAAATAAAGGGAAAAAAGGAACTATAACTAGGAGGGTAGTAAGAAGTACCGACCTTGAAGAAATGAGGAAGAAACCCCTTCCAAAAACGACCGTGAGATGCTGCCCTAGCTTGGGGGAACGCTCTCCACGAGTGCTTGAGCCGTGATCTTGGAGAAAAACCGGACTTGCAGTGATCTAGGGTCTCAAAACCCCTTTGATTCTTCTCCAAAAGCAAAACCCTAGCTTAGGAAACCCTTTCTCCTCTCTTCTAATCCCTCAAATCCTCTAAGTGTTGAGAATGAGCCCTAAAGGCTCGGGTTAAATTCTTAAGGTAAGAGTGAACCGACCAAAAGACCATAATACCCTTACTGAAATTTCTGCAAAAACACGAGTGCCGAACACGTTGTGCTGTGAATAGTGCCGAACACGTTGTCACGTTGTGTTGTGCATAGTGCTGAGCTCGTTGTCCGTTGTGTTGTGCATAGTGCTGAGCTCGTTGTCCGTTGTCTTATGTACAACGTGCCCGTCGTGAGCTGTACAACGTACACGTTGTTTGCTGTACAACGGATGCACAACGTATACGTTATCAGAGTACGTTGTCTGTGCCTTATCAGAGCACGTTGTCAGAGCACGTTATCAGAGCTACGTCCTTAGTGCCTTCCGAGCTACGATTGCCTGTAGGTCCAGACTGTTTTGGCCATATCTTTTGACTCGTTCGTCTGATTTTGACAATTCAACTTGCGTTGGGTTCGTACTTCGAAAATGAACATTTCTGACGTTTCGGAATTTCCAATTTCTTCCTTATTTATTAATTATACCTCTTTAAAGGTAAAATGACAACGAAAGTGTCATGCATTACATGTGAAAAGGTCCGGGGCTCTACACTTAACCCCATTTAGTGGGTATTAAAAAAAAATTAAGTAAGATTTTTTATAGGTAATTTTCAATGTTCTTTTACTTTAAACATAATTAGGTAAGATAATGAACAATAAGTAAAGAAAATTTCCAACCTATTTTTAAAAATGTAACTGAAGAATAAAGAATGAGTGAAAAATTTATCTTTTATTGTAAATGTTTTTCATGTCGTAAAATTAATGAAACAAATGGAACCAAGTGTCCTGGGAAGTGATTTAAAACTCTCGAACAGTAGGAACGATAGCCTACAGAGAGAATTGAGCCACACGACCATCGACAATGACAAAGTTGGGTCCACCATTTAATACATGTACAATTTAAATTTTCAATCGTGCGGTCTAGGGCGGGGTCATGACCCTCCCATTTTCTTTTAACTTCTATTGCATTATATAGGGATGTTTTTTGAAAAAAATACATATTATATTAATTTTGTATATAATGGCCCAAACAAAAATTTGTAATTTTTATAAATATATATTATAAAGGTTAATTCTTTAGGCATTTATGTGTTCCTTTTAACCCTTTTAAACCCTAGTTAAGATTTATTATAAACTTTTAAATTTTTTCTAACCAAGGGTAGATATGTAAACCTTAGGGGTGAGTAAAACTTAACCTAAAATAGACATGTGCCAAACATGTTAATGAAAAAACAATCATCATAATATAACAATATTATTAATTTTATTTCTATAATGGATTTATCAAAAGGGAGGCCTTGCTTTTATTTTTATGGACATTTATTGGAAGGGAAATGTTGCTGAGACCGTTCAGGGTGGGGACCACCTTGAGACCATTTCCAACAACATCAGGATTTAAATTTTTTGAAACCTGTGCATTTTTTTTTGTTTCTCAATGTTGTTAGGAATGGTCTCGAGGTGGTCTCCACCCTAGACGGTGGTCTATATCCCTTATTGAAATGCTATAATAATAAATTTTAAGGTAAATTACACTCACCTCCCCTGAGGTTTGATGAAATTTCAGAAACCTCCCCTCTAGTTTCTGAAATAACATTGCCCTCCCCTCAACTTTGGTTGTCTACAACAGATATACCATTCTTTTACGTTTACCATTACTTTATGGATGGACTTTGATGATGACATCCTTTTAACATTTTAAAATGTCTAAATTATCCTTTTTAAACATAAGATTAGCTAATAAAATAAAATAAAATAAATGTAATTATTTTTCGTAACCAAGGTTAAAGATAATTAACCTAAGGTTAATATTTTTATTCTTTTCTTGAAAGCAAGATCAGATAGATTAATCCTAGGGGTGAGTGAATTTTAACTACAGTTAGTGGGTGTAAGGAGACACGTGGCGGCTTGTAGAGCTCCCTTTAATTGTGGTTAGGCAATCAACCTAAGGTTTTTTTTTTTTAAAAAAATCAATGTTAGATGGATGAATCCTATGGGTGAGTGAATCTTAACCACAGTTAGTGGGTGGGTGTTAAAGGGGACATGTGGCAGCTTGTAGAGCTGCCTTTAATTGTGGTTAAGCATAATCTACCTAAAGTTTTTTTTTTTTGTAAAAATCAATGTTAGATGGATGAATCCTTGGGGTGAGTGAATTTTAACTACAATTAGTGGGCATTAAAGGGGACATGTGGCTGCTTGTAGAGCTCCCTTTAATTGTGGTTAAGCATAAGCAACCTAAGGTTTTTTTTTTTTTTTTTCTAAAAACCAAGGTTTGATGGATGAGCTTAGGGGTGAATGAATCTTAACCATAGTTAGTGAGTGTTAAAATGGACACGTAGTGGCTTATAAAGATCCTTTAACTGTGGTTAAATATAATTAACCTAAGATTAATATTTTTTATTTTATTTTCTTAAAACCAAGGTTAGATTAATGAATCCTAGGGATGAGTGAATCTTAACCATAGCTAGTGGGTATTAAAAGGGACACGTGGTGGCTTGTAGAGCCTTCTTTAATTGCAGTTAAGCATAACCAACCTAAGGTTATTTTTTCTCTAAAACTAAGGTCAGATAGATAAACCCTAGGGTTGAGTGAATCTTAATCATAATTAATGAGTATTAAAAGGGACACGTGAGAGCTTGGGAGTTTAAGTTTTTCTTTGGTTGAGCTTTCAAACGGTCAAACAGTAAAGCCGTGTTTCCTCAATCAAGTAATAGAGATAAAATAGAAAAATTATAACATTAGTTAACGGTGTTAAGATGATGAACCTAGTAGGGAAGGTCCGTATAATTTCAGAAACTAGAGGGGAGGCTTATAAAATTTCACCAACCTCAGGTTGAGTGTAATTTACCTTAAATTTTATAACCACGGTAACTGATATCCGAAAAATTATTTTAGGGTGGTGTTACCCGCACCCCATTATATGATGAATAAACACCAAAAGTGAAAATAAATTATAAATGACAATAATACCCTTCTATATTTTCCTCTTCATCTTCCCCTTTTTTTTCTTACGAAACCGTGGTACCCCTTTGGGAATAGCAGCCACCCCATCCCCGAATTTTTTTCAGTTGCTACTCATTTTCACAACCTCCTCACATTTCTATCACCCACCTCTTAAAAATGTTTTCACTGTTCTTGCTTTCAGAACAAGCATACCATTTCCAGTCAGTTATGGCCGGAACTAGGTCTTACTCCAAATGGGGAGGCACTCTTGCTAGGAAAGGACTGCAATCTGTTTAATATTATCCTGTCATATTGACATCTACTGCAACCCCTTTAATGTCATAGCTTCCAAGTCCAATCAAGTAAGTGGGATCTGAGAGTGTATAGTATTCTGTAACACAAGAAACAGGAAGATCTAAAACCAACATGCATGGCCTCAGAACGCTGCCGTAGAAGAGAGAAAATAACTCCATTGGGACTCCTTTAATAGACGCAATACCCCTCATTCAGTTCTCATTTTCGTTCATCAAAGACCAAAACCTTCTTAGCATATTCTTCAATTAGAAAAATACTACAAACATTTTGAGATAGATTATAGGAAAATACTCTGGAGAAATTTTTTAAAAACAGGCACTGTCACATTTTTCAAAGGGCAAGACTGGAAAACTCAAAACGAAAGACTGAAGCTGGAACCTGATTGAAACAACTGTCTAGTTTATTAAACAAAGTTTGGCAATCAATTTGATTTATTCAACTTGGCGTACACAGTTCAAAGCAAATCCAGTAATCATCAATGCCCAAAACCAGTCCGAGCATAATAACAAGGCTGAACTCGGAAACCAAGCCAATCAAGCTGAAACTTCCTGCCGACCAGCATTACTCCATTACTTGAGTGCACCCGTCGTACTATCATTAATGGTGCAAGAAACGTAGTTTAGAAAAAACGAGAAAATGACAGAGGTTGGAGAAGATAAATAAAGGGTATTATGGTCCATTCAGTACCTAAACTATCGTTTTTTAACTGATGGTGTTTATTCATCAAAATTTGGGGTGCGCGTAACACCAAAGCCCCATTCTCCAATACCATTAGTTTTTTTCATATATATACTTTTTGGTCCCCAATGAATATTACCTCATTGTTCCGGCCCAGGTGCGATCTAGCTCCCAATGGAGAGTTTTCAATCCCTGGTTCCGGTGGGGACGTCGTCTCTAATTTATTTTTAACTGATCACAAGATTTTTAAAAAAAAATTGTTTTTAACTCATCACAAGATTTTTTTAAAAAATTCTGGTTTAAACCTACACCTTATTTTTGGAATAAATTAAAAATGGTAATATCCCTGGAAAAGCATAGACGTTCTCTCTGGGGTCCACCAGAGAGGATCCAGATTCTAGGTCTTCCTTTAGAACGGAAAAGTACAAGGACTGCTTTTGTAGATTCCACAATTCCCAACGCCTTTTTTAATCGGTTCCCGAGGCGAATTATTGGATAACGGATAACCCCATACAGTTCACGGGCCCAAAAACTTTTTCTGTGTGTTCTTTAGACATTAGAGCCCATAACTGTTTTTCTTTATTACGAGAAAGGACATTCACTGTTTTCCCATATGATCCAATGCGGAAAGAGAATGTCTTTTAAACACCAAAGAGAGAGATACGTTCATCAACCAAGAAAACTGCCTTGATTTAGCCATTGTTTTTTTTTCATAATTTACGAAAATGCCATTACCATTTCTAATCCTATTCCCCTTCTTTTGTTGACTAATTTTCTTTTAAGTTTTAATTGGATAATGACATACACATCTATTTGGGGATCTAAAATAACACGTGGTTTACATGCTAATCGATCTAATGATCGATTGATCAATGGACCTGAAATGTTTCTTAAAACAAAATTGGGTTTGGGTGATAAATGTTCAGAAATGAAAAACTTTGATTTTATTTTTGAGAAATAATTTTGTTTACATATACTAATCAGTTTTAGCAACTTTTTATGGTAGATAAACCCTTTTTTTAATCCTAAAAGCGTTTTAAAATCAAAAACCCTAGATGGTATAGTAATTTCCCATTATTTACATATTAGTTTTACAATAGTGTTATGATTAATGGTTTTTTTTCTCAGAGTTTTTACATGTAAAGAGAACCTGCAATTTTCTCTGGATACCCTATAGCTTGTATATGAATAATTAGTGTTATCTGTATCTATTTGTTGACAGTTAGTAGTTTAATTTCATGATAATAATAGGAAATGTTCTGTTGTTGAACGATAACGACACAATTCTTCCATTTGTTAATTTTTTTGAACCTTGATTTTACTTTCTCTTTCGGGATCGAGTCATATGAATAATTTGACACCTAATTTTTTGTAATCCTCCTCAATTGTCCTCCGAGAAAGCCGCGATGCATTGTCGGGTGTTAGACACCATTGATCAACCTCTTAATCAATCCGATCAGAACGAATGGGACCCAATGGCACACACACTACCATAAAATACACGACACATTAATTTCAAGTACCTAAAACGAGCCTCTCTGATTCAGCATATTAATTACACAGCTCAAATTAGTATTAGGAGATAATCATAAGTCTATACAACTTCATGGCACAGTGTAAATACCCAGACAATTCCGGGGCATAATAGTAATCAGCCCTCCCCGTCTAATTATATATGCAAGAGAAGCTTCGAAGGCAATAGAGAGAGAGAGAGAGAGAGAGATATGGAAGAAGAGAGCGGAAATGAATTCTACAGGGAATGCCTGCGGAACCATGCAGCGAACCTGGGAAGCTACGCCACCGATGGGTGCGGTGAGTTTACCGTCGACGATACTACGCCGGGGGGGCTAAAATGCGCGGCGTGCGGTTGTCACCGGAATTTCCACCGGAAAATAATATCGGTGGACGACGGGGGTGGGAGAGTGGTCGGAAAGAGCGGTGGCGAAAGAGAGGCAGGGGTGGTGGAGCTGATAGAGTACGGCAGGGAGCAAGATAATAGGGTGGTGGTGTCAGAGGAGTCGGAGCGGAACGGGAAGAAGCGGAACCGGACGAAGTTTACGGGGGAGCAGAAGGAGAAGATGCTGGCATATGCAGAGAAGCTGGGATGGAAGTTGCAGAGGAAAGATGAGGAGAATGAGATCGAACGGTTCTGCAGAGGAGTTGGGGTGAGTAGACAGGTTTTCAAAGTCTGGATGCACAACCACAAGAACATTTCCTCTTCTTCTGCTTCTGCTTCTGCTTCTGCTTCTACTGCCAATGCCTCTTCTCTTACTCAATAAATCTCTCTCTCTCTATCTCTCTTTTTTATTTTTAAAAATGTTTTCAATCTCTTACCCGTTTGATCTGGACCGTCCATTGGCTTGTTTGGATTCAAAGATGTGGATAAGTAACCAGTAACCATTTTAGGTAATGGGACAAATTACTTTAAAGCGTCCCCAAATACATGATTACATGTTCCACATACTAGTTTATTATGTTGCATATCTATCTTTGAGAAAGATGTTCTTGATGATGAAGATGATAACGATAATGTGGGGGCAAGAACATTTTCTGTGCAATGGCAAATAAGGAAATCTAATAGAAGGTAATTACTGGGAGATCCTCATTTTTTTTTCAGCTTTAATTGAAGGTTATCCATATCTTCATCTCTAAACCCCAAACAAAGGTTTGTCTTGGAGCAAAAAAGTGGCCTTGGAGGATTAGGGCTGTGAATTGACCAGGCTGGACCACAATTTGGCCTGCTCTACGGTCGGCTTGACTAAATAGTTGGGCGGGCTTGGGCCTAGAGCCTTAGACCTAAGGCTTGCTTTATACTTTTAATCAGGCTGGCCTAGCCAACAAAGCCCGTTTATTGAAAAACACACTGAACAAATCTCTTATTTTTTTGTCTTTGAATCGCCTGGCCTGAGCCTTGCTTGACCAAATCTAAACCCAACCTGAAAATGGATTCCCAAGACCTATCGGGGTGAATAGGTGAATCTAGATTTATCAACCAATTTTAATTTAAACCTATATGGTGAAGGCAAATTCAAACCACACAAAATACACAAGATTTTTTATGTGGAATTCTTTTAGGAAAAAATCGCAGGACCTCATCCAACAAACACAATTCACTAAGAGAAAAGCACACCAAATTACAAAGTTTGAATATTTACCCAACATGACATGACATAACGCTCTATAGCAACAAGTTCTTCACTTTACAATCCACTAACCCACAGGTCCTATCTCCACCGCAACGGCTTCGATTCCTCACCGGCCAAAGCTTTCTCAAAACTACTTGATTGAATTACTTTGGCCAACACTCATTAGTATGATTTTAAGGGGTTGAAAAGGTTTGAAAAACTTCCAGAGGGATCTCACAAGATCGTCAAATGCAAGAATTAAATACCACAATTTAGACTTTATCTTTAGAGAGAATATGATAGGAGAAGAATGGGGATCAACCAAGGACATGATTAACTGGGCGGATAGGACTCAAGACACACATAAGACATTGAAATTTGCCAATACGAAACAGGAATTTACGCAACCCAACCCGGCCAAGTTATTAATCGGGCTGACTCAGGCCCAGACATTCCTACCTGAACCCGGTCTGTAGAAACTCCTACATGAGATCAAGTCCAAGGAAGAAAATATATATATATATATATATATATATATATATATATATATATATATATATATATTTGACTTGGTTCGTGAGTTTTTGAACGAACTACATGGTTGTTTCAAATGATCTTAGTTCGTTAATTTTTTTATTCGAGTTCGTTGACTCTTATTTTCGAGTTCACTGAAATTTTTTCTATTAGGGTTCAACGAACTATTTATACAAATCCAATGAACCTAGGATCTAAGAAAGTAAAAATATATAGAAAATGAGGGCTTAAAAGTCATTTTAACTAATAAACTCATATAAGAGTGAGTAATACCTGAGAAAGAGGGTCACTCGTGAGGAGGGTTTTAGAAAGTCGCAGTCATAAACATCCTTTCAGTATGCTCCTCTCTCTCTACTCATATTTTAATTCAAAGTTCATATTTTGCAGCTACTAATATTGCCTGTCTTCAGCTTTGTCACAGCTCCATCATCAAAGCTATAATTTTCCACCTTCTCCAAATGAAAAATCAGATTATAAACCATTTGTGAGTGGATTTTTTATTTTAGTTTTTGCTATTTATTATTTTTAGGGTTCAATATGGTTCTCATTGAAAAATAGAAAGGAATCAAAATCCTCTTAAAAAGATGAAGGGTGTTTTGAATTTCAAGAAGCCGACCTTATTGAGCTTGAAGAAGATAATTATGTAAAAGAAGTTGGGTCTGGTTGTATGAAATTTGACAAACCCAAGTGTAAAGAAGTACAAGTTACTAGAACAACCATTGGAAAAAATAATGGAGGAGAAAAAATGGTGACGCTCACATTGTAGCAAAGAATGGACTCGTACTTATACACGAGTATATGGTGATTTCTTTGGGGCTCCACCTGGTCAACCTAGAAATAAAACTGATACATTAAGATGTACATTATTGTTGAAAAATTGTGAGCTTTTACTATCAATAAAAAAATGTGTGGAGATTACTGAGAAGCAAGGGCTGTTCTCCAATTTGAAGAGATCATCAGTGAGCATTGAATCTCATTCTATAAAAAAGAAAGGTGCATCAGAAGATGCTTTTTAAGAAACAAGAAAGGTCTGAGGTCATAGAAACTAAAATCGTAAGAGTTTTTTTGTGCTTGTGGGATTCCTTTCAACATCCTAAGATCTCCTTACTTTCATAAAAATGGTGGCTTCAATAAATTAGTGAATCCAAGCATCATAAATGTTCATCATTTGAAAAGGCTAGAACACCATTATTAGACAATGAGATACAAAGGTTGTATAGGATTTTACATGTAGCAAGGGATGCATGGATAATGAATGGGGTTTCTATAATTTCTGATGGGTGGACAAGTGTAACAAAATCATCATTTAATCAATATTAATATTGTTGTAAATAGTTTGGGGGTAATGTTTTTATATGCTGAAAATTATTTTGGAGAAGAAAGATGAAATTTTTTTATTGCATCTTTGCTTTTAAAGGCAATGGAAGAAGTTAGGCTATCTAATGTCATTCAAGTGCTCACTGATAATGTTGCAAATTGAGCTAGTAGGAAAAGAAGTTGCAAGGGTGCATATATCCTCACATCTTTTAGTCTCCTTGCGTAGTTCATACTTAAATTTTTTTTTCAAAGATCTATCAAATGAATGACTTTGGTATAGGGAAAAATATACCAATGTAAGGATATTATTGTAACTTCATGTATTACTTAATTTCTATGTCAAAATAGTGTCTAGTTGTGTGTCAAAGTCTATCCGTCAAGTTGATGAAGATGAAGCTCAAGTGATCGATAGAAGAACATTCCGCTGTAAAGCTTTGCTCACGCATTTAGGTGGTAAGTGACTTAGATACCTTTAACTTAGGAGGAATTGACTTAGAAAATGTTAAATATATCCTTAGGTGGCTAGTCACATCTTTTCCGGGAAGTTCAGGTGTAAAAACAAGTCTTTCATGTGAACCGTTTGAATGATCTCATAGCCGTTTGAATGGTGCCAAGGTTTTCAATTCACAATTTTTTCTTGAATGCTCAACCTGTCGTGACCCAAAATCTCACCTAGGAGCTATGAGACTTTGTGTCGTGACGCAAAATTCCCCCTAGGGCTTAGGGATACATTTGCTCGTGATGTGCAATATCCGATACCAAACCCTCCTATAAAATATACAAGGTATAACATAGCGGAAGCATACAATAGCGCGGAAACTTAAATCAAAGTGCGGAAACATAAACTTAAAATTTCTTTTCTATACATGATCAATATTCCAAGTTTATACAAGACAAACCAAAATAAGAGTGGACATGCCCACTCATCAAAATACAATTATAGTCTCTCTCTCTCTCTCTCTCTCTCTCTCTTTCTCTCTCTCCTACTCTCAATAGTATCCAGAATAAGGCCACCTGTTAAGGTTCCTATCTTCTTCTGGTTATGCCTCTCCCGGCTCCTCCTCACTGTAGTCCTCCTGGACCCACGGACTGTGATCACAAATGTCTTACTGACCAGCTGACATAAAATGTATGGCTGAGCATGGAATACTCCGCGAGCACAAACCACTAGCTAACAATGCTATAATAACAATAATATCACATGCAAGTGCGTAAAGGAATACCATTCATAAAATTTGTGCCTAAAACCCGTCATGGAAAACCTTTCATCAAAACTTATTTTTCATGAAAAACAAAACACCTTGTTCATGCTTATGAGTTCTTATGAATGCTTATGAGTCTCGTGAGTTCTTATGAGTTTCTTGTGAGCTTTCGAGTTCTTATGAGCTTCTTGTGAGCTTTCGAGTTCTCATGAGCTTTATGATCCTTGGAGACTTATGCAAGATCTCAGACATGATCCGTAGAGCTTGTGAGCACTTATGACCTTTGTAACCTTGTGAACTTTGTAACCAATCTTAGACATGCGTTTCTTATGAATTCTTAGAAGCCTTGCGAGACTTATGATCCTTTGAGTTTATGCAAAATCTTAGACTTGATCCTTGTGAGCATGAGGTAACCGATCTTAGAAATATCAACCCAAAGTTTAGCCTTGTTAATGCTTATGCATTTATGCTTCTTCTTATGAAATTTTCTTAAAAAACCCTTTTCATGATCGTTGAAATACCATGCTTATGAGAAAATGCAGTTATGGAAAACATAGTGTTCATGGAGTACTTGAAAGAATCATCATGTATATATGGAAAGCTTTAAACATTTCATACGAGTTCATATAGGACCTATTAGCATCATTATATACTTGTACAATTCTAAGAACATGGAACATTTCCATTCATAGCATTACATCACAATATCTTGGCCTTTAAGCCTATTTCATCCACATCATACTTAGAATCGTAGTTTATGGTAGGATAATCACAACCATATACAAGCATCAACATATTTATCTTTTTATTGAAAAACCCTAAATCTTAAAATCCCTTATTCATACATTGAATCATAATAAAATCATTTTAGTCGAGAGTATTAGAGATTCCCCTTCAAAATCATACATTCAATCCTTGCATCATAACAAAACTAGAGAATAGTAGTACTTACTATTTGTATTATAGTAAAGCTAGGTAGTAGTTGTACTTACCTTTTGGATTGGAGAAAAGCTTGAGAAGGTTGAGGATGAGATCCAAGCTCCAAGAAGAATCCAAGCTTGAAGAAGGAATCCAAGCTCCACCTTAATCCACCAATAGAAAACCCTAGCTTCTTCCCCTTCTTCCTCTCTAACTCTCTCACTTTCTCTAAAATTGATGCTTTGAGGGTTTATGAGCCCTAACCCATGAATTTGGTGCTTATATAGGAAAAGGGGAGGTCAAAAGACCTTCCTATCATTAATGAAATGGTCCCCTAGACCAACTGGGCAAAAAGCTCGGGTGCCCGGTCGACCGGCTAGGAGGGATGGTTGACCGGCCCTTTCCGATAAAATTCACTATTCATTGACACTATCCACCAACTAGGTGAATGAGTTTCGGGGTTCTACACTTTGGTACATGACTTACTTATCAAACCAACCTGCAAGGAAAATACAAGGCACACTAAAATATGAACTTGAAATTTTCTCATAATATAGACTATATCCAAGTTTATACAAGTACAAAGATCAAAAGTGATCATAATCACAAAATACAATTCTCTCACTCTCATCACTCAACACTCAATAATAGGGCCACCTGTCAAGGTCCCTCTCTTCCTCAGGATGATCCAAAGTAAGCTCCTCCTATACATACTCTTTCTCGACCGATGGTCCAGGAGTGCATATGTCAAACTTAGAACCTGCTGAAAATATCCTTAAAAAATAAGGTGCTCTAGCTCATTCAAAAATAATGTTGAGCCTCATTACTTTCAACCCATTCACGTTTGATCATATTAATTAAGTCATCGGTGTTTTATAATCTTAGAGGATAATAGTCAGAACATATCTATGATCCTTGTAAGCACCCAATTTTTACACTCTACTTCAACCATGGTTAAAACACCATTAGCCATGGTTATCCCCAATTGAGTCCTACTCAAAACTTAAACCTAGTCTAACCCTAGGTAAAACCTTAAACCCTAGGTAGAACCCTATCAAACCCTAAACCTAACTCTAGGTGAATCCTAGGCCTAACCCTAGTTAAAACCCTAAACCCTAGCTAGAACCCTGTTAAGCCCTAGACTTAACTCTAGGTGAATCCTAAGCCTAAAACCCCTATGGGTTCAAGGCCCATTAGCAAGCCCATAAACCCTAAAACCTTAGTCAAACCTAGGTGATGCCCTAAAACCCTAGTCAACGCTAGGTAAAAACCCTAAACTAACCCTAAGTAAACCATGGTTAAACCCTAGGTAAACCTTAGGATCCACCCAAGCCCATCTCAGAGCCAAAAATCCTTCAAAACTGTCCTATGGGCCTAAACAGGGGCCCATAATACCCTAGGGACCGTTGGGGTGGGGCCCACAATTCAAAAATTCCTAATTGGCGGTAATCACATTACCGCCAATTCCAAATATAGCAATTGCTACAATGTATTCGGCTTAAGCATGCTGGGGTTGGGACTAGAATGATAAAAACCCTAAATGGTGGTAAATGAATTACCGTCATTCTCATTTTGCACTAATATGGGAATGACGGTAATGCATTCAACGCTATTCCATGATTCTTGCAGAACTCGTATCAACACTCTTCCAGGCCCCACCAGCTTGCTTCAGGTATGTCCCTACGCTTGAAATAATGCCCAGAAGGCCCCTGGCCTCTTCCCCTCATCCTATAAATCCCCTCTCACCCCATGGGTTTAAACCACTCCTAAACTTCCATAGGGAAACTCTTCTCCCCTTCGGCCAGCCCAATCCCAGCATTACCAGGGCCTTGCCCTCTACCTTGAGGTAATCCAGAAGCCATCCCAGGCCTTCTCCAGGCTCCACCACTACGTACCACCACCCGCCACCAGTGTTGGAGCTCGATCAAGAGGGTAGAACCCCTCCCCTCCTCTATCAAAGCATTGTAAGGAGCCCTGGTCCTATTCCAGGGGTCCACTTTATTTGTTTACTTCTGTTGTAGCATAGCCCAACCAAGGACAAGGTCCCCCCATCTTCTTCATAGGTGTGGGGGGAGTATAGCTTCGAGGTTTTCACTTGGGTGCAACACCCCCACATGTGTGGCATCTCCCCGTAGGTTTTGGGGGTCCCTCAGGCTATGAGGGAACCCCTAGTGCACCCCCCGTGAGGGGAAAATTATTTTATGTGAAAACTGGGTAATGGCGTTAGAATAACTACTGCCATTTCTTAACCCTACTGTTGCAGGCTCCTTAACTGTGGTTAGGTTAGGCCCTGATCCTTTTCAAGGCTATGTTTGTAGACCTCAAACCCTTGGCTACCTCCCCTAGTCATACCAGACTTTAACCAGTGGTTTGACCTTGGTTATTTTCAACTCAAACCCAAGTTAGCTTAATGGCAGTATTCCATCTACCGTCATTTCAGACAACCAAGCACAACACCTTGGGTCCTCTGTGGGGCCCACATCAGACCTTCCCCTAGGCCCACCAAAGGCTCAGGGTCTTCCTTGGACTTTAGGCTACACCCCTATAACTTCATTTTTCCCTGGGTCACCCCCTAACTCCAGTTATAGCCCTGCAAACCATGGTTAGAAGATATACTGTAATGGCGGTAATCCCATTACCATAATTATCAAATTTTCTAATTTTTAGGCTTTGCACAGGGCCAGACCAAGTAGGAAGCCAGTCTAGGCCCTAACCAGACCTTTAACCATGGTTAAATCTACCATTGGTTAACATTTAACCATGGATAATCACCCCTTAACCCACAAAATCCTGAAAAAATCTTCAAAAAATCAGGAATAATCTAGGGATTCCAGATGACCTTCTGTGGTCATTTTTACCTTGATTAGGACCTTAACCATGGTTAAACTCCATCTTTGGTTGGTTTTTAACCATGGTTAAGCAGCCCTTAACCAACAAAAATCTGAAAAAATGCTTAGAAATTCAGAAATATTCTTAGAAGTCCAAAATTGTCTATTTCAGTCATTTAACCCTGATTAGCAACCCTAACCACGGTGACCTCCCCCTTAACCATGGTTAAGCAATCCTTAACTTTGAAATAAAATCTAAAAAAATCTCAAAAATATTCAAAAAATCTAAATAGACCAAAAATACAGTTTTTGGACCTTTTTACTATGGTTAGCAATCCTAACCATAGTTAGTTTGACCTAACCCCGGTTAGCAACTCTAACCTTAGTCAAACTTTGTCTTAGCTTACCGGGCTCAAATCCTAATCTACCGGATTACCCCTTGGCCTACCGGGCCCAATAGCTTGCACTTGACCAACCTCAGTCAACAAAACCCTAACCCCCGAGTTAGGTCCATTTGCCACCCTTGGTGCTCACACACCCCTAGCCTTGGCACGGGCTCATATGCTAGAACTACGCTTGGTCTGATCTCACCCCAATGTGAGTACATAGGTAACCCAACTCGGGTTTAACCCTAGTTTAGCTTTTCTTTCTTAGATTAGTCTTACTTTAAACACTTAGGTATTTTAGTAAATTTTTGATATTAATTGACTTAATCATAGGGAGTAGGGAACCGTTGTAAAACGGAAGCCTTGGGGTGCCTAACACCTTCCCAGACTTAACCGAACCTTTTACCCTAAATCTCGAATCATAGACCAAGACCTTATCCAAATCCCGGGGATTTATCCCTCTTGAATGAATAGGTGGCGACTCTAAAACATCTTCACACCCGTGAGGGTAAAACCCGTGAGTAAAAATCTCAGGCTCACAGCTCTGGCGACTCTGCTAAAGAGAGAAGGTTCAACCCAGAACCTATAGTTAAGCCAATTAATCTCAAATTTGTTAAAATTTCTAAGTATTTAACTTAATACTAATCATTTTACATCACTGGCTAATTGTGTACTGTGCATCTCATACATGTCATAGTAGTATAGTTATCACATTAAACCCATTAGTGAGGCTTATTACGCTAACGGCTGGTGGATGATCATCCTCAGTGTCAATGGCTTAACAATCTTGGAGGTTCACAGAGTTACTCCTGATGGGTGATTAGCCTTAGGGAAGGATTCTGAACGCTCCCGCTTATACCAATCGTTCATTTTCAAGGGAGTCGCATATACGGTGTTAAGTGATTCTCTCACCCTGTAAGGAACACACTTGTATCAAACTAGTATTCATACATATAGTCTAGGGTAAGGTATAGTCTATAAGCAGCCCACCCCAGGAGGGTTACCCTAAACCCTAACCTGCTTGCACACTATACTTGTCCCTAATCATGACTGACTATCGGGCACTTTACCAGGGTAAACACCCATTCTGGGGCATGTAATGAGCCAAACATGTACTTGTAATAAAATACATCCGACCTCGTGTCCTGATGTAGCATATGGGATTCAAACCCCAAGCAGACAGGTCTTCCCAAAGACCTATCTAGCTTTGACCAGATAGGCCCCCGGTTCCCAACAACCCGGGTAAAGCACGCCAAAACTCTATCCGATTGCCCTATCGGCTCACATATACCTTGTCACACCCATTAAAAAAAATCATCATCATTTGCATATTTGCATTTTCATCTGCATACACGGTCACTCACATCGAGTCTATCTTCATTCAGGTAGATGACAAGTCCTTCAGGGATCGTTAAGACAACTGGTCAACCCTCACGGCCCGTGCATCTGAATTCTCAGGGGGCATGTGACAAGAACCTCCATGATGCAATCAAAGTCCTCACTTCGGATCAGCGTCTCGCTTGGGCCTAGTACTACAAATTGAGATTCATTTTAGACCTGTCCATGGTTAAACCAAATCCGTGCCTCTTGAAAGCTGCAGTATAGTGTTGGAACCCCTCGTACATGTTCTCTTGTTTCGGTAAGAACGAACTATGTTTGATTTTGGAGGAAATTTAACGCATTAGGAAGTTAAACATGGACGGCGATGCCATAGTATTGTGCTACAAAAAAAATTATCAGGCAGACCTCTCAAGGTTCTTGCATCTCAAGCCTGCCTGCTTTTAGGCCGGTCTTAGCGGCACTTTTGATTGGATCCCCATGGGCTTTCCGAAAAAGCAGTATCGCCCCAGGTGGAACCCTAATCCCAATGCAGCAGAACTCCCCAGTCTCAATGTCTTTACACTGATAGTTGCATCTCAGTTGCTGTTCCCGAGATGCCACACACTTGTTGAGTCAGTTCTGGTGGGGATTATCGAGGACACCTGTAGTTATGGAACCATCATACCAGTCATCCTTTCGGAGCTTCTCAAGGCTCTCAATTAGGCAACAGACTGTAGAAAGGGCATCTTCTATGCCAGTGCACTTCTCTTGCACCTATGGTTGGTAGGACACCTGCTTACGATCATAGCAATACTAGCTGGCCTCCGTAAAGTATACAGTCTTCCCCAAAAGATTTCTTAGAATGAGGGCCCAATAGCAACTATTGATGTCGAAAAGATCTACCAGCTTCTCCAAGCCCTGTCAGAGGAGGAGATCGTATAGCAATGTGAGTGGCTAGTTTTTAGAGGGCTATCTCATGTCATCATATCAGGAAGATGATGCATGATCCTTGTTGGCTTACAGGCTTCGCAGTCTACACTCCACTCCGAGTCTTTCGACAATTTGGATTCCCTCAGCGTATCCCAGTGATAGACTGGCAGGAAAATGATTGAATTACTTTCTCAGTGCACTTTGACAACCTCACTAGCCGATTTTAGTCAGATTGGCATAGCTCTAGGTGAGATCAGTGGTCAGACTTTGTGGTTACAGTAGGACCTTCTATAGATGCAGTATATCGGTTTTGGGTGAAAAATCTTGACATTCCATCTCCCATGTCTGTACCCAGGGAACTGCCCACACCAGTCTCAGCTCCTTCACACAGAACCATACCCTTAGCTGAAAAGGTATTTCCATGGAGAGACACCTTCTTGGAAAGATAGCTCCAAATCCAGATGAGAGAGAAGTAGCTTCGGAAAGCCCATCAGACATTTAAGCTACAGGAAGCGGAGTGAGACTGGGAGCTCCAAGCCATGTAGGAGCAAATTGAACATCTCGAGCATACAGTCCGGTCTTGTCAGAAGAAGCCAAGGGCAACGCCAAGGAAACAGCTGTCATCAGGGCTCAACTACACTTCCATCAGGAACAACTTGAGAGTAAAAGGCAGAGATGACCTCCCGTATCCAACAATTTGGATACCGTATGTTCAACGCTACTGAAACCATTGCAAACATGGAGGTTGAGGTCACATTCCTCCAGCAGTAGATCATAGATCTAGACGGTGTGCCCCGTCCACTTGACTTCGTTATCCTGGATGGACCTGCCTAGGATTGATTCTTTTTTTTTTGAGTCATACTGCCCTATACTCATTGCATTTTGCATGCATTAATGAAAAAAGTCTATTTTCTAGCATCATATCTCTCTCATTGTGCATAATCGTGATTAGCCGTTGCATCATTTTTCAGTTTGCATGAGCCGACCCATGACTCATTCTATGACTACGATTCTCGTAAAAGTAGCAGCCGCAGACACAGCCCTGACAGAGGTGCTGATCACGGAGATTGTACCTTACACCGGCCCATCTGAGAGTAGCTCAAAATCAATGGCAGAACCTTCAGACCATCATCAGAGGATAGATGAGATGTTGCAGGCTCACAATCGGGATATAGCAGTCATGCAAGCAAAATTGGATGGTGTTCTGGAATCCCTAAAGATTCTGATTGGTGCCTGAACCGAAGAACTCTCCACCCGAATCCCTACTAGAGAAACCCCTGATCAGCCTCATCCAGAGCCACATCAGCCTATTCCTCTTATCATTCCCAATCTCATACCCGCAACAGGTGGAGGAGAGGAATATGATCAGTATGACGAATAGCCAAAGACTTCCCATATCAATCAGGATAGGCCGTCCTCCTCGGATCCTACTCCGTCTCTCAGAGATCAACATAAGAAAATTGAACAGATGAAGGAGGAGATAAGAAGAATGAAGGGGGGCATCTGCCATCCCCACTCTATCATTGGAGGATCTGACATTCTCATCCGGAGATGCAGTACCCCCAAGGGTCAAGGTACCTGATTTTGACAAGTACAATGGCTCAAGCTGTCCTAAACAACATCTGCAAATGTACTTGGGGGACATGCTCCTGTACAACAAAAATTAGCCCCTGCTCATCCAATACTTCCAAGAAAGTCTGAAGGGGACAGCCCTTACATGGTGGATGTCGGTTGACAAACTAAAAATCAAGACCACGACACCATAGATAGATTTGTAGAGCAGTACTCCTTCAATCAGGAACTCTGGCCTTAGAAAAGTCAGTTGGAGCAAATGTACCAACGCAACTAGTCCTTCCTAGAGTAAGCCACCCGTTGGAGGGAAATGGCTGCAAAAGTTGCTACTCTTATCCCCAAAGAGGAGTTGGCAACCATATTCATGGGCACTCTGAAGCAGCCCTATTCTACCCTGATGGTCACTCTACCAGTTATGGACTTTGGTACAATTTTCAAAACGGGTGCCCGCATCGAGACGACCATTCAGAGCGGTGCCATACACTCTAGTTTAGGGCTTGCTCCGCCCCAGAACAATGACGACGTCAACCACTAGAAATAGTGGCCCCAGGGACCAGAAAAGAAAAAAAAAAGTTCAAATGGTATCTTCTACAACTCCAATCAGATTGCCAGCGCCCGTTGCTCGCACTCAGTAAGCATCCGGAAACACCCGACCATATAAAAAAAACTAGGGGCAGAGCTATCCCCCCAGAAACTTCACTCCTCTCCCTTATACTTTTAGCCAATTGCTAGATTTCCTTACCAAGCAGGGTCTTCTCGAGCTGAGAGGCCCTACCCCTCTCTTATCCTTTGATAAATGGAACAAGAATTACAATACCGATCATCATTGCGCCTTTCATATAGGCCCAGGTCATGCAATAGACTACTGTATTGGCCTGAAGTCTGCCATCCAGGATCTTCTGAATGCGAGTAAAGTTGAGCTGGCTCCTAGCAACACCAGTATTAATCAGGTGCCACTGCCCCCACACAACAACCAAGTCAATTTTATTGAGTGGGAAGAGCCCGGGCAGGGCAACCTAGACCCTACACACCTGCAATTGATGATGACATTATTAGCCTTCATATCAACCTCCAGTCAGAATCCCCTTTCCCCAGTCAAATATACAGACCATCCAGTCTCTAATTCAGATCTCTGTCCCCGAACAGATTGTCTACACTATACCTTATCCTACAAACTGGGCCACGGCCCCATCTCAAGCCTCCACCTCTACAGGCCCTATCCGGATCCCTTACATCCCTTCTCCACCTTTCGATCTTAACCGTTTACTCGTTCTCTGCTCTCTCATCCTTGAGAGTGAGAGCATAACCTACCTTACTAGGTTTGATCGGGTGTACCAACCTCTAGTAAATGAGCTGACAAAGGCAAAGAAGACAGAAAAAGAGAAAGCAGGGGTGTCAGACCCAGAAAAGGAAGCGGCAGATTCAGCGGTCCTGTTGAAAATCTTGAAAAAAGCAGAGGAATTCAATATCACTCAGCAGCTAAGCAAAGTGCCCGCACAGATATCCATCTTGGGTCTTCTTCTGACATCTGAACACTACAGAAAGCAGTTGCTCTGGATATTCACTAATGCCCACGTAACACTGGACATATCACCCGAAAAGTTAGGGCATATGGTTGGGCAAGTTCTTGAATCCAGAATTATCTCCTTTATAAAGGAAGAAATACCGGATAGTGACAAAGATCACACTTGGGCTTTATACATTGTGGTTCAGTGTATTGACCGAACTCTATCATCAATGCTTATTGATAATGGCTCCGGCCTCAATGTCTGCACTCTCTCCATGCTGCAAAGCCTGAGATTAGACCTTAGCCAAGTAAAGAAGTGGCCAATGACTATTAGGGCATTCAAAAACTCCCCCAGGCAGAACCTGGGTGATAATGACATGACCATCAAGTCGGACCAGCTCAGTTTACTACAAATTTTAAGGTTGTAAATGTACCGGCATCTTTTACCTTGCTCTTGGGAAGGCCGTGAATCTACTCGACCGGAGCCATTCCCCCCTCACTGCATCAGATGATCAAATTTATTCAGGACGACCACCTGGTCGTAATTCTGTTTGAGGATTTAGCAAGTTCCTTTGAGGATGTGCAAGAGCTAGGTCAGGGTATAGGCTTCGTGACCTACCAATTTGAACAAGTCAGCTCCATCACATAGATAAAACGTTAAAGCAAGCAAGCAATGCCGCCATTTGTCAAGATGATGGCCTGCATGAACTATCAACCAAGGGCAGGCCTGGGAGTCAGGAACCAAGGAATGAAGAAGAGATACACTCCTCCTCACTATACTCCACCATTCGGATTGGGATACAAGCCCAAGTTTGAGGATTATCTATCCAAATTCACCAAGAAGAATATTCGGTCGGTAAAGATTGAACCCCGACCTCACAAATCTGTAACCTCCCGGTAGGGACATTCCAACCTTATCCAGTTACACCTCTTGCACCCGTTGCCAATACCTCAAACCCTCAACCCAGTGTTAAATCTTCAGGGATCCCGGATCTGGAAATACTCAGCATGGCCCAACTATTCGACGAGCTGATTGTCGAAGATGCCACAAAAATGGAAGATCAAGCGGGAGAGCAGGTTTGCACCCTCTCCAATAGCGCCGAAGCATCCTCCAATCACTGACCACTAATCCGTTGGTGGACCGAGGCTCTCACAGTAGAACCACTTAAGGTCGGGGGAAGCAAGTTGCAGTGCAGGTTGGTTCGATCAAGCAGTGATCGAAGCACCACCCTTCTTCTCCTTCTATCTCTCTTTTGCTCCCATTAGCAAAATCCAAATGTCAGGCCACTGTCGGCCTCTTTTTGTTTGAGTCATTTTGTAAACAGTCATCTATTTTATTAATGAAAATTTGATGTTTTGACTCATAATCTTGTTTTCAAAAACAAACATTTTACATTGGCTGATGATGAAATCACACGGACTCTTCCCCTGGAAGGCCTATTGTCCTGAAGCCAATAAAAAAAACATAAAAATTATAAGATGCTAAACTAAGCTAATTGACTTGCCAGGAAATCACCTCTGACAAGGCAACCCCTAAAACCCTCCTTGAACCCTCAGAAATGGAGTATGACTCATAACAGAAAGATGAACTGCCTTAGGAAATTCTGGACCTCGTAGAACACTACAACGGGCTATAATAGTCGAACATTGAGGATCCCGAGACAGTTAACCTTGGTTCCGAGGACAACACCCAGCTAGTCAAGATCGGCACAAGCATGAGCCTGCAATAGAGAGAAGACATGATCAGCTTCTTGAAGAGCTACAGTAATGTCTTCGCCTGGTCATATGCAGACATGCCCGGCCTGGACCCAGCATTGGTGGTGCACAGATTGCCCCTGAACCCGGAAGTTAGACCGGTTCAGAAGAAAATGAGACGTATGAGACCTGAATGGTTACAGAAAGTTAAAGAAGAAGTTGAAAAGCAGAACAGTGTAGGCTTTTTAGCAGTAGCAAACTATCCTCAATGGTTGGCCAACATTGTGCCGGTACACAAAAAGGATGGAAAAGTCCGGATGTGCATCGACTATCAGAACTTAAACAATGTCATTCCTAAAGGCAACTTCCCTCTCCCGCATATCAACATCCTGATTAACAATACTGTAGGGCACGAGACACTCTCGTTCATGGATGGTTTCTACGGATATAACCAGATCAGAATGACAGAAGAAAACATGGAGAAAACCTCTTTCATTACACCTTGTGGCACGTTCTGCTACAAGGTCATCCCCTTTGGGTTCAAGAATGCAGGGGTAACCTACCCAAGTGTCATGACTGCGCTATTCCACGACATGATCTACAAGATAGCTGAAATCTATGTGGATGACATGATTGTCAAATCTTCAACTTCCAGGTAGCACCCTGAAGACTTGAAGAGACTTTGTGACAGACTCAGAGAGTTTGGCCTAAGACTAAAACCAGCCAAGTGCGTCTTTGGAGCCTCGTCAAGAAAGCTCCTTGGCTTCATAGGCAACAAGAGAGGCATTGAGATCAATTCAGCTAAGGCCAAAGCTATTATTGAAATGCTAGCACCCCAAACTGAGAAGGAGATCCACGATTTCCTGTGCAGAATTCAGTACATCAGTCGATTCATCTCTCAACTTTCTCCGATATATGAGCTGATCTTCAAGCTTCACCGGAAGAATACACCGACAGTCTGGAAAGTAGAATGCCAAGAAGCATTTGACAGAATAAAGCAATATCTTCTGAATCCTCCAGTACTTGTGCCTCCTACACCGGGTGGCCCCTACTACTCTACATCTCAGTATAAGAAACCTCCATTGGGTGCGTCCTAGTACAACATGACGAGACAAGCAGAACAGAGCAAGCTATCTACTACATCAGTAAGCGCCTGCTAGAGTACGAAGAGCAGTACAACCCTCTTGAGAAGACATGTCTAGCACTGGTCTGGGAAACTCAGCGTCTTTGGCATTATCTGCTCTCTTAGCTGGCAATCCTGATCTCCCGGATGGACCCACTCAAGTATCTACTGGAAAAGCCAACTATCATCAGAAGAATTGCCCGATGACTTATGATATTGTTTGAATTCGACATCACGTACATGACTCAGGATTGAAGAGATCGACGTCTACAGTGACTCGTCTTTGATAATCTATCAGGCAAATGAATCTTGGGTCATCCGAGAAGCAAGGCTAGTCCTGTACTTGGCCCACCTCAACGTGTTAATCACATAATTAAGAAGAATCAGCTTCAGCCATAGGTCCAGGAACCATAATAGATTTGCCGATGCACTAGCCACTCTCGCCTCCATGGTCTAGATCCTTAGGGGCATTATGCTCTGGCCAATCAAAATTCAACAATAGGATCAGCCTGCATACTGCCTTCAGATCGAAAAGGTGTCGGACAACAAGCCTTAGTACATGGACATCAAGTAGTACCCTGAGGATGAGACCTTCCCTATCGATGCTACCAAAATAGACCGTCGGACAATCAAAAGACTGGCTATTCAGTTTGTCATATTAAGGGGCATCTTGTAAAAAAGGTCGTCGAACCTAATCTGTCTCAGATGCCTTGACTCTAGTGGAGCAGCACAGGTAGTTGAAGAAGTTCACGGAGGAACTTGCGACCCACACATGAACGGGTTGATGCTATCTAAGAAGATTCTCAGGCTGGGCTACTACTGGTCTACTATGGAAGCTGACTGTTGCAAGCATGTACAAAAGTGCCACCAATGTCAAATCTATGCCGACAGAATCAATGCACCGCTGATAAGGCTGCACAACCTCACAGCTTCCTGGTCATTCTCTGCTTGGGACATCGACATGATCAGACCCATAGTACCCAAAGCATCTAACGGTCATCGATTCATCCTAGTTACAATCGATTACTTTACCAAATGGGTCGAGGCAGCCTCTTATGCCAACATCACAACCTTAGTGGTTCAATATTTTCTGAAAAGGGATATTATCTGCCGTTACGGAGTCCCATTCGAGATTGTAACAGACAATGCTCTCAATTTCTGCAATAAGGGGATGACTGATCTCTATCAGAAATTTAAAATTTAACATCACAAATCTATACCATATAGGCTACAGACCAATGGTGCAGTTGAAGCCGCCAACAAGAACATGAAAAAAATCATAGAGAAGATGGCAATCAATTACTCTGCCTGGCATGAGATGCTCCCATACGTACTCATGGCCTACAAAACGTCCATCCGAACTTCAACTGGGGCAACACTATTCTTTCTAGCCTATGGTATGGAAGCAGTCCTCCTAATTGAAGTACAAATTCTATCACTTCGGGTGTTAATAGAATCAGAACTCTCAGAAGTAGAATGGGTACAGACCCGATATGAGCAACTGAATCTGATTGAAGAGCAGTGACTGAAAGCCATCAATCACTCTCAGGCCTATCAAAGGCGCATGACTAGGGCATTCAACAAAAAAGTCAAGCCATAAAGCATCGAGATCGGTGACCTGGTTCTCCAGAAAATATTACTAATCCGTTCTGACCCGAAGGAAAAGTTCACTACCTACTACGAAGGCCCATACATTGTCCGAAACAAATTCTTAGGCGGTGCCCTCCGACTCGGACATATGGATGACAAAGACCTCCCAGAGCCCGTCAACATAAACAAAGTCAAAAGATACTACGTTTAGGATCTAGATCTGATAGGCGCTTTGTAATCATAGAATCTCGAGGAAATGACAAGAGACCATATTTGGCACACTCCATATCTGTTTCAATGTAACCCGTTTATAAATCAATGAAATCCGCTAGTTAGCCCTTTGAGCCTAACAGCCCTTCTTTTATACAACCTTTTCAAGGACACTCTCCCTCGCCCCCTGCGGCATTTGCCTAAACTACGTCATGACCTGATTCTGCAAATGGTATGTAAGCAACCTGACAAATCAGGTGCGGTCACTAAAAAAGGGGATCATACCTCCCCCAACTTTCTCCCGTGAAGTCAAAACTCTTTTTCAGAAGAGTCAAAAATCCCCTCAACTTTCCTAGTCGAGTTGACTCTCAAGGGTACAAAATTTCTATAAACGAAAAACCCAAAATAGAAGTCGAAATATTTTCAAGAATCAAAGACTTCTCATAGAGATAAACCTATTCGGCCCGAAAAGTAATCCCCGAGCAGAGACAACCTCTCTCTCAAAGAGGGATGACCTCTCTCGAATTCCCCAGCGGAACACAAAAAAAAAATCAATCAAACTCCGACAGGAATCCCAAATCACAAATCCGCGACTAGAGAGGTCCCTGAAGGATCAAAATCAAACAGGAGAAATCTCAGGGCATCCCAAACTTCGGTCCCCTAGCCTACATTTGATCCTACTCTAAGTCCTTCTAGATCCCCTAGAAACTGCGAGTGTAAGCACAATATCACATTTATATCCTCACTAAAAATATAATCCCTATAATCCTTAGGGGAGCGCCATTCAGGGCAATGACGGGAGAAGATCTAATTTTCTCCAGAAGTCGCAGGCATGAGTGAAAATCGGTAACGGTCTCATTGTGCAAAAATTACGCAACCCCAGACCTAGTCTTGTGACTAGGGGTAAAAAATGGATAAAAAACCAACCAGCTTTGCAGGTATGAGAAAAATCATGCGAATCTCATCGATTTGGTCATTTCAAGGGTAAAAAAGAGAGAAAAGCTGAAGAGCAATTTGGCAACAGAATCCGGCAGCAACTAGTCTCGCCGAACTCCCGACAACCCCCACAGGTCACCAGCAGATGGCATGGAAAAACAGATTCCCCGGTAATCAGTCTCCAGCAGAGTTTGATTTCCCAGTAAACAATTGACAATCTCCAGTAGAGTACGACTCCACAACAGATCCCCAGCAGTGGCCTACAACAGTGCAACATTCCCCAATCAGAGTCCCAATAGAAGCCTCTACAAATACTCTCCCCAGCAAGAGTCTAGAAGTTTCAATTGCTTCTTAGCAAGCTTCTCCCCAGCCTGAGTCTAATCTCCAACAATGGCAAGACGAGCAGGTCTACCCCCAAGCATCCCCAGCAGTGACGAAAACTCTTGTGGGTCATACTCTACTATCAGAGAGTAAAAGGCAGACTACAAAGTCTCCTAAGCCCTAACAAAGGCAATTTTCTGACAAATCTAACAGCTAGCTAAGCATTCTCTTAACTAGAATAATTTTTTTTTGCAAAAGGCCAACACTTTTCTAAAAACGCTTTTCAAAACTGAGTTTCCGGTATCCAAACCTGTTTGTACCAGCCTGAATCAAGCAGCCCGGCGAGACAAGTAGAAGAAGCTGACATCATCCCTCAAGTCGCAATCAATAGAGTCATGAGAAAGCACCCTCGCCTTTATCCCCTGCATGACATCCTTGGATAGCATCACACCCTACGTGATCAAACTCTTTAGCATCATTCAAACATGATCAGAATTCAGTGCCTCTCGGCCATATCAAAATCAAATCCGGCATCATGCCTCAAACCAATTCGACATTCCGTGTGTACCTTTACAGTGTCCACCACCCGCATGTCTTCAACATCCTGTGTGTACCTTTACAGTGTACACGTCCTGCATGTCCCTCTATAACACCCCGTGTGTCCTCGGCATCCCAGGTGAGCATCGACATAATACACTTTGTTGACATCTCGCATGCTCGACATCTTATGTGCTCCATGAGAACCTCATCACACTGCAGTATTACCTCCTGTATGTCCCCTCTATGACACCCCCGTGTATCCTCAGCATCCCAGGTGAGCGTCGACATAATACACTTTGTCGACACCACACATGCCCAACATCCTGTGTGTTCTGTGACAACCTCGTCACACTGCAGCATTACCTTTTGCATGTCCCCTCCGTGACACTCCTGTGTGTCCTCGGCATCCCAGGTGAGCGTCAACCTAATACACTTTGTCGACACCTCGCATGCCCAACATCCTGTGTGCCCTATGACAACCTCGTCACCGTACATTACCTCCTACATGTCCCCTCTTCAACACCCCGTATGTCTTTGGCATCCCAGGTGAGCGTCGACATAACACACCTTGCCGACACCTCGTATACCCAACACCCCGTATGTTCTCAACACCCTGCATGCCATCCGATCAATTCAGTTAATATCCCTCGGGAAACACCATTTTGATCAAAACCCCTGCCACTTCTGAGCGACATCTTCTTCTAGAAAGTGCCTCCGGGCCATGCTATCCCTACATCCACTTTTCTTCCCCAGCTACTCGCAACCTACTAGCAGTGACCCTAATTACTTCATCACACTCACCACTTGCATAGCATGCATGCATACCATCATCCCTACATATCCATCTTAGTGTAAAAATAGGATGATTCCAATCTTTGCTGTTCAACTGCCATTTTGGCATTCTTTGGCAAAGAGGGGTAGCTGTAAGCATCCAATTTTTACACCTTATTTTAACCATGGTTAAACACTATTAGCCATGGTTATCCCCAGCTGAGTCCTACTCAAAACCTAAACCTAGTCTAACCCCAGGTAAAACCCTAGCTAAACCCTAGGTAGAACCCTGTCAAACCCTAGACCTAACTCTAGGTGAACCCTAGGCCTAACCCTAGTTAAAACCCTAAACCCTAGGTAGAACCCTGTCAAATCCTAGACCTAACTCTAGGGGAGCCATAAGCCTAAAACCCCTACGGGTTCAAGGCCCATTAGCAAGCCCATAAACCTTAAAACCCTAGTTAAACCTAGGTAATGCCCAAAACCTTAGTCAACCCTAGGTAAAAACCCTTAAAACCCTAGACTAATCCTTGGTAAACCATGGTTAAACCCTAGATAAACCATAGGATCCACCCAAGCCCATCTTAGGCCCAAAAATCCTTCCAAACTGTCCTATGAGCCCAAACAGGGGCCCACAATACCCTAGGGACCATTGGGGTGGGGCCCATAATTCAAAAATTCAAAAAGTCCTAATTGGCGGTAATCACATTACCGCCAATTCCAAATATAGCAATTGCTACAGTGTATTTGGCTTAAGCATGCTGGGGTTGGGCCCAGAATGGTAAAAACCCTAAATGGTGGTAAATGAATTACTGCCATTCCCATTTACATTAATATGGGAATGGCGGTAATGCATTCAGCGCCATTCCCTGATTCTTTCAGAACTCGTATCAGTACTCTTCCAGGCCCCTCCAGCTCGCCTCAGGTGTGTCCCCACACCTGAAATAATTCCCAGAAGGCCCCTGACCTCTTCCTATCATCCTATAAATTCCCCCTCACCCCATGGGTTCAAACCACTCCTAAACTTCCATAGGGAAACTCTGCTCCCCTTCGGTCAGCCTAATCACAACATTACCAGGGCCTTCCCCTCTACCTTGAGGTGATCTAGAAGCCATCCCAAGCCTTCTCCAGGCTCCACCACTGTGCACTGCCACCTACCACCAGTGTTGGACCTCGATCAAGAGGGTAGAACCCTTCCCCTCCTCTCTTTTCCTCTATTAAAGCATTGTAAGGACCCCTGGTTCTATTCCAGGGGTCCACTTTATTTGTTTAATTCTGTTGTAGCATAGCCCAACCAAGGACAAGGTCCCCCATGTGTGGCATCTCCCTATGGGTTCTGGGGATCCCTCAGGCCATGAGGGAACCCCTGGTAACCCCTGGCGTGCTCCCTGTGAGGGAAAAATCATTTTCTGTGAAAACTGGGTAATGATGGTAGAATAACTACCGCCATTTCTTAACCCTACTGTTGTAGGCTCCTTATTGTGGTTAGGTTAGGCCCTGGTCTATTCCAGGGCCATATTTGTAGACCTCAGACCCTTGGCTACCTCCCCTAGTCATACTAGACCTTAACCAGTGCCCTAACCATGGTTATTTTTAACTCAAACCCAGGTTAGCTTAATGGCGGTAGTCCATCTACCGCCATTTGAGACAACCAAGCACAACACCTTGGGCCCTCTATGGGGCCCACATCAGACCTCCTCCTGGGCCCACTAAAGGCCCAGGGTCTTCCCTGGACTTCAGGCTACACCCATGTAGCTTTAGTTTTCCCTGGATCACCCCTAACTCCAATTATAGTCTGCAAACCATGGTTAGAAGGTAAACTGTAATGACGGTAATCCCATTACCGCCATTACCAAATTTTCTAATTTTTGGGCTTTGCACAGGGCCCAGACCAGGTAAGAGGCTAGTTTAGGACCTGCCATGCTCCCTGGGCCCTAATCTAACTTGACCAGACCTTTAAATATGGTTAAATCTATCCTTGGTTAACATTTAACCATGGTTAAGCATCCCTTAATCCACAAAATCATAGAAAAATCATCAAAAAATAAAAAATAATCTGAGGATTCCAGAATGAATTTTTGTGATCATTTTTACCTTGGTTAGGACCCTTAGCTATGGTCAAACTCCATCTTTGGTTAGTTTTTAACCATGGTTAAGCAGCCCTTAACTAACAAAAATCTAGAAAAATGCTCAAAAATTTAAAAATATTTTGAGAAGTTGAAAAATAGTTTGTTTTAGTCATTTAACCCTAGTTAACAGTCCTAACCATGATGACCTCCCCCTTAACCATGGTTAAGCAACTCTTAACTTTGGAAAAAAATTTAGAAAAATCTCAAAAACATTCAAACAAATCCAAATAGACCAAAAATACAGTTTCTAGATCTTTTTACTGTGGTTAGTAATCCTAACCATGATTAGTTTTACCTAGCCCCAGTTAGCAACTCTAACATTGGTCAAACTTTGTCTTAGCTTATCGAGCTCCTTTCTTGGCCTATCGAGCCCAAATCCTAGTCTACCGGACTACCCCTTGGCCTACCGGGCCCAATACCTTGCACTTGACCAACTTCGATCAACAAAATTCTAACCCCCGAGTTAGGTCCATTAGCCACCCTTGGTACACACACACATACATCCTTAGGCTTGACACGCGCTCATGTGCTAGAACTACGCTTGGTCTGATCTTACCCCAACATGAGTACGTAGGCAACCCAACCCGGGTTCGACCCTAGTTTAATTTTTCTTTCTTAGATTAGTCTTACTTTAAACACTTACGCATTTTAGCAAATCTTCAACATTAATTGGCTTAATCCTAGGAAGTAGGGAACCGTTGTAAAATGGAAGCCTCGGGGTGCCTAACACCTTCACAGGACTTAACCGAACCTCTTACCCTAAATCTCGAATCGTAGACCAAGACCTTTTCCAAATCCCAATGACTTATCCCTCCTGAATGAATAGGTGGCGACTCTAAAACTTCTTCACACCCATGAGGGTTTTAAAACCTGTGAGTAATCCGCGCTCACAATCCTTATGGCTCATTTAGCAATGGTGGGAGCAAAACACGAATAATCATTCAAAGAGAGGGCGCAACAAGATACAACATTCATGTGCCTAGCGGGAGCCATCAATCACTAGTATACAAAAATATCATGACTCAAAACTTAGTGGTGACCAAGGCATAAAAGGATAATAATAAAAGAAGGTAAATTTTGCAGGCTAGTTGGAGCAATCAACTCCCTAGTGCATAACAATTATACGACCCAGACCTAGTGTAAACTTTGCGATGCATCAGGTTAAAAAAGGAAAAAATAGATGAAGCGACAATAGATTGAGATTTGATGTGCAATTGCATAACTCAATATTTATAAGTAGTCATTCATATAAAGTTCAGTAGCTATGTCATGTTGACCTCCGATCATATTGTCATCATCAATTTCGCCAAATTATACTATGTAGGTTTCTTGGTTGGGTTAGCCTTAGAGTAATTTTTAAAGTTGATCAAAGTTCATGTTTTAAAAGCAAACATTTACTAAAGAAGTCCATTTGCTAAAGTTAATCATTAAGGGTGTCGAGTCTTGCTCAATCAACTCAGTCAGTCGAATCTTTGATGGATCATGAGTTGACTAATAAAAAATTAGGATGCTTATGTGATTATAGCTTGGGGCGGGTACAAAGCAGATGACTAGGGGAAATTCAATAAATAAGCTACTCATGGTCATTATCAAAGTTGTATATTGATCAAATCTTATTATTACACGATCCCTTGCACTTTGATCTTCATTCTAAATTAAAAGATCATCATTATGAAAATAACACACTTTTAAATCTAATGCATATGCTAATGCAAGTGCCTTTAGAGTTCAAATTTTAAGTCTAAATCTTTAGAATCTCAAAGTTCTAATGGTTTGGTTTCATGATTTAAAGCCCATTATAGACCTAACTCTAAGACATTTCGAAGTCCGTCGTAGACCTAAATCTATGACCTTTTAAGTCAAATTTCAAAGTCCATCATGGGCTTAACTTCATAAAATTTAATTAAAAGTTTAAAGCCCATCGTGGACCTAACTCCAGGACATTTCAATTCAAAAATTTAAAGCCTGTCGTGGACTCGATCCCATAAATTTTAGTGAAATTTCAAAGCCCACCATGGACCTAACTCCATGATATTTCAATACAAAGTTTAAATCCCGCCATGAACCTAGCTGTTGAGTGTTGGCTCAAATTAGAAAATTGTACACCCTGGGCCCCCTCATTTCACTCATACTCTACTTTGCTGGTTGATCTTGGAGCTGAGTTCACTGGGGGTTGTAGGGGGGATGGCCAACGGCCCCTTGCCCGAGGGTTCAGGGGTGGAATTCTCAAGATACTTTTTAGCATGCGCATGCGCGTCCATATAGTTTGTAAGATTAGCTTCTTATTTGCTTGGAGTTGTTTCTAATTTTGGGTTGATAGGGTATGTGTCACACTCCAAAATTCCATCAAGGCTAAAATGAGACTTTAGGCACATGACACTGCTTATCCTGAATTAATCTTAAAACATGCAAGACAATGCTAAAATATGAACCTCGAAATTTTCTTCCATATCAAACATGTATTGATTAAAAAGTATGACAATTTATCCTATAAACGAGTTCATAATGTCATAATCCTCCAAAACATAGTTCCCAATATAAAAGTAACCTAAGAATCATCAAAATGAAACCCTGTGTCAACATCAACATATATTAAAACCTTTTTAATCAAAATGAAAGTCAAACAAGCTAATGGTATGGAAAGCGGTCAAGAACCTGTGTTCCCTCCTCAGGAATGTCACCTTCTTCCTCTACACCATACTCTTCCTCCACCCAAGGCTCTGCCGAATTCTCGGAACCTAAACCTGATGACATGAAAACATATCAACTGAGCAACAAGCAGCTCGGTGAATATGAAATCCTAACTAACAATATCGGAAACATCAATTAGCATATTCATTATGGATAACACAATCATCAGTATAACCAGGTTCATAGTGGTATTTCATAACATCATTCATATGATTAGGTTCATCATGGTAGTTCAACATATATATATCATGCACAATCAGAGTGCAGAAGTCTCTTAAACATCTCATAATTCTTTTCTTTTCTTATCTTACTTTTCTTTCTTTTCTTTTATGAGTCATCATTCTTTTTCCTTTTTTCATTTGAACATCATTGCATGCGTAATCATTAATAGAACTTAACATAACTTTTCATTATATAGGTGAAAGAGATTACTATACTTTACATATTGAGTATCACTCCATAGCACTTTACATCGATATGCAAGAAATTACTTATGATTCACTTGCTTAGTTACGCATACCTCATGATCTTAGACTGGCGGTACTCGGTTTCGAGAAACACATCTTGCAATTTCACATACTCTTTATTTACTTCCAATCATTCATGATTGTGCTCTTATCATGCTTGTGTATCTATCATAATAGTGAGTGAAAGATGATGCTTTCATTGGTCAAATAACACTTTGGATTATCAAATCTTGTACCTTCAGTGATCCATCATGCACCTCATCTCATCATGATAGAAGACCTTAGCTCACGAGATTTAAATTTGAAGGTTTATTTACCCAACAATACACCACTCTTATAAATTCAACAACACACATTATTCATCAAGGCATGTAAATTTCATAATTACATCATGGAGCATACATTATCATGGTACATCACTATAGAATTCATATCATCGTTATCATTCAACATACATCATTTTCACATGTCATATCATAAGAAATAATAATAACTTTAACTATCATTTGCATACATATCCACCATTTCAACTCAAAACAACATATCATGTCATTCAAAACTCCACTCTACATCCCCTTCTCTTCATTCAACCATACAAATCTCAAATCATTCCCTTCCTCTGATTTAAATCATCCAACATTCATCATATAACATTAACATTGTTAAAACTTAAATAGAGGAAGTATTTCTACAATAAATCATATTCAACCTTATTCTAATATAGAATCTTAGCTTAAAACCCTAATAGCAACAATGATTCATGGTATTGATAGTGAGGAAGTCATATTTACCTTCTTTGATCGTCTCCCCATGATCCAAAAGCTTGAGAATGCACTTTGGGGGCGATCTCCAAGCTAAATCTCGTTTCTCCAAGCCAAAATCCTCTTGAAACCCTAGTCTCTCTCTCTTCTCTTTCTCTATTAGGTTTAGGGAACTTAGAAACCCTAAACCCCCAAATAAAAGACCTATTTATAGTGTTAACGGTTTAAACCCTAAAAATCCCAAAAAATTAGGGTTTTAAAACATTTTCAGCGAAGACCGTTTGAACGCCCCTCAATGGCCATTTGAATGCCCATCAAACGGATGTTCAGGAAGGACATTGTTTTCGCATTTGTGACAAGCCGTTTGAACAACCTATGAGTCCGATCGAATAGCTCCAAACAGATGGCAATCCGTTTGAACATCTTGCTCAGTTTCAACATTATTTCTTCTCATCAACAGCAACAACACCCTTTTCTCTTCAGCACCAGCCCATCAACACACTTATTTTCCTTTAAAATACTTAAGTAAATGATTCATTTACTTTAAGTTTTAAATTAAAATAAGGAAATACCCCCATTTGGATTCAATAAAAATACTTAAAAAATCAAATTCCTAATAAATCAAAATCTAATTTTCTAGTTTTAGGCTAAAAATTGAAAATCTTATTGTCCTAAAATTTTCAATAGTCGAGTTAACCACTCTATACTTAATAATAAAATCTCATAAAATCATATACGTTTTGATTTATAATCATCCATTTCCGGAAATAATCGTCTCAAAATTCGACAATTTATGTTTTTGCTAAAACCACACCCTTTCTATAATATCTACAAATCCTGTACTTAGTCATTTTAAATTTAACTTAAGATCATTAAGGAACCAGACATCACATGAATGACATAAATATCGATAAATAAAATACAAGTCTCTACAATATGTAATATATTATTTGGTCTAGGAAGACCCCGTGTTTTGACAGAAATGGTACTCCATTTTCGGGTTGCATCGGATTCGCCTAAAAATGATGTTAAATTGATTTTTGTTTTAATTCAATCAAATTATTTTTTAACTCCTAATCGAATTCAAAATCTTTTGCAATGATCTTCTACAAAATTATTTTTTTTAATCTAAATAAAAAAAGGGTTTTCTTTGACCAAAAATTACAAAGATCACATTTTCTTCAACCTTTGCCAAGAACAAAAAAGAAGAAGTGAGCATTCGGATTCTATTAGAAGCACAGCTCATACTAACACATCGGCAATATTAAAGTGAGTTACATTCTCACACTTTTCTTTTACAAATGTTCCACTTAAACAAAGTGTGTGCATGATAGTTAGCTTTTCCCATTTATTTATTCTCTAAATACTTATAATTACTAACTTATATATGTATATAAATAGTATATATTATAATATATAATTTAAAGAATCTAACACTTATACACCATTATAACATATCAATATTAAGTTTTAAAAAAACGCAACTTATATCCTCATATGACACTAATAAAATATTTCAAATCATATTGCAAAAATTAAATATTATTTTTTTAATAGAAAAACCTAATGTACACAACAATGTGTACACTGTTAATTTTGCCCTTCGATGAGGGGCCCAACACTATACAGCCCACAAAATAGAGGGTTTTTTTTCCTTCATTAGAGCCCTAAGGGTAAGGCTGGGCCTGATTTTGAAAGGCTCTCCAAATTAAGGTCCATGCTTGGTAAGACCTAAGCACTGCCCTAGCTCGGCCCTCCCCGATCCTCACCCATCTAATATATCTATTGTGTGTGTGCATATATATATATATATATATAATAGGGCATACTATCACTTTGTGAAGTCTCCATGACCAAAGTTCAACGGTACAAAAGTGAGGATATGGTGGTAATTTTTACCAACCCCTCCATAAAATATCTTCAAGCTCCCTACTACCCTAACCCCTTAACACTACATACTTACACCTATCTCCCTATCTGTCTCTCAAGTCACGGGTCAAAGCTTTTGGCTCTCCCCTCAATATCTTCCAGACTTTCAAACAACTCTTCTCCCACATTAATCACATTTAGAATTGAAGAAAGGTTACTTGACCAGTTTAGGAGTGTCTTGAAACTGCATACTGTAAAAAATAAAAACTTTAGTTGTTGCTAGGATTAGATTGGTTCGGAGAATAATGATTCACTAGATATGTTAAATTTAGATATATTGAAAGATGTCATGAATAGTTAAAGATAAGGTATATTGAGTTTCATTTAGTAGAAATTAATTCTAAAAGAATGATAGTTATGTTTTATATATTTTACTCTAAATATTTTGTACTGTTTGATTACCATTGACAAAATTTTCATTTTTTAACTTCATCCAACTGCTCTTTGCATTTTATGGTCAATCCTAAATCCGGATAAAGGATAAGGGTTATACATCAGATTGACAATTAATGTAGAAACAAATTCACTAAATCTACGGCTTGAAAATTTCCTTCGCTCCTCTTTAGGTTTTGGCCCTGCCCTAGCCCTTGAGGTAGTGCTTGGGCCTAGCTAGTTTAGGCCCTCTGATGACTAGGGTCTCATTTTAATAAGTGAGGGTCGAGCTTGATAAGACCAAGTCCTTACCCTTTGACATCCCTATGTACACTACTATTGTACACTGTTATGCATAACAATGAATTTTTGTCTATTTTTTAATTTTGTAATTATTTCTTTATTCTATGTATAATAATGTACACACTATTATTATAGGGTGCGGCTATGTGTAGACCAATATTTACTGGATAAATACTAATACACTGTAAAATCTTGTTAATACAACAAAAGAAATGAAAAAGGCAATAATACCCCTATCTTCCTCCTTACGTCTCCAACCAAAAGCCCTTTCGTTTCCAACAAAAAGCTTGGCAACACAACCCCCAGTATAATAGAGACTTCAATGTTTTGTTTTTTGGTTTCATTCTCGGTAAAACCTTCACTAACAAAATAGTAATTTCGAATAAGAATATGATGCGTACCCAATGCAACCACTGATCCCAAAAGCCCGAATTTATGGGAAAGGCACAATCTAAGTATTTATCTCAAGGATCGTAACATATCACCATGCTTTTGTAGCCGTTGTCCTCGGTAGCTCTCATTCTAGGGCGGGGCAATTCTTAGGAATTTTTTCCGTAACCCTCCCTAGGTAGCCCTTTCCGCAGCAGCTCTCACTCTAAGGCGGGACAATTCTCAGGATTTTTTTCGTAACCCTCCCCAAGTAGCCCTTTCCGTAACTCGAACCTGAGACATGGTATTAGGCTCTGATACCAATTGATGCGTACCCAACTCAACCACTGATCCCAAAAGCCCGGACTGATGGGAAATGCGCTATCTAAGTATTTATCTCAAGGATCGTAACAGAATACTTCACTGTAAAACAAGAGAAAGGTTTCTCTTTCTGTAATATACTTAGAAACCCTAGAATGTTCCCAAAATTGTTTATCCCTCTTATTATCCAAAAAACATTTTTAAAAAAATAGTCCTAAATGAATAAATTAAGAAACACAAACCAAAAATTTCTAAATCATATATCCTAATTTGCTATTAGGCGTAACGTCAATCTTTCACAGTGTATTGAAGCATGCCCTATTAGAGCTCTCGCCGTTGACCCTTGCTCCGCCATCGCTCTCTTGCGAAGACGGGGAAATATCATACGGCTTCAAATAATGGTCTCCTACAAATCCAAATTAAAGAAAAGAACACAGCATAAGAACATACATGGGTCATATTGTCTAGGGTTCGTTTGTACTGAATATACATATGCCATCGTCGGACTCATTTTACTTTTATGTGTTGCCCAACTTTTGGTTGGAGGAGACCAAGGTAAAAGGCATGGGTAATATTGCTTTTTATATTTATATAGCTTAAAATTTTAGCATATTTTTACTATATATAAATAGAATTACTCATGTTCAGAACTTCATTGAATCTTTTGTAATTCTAAAACTACCCTTGGCATAGTGAGCCCTTGAAAACGTAGATGAAATTTTACAAAATTTCCAAACTACCCTTATCATAATCATAATCATTATATAAGTCAAACCAATGTTATCTGGTTCGTTGGTTTGCTCGGTTCGAATTCGGGTTCGTAATTCGTAATTCGCTACTCTAAAGTGAACCCGGTTCGCTAGGGGTAGGATGAGATAATTCGTTTCTCGGTTGGCTAAGGTTCTTTTGTTTGGTTCTCTTTGGTTCGCTAACTTAGTTCACACATATATATATATATACCATTAACACCCAGGATAAGACAACCAATGAACCAAGAAGACAGGTTACCGCCTAACCGCCTAGTGAATCTAAACTAAATCAATATGGAAGATACACTAACATAGCAGCATGAGTGAAAGAGCTACATCCTAGAGTACATTTAAACTATCCAGTGTTTAGTTACTCATGATAAAACAAAACATCAACAATATATTTATTGAAAACTGAAATACATAAACAGTACGACTAAACGTGAACTATCAGTTCTACTACTGAGATGGTTGATCCAATGCTCTAAATATCTAGTGTGGATACCTGAGGCTTACACCGATCTACTCAGTTGAACTGAAGTGCAGTGAACATAAAACTATTACGATAAATAAAAAATTACAACTGGAGAGAACTCAGGACTGAAGGACAGTGGACTGAGGACTGAGGATTACAGAGAAAGAAGAGAAGAGAAGAGAGGTTGCATTCGAGATGTTCGAGTGTTAGAAGATTTCGAGATGCCTTACAATGGACAAGGCACATGCCTTAAATAAAACATAAAAATCAAACTAATTATTACATTTGAACGAATCTTCAAAAGTGGTCTTCAACTTTGCTAAAAGTAAATCTTGACTTGTCTGGAGAATCTTGAATATTAAAGTCACTTCTTGAATTTAATCTTGAACGAATGAAGGAGTTGCTGTCTTGATATCTGGAATACGTTGTACTCTGGGGAAAGGAGATTCCTTTCGGTGTCTTTAACTGGAGGGTAAATACTTTTACTTTTGGTAACTTGTCTGGAACTGTAGAGCTGAAACTTGAAAAGTAGTCAAAAGGTGAACAGTAAACTATTGTTACTATTCTGAAAGAATATCATCAGAATTATGGAGATCTGGATCAAAAATAATAGTGCTTGGACTATCTTCATCAGAGTCTGAAGATAGGTAATGCCATCCGTCAGTAGCAAATGATGAAAATCTGGTGTCATTGTCTTCTGCAAACATAGTCTTTAATTCTTCTTTAACATGTTGGGAAGCACCAATAGTTCCTTGATAAATATTCTGAATAATTGGATGGTGAGCATTATATTTTGGAGCACCCATGATAATAATTCTGCTTGTATCAGTAATTATATTCCACACACTTCGCTTAAGATGATGTTGAATACAAAAAAATCCTGAAAATTTTCTAGCAATAATATCTCTGTAATTGAATTGGTCTTTGCTTCTGGACTGAGGTTTGATAAGAAATCCCAGATATTCAGCATGAATAAAAATCAAATGATGGCTTAAAAATAATTCTTCATCAACCCATTCAGGACAAGTACTAATTATCTCAAGATGAAGAAAAGGATCAGAAAAGAATCTTCGCTGGAAATTACATGCTTGTATAACACACTGGGGAAAACCAACTAAATCATCAGGACTATAGGATTGGATACCAACAGTAAATCCATTTTCAAATAACCAAATTTTTTCTTCTTGAGGGCAAGCTTTGCGAATGATAGCAAGATTATAAGGATGAACATGGACTAATTGTAAACCTGGAAAAAAATAGATATCAGCTTCAAAAGCTGCAAGAGTAGCTAACCATTTATTTTGGGCAGAAGGAACTGTCAGATCAATTTTTTGACAAATATCTGGAGGTAGTTTGTCAATGGCTGTTGTTAATTTAAAATGAATAGATTTTAATAAACCAAAATAGGGATGTAACTTTCGTGGATCAAGAGTAGAATCCAAGGGTTTGGAAGATTCTGGAAGAGATGAAGAAATTGGTATAGAGGGTGAAAGAAAAGGTTTAGAAACTTGAAAATGATAACATAAGGCTTGAATGGTTTTAGTAAGGTGTTTGTCAGATTTCATAATTTTAGAAAAGCAAAGATTATCAATGAGACATCCTTCACGAGGATTGAGATTGGTTAAAGGGAAAGGATAAACATATTTTTGGTTTTTTACTGCTTGAAGAGAAATTTCTCCAAAACATTGATCAGTCATCTGTAAGACAAAAGAGAGGGAAGAAGAAGTAGATGAAGGTGAATCTAGAATAGTTAAAACATTAACGTTAGAAAAGCTGATAAAATTTTCTCGGTGAAACTCAAATAATAAATCTTGCTCATTAAATTTAAAATAGATTCCTATATCATTTATCTTAGAAATCGGTTGTATGAGATTAAGAAATGGAATACCTAATATTATTTCTTGCCTTAAATCTTTAACTAATAAAAACGATTGCTTGATAGAAATATCTTGCTTAATGATAAAAGTATAAGAAATCTGAAATCTGATATTTAATGGCATGCTATTAGCTGTTAAAACAATTTCTGTAGATGATTCAAAATATCTGGAAGGAACTAGGCTTTCTCTAATACAGTTTGTTTCTGACCCTGAGTCAACTAAAGCAATGGCTTTAAAAGTATAACTATTCTGGATACATATTGTAATCTGGACTTGCCACTTCTGGTGAGATGGATGAGACCTGAAATGTAAATGGCTATTTTCTGAATGTTTAATAATAATACTAGATCCTGGAATTTCTTTTTCTAATGGAACGTCTAAATTTATACTAGACTCTGGACACTCTTTATCTGGTGAGAGTTTTTGTAAAATATTAATCTGAGCTTGTAAATTCATAATTTGAGAAACTAATTCTTTCTTTTCTTTGAACAAAGCATTTCGAAGATCTTGAATTTCTAATTGGAGGCTTGGGAGAGTTATAATTTTAGGTACTTCTTGAACACTTAATCTTTCAAACATTTCTTCTAAATTAAAAGTATAACTTGGAGGATTCTGGATTTTAGGAATGCTATGTAAAGTATCTTTATATCTGGTTATCAACATCTTCTTTATTTCAGTATCATTGACTTGTTCTATGATATCTAATAAAAAGTCTGTTTCTTTGGTTAATGTCTAGAGATAGCTAGGCATCTTTATACAGGAGGGACAAGAACAATTCTTAAGACAAACTTGTTCGGAAGAAGATGAAGTGTGATACTCTGAATCAGTGGATTCCAAGTATTCTTCAATTTGATCTGGAGAATTTGTAACTAATTCTGGATCTTGATCATTGATCAAGAGAGTAGATAAAACATTCTTGATTTGGTCTGTAGCATCTAAAGAATTAATCTTCTTTTGTAACCAACAGTTACTAGAGAAGTGTCCTACTTTACCACACTTGAACATGTTGGAGGTTTACAACTACTAGATGAATCTTTCTGAGAAGGTTTCTTGGAAGGTTTCCTATGAATCATTTTATCTTTGGAATGAGTAGATTTTTCTTTTTCTTTTTCTTTTTCTTTGTCTCTATGATGGGTCCTAGGCCATGAGTATGGACTCTTTTTCTTTTGTACTATTGTTTTCTTTTTCCTAACAGATGGAGGAACAGGCAATTTGGCATATCCAAACTAACTGCAGAATGAACCTAATTCTTTGCGACACATGTCACTTTATTTCTTGATCTGTTGTTGCATTTTGAAGTTTCTGCAATAAGCAATTCCTTCATTCTTGATTAACGCAATAATATCACCATAAGTCAAAAGATCATATGGAATATTACCATTATGTTTTTCCCTAATCTTGGTTTTAATAATTTCTGAAAATATCCTAGGAAGACCTGAGATAAATCTTTCTTTCCAAAATGGTTGGTTGCAATCAGTTCTGATCATAACCTTGAATAAGAAAGTGTCTTTATACCATCTAAAATCTGAAAGTTGTTTACAAGAAAGATTACTAAGTAAATCAGCTGATCTATCTTTAAACATGGAATGCTCACCGAACCAATGTTTATAAATGGAGAATAAAAGATTGGCTACGGCATCTTGGATCTATTGGCCATTAGCATCAAGGATGTAAGTGCCATCAGCATTCTTCTTATATGCACTAAGAATAATTCTCCTATTTTCAAAGGTAAGGTAGTTATCCCACCAACCTTTGAGCTGTCCTGTAAATCCTGCAACTAAGGATTGGGGTACAGTATGATCTGGAATGTTTGTGACTTGGTAAGCATTACTGACCATAGTCATTTCTTGGAGCCTATTAAGAATCTGGTGTTCAGACATACCATCAATATTCCATTCGTAGATGGTACCACTTTTGTATGAATTCTGGATATAAGGATGTAATTCCTCAAACTGCATATCTGGAAAAGTAGGTCTGGAATAATAGTTTCTAGTATGGGAGGAAGAAGGTTGATCCCATTCGACTTTATTTAAACTGGATAGTTTATTATGAAAACCTGTAGGCTCTAATGGATGGAATACTTGTTCAATTCTATCTACTTCACTTTCATTATCTGTATTATCTATTTCTAAGGGACAGGCTACTAGGATTTCTGAATCTGGAATCCTAACTATTTCCAATGGACATGAGGATGCTGCATCATCAATTTGAGGAGTGGAAGGAACTTCTTTATTAATAATTGTACTAAAATCATTTTCTAATTCTTTAAGTCTATTATCTATTCTAGATAAAAGAGCGGCTTTAGCTAATTCCTTACTATGATGTTTAGGAATTTCAAATTGACTGAATAATGGAGTATCCTGTTTAGAAAATGTAACGGGGATGTCATATACCCTAGTGGAACTTTCTGGAGCTTGAGTAGTTATAGGTTCTATTGCTACAATTTGTTCTACTCTGGTTAATTGTTCGCCTATGGTCTTAAGATGAATATTAGTATAATTATTTTGTTCCATTAATCTTTTAATATCTGAAGAAGTAAATGGTTCTTTTTCATTCTTATCTTTAAGAGGACTACATGCTAAAAATTTATCATTTTCTAGGGGAAGTTTTATCTTATTAAATGGAGGATGAACAACTTGTATCTTAGTACTATGTTCATTATCTAATACCCAAGTATTTTTACTAGTAGTAATGGCATTATATCAATAGGTTTTACATGAATAAAATGATTAACTATTCTTTTGACTGGAGTATATTTATAAGCTTCTTGAATTATCTTAGCGTAAAATTCTTGATGTGCTTTTTCTACAATTGCATTACAATCTAAATATTGTAAATAATATCCTATTGAATAACATTTCTTACAATCTGGAAGATAAACTGGAGGTGGAGATACATTATAGTTTATGGGTTTATGATTATAAGCAAAAGGAAATGTAGAAAGATCTATTTTATGAATTTTACAATAATGATCTGTAAACCAAGGAAAGAAGGTAAGATGCTTTCTTGCTCTTTTAATATCTCTTAAATAGTCTTGAATGATTATGTCTATTTGTGCTTTATTAAAGTGGTCAAGTAACCATAATTTCTTATTCTTGTTGTCTGTTGAATTTAAATGTTCTTCTAATTTAACATAATCTATTTTATATGGTGGGGCGATTTCTAACATATTGCACGTATAAACTCTAGGTGGATTCATATCTGACTGTGGTGGAGATGGACAACTGTTTGGAGTAATATCTGGACTACTCGTATGCTGGAAGTTATCACTATGTTCCGTATAATACGGTTCTGGAATAGGAGAATTTCTTACTCCTTCTAGATTGGTATTATGGAGTTCTTGTTCAGGTGAAGACCTGACTGGTTGAATATGGATATACTTAGGAAGAGTATTATGTGAAGTCTGTATGGGAGTATTAAATATTAAATTATCTGGAGTATGGAGCGGAAGTCTAGAAGTATTTTCTAAATGTATTGTGCTTGTACTAGGAATACTAGAGCAAGACGATCTGGAAGGTATATTTCCTGGAACGTAATGAGATTCTCTGGAAGGCATTCTGTAAGATGGATTCCTAATTAATCTGGGAAATAAAATTTCTATATTACCTTTACCATGATCTATTATCTGGTTAGGTTCCTGGATAGGCATAGGAGGAGGTTGAATCATATTAACCAACTTCCAACTTTCTAGAAACTCAATTTCTTCCCAATTAATTATTCTAGGTTTTATCTCATTATCTGGATGACCATAAATGATGTCATTAAACTTGTTATTCTTATTAAAATGATGGATTGCCTTAGGATTTAACATGGTATTCATGACCTTATAATTTATCCTGTAAACTAGAACTAAGGGTCTGGATCCTGGACGCATGTTTATACCTTTAGTATGGACATCTAAAGTTAAAGCTTCTAAAACATGGGGATCACGTAAATCTAAAGAGAAATCTGGATAACAGTTAAAATATACTGGACTTTGTGCAGTACTAGTCTGGATGGCTCCTAAGAGGCTATTTGAAAAGTCTAAGAACCTGCAATCTCTAAGACACAGTAAAATGGAACTGTTAATTCCTAATCTGGTAAGTGGCTTGGCCGCCACCTGTATCATGCCAAAATGTATAAAGTATATATATATATATAGTTAAAGGGAGTTAAAAGGGGACATATTAATAGTTTTAAAAACCTAGGTTAGATGCTTTAATCCTAAGGGTTAGTGAATCTTAGCCACTTAAAGGGAGTTAAAAGGGACACGCTAATTTTTTAATAGATGTTTTAACCTTAAGGGTTAGTGAATCATAATCATGGTTAAAAGGAATTAAAAGAGATGTTCAATTTTTTTTTCTAAAAATAAGGTTAGATGCTTTAACCCTAAGGATTTTTTAATCTTAACCATAGTTGAAGAGAGTTAAAAGTGGAGATGTTAAATTTTTTTTTTCTAAAAACTAAGGTTAGATGCTTTAACCCTAAGAATTAGTGAATTTTAACTATAATTAAAAGAGTTAGAAGGAGACAAATTAACTATAAGTGTTAAAAATTATTAACCGTAGTTCAAAGACAGTTAAAGAGGCTTTATGAAGTTGTGAAATATCTTAAGGGCATATAATCATTTATATAAAAATTACAATCGAAAGTCTAAGTGAAGAGAAATCCTTTTTCGCTTCGTGCCTAGGTCCGCCAATGTTGCGACACATCTTGTAGCCCAAGAGGCCTTAAATTCTAGCATTAGTCGTTCCTCTCCTGGCCTTTTTTAACTCGGGCCCCTGTCCGCCTGATGGGGCCTTGATCTGATCTGTATTCGCCTTCTTGTTTGAATGAAAATCTTTTACACCAAAAAAAAAGTCTTAAGTGAACCCAATTGGAAAAGAGCTAATTTGCAAAATGTTTATGCATAACAATATATTTACAAACAAAAGAAGAACTTAAGCAGTTGAATTGCAAAAACCCCTTTCTTTTAGAGATAAGTACCGTTTAGTCACCCTAAATCAAATATATCATCTAAAAGGGCATGGTTTGAAAAGTTTTACCAAATAGGGTATGTATTCCAATTTTACCCTTATCCGTGTTTGTGTTTTGTATGCCTTGCTAAGGGGTGCATATGTCAATTGCATATACTTTTAGGAAATAAAATTGCAAAGCATCCCTTTTTTGATAAATATGTTAAAAGTATGCCCTTTTGGGTAATAAAATTGCAAAGCATGCCCTTTTAGGTGAAGCGCCCCTTTCTTTTATTAGTTTATTTATTTGAAATGACAACTTCACCCTTAGGCATTAATGATTGATTCATTCATATGTCATTTCATGTCTACGGTCTACACACCCGCCCGATTATAAAACCAACCAACCCACGCGTAGCAACGAACTTGGACCGTTTTGCAGAGCAAGTCGGTTCGCTCAATTCATCGAACTGGACCGAACCGAACTATGAATTGATTCGCTTCGAACCAATTTGTAGTTCGTACTAGTGGCCAGCGAACTAGGTAACCCTGAGTCAAACACTTAATTAAATATTTGCTTAGTTCCCATATTACCCCTCACTCATCTAATTATTAGGCTTGAAAATCTCTACGGTTATAACCGGACTTCTTAGAGTCCGGTTACACCACTGAGGTCGCCATATGTCTCTTATTAACACTCTTTTACCGTGGTTAAGATTCACCCACTCCTAAGGTTCACCCACTTATCATTGGATTTTAGAATTAAACCCTAGGAATTAGTGAATTTTAATTAGGGTTTAAAAAAATTAATATTTTTTCTGAAAACCAAGGATAGGTATGTGAACTCTAGGGGTCGATGAATCTTAATTACAATTAAGGGGTGTCAAAAGAGACACATGGTAACCTCAAGGGTGTAACGGGACTCCAACTATGGTTAAGATTCATTGACCCCTAGGGTTCAACCACTTATTCTTGGTTTTTAGAAAAAAAATATATTAATTTCTTTTAAACCTTGATTAAAATTCACTAACTAGTGACCTTAGTGGCATAACTGGACTCCTCACTCTCTTGGCAAAATGCTCCGAAAGAAGAACGTCTCACAAAGGTCCCGCTCACCCCCTTTCTTTGCTATACCCAACATGTCTCTAAAGCTTTTTTATTCTTAAAATATCTCAATATCATATTTCAATAAGCAACGTGTCTCACAATTTTTTTTATCCAAAATGTCTCTTCAAGTTTTTATACCCAAAATATTTCTTAAATTTTTTTTTTATTGAAATGCCTTCACTAGTATCCCTCTTCCCAGTCTCTCTTCCCTTCCTCTCTCTCATGCAGTGTTGTCAAAACCAGACCGGGCATCGAACCGGTAGAGTGGCCAGTTCCCAGTTCAACCGGTCCGGTTCGACCGTGTACTTTTTGCAAAAAAATTAATTTTTTTAAAAAAATTTTCCTAATTTTTCCCGTTCTGACTAGTTCCCAATTGGTTCTGGCCGGTTCTTAAAGCGTCCCAATTTTGAGGGTTTTCGGAACCAGCGAAGGGGCCGGTTCAACCATCGGGTCCGGTTCTGACAACACTGCTCTCACGTGCATCGCACGTGCTGCCCACTAGTATATATAATACTTATTATTTAGTTCATATATTTATAAACTATATAAGACTTAAATATATATACACTACCATATATGAGTAGAGATAGGCTCACGACCCAATAGCCCTATTAATAATAAAGTCCGGTCCGGCCCACTGACAGCCCTAGTTAGAATTCTCTTACCCGCATTCTCTAAAATTTAGATTACTTTTCTTTCAACAATAACCAGGATAGGTGGCGAGGACTCTATAGTTCGCCTTATTCGGATTCGGGGTATCCATTTTCAGTCCAAGATTCGAATGACACACATCTGCGTGCTAGTGTTGACAGCCCACAGGACGCGGTTACAGCCTTGAAACATTAACAGAATAACGACTTTGACAGAGTCAGAAACTTCAAACAAAACAACAATAAAACAGACTTCTCTCATTTTCCTCGAAAGAAAGACACAAATATTAAAATGAGAAACACAACATATTATACCCGTTTTGGCCGGCAATCTGTATAGATTTCAATGCGTTTGGTTGATGGGATGTTCAAGAAAATGAAGAAAAAGAAGCAGCAGAGATGATCAAAACGCTTCTGCAATAAGAAAGGAGAAGAGATGAGGCTTTGGAGAAGGGCTTCTGGTGTATTCAAAGACAAGAACAGTATCTGCATTGCAAAGCTATCGAGGCGAACCCCCGAACGGAACCCCGATCTTGAGTCGGCGATCATCAAAGCCACCAGCCACAATGAATCTTCCCTCGATTACAAGAATGTCCAGAGAGTGTTTGCTTGGGTAAGAACTTCTCCTGCATACATTAAACCTCTTGTATGGGCTCTCTCTAAACGCATCGAGAAGACCCGGAGCTGGGTCGTTGCACTCAAGGGACTAATGCTCATGCACGGTGTCTTCTGCTGCAAAATCCCGGCTGCCCGGATGATCGGTCGGTTGCCGTTTGATCTATCTAATTTCAATGATGGTTACTCCAAGCCTTCAAAGACTTGGGGCTACAGTGCTTTTGTTCGCGTTTACTTTGCATTCCTAGACTATCGGTCTGTCTTCTTAAGCGGCGATTCGCAGGATGGAAAAGATGAGCCGATGGTGCAAGTGCTCTTGATGTTGCAACAATTGCAGGGATTGCTTGATATGCTCCTTCAGATCAGGCCTCGCGGAGACGGGATGAAAGTGGGTCTTATCCGTGAAGCCATGGATTGTGTTGTCATTGAGATCTACGATGTTTATAGCAGAATTTGCAATGGGATTGCCGGAGTTTTGGTGGGTATTTATGCAGCCGGGAAAGCTGAGGCAGTAATGGCGCTTGGGGTACTGCAGAAGGCAGCTTCACAGGGCGAAGATATCACTTCTTATTTTGAGTTATGTAGGGAAATTGGTGTTCTAAATGCATCTGAATTCCCCAGAATTGAGAAGATCCCAGAAGAAGATATCCGAGATCTCGAGCAAATTATAAAGGGTGTTTCAGAGAAAAAGAACATGGGTGTTCTCAAAGAAGATAAGGCAATAATAGAGGTGAAAGATAGCCGATTGATCGAACAACAGAATCCGAAGAGTTTCTTGAAGACAATAGTTACCGACAATTGGGTGGTTTTTGATGATAATATACATGAGATTAAAGAAAGAGGTGAATTTTCTGGTGTAGAAAAGAGGAATGAAACAGATCCATTTGCTGCTTCTGTGAATGTTCCTCCTCTTATCTATGGTTACAATGACAGATTCCCAAATTCGAATGGTTTACTGCAGTTGGAGCAGTACTCCAATTTTATCCAAGGAGCTTCATCAGTTGCAGAAAACCATCGAAATTTGATGTACACTCGTTGAAGAAAAGGAGAGACTATTTTCATTTAAATTGTTCTTTTTCTCTGATTTAGGTAATGAATACGTGGTGTTTATTCTGTAATTTGTATAGGTGATGAAGAAGTAGGGTTTGAGCTATGGGAAATGGACATGGAGTTCAAGATGAGATAATGTACTAAGAATTATACTTATATTTCAACATATATATTGTTTCAATATATGGGGCAAATCATATATATACCTATATATGTATATAGGTATATGTATGGGGAAATCACCAGCCCATGTTTATCGAAAAAAAGGTACTGGTGAAGACCTTATAGTTGCTTTTCCCCGCTGACTTTGGTGAAAGTTAAGACTCTCAAGCTCTTACAATTTTTTCTTGATTGAAAGGACATTATTCCCTGTTGAAGGGACATTGTTTGGAAAAAGCTAAACTTGGTTAGAAATTGCTGGTATTTAAGGCATGTTCTTTTTGCGAAAATTGGATGCAGGAATTGATAATTTTTAGGAATTGACTGTTTCGATGTTGTTCTTTTGTTAAGATTTCTAGCGTCATTTTTTATTTTTATTTTTAATTTAAGATCATTTACACTACAAACCAGAACATCATACTAAGGGGGTCTAGGGTCAAAACAACCCCGAGCACTCAATACAAGGGCTTTTGCCGCTAGGTTGTGTGCAAAACCATTCTTCCTCCTAGAAATATGGATAACATTGCTTTGGAGAAAGAGGGATACAAGGGCTTTTCCCGCTAGGTTGTGCGCAAAACCATTCTTCCTCTTAGGAATATGGATAACATTGCTTTGGAGAAAGAGAGATGCGTTTGCCTTGGTATCCACCATAATGGGACCGATTTCAGCTGAAAAGGAATTGAGAAAAGAGGATACTTGATCCACCAACAAGCTCGCATCTGAAAGAAAATGGACCCGGGACCATTTCTGCACCAAAGCAAATTATGTGGCTGACCTAAGACTAAGAGTTAAAGCTTCAGCCACAATAGGAGAGCCTCCTAGAAGACCTTGAATATTGCCACTCAAAATAGAACCCCAAGGAGTCCTTGCAACCACACCAACTCCTGCAACCACCCCATTTGAAATCAAGGCTCCATCAGACACAACAACAATCCAGTCATGGAGCGATGCCACTGTATCCGAGTTTGTATCTTCCACTGCAGAACTAAGAATAGGAACTTCCTTTCGCAGACTAACATCCTCCAACAAAGAGACAACTTTTGCCACAACATAGAAAGGGGAAGGAGTAGTATTACTATAACTGAGATCGTTTCTAGCCTTCTAGATGTTCCAAGCCAGACTAGCAAGTGAAGAAAGAGCCCGAAGCTTTTTATCTTTTCTAAGGGGGTTGCAACCCAAAAATTCCACCAATCATTAAAGGAGTGGAAAGCCTTGAAATTTGACATGACAGCTAGTGGGGAACTCCACCACACCGCTCGAGCGAGATTACAGTCAACCAATAAATGCACCACAGTCTCACCTTTATGAGCACAAAACAAATACACAGGATCCACCGGAATGTGTTTTCTAGCAATATTTGCATTAACCTCTATCACATTATGTAGACACCGCCAAATAAACCATGACACCTTTGGAGGAATAGGGAGCGGTCAAAGAAACCGCCGACAGTCTATGTGATTACTGAAGATGAACTAGGAGCCACCGCTCTCCCCAAAGGTTGAAGACTAATCAAATGTTGATATGTCTATCTAACGGTGAACTTCCCCGAGGTGGTTGGGTGCCATAAGAGCTGGTCTTCTTGGTAATGATGAGGAAGAGGGATTTTGCATATAGCCAGGACCTCAGCTTCAAGGAGCACCTAGTTAAACGAGAGAGATTCCAACTATTTGTGACATGATCAATAAAATCAGATATGAAATGTGAGTTTTCAAATTTTCACTCTAAAACGTGATAGAGAATGGAGTATCAAGGAGATAAATGTAAGATGGGACAAACTGTATCATAAGTGTATTTCATCACAATTAGAATCTTGGATTAATATTTTTAGTATTAAATTAGAATTATCTTTAAGGATATCTTTCCAAGATAGGAGGCTTTTATTGTCTATTTAACCTTATCATTGTAAATCATCCAAGAATGATCAAAATTCAGTTATTCTACATGGTATTAGAGCATGTCAATCAGACCTTAGTTTGTTTGTTTTTTCTATCAATCTTGTGTTTTTTGCAGAGCTCCACCACCTACAGGTGTGAATTTTTTCTCTTAAATAAAAATCTAGCCCTCATCCATACCTCTAAAATCCCCAGTTTAGACATTCACACCTCATGATCTCATTTTTTTTCCCTATTTACTGAAGACTTCTCTAATGAGTATTTTTCTACAAATTGCAGGATCATATATATGTGCTTTTTTTGGGGAGAAAATCATGATAGTCTGATCCGGTGAGCCATTGGCTCCCGAAAGATTCATAAAAACGAGCGGGATGAAACAAAAATAGACTTCACAAATTGGCGGTGACCACCAAACACAATTGGATGTTCTAGCTATTCATCAACAAATCACAAAGATTAAAGAAAATCAATAGCTCATATTTGTAACCAATTGCATGCTCCTTCTTCAATGGATCATGCAATTGTGAGAGGATGATAGAGAATAGAGTATGAAGGAAATAAATGTCAGATGAGATACCTTGTATCATAAGTGTATCTCCTCATAATCAAAGTCTTGGACCAATATCTTTAGTATTAGATTAGGATTATCTTTAAGGATATCTTTCCAAGTGATGCAGACTGAAACTTGAAACTGAAAAGAAGAAGAGACCATCATCTTTCTCCAAGAACCAACCTTGAATTCACAAGGTAAAATGAGAATAAACTCTAAAGAAACAAAATTTTGTATTCATCAAAAACTAAGAAACTTCTCTAAGCAATTGCTTAAATACATCTCCAAACCCTAATTTACCCAAAATAGTAAAATTACTAAAAATAGTAAAAAAAAAAAAAAACCTATAACTATGATACTCATAATGTAACCTTAACTTGCTAAATTAAGGTATTCTAAAACAAACTGGACTCTAAAATCCTAAGAATATGCTAAAACGAAAAACTTACTAAAAATAGTAATTTTTTCTTCAAATTGTGTTTTACCTCGAAATGACATTTTTTGGCTTAAAAGAAGTAATGACCGTCGGAGGTCTCGACGATACGGTCGTTTTGAGTACTCATGAGTTATGAGGCACTATTTGGATCAATAGTTAAGTCCATTTGAAGTTGGCACTACGTTTTTCAACTTGATTTCATCTGATCTCGACGAACGTTTTGAGTGCTCATGAGTTATGAGGCACCATCTGGATCAATAGTTAAGTCCATTTGAAGTTAGTGCTACGTTTTTCAACTTGATTTCATCTGATCTTGACGTTTCAAAAACTACTCGGCTACCTATTCTACATTACCAAGTTAGGAGTCTTGGATTATCTACCCTCTGTAGGCTAATTGTAAAACATCCAATAATTATCAATATTTAGTTATTCTACAAAAAGGACTTCATTCTCATGCATGTGAAAAACAATTTTGGGAAGAAACACGATAAAAAAATGACTCAAGTCTCCCCCAACTTCATCTCTCTCTCTCTCTCTATCTCTCTCCTCCCTTTTCATCTTGTCCAACGAAAATCCAATTTTAGAAGAGCAGAAACTATTTCAATTACAATGACTATACTTCGGTGATCGTTTGTGTCGTCTTTCTCGTAAGTCAATACCATCTCTCTCTGTCTTATTTATCGTAAATCAATATCTATCCATCTCTCTCTATTCACGGTTAACATAAGGTTTTACTTCCATTGAAGCCATTGATAATGAGTAGCAAAGCCTGCCAATTGAAGTAAATTCTTGCAAATTTACTCAAAGCAAAAGGACACTGATATTGCCATATGTGGAGACATGCAAAGTCTGACAATTAAAGTAAATTCCTGCAAATTTAATCACAATCTCAATGCAAAAGAACATAGATATTGCTAAATTACGAGACTTGCAAAGCCTAGCACTTAAAAGCCTTGGTACTTTGCAAGTCCAGCAAAAGAACAGACCTTGTTGCCCAAGTATTCGACCCTAGAGGGGATGGGTGAATAAGGTATTGGCAAATTTAACTCTTCCTAATTCCCTTTTTGCGGAATTTTAAAATTAAACTAATTAGCAAGGGAAAGGAAACTATCAATTCTAAATTTAAAGCAATGAAGAGATGATGAGAGATAAGAGAGAGCAAACACAGAGATTGTTTTCGAGGTTCGACACTCCCCGCCTACTTCTCTGCCTTAAGCTTTTTCGCTCAAGGATTCCACGATACACGATCGCACAAGCTTCTTACAGGTGAAGCCCAAACCTTTACAACTTTCTTCACAAACGAAAGTCAAGCCTATCAGTGCAAGAGAACAATCCCCTCTTCACTTTACACGAAGCTCCCTACTTCAAGGACAAGAATCCTTGATTCTTGATTTCTTCAAATAAAATTTGAATAGTTGGATTCAATCTAGAAAAAAGCTCCTTAAATGAGCTGAAATGATTGACTTGAATGCACTCTAAAAGTTTCTCAAGAATAGGAGTTGAATAGCTCAAAATAAAGATTTGGGGATTTTAGGTTTTCTCAATAAATGAAACAATTAGGCTTGAGAATAAATGATGAGAATTAATGCTTTGATTAATAGTAGTCCAAGTGTAGTTCTTAGTTCATAAATGAGCTCAATTTATAGCTCTGAGATATTTCTAGCCATTGAGGAAACATTTAATGCGAAAAATAGCCGTTGAAGCAATTTTAAGTTTCCCATAGGAATTCGTCAACGAGTTCATTGAATTTGTCGCCGAGTTCTGGTTGGCTCATATAAGTCGTCACCGAGTTCGGGTGGGCTGACAGACTTCGTCGTCGAGTTTTTTGCCTGATCAATACAGTAGCTCAGAAGCTGAATTCATCAACGAGTTCTTAATGCCTCTATGAATTTGTCAACGAGTTTTATGATATTTCACATAAATCTCATTTTTTGAAGACCTTAATGATGGGAATCATTTCGTAGGTCTTTTGGCTTGTCATTAACATGATTTTTATCATCTTTTATGATATCCTAGGGCCTTAGAATGATATGTAATTTAGTCTTATGCTCCTATGGTCAATCTATGCATTTGAGCATTCAACTTACCATACTTTTGAGACTTCTTACATAAGTCCTATACTCTCTCAAAAATAGAAAATAAGGCTCTATGAGCTTCTTGAAAGTTGTTCTTCAACATGATCTTGGATCTTCAAATTTGACTTTGTCTTCATGATCTTCTAAGAGTTCTTCATTCAGTTTTGAGCTTTAAGTGAGAACTTCATCTTCTTGAATTGGAGCTTGGCTCTTTTTGCCTTGAACTTGAGTTGACTTCAACTTTGAATATGATTGCATGCATATGGTTGAAGTTAATTTTCATACTTCATATCTTGAATGATATAATAATGCTCTTGTTCTCTATTTTTCATAAACACTCGACATTAGAATCACAATGGTTATTCCATTATTGTGTTACCATCAAAATTAATAAGATTACCCAAGGTTGTAACATTTAGGCTAACAATCTCCTCATTTTTTATGATGACATAATAATGTAATGAAATGAAAATAAGCTCCCCCTCAATATATAATTTCAATAAAATTTTTGAGATTAGCTCCCCCTAAACATATGCATTTCAATATTTATGACATTTTCAATTCATTTTGCATATTTTAGATAAGGCATTTTCAAGGACATGATACCAAAAAATAATATGTTAAGCATTCTTAGGTAAATGAATTAAAGTTGAGCAATTTTAGATAAGTCATTCAATATAGGCATTTAAGGAATACAATGGATAGAAAATGAGTCATTTTATATATGTCAAGAAAAGTACATTTCCAACATGTATACCAAAACAAATATCTATCATTTTTCATTCAATGAGTATATATATCACATGACATTCACAAAAAATATGTCATTTACATTTTCATCCACAAAAAGATACCAAAAATTTTTAACAAAAAGTCAGATTTCATTCATTTTTTCTTCCCCCCTCCCTTGTTGTCATAAGAAAAACGTACAAAAAGATCTAATTCTTCTTCTTCTTCTTCACAAACAAAGAATCATCGGAGGAGCTGGAATCACCAGAAGAGCTTGAATCCATTGAAGTAATGATGGGTTCTTTTTGAGGATCCAGATGCCTTGGGTGCCTCAGGTACCTCAAAAATCTTAGATGATGGCTGAAGTGCTTCAGGCTTCTTGATTTCAAAAGAGTATTATGTCTTGATGTTCACCACCTCAAGAGCTAAATCAGTCACCTTGGAAGCAATCTGGAGAAGAACATGTGCTTGATTCTGGAGCTGCTAATCAGTGGAGGCAATGCTACCTTTTATGAGAGAAAGCTGATCACCTACTTTCACAAATTCTTCAGCAGAGTCCACTACTTTCCTTTTTACTGAAGAAGGTAGATACGCTCTACTAGTTTCCAATTTCATAATTTTCTCTTGAAGAATCCATATGAAAGTCTATATGTTTTGATGAATCATGATGTGATGAAGATAGGTTTAAAACAAAATGAAATAAGTGATTCCATGATGAATTCAACCTTGTACCAAATGATGTTGTGATTCTGTTTTGAATGAATTAGAGAAAAGCATATGTCATATGAAGTGTTTTATTTGTCTACCATGTTTATTCATAATTGTCACACGAACACGAAGTGCATGATCCGAGTTTTTTTGTATATGTATATGTATCCAGAAAAGTAAAGTAAAAGAAGAAATGCAAGAATATGTAAGTAACAAAGGAAAATGATAATGGACCGTTACCCTTGCATGGTAAGGCATTAGCCATTTGGTCCCAAAAGAAGATGTGCAAAGATACCAACGGGGAGGTTGGTCACGCAAACGCTAATGGACTCTTACCCTTGTATGGTAAGGCATTAGTAGAGCTCCCATAAAAGCTATGTTCAGTTATGAAAAGGAATGCTCGGATGCTAGTATACGACGGACTATTGATACGACAGCTAGGCATACCCCAATTCCAATTCTGTATGTTTTGTTATGAAAAGGAATGCTCGGATGCTAGTATACGACCGACTATTGATACGGCAGCTAGGCATACCCCAATTCCAATTCTGCTGTGCTCTAAAAGAGAAAAGTTCTGAAACAAGTGTAAAAGATATAAAAAGAAGAAATGAAAGAACAAGTTCCGAAAGATAAGTAAAGACGTATATGTTTCGTACAGTATGCACATGTATTTGGAGAGAAGGTTTCCGCTTTTGTTCAGCTTTTGCATGTGTATCCGATGTAACTATTATTGAAAGCATGTGCTATTATGATATTGTTCTCTAGTGGTGTGTATACGCTAAGTATTCCATGCTCAGCTGAAATTTCATCTTCGGCAGGTCATGTGGATTTGCAAGCTCCTACACCCTGGATAAAGGAGGAGTACTATGATCCAGAGACTACCATGGATCATCCTCAAGAGGATAGCGTACTGGATAGGTGGCCCTATTCAGATTATTGGTGAGAGTGGTGAGGGAGAGAACATATATATTTTGATAGTGGACATGTCCACTTTACACTTATACGTTTTGTATATGTTATGACGGACGGGACTTAGAAAACATATGGTTTTATGTTTAACAAATTTTATACTTCCACTATTATGTGCCTTGGGTATTTCAGAGGATGTTATGTACGCCTTATGTGTCATTATGGGATAGTATGAGACAACGATCACGAGCTAAAGTATCCCTAACTCCTAGGGGATATTTTTGGGTCGCGACAAGATGTCCTCTTCACAGCATCAAACATGGTGTGTATTATGAAGAAAGAAAGATCGATATGCTTTGTGGCAAGGATACAGCACATCAAAAAGACATTAAAGAATGTCAGGTAATCCCTACCACCAATTCTAGGAGTGAAATTGTAGGTGATTATGTGATGAATCATCATAGCTGTAAGCTCTTTGACTTTGGGTTGAAAAGCCTAGGGTATGTCTTTGTTCATGCAAATGAGCTTCAAGGCTCCTATCTCATTGAAACCTGGATGGATAGACCACTGATTTGAGGTATGGGACTGAAATTCGCCTCTAGGAATGCGAAGGATGTACTAAAGGTCATCTCTACTGAATTTGATTTCTTTTCTTTTTTTTTTCTTTTCTTTTTTTTAACTAAATCCACTCAGAAGGAGTGGGGGGTTTGGCAGACCCCTACCTGTTTATTAAAAATAAAAATCATGGGGGGGACATAAACCTTACCCCTACAAACGACCAGCAAAAGAGAAGGGGGGGACATAAAACCTTACCCCTACTCCACGACCAACTAAAGGGGGGGAATGAATCCACCCTAAACAAACAAATACAAAGCATGGGGAGGACATAAACCAAAACCCCAGCCAAAAGACCAACTTACAATCTGATATTAAATAAAGATGCTCTATCTGTGTTCATCATGCCTTTAATAGGCATAGGACAATCACTGATTAAATTGAAGGTTTTATCGTCCTGATTTCTACAAGCTTCTTTGGATAGATAATCAGCTATCTGGTTGTTTTCACGGTATGTGTGTTGAAACACCAAGTTACATTTATACTTCAAGTTTATAATCTTCTTCCACCAGTACCAGGTTTTCCATGGGGGCTCTAAGATACCATTAACAACATCAATAATAATTTTAGAATCACTTTCCACAATGATGTTGGATAATCCCAACTCCTCACATAGCAGACAACCGTCCCAAACTGCCCTTATTTCAGCAATAGTGTTGGATTCCATCTCATAGAATTTGTAGTAGGCTATAATCATCTTTCCATTTGAATCCCGAATAATACCGCCTCCTCCACTAACCCCAGTATCACCATTAGCTGCTCCATCAGTATTTAATTTAAACCAACCTGGGGATGGACTGATCCATTTAGTAAGAATGGGCCTTTTAAGTTTAGGATTGATTGGGATGATATCAAAATAGGCACATAAATTCACCTCTTCTGAATTTAAATCCTTAGTAAATTTCCACACTTTAGCAGCCCCTGTCACGCCTTCATTTATTCTTCTCAGGATATCCTTGAAATTCCTCTTGAAGTTATCATGTCTCGAAGCATTCCGAAACAGCCAAATCTCCCAACAAATGTAAGCCGGTAAAACAGTGCAAAGAAATCCCATCATTGATCCATTTTTATTACCTTGGAAGATTCTCATTAATCTAGTTTGAATAGTATCCTCCTCAAAAATCTGAATATTCAAGGCAAAACCCACTCTACTCCAAATCTTCTTAGCGATCTCACCTTGGCAAAAAAGATGAGATAATGATTCTCTATTAGGAGTATAACAACATTCGCACTTACTTGACAGAGATATTCCTTTATCTTGGACTCTTAAGTCTACCGAAATGGCATTGTGAAAAATTTTCCAGATAAGAATAGAGATTTTTGAAGGAATAGCCTCATTCCAAATATATTTAGCCCATCTAACTTTATGAGAAGTTTCGCAAACACATTCCCAAGTAGATTCAAAGGAAAATTTTCCTGAGCTTTCTTTAGTCCATATGATTTTGTTAGCATGATGAGATAAAGTAATAGAGTGATTATTTATCTCCTGCATCACTCTAGTTGGGAAGGATAACTAAATCTTCAGCCCGCCACCTGCCTCTGTTCCAGCTATCTCTGATCATAGGGAAAGTTGTTGGACATTCTGTAGCCAAATCAATTAAAGGAGTATCCTCATACCAAATGTCAAACCAGAAATTTGTATCTTCACCATTTCCTATCAACCATTTACAATTAATCAAAGTTTTTTTGATCCATCGGCCAATCTCTAACCATGTTCTATTGCCCTTGAGGAGGTTGTCTATCATCCAGGGATGGTTATTCTTCAAATACTTGCTTCGAAAGTAATTACTCCAAATACTTTTTTCAAATATGATTTTCCATGCCATCTTCATTCTGAACGCGTGCGCCACTTCCCCAAGTTTCCGAATACCCAAACCACCTTCATCGAGTGGTTTAGCTATTTTGTTTCAAGAAATCTAATGAGCTCTATTGTTGCCCAAAGAGTCATTCCAGAAAAACGAAGCAAACATACTTTCCAGTCTATTAATAACTCCCTTAGGAATATTGGATCCCATCAAACTATAAATTGGCAAAGAAGACCGTGAATGAACGAAGTAACACTAGAGGTTGCTTGGTCGTACTTAAAGTGGGTGTAGAATAGCATAACGAGTGCAGGGTACATAGGCTGATTGGAGGTCAAAAAAGTATGCCATTTGAGATCTTTGAATAGATTTGTGAGAATACCTAAGTCATTAAGCTCTAGAATAGTGAAGTCCACAACCTTACTGTAGAGAGGAGTACGAGTGGAGAAGTTCTCTTTGAATCTCTTCTCAGCCCCATCAGATTTGAACATGGAAGAACCTTGCTCGACTCTGGAATGAGTGGAGGAGGTGGCAGCCTCTTTCCCCTTTTCTGTCCATGCTCCCTTCTTCGATGGTCCCACACTGGGGCTCTTTGTTTTCAGCATTTTGGACTAAAGAGATTTAGGGCAAAAGGATTTTGATGAAATTGGAAGGATTTAAAAGAGATTAGAGAAGGATTGGAGTAAGAGAATCAATGGAATAGTTCAAAGACGGAAAGTTCTTAGACAAGTTCAAAACATAATGAGTTTGAAAAAATCGGATTTGGGGTTATTTTTATATGCCTGATAGAATTCGTTGACGAAATGGCTTGGCGAAACGAATTTGTCGCCGAATTAATGCCAATTAACAAGTTCATTTTTAGATAAATTTTGATAATAAGCACATACTAGCATGACCTAGTCTTCTATGTCATAGCCAACTAGCTTCATTACGTGCGGAAAAACACATCACGTTTTGAGAAGTTAATTCATCAAATTCTATAGTATACACATTCTCATTTCTATATGCAATAAACATAGTATTTATATTGTCCTTATCTTTAATCATGCACATATTGGATTGAATAAAACATTTAACCCTTTATCACATAGTTGACTAAAACTTACGAGATTATGTTTCAAACCATCAACAAGCAAAAAATTTTCAATAAAAGTAGACTTGTTCTTACCAACATTACATATACCAATGATCTTCCCCTTGACATTATCCCCGAAGGTCACATGCCCTTCATCTTTAGGAGTGATTGATATCAAAAGCTTTTTGTTCCCGATCATGTGCCTTGAGCATCCGCTATTCAAGAACCATGTGGTCTTTGAGGAATTTGACTTTAGGCATACCTACAAGACAAATTTAAGTAACTCTCTTTGGTACCCAAACCATCTTGGGTCCTACATGATTAGTCTTGGGAATGGATGTTCCATTTGGAACCCAAACTTTCCTTACTACCTTTTTTTCCATAATATGTGTAAAAAGCACTAGGAGTATTTAAAGGGTTAGTTAGTTTGGTCAAGAAATTTTGATAATTCTTTTGTTTTATTGAAGGATTGTAGCCAATTCTGACTTTACCAAAAACACATCTTTGTTGACCCTGCAATCTATCCAAATTCTGTTGTCCATTTGTGAATTTGGTTACAGTGCTAGTCAAGTCCTCAACTTTAGCCTTAAGATCATCATTTTCTTTAGTTGAGACTTTGTGGTCTAAAATGAATTTCCTTTTCTTTAATTTTCAAAGAATCATTTTCTTTTTGTAAATTCTCTTTATCTTTTTTGTAAAAGCTCATTTTCATTTGAAAGAGAAATGTTTTCCTTTTTGAGCATTTTATTCTTAGAGGCAATTTTTCTAAATTCTTCATATATTTCATCAAATGAATCTTTTAATTCATCAAAAGAAAGAGATTCATTAGTTGAAGAATTTACCTCATCCTCATTGGTCATGAGACATAGATTGACAACTTCTTCGTCGTTTGAGTTTCCATCCGACTCACTTTCATCAGAGTCTTCCCAAGTAGCTTTCATTGTTTTTTTCTGGAACCTATTACTCTTCTTGAGTTAAGGACACTCTATCTTCATATGTCCTGACTTTTGCACTCATCATAGCATATGATAGGCTCCTTCTTGCTAGAGTCACCCTTCATGACTTCTTTGGCGAATTCCTTTTTGTATGGCCTTTTCTTGAAGTCCTTCTTAGTTTCAAGAACTTGTTGAATTTCGTAACCATGAGGACTATATCTTCATCATCTTCACTCTCTTCCTCATCACTCTCATTCACTTGAGAGGATTTTAGAGCAAGGTCTTTCTTGAGCTTGGGCTCATCCTCTTGGTCCTTCATTATGACCTCATGGGTCATGAGAGATCCAATGAGCTCATCAATTGCCAATTTGGTGAGGTCCTTGGCTTCTTGAATTGACGTCACCTTGAGAGCTCAATACTTAGGTAGTGAGCGAAGCACCTTCCTCACATTCTCTGCATTAGAATACACCTTTCCAATAGACTTTAATCCATTCAATATATTTGTAAATCTAATAAACATATCACTAATGAATTTTTCATTTTGAAAAGTTCATATTTATGAACTAAAATGCTTATCTTTTCCTCATTTACTTGGTTGGTCCCCTCATAGGTAATTTGGAGTTTATCTCAAATTTACTTGACCAAGTCACATCCTGAGACTCTATTAAACTCTTGGGGGCTTAAGGCACAATATAAATTGTTAATTGTCTTAGCATTAATTTGAATGAGTTTAATATTGGCCTCATTCCATTCTTCCTCAACTTTGGGTATTTGAACCTTATTCATGTTTTTAGTAGGAAGATAAGGACCTTTAACTATGACTCTCCAACATTCATAGTCAAGGGCTTTGATATAATACATCATCCGAATTTTTCAATAGTTATAATTTTCTCAATTGAACAATGAAGGTCTAGTGGTTGTTTGACCCTCTCCTAAGGTAGTTGCAAAAATGTTTGTCATATATATCTTTTACTCAAGATTGTTAAATCTAAATATAGTCCTAGGCTCTGATTCCAATTGTTGCCTGATGTGCATAGAATAATGTTAATAACTACCCCTTTATTTGCATATGTTAGTTATTTATCTTGTCTTAATTTTTCTAATTATAGTTTTTCTCTTATTATGTAGGAATTTGAGAGAGTTGTATAGGAATGAGGCTAAATCAAGGAATTAGAGAAGAAAGGCCCAAGTCCAAAAGTTCAAGTCTAAGTAAAGAAGATAAAGCCCAAGTCCAAGACTCAAGTCAAAGTACAAATTGAAGAAATTCAAAACTAAAAGCCCATTAGAGAGAAAAGTCATACAAGGCCCACTCATCTAATTGGATTAAATCAAGGAGAAGATAGGATTGCTGATGTTTGGTAACCAAATCTACAAGAAAAGTAAGTAAATTTCGTGGGTGGCAATATTGAGCAACAAATCCCCCCCAAAAAGAAAGATTTTCAGATTCCCGCCTAAACTGACCTTGACTCATTAAATTGGTCATAACTTTTGATTGAGAGATCAGATTAAGGCAAGAATTGAGGCATTGGAAAGAAGACTCAAAGGGGAACAATATTGTATTTCACGAGGATCTGCTAATTAGGACGTTAAAGGGGTCAAAATATTCGGTCAAGTAGAGGCTTATGCATAGAGCACAGAAAAATCAGGGTTAAAAAGAGTTTTTCTCTTCCTCTTTTGGGGGCTCTCTCTCTTTTTCGCCCATTCTCTCTAGCCTAAATCTTATTCTCTTTTTTCTCTACCATTCTCTTTCTTTTATTTGATTTTCTATTTTGTAAGAGTAGAAGAGGAAGTGGTGTAAAAAGTCGATCAAACATCAATAAAGAGCGTGATTTATTTCATCGGTTTTATCTTGAATACTACAATGTTCGGCTAACTCGTAATGAGGGGAAAAGGAGGAAACCAAGAATCCAGTAAGATTAATCCTTATTTTAGTTTTTAAATACTCCAAAATTGTATTGTTACGAAAATATTAAATCTGAATTTTAATTAAAGTTTTCATAAGATCTATCTTCCGATCCAAAGCATTTGCTTGCTTATTGGATCGTGTTTCATTGGAGAATTTATAAATTAATTTTATTATATTTTTGGTGAAATCCGGATCTCCTATTCTCTTCAACTTTAACAAAAAAAAAAGGGTTTCTTTTCTTCTTCTTTTTATTCCATTTGTTTTATTTTATTTTTAATTATAATCTTAGCATAACAAATTTTAAATCGGTTTTTATTTAACCCATAAAATAATTCTAAATTAATAATAGTACATATTTAACAAGTCTCTGTGGATCGACCCCGTTTTGCCACTATCTTACAATAGAAAGTGTGCATTCAGGTTAATTATATTTGAGCACAACATTGTCCAAGTATTCAATCCTAAAGGGGGGTGAATAGGGTCTTGGCAAATTTAAATCTCCCTAATTCCCATTTAGTGAAATTTTGAATTAAACTAATTAGGAAGGGAAAAGAAACTATCAATTCTAAATTTAAAGCAATGAAAAAATGATGAGAGATAAGAGAGAGAAAATACAAAAATTGTTTTCGAGGTTCGACACTCCCGCCTACGTCCCCGTCTTAAGCTTTTCCGCTCAAGGATTCCATGATACACTATCGCACAGACTTCTTACGGGTGAAACCCAAACCTTTACAACTTTCTTCACGGGCGAAAGTCAAGCCTATCAGTGCAAGAGAACAATCATCTTTTCACTTTACACGAAGCTCCCTGCTTCAAGGACAAGAATCCTCGATTTTTGATTTCTTCAAATACAATTTGAATAGTTAGATTCAATCCAAAGAAATGTTCCTTAAATGAGCTGAAATGACTGACTTGAATGCACTCTAAAAGTCTCTCAAGAATAGGAGTCAAAATAGAGATTTGGGGATTCTAGGTTTTCTCAATAAATGAAACGATTAGGCTTGAGAATAAATTATGAGAATTAATGCTTTGATGAATAGTAGTTTAAGTGTGGTTCTTAGTTCATAAATGAACTTAATTTATAGCTCTAAGAAATTTCTAACCGTTGGGGAAACATTTAATGCGAAAAATAGTCGTTGAAAAATAGCCATTGAAGCATTTTTAAGTTTCCTGCAGGAATTCATCGGCAAGTTCATTGAATCCGTCGTCGAGTTCTAGTTGGCTCATATAAGTCATCGCCGAGTTCGGGTGGGCTGACAGACTTCGTCGCCGAATCTTTTTGCCTAATCAATCCAGTGTAGCTCAGAAGCTGAATTTGTCAACAAGTTCTCAATGCCTTTATGAATTCATCGACGAGTTCTCTGATATTTCACTGAATTCTCATCTTTTGAAGACCTTAATGATGGGAATGGTTTGCTAGGTCTTTTGGCTTGCCTTTAACATGATTTTCATCATCTTTTATGATATCCTAAGGCCTTAGAATAATATGGATTTTAGTCTTAGGATCCTATGATCAATCTAGGCATTTGAACATTCAACTTACCATACTTTTGAAGACTTCTTACATAAGTCATATACTCTCTCTAAAATAGAAAATAAGACTTTATGAGTTTTTTTAGAGTTGTTCTTCAACTTGATCTTGGATCTTTAAATTTGACTTTGTCTTCATGATCTTCCAAAAGAGTTCTTCATTCAATTTTGGGCTTTAAGTGAGAACTTCATCTTTTTGAATTGGAGCTTGGCTCTTTTTGCCTTGAACTTGAGTTGACTTCAACTTCAACTTGGGTTGCAGTTAATTTTCATACTTCATTTCTTGAATGATGTACTAATGCTCTTGTTCTCTGTTTTTCATAAACACTCAAATGAGACATTAGAATCACAATGATAATTCCATTATTGTGTTATCATCAAAATTAATAAGGGTATCCAAGGTTATAACCTTTAGGCTAACAAACTTTATAGAAACATGTGTACAAAATAAATGAAGAAAAAAGAGTGATTATCTTTCGTGTGCTCTCTCTCTATGAGGCTTAAGGTTTAGGCTGTGATAGTGGTGATGGCAAGGTTGTCAATGGTGCAATAGTCACGAAATTTGTAAAGTTAACATAGCAAAACTTGGGAAAAGTGAAGAAGAACACCATCTTCAACTTAAAGAACCCTTGAATCCCCACAAAACCTTGAATCCGCAAGGAAAAGAGATAAATTCGAAATTCTATTAATAAAAACTCATTTGTCCTATGGCTTACATCCTTATAAATAGTAAAACACGAAAATTAGAAGAAAAAAAATGAACTAACCACATAAACTACTAATAATGAATACTAGAAACATGCCAGAATCAATGGTGTGCAATTTTGACTTCTATAACTAAAGTTATTACTAAAATTTTTTTTTCCTAAAATAGCAAAATCGCTTTTTCGAGACTAAAACGAATGAATCTGGCCAAAAAGTTAAAATTTCATGATAAAGAGATGGGTATTGGAGATCTCAACTTTCCAGTCAGCAATATAAACTTCATACGAAAACTAAAGTTTTTATGTCTTCCGTTTGGACTATTGATGGTCCAAAGACTCCATGAAGTCTTTTGTTGCTTGTTCTACATCAAGTTCCTCCAATATTCTTTTTCCCTCCTTTTTTAAAAAAAAAAAATTTTAATAGCAAGTTGTTTACCTTGATCATCCCAAGATTCAACTACAAATGTCGAGTAAAGCTCTAATGTCAAAATAAAAGTTGTAGCAAAAACTAGATAATCGAAATTTCGTACTACTTTAAATTCTAACATTTTTCTTGTTCAGAGAGGAGTGAGGAGAAGAATTGTCATAAGATTGGTCCTTAACGACATTACAACTATGGACACTAATACACTCCTAATCTAGCTCTTAGAATAAAGATTGGATTTGTCTATACTGGGGTTGTATTAAAGCTTAGCTCGATTCAAGCTTGCAAAATTAGGCTCGAACATAATAGCTTGGCTCGACTTTGATTTGTTCTAGCTCAATGACAATATTATTATTACAAATAATTTTTTTATTATTTAATTAATATATATTATAATATTCAAATCGAACCAAGCTGAGCTTCAGGTTGAGACGAATCAAACAGGGTCTAGGGTCTAGCTCAAGCTTGGTTTGAACACAATTTCAAGCTTTTAGCTTTATTGAGTAAAAAACTTGAGCTTAAACTCAGCTTGATTGAGCTGAGCCAGCGAGCCACTCAGCGTGAATACACCCCTAGTCTTTACCCAGAAAAAAAGTGGAGAAGCTTATAATTTTTATGGGAATAAAATAAAATTGCATACGTGAGCCTGCCCAAAACCTAAATGACTACGCCAAATTGGGTAGGCTTTGATCCCACAGAAGTACCTGTTTAGAGCCACATCTCAAGCGAACACACTTATCCACTTAATTTTTTTTCAAAATGTAATTAAATAGTTGACCATTTTGCGGCATAAAAGTTATATAAGAGCATACACTCATACGGTATGATATCAAGAGATCTTTCCGAATCAAACAGGATCTAGGGTCTAGCTCAAGCTTTGGTTTGAACACAATTTCAAGCTCGAATAAAAGCTCAGTTCAATTCAACGCGATTGAGTAAGAACTTGAGCTTAAACTTGGATTGATCGAGCCAGCTCAGGGTGAATACACCCCTAGTCTTTACCCAGGAAAAAAATGGAGAAGCTTATAATTTTTATGGGAGTAAAATAAAATTCCATACGTGAGCCTGTCCAAAACCTACATGACTACCCCAAATTGGGTAGGCTTTGATCCCGCACAAGTGCCTGTTTAGAGCCACATCTCAAGCGAACACACTTATCCACTTAATTTTTTTTTCAAAATGTAATTAAATAGTTGACCATTTTGCGGCATAAAAGTTATATAAGAGCATACACTCATACGGTATGATATCAAGAGGCAAGCATGTAATATTAGTCTAGCCTTTTTCCAAGAGTCGTGGAGGGAACTATTGCTCCTCGCTCTCACCAAAGACACTTCAACTGCCATGAACTATAGTCAATTTTTTTTTGGACTTTGCTACTGAGACCCCTTTAGGGCCGAGACCGTGCTTTATGAGCACGGGATCAGGTGGGGCCCATTTCACAGGCCCCACCTGAAATCCAGTGTTCTAAGAGCATGGTCTCGTTGGTCTCCACCCTAAAGGGGCCTCAGTAGCATTACCCTTTTTTTTTTAACCCCGTGATTAATTTTTATTTTTCTAAAAACCTAAGGTAGATGGGTGGACCCTAGGGGTGAGTGAATCTTAACCACAATTAAAAGGAGTTAAGATGGAGACACGAGTCAAGAAAAGGGTCTAAGAAGCCCCTCCTGCGTTACCAACCGATGAGGTGAATATTTTTCATTTCCAAATACTGTACATAACTTGTGTGACACGAGGAAACATATAGATGAGAGTAATTTACATTTGTATCCTTCACAACGAGATTAGTAATTGAGTCCCTTGAAATGAGTGTGGCAGTTGGTTGATATGCTCACCTACTAACTAGAGAATAGATACTAACCAAACTAATCAGGGTTGTGGCCTAAATGCTTATCATGTACCCCCAAAATAAAGCTCTCCCTCTTTAAATTAATTAGACCCTATTATAATTATAAAGCTTAAAGCCTCATCAATAATCTATCTTCCTCTTAAATTAATTAAACCCCAATTTGAAATTAGTAAGTTTCAATCCAAACATAGGCAGGATTCTCCCAATGTGGATAGTTTTACAGTAACAATGGCACTAGATTTATGTTGAAGAATCAACCTGAATAACATATCTAACACATTATAATATGAAATTAGCCAGCAGAAACAGAGACATTCTAATTACCCAGGAGGTAACAATAGCAATGGGGGGCACTAAACCAACTCTGTATGTGTGATCTCTTAGCATTTCTCCATTCCTATTACAAAAGGAGGCTCAGTTCCTCTTCTCTTGGGGTCTCCTTTTCTTCATGAGAAGGCATATATGAAATCTGTTAAAGAGTGAACAGTTGGGTATTGATCAATCACTGGATACACTTTCAATAAATTCAAATTATCATCCATTTGTAGTTGGCCAACCTCTTGATGGACCGATTAGATGAACCTAAAAATCTAACAAATCGCTTCGTTTTGATGAATACTAAAATTATGCAAAAAGAAATCAAGTATGCAAATACTATTCCATAAGAATAAACTTATTTTTATTTTCAACATTCTCAACTCCTGCTCCTGCTTTAGTCCCATTCTCAGTACCTGTGGATAGTTGAAACTAATATACTGGAGCATCCAAAAGTTCCTCAGAACATCATGTATTGGATGACATAGGCTTCCCAGATTCTAAGATCTCCAATAAAATTTCCAAAAATTCACATCTAGACACCAGATTAAGGCTTACTGACATTCAATATGATATACATGAGGGGGCAGACATAAGCGAGGAAGCTGGTTATCTAGCCATGGAATTACCAATTGAGATAGCTCGGTGCAATAACATAAGTTGAAGACGCGATATCAATTGCCAGGTTTCCAATGAGGTATAGGAATGTGGTTTCCAGCTTCTCACCAAGCTGTTATTGCAACAACCTCAGTCCATGACGGTGGTGCTCATGTAGATTAAAAAAAATGTAACGAATTTTTCAGATGTTTCAGTCTCCAAATCTAATCGAGAAGAGAATAACTAGTGAATTCCATAGTCAAATTGGAAGTTAAACCTAGATATAAAGCTTCTCTTTCAGAGCAGAATATCAAATTTTCATCCAAAATTACTTGGAGCTTCACAAAGATCGACAGGAGTTTCCAGTTCAAACTTTCTACGATGAAATTCTCCTCATGGAACTATCCAGCAAAGCATCATAAAGATCTAACTCTCACTCTCTTAGAAAGGGTTCCTGAGGGTGTCATTCCTTCACCAATGCTTTTATAGTAAACCCATGTATTGACATGAAAATACAAATCATCATCCAACCCTGATCCCAACTACTTGGTTTTGGCTCCACGAGTTCTGTTCCACCATTCCACTGTATCCAGTACCATAGCTACTGTTAGATTGCGAGATTTCAAAAACTTTCTCACTACTTACATCCTCAAATAATGTGTCCAACTGACATTGAAAAAAGACCAACTAAAATATAGCAACAGGCACTTTAACATATTAAATACACTTGACATAGTAAACTGAGCTTAAATGTGTACACTGACATGCCTAACAGATACCCTGCATATCAACCACCTAAAAATATAGCGATTAATGGAATGCATCTAAGGAATATGAGATTGTAATCATGGTTGTCACCATTTTTCATCTTGGTATACTAGTCCCTCATTGTTATTCCCATCCTACCAGTCCTGCCAGCTAGGACCTGAATTTCTTCTCATGAAATTTTGGATCATTTCGTGACCATGAAATGAAATTGTCCATCAAATGAACCACCTCAAATGTGTTGGGGAAGGAGACCAAGTTTGAGGATGGAGTCAAAGTATAGCTGCTGCAATCAAGGTTCAGAAAAAGAGTTTCGGACACCATTACGGAGACAGCTGAAACCGTTACGTAACGGTTTCGGCCGATACTTTTTTTTTTGCTTAAAAAAATCCAAAAAATCTCAATAAATTGAAAAAAATTAAAAAAAACAAACAAAAAATGAGTAACAAGATACTTCTAAAACTAATATAAAGGTCAAAATATAGAAATAATGAAATTAGATGGGTCGAGGGTTCAAACTTGAAAGTTGAAACATACACAGAATCTAGTCCAGACTCCAGACTCTATATAGGCAGATAGCCAGATACATATACAACTGCTAAGTGCTAAAGCCACATAGAATTACGAACTGGTTCATCATAGAATTGCGACGGCACAAGGAGCTCTTCTTCTATGAACTACGGGTATGTCCTCCTCTCTAATTCCTCCTGCACTCCTAAAATCTTTTTTTTTTCCTTTTTTTCCTTCTTTCTTTTGGTATTTTTGATAGATTCGTGAGGGATTTATAAAACAATGGATGAATGAAGTTCACGGGTCTTCACTACTTTGTTTGTAGGCAACTAGGAGTCTAGGCATGTAGCTGGGTGGGTGTCAGAGTCAAACTAAAAGGCATGCAAGGCTGTAAAGGAGATTCTCAAAGTTTAGTCACGGGTGCAATGTATTTCCGCGAACGAGTCCTACGCCCGTTACGTAACTGTTTCGGGCATTACGTTTTGGTTTCGGGAAAAAGCCGTAAAGGCACGGTTTCGGGTATCGCAGGCCACCGAAACCGTTACGTAACAGTTTCGGCGAGTTTTTAAAACATGGCTGCAATGCTATTTGTACTTGAATATTTTTGTTACAAGATTCAATTCACTTGATCAGCTGAACTTGACTGACCCACACAAACAGACGACCTCCCTATTTATAAACTCATGGATAACCTTCTACATACATTGAAATACTAAGACGGTTAGACACGTATAAAGAATACCAGAGGTCATGCTAAGGATACAAGAAATTTCTGTGAAGACCAAAGTTTGTTCTAGATGCAACATTAATTAAACTAAAACCAGAAGACACTTCTAGAATATCATACTTTCAATGATATTCTAGATTTTTAAATTACTTTTCAAAACATCATCTGAAAATCTTATGGGGGGTACACTGGTTCTGTATAGATCCTGTTTGACGTCAAAAAGGACTATGATGTGTAGATGCTGAACAAGTGAAATCATGAGTAGAGAACATAAACCAAAATAAGTCTGCCTACGAATATTCAAAAAATTGACAAAATATTGTCAAGAGGATGGCTCAAGGTGAAAGTAGGTATGACAACAATTTCAATCCAGCAATTGAAATGACGCACTCAACACTATCGCAAGTTCTACTTAAAAAATTATCAATCATGAAGAACATAAGATGAAAGTCCAACTCTTGTTAAAAATACCAACAAATAACAGGGAATCAATGGTGCTGCCCAATATGGTTTAAAAAACAGACATCAACAAATGCTCACTTCCCAAATGAAGAAATCAGCAGTGCCATTTATTTCAACTATGGCCAAACAATCAACATTAAAGATCCTAAACTCCTAAACAAGGAAAGTACATAGGAATAGAAAGAACCAAGTTCATCACATGGTGGAAAGGAAATTTTTCACAGCAGAAAGGCATAATATGAACATTACCTATAATACTTTAAACTGTTCAATAGAGAAATTCAACGGAAAGGACAAACGTAAAAATTACAAAGTGGAACAGGTCATCAAATCGGATGTCCAAACAAAAGGTGAACTTGGATTCTTTAATGGGAGCTTTGTTGTATATACATGGATACGGGTGTTAGAGTTAGACTCGAATGCGGCATGTCGGACACATTGAACCCCAAAAATAGGACACAGGAAGATATTTTAATTTTTAATAAATATTTTTGTTTCTATTTTATATGAATAATCTTATGAAAGATTAAAAAGAAAACAAACTAAATATAAAAGTAAAATATTTCAAATTACACTAGTAAATAAAAAATTTATAAAAGAATATATTACATATAAAAGTCAAATAGAACACATAAATTTTTTAACAAAATAATCCATTATACGTTTAGTCTCATAGTCTGTCAAGTGTGACGTAATTTTCTATCGTGGTTTGATGACAATCTTTGGGCTTGTACCTAAGAACAAATCTACTTTATTGTTCTTTTTTATGTGAGAACTTTACTTTTGTTCATTGGTATATTAATAATTACAAGGTTATAAAACTAATCATTTATTTTTTTAAGTTTAGACTAACTAGAAAATAGAAAATATGTTGCTATGGAGAGTTCTGTCTTTGTCTAAGGAATCGTGCTAAAAGAAGAAGAAGAAGAAAACAAATTTGCAAGTGGCCTAGATATCTCTCTCATGTTTCTTTCTCTCTCTCTTTTCTTGTTGGAGGGAATGATTCTCTCTTTCTTTCTTTCACCTTTTTTTATAGGATGTTCCTTTCCTCCATCCCTCTCCCTCTCTCTACCTGCCTGTGTTCTGGTTGACTCTTTTTGTTGTAGCACAAGTAATCTCTCCCCACCTCCCTTGTTCTTTTTTTTGGGGGTGATTAATGGCTCCTCCTTTTATCTCTTTCTTCTCCTCCTTTTTATGGTAGGGGACCAATGATCTCTATTTCTGCCCTTTCCGTTTTTGTTAGAAGGATCGGCTGTTTCACCCATTCTCTCTCAGCTCTTCTTTTTCTATTGAAAACATCGGTACAGTGGTTCTTCCCTTCTTTCCCTATTAGTTTCTCTTTTTGACGATGATATAGAAAAAAAGTGCTAAAATATAAACTAATTATATGCAGTTTTGTGCCTCTTTTTATCTACTAATTGTACAATTTTTTAATCAATTAAATGGCAGGGTACAGACCAAAAAGACATTGCTACAACATGGTTAACGATACTCCAATAATAGTTGTAGGTGAATAACCAAATCTAAACTAGATAAATAGGCTTCTTTGAAATGTCCAGGCAGCACCTAGGCGATAGGGGGTTCCCTAAGCGTTGCTTAAGCAATGCCTAGGTGAATAAATTTATTTTTTCTATCTCAATAATATAAAATTTAATGAGTGCTCGCCTAGATCATGATCTAGGCAGTAGGGGTCCTGGCTAGGCAAGGCGGTAACCTAGGCAACGTTTTGACTACACTGTTGCAAACTCTGTTGACACAAAAATATTGAGCTAAAGATCCTCGGATTTGGATTCTTTGAACAGTTTGTGTGGACGGAGTGAATTTGGTCCTTTGAAAGCACAAGAACATATTCATAGAATGTCTTCTTTCTGCCTTGTTGCTGGTTTGAAAGGTCTTTAAACAGTTTTCCTGTCTAATGTGAACACAATTGTGTGGACGGAGCACCTATGGTCTGTTGGATGCACAAGAGCATATTCATAGACAATCTTCCTTCTGTCTTGTCGTTGGAATAGAAGGCAAAGGTGAAGACTGAAGCAACCAATACGAAACCTATTAAGGTGTGCAAAGTTCAAGCCCCACACCACACCGTCCTCCACCCAAAGGTTTGAATAACGGTTTAAGCATGCATAACGGGTCTGGTCGAAACCTTTACATAAGGGTTTTGGCCGTTACAACACAAACCCTTAAAGCACACACCTTTTTAAAAATAACTATTTTAAAATTGGAAAGAATCCAAAACATGTAAAATCATGGATTTTTTATTTTTTTTTGAAATTAATAGATAAACAAAATCATCAACATGGAAACCTACTTTATAAGTAGATGATAATTTTTTTAAGTTCAACTCATTATGGTGCGTTGGGTCTAAATTTGGTTCCCCTCAGATGCCTCTTTAGATGCTTTGAAGCCGTATCTGGGCTAAGGGTGAATCTGGGGAAATCCAAGATTGTGCTAGTGGGGGAGGTGGTGGAGGTTGAGCGGTTAGCAGCCTATCTAGGTTGCAAAGTGGGGTCTCTTCCTTCAGTGTACCTTGGCATGCCCCTAGGGGCGGGCTTTAAAGCCAAGTCAGTTTGGGTTCCGGTCCAGGAGAAGTTTGCATCGTGCCTTTCAGGTTGGAAATAGTCAACCTTGTCCAAAGGTGGGAAACTAACCCATATCAAAAGCACCCTCAACAGTCTTTCCACATATTTCTTGTCTACCCTTACCATCCCTAGCTCGGTAGCTGCTTTTCTTGAGAAATTGCAGAGGGAGTTCCTTCAGAGGGCGTTTCTGTGGAAAGAGAGAGGGGACAAAGGCAATATTACTTAGTTGCTTGGCCACAACTGTGTTGCAATAAGGAAGATGGGGGTTTGAATTGTAAGCCTCTCACCTAAGTGAATAAAGCTTTACTAGGTAAATGGGTGTGGAGATTCGGGGATGAGCGGGACAGTTTGTGGAGAGCCGTGATAGTCGCCAAGTACGGTGAATCTTCGTGTTGGGCTCCCCGGGAGGTCAGAGGCCCGCATGGCTTGGGGTTTTGGAAGGGGATTATGGCCAATGCCAATCTAGTTGTTCCTTATTTCAGGTTTCGGGCAGGGAGAGGGTCAGAGATCCGGTTTTGGAAGGATGTTTGGGTTGGGTTTACTACTTTAAAGGATGATTTTGGCAACCTTTTTCGCCTTAGCTTCCAATCAGGAAGCACTAGTGGAGGAGTCCTATGAGAGAAATGTTTCGGGGGTCGTTTGGTGTCTGCGGTTGGGTCGGGATCTCAATGATTGGGAAATCAGTGATTTGTTTTGCTTCTTGGAGCACTTAACCTTAGCGGCCCTTTGTCCAGAGGGCAGGGATTGCAGGATGTGGTCTAGAAGTAGCCTAGGGCGTTTCTCAGTTAGACTGTTATTATAGTCGATATCCCCCTATCCAGAGCAAGTCCTTTCCGCATAGAGTGGTGTGGAATCTAGAATCCCTTCCAAAGTATCATTCTTTCTTTGGACCGCGGCTTTGAACAAAATTCTAACTTGTGAGCACTTGCAGCATAGAGGATGGAGTATGGCTAACAGATGTTTTATGTGTTTCAAAGCGGAAGAAACGGCGGACCATCTTCTCCTTCATAATCCTGTTGCGCACGAGGTGTGGGGGTTTTTTCCTTAACCGTTTGGGGGTGGATTAGGTCACTCCAACATCCCTCCTTAACTCTTTATCTTGTTGGCCTTTGGAGATCAGGGCGAATGCCTGGGAGGCGATTTGGGAGGTTCTCCCTAGGGCTATTCTTTAGATATTGTGGAAAGAAAGGAATCTCAAAGTATTTGATGATATCCCTTCTCCAGTCCCCCGGATATGCAATCGCATCAAATTCGTTGCTTTGGATTGGGCAGGGGTTCGTACTAATAGGGAGGCGTTGCGAGATGTATTTTACCAAATTGTGTGTTCCCTGGGTGTAGGTTGTTTGTTTTGTTTTTCCTTGCCTTCGAGTTTACAGTCTTGTAAGCTTTTGTCAGGTCTCCTCTTTTGTATTTCTTCTTTTATCTTAATATATTGAACTGCTTTATCGATAAAAAAAGTGTGTGTGAGGGGGGGGGTCTTAATCTGAAGTCATTAGTCCAAATGAATAAAGCCCTCTTAGGGAAATGGGTTTTGAGGTTCGACGAGGAAAGAAAGAGTCTATAGCATTACATAATAGTGGCCAAATATAGGGAGGCTTTTTGTTGGATTCCGCGTAGGGTTAGGTGCTATCATGGAGTTGGGCTTTGGAAAGGTATTATAGCACTCGCTAATCTAGTCATCCCCAATTCTAGGTTCAAGGTGGGTGTAGGGTTAGAGGTTTGGTTCTGGAGAGACTTATGGTGCGACTCCGCGAAATTAGATGATGATTTCCGTAACCTCTTCCTTTTAGCGGTTGATCGAGACATCTTAGTGGGGAACTATGCTGAGTTGAGAGATGAGGATGTGGTGCCCGATTTTGAGGCGAGATCTAAATGATTGGGAAATAGAGGATTTGGGTAGTCTTCTTTTGCATCTTAGGTGTCCCCCTTTGAGTCTTCAAGGCAGAGACAGTAGGATTTGGCCCAGAGGCAACGCTGGTAGATTATCGTGAGATCATTGTTTCAATCCCTTGGGTCAGCACCTTTTGCTCCCTTTTCTTCAGACTTGTGTGGAACCAAAGTATTCTCTCTAAGGTAACTTTCTTCTTATGGAATGCGGCGTTAAATAAGATTCTTACTTGAGATCATTAAAATAGATGATGAAATTTGGCTAACCGCTGTTTCCTATGCCTCTAAGCTGAAGAGACGGTGGATCATTTGTTGATGCATTCCCCTACTATGGGTGTGATATGGGGTTTCTTCCTCTCCCGAGTAGGGGTCAATTGGGTCTTCCCTACTTCCTTTCTTAACTTCTTATCTTGTTGGTCTTTGGTAACTGCGGATAGCATGGGGGGAGCTATCTGGTTATATCTTTCTTCTTATGGAATGCAGCATTAAATAAGATTCTTACTTGTGATCACTTAGAATAGAGGATGAAGTTTTGTTAACCGTTGTTTCCTATGCCTCCAAGCAGAAGAGACGACAGATCAGTTGCTGATGCATTGCCCTATTGTGGGTATGATATGGGTTTCTTCCTCTCCCGAGTAGGGGTGGATTGGGTCTTCTTAACTTCTTATCCTGTTGCTCTTGGGTAAGTGCAGATAGCGTGCGGGGAGCTATCTGGTTGGTTCTCCCTAGAGCTATTTCATGGTCAATTTGGAGAGAGCATAACAAGAGGGTGTTTGAGGATTCTCCCTCCTCCTTGCCTCATATTTGTCATCGTATCCTCTTGCTAGTGGAAGAATGAATTTCTAACCGTCGTGATAGGTATGAGATTAACTAAAGTTTGATGTGTGCCTCGGCTCAGGGGGAGTCCTTTCCATATTGTCTTTCTCCTTTCTGCTTTGAGTTTATTCTCTTGTAAACTCTGCTTTGCTACTAGTATCTTTTTTCATTTAATGCAATTTATAGCTTGTCGGTAAAAAAAAAAACTCATTATGATATAAGAAACATCTCTCTTTCTTTTTCTCAATTAGTGAAGTTTATTACTCAATAAACTCCTTCCTACGTATTCTGCGAAATTTGTTGATACTTCTCTCTCTCTCTCTCTCTCTCTCTCTCTCTCTATATATATATATATATATTGATCGATAATCAAGCATATTATTTATATATGTAAAGAAACAATCCAAATCATCATCAATTCAATGATTTCACTTGAAATCCATGAATCTATGCTCTAAATTTCTTAATATGCATTAACCAAGAAACACTAATGGAAAAAATGTTGAAAAATCTCATGCATCATAAAGCCCCAAAGTACTTTTTTTCCATAAGTGAATTTTGAAGCTTTGATCTGTCAATTCATTGCTCAAGTCTAGTGAGGTTATCGTAGCTCGGTATGGGGCGATTAATAGGTGGCAACCCAAGATAGGGTAGAGTCTGTTTGTTGAGAGCATGGTTTAAAATATCGATACGTATCGACCGATACGGGCCGATACGTATCCTATTTAGAGCTACCCGATACACTGGTACGCTGAAAAAAAAAACTCCATTGTATCGGGTCGATACAGGCCTGATACACTCGATACGGGGATTTTTCAGTTAATTTTTTTTCTCCTTCCATTTACACTAGGATTCACAATACAGAACCGATACACACAACTTATTTACATAATACATTATTTAAGTAAATGATTTTAACTTGATTTTACTTTCATTTACTTTAGATACTAATATGTAAATAAGGTTATCCCCCTGGTTATGATGCTCCAGCCCAGCCCAACCCTATTTATCAGGAGTCACTGGTTATAATGCCCCAGCCCAACCCTACTTATCAGGAGCCACTGGTTATGACGCTCAGTCCCAGTCTTCGACTGACAGTTATGGACAAATCACGACTCAGCAGCAAGCATATGTACAAATGTATTTGGGCATGTACTGCACGATGATGACTTGAACATAGTGGTGTCATCATGTATGGACCACTTATAATGTATCACTCTACTCAATTTCTAATCCCACAATGATAGAGTATGACTCGGCACAAAGCTCAATGTGATATTGAGCTTCTATCATGTATATAATTTGATTTGTGAATGTACAAGGGTCTATGTATGTTCATATTTTGATTTATGAATGCAAGTGAGCTTCTATCACTTGGTTAAGTAACTATGGTTTGTATTTTCATACATATTTATCAATGCGCACGTCTTTTTTAACTTATAAATTTATCAACTCTCATATATATGATTATAAATGTAGTTTGAGGCCTTCATTTAGTTTGTTTTTAGCTTAAATTTGCATTAAAAGAGGTTTTATGCAAGGTATTCAAGTTTTTCCTTGCGTATCCAAGCTTTTTTTAGCGTATCCTGAATTTTTCGGCCGTATCCAACCGATACAGTACCGATACGCCAATACGTATTCTATTTTGGACTTACCGATACGGCGACCGATACCGATATTTTGAACCATGGTTGGGAGTCGGGGTCTGGAAGGCTATAATGCAAGGTTCAGCGGATTTCTCTTCCTGCACCCATCTTAAGATGGGCAAAGTGGTGTCACTGGATGCAGGTGTGCATATCATCGGTTTCATTCTCCATTTCGATCAATGGTAGCTCAACTGGTTACTTCCAAAGTTCTAGGAGCTTAAGGCAAGGGGATCCTCTCTCTCCTTTCTTATTCATCATTGTATCAGAAGTTTTGAGTAGGATGTTGTCCCGAGCTGATGGTACGGTCTTCGAAGGTTTTCCATATATAGAGACAGACTGCAGATATCCCATCTTAAGTTTGTTGATGACACCCTCATTTTCTGTAGAGCATTGCGTCAGGACCTAGTGTCCCTTAGAGGTCTCCTCTAATGTTTTGAAGCGGTTTCAGGTTACGAGTTAACATGTCCAAATCGGAAATAGTTGGGGTTGGGGAGCTCTCAGAGATTGCCGCTCTCGCAGGATGCCTTGGATGTAGGGTGGGACATCTCCCATCAGTATACCTGGGTATGCCATTAGGGACCAGTTTTAAAGCAAAGGCAATGTGGGCTCCAATCCTGGAGAAATTTGCTAAGCGGTTGTGATTGTGGCCATGTATGGGGAGGATTCACGTTGGGTTCCAAAGGAAGTTAAGAGTCCTCACGGGGTAGGGTCGTGGAAGGGAATCATGTCAGTTGCATGTTTCGTACTCCCCTGTTTTGAGTTTAGGGTGAGTGAGGGGTCAGAGGTGAGATTTTGGTTAGATGTGTGGTGAGGTGTGGTGTTTCTAGTTTACAGGAGGATTTCGGTACCATTTTCCGGCTAGCCATCGATAGAGATGCGTCAGTTAAGGATTACATGGATAGAGGGAGTAGTGGGGCTACCTAGTGCCCTAAGTTAAGGAGGGATTTGAACGATTGACAATTACCTGAGTTCGGTAAGCTATTACATAGGCTGGGGTCACTTCCCCCGATTTCTCAGGGTAGAGAATGGAGAACATGGTCTAGAGGTAACAAAGGTCGTTTTTTAGTGAGATCTCTAGTTCAGTTGATCGGGTCTAGTCCTCCAATCTGTTTTCCTCACAGGGTTGTGTGGAATCCAAGTATTCCTTCTAACGTATCTTTCTTTAGAATGCGGTGTTGAATAAAATCCTCACTTGTGAAACTTGAAAAGTAGAGTGTGGAGGATGGCAAACCGATGCTTCATGTGCCTCCAAGCAGAGGAGTCGGTAGATCACCTTCTCTTGCATTGTCCTGTTGCATGTGAAATTTGGAGTTCCTTTCTTTCTCGAGTGGGCATGGACTGGGTCTTTCCCTCTTCCCTTCGAAATTTCTTATCTTGCTGGGATCTGGTAACTGGGAATGAATCGAGGACGGCTATCTGGTGGGTATTGTCAGGGGCTATAGCATAGTCCTTTTGGAAAAAAGAGAGGAACAAGAGAGTCTTTGAGGATTCCCACTCATCAGCCCATAATATCTATTCCAAAGCTCGTTTGTTGGTTTTGGAATGGGGCACATCCCGATTGGTAAGGGGGATCTTGGACATACTGTAGTCTCTTTAGGCCAAATGGCGGGGAGTTCAATTTCCTAGGGGCACTCTGGTTCAATCATGTTTTTCTTCTTTGCTTTGTACTTTTCCAGTTCACATCCTTGTGAACTTCTATAGGCTTCATATATTTGTAGCTCTTCTTTCATCTATTTATATGTGTGATTATTGATCAAAAGAAAAAAAAAGATGGGAAATGGAGAGCACATTAGTTTTTGGAATGATCGCTGGTGTGGCCAAGCCACACTTAGGCAAACGTATGACAACTTTTTCCTCCTTGCATCAAGTAAAGACGCTTCAATAGCAGATTATTTAGATTGGCACGAAGGAGATCTTGGGAGGTCCTCCTGGGGCTATTATCCCAAGTCCAGCAGGTTACCCCTTGTTCTACCATTAGGGGTAGTCCGGTCTGGTCCTTGAACAACAAGGAGCGGTTCTCAGTGAGATCCTTTTTGCAAGCTTTGCAATCTAGACCCTTGCTACCTTTTCCTCATCAGGTTGTGTGGTTTCCATCAATTCCCTCGAAGGTATCTTTTTTCTTGTGGACTACAGTTTTAGATAAACTCTTAACTAGTGACCACCTTATCCATAGAGGTTAGTCTTTGGCTAACAGATGTTATATGTGTCTTCTAGCAGAGGAATCTGTGGATCACTAACTATTTCATTGTTCGGTGGCGAGAGAGGTTCGGTCCTATTTCATTTCTCATCTTTAGATCCCCTGGATCTTTCCCAGATCCTTTCGGAGCTTCCTATCTTGTTGGTTGTCAATGTCGTTTCCGTTGCCAGTGAGGATAGTTTGGCCTCTCCTGCTAGGGGCAATAGCTTGGTCCCTCTGGAAGGAAATGAATATGAGAGTGTTTGAGGACTCTTCCTTGACTATTTCCTGAATCCACGCTCGGGTTTGTTCCCTAGTTTCAGCCTGGGGTATAGTAGGGGGAGATGGTGGTGATCCTTGGGGGAATACCTTTGCATTGTGTTACGTTGTTAGCTATTTGTTTTGTTGTGCTTTGCTCTCATTTTTCACTTTACTCTTCTTTTGGTTTACTCTTATGCTATATTTGGTTGCTGAGAAAATAGATAAAAACATGGAAAAGAAAAGAAAATTTCAGATTTCTAATACAATTCTTAGTTGTGTTTTATCTCATTTTCTTTTCTTTTCCTTATTTTCACTTATTTTCTCGGCTACTAAACATAGGGTTAGTGAACTTTGCGATGTAGGATCTCTTTCCTTCTTTATATATAAACCTGTTATTTACCGATTAAAAAAGTCTAGTTTTTGATCCAGAAAAACAAGATAGGGTGATCGTTTTCAACTCTAGAGGAGAAGAAAGTGAATATTTTCGAAAGAAATGAGTTAGAATGGGTTTCTACTTTCTAAAAGACACAATATGTAATATGTAAATATATAGCGCCCAACATTACGTAATGGCTGTAATAGACATTGCATGAGAAAAACCCTAAAAAACTTGAAATGTGACCTACATCGGTTCGGGTAATTCTGAACCTTTACGGGTAAAGATTTTGGCGAGAGTAATTACCATAACTCCACCCCAAAAATAAAAAGAGGAGTTAAACAAGAATAAGTAAATTGTACAATATCAATCAATTATGCAATAGTTAGTTAAGAACCGAGCAACTTAGGCATACATGGGATTTTTAAGGATGATAAAGAGAAGGTGAAGATGGTTTTCAGGAATTGTCAACTTAAAAGACTCGAGTAAAGCTAACCCAGAAAATAATTTGAAGGCATTCACCTTTTGAGAAACAATTAATGGGCTTCTTAGTTTTTCGAAACATGATCAAAGGGGTGGGGGGTGGGGGTGGTGAACACAAAGTTCAGCACATGTCGGTGCCTAATACTAATAGCAAACATGGTTCAAAATATCATCAATATTTCCAATATATCATAAATATCTTTCGGTATCATCGGGGTGCCAAATACCCTCATATGTTTTTTTTTTTACAAAATATCCCTAAATATGTCAAATATTTCCGATCACATGGGTGAAAAATATCCCTCACATGAAAATTTTTTACAAAATATCCCCGATATTTTTTATATATCCTCAATATTTCTGATATATCGCACGATATTTTCATTATATCTTTTATAAGTTAGGGATGTTTCACTCCATAGTCTATAAAATGGGGAAATATCAACCAAATATAAGAGATTTGGGAGAGTTTGAGGGATTTTATCATTTTCTTAAAAACTCACCCACTTTAGTACCCACATTTACCCACATTTGTCATCGGAGTCGAAGTGCACCTCATTTGCATTTCTTTTGGCAAAATTTTCCTAAAATATAAGAATTTTCTTCAAATTAGAATGAGATTTTGCATAATTAGTGTCATTAGTCCTAAACCTAAATTAGTCCAAATGCATAAAGCTGATGCATTTACACTAAATTTCTATGTTGAAAATTCAAATTTCTTACTTTATGAAGAGAAATTGAGGAAAACTTAAATATTTCAATTTTTTAGCTAACTCTGTGGCTCTGATTATAGTTCTTGGGGTGAGTTGGATCATGCATGTAGTATGCATGGAACTCTAATTGTGTATTTTTATTATTATAATTGATTGGTAGATGAATGAAACATTTTATGTAAATTATATCAATTTAGTCAATCATACATTGTCTCATTGCATTTCTAATGTAAACTATTCTCTTTTTTTTTATAATTATTTTCAAGTGTGTATTAATTTTTTTTTTTCTAAAGTTTTACTGAAATTTTTCATATTTTTTCCCTGGACGTTCGATATTTCCCGCAAAATAATATATCCCGCAATATATTTTTTTTTCAAGTGCGACATATCCCATGATATCGACATTTAGAACCTTGATAAAAAAATATATATAAGGCTTTATTATTGACAAAATTCTAATGCTTATGCAAGATTAAGGCTATTGTTTTTAAGAATTTATTTTTTATTTTAAGTAACTGCTTGCAAATGTTTTATTTTGCCCCAGCCCTGTTGGTCAAGATTTTGAACCCATGTTTGTCTGTATTCCACAAGTAGCTTTTGCCAAATGGGCAAGCACCATTGGCTTACCCTAGCCTCGTTGATAAAACATTTTTAAGGAAGGAAACAAAGTTATCCAGACTGGGCTTAGGAAGCACTTCAGGGTTATCTCAAAGTATGGCAATCATATTTTCCTTCTAATAGTAAGAACACTTTTTTTGGACGAATAAACCTTGCATTCATCAAAAATGGGTCGTGATGTAGATTGTAGACATCTCAAAGAAAAATCAGTAATTATAAGACCAAAAAAATCATAGTGAAGCTACACTGTGCACAAGGTAGTCAGATCATAGTGTAAACTATCACTTTTTCCATCCATTAAAGAACCCTTGTAAATTATTTGCCATTGTCTATGAATCCAATTATCCATAAAAGGACTTGAACACTCCAACTAGGTTACCGATCTACGAAAAAAAGGAAGTAAGAAATTACTAAGTCCAGCAATCAAATCCCTTTCTTTTAAACTCTGCCATCATTGCAAAAAACTGTGGAGGAAAGTACTTCCCTATTTAATTGACAAACATGGTGAAAGACTGAAAGGAAACAAGTATTTCATATTTGATAAGTAACGAGAGGCCATATTAGTTGCCAAAAATAGCACCACACTCGGTTATGGAAGTTTCTTTAGCCTCCAGGGGCAGGGAGTAGATCCAAAGGTGTAGCTTCCTGCAACTAAATAATTACATGAATGTGATCCATAGAAACCAAGACAAAGATTAATACCAGCACTCTAGACCATAAACAGCGATTCCAGCCACAAACAAACTATTTCATTGCACAAAGTACACACCTCAATGTCTGCTGCTAGTCTACCCAATTTATCCTTCTTCAATCACTCAAAGTATGCGCAGAATCTAAGCAGCCCTTAAATCTACATGCATCATCCCTTTCCAAGAGTTTATCTGTGAGGTCTTCTTACTTGAACCCCACTACAATCCTTTATATGTGAGTAATCTTCACGATGACTATCATTTCCCACCCAAATATATTGTTAATACCATAAAATATAAATAACACAAGTGATGATTAGCAGAGTTTCTTTGCCTAATAGCTTCCAAAAGAAAAAAATGTTTATTTTCTCAACCAAAAATTATAACTACACAAAATGATTCAAGGATTTTCCGAAGTTTATCATTGAAGATACCAGGTTGAAGGGCCCTGATTTGAATGTGCTGAAGAACATAACGCAAAGCAATATTGGCGTCTCCTTCAGGAAGAGCTTAAACATACTAAATCTTTATGGTTTAGAGTGGTAAAGAGCAAGTATTCCCAAAAGGATGACCTTAGAATGGTAATGCCTAAATTTATGGATCATGCGCATGGAAAAGTATATTCAAAGCAACAGAAATTGTAGAACAGAGCTAGCTGGTTTGTGGGCTGTGGGGACAAGATAAATATATAGTCCGATTGGTGGTTTCCCTCAGTTGATCCTCAAATTCTGAACAGGTATAAACCTGAGCATTGTATTCTAGAAAAGGTGGCGCAGCTACTTATTCCAAATAAAGGCTGGAATGGATAGCTCATCCAAAGCCTGTTTTCAAAAGAAATTTCTGAGTCCATAAGGAGAATTTATTTCCATCTGATAGGGTGAAAGACAAACTTATATGTAAATGGGACCGTTGCGGAAGATTGTAAAATCAGCAAACCATGTCTTAACAAAAAAGCAAGATGAAAAGGGTAGCACATAGTACAGATGAGGAGCCAACAATCCCGTCTAATGTATGGAGGAAATTATTGGTCATTAAGAGTCCAAGACTCCCCCATAAGTTAAGGAATTTGTATGCAGACATGCTCATAATGGAGTCCCAGTGGGTGATTTGCTGTTAGGAAGAAGATCATGGACCAAGGGGGTGTGTGGGCACCTCTTCACAACGTACAGGATTGTAGAACACGTTCCGTTTGCTTCCCATGAAAATCTTAGATCCTCTTCCCTTCCTTGACCCATTTATTTTCTATCGAACACTCATTTCTTGCAACTATATGTTGGAGAATCTGGAAAGAAAGGAATGGCATGCTATTTAGGAATTGTAATTTTGATATGTACGAAGTACTTTTTTTTTGGAAGGTAATATCTACAAAGTACTTAATGACTCCTATAAAATGTTATCTAATATGTTTCTGATTGCAGATGGAAAGAGTCAAGGCATGGTTGAATTCCCAATTCACAGGACCATTGACCATGTCATCAGAATTGAGAGTGTGCAGACTGCAGAGAATGGAGGGCTGAGATCTCTAGGAGGAGGAAAATTTATAATAGTAGATGGTGCATTCGATAAGCTTTCTGTGTGAGTGCAGGCCTGCAGGGTACATTATTAAAGATGAAAATGATAGTATTCTAGGAGGTGCTGCAAAGCATGATGCAGGTGCATCAAGTGAAGTAGCTGAAGCTGTGGCTGTCAGCAAGGGGCTATAACTTTAGCTGGTAGGATGGAATTTGTTCTGCCATTTTGAAGACTGATGCTAAGAACAGACTGAATTATATCTTGGGCTGTTTAGAATAGTGTAGTCAAGGCGTTGCCTGGGCATTGACTAGGCGACACCTAAGCGATTTTGGAGCATCATCGCCTAGGCACCTCCCAAGGCGGGCGTTTTTACACCATTCTTTCATTTTCTCTTAAATGTAAGTCTTTTTGACAGCTTGTTTACATATAAATATCATTTATGTAATTGGTTTTAAGCTTTTCTCATTTACTTAAGATATTTATTTATATGTAAATAAGATTATACCCCACATTTGAATTCAATAAAATTATCCTAGAACCAAATTCTTGAAAAATAAAAAGTCAACTTTCCAGTTCAAGAACAAAATTCGTTTTTTGGTGTCTTCTTCAAAATTTCAACTTTTAAATGTTAAGGTATTTCTCAAATCTTAAAATTTCATAACTTCTACCATATCAAAATATTACTAAAATCCAAAAGTCCGGTGAAAAAGTCTTATATTTTAGTCTTTAAAATACTTTCATCTATAGGGTCAAAAAGTCAACTAATTGTTCATCAGAAAAAGACTTGCATTCAATCTTTACAGCATTAAATGTTCAATTGCCTAGATTATTATCAACCCTAGGAAGATTGAATTGTTATGTGTAAATATTAATGTTATATATATATATATATATATATATCGCTTAGGCACCGCCTGGGCGTCGCCTAGGAAACGCCTAGCCAAGCCTAATCGCCTAGACACCTAGACTACACTAACTTTAGAACCACCATGGGAGGTCAGGTCTTGGTGGAAGACATCAAAAAGGCTGCTGCAGGTTTTGAAAGTAACATATTTGTCATAAAATAGGGATATGATTACCCAAGCTCATGTGATAGCTAGGAAGGCAATTAAAAAGGATTAGCTATTGAACTTGGTTTTTGGACGTCACCTAGGAAACGCCTAGCCAAGCCTAATCGCCTAGACACCTAGACTACACTAACTTTAGAACCACCATGGGAGGTCAGGTCTTGGTGGAAGACATCAAAAATGCTGCTGCAGGTTTTGAAAGTAACATATTTGTCATAAAATAGGGATATGATTACCCAAGCTCATGTGATAGCTAGGAAGGCAATTAAAAAGGATTAGCTATTGAACTTGGTTTTGGACTGTAAGAGCCTAACGAACTGGCTCAGACAGGATGTATTGTAAGTTAATGTTTCTTCACTTTTACCAAAATTAAAAAAATATTCAAAGCTTTTCTCTCTAGCTGGGATATGCGTCCTAGTTTCTAGTCAAGGTTTTAGAAATAGGTGACATGGAATAAGGAATTGCTTGGACTTTGCAAACTGAGAGTTCAGTTACTGAATTAAGAAGTGAATATGAGTCATCATCAAAACATGGAGATGAGTACCTATATGTGGCTTTAACAAAGGATAATTTCTTGTAGTATGTAATTTATAAAGTCGTTCTCAAGGACCTTCAAGCACCGATGGTTCAGTTTGCAATGTAAGATGTATGATAAAGGCCAGCATCGAAGACAATGATAGAAATTTCCATAGGCCTTTCACAAACCTAAATAAAAAAGTAATATAATCAAGATTGAACTTATATCCATCCTTAAGAATCTTCACATTGAAAATATAAATTCACAAATTCGTTGAAGATGTCATACTGCAATAGACTTTCAAGCAGTTTGTCAATTTCAGGAACAGTATAGTCAACAATTAATGGAATATTAGACCGTAATTCAAGCAAACCCATAATTACTCATTGTAATTATTCAAAGACTGGACCCATCTAGCATGACGAAGATAGAGTGACTTCATGACTAATACCTCTTCTCAGACCATGGAACTATCATGTTTGGAAATTGGAATGAGTTTCCCTGATTCCTTCCTCAATTTTTTGAAGAAGAAGCCAATCATTGTTAGAATTATAGCAAGTAAAGCAATTTTTAATCACCTAAAGAAAAAATTATTTTCATTAAGGTTGTGGTCCCACCAAATCAAACTTAAATGCAAATAAGATCACATAAGAATTAAATGCTTTCAGTTATCCACTGAACCAGCTAAATGAACTGAAAAGGAAACTATCGCTCTTATATGGGCCACATATCATTGCAAGATGATTGGAGGAAGTATAGGTCCAACTCATGTTTCACACGAAATATGAGAAATTCAAGTTTCACTAAACACATCCATTTTCCACATTATGAGGTTCAAAAGGCAAAAGAGTTTCTTTCAAATTTTTATTGTTAACTCCCATGATAATCTTGAGCAAACAGAGGTTGGAGACATCTACAATATGACCATGAAGAGGTAACAGCAGCCTTCAAAAGACTTGAATCATTGATTCAAATAACCCTGGTAATCAATCTATTCTGCAGGGGATTTAGCTTTATATAAATTCTCCTTTTTTTTATACATGAATTCCTAAAGAAAAAAGGAGAACACAATTCTCCTCCAGGACCTTCAGGGGGAATGTGACCTCACAAACACTTGATGTGTGTGAACAGAGAGAAGTATTTTCCTCGAGATTGGCATGAAACAATAGGAACCTTTTAACTTATACCCACTTACTATATTGTCACCTTTAACATCCACCAAGCAATATAAATTAGTACCAGATGGGGAATCTAAGAAGGAAATAACATAAATCTCATCCTGTTGGGTGTGAGTTCCATTTTCATCAGGTGGTACCCGCTCTGATGAGAAGCTTAGTGTTTTTCACTATTTTGACTGTCTTATTTGTCCTTTTCTCATTCTATTACCTCCTTTCATTCACCTTGTCTCTATTCAGATACTTTCTTGTCATCACAAACAGAAAAATTTGAGAAACCATATAAGATATACTGTCTTGTAGTTTTATTCAGTTTTATGAGGACTATGGTAAACTCAAGGCACAAAGACATTGCAAAATGACACACTAAAATTGGTTATATATGGTATTAAGTATTAGCCACTTCTCTATGTGTTGCACAACACCATGACTAAACACGTATATAAGATAAGATACGTAACTATTTAAATTACCAGATTTTCCATAACAATCATAAGTTTAAACTTTAAAGGTATGATTAAGCAGTGGAAATGAGCACAATTACAATAAAATAGATTCACCCAGATATATAATATACATAAGTTCATTTTCTTAAAAGTTCCCCATGCATCAGCATATATGGAAAATCAACATCTATGAGCAATGAGTAAACAAAATGCTTTTACTGAAAGAAAGTAAGAGCATAACTATAATGGCATGTCTATCAAAAAACAAATAGGTGACCATTCAAAAGCTGCTTTTTGATAACATGAGATCCTGGACGGGAAGAAAATTATCCCACAAGAATCCATATCCAATAAATCAAATCTCATCAGTAATCCTCAAGTCCTGCAGCCCAATAAGATTGATAGCCCTTCAACTATAATCAGAAAAGGAAAGACAACAACAAAATCCAGAGAACTTGAAGGTCCAAATTTCAGAAACATGTAACAGAAACAAGAAAACTCAATGACTATAAAGTATAAATTATCCAAGAAGCCTCTGCAACAGGGTACAAACATATATACAGGAGAAACAGACCGAATGCAAGGGGAGGCCAGTTATGGTATCCACATTGTACATCTACCTGATAGTGACGAACTTGTTGGTACCATGTTTTGCCCAGTGAGTCCTCAAATCAATCGAATTAGAAAGGTTATAACCTTCGGCCGTGAGTTTCTCCAAGACCTTCTTAAAAGCCCCCTGACTCATTTTCCTTCCTGCAATCCTTGCGCCGCGCCTTTTGGTACTCATTGGCAAGGGATACATCGACATACTAGTAGTACAGCACGCCGATTGCCACCCACCACAGCCCCATCGATAACATTGCTGAGGAGTTCCAGTGCACGAGCAAACCGGTATAGGAATACCTGAAAAATCCATATCAATCCCGTTTATGACTACTTCCATGTTCTTCTTCCCGGACTTTGATCGTTGAACAGAAGACTTGCTCTCATCCTTTGGCACCCCAGGGACTCTCTTAGTCTTCTTCGTTTTCGGGGATTTTTGGGCACGGCCACCGGGCCTTTTCTTCAAAGGGCCACCATCATTTTTACTACCTTCCCCTTCCATTCGAGCCACCCTTTCATCCTTTGACGAATCAGATGGTTGTAGAATCTGCATGGCATGAGCTCCGGAAGCCTCAGATAGAACAGCAAAATTGGGGTTTCCTGGTAACATATGCAGAAATTTCTCTCTCTGGTTCATCCAACTATTGCTCATGTACTCCATATGGACCGAAGATCCTGAAACTCCACAATCCCTCTGATGAAAAGCTCCATTTGCATTAACCATGACCGCAGAATCGCGGCCAGAAAAAAGAGACTTAGTGTCTCGCTCTGCCACATTCGACATGAGCTGCAGACCGAGGTGCCCTTTAAGGGATGGTTCATAATAACCCCAATTACGAATATTCAATCCACCATCTTCGTCCATGAGAGCTGCAAAGGGAGTAGAAGAGCAAAAAAAAATCTGATTTTTCTTTGGTTTTCCCTCAACCTATTTACAGTATTGCGCTCCTGCTAGCAGTCCCTAGAAATCCAAGACAGACAAGAAACCGAAACTAAGAAAATAATAAAAATCCGAACAGATTAACAGAAACAAATTAATAGAAACTCAAAACTCAAACATAAGCAAGAGAATCAAATGTAGAGCTAGAACAGTGGACTTCTAAAACAAAGATCCAATCAACCACCAAAATTAGCAATAACACAAAAAGAAAAACATCAGATAAATGTTGGAAACACAATCTAACAGTCTGCATTCCCAATTTTCCAAAAAAAAATCTCAAGTTCTAGGGTTTTGAACGTAGATCTCTAACAAGGTGAATAAAGAACAGATTCAGAATCAAGATTCGATTTTGAAGAAACAAAACCCGAAATGCGAATGAAATATAACAGATTTGAGAAACCCGGAGATTTCGAGTCTGGAGATAAGAAGAGGACTTACTTGCAGGTTGTAAAATGGCTATTTAGGGTTCTTCTCTCGTTTGGGATGTGGAGAGACAGAGAAATGAAGCAAAAATCAATGAATATACTTCGTTGTAAGTTGTACACAATATTTCCAATTTTATTATATATATATATATATATAAATAATTTATCAAACTCTAATTGATATATAAGGGTTTTTTTTTTTTGATTGATGTATAAGTTCGCATAAATGCCAGGTGACAGCAAAGCTCTCATGTTTTTGCTTTAAAAAAAAAAAAAGGCACTTCTTTTGTTGTTCTTATCCTCTTCATTCAATTTGAAAAACAACTTTTATACTTTTTTGCTCTTTTGGGGTGGAGTCCCTCTATCCCATTAGCTTGAATGGTGAAACTGTGTGTTGGATTAGTTTTAATAAAACTAATAGGAGGAAAAAATGTCAAGAGGGGCTCACCCCTTTAACCCAACATGTGTCTCCTTTTTAACTTCATTTAACTGTGGTCAATAAAATTAGGATGGTGATACCCACACCCCAAACTTTGATGACTACACCTCATTCTTAAAAGAAATACCCAAAAACAAGTAAATGTCATATATGGCCTTATCTTCTTCATCCTTCTCCCTACGCTTCCATTCGTCAATGACCGAAGGTTCCTACAATCCTTTTCTCACCAAAGCATTTGAAAACTCCTCCATTTTTTCTCTTTCTTTTCCCTTCTATAGAATGAGACTTTTGAGGCGATCACATATCGCTGATAGAAGGAAATTTAGGGGAGCATGATTTTGTCGCCATCCATTGAGAGCGAATGGTATCCTCTCCTAGTAAGGTAGTTGTGAAAGCGTGACTCAAGTTGTCTAGTTGAAGCAAGACGCTTAGATCCTCTCACAAAACAGGACATGAAGTAACTAACTAGATAATTGAACTTGGGCCTCCAGCTCATGGCCAATTCTGTCTCATTAGCCTACCCTCTCTTATCATCCTAACAACCCTCGTCCCCACATTCTTTATGGAATCATCTATGGCACATCTTGTTTACTCCAAAAGTGGAGACTCTTTTATGGAATGGTCATTGGGAAACTCAAACCTAACCAATGATAGTACCATCATCACATTGGTCTCCAATAGGCACAAAAATGTTTATATGTGATTTTTTGATGAATCCAACATTCATCTATTTGTTTTCTACTCATTTGCTTGCAGACTCGAAGTAACATGTCCTCTGGGACTACGAACACCACATCCAACTCTATGCTCACATGGTTCATTTTCCTGTTCTACCAACCACTACCCCTGGTTACAATCCCAAAAAGGAAGAAGAAAATAGAGTTTTTAGGTGCTTTGGCTAGAAAGAGATTGCAGGGATTAGTCACTGGCGACAAGAAGAGATCGAATAAGGATGAAAAAGGTAAGGGTAGATATGGTATTTATTTGCTTTTGGATGATTCTTTAAAGATTGGTGTCTAATCATCAAATTTTTGGTTGTAGGTATCACCACCCTAAAATTATTAGGGTAAAGATGAAAACAATCATTAATAATAAAAGAGACTAAAAGACTATGAAACCTTAGTAAAAGAAGATATACAACATCAATCTGCCCTTACACATAAACCAAGTTTGTATCACCCTTGGTAAGAAGAATACTATGTACGTGTTGCCCAAGGATTCAACCCTAGAGGGGGGGGGGGTGAATATGGTTTATGACAACTTAAAATTTTATCATATTCCCTTAAGCGGAATTTCAATTATACTAATTAAAAGGGAATGAAAATATAAAATTCTACACAATCAATGCAAAACAATAAAGTAAAGGGAATAGTTAAGAGAATGCAAACACAAAGATGTCATTCACGAGGTTCGACAATCTCGCCTAAGTCCCCACCTCAAGTTATACCCGCTATAGGATTTTTCACGATTTATTCAATTGTCAATCTTCTTATGGGTGAAGATCAAACATTTACAATGTAAGAAAATCCTCTCTCTTGACTTCAGTCCTCTTTACGAGTAGGGGCCTAACCTTACAATGAAGTATCCCCACTTCAACGACAATAGTCTCACGTGCCTCTTGATTTCAATACACTTGGATGAGAAGTGTTTACAATTTAAAATTGCTTCTTATACGAGCTGATCGATCACTTGAACGCTCTTTAAGAGTCTCTCAAAGAAATGGAGTTAAATAGCTCAATTTGGACTCTTTAGGGTTTTCTAGGTTTTTTAACTCAAATGATTGATCAATGAATGATAGAGTGGGTTATAGAATGATTGGAAGGATTACAGTTATTTTTTTTAGTTCATAAATCATCCTTATTTATAGTCAACTGGATGAACCCAGTGGCCAGATTAACATTCTTGTCTTCATCTACTCGATTGGATGACTCCATCTAGTTGACTGGATGATACATTTTCTGTTCAAAATCCATTTCCCAAGAACTTAATGATGGGATTGAATTCTAAGGTCTTTTGACTCATTTTTATCATGATTTTTATCATTCTTTATGATGTTCTAGGTACTTAGAAAGATATCCAAAAATAGTCTAAACGAACCTAAAGTCATTCTAGGCTTTGAGCAATTCAAACAACCAAACTATGAAGACTTTTTACATAAGTCCTAAATACTCTCATACTAAAAAATAAAACATTTAAACTTTCTAAGAGAGTCTTCATATTCAACTTGATCTTAAGTCTTGATTTCATCTTAAAGCTTCATGATCAATCTTTTCATTCTTCTATTTTCATCTTCATGACTTGAGCTTTTGATATGATCTTTAATATCTTCAATTTGATCCAACTTGATCCAATAACTTACTTTTGACTAGATGATGAATCTTCTTTATGAATGGTGTCATTTTTATGATTTTTCCTTGAATGACTTTGCTTATGCTCTTCATAAACTAAATTATATTTAAACTCAATAGAAGCATTAGTAACACAAATAACATTACATTATTGTGTTATCATCAAAATTAATGATGTTATCTTAGGTTGAAACCTAAAGGCTAACAATATGCTCTATTAAATTGATGATATAGTGCATTTAATTTTGGAATTATTTACTTTTGATTTTTAAAGTGTAGAAAACAATGTTCATAGATACAGTTTTTATTTGATCTTTTGTCGATGTTATTACCCTAATAGGCAGTTTGGAAAGAGCCAAATAACATGCTAGCAAAATTCCATAGTATGAAATTTGGATTTTTGTTGAAACCTTCAGAAGTACAAAAAGTAAGAGCTACTATCAAAATCAATATAGTACCACCATTGGGAAATTGCCTCATAGTTCTTCATTACTTTGTAACCGACGTAACCAAGAAAAAATGGGAGAAGATGTTAGACTAACAACAATTAAAATGAATTTTTACAACATAGAATGTTGGTAACGTCTTCTATATAGAGATTGGGCAATTAAGGTTGCCCATTAAGGCTAACAAAAATCCTGATTGAAAACAATTTCATGACAAAAGAAAAATATTCTTTTTTCTTTTACTTTCATTCAAAGCTCAAACCAGGCAATTCCTAAAGAACCACGAAGCTTTTGAACAATGCTATTGTTGTTGACTCTACTTCTGATGATTAAACCACACTCTCTGTTTCTCTACCTTCTCGTCCTATTGGCTTTTTCTTTTTTTCATTTTATCCTTTATTGTTGTTGCTACACCTCTAGTTAATATCAAGTTTATATCATCCACTTTGATTCATTTTAGCTTGAAGTGGTTCCTAATTAAACGAATAAATAAAACAGCAAAGCTATCAAGTTGAATGGAAATGATAGAAGGATGGATCACCCATATCTCTCTTCTTCAAACATAAAAAATGTAAGAACTCTGGCATACCTCCCATCTCTCTTAAACTAAATTTTGAAGCAAAGCAACCAAGGATCATCATATTAAAGAATTATATAAGTAGTACTACATTATTTAATAAAATTACAAAAGCTGAGAATATGCTCTTCCTCTAATTTCAGTCCAACACCAACTCTCTCTTTAAACTTTAAATGTTTTTAAATAACTATCTCCTGTAGTAGTGGTTAGCATGTGCCATACTAAAGTTTTCCACATATTGGCCTCATTAATTAAGATCATACACAGTCCTAGATAGACTCACGACCGTTTGTTGATGAGTTTGTCACTGATATGTGGTGGCATATGTGTGTAGATAAGAGAGAAGGAGGGCTGATGGTCCCTTTAATATAGAGAGGAGGTTCTTTCTAAAGATGCCATGTGAACAGGTGTAGCGGTTGAACTATTAGCTAGGAACTCTTAGGAAAGAGTGTGTTGTTTGAGGGAGACTCATCTCTAGATAGATAGATAGATGAGAAAAGTTACATCCTCCCAAAAAAATGTTCTTTGCATTGGTCTCAATATGAAACAATCAAATAAAAACAAACTTTAGCCCTCTTGTTTATTATATGAGTTGTACTAATATAGTTAAGAATTTCAATCAATCTACATTTAAATTCTAAAACTGCACTAATATATTATATGATTTTTCTACACATTACAATTCATCAACCATTTTTGTTGACAAAGGAATGAATGCCAAAAGATTAGCCGTACTATAAAAAACCATTAATTTCTAATAAATTTTTTTGCTTGACTCTTTTAGTTACCTCCAAACCGTCCATGCAGTTGAATATGCTTCATATTTACCTTTATTGAATAAATAAGAGAATTTGCAATAAGCTTAGTACGATAGGCTTCTCAACTTATCCAAAGTTTCAGTAATGAATATTGATCTTTCATCAATGAATACTAGAATAGAAAATGGAAAGAGAAAAAAAAAATAACAATTCTTAATAGTAAAGAAACGAATGAAGAAGATGAATTGGTCTTAACTTGTAATTCATCATAGATTCAGAGAAATGACAGAACCCCTCTCTTGGGGAAGCATCACGACAGACGAAAAGTCAAGATTCTCTCACTCTTTCTATTGCTTCCTGCTTCCTTTTTATTTTATTTTTGTTTTTTATCAGCCCAAAGAGTTACAAACCATTGTTCAATCCATCATACCTCTTTAAATCGTTGCAATCATTTGTTCTCTCAAAAACTTCTACAATCCTTAAGCACCTTCTATATATCATAACTCAATTCTCTCTCGCTTCCTAAAACCCAAGAAGATCTCTAATTGTTAGGAAAGACAACATTTGAGAACAAATACTATCACTTCCACAAAACTCCACCTTGGTCATAATGGGACTTTGGACCCGTGACATTTCTTAAACCTGCTTAATTCCATCATATGCAAGACAATACTAAAAGAGAGCCTAAAAAATTCTTTTAACAATATCAATATATAAAGACTAAGCCATCAAAATATAACTAAGTTCAGATCAACCATCATGATTGTACACGTAAATTTCAAGCGTCTTTTTATGGTTGAAATCTTGAAACTTGTTGTTAAATTGCCCTCATTGTTGTATGAAGTTTATTATTTTATGTGAGAAACTATCTTTCCAATCCGAGTAAACCTGAATTGTTAATTATTTTTCCGATTTGGGGAAAAACCTCTGATTAAGAAGAAAAAATAAAGAAGAACAAAGATTGAATAAACTTATTTTTATTTATTCAAAGGGATTGCCCAGATCCCATGTAGGCATTACAAGTGCCTCAATGAGGTCTTTTTATCAAGAAAAGAAAAGAAGAAAGATAGGTGGCTATATTAAGGGGTTCACTTGATATTCTCCATCAATGGAGTAGTCTTTTTTCTTCTTCTTTTGATTGTTGTGTTCCTACAAAAAAAGGGAAGTATTTCTTCTCTTCTTCAATTTTTTAGTCTCGTAGCTCTTTTGTGGGAGTTTCTTGTGAGAAACTCCCATTTTTATATGTTTTGGAGAGTCCTTTTTGGACTCTCCTTTGACTTCCTATTTTTGAGGGGGTCAAAATGGATTCTTTTCTTTGACTTCCTATTTTTTAAGGGGTCAAAGTGGATTCTCTCTCTTTGGAGAGGGACATCTGTCTTTAACAATTAGTTTCCCTTATCTTGGGAAACCCAATATGTCCAAGAGTCCTCTTCTTTTGAGGATTCCAAATTAGTCTCATTTTTTGGGAAACTTGAGAGGATAAGACTTTTCTCCTAAAAATGGGGAAGAATCTTTTTATCCAAAAGAGGAGATGAGTACTCTCCTATTTTGATTAGAGTATTAGGTGGCACCCTTTCATTAGGAAATGAAAGGGAATCTCTATCTTGGGATCCCCCCAAAGCTAGCAAAGAGTCCCTTTTTGTCAAGGGTTCTCTGCCATGTGGCAGTTAGGTACTGACTATCAGATAGGAAAATGGTTGACCCAGGTCCAAGGCCTATTTGGGCAGCGGACCAAGTCATTGAAAAGGGATTGACTTTGGTCAGTCCGCGAACCAAAAAGGGATGGGACCATGGGTGCTGCCCGTGGTCTGAGTTAGATTCATTGCCATTTATGGCTACGGACCAGGTCCATAGGGCTAGCTTTTGGTTAGCCCGCGGACTGACTAATTAAGTATGTCTACAGGAGTTCAATTAGGTTTGTCTATAAGGAAAAACCCTAAACATGTGTCAGTCCCATACGGACTAATATGAAGGGTGGTCGTGGGACATCATTGCCCTGCTGCCAGTATTAAATGCTATCGGGCTGGCGGTAAGCCAGCTGGTGCGCATGCCTTTGGCATGTGTGTGGGCAGTGAAATCTCACCGTCCATTGCCCAGGTATATATGCAATAGCACACAACTGATCACAGTCTCTCCGAGAGACAGTTAGGTTCAAGCGTGCTTATGGCAAGCGCGATACCTTTAACCGTGAGCATTAAATGCTAATGGTTGGTATTATGCCACCCAGCTAAGCAAGATAAGGTTTGATCCGTGAGGATAAACCTTACGGATCCACCCTAAGTGATAGCTTCCAAAGGGGCTGACACGTACCCCATCCGTGAGGGTTAAAACTCCACAGATTCAATCCTAAGTGCTGGCCTTCATAAGGCTGACATGTGTATGATCTGTGAGGGCTGAAACCTCATGGTTGAACCCTTCGTGTTAGTCTCCATGAGACTGACACGTGTTCAATCTGTGAGGACAAAACCTCACGGATCCAATGTTGAGTGCCAGTCTCCAAGAGATTGACACATGCTCAATTCGTGAGGACCAAAACCTCACAGATCCATCCTAGGGGCAGCCTCCGAGAGGCTGACATGTGTCACATCCGTGATGATAAAACGCCCACAGATCATATTTGGTGCTAGCCTCCGAGAGGTTGACACCTATTCCATCTGTGAGGATAAAACCCTCACAGATCATATTTGGTGTCAGCCTTTGAAAGGCTGACACTTGTCCTATCCGTGAGGATAAAACCCCCATGGATCATATGAAGTGTCAGCCTTCTAGAGGCTGACACATGTCCAGTACATGAGGATAAATCCTCACAGATCAAATATCATGTCCTGGATTTAACATAGACCACGGGCAAGACCTTTGGTCCATGGGTGAGACCTATGGTCTCACCCTGAGGTCCGTGGGCGAGACCCATAGTCTTACCCTCTAGTCCGTGGACAAGACCCATGGTCTTACCCTTTGGTCCATGGGCGAGACCTATGGTCTCACCCTTTAAATCCGTAGACTGACTTAGGCCAGTCTGTCCTAGCTGATAGTCAGTATCTGATTGTCATGGGGCAGAGAATCCTTGATAAGAAGGATTCTCTGTCAAGCTGTGGGGGGATTTCAAGATAAGGATCCCCTCTTTTAAAATACCTAGGGATGCCACATGACACCCCACAATTATGATAGGATTAGGACTATGTCCTATATCCTAGGAAATGATGTGATTAAACATCCTCCTTTTTGAAAGGTACTAGGATTCCCTCCAAAAAGAGGAAACCTGGTATAAGAATCATCAAAAGAAGATGATTCTTTTAAGCTTGAGGACTCTCCTAGATAAAGGAGACCTGTGAGCTGACATCCTCTAAGAGGAGAGCCTATTTTGACTTTCCTAAAATAAGGGAGTCAAAGAGAGAGACCAAAAAGAGAACTCTCTTAAACCTATAAAAAGAGTGTTTCTCACAAGAAACACACACGAAGAAACACAAGAAAAAAATGCAGAAAAGGAAGAAAGAGAAAACTCTCCCCTCCCTTTCAAGCAGCAACAAACAAAAACAACAAGCAACTAAAGAAGAAGACTCCCTCAACATGGAGAATATAAGGTGTGCCCTCAAACATGGCTACCATTCTTTTTCTTTTCTTGAAAAGACCTCAATGAGGCACTTGTAACGCCTACATGGGAACTGGGCAGCCCCATTGAATAAATACATATACTTTATTCAATATATTGTTCTTCTTCTTTTAATCTTTTATCTTAATCAGAGGTTCTTCCCTAAAATAGGGAAAGTAATTTAGCAATCTGAGTTTACTTAGATTAGAAGGATAGTCCCCCACGACAAACAATAAACTCCATACAATAATGGAGGAAATTTGATAAACAAAGACCAATTTTGCACTTACAAATTAATGGCACGCCCGATGGGACTTTCTTCTCTTGTCATCTTTGTTGAAGATTTAAAAAATAAAAGAAGAACAAAAAAAAGAAAAGTGAGTAATCCTTTCCCTACCTTCTCTCCGATTGGTGTGCAAGATAATCGAGACCGTCTACATCAGACTGGCCTACGTGCTCACAATCAAGAGGAGGGTCTATGTCCCTCCGATGCCAATTCTAGCGAGTCACCCCCTAACTTGGGCTGAGGTGGCAGTGGTCTCAAGCATGAGGCCTCGGTCTACTGGCCAAACCCTCAATGAGGGTCTTGCTACTCCTCCACAGAGGAGTCACCCCTGCCAGGTCCACGGTCAGGGTGCATCCCCAAGGGTGCACCACGGAGCAGTGTAGCCCCAAGGGTACACCACGGAGCAAGTGCATCCCCAAGGATGCACTGCAGAGCAGTAGCATCCCCAAGGATGCTCTGTGGACAAGGGGCATCCCTTAAAATGTCCCACGGAGAGGTTGCACCCAAGAGGATGCGCTACGAAGCAGACACATCCTCCAGGATGCGCTACGGATTGGGTGCATCCAATTGGATGCCCCACGGACAGAGTGTACCCCAATTAGAGTGCACCACAGAGGGTGTACCCAACTGGGTACACACACTACAGGGTGGTTCTACCACTCTGTGATAGGTCAGCCCAAAAGGCAGACCTATGTCAAACACTGGGCCAGGCCTAACAAGCCATCCTAAATCCCAATAGTCCGTAGTGGAAACGCCACAATCGTTGGGGCTGACCATAGGACTAGTTAGATATAAGCCCCTCAGTCTAAGTCGACTGTTGGAGGTCCCCCTTTGAAAAATTCTTCAAGGCGAGGAGATGCTGCCCAAATTTTACCAGGGCAAAAGGACAAGGCCAAGGGCCTAATGGACTTAATGAACAATCCGTCAAATAATTTAAAAAAATACAAAGTAATTGAGGAAGATGCTTTAGGGAATTCATTCGTGAACAAGAAATGTCTACGGACAGATTCCATGGACCAAGGTCCTAAATATCCCATGGAGGGGAATTGAAGACTGTCTACAAACAGAAGTGCCAGATTGTCCATGGACAGAAGTGAAGCACTGTCCACGGATAGAGGTTCAACACCGTCCACAGACGGAAGATCCAAAATCTCCACGGACAGAAGGTCAGCTTTGTCCACAGACAGAAGTGAAGCACTATCCATGGATAGAGGTTCAACACCCTCCACGGACAGAAGATCCAAAATGTCCACTGACAGAAAGTTAGCTTTGTCCATGGACAGAAGAGTAGTACTATCCACAGACAGAAAATCAGCATCGTCCATGGACGGAAAATCAGCATCATCTACGGACAGAAAATCAACTCTGTCTACGGACAGAAAAACAGCTCTGTCCACGGATAGAATTCCAGCACTGTCCACGGACAGAAATTCAAGATCATCCACAGATGGAAAATCAGCTCCATCCACGGACAGAAGAGCAGCTTTGTCCACAGACAGAATTCTAGCACTGTCCACGGACAAAAATTCAAGACCGTCCACAGACGGAATATCAAGACCATTCGTGGACAGGCCAAGCCTGGTACATGGAGTGAAGGCCAGACCACTCGGAACAGAGGTCCAAGCCAGTCTGAGGGTCAAAAACATACCCCCTCCATTGGTACAAATCCAAGACAACTTGTGGACATGGTCCATGGACAAAGGTCCCTTACAAGAGAGGGAGATTCACGGATAGACACTCTACCATCCAAGGATAGTTCCCTTTCTAAGAAAGAGAAGAGTTGACATTATACAGCCAACAAGAGAAGGGTATTCTCGGAACTGGATTCATCATTTGATGACGATGCAAGGGACATTAACAGCCGTGATCAATATCATCCAGCTGTTAATGCAAGAAACACTTCGAATCCAGAACAGGTAGACAAAGACTTGCTATACAGTCTGTGTCCGAATGCTTTCTGAGTCACTAACCTTACAACCTTCACATCAATGATGGCATCAGTCCGTCATCAACACCAGCGGCTTCCATCTAGAGATGCAAGCCCATTTTGGGACAGATCAAGTGCTGAGCCAGAAAGAAGAACCAGAGTGCCATATGACCTTAGGGTTACGGTACTGAATAGAAGCACTTCTACTTTTGAGATGCCCAGGAAGAAGACTCCTAAGGAAATCCTTCAACTTAGAAACTGGAAGTACCCTTCGGATCCGCCAAAGAAGGTGTATAATTATTGGTCGAGGCCAATAAGGTCCAGGAATCAGAAGTCAAGAAGGTCGACTGGTGCCTCAGATGAGATCTATTTTGTTCACCAGAAGCGGAAGACTGATCGTTCTGCGCCTGCTCACCCTACTTGGGGGAGATCAAACACCGAAGCATTATATGCTAATTATGAAAGAGTACTTGTGAATGTGATCGGTACTAGACTCAACCCAGCTCCAGAAGAGTATACAACTCCAGTGTTCCAATGAACTGGGGCAGTGCCTGAGTAGAACTTATTAGCAAGGCAAGATTCTCAGAGTTCAGTTGCCGCTATTTTAGTCACTTTGGACAAGATAGAGTCCTCGCGAGCTGTCAGTATAGTCGCTCCTGGTCCAGTAATTCCACGAAGAAAAAGGAGTCGCAAGAATCAGGCCAGAGGCAAATAAAAAGCTCAAGACCTAGTTTAATCAGCTCCAGAGCTTGATGTCGGTGGATACCAAGAAGGGTCAGAGCGAGAAGCGACCCCGGTAACCTCTCTAAGAGAATTGGAAGAAACCCTGCCAGTCGAAGATTATGGTTCTGATGAACCAGTTCCTCAATCAATCATGCCGAAAGTTGTGCAGGAGATGCCTCGACAGGTTTTCAGTGTACCAAATCCTTTGTATGAGATGCCCAGTGCCTATTTTGCGGAAGAAGAATTTCTAAATCTGTTCCGACTACATGGAGCAACATCAGGGAAATAACCCTTCAACTTCGGTACCTTCACCATTAATTAATCAAACAGCAGCCTTATAGGCTTAACTCCAGTACAAGGATGATCAGATCACAGCCATGATGTATCAAATGCAAGAGTTGACTACTCAATTGTTAGCTCTCAAATTTGTATCGGCACCTGGACCCCGCTTCCCTTATCAAGGAGATAGCAACAATCAAGGCACAACCCCTACATCTTCAAATCATCCAAGGATGCCTGGAGCAGGCCCCATTCCAAATCAGGCTGCCCTCATAGGAGGGGTGTCATCATCTCTTCTGGCTGCAATTGAAGAGACTGTTCGCAATCAAATGCGATAGGCCAAGAGAAGGAAGAGGATGTTCGGATGATTGCGAAGCCTTATCCAGCTATTATGGATGCAGTTCCGTTCCCGTCAGGCTTCATTCAACCAACATTCAAGATGTTCGATGACACTGGAGATCCGAGATAACATTTGTCTCATTTCCTCTCGAGGTGTGGATTGGCATCCAAGACGGGAGCTCTCTGTCTTTAACTCTTTGTGCAATCTTTAGAAGGCGTTGCTTTCACCTAGCACGCCAACCTCCCCGAGGCTTCGATCCCTGATTGGAGCACGACGGTGACTGAGTTCAACAAGTAATTCTACAACACCTAAAGAAGAGTAGGTGTTCCAGAATTGATTGAAACTAGGTAGAGAGACAATGAAACAGTAACAGAGTTCATTGCCCGATGGAGAGCATTAACCTTCTCCTGGCATTAAAAGTTCACTCAGTTAGAACTCATCCGGATGTGCCTCAACAACTTTAGGCACGACCTTTCAACTGCCCTCATGGCTCAAACCTTTACTGGTTTTGAAGATCTATGTACAAAAGCACATAACATGGAAAGCCATATAGGAAAGAGAAAGCGAGGCAGAGGCATTGATTGTCTTGAATCCTCAACAGCTGCAGTAGTTGAAGCCAAAAAGATTGTGCAACCAGCACCAAGTGCCGGTAGATCAACTGGCTGAACAAGCAATGAAAAGGGACCAATTAAGGTTGGTGCTAAATTAGTTCAGAGTAGATCTAGAAAGGCATAATGGCAAGATACAAAGGAGTCGCAAAGAAGATCACTATGGAAGAAAGAATGAATAAAACATATTCATTTCCAGAAGACATTGTTGAAGATCTCCTTACTAATGAACTCATCACTCTCCCAGAAAGCCGGAGACCTCAAGAGATTGGGATAAAGAATGATCCCAATTCCTATCCTTATCATCGTATGATCAGCCACAAGATAGGTGACTGCTTTGTACTGAAGGACATCATCCAACGACTCTTAGACAATAAAGAAATCATCATTGACGATCTCCAGTAGGAAGCTACATCCAATACGGTGGTGGCTTCAGAGCTAGTTGATGAAAATAAAGCATCTTCGAGTGGCAAACTTCCTGACGACAAACCGTCATACGAAGAAGACTGGACCATCTTTGAAAGTAAAGGGGCTAAGAAGAAAAAGTAGTTGGCTCAAAATGTCGATGCTAAAAAACAAGCTCAAGCTACAAGGTAAGCTCAAGCCCTAAGAAAGGAAGGGAAGCGCATTGCCAAGACTGAAAAGAAGAAGAAGAAAGAAAGAGTAAGAAAAGCCAAGAAAAATGGCCCTACTCAAGATGCTCGTATGGAACAAAAGCCATTGATGACAATCACCTTGATGAATTTTATCCCGCCAGGCTTCTGCTCCCAATGTGACTATGATTGCCTTTAATCAACAGATTCAGGAGACGAATCCAACATCTTTTCATGCTATGTCATTGATACGGTCCCGAATAAAAACCCTTCATGGTTGGATATGCCAAGACCAGTGGTAGCCTGCAGTCCAGAAAGACACCGGGTATTTTAGGATTAGTTAGATTAATCTGAAGATATTGAACTCTCAGAAAGGAGACCATCTACACCAGGACGAATCCCTACAGGGCTTTCAGATCTCTGTGAAGGATTCTCATCCGAAGGAGAAAGAGAGGTAGAAGATGAACAAGTACAGTCTGATTCCTCTAAAGGAAAGCTAAGTATGCCTGAGGCTTTAAACCAAAACCATCGTCAGATGCAACGATCGGTGTAAATCTCAACTCAGTCAGAGAATCAAGAGTCACCTGCTGTAGTCGGTTTAAACAAGGACCCTTCAACAGGAGAAGCAGTCCTAAATTCAAGGTCGATTAACAACTCACAGGCATCTGAACAAATTTTAGCTCAGTCTAGAAGTCCAACAGGGCAATTTGAAAGAATGACTTAGTCGTCTTTCCAAAGCAAGAAAAGAAAGTTGGACTTCAGTTATGTGAACATGGTCCAACTTTTGGAATGAGAGTTATCTGGACCAATAGATCAGACAATTGCTAAAGTCTATCAACTCAACCTCTAGTTAGGAAGAAAGCTACAACCGAGGTTTGTGCTATTCCAACATAAAAATCAGACCAGAGCCTAACTGGCCCAAGCCCAAACAGCTCCTGGTAATGATAGGGTCAAGTACGATATCCTGGTCTATTTGAAGAAAATTCTTTCCTTGTTGAGCATTTATGATGATCTCAACATGTCCTCGGAATTAAGAAGGTCCCTTATATATGCCCTCTCTAATCCAGAAGACTTCTCTGAAGAAGTTACGAGTTAGCCACCGCAGCCTCCTCAAACAGGAGCTTCATGCCTCTTCAAGATCACCTTTGATGATGAAGATATGCAAGCTGAGACTTTCCAGCATAATTGGCCACTGTTCATCTCAGGGGTTGAGGCAGAGCATCAAGATATGATATGATTGATAGTCTGACTAAGGTCAACCTTAGTGCACGACAAAAATGGCCAACAATGGAAGTCATTCCCGGTGTCATTGTCCCATCCAAAAAAATAGGGAAAAAACCCATTGTTGTTCATTCCGTAGGACAAGCAGGCAAAGCCACTCCCCGGAGCAACAAAAGGGGTAGAAGAATGAATTGTTATCAAAGGAAGCCTGTGTTTAATCCGACGATCAGGAAAATGCTCGAGAAGCAGAGGTTTAATACTGAAGCAGAAGAGCAGGTTGAGCATGAAATCATGCCAACACCCAGGACTTTAGCCACTTATAAGCAGGTTGGCTTTAAGATTCTGATCCTTCACCAGATGAAGATCTGAGCTGGACCATAAATACTATTATGGTAGATGAAGAATCCTCCTCAGGGGAAGAGATGATTATGGAAGAACCACCAGATGAAATAGAAATCTGTCCGGCTCCTCCAGAATTTGAAGTAGGAGGTCAAGTAACAGTTGACGACCTTCTTGATGTTAACCTCGACTCAAAACAAGACCCAATGCCAACCTTCATCAGTGCTTCTTTCTCCCAAATGGAAAAAGAGGAGTATCTTTGTGTCCTAGAAGAGTACAAGGATATCTTTGCCTAAAACTACACAGAGATGCCTGGCTTAGATCTAAAAATTACAGTCCATCATCTCACAACTAGAAAAGATGTTAGGTCGATCAAGCAGGCACAAAGACGAGCTTGCCTAGAGCTGGTCGCTCAAATCGAAGCTGAGGTAGATAAACTCCTCAAAGTCGGGATTTTATAAGAGAGATTTAATGCCCTACTTGGTTTGCCAACGTGGTTCCTGTGAAAAAGAAGAATGAACAAATCTGAATTTGTATAGACTTTCGAGATTTGAATGAAGCCTGCCCTAAGAATGAATTTCCTTTGCCTATCACAGAAATGTTGGTCAATGCCACAACCGGCTTCGAGACTTTGTCCTTCATGGATGGATATTCTGGCTACAATCAAATCAAGATGGCCCTAGAAGATGAAAAGCTTACAACCTTCCGCACTCCTAAGGGAGTGTTTAGTTACAAAGTCATGCCATTCAGCCTCAAAAATGTCGGAGCAAATTATCAAAGGGCCATGACTATCATATTTGGGGATATTCTCCATGACAAGGTCGAGTGCTATGTCGACAACTTAGTTGTCAAAACAAGGCAGCGGAGCAATCATCTGGATGATCTTCGAGAAATTTTCGACAGATTGTAACAGCACCAGCTCAAGATGAACCCACTTAAATGTGCATTCGTAGTTGCATCAGGAAAATTCCTAGGCTTTGTGGTACGCCATAGAGGAATGAAGATCGACCCTACCAAAATAAGGGCAATTCGTGAAATGCCTCCTCCAAGAAATCTGCGCGAGCTGAAAGGACTTCAGGGTCGACTTGCTTATATTCAAAGATTCATCTCCAATTTGGCTGGAATATGCTAACCGTTTTCCTAGCTAAAGAAGGGAATACCGTTCCAATGGGATGAAGCTTGCTAAAATGCTCTAGATAGCATTAAGATTTATCTCACAAATCCACTAGTCCTTATGGGTCCCATTAGAGGAAAACCACTTATCCCCTATATCACAGCGCTGAATGAATCTCTCGGAGCTCTCCTTGCTCAACATAACGACCAAGGAAAATAAAATACGTTGTATTACCTAAGCAGGACTCTAGTTGGAGCAGAATGCAGATACAGCCTGATAGAGAAAGTCTGTCTAGCCCTCATCTTTGCCCTGAAGAAATTAAGACATTATATGCTTGAGCATTCGGTGAAATTGATATCTAGAGGCAATCCTCTCAAATATATAATGTCCCACCCTACTCTCTCTGACAGAATGGCGAAATTGGCAGTGTTTCTATTTGAATTTGAAATTGAATTCGTGTCCCAAAAAGCAGTGAAAGGGCAAGCCCTTACTAATTTTCTTGCAACACATCCGGTTCCCGTGAACTTACCTTTGGTCATCGACCTCCCCGACGAAGAAGTCAAGTAAGTTCAAGTCAAACCATACTGGAAGATGTATTTTGATGGAACTTCAACAAACCTGATAGAATTAAATACATCAACCCAAAAGAGAATAAGTCAGGTGTTGGCAATTTTTTTGTCACACCAGACAACGCAAACTACCATATTCCTTCGCTTAACAGAAGGATGTTCAAATAATGAAGCTGAATATGAAGCCTTGATAGCAAGTCTTGAATTGGCTCTTGAGATCCCGGTGGATGAACTAATTATCTTTAGGGATTCAGAACTTGTCATCAAACAAGTACGAGGTGAATATGCAGTACGAAGGGTTAGTCTCCTTCCCTATCAGAAGAGAGTGGACCAACTACTTACTCAAATTCCAAGAAGTAGCCTCTTCCATGTCCATAGAGGACTTAACAATCAAACCGATGCTTTGGCCGGTCTTGCAGCATCTCTAACTTTGCTAACAGATAGAATGCTAACCATCACAGTAGGGGAAAGAAGAACTCTTAAACCCCTTCCAGAGATAGATTTCCTGGAAACAGTTTGTTCTGTGATAGTTAAAGAACAGGCTGAAGATTGGCGACAACCCTTCATTGATTATCTTCAACATGGTCGATTCCTCGGATATTGTGCCAAACGCACTGAAGTCCGTCGATGGTTACAAAATTTGTGATGTTAGAAGATACACTGTACAAATGGTCCCTGGATGGTATCTTAATGAGGTGCATCTCAGGAAATGAAATCGAGTAGGCCATGGAAGAAACTCTGCGGTGCTCACCAAGCTAGGGTCCAAGTTACAAATGCAGCTGAAAAAATTGGGCTACTACTAGCCTACGATGATCACTGATTGTCTTGACTATGCAAGAAAATGCAAAGTTTGTCAGCTCTATACTGATTTCATACATCGGGCTCCTGAGCCTCTTCACATGACAACATGTTCATGGCCTTCGCGGCATGGAGAATGGATGTCATAGGACCATTCACCCCACCATCATCTGTTGGGCATCAATATATTCTAGCTGCGACGGACTACTTCTCAAAATAGGCCAAAGTCATCGCTCTCAAAGAGGTCAAACACCACTCAGTGGGGGACTTCATTCGGACCCTCATCATATATCGGTTCGGAATTCCAGAAAGCATCATCATGGGTAACGGGAAACTTTTCGAAGCGCCCCTATACACAAGTTGTATGCCAAATTTGGTATCCAAGAGGACCATTCCACCCGGTACTATGCAGCTGCGAATGGTCTTGCCGAAGCCTTCAACAAAACTTTGTGCAAAATCCTCAAGAAAGTTATGGATAAAAGCAAATGGGAATGGCACGAACACCTACCCAAAGCCCTCTAGGCATACAGAACTACTTATCAGACTCTGACATAGGCCACACTGTATTCCTTGGTCTTCGGCGGTGAAGCAGTTCTTCCCCTTGAAATTCAAATTCCCTCCCTACGGGTGGCAATTCAGCAATCTCTCACAAAAGAAGATTCAGCTAAGGTTCATCTTGCAGAGCTTGAAACTCTTGATGAACATCATTTTCAAGCCCAACAGAGTTTAGAGATGTACCAGCAAAGGCTAACTAGTGTCTTCAACAAAAGGGTTAGACTAAGGTCTTTCAAAATAAGAGATTTGGTCTTAATGGTTAGAACTCTAATCATCGTCACTCGTCGAACCAAGAGGAAGCTCGAACCAAAATGGAAAGGGCCATACTTCGTCGAGAAGGTATATTCTAATAGAGCGTACCTACTGACCTTAGTGGATGGAGAGCGAATTATCCCTCCAACCAATGCAAGATTCCTCAAGCGATACTACTCCTAAGAAATCAAAACGCTCGCTAGACCAAAACTTCAAAAGACGGTCTAGGCAAAATTTAGAGCACAAAAAGACTCGCTGAGTCGAAAACCCTAAGGGGCGGCTTAAGCAAAAATTAGAGTCATGTTCGCTAAGTCGAAAAACCTTAGGGGTGGTTTAGGCAAAAATTAGAGCAACAATGACTCACTAAGTTAAAAATCTAAAAGGACAGCTTAGACAAAAATTAAGTCAAGATAAAAGGCCCGCTAGACCAAAACTGTCGCGACCCAAAACCCACCCTATGAGTTAGAGTGAATCTTGGGCGACTTATCATGACTTGCATGACTTGCTTGACGAACTAACCTGCAAAAACCCACAAAGCATATACAAAGAGGACACAATAGCGGAAACATAACTACAAAGCACAGCGGAAGACTTAACCAAAAAACCTTTATGTACATATATACATGATCCAAGTTTGATACAAAAGAAATCAAGACAAAGAAAGTGCGGACATGCCTGCCAAAATACATAAATCTAACTCTCAAGCTCACCTACAGCTACCCACTCAGAATCTACCACCACCTAATAGTAGCCCTCGCCCTGAGGATCCTCCACAGGCTCCTCAACATACTCCTCCTCCACCCATGGGCCGGGAGCACAGACATCAAATGGAGCAGCAGCTCCCTCAGAACCTGCCGATATAAACGTAAGGTTGAGCATGGAATACTCAGGGTGTACCAAATACTAACCAACAGTCATGGCAAAACAATAACAATATGGAAAGTAGGAAGCAATTCACAGATATAAAGTAGGAACAATTCATATCATCACGAGAAAGTAAAGCAGTTTATAATCATGCTTGCATTTCGTAAAAGCTGATAAAATCCTTGAAAAACATCGTGCACTTGACTTGACTTAAAACATCATTTTCGTGCTTAAAAACTTGTCTTGTCTGTCTTGTCTCGCCATGTCGTGTCATGCGTGTCATGCCATGTCATGCTTGCTTGGGAAACAAACTACTTGTGAGGGAAGGGAGACCCTTCTTCCTAAATAATCATGCTTGCCATGCCATGTATCATGCTTGCTTGGAAAATAAACTACTTGTGAGGGAAGGGAGACCCTTCTTCCTAAATGCTCATGCTTGTCATGCTATGTATCATGCTTGCTTGGAAAATAAACTACTTGTGAGGGAAGGGAGACCCTTCTTCCTAAATGCTCATGCTTGCCATGCCATATATCTTATTCGCTTGGAAAATAAACTACTTGTGAGGGAAGGGAGACCCTTCTTCCTAAATGCACTTGCGAGGGAAGGGAGACCCTTCTTATGCATGCGAGTCTTGTTCTTGTCAAAAGCGAGGTAAGACATATCGTAGGATATGTCCCACCTCTAATTCTCATTCTTGAAAAACCTCGGTAAGTCATGTCATGCATGCCGTGCTTGTGGAATCGTGTACATACTTGCAATTGAATTTAAATATGACAATTGGGTAATTCACAATACATATAACATCATTAATTTGAACAAGTCAATATTCATGCAATTTAGGGAGAATAAGGAAGCACACTATCATAGGCCCTAGCAATTTCCATCATTAATTAAGCATGCATTTCTTAATTTATAATTCGTTTTATTCACCTTGGCATTTTATCAAACATGGGGTGTGTTCATTATTTATTATACCTACATCATGCTTTTCTAGGTGGGTTGATGCTCACATCACACATGTATGTTCGTTATGGATACAATGCCCTCCCCATTTCATTCATCACAACCATCCACACGGCATCCAATCGTCCATTCACATCCATCAACCATCCATTCATCCCATTCACACATTACAACTCATTTTATAGTCATAAATGGGAGAAAACAAAGAATAGAAAAGAAAAAGAGGAAACTATGACTAAGAGGGTAGCACAAGGTACCGAGCTTGACAAATGAGGGAAGAAATCCCTTGCAAAGATGTGCGTGAGTCATTGCCCTAGCTTGGGAAAAGTACTCCTCACGAGCTTGAGCCTTGATCTTGAAGGAAAACGAGCTTGAGGATGATTGTGGGTCTTTAACCATTTGATTCCTCCTCAAAAGAAAACCCTAGGTTTAGAACCCTTTCTCCTCTCTTTCTATCTCTCAAAACACTCTAAGTGTGCGAATGAAGCCCTAAAGGCTCGGGCAAGCCTTAATAGGCAAGAGTGAAATGCCCAAAAGACGAAAACACCCTTACTGAAATTTCTGGAAAACACGGGGGACCGAGTGATCGGTGGTTATGACCAATCGATCGGTTGCCTACCGAGTGATCGGTGTTCTTGACCGAGCGACCAGTCAAAAACATGCTCTCTGGAAAATATCCCCATACAAAAAAGTGCACTAGTCGATAGCCTCCGATCGATTGGTTATGGACCGATCGATCGCTACAATGGACAGAGCGATCGGTGGTCTGTAGGTCCAAATTGTTTTGGCCATAACTTTTGACTCGTTCGTCGGATTTTTGATGATTCAACTTGCGTTGGATTCGTACTTCAAAAAAGAACATTTCTGACATTTCGAAATTTTCAATTTCTTCCTTATTTATTAATTGTACTACATTAAAGGCAAATTGGCTATGAAAGTGCCATGCATTAAGAATGAAAAAGTCCGGGGCTCTACAAAAACTTCAAGAAGAAAGTCTAGGAAAAAATTAGGGCAACAAATAGCTCACTAAACTGACACTCCCAGAGTCAGTCTAGGCAAAAATTAGAGCGATTTGACAGGCTCCTTATTACGAGCTAAAAAAAGGTTCACGGCACTTCAAAAGTCTCTAGAATACCAGACCGAAGTCCAAACCCTCCCAGACACGAATGGAAATTGCCTATTCGCTACTAAACTACGAATCGAAGCTTCAAAAGCCCAACAAATACAAGGCCGAAGTCAAAGCCTTCCTAGGTACGAACGAAAACTACCTATTCGCTCTCAAAATGCGAATCCCCCTTCTGAACTACATTTGACTTGATCCTATCATAGGTACGTAGGTAGCTTGAGGAAATTAACTTAGGTTCAGTTAGTTCTTCTAAAAGAACACCATTCCCCCTGAGTTACAAAATCATCGTTATTGCTCCTCAATATGGGTGAAACGAGGAAAACTGCTATCTGATGCACGAAGAAGAAACCACAATTCTAAGGAAGGACTTCTCACTATCAGAAGTATATCTGCTAATTACAATGGACGGATAACAGAATATCTCCCACGACCAATGTAAGGTTCTCAAAGCTCGCTAGACTAAAACTTCAAGAAGATGGTCTAGACAAAAATTAGGGCACCAAAATACCCGCTAAGTTGAAAATCCGAAAGGATGACTTAGGCAAAAGTTAGGGTAACATGGCTCACTAAGTTGAAAATCCAAAAGGATGGTTGAGATAAGAAATGAGTCAAAGTAAAAAGCTTGATAAACTAACACTCCAAGAGTTGGTTTAAGCAAAAATTAGAGCAACTTGACAGGCTCCTAAATACGAGCTAAAAAGATTCATCATTTTTACGAAAGGCTTGTTCCCAAATTACAAGTCCATACCTTCCTAGATACAAACGAATACTATCTACTCGTAAACTATGAGTCTAAAATCACCCCTTCTTGAACTATGTTTGACTTGATCCTATCATGGGTACGTAGGTGGCCTGAGGAAATTAATTGGGTTCAGGCAGTTCTTTTAAAAGGACACCATCCCCCTATAAAAAGGGGGAAAAAGAAAATTATGTCGTGAAAATAACAATGATGTACACTAAATGATAAGATGAAAATTTTTCATTCATTTGTGGGATTTAAATCAGGAAGACCTTCATTTACAGGATGTATATCAAGAGGATTTTCTTCAATCAGAGAGGTGTTATCTGAAAAAGATAATTTTTCTATCTTAGTACCCTGTTCTTTGTGGAGACGTGCAGCTTGCTGACAAGCGTCTGCCAAACCCTCTTTCAATCTAATAATTTTCCCTAGAGTCTTCTGACCTTGAAGCTTCCCAGATTGTCCATCGGATAATTCAGAATTGACAGTCGCCAGCTCTGTTTCCATTGATTCACGGGCGCTCTTTATTTTTAAAGCTCTAACTATAGCTTCTTACAGTTGTTGACGGAGGCCCTCTACTTCGGCTTCCGCAGCCTGCTGATGTTCTGCAGTTTGATAGACTTTCTTATGCTTGGTAGCTTTAGTCAATCTGTTTATTTTGAAAGATGTGTCGCTAACAAAATCCCTGGCTTCTACTTCAAGACCGTTGATCAGGTCTATGTTATTCAATCGGTATACCTTCCGAGCTGAACTATTGAAGGCTTCAACCTCCAACTGTATGACGGGATCTCTGATACCCAGGTGATCAAGAATATTAAACACTGAAACACAGTCGTCCTACATCTATTCGAAATCTTTAAAAATCCTACTGAGTAATGAGGTCTTCAAGCCTTCGAGTACATGTTTAGCACTCTCTATATAGGCATCAGCCAATAGTTTGGATGGAGGAGGAACCGGAGCACGGTTGGGGTACTCCGAAAGTAAATTTTGGAGCATCTATAATTCCCTCGATGATGCCTACAAAAGAAAAAGTTGGGATTTAGTAGGTGCGAAAATCATTTGATTAAAATAAAAGAAGCAATCAAAGTTACATATCAGGAAGTCCAGAGATTCTCCTAAGAAGGGAATCATAACTATTTTTTTCTACCAACCATCTATCAGATGGTTCAGGCGGAGGAGTAGATGGAGTATATTCAGGTGAAAGAGGCCTGGTAAGAGGTGCCGGACTTGCAGGTTGACTGACCAAATGAGTGGATGGCCTGTCCTCAGGTGATGGGGTTATGGCGAGAAATGGTAAGTCTTCAGAAGCTAAACCTTCACCAGTAAACGGTGCAGAATAAGGAACTATTTCCATTCCAATCGCATCACTATCCTGGTCCTCTTTTGGGATATGGAGTTTAGGAGTGTTCAACTTAGGTTCTTGAACAGCCTCAACATTGATCCCAACTTTGGGCACGGTCCCTTCATCAGGCTTAGCAAGTTCAACACTAGCCTTAGTTTCAAGCCCCAAGTTGGCCTCGACATCCATCCCGACCTCTGACCCTGCTTCGGCCTCGTGTCAGCTCTAGTCTCAGCTTCAGTAGCAATGCTTGCTGGCTCTTATATCATTTCAGCTATCATTGACCTTGCAGGTTTAGCTGATGTGGTCCGTTCTGTATCAAGAACTTCATCGACAGTGTTGATACTTGCAGTGTTCACTATCACCACTATCTCAGTCCTTGTAATGCTAGGATCAACTTCAGCTGGTGCAGCCTCAGAAAGGACTCACATAGTTTGAATGATCTCTCTTTCGACCTTCGAGCCAGATGATTGGCCACTCTTAAGAGCATGCTTCTTACCTTTCCTAATTGTTCGTTGGACTTCGATAGATCGTAGAGTAGCTTCGGCTGTTTGAACTTCAAACAATAGCTGCGCTTTTAGCTCATTGGCTCTACGAGCCTCTTCTAGTGTAGCCGCCAAATGATCATCATGAAGATTTAGGCTCACAGAAGCATCCTCATCAGCAACTTCATCCAAAAATTGATTAGAAGTGGATTGATGGTCGTCGTATACAGGCAAGTCGGCTTTAGCGTCCGCATTATCGGTTGGATTAACCACAACGGTCTCACCCAGTGTAACGACCCCAAAATCCTACAAGGCTAAAATAGGACTTTGGAATTGTCACATTACTTACACCTGCTTAAAATCCATGCATACAAGGCTTACATCATGAGTCTCCAAAAATGAGAGTAATAAAATTCTGATATATATAAAACCAAGTCATCCTGCTCAAGTCTATGCTCAACATAACCACCCACAATAACAAATAGTCTAATACCCAACTGTAAAGTAATCTAATGAGCAACATCATTTTAAAGTCTATTACAATTCCTTCAACTAAAACAGAACATAAACTAATAGGGGTAACCATCAAAACCCCTGGCCCCCTCCTCGGAAGGCTCACCTTCTCTCTCTTCGGCGTACACCTCCTCAGTCCACGGCTCTTCTCCTAAACCTGAAGACAATGATAGGTCGACTGAGTATGAAATACTCAGTGGATAAACAAACTAACCACAATATAAAATAACATGAGCAATGATAACATCATAATTTAGTTTATCTATGCTTAATCCTAATAGATTCACATAACATAGGCATAATCAGAGTGCGAAGCACATAACATGTCACAACATCATCTTGACTCGTGCAACTCTTATCCATGAAATTGACTTAACATATGCATAGACTCATACATGCATGATTCATAGTGTATTTGTCCCGACAAAGCATAATCATAGTGTTTTGTCCCAACAAAGCATAATTCATTGTGTTCGACAACGCATATAGTGGATGTTCGTAATGGGGGATCATTCTTTCATATCATAACATGAATGTGACAACACGTAGAGTGGATGTTCGTAGTGGGGGATCATTCTTTCATATCATAACATGAGTGCGAAAACGCATAGAGTGGATGTTCGTTGTGGGGGATCATTCTTTCATGTCGTAATTCGTGACATGTTCATATCTAATGCATGCATGCTTGTGAGACAAGTGAACTTATGAGACTTACATACTTATCATGCAAGTGTACGTGTGCTTGAGTGTCGTGATTGGAATACAAATAAATCATCCCATAAATTCTAATCTTTTGTTAGGTTACATCTCCCTAGTTAGAGAATTCTCAATGTGGAAGATTTTCCTCTAAGGTTTGGCCTACCTGAATATCGATCACCATACAAGTAAATATGACATAATTTATCATAACAACAACAATATCCATTTTACTTAGTTTCTTAATAATTCATAGCATCATACTAATATTTATCCTCATTAGGAATTTCAACAAATACCTTGAGTGCGTTAATTATGGATACTTTGCCTTTTCACATTCTTAACATTCCATCACACCATAATCCATCCCCACAACCCAAACATAATCCACATCCATACATACATCCCATTCTCCATAGTATTTCCCTTCCTCCATTCAATCCATCCATAGTAAAAACCCATTTCCATTTATAACAAGCTTAATCCATACATAATTAGGGAAAACATGCACAATCTCCATTTCTAACATTTATATCGTAGTAATATTCACAAAAATCAATAATAGAGTTGAGTTAGGGAGTTTATCGACCTTAGGGATCCTTCCCTTGGATCCAAATTGCTCCCAAGAAGCTTCGGGGAAGATCTCCAAGCTTTCCTTGCAATCTCCTAACAATCTCCTTCTTCTCCAAGCAATCTCTCCCTCTAAACCCTAGGTTTTCTCTCCCATTTTGCCAAATTAGGTTTAGAATAGGTTGGGATACTCTAAAACCTCAAATAGGACCCCTATTTATGGTCTCAAGGTTTAAAAACCCTAAAAAAAATGCAATTTTGGACTTTTTAAAACTATAGACGCGCGCACCGATCGATCGGAGTTTAGTCCCGATCAATCGGAAAAAAACCTCGGGTTCAGGCCGATCGATCGGGCTGTCAGGTCGATCGATCGGATCTTCAAGCAAAATTGGGAAATTTTTGACAGAAACCTGCTTTGGTATTTGGCTCGTAACTTTTGACTCGGACATCGGATTTTGACGATTCAACTTGCATTGGACTCGTCTATCAAAGGGGAACAACTTTAGTTTCTTACAAAAATCCTAATTTTTAGTTTTAAAAGGTCTAAAAGGGCTCTAAAGCTGACTGGTCTGTAATTTCATCAGATAAAACATCAGAAAACCCACTTTTGACTTAGCTTAGACTAAAAATATGGGAAAACATTAAACACGAACCTCGAAGAGGGTTCCAATACATTTCTAATGGTTCAAGAACAACTCAATTCCGATAAACAGTGACAAGAATAAAGCTTCCTAAAGTTCAGGGTGTGTTAAAGCCTCCCTCTCTTAACAACTTTGATTAAGCCTAGATCACACCACACTAATTAGATATAAATACACACACATTAAAATATGATAAAGACTAAAATACCATTAATACTTGCATAAAATTTATAAAAAATATTTGGGTCTCTACACCCAGTCCTTCCAAAATACGGGGTCGAACAGCTACCCCGATGGAGGTCACAGATGAAGGGTCTTCCGAACGAGCAATAAACTTTACGGCACCTTGAGGTCCTTCATACGTTTCTTCAAAATTGTCAGTGTCAACATAAATTGGTATGTCAAGCTTAGTCACAAGGGAAGCTATCTTGGCCATCTGAATTTGTTCCTCAATCAACTCAATGATGGGAGATGGGCTTCTCTGGACGCGCTTGCCTTTCCCTTTAGGAGCTGGTCTAGTTCTTGGATGTTGATGAGTATCAGTAGCCGTCTTCTATCTTTTGGCAGGTGCTTTGGTCCTTGATGGCTCTTTTCTTTTTCTAGCACCAGGTGCTTGAGTAGGAGCAGGTCCACCTGCCTCAGTAGTAGCTACGGCAATCCTCGCCAGATGTTCTTTTATTACCACGACCAGAATATCACGGACACCATGCTTCAAATAAGTAGAAGTACAATTCAACCACCAAGTGGAAAATCTCAGTGAAGGTTGACCTTCCTATGCTTGAGAGGGAATGAAGAATCTTGAGCGTGTATTGACGTGAATCAAATGATTCCACTCTCATTTAATCTAATGGAAATCGGCCAGAGTGCGATCAATGACCTCTAGTGCAGGTGGTTTTGCTTGGTCATACCCGAATTGCCGGCTGAATTTGCTTGAATGGTAGGGTTCCACAAAGCATTCTTTGCCAAGACACCACAGCAGCTTGGCTGGACGAAGCCTCATCATCATCAGAAAATCCCTTCTTGAATAGCCCAGGTTCATGTCATCCACCAGATAGTCGTTCCCAGCCAGTTCGGAGGCTCCTTTGAAAGGACGAGCTCTGTAAAGACCAGGGGCGGCGAACATATGTTTAATTGCTTCCCAAGAACGGTACTTGGCTGGTGTCTGACCAGCTATGTAGACTAAATATGGTAGATCCATCTCGGCTTCAGAAGTTATCCACCTTGGATAAGAAGAGAGAAAATACTGAAAGGGGGCTTGAGCTAACTGGTGACTTGGGTATTTGCTCTAGGCGATGAATCCCATCTCTCTATATAATGACGCCATCATCAGGATAAGCAGAGAATGGCTTACGCCAATCGCCATCCATCCAGCCACCATGAATGTTTCAGGGTGAATTACCTCTCCTCTGCGTGAAGGCAGGACAAAACTACACAGCCAATAGGACAAAAAGGCGGCCAGATAACCTTCTCTGCTGACTCTGTCACTGGTCTTAATCTTTGAATTCTTGATTTCTTCATTCGAAGTAGTAAGGTAAATTGGCTTGGAATATTTCTAAGGTTTTCCTTTGAAAAAATATTCTAGCCATTGCCTTAGGGTGACTCTACTCACTCTACGTGCCTTCGTACCCTTGTTAGCCACTGGTTCTTCAGTTTATTCTTTAACTGCGGGAGCCTTACCCTTATCAGTATGAGTGGTCGCTCTATCCGGATTTGCTTTCAGAAGGGCGTTGTAAACCCTATATAATTCTCGGGTAAAAGAAGGAACGTTCTTTGAATATAGAACGTTGTTGAAAGGGTTGAATTCATCGTAGAAGGCTTCGCTGACCGGCAACCTTGAGATACGGCTCATCGCATGAATTGAAAGTCCAATTTCCCCCCAAGCCATATAGAAGGTGTTGGTCTCAGCACACCAACAGTTGAGCAGGCTGTGAAATAGAAGAACATCCCGCTTATACTCATATCTGGCAAGTCCAACTACTCCTCAGATGCTCAGAGCTGTCAGCTCATCACAGAAGTGTACATATACGTCATGAACCCATGATAGTCACAAAGTTCTACCATCAACTGTGGAACAACTTCTGATGACCATAGATGCGTCCTAGCAAACGTCATCAGTTCGGGTCATCAAGATGGGGAAAACTTCCTTCAGTACCCTCTCTGGGTCTTCACCTGTTAGGTCCACTGCAGCGCGAGAAGGTGTCAGGTAGCTTCCATTAGAGATCGATCTGTGCTTATCAGACCTTTCTCGGCATCATAAATGCATATGGGTATTCTTCCACAAAGTACCCCCTCTCTTGGATCTGTGACAGGAAGGGGTTCGACGTCCTCTACCCCGAATTCTCCCATAATCTCTAATTGGCGATTCAGACTCGTCCCATTCTGTCATCCTTGTCGGTGTCAACTTGACGAAACTTTTCAGTTTCGTGAAAGTATCTCAGTGCTCCAGCCATTCTGCAAAAGGGAAAGATAGGACATGCGAGATGATTCAGTCCAAAAGGAATTAAACTAAATTATGAATTTCAAATTAAATGGTCAAAAGTGGGCCTGTAGATGGGGATATACACCTGTCTTGATATTTTGAAATAATTAATGTGTGATTAAAAGATTAATCAATTCCAGGCTTAGGTTTAAAACCCGATTCTGTGAAATTTGGATGTCTCACCTAAAACATGCATCTAAGGATAAAATTGCTTAAAGAAAAGCAATCATCCTAAGTATTTTTGCTAAGGCAGATGTCCGTAGGTAATTATCATGGCAAATGTCTAAAGACAAATGCTAAAGATGTGAATCCGTGGACCAGTCCACGGATATGTTTCTGTTTCAAAGGATTAAGGTCCTATGAATCCGTGGATAAGTCAACGGATGATTTCCTAATTCAAAGGTTAAGGTTCTTTGAATTGCCCATCCGTGGGAAATATCCACGGATACTCAAAATTTCCAAGGACAAAAATCCATATGAATTAGGTGTATCTATGAGCAAGTTCATGGATAGACAATTTTAATTCTGGGATTATATGTCTTGAGAACAACCCATCTGTGGGTAAGTCCATGGATAGACAATTTTAATTCTAGGATTACAAGTCCATGGGATGTTCAATCCGTGAGGAATATCCATGGATACCCAAGATTTTCATAGACAAGAGTTTGTAAAAAATTTAGTGAATCCGTGGATACTCCATGGACAATTTTAGGCTAATGGACAAAAAGTCCTATGAGTAGTTTGTCCGTGGAAAATATCCACGGATACTCAAAATATTCATGAACAAAGTCTATGAATATTAAAAGCATCCGTGGACAAAATCCACAGACAATTTTAGGTTCACGGAAAAAAGTCCTGTGGGCGGTTGGTCCGTGAAAAATATTCACGGATACTCAAAATATCCACGAATGAAAGTCCATGAAAATCGAGAGCATCCTTGGACAAAATCCAAGGATCAATTTTGAGCTCACGGACAAAAGTCCTGTGGGCAAGCTGTCCGTGGCCATAGACCATGGGCAGTGAGTCACCGGTCTGGTTTCCCATAACCGGAGTACTCAAAGGTTCCGGCAATAGAACCAGAATTCTTGCCGAAGATTGCAGAAAGCCCAAAATGGCATCCCAGGCTCTCCCTGACCTAGGAAAGCCCAAGAAGTAAAAAAAAAAATACATTTTAAGGGATCCCAGGACCAAAAAGATCCATGGAATGCCCAAATGGGGGTCCAATCCTCTAGAATAAATTTTGGAGCCCTCATTCTCATTTTCGGTTAAAAAAAAAACGAAAAAAGAGAGCAGGGAAGAACACTGGTTCTTCCCCCATTAACCCTATTCAGGGTGAGAGTCTCACCTCAAGATGAAGAGGGAAAATGAAGAAAGAAAATGTCTTGCTTTCTTGAAAGAAAAAGGAGGCTCTGAACTCAGGAAGCTCTGGGTTCGGAAGGTTGGGGAAGACAAAGTGTCTTCCCCAAGCCTAAGACACCCTTATAAAGGTTGCCTTTTGGCTGATTCTGACCATCCATTTCGAAATGGACGGTTTAAATGGTAGGGATGTCCCCCACCGTTTTAGCCTTAATGGTAGAGGTGGCCTCATTATGAGGGCGCCACGATCAGGGAACCCATCGTGGGTTTCCCACTAACACCGTAAGTGGAGGGCAGTTACGTCTCTCCACTGTCACTGCCAGGTGTCAGGATCCAGATGGATGGATCATTTCCAACCATCCAGATCCTGAGGGGCATTTGTGGGCAGTGAAATCTCACCGTCCATTGCCTGGGTATATGTGCAATGGCACACACCTGATCACAGTCTCTCAAAGAGACGGTTAGGTTCACGTGTGCCTCTAGCACACGCGATACCTTCAACTATCGGTATTAAATACTGATGGCTGGCATCATGCCACCCAGCTAAGCAAGATGGGGTTTGATCCTTGAGGATAAACCTCATGGATCCACCCTAAGTAACAACTTTCAAAGGGGCTGACACGTGCCCCATCCGTGAGGGTTAAAACCCCACGGATTCAATCCTAAGTGCTAACCTTCATAAGGCTGACACGTGTATGATTTGTGAGGGCTAAAATCTCACGGTTGAACCCTTCATGTTAGTCTCCATGAGATTGACACGTCTTCAATCTGTGAGGACAAAACCTCACGGATCTAATGTTGAGTGCTAGTCTCCAAGAGATTGACACGTACTCAATCTATGAGGACCAAAATCTCACGGATCTATCCTAGGGGCCAGCCTCCGAAAGGCTAACAGATGTCCCATCCATGAGGATAAAACCCCCATGGATCATTTCTGGTGCTAGCCTCCGAGAGGCTGAATCCTGTCCCATCCTTGAGGATAAAAACCCCACGGATCATATTTGGTGTCAGCCTCTGAAAGGCTGACACTTGTCCTATTCGTGAGGATAAAACTCCCATGGATGATATGAAGTGCTAGCCTCTGAGAGGCTGACACGTGTCCAATCCATGAGGATAAATCCTCATGGATCAAATATCATGTCTTGGATCTAACCTAGACCACGGGCAAGACCTTTGGTCCATAGGTGAGACCTATGGTCTCACCCTGTGGTCCGTGGGCAAGACCTATGGTCGTACCCTCTAGTCTGTGGACAAGACCCATGGTCTTACCCTCTTGTCCATGGATAAGACCCATGGTCTTACCCTCGGGTCCATGGACGAGACCTATAGTCTCACCCTTTAAATCCATGGATTGACTTAGGTCAGTCTGTTCCAGCTGACAGTCAATATCTGATTGTCATGGGGTAGAGAATCCTTGATAAGAAGGATTCTCTGTCAAGTTGTGGAGGGATCCCAAGATAAGGATCCACTCTTCTAAAATACTTGGGGATGCCACATGGCACCCCACAATTATGATAGCATTAGGACTATGTCCTATGCCCTAGGAAAGGATGTGATTAAACATCCTCCTTTTCGAAAGGTAGTAGGATTCCCTCCAAAAAGAGGAAACCTGATACAAGAATCCTCAAAATAAGAGGATTCTCTTGACCTTGAGGACTCTCGTAGATAAAGGAGACCCGTGAGCTAGCATCCTCTAAGGGGAGAGCCCATCTTGACTTTCCTAAAACAAGGGAGTCAAAGAGAGAGACCAAAAGGAGGACTCTCTCTAACCACTAAAAAGAGTGTTGCTCACAAGAAACACACACGAAGAAACACTTAAAAAATGGCAGAAAATGAAGAAAGAGAAAACTCTCTCATCCCATTTAAGCAGCAACAAACAAACGTAATAAGCAACTGAAGAAGAAGACTCCCTCAACATGGAGAATATAAGGTGAGCTCTCAAACATGGCCACCATTCTTTTTATTTTCTTAAAAAGACCTCAATGAGGCACTTGTAACGCCTACATAGGAACTCGGTAACCCCATTGAATAAATACATATACTTTATTCAATATATTGTTCTTCTTCTTTTAATCTTTCATCTTAATTAGAGGTTCTTCCCCAAAATAGGGAAGGTAATTTAACAATCTGAGTTTACTCAGATTGGAAGGATAGTCTCCCATAACAAATAATAAACTCCATACAACAATGGAGGAAATTTGATAAGCAAAGAACAATTTGTGCTTACAATGTACGAAGGCCAACTACCCATTCCTGGGTAGTGATCCGTTGCAGGTAGGTGCACTATGCACCCGCCTGGCGAACAGTGATATTTTACTACCCACAAATGCCCCTTAGGATCTGAAATGTTGAAAATGGTTCAGCCATTCATATCCTAGCACACAACAGTGATTGTGGAGAGGCAAACCGTCTCCCCACTCAACGGGTTGTTCCTTAGCAGACAACCCACTACGAGGTAGTGAGGTTCGAGAGGGTTACTCCCCATCATGTATAGATGGCGGGAGGTTTTCTCCTCCTATCTGGGCCATCTATGTAAAAATAGATGGCTAGGATTTGAAATGAGGGGTCCTTATATAAGGGACCCTTAGTTCTCAGGGAAGGCACTTTCCTTCCTAAAATTCAGAAAACTAGAGAACTCCGGCTAACTAGAGCTCCCTGTTCTCTTACTTCCAGAGAAGAATCCCTCTTTCTTCCCTCCATTTACCCCCCATTTTCAGGGGGGTTTAGCTATCTGGCCAAACCAATGGTGGGAAAAAGCTTTGGGCTCTTTCCCGGTTTTATCGTCTTGAAAGAAACCTCTTCTTTGGGTTTCTTAGCTAATAGAGGAAGGGGATGAGGGATTTTCCTCATCCAGTGGTTTTGAAGTACCCTTTTGGGTAGCCTTTGGGTTTTCCCTGTTGAAGGGGCCTCTGGAATGCCCTTTTGGGCTTCCTGTACTTTCCTGTAGGAATTCTGGTGTCATTACCGGAGTTCCAAGGTTTTCCGATAAGGAAAACTTTTTTTTTTTTTTTTTAAAATTTTATTTTTTAGAAAAGCCACTCAGAAGGAGTGGGGGGTTTGGCAGACCTCTACCCGATTTATTAAAATAGGAAAAATTGGGGGGGGGGGGGACATAAACCTTACCCCATTAAGACTAACCACCGAGAGGGGGGGACATAAAACCTAACCCCTCCCTAGACAAGTAAACTCCGGGATGGCATTCCAAGCCTGGCAAACCAACCTAAAAAATAAAATAAAAACTAGGGGGGAACATAATCCTTACCCCTACATACAAAACCCACCAAACCCACCTAACCAACGATGGGAAGACAAACCCCAAAACCCAACTAAACAAACCAATATTTAACATCTGATATTTACTAGCTCCGATCTGTCCATACGAATCAACCCTTTCATTTGTACAGGGCATTCCTTAGCATCTTTGAATACTTTTCTTTCTTTCTTTTGATACGCTTCTTTAGAAAGAAAATCCGCTACCTGGTTGTTTTCTCTAAAAGTATGCTGGAAAATCAAATTACAACACCAGGAAGGTGACTTCCTATCTACAAACTTGTCTGCGGACTAAACTTGCCTTCGAACAGAGGCTGAAAACAATGCCCTGGACTTTGTGTCCATGGGCTTTAATTAATGTTTGTGGGCACTATGCCTACGAACATTAATTATTTCATGTGGATACTTAGTACGTGGAATTGAACTTTTCCAATATTTTTGGCTATGTCTAGAAATTTTTTCACTGACTATCCATGGACTTGGATTTTTCCAAAATTTGGTTAAGTCCAGAAAGTTTGTCTGCGGACCATCTGCGGACAGGACTTTCCCAAAATTTGGCTAAGTTTTGAAAGTTTGTCCACGGACAAGACTTTTCCAAAATTTGGCTAAGTCTTGAAGAATTGTCCTTGGATTATTTTAAGCTGGTTAAGGCCACTAATATTTAAGTTTTGAACACACATAATTAAGTCAATTCATAACTAAATATGTTTTAAATGCCTTAGCATTTTAACTTAGGGGTTTTTTGATAAGCTCGACCTTGACCATTTTGGTCAAGGCTTGGGGTTCATTTGTGATACCAAGATTAGATTATCTCAACCCTTTAGGGATAATGTTAACAAAGTTAGTTATTTGTGTAATGTACCTGATCACTTTTGCCTTCTTCATTTGTACAAAATGATAGTTTTGCCAAGACACTTCACAGGAAAATAAGCACTTCGTTGGTTTGATATTAACGAAGATGATAGAACCGGATAGAATCTTACTCATCATGTGGAGAGAATGGGCTAAGATGGTGTTGGAGAAGTAAAGCTTATTAGGATACGGGATCCAGCAAACTGGATGGAAGATAGTAGAACCCCCGTTGATCTTTTTGATCCTAAATTTGGCATCGTAGGTAGCCGAAATGAAGGCAGAATTTTATACCTAAATCCTGTCAAGGAATTAGACCTTCTTGCTGAAGACCCGACCAGAGTGGTGAAAGAGAGATTTGATATATTATTGAATAGAATTGAAAAGGTTCTCTAGGATAATGTGATGCAGATTAAGGTTCCTTCCTTCGTTGACACCTGAGACTTATGGCTAGTGTAGGTGCATGATGTTTATATTCGCTTTCGCACAAAGTTGAATGCAGTCAGGATTTGAGGGGTCATGGCATTGGCCTGGTTTGAATATATGAGGGATGTACATTTCGTGCACAGTTTATTGAACCATTGGTGTGCTGCAACCAATACTTTCCACATGGCCTGGGGGGAAGTCAGTATTTCGATGAATGTCGTGTACCATATCTCAAGACTACCCATTGATGGGGCCTTGTATGATGAGTTCACACCCTTTAATAATAACCTCTATTTGGATGAGGTTCCTTGTTACACCAATGAGTTTTTTACATCTTACAACACAATCCTTGGTCACAAGTTAAGCGCGAGAAATGGTGGAAAGACTATAGTAGAGGCTGCTGAGGCAATTGAATAAGAAGAAGCCACTGAAACTGAAGATGCGTTAGAAGCGGCCGAAGCAAAGAAGAAGGGGAAAGTTTCCCCAAAGAATAAGCTTCGTCGGGTTTCCTTTACTCCGTGGTTGAAATATTTCTTCTATGGGAAAGCTTCTGAATACTCAAGGAATCTGGGGCCTACTCCTTTTGATGAGGAGATTTGGGATTCCAATATTTCCACTACTTATGGTGTGAGTCGGGAAGGCTATTTGGCCGCCTTCATTTCATGTTGGCTTTACAGCTTTGTGTTGCCCTCCCGTCGATGAGAGGTTATCCACCTGGAGACTTTCATGATGGGCGGCAGAATGGCTACGGGAACTAGACACTGTTTTCTGATTCCGATGATGGCCGGTTTATATCAAGAGTTGAGAACTATTTTGAAGAGCCAATATACGAGGAAGTAACTGGCTCAAGGGCCCTTCCAGTACTTGTATGACTTGATAAGTCAGTACTTTGCCTGCACGTACCCTAGGAGGGCGGAATTGGCTATGGATATCAACCTTCCCAACCTGATTTTTATAGCTGACCAAGTCCCGACTCGATTCGAAGTTAGGGACTGAGTGCGAGATATGTTCACAACCCCTTCCCAATTTGAACCTCGTTCATTTCGGGAAATTATTGAACATGCGGGAAACACTATTTTGGTAGATAATCTTTCAGAGGGGGACCCTCATTTTACCTTGTTAAATTATTTAACAATGATGAGCCTTTGCACCACCAAGTTATTGTGACGTGTTGGAGAGAAGTGCTTCGTTGAACCATATCTCCCTAGCCGCTTCGCAAGACAATTTGGGTATGACCAGGCCAAGCCTCCAATTTTAGAAGAGATCCTCCAGATTATCATGGACCTTTGCCAGGTGAAGCACGAATGAGAGATCATTCATCATCAGGACACAGGAACGTATTTCTTCATTCCTCCTCAAGCAAGCCTAGGTCAACCCACTTTTCGCTTTACAAAGTGGTGGTCGGATTGCACCACTCCCTACATGAAGGATGAGGGAAGAAATATCCCCAATATTAATTGGAAGCCATAATTAGTAGAGCTAGCTGCAAAGGCAATAACTGATGCTTCCGCATACGGAGCCGGCACATCACAGGCTAGGCCACCTGCAAAGTGCCAAAGGACCAAATCAAAGACTACTGGTGGCCGCCAGAAAGGTGACAAGGGAAAGCAAACTCGATCGTTAGCTCTGAAAAAGGTGGCAAACATCAAAATACTGATAGGGAGCTAACCCCAAGAACAAATTGATTAGATGCGAGTGGTAATCTTGAGCATAATATACCAGTCCCAATTCTAAGTCCTACCTATAAAGCAAGTATTCAAAGTCCATCTTACGTCACCTAGCCAAATGTTGAGTTTTTGGGCGGAGATGATTTGATTTAGTTGCAGAGCAGAGGCTCGATCTACAGACTTAATGGATGCTTTTGATGACTTTCATCCTGTGATTGATGGAGCTCCAAATGATGCCTTTGAAGACGCGAGGCTTGGTGATGAGGAACGTGCTAGAAGCTTTCCACGAAAGTGTTATCGAAGAAGAAGAGGCAAAGGAGACATGGGGTCATGAGGCCAATATGGTTGAAGCTGCCAAGATTTCACTTCAAACCAGATGATCTAGGAAGTTTTTCCATGATGTCGGACAATCATCTGGATCAGCAGTTGTTAACGAGCCTATTGGGCCTACTGAAGTTGTTCTAGAGATTACTTTAACAGAGACTGGTCCTGATCCTGCAAGGACTGAGGCAGAGATAGAGGTCGCAGTTAATATAATGAGAGTTAATCCTATCGACAAAGTCCTCAAATAGCTTGAAGTAGAGAATGAAGCACCAGTTGAGTCTGAGAGACCAGCTAAACCTGAAGCGATGCCAGAGCTAGAGGATATTACCTTTGAGGCTGAAGCTTCTGGGCTGAGCCCAAAGTGGAACCATACGGTGCTGTTCTTAAGATAATGCAGGATCTAGAGGGCATTTTCCTTAGAACTCTAGAAATCTTTATTGAGGATGCAGACCCTGAAGAGGATAAGGTCGTTGATCTCTTAGAGATGGAGATAGTGTTTGGTGCCGATCCTCCTGCTGGTGAGATTCTACCATTGGAGGATATACAATTTTCCAAAGATTTACCTTCCACTAGCAAGGCTTCATCACCCGAGTATGCCATCTACTCCTCCCCCTTCTGACCAACTTGAGGTTGGCCCCGAAGCCGGTGAGAAGCTTGACCACAATTGGTGGTCGATGTTTAAAGAAGAGTTCTAGTGCCTACACGATAGGGTTTCTGAAATTCCTGGTAAACCTCTCTTTTAATTTTCCTCTTTCTCCTTTTCTTTTATATATGTATGAGTGCACTATCTCATTTTTTTTCATAGGTCTCACTGATAGGCTGAATGTCATTCTAGGGTTCATGTTTGATGTTCCCGCTTTTACTCCAGTTATAGTGCCTTACCCAAGAATGACTGACATTTTTGCAGAGAGTGCTAGGCAAATCCTTCGAGGTTTAAAAGATACTCTACGCACCCGAAACTATACACAATTCGAGCTGATGAAGGCAGATTGTTATTCTGCTTTCAATGCCCTTGATTGCTTGGGGTGTCAGGGATAAGACGATGCAGCAAGAAACTGGATAGGAGGCAAGAAATGACACATATTGGAAGTGCGTCCGAGATAATCAAGGAGCTATCTGAGGTTAACGTGGATCAACGCTATTAGCCTTTAGGTTTTGACCTAAGGCAACATCATTGATTTTGATGATAACACAATGAGGAATAAATATTGTGTTACTAATGTCTCTCTTGAGTTTCTATAAAAATTAGATTAAGAAGAGCATTAGAGTGCCATTCATCCAAAAAGCATGAGCTGGACTATGTTAAAGCTTATATTCAAGTCTAAGTCCAAGTCCAAGTCAAAGTCATTCAAGCTCACATTATCAAGTTGACATAAGCTCAAGTATCAAGATAAAGATGAAATAAAGGAGATGGATCAACACAAAGCTAAATCAGATCCAGTAATGAAGTGAAGACTCTCAAGGTTTTTCATGTCTTAGTTTAAGTTGAGAGTGTTTAGGATTTTTGTAAAAGTCCTTATTAGATGGTTTAGTGAAAAGTTCAAAAGACCTTAGATTGACCATAGGTTCCTTAAACCAATGTTAAAATATGATTAATGACCTTTAAACATGTTCATCATACTCATAATGCCTAAGTACAAAACCTTGGAATCATATCCTATCTTAAGGGTTTTGAAAAATGGATTCAGGAAAGAAAATAGTTTATCCAGTCGATTAGATAGACCATCCAGCCTATTAGGCAGACCATCCAGTCAATCAAACAAACCTTGTGACCGACTGGATTGAACAAAATTTTCTAATATTTGTCTGCATGTTCTGTTAGTATTGGAAACCACTTTGAATCCATACTAGATCATTCTAATGATCATTATAAGTTGTCAATCATGTTTATCTATCAATCAAAAAGACTTTGGAACACTTAAAAATCATTATAAAGGTAAGCCAAGCGGCCGTGGATATCATTCCAATCTTTAAAGTGAAGAAAATAGGATTTCAGTGTTTTTTGTGCGAAAAATACTCTATCCAGCCAATTAGAAGGGTCTCCTAATCGACTGGATAGACGAAATTTCTCAAAACTTGGTTCTAACAAATTTTCCCAAATCCAGATTTTTTCAGGACCCTTTTTGACCATGATGGAAGCAGAATTAGGATTCGACTATTAGAGACAAAATTGTTCCCCTTTTAATTTTAAGTGGAATAAGCTATTGAATCACCTAATTTCATTGATTAAATCATAAGTTATGGTCAAAATACAGAAGGCGACAAAAACTTTGAACTACCCAGTCGTGAAAGTAGACCAGTCATCATTGGGATCCACCTAGATTAAACATAATGCAGAATTGGGACTTGACTATTAGACACAAAACTGTTCCCCTTTGAATATTGAGTCTAATGGAAGTTGAATCACCCAATTCCGATAAGGGAATCAAAAGTTATGGTCAAAATACCGAGAGGAAAAAATGGAGTTCTATCTAGCCGATCTGGTAGAGCATCTGGTCGATCAGGAGGACCATCCAGTCGAATATATAAGCTTTGTGATCAACTGGATAGAAGGAAAAATGCCTAGAACGTGAATTTGATTGTAACGGCTCCTTTCGCATTTAATGCTTCTCCAACAGCTATTTTCTTGAATGCACTATAAATTAAGATGATTTATGAACTAAAACAATAAGAGTGATCAATCTATCAATTCTCAATCATTCACCAAGATCCAAAACTCAAATCTATCATGAAAAATATGAAATCCCCAATACTCTGTTTTTGAGCTAAAATCCAATCCATCTTTTGAGAGATTTCTTAGAGTTTGTTATTCCATTCTTATTTAACTCTAAAGGAGTTTTGTATTTCGGATTCAAATCCAAATCTATTCATTGTAAAGGTTCATCCTTAGCCTCAAAGGATTATGAAGGTTTAATCCTAAGCCATAAAAGGATTGTGTAATGGTTTGGTCCCTACCCGCAAAGGTGACTAAGTCTAGGGAGGATTGTTTCCTTGGATGGTTTGATCTCGACTCGGAAGAGAGATTGTAACGGTTTGGGCTTCACTCAGAAGAAGTCTGTGCGATCGAGGATCATAGTGGAATCCTCTAAGCAGGTATAGCTTGAGGCGGGGAGTAGGCAGGGTTTGCCGAACCTCGATAACAAATCTCTGTTTGTATTCCTTAACTCTTTATCCCCTTTCTCTTGTATTACTTGTTTATTTGTTTTAAATTTCAAATCTAAAAATTGAATTTCCCTTAGTTCTTTAAATTCCGCATAAAAGGTTAAATTATTTTTAAATCTGTCATAGACCCTATTCACCTCTCCTCTAAGGTCATAACCTGGGCAATAATTGGTATCAGAGCTAGAAGCTCTATATTTGATCTAAAAAATCTTAGAGTTTAAAGATATATTTTTATGAAAAATTCTATAAATGTTTGTTCAACATCCCTAGGAGAAGGCCAATCCACCCTTAGACCTCCTTTATTTGATGGTCAATATTACGTTTATCGAAAAGTAAGAATGATGTATTTCATTCAAGCTTTAGATTTTCATTGTTGAAAAATTATAATAATGGTCCCCACATCCCTTCAAAAATTGTTAATGGAATTCAAATTCCTAAAGAAGAGGATGAATGGTCGGAAGCCGATATTAGACTTGTTCAACTCAATGCCAAGGCAATAAGTAATTTATGTTGTGCTTTGAGTCCTCAAGAGTTTAACAGAATCTCGGGTTGTGACTCCGCTAAGGAAATTTGGGATAAACTCCAAATTACCTATGAAGAGACTAACTCATTTAAGGAAGAGAAAAATAATATTTTAATCCATGAATATGAATTGTTTAAAATTATAGAGAATGAGCCCATTTCTATTATGTTTTCAAGATTCATTAACATTACTAATGAACTTAAATCTCCCGGTAAAGTGTATCCTAATGTAGAAATGGTAAGAAAGATCCTCTGGTCACTTTCAAAAGAATGGACTCCAAAAGTGACTGCCATCCAAGAAGCCAAGGACTTGTCCAAGCTGCCCATGGATGTACTTCTCGGATCGTTAATGACCCATGAGTCAATCATGAGGAATCAAAAAATCCAAGAAGAAGAGCCTACACCTAAATGGGGACATGCTTTAAAGTCTTCTCAAATGAGCTCAAGTGAAAGTGAAGAAGAAGAGGAGATTTAGAAGATGGCCAAGAAATTCATGAGGTTCTTGAAACATAAGAAGAATATCAAGAAAAGGGTATTCATAAAAAAATTTGAAAAGAAAGTCATCGAATACAAGAAGACCAAATCAAATGATGAAGGGGAAGATGTGGTTTGTTATAAGTGCAAAAAGCCCGGTCACATCAAACCGGAGTGCCCCCCACTCAAGAAAAGATATACCTACAAGAGAATGACACTGAAAACCACAACTTGGGATGACTCCGTTAGAAGTTCGGATGCTAGCTCAAGTGAAGAAGAAAAGACCAATCTATGCCTTATGGTCCATGAGGATGAAGTAAAATCTTCCTAAGATAATTCTTTATCTTTTGATGAACTTCAAGATGCATTTGATGAACTTTATGAAAATTATACAAAAATGTCATCAAAAATTAAAATGCTTAAGAAAGAAAACTCTTCTTATCAAAATAAACTTAAATTTGTGCAAAATGAAGATAAGTTTCTAAGAGAAGAAAATGAGACTCTTAAAAAGGAAAATTTATCAATCTCAAGTAAAAATAAATACCTATTAAATGAGAATGATAAATTAGTAAAAGAGAATGAAATTGTGTTAAGTGAAAAAGAAAATATCTTTCAAAAATCTCAAGTATCAACTATTGCATGTAATAAATGTGAATCTTTAAACACTAAAATTGAAAACTTGACTAGCACACTATCAAAATTCTCTATAGGACAAAAGAGCTTAAATAGATTGCTAATAAATCAAAAGTGTGTGTTTAATAAGGTCGAATTAGGCTATAATGCTAATATTAAACAAAAAGATTATAAAAACTTTTTTACCCCTTGCTCTACAAAGATCATGTATACTTTTGTTGGAAACAAAAGGGTTAGGCAAGTTTGGGTGCTTAAGGGAACTAGCATTCCCAAAGGTAATGTTGTTAGACCCAAGATGGTTTGGGTGCCAAAGGGTGCAACCTAAACAATTGGATAGGTTTCACCTTAAGGAAATGTGATTATTATCAATCTTACATTAATTTTCTTATAAGAATGATTTTGCATGAATTGTGATTGTTGAAATATATATGTTTAAATCATGTTTGATATGTGCTTGATATATGCTTTGAATGCCGATGTATGATAATCAAGTATATTTGATATATGATATGAGATGATGAATACTGCTTAATGAGCATAATTATGATATATGAATAAATCTCTTGTTTGTATACTTGAATTATATGATGTATATGCTTAAATGAAAATGATTTTGATTGTTTGAAATTTGGATGATGTTTAATGATTGATGCTTGACTTTCTATATATGCTTGATGATATGATTAAGTGAGTAGTAAAGTTATATATATTTTATGATTTGAAATTTGACCATGGATGATGTGAATTCAATGCTTGAATTGTATTAAATTGATGCTATATATGCTATGATATGTTTTCACTGTACAAATGTTCAACTGAGTGGTGCTGTAAGTCTTTGGTATCATCACTAGCTATTACAGAGCAACTGCCCAAAAAAATCAAGAATTAGAACATTTTTGTTCACTACTTGAATGATATCATGAACTTTGATTGAAAATATGTTTGATGGTATCCTTTGCATTAATTGATTTTGATGATCATGTGTGATATGGTTATGATCATGTTTGATATAATTAGTATTGAATAATGATTATTATTAAAGTATTTAAATGATCATTTGTTATTAAATGAAAAAGGAATTGAATTTAGAAGAAAACAGAAAACAGAAAATTTATAATTTTTTTTCTCTTCTATTCAGTCGATCAGATGAAGCCTCTAATTGATTGGATAGACAAAAAAATTGTTTGTCTTACTGTTTTATTGTGTTGAACTGATTTGTCTTGCTCAAAATGCTTTGATGCTTTAACTTGATCATGATTTTTGATGTTGCCATAGGAGGAGAAATATGTAATGGAATGAATCTCATCGAAAATCCCTAATTGGTTTAAAAAGATAAGATCTTTGTGCTTAAAAGCCTTATGCAAAAAGATAACAAAATGCTAAAAAGTCTTAACTCTTTAATTGATATCAAATATAAGGAATGATAACTAAACCATATGTAAGTGAATTAAAATTCATATGATAAAATGAATGCATATGTTTAGGGGGAGCTTCCCTCAAATCTTTAATAGATATTATTTATTGAGGGAGAGTTTTATCCCAATTCATTCCATTATTATGTCATCATAAAAATGAGGGAGACTGTTTGCCTTTAGGTTTTGACCTAAGGCAACATAATTGATTTTGATGATAACACAATGAAGGATTGGATATTGTGTTACTAATGTCTCTCTTGAGTTTATATGAAAATCAGATTAAGAAGAGCATTAGAGTGCCATTCATCCAAAAAGCATGAGCTGGACCATTTTAAAGCCTATATTCAAGTCCAAGTCCAAGTCAAAGTCATTCAAGCTCACATTATCAAGTTGACATAAGCTCAAGCATCAAGATAAAGATGAAGATGAAGATGAAGGAGATGGATCAACACAAAGTTAAATCAGATCCAGTAATGAAGTGAAGACTCTCAAGGCTTTTCATGTCTTAGTTTAAGTTGAGAGTGTTTAGGATTTCTGTAAAAGTCCTCATTAGATGGTTTGGTGAAAAGCTCAAATGACCTTTGATTGACCATAGGTTCCTTAAACCAAAGTTAAAATATGATTAAGGACCTTTAAACATGTTCATCGTACTCATAATGCCTAAGTAGAAAACCTTGGAATCATATACTATCTTAAAGGTTTTGAAAAATGGATTCAGGAAAGAAAATGGTCTATCCAGTCGATTAGATAGACCATCCAGCCTATTAGGCAGACCATCCAGTCAATCAAACAAACCTTGTGATCGACTAGATAGAACAAAATTTTCCAATATTAGTCTTCACGTTCTGTTAGTATTGGAAACTGTTAGACATGTATGCCCACAAAGCCATTCCAGAATTGTATTTATCTATTTCTAAATCAATAAGGGCATATTTTACATTCACACATTGTCTTCTACATTGGGTAATATATCAAAAGTATCTCATTGGATGAGACTACTTTGTCCCTTAGGTAACATTGTAGGAAAACCATCCAATTAGTTGATAACTGATTGCTAAGGAGATATGGTTTTTCCGGTTCCTTGTAGACCTAAAATTGTTCTAAGTTAATCAGGATGCATCTGGATAATGTATTCCTAATAACTTACACATTGTTAGTTCCATATGATGGAGTGATGAATCTCAATCACTGAGAGAAGGGTCTCTTGACTAAAATGTGGATATAAGTAAGAAGTACTTATATTGCAACTGGATCGCTCAGTGGATACCCTTAGAAATATACTGTCTTTATATTTAGGGTAGTCCATTTGATAGATTGTCCTTAACCTGAGAGGTCGACATCTTCTCTAGTATTTGCCTATGTAGCTTTGCTGTAGCCAATCGTTAATGTCCAACACACCGGACTAAATACAGGCTCGTTGGGTTATGTACGCTGTACTGGAAGAAGTGTGTGTACGCTCGACAAGGATTTCACTACTCTTACAGAGTAAATAATATTGAGTTGATACTTATATCAAAACCGGACTTGAAAAACCCAGCACTGGTATTTATCGATGAAATCGTTTTATCGAGGAATTTATTTTCTGTATAAAAGAAATGTAATAATAATTATTATTTCTTTTAAAGAATTTTAAAAATGTTTTGTAAGTCCAAGTTTGACTAAAAGTATCAAAGAGAATGGGTTCTCAATATAAGCCAGGGATTAGAGACAGTATTAGATATTGTCCCGTAAGCTTATAACAATATTGGAAGTGGAGGGACTGATCTGTAAACAAATCTTGAGATAGAAATACCTGCAAGGAATTCTCTATTTTCTGGAGGTTAATCACATTGTGTTAATGGACATTAATTGTGATTGGTGGAAGTCCAGGAATATAGATAAAATTCTATAATCCTAATGGAGTATAGGAAAGGTGTTTCCTAGTAACAATCCTTTAACCGAAAGGTTGAGTACTTGGTCCCACAACTGGAAATAAGAGATCCCTTTAGATCCCACACACAAGGACTTTCTTAAAGTGTTTAATTTAATTAAATAATTAAATTAATTTATTTCTCTAAGAAATCACTATATGGTATAGTGAAGCTCTAAAAGTTGGAATTACATTAAATGTGAAAAACCAAATGGGTAGGACCCATTGGGGAATATTTTAAAAGAATATTAAAATTGACCAAAGGGTCAACAACCCTTAAAGTGGCGTGTTAGAGTGGGGCCCACCTAGGGTGGGACGCCCACTTCAAGGTGGATATAATAATTGTTATTATATTTAATTAGTTTCTAATTAACTAAACTACTTATTGGATAAGGTTAGTTAGTTACTAATTAAAGATTCCCTATTTGTTAGGGATTCTATTAGTTTCTTGCTAATCAAGGAATCCTAATTGGATTAGGATAATGATGGGATTAGTTAGACCCTAATAGATAATATTAGTTTCTATTTTGATTAATCCTAATTAATCAAAGGAGAAACCAAATAGGAAACTAATGGAGGAATTCTAATTGGATTAGAAAGAGGAGACTTGGGTTGCAAGCAACCCAAGTAAAACCTATATATAGAAGTGTACGGTCACACTTTGAGGACAAGAATTAATTTCCAGATTTTTGCAATCTCTCTCCTCCCTCAATCTCACGCCCAACCCCCTCTCTCCCTAGGGTGTACGGTCAGCCCCCTTCCCCTTTTATTCTTGTTATATTGTGTTCTTGCTTTGAGTAACAAGAAGAGATCAAGAACCCATCTTGAAGGATAAAGATTGGAGCTTTTATTCAAGATTTCTAAAGCTGGATTTTTGGAAGGGCCATTAGCTTCCATCAGAGAAAGCTTTAAAGAAAAAGAAAGTCCGTGTGGATTGTGAAGTTTTGCTGGTATCGCTATTATCGTGGATTTGACTTAACAATTTCAAAGTCGCAAAGGTATTGTGATTTTTACTCTCATTGAATAAAATCAATTAGAATCTTAGTCAGATCTTGGGATTCGATGTATGCCCCCCAAGAACTGTTTTTCTAAAATTAAAAAGAGGCATACTTTCAGAAACCACTTTGAATCCATACTAGATCATTCTAATGATCATTATGAGTTGTTAATCATGTTTATCTATCAATCTAAAAGACTTTGGAACACTTAAAAATCATTCTAAAAGTAAGCCAAGTGGTCGTGGACATCATTCCAATCTTTAAAGTGAAGAAAATAGGATTTAAGTGTTTTTTGTGCAAAAAATACTCTATCCAGCTTATTAGAAGGGTCTCTTAATCGACTGGATAGACCAAGTTTCTCAAAACTCGGTTCTGACAATTTTTCCCAAATCCAGATTTTTCCAGACCCTTTTTGACCATGATAGAAGCAGAATTAGGATTCGACTATTAGAGACAAAATTGTTCACCTTTTAATTTTAAGTTGAATAGGCTTTTGAATCACCTAATGTCATTGAGTCTATCTACCCGATCTGGTAGAGCATCTAGTCGATCAGGAGGACCATCCAGTCGATCAGATAAGCTTTGTGATCGACTGCATAAAAGGAAAAATGCCCAGAACGTGATTTTTGACTGTAATGGCTATATTTTTAACGCCTCCTTTCGCATTTAATGCTTCTCCAATGACTATATTCTTGAGTGCACTATAAATTAAGATGGTTTGTGAACTAAAACAATAAGAGTGATCAATCTGTCAATTCCCAATCATTCACTAAGATCCAAAACTCAAATCTATCATGAAAAATCTGAAATCCTCAATACTCTGTTTTTGAGCTAAAATCCAATCCATCTTTTGAGAGATTTCTTAGAATTTTTTATTCCATTCTTATATAACTCTAAAGGAGTTTTATATTTTAGATTCAAATCCAAATCTCTACATTGTAAAGGTTCATCCATAGCCTCAAATGATTGTGAAGGTTTAATCCTAAGCCATAAAAGGATTGTGAAACGGTTTGGTCCCTACCCGCAAAGGTGACTAAGTGTAGGGAGGATTGTTCCCTTGCACGGTTTGATCTCGACCCAGAAGAGAGATTGTAACGGTTTGGGCTTCACCTGGAAGAAGTCTGTGTGATCGAGGATCGTAGTGGAATCCTCTAAGCGGGTATAACTTGAGGTAGGGAGTAGGTAGGGTTTGCCGAACCTCGATAACAAATCTCTGTTTGTATTCCTTAACTCTTTACCCATTTTCTCTTGCATTACTTGTTTATTTTTTTAAAATTTCAAATCTATAAACAGAATTTCCATTAGTTCTTTAAATTCCGCATAAAAGGTTAAATTATTTTAAAATCTACCATAGATCCTATTCACCTCCCCCTATAGGGTTATAACCTGGGCAACACAATGCACCATTTTGTTTGAAGCCAAGGAAACCGAATATACTTCCTATGCAGAAGTGTCCAGACTTCGTCGGGAATTGGACATTACTTTAACCCAAGCTTTTGAGGCTAAAAGAATGCGTGAGATCTGGGAAGCCGAGCTTCAAGTATCTTCCGAGGGGTGCTCAGTAGTGAACGAGGGGAGGAGAACTCTTGGAGAGATCATTAAGCTCGGAGATGATCTGGTGGCAATGCGGGCTGAAGCAATGGATTCTAATGCGTAGCAACATGCTAGAATAGACAATTTGTCATTTCTTGCACTGCTAGAGCCTCCAGCTGATGTAGCTCCCAACACTATTGTAATTAATGAAGAAAGAATTTAAACTCTCAATTTTGTAATTCTTTTGTGTCAATTGCATCATTCATTATTATTATTATTATTGAATGAATAGCTTGACTCTTTCTATATCCCGGGGAATTGGTGTTCTTTTAGAAGAACTGGCTGAACCCAAGTTGATCAAGTCAAATGTAGTTCAAAAAGGGGAAATTTGGACTCGTATTTGCGAGTAGAAGTTTTAGACTTGTTTTGAGAACAAGTAGTTTCTGTTTGTACATAGGAAGGTTTAGACTGCATTTTGAGAACAAGAAGGTAGTTTCCGTTCGTACCTAGGAAGGTTTAAACTTGTATTTTGAGAACAAGTATGTAGTTTCCTTTCATACCTAGGAAGGTTTAGACTTGTTTTAGGGAATCTTCAAGAGATGAAGAATATTTTTAGCTCGTATTCAGGAGCTTGTCAATTACTCTAATTTTTGTCTAAACTGACTCTTGAAGTGTTAGTTTAACGAGCTTTTTGTTGCCTTAATTTTTGCCTAGACTGACTCTTGGAGTGTTAGTCTAGTAGACATTTTGATTTTGACTGTAATTTTTGCCTAAGTCGTCCTTTTGGATTTTCAACTTAGCAAGCCTTTAGTGATCTAATTTTTGCTTAAGCCGCCATTTCAGGTTTTCAACTTAACGAGTTTTGTTACCCTGATTGTTGCTTAAGCCACCCTTTCAGGTTTTCGACTTAGCGGGTATTTTGGTGCCTTAATTTTTTCCTAGACCATCTTGGATTTTGGTCTAGCGAGATTTTGTGTTGATTCTCATGGATTGTATCGCTTTGAGAATCTTACATCGATCGCAGGAAATGATTCGTTGTCCATCCGTTGTAGTCAGCAAATCTGCTTTATTTGAGTGTGTTCCCCTAATGGTGAGAAGTCCTTCATTTGAGTTTTGGTTTCTTCTTGGTGCATTAGGTGGCATTGTTTCATCTATTTTGAGAGATGAAAATGGCGATTTTGTATATCCTAGGGGGATAATATTCCTTTAGAGGAACTGGCTAAATCCAAGTTAACTTTCCCAGGTTGCCTACGTACCCATGATAGGATCAAGAAAAACGTAGTTTAGGAGGGGCATTTTGATTCTCATTTTGAGAGCGAATAGGTAGTTACTGTTCGTACCTAGGAAGGTTTGGGCTTCAGTCTTGTATTTTGGAAATTTTGAAGCATGGAGAACAATCTTAGCTCGTATTCGGGAGCTTGTCAAATTACTTTAATTTTTTTCCTAGACCGACTCTTGGAGTATTAGTCTAGTGAGCTTTTTGTTATACTATTTTTTTCCTAGAGTTGAGTCAAACGGGATTTTTATTTTGACTCTATTTTTGCCTAAGCCGTCCTTTCAGATTTTTGACTTAATGAGTCTTTTTTATGCTCTAATTTTTGCCTAGACCGCCTTTTGAAGCTTTGGTCTAGCGAGCTTTTCTTTCGATTCCTATGAATAATATTGCTTTAAGAATCTTGCATTGGTTGGAGGGATGATTTCTCTCCATCCATTGAAGTCAACAAGTATGGTCCATTGGAATCCCCTGTTTTGAAAGACCTTAGTCTCACTCTTTTGTTAAAGGCATTAGTTAACCTTTGTTGGTACATCTCTAAACTTTGTTGGGCTTGGAGATCGATGACGTTTATCAAGAGTTTCAAGCTCTGCAAGATGAACCTTAGCCGAGTCTTCATTTGTGATAGACTGCTAAATTGCCACCCGTAGGGATGAAATTTGAATTTTTAAGGGGAGAACTACTTCACCGCCGAAGACCAAAGAATATGGTGTCGCCTGAGTTGGAGTTCGGTAGGTTATCCTGAATGCCTAGAGTGCTTCGGGTAGGCGTTTGTGCCAGTCCTGTTTACTTTTGTCCCCAACTTTCTTGAGAATTTTACACAAAGTCTTGTTAAAGGCTTCGGTAAGACCTCACGGCTGCATAATACCTGGTGGAATGGATTTCTCGGATGCCAAATTTGGCATATAATTTATGTATAGGGGTGCTCCAAAAAGATTGCCCGTTGTCTGTAATGATGCTTTCTGGAATTCCAAACCGATAGATGATGTTGGTTCGGATGAAGTCTGCCACTAAGTAATGTTTGACTTCTTCGAGAGTGATGGCTTCAGCCCATTTGGAGAAGTAGTCTGTTGCGGACGTATTAATGCCCAGCAAATGATGATGGGGTGAACGGACCTATTACATCCATTCCCCATGCCACGAAGGTTCATGAACATGTTGTCATGTGAAGAGGCTCTGGAGCCCATTGATTGAAGTCAGCATGAAGCTGACATACTTTGCATCTTTTTGCCTAGTCAAAACAATCAGTGATCATCGTGGGCCAATAGTAACCCAATCTTTTCAGCTGTGAAATATCTTTGTTCAATGATTCCCTTGACCTAAAGGGGGGTGAATAGGTCTTCCTAGTAATGTCTACCAATTTTAATTATGTCAGTTTATCAATCAGAGTTATGGTAAACAAAACAAACAAGTGTAGAAAGTATAGAAGACAAATAATCCACCACACACAAGATTTTTACGTGGAAAACCCTTCTGGGAAAAACCACGGGACCTAGTTCAGCACAAAATCCACTATGAGAATAGTTATCAAACACAAGACTCAAATCTTACCTAACCGGACACCAAACACTATTCCTCGGTACAAATTCCCCATCTTGTAGAACAACCATGAACTCCTCGTTCGATCCCTGTAGCAGCAGCTCTGACTCCTCACCGGCCAACTCTTCTCAAAGTTTTCAACCACGATCCAAAGATCGATCTCTATCCTCGACGGCATTGGTAATGCCAATCAAACACTCACACAGAGTTGAAACTAATTAAAGGAATACAAAATAGCTCCAGTAGGATCTCAAACTACAATGGAGATAACAGATGCACATCTAAGATAGAACAACTCAATCTTGCATCAACTAGAGCTTGAGAGAGGAGAATTAAAGGTATCCACCAAGTGCAGATTTAAGAACCCTAAAATCTTCAGAGTATTCTCTAAACTCTCTCACAACTTCCTTAGAATGAGCTAAGAGATCACCAATTAAATAGCCAAGGCAATAGCACTTGCCAAAATAGAGGTCAGATGATTTTAGAAACCAAAAATACGAAGTCCGTTTGAACGACCGTGAGGGGCGTTTGAACGGTCCTACGATTGGATGAATTTGGTTAAAAATAGGGCGCCAGCCAGGCTATTGGAATTTGATTATTACAAGCCCGTTCGTATGGTCAGCTGACTGTTCTTGGGCATTCGAACAGTCAGGCTAGGCATTCGAACGGCCTGTGCAATTCTTGATTATTTTGCACTGCCTCCCCTGACTCAACATCTAGTTTCCCTAAAAAGACCATCCAAAGGCTATTATAAATACATAGGTCAATATCTAATCACCTAGGGTATATGATAAAGATTTTCTAAGTCAATTCCACATATGGTAACCACTAGGTATCTAGATCACTTACCATCCTAAGAGTGTGAGCGAAGCTTGAAGCCACAATGTACTTCACTTGAGTCTTTGAAGCTTCATCTTTACCGAACTTCATCAACCAGAGGAACAACGACACTAGACTTACATTGACACCATTTCGACATCAGAATTAAGCCAATACAAATTATGACCTTAAAATCCCCTCCTCTGGAAATTCCGTGACAAAATACCAACTGAAGTATATTACTCAATACAAACTCCCAAACATGGAGAGTAATCAATTACATGACCCAGAATTACAACATCGACAAAAAAAATCACCATAACCATGTACAACTCAAAACTCTTGATCTTTTTATGTCAACTTGATATGAACACCTGAACATGCTAAAAACACACAACCAAGTGGAGCATGGGAAATACAAAACAATAGTGAACACATATTAAAACCAACCATGGAGTACTTTATTATTTCTCCCCCTTTTTGACACCAATGCTAAAGTATCACATAATCAATCAAGAAATGAGGGAATATATCAATATCGCTCAAAAGATTTAAATTTCAATTATAAAAGTACATCCATTCAAGACATGCTATCAAACAAGATATGACAATATTACCAAAGCTAAACAGCATTAAGAGGTATTTCTAAAAAAAAATATGACTAAAGACTTAGTCATTCATCATAAACCACAAATATGTCATGGAAAACACAATCCAAACAATCCATATCCATAAAACATAGAGTGATAGAACATGATAGAAAGGTACAAAAAGTGGTCCATAGCCAAAAAAAATATACGATCCAAACAAGTAGTACTCATGGTCTAAGCCAATACACATCCCAAAATATCAAAAAAAAAAAAAAAAAAACAGAACATCCACAAGAAATAATCTAAGTAGTAGCATCTGGATCAGCACCATCTCCACCATCGCTCAGAGTGCCATCAACAGCAGCCTGAAGGGCAAAATCCGTTCTAAGCTGCTCAAAGTCTGGCCTCATGTCTGTCACAACGGTGTTGAGATACCGGAAGTGACCTCTGGTCTTAGTAGCAAAGGTAGAGAACTGAGTCTCCATCATGCTATGAAAAGCAGCCTGAGATGCTCAAGTCTCATCAATGAAGGTAGTTTAGCTCGCAACTAGATGGGCCATCTGAGCATGCAACATATCCATGGTAGTCAGTGGATCAGGAGGAGGCTGAGCAAGTCCATCCTCTGGCAGTGGTGCACTACGGTCAGTAGCATGGCCTTGACTATTGGTGTAGGCCTTCGTAGTGAGGAACTTTAGAAGTACTCACGAAGTCGTTAACTGAATGGTGGATGCCATGAGAGGCAAGAATACCTTGGATCAAGATGCCAAAAGGTAATCCTGTAGTACCAGTACAAAGGCAGGATGCATGGATCATCAACTCAATGATATGAGAAGCATGATCATTAGACTCATCAGTGAGCAAGGCAGGGAAAAATCGGGCTCGATCAGAACTGATGTCAGTGGTATTACCTCTAGGATGGAGGTTAGAGCACTTAAAGAGATGTAGGATCCTAGCATTAGGGGTCAACCTACTCTGTAATAAATGAGTAGCAGGCCATTCAGTATGAGAGCCACAAATCATAGTAACAATCTCGTCCATATGATGGCCATGGGGATCGGTCCTATAGTGGTATGGAAAATAGGTATTGGGAACCTGAGGAATCGATAGAAGTCTGGAAATGAAACTAGAAGTAACCTCAATAAGGATGCCTCTAACCTTAGTAGTGAAGGTAATGTGAACTAGGTCATCATTTTCTATGTTCGAATGGAATTCCAGAATCACGATCAAAGGGCATTGCTCTGATAGAGCAAGATCTAGAACTCCCTACTGCCCTCTCGACTAGATAATACGAGGAAGATCAGTGTGGGTAAAATCACGAAGACAAACTGATCGCTCAAGGATTACAACATGGTTCTCAAAGTAGTGCTCAAACCTATAAGCTGCAGTAGGGGATCTAAACCTACAATCTTTAGTAGAAGGGTATGCTTGGCTCACTTTAGCCCTTTTCACATTTTTCTTGGGAGCGGCCTTAGATGGGGCTTTAGGCTTAAGGGCTACCTTCCCTTTTCCTGTGGGAGCATTTGATCTAGCCCTAGTAGTGCGAGGGGCCAAAGGTTCCTCAATCACAATCCCTAAACCTCGAGTGGGAGGAAGTCCAGAATAGGAGTCACTCTCATTCTTTGAGTCAGATTCAGTGGAATGGAATGAGGAGAGTGATGGGGAAGAGAATTTGTCGGCATTCTTTCTCCATGATGAGCTTGCCATTAGAAGAAGCAAAATCCATATGGAATGAGGGAAAACATGATGAGGAATGAGAAATTTTATGTAATGAAAGGAAATTTCAAGAATGGAATAGTGGATTACCTCAAAATTGAAGAAAATTTTGGAGCCCTAGCTTCGATTTGGAGTGCGTTCAAACGAGTGAGAGCAAATGGGGGTATACTGAGGGTTTTATACAAAAATCGCGTAGGTTTCTAACTTGACTATTTTGGAGGTTTCAACCCATGATTAAGGTTAGACATTATTGCATTTCAGGGACTCAAGAAGTCAAACCTGTTAAATCCTAAATTTAGCATTTGTTAAACATGTGCTAATTTTCACCCTTGTTCATATTTTTATGCAAATTTTCTTTTCTTTTCTTTTCATGACAAACATAGCCATTTTTTGGAATTCTTTTCTTGGATTTTTCAAATTCTTCTTACAATGGTGGCTTTCACATTGATTGGATAGGGAGCCTTAGCTATTTGAAGTAGGGGCTTTCACACTAGCGACCCAAATAGATAACTATTGTCCGCATAGGTAGCCATTTCATACTGTTTGCATCCAATAGTGACTTTCATTCTATCCCAGAGATAGCCCTTTCCATTGTCTCATTTTTAAAGTAGGGGTACAATCAAATGGGATATTAACATATCAGTCAATCCAGATTTGGTCAACTATGAATATCATCATGAATAATAGCATTACCTTTACTTAGGAATTTAGACCATCTTCAAGAGTAAGTCAGAGTGCATGTGCATGACATTTAAGCAACATTGTTTAACTAAACTCTAACTGTGATTCAGAAGCTTTTTCTATTTTCAATTTTCCAAAAGACTTGAAAGGTATAATATCCTCATAACTCAATCCTGTTCAATATTTTTACCTTGGCATGAATTAAGCATTATGAAACAAGGAAATTGACACATACACAATATGATAGGAGAGTAAGCCCAAACAACTATTTTTTTAAATTTTTTATTTTTCAATATATGAAGGAAAAATAGCCTAATCTAAAAGAAACACAAAATCTTTTTGGAGTTTTCCTTTAAAAAAAAAACAAAAAGTGAAAATAAAGAATGTACAAAATCAGCTAACATAGATTACATAGATAGCACTAGGAAATAATATAGGCATGAAGAACAACCTAATCTATCAGGAAGCACACAATCACTCTCCCTCACACATGACGGGATTCGGGAATTTCAAAGAGGTGCGAGAGGTAAGGCATCTAAGGTCATCCTCTCTCACATAGATGGATTTGAGCTTTTTGTTGACCCTTTGGTCTTTATCCATTGTATGAGAAGATGTGAAAGTGACATTCTTCTTCTTCTAATTCCCATTCTTCCTTCTCCTTTGGGGAGCCCTAACCTTTTGGTTTATCCTGTTACCTTCCTCATGATAAGCATAGGAAGTATCCACACCATGTGTAGATTAGAAAGTTGAGCAATTTTCATCATTTCTTCACTCAGACTTCTAGACTTTTCAGCTAAGGCTTGAATTTGCCTTTTGAGATTTCCTTGACTTGAATGTTGATTCCATGAGCCATTTATGGGATTTCTCCTAAAAGCAGGACAGCGAGGTCTTGTGTGATATTTCACTCCACATTGAAAGTAAGTGGGGATGAATCTAGGAGGAGGACGGAAGCTACTTGTAGGAGCGTGAACATGAGTCCTCTTTGTTTTATCAGAAGCAGAATCTTTATCACAACCAGTAGTAACAAAGTGTTGGTATAATTGAGGACGAGCTGAATTCTCATTTGGTTGAACATGGGTTTCTGGAATTATCTCTTTGGGGCCTCAGGTAGTAGGATCATCATGGATTGGATTAGCATAAATTGACTCAAAAGTAGCAGATGCCATGGTACCAACATTCATGTGAATTCGTGGCCTATTAGAATGCCCTATACCGGTCATGTTAACTGCTGAATGTTGCATTCTAGCTAATCCATCCAGAATTTGAGAATTGCTAACCAGTCTAACTTCTCTCTCAAATTTGGTAACTTTCTTAGCTAACCCATCCTTCACTTTAAGGATATTTAGAAATTCCATTTCCAAATATCTAACCTTCTTAATATGGTTATCTCTCTCAGTCTTCAGTTCTAAAATAAGAGTCTTGGACTCTTCAGTTCCATTCCCAAAAGTGTCTTTGTCGAGAACTTTGACCCATTCGGTCAATGCAACATTTTCTTCTTCAAGACACTCTATTTTGTCCAGAAAGTCAATCTTTTCTCTTTCAGGCTGAGACTAGAGTATTCTTCTCTTCTGCTTCTAGTTTGCTGTCATCTCTTTCAAGTTGAATTAATTTCAGTTTTTTATTCAAATAGATTTTTGCTTTCTTCAACTTTAGGCTTTTAGAATAAAGCTTTTAATAAGCTAAATCCATATCCTAATCAGATTCATAGTCACTTTGACTCTTTTCAACATCCTCACTGGTCTCGATCTCATGGTCATCGTCACTTTTCTCCTTCTCATTAACCAAGGGAAGAGACTCAACAATATCAGATAGGGAAATAGTGAAGGTCATATGATTGGCAGATTCTCCACTTGAGGAAGATCCATTAGAGTGTTCACTTTCAGCCTCACTATCATCCCATGTGGCATTTATCACTTACCCAACTGGACACCAAACACTGTTCCCTGATACAGATTCTCCGTCTTGTAGAACAACTACGGACTGTTCGTTCAATCTTTGCAACAACAGTTACGACTCCTCACCGGCCAACTCTTCTCAAAGTTTCAACCACGATCCAAAGATTGATCTCCATCCTCGACGGCTTTGGCAATGTTGGCATTGCCAACCAAACAGTCATATAGTGTTCAAACTAATTGAATGAATAAAAAATAGCTCTAGTGGGATCTCAAACAACAATGGAGATCAATTGATTCACATCCAAAATAAAATAATTCAATCTTGCATCAACTAGATCTTGAGAGAGGAGAACTAAGGGTATCCACCAAGTGGGGATTTAAGAATCCTAAAATCTTTAGAGTATTCTGTAACCTCTTTCAGAACTTTCTTGGAACGAGCTAAGGGATCACCAATTAAATAGTCAAGGCAATAACACTTGCCAAAATAGAGGTCAGATGATTTTATAAACCAAAAATATGAGGTCCGTTTGAATGGCCATGAAAGACATTCGAACGGTCCTGGGATTGGATGAATTTGGTTAAACATGGGCACCAGTCAGGGTATTGGAATTTTATTTTTACAAGCCCGTTCAAATGGTCAATGTAATGCATATATTTCGTCAGCGTGTCAAATTACCTTAATTGTTGTATGGAGTTTATTATTTTGTGTGGGGGACTATCCTTCCAATCCGAGTAAACCCGGACTGTAATTACCTTCCCGATTGGGGGAGGAACCTCTGATTAAGAAAAATAAATAAAGAAGGACAATATATTTGAATAAAATATTTATTTATTCAATGGGGTTGCCTAGATCCCATGTAGGCGTTACAGATACCTCTTTGAGATTTTGATATCTTCAGAAAAGAAGAGAGAACAGGGGTGACCATTTTATGAGGCTTACCTGATATTCTCCATGTTGAAGGAGTCTTCTTCTTCGGCTTACTTGCTTTTGCTTGCTGTTTCTTCAAGAGGAGAAAAATCTATCTCTTTTCTTCTTGTATTTTCTAGGGGATTTTCCTCTTTGTTTTCGTGTTTCTTCATGTGGGTTTCTTATGAGAAACTCTTCCTTTATAGGTTTGAGAGAGTCCTTTTTGGTCTCTCTCTTTGAATCCCTTATTTTAAAAAAGTCAACTTGGGCTCTCCTCTTAGAGGAAGCTAGCTCACGGGTCTCGCTTATCTGAGAGCCTCCTAAAGCTAAAGAGAGTACTCTTCTTTTGAAGACTCTTGTACTAGGTTTCCCCTTTTTGGAAGGAATCCTAGTACCTTTCAGAAAATGAGAAGAAGATCATATCTTCTCCTCAAAAGGTGGATGTTAAGTCACATCCATTCCTACAATATAGGACAATGCCCTAATCCTTTCATGATTATTGGGTGCCATATGAAATCTCATAAGATTTTAAAAGAGAGGGATCCTTATCTTAGGATCCCCAAAGTTAGGAGAATTTCCCTTTGAAATTCTCCAGGATGTAGCAGTCAACTATTAACTGTTATTTGAATCCATAAGATTTAATCTCGTGGGCACGTGTCAGTCTCTCAGAGACTAACACCTAAATGGTTGATCCGTGAGATTTGTCTTCATGGATCATCCACATGTCAACCTCTTGGAGGTTGACATCTAAAGGATTGGATCCGTGAGGTTTATTCTTATGGATCGGACATGTATCAGCTTCTTAGAAGCTATCATTTAGAAGGTGGATCCGTGAGATTTATCCTCATGGACTAGACACATGTTAGCTTCTCGGAGACTGACATTTAGGTTTATATTCGTGAGGTTTTGGCCCTCATGGATCAGACACGTGTCAGCCTCTCGGAGGTTAACACTCAAGAGTCATCCATAAGGTTTTGGCCCTCACGGATTGGATACGTGTCAGATTCTCGGAGGCTAGAATTTAGGTTTATATCCATGAGGTTTTGGCCCTTATGGATTAGACACGTGTCAGCCTCTCGGAGACTGGCACTCAACAGTCATCCTTGAGATTTTGGCCCTCACGGATTGGACATATGCTAGCCTCTTAGAGTTTGGCACTAAAGAGTTATTTATGAGGTTTTGGTCCTCACGGATTGGACATGTGTCAACATCTCAAAGACTAGCATTTAAGGTTATATCCGTGTGGTTTTGGCCCTCATGGATTGGACACGTGTCAGCCTCTCAGAGGCTGGCATTTAGGGTTATATCTGTGATGTTTTGACCCTCAAGGATCAGCCCTCCCCCTACCATGCTTAGTGGCAAGATGGCCAGCTATCACCATTTAATGCTGACAGCCAAAAGTACTACGCATGCCATAGGCACGCGCGAATCCAAACCATCTCTCTGAGAGACTATGATCAGGTGTGTGCCTTTGCACATACACCTGGGCAATGAATGGTGAGATTTCACTGCCCACAGTTAGCTGGTCGTTCTTGGGCGTCTAAATGGCCAAGCTGGGTGTTCGAACGACCTGTGCAATTCTTGATTATTTTGCACTACCTCCCCTGACTCAACATCCAATTTCTCTAAAAAGACCATCTAAACGCTATTATAAATACATGTGTCGATATCTAATTACCTAGGGTATATGATAAAGGTTTTCTAAGTCAATTCTATGTATGGTAACCACTAGGTATCTTGGTCACTTACCATCCTCAGAGTGTGAGCGAAGCTTAAAGTTGGAATGTACTTCACTTGAGTCTTTGGAGGTTCATCTTCACTAACCTTCCTTAGCCAGAGGAACAACAACACTAGACTTACATTGACACTATTTTGACATCAGAATTAAGCCAATACAAATTATGACCTTGCAAGTTGCATTTGAAGTTAGGGCCCAATTGGTGGGCATCACAGATTCCGACATGAATTTCTTCAATGGCTTGATCAATTTCATTTCTTGAGAGGCATCTCAGCAAGATTCCATCTAGGGACTGCTTATACAAAGTACCCTCCAACATCACAAACTTTGTGATACGTCGATGGACTTCGCGTTTGGTGCGGTATCTGGGTAGTCAACGATGTTGGAGATAATCGGCGAAGGGCTATCGCCAGTCTCCATCAGTTTTTTTAATTGTCACAGAGCAAACTGGTTCCATGAAGTCTAATCTTGAAGGGGTTTAAGTGTTCTTCTTTCTCCCATAGTGATAATCAACACCTAATCAGATGGTAAGACTAAAGATGTAGCTAGACCGGCCAAGGCATCGACTTGGTTGTTGAGTCCTCAGCTAGGGGGCGGGGAGGGGCCATGGCCCCCCCAAATTTTTTGAAATTCCTTCTTATGGTAGTGTTAAATAGTGGGCCCCCAATGGAGTTGTAACATAAATAGTGGGCCCCCAATGGAGTCCAGTTATGCCCTTGAGGTTGCAAATGTCCCTATTGGCACACCTTAACTATGGTTAAAAATATCCACTCTTCGGTTTCATATATTTATAAAAAACTCAAAAGACAAAACTACCCCAAAAACATTTTTTCTCAGGTCAATTATTTTTTATACATGTATTTCGCCCCCCAATTAAAAATTCTTGGCTCCGCCCCTGTCCTCAGCGAACATGGAAGATACTAACCTTCAGTATTTGAGTAAGTAGTTGATCCACTCGCTTGTGATAGGGAAGGAGATTAACTCTCCGCACATCATAATCACCTCGAACTTGTTTAATGACGAGTTCCGAGTTTCCAAAGATGTTTAGATCATCCACCAGGATTTCAAGAGCCAACTCAAGACCTACTATCTAGGCCTCATATTTGGCCTCGTTGTTTGAGCATCCTTCTTTTAGTGCAAAGGAATAAGGTAGGATTATATTGTTTGGTGTGACAAAAACAATGTCAAATCCGGATTTGTTCTATTTCGGGTCGACGCACTTGATTCCGTTGGGGCTCTTTGAAGCTTCGTCAAAATACATTTTCTAGCCTAGCTTGGCCTGAACTTGCATAACTTCTTTGTCTGGGAGATCGGTGACAAGTGGTGAGTCTGCGAGTTTTGGGTGCGCTGCAAGGAAGTCGGCGAGGGCTTTCCCATTAATCATCTTTTGGGGCACAAATTTGATTTCGAATTCAGATAGGAATACTGCTCATTTCGCCATTCTACCTGAGAGAGTGGGGTGAGACATTATGTATTTGAGTAGATCGGCTCTGGATATCAGTTTCACCGAATGCTCGAGTATGTAATGCTTTCTTTAAGGCAAAGATGAGGGCCAAATAAACTTTCTTTATCGGGGTTTACCTCCATTCTACTCCAAACAAAGTCCTGCTCAGATAGTATAGAGTATTTTTCTTTCCTTGGTCATTATGCTGAGCAAGGAGAGCTTCAAGGGATTCTTCGAGTGCTGCTATATAGAGGATAAATGACTTTGCTCTAATAGGGCCCATGAGGACCCGTGGATTGGTGAGGTAAGTCTTGATATTGTCAAGAGAATTTTGACAAGCCTAATCCCATTCAAATAGTATTCCCTTCTTCATCAATCAGGAGAACGGTTGGCACCTTCTGGCTAGGTTGGAGATGAATCTCCGAATGTAAGCAGGCCGACCCTGAATTCCCTTCAATTTGTATAGGTTCCTTGGAGGGGACATTTGACGAATGAAATTTATCTTTGTGGAGTCAATCTCGATTCCTCGGTGGCATACTACGAAGCCTAAGAATTTTCTTGATGCGACTCCGAATGCGCATTTAAGCGGGTTCATCTTGAGTTAATGCTTTCGCAGTCTATCAAAGATTTTTCAGAGATCATCCAGGTGATTGCTTCGTTGCCTTGTTTTGACAAGCAAGTCGTCGACATAACATTCGAATTTGTTACGAAGAATATCCCCAAATATGATAGTCAAGACCCTTTGATAAGTTGCTCCGGTATTTTTGAGGCCGAATGACATGACTTTGTAGCAGAACACTCCCTCATGAGTACGGAAGGCTGTGAGTTCTTCATCTTTCGGGGCCATCTTGATTTGGTTATACCCTGAATATCCTTCCATGAAATGTAAGGCTTAAAAATTAGTCATCGCATCAACCATCATTTCTATGATGGGCAAGGGGAAGTCGTCTTTGGGGCAAACTTCATTCAAATCCCAGAAGTCTATGCAAACTCGGATCTATTCGTTCTTCTTTACGGGAATAACATTGGAAAGCCAAGTAGGGTATTGAACCTCTCTTATGAACTGGACTTTAAGGAGTTTATCAACCTCAAATTTAATTTGAGCTACCAGTTCGGGAGCTCTTCTTTGTGCTTGCTTAATTGGTCCGACATCATCTCGAGTTATGAGATGATGGACTGCGATGATAGGGTCTAGTCATACATTTCTATATAGCTCCATGCAAAGACATCTTTGTAGTCTTTTAGAAGACAAATTTATTACTCTTTTTCTGTTTGAGAGAGGAAAACACTGATGAACATTGGCCTTAGATCTTGTTCTATTCTCAGGTTAATTTCAAGTAGATCATCAGCTGTTGCCTAACCTCCTACTTCAAATTTTGGAGGAGTCTGACGGACTTCTGTTTCTTCTGGTGGTTCTTACATGATGATTTCTTCTCCTTAGGAGGAATCTTTATCTACTGTAATCGTATTTATGGTCCAAACCAAATTTTCATTTGATGAAGGGTCAGGATTATCAGACCTAAGTCCTCCCAAGCCAGAACTAGTCCGTTTACTGATGGCCAAAACCTTTTTCTATCTTGGATTCAGTGTTGAATCGTAGGTTGGCATAAGTTGGCCCTTAACCTATTCTTTGTCTTCAGTGTTGAATCCGTGTTTCTAAAGCATTCTCTTGATTGTTGGATTGTACACAGGCTTTTTCTGGTAAGAGTTCATTCTTTTGTCTATATTGTTGTTCCGGGGGGAAACTTTGCCTATTTGTCCCACGAAATGAAAAACAATGGGCTTTTCCCATGTTCTCCTTGTTGGGAAAATGATGTCTGGGATGATTTTTGTCGTCGGCCATTTTTGCCATGCATCGAGACTGACCTTAGCTAGACCATCAATCATATCTTGATGTGTTGCTTCAACCCATAGGGATACTTGGCGGGACTCTATTTCTTCCGGGAGCCATTCCATGAAGGCTTCTTCTGATTGGGGGCCTTATCTGGCCGTGACCATATTTACAGTCCAGTGGTGATTTCTCTCAAATACAAAAACTTGGGCTTCATATCTAAGCCCTGTTGTAGCGGTATCCATGTAGTCCCCAATATCCAAGGCTTTATGTTGGTCCATTTCAAGTGAAGCTTCATAAACAGTAGGAGGACACCTTTGACCCATTCTCCTACTTCGGGGTTTAGTCCATCTTTTTGGAGGACTGTGGTGGTTGGTCTTCCATAGCTTGATCTCTTCCTGTAAGGGTTGATAACTCTGTATTCTTTGTCAGTCTATGGAGAGTTGATTTTCTCATATTAACCGAAGGAATTGAAGAGTATGGGCTTCTATCCTCTTTCATTGACTGGGACAGTGTAACTAGAGATAGTTTCTACCACTGTACAATCTACCTTTCTTAATGGGAATTGGATGATCAACTTTATGAGTTTGAAGAGGATCAACTGGTTGATCCACTTTGGGGATTACAAGAGGGTCAATCAAGGTCAGAGCTGTTTGTCCTTCCTTTCTTTGAGATTTTGGGGTATATTTGAATACCCTTTTTAGAGCCACAACTTGGACAGATCTAGTATCATCTTTCGGATTGCCCTCAATTTTTTGTGCTTTAGGCTTCTGATGTATCTTCTTTGGGCACTTTTGACATAGAAGGGTGCATCTTAACCCATTCCGAGGCATATTGATGTATAGTTCCAGAGCAGACTGTGGTTCTTGTCCTTGATCACTTGGGGAGCTTTTCTTATCATCTGACTTGAATGGGATTGGGCTCTGGACTTTCCCTTTGTCCATGGCTCTATTTCTGTGGCTCCTCTTCCTCCTTGGAACTCTTTGATTGGGAACCAGTGTTTCAACCGCTCCAGAGGATCCAACTTCGTCTAAAGCAGCTAAAACAATTGCAACCAAAATTTGAGAATTTTGCCTTGGAATACCGAAGTTGCAAGTTGTCCTGGAGTTGGGTGGTTTTTAGTACCAACCAAATTAACAGACACCCTTTTATAATGGGGGTATGGCGTTCTGGTCCTTGGTTCTTCCCGACCAGAGTGAGTGGAAGTTGAGATGTCAATCCTCAATCCCCTGTGAATAGAGCGAGTTACAACCTAGACATCAGTTGTTCTTCTGACCGTTGTTTTCTAGGTCTTCTTGGTCTTGACCGATAATTCTGTACCCTTCTTAGCGAAGCCGAGGGGTATTTCTAGTTTCAGAGCTGAAGAATTTCTTTGGGAGTTTTCTTCCTTGGCATTTCAAAGGGAGAGGAGCTCTTGGGTAGCACTTTGACTAGAGGGTTGTAGGGTGCTCTGGTTCTTCTTTCTGGTTTCGTATTTGTTCGGCCCTAGAATTGATTAACATCTATAGGCGGATGTCGTTGATGTTGATGACGAACGACTGTTATCATTGCTGTGAAAGTTGCCAGATTTATGCCTCGGAAGGCATTCAGACTTAGCCTGAACAACAGGTTCATGTCTGCTTGTGTAGGATCCACGGTAGCACTTGTATTAACAGACAGGTGACTGTGATCACAACTGTTAATATCCCTTTCGTTATTCGAGGAAATTTATAAGTTCGCCCTTTCTTTTCTTGATTTGAAGACATCATTGATGATATAATAGAGTGTTGAGTGTTATCCTTTACATTGTTCACAGATAGAAAATTATCCGCAGATGACTGTGTGTCTATCAGTGGGTCCCTTTCTCTCTTAAGAGAACTATGTCTGTGGACTCTTTTGTCTGCCTACTCAGGTTTGTTTCTAGACCTATCCGTGGAGTTGTATGCAGTTCTGCCCGTGAGGTAAGCTTGGGCTAGACCATTAGGTCTAGTCCTTTGAGCTCCGTAGACCTTGATCAGGGTCCGCGGATGGGTATTGCCCCTTGCCCGTGGAGTGGCCTTGGTCTCTGTCTGCAGGGTGGCCTTGGCCACTTCTACTTCTATCCGCAGGGTTGGCCTATGGACTGGTCTTCTTGTCTACGAAACTAGTACATGGACTAATTTCTTCCACTTGGTTTTCTTCTTTATTTTTAACCAATTTTGGGGAAGTCCTTAAGGCCAGTAGCCTTATCTTTTTGCCATGAGAAAATTTGGGCAGCATTTCCCACCTTTTGGTATACTTTTGATTGGGGAGTTCCAACAACCAGCTTGGACTGAGGGCTCTCAACAATCTGTCTTAGGATTGACCCATAGGGTTTTTCCCTTTTAGACTTCTACCGGATCATGGTTTGGGCCTAAAACGAGCTTGCTCTATTAGTGGACCCCGAAGGGCTAAATGCTTTGGATTCCCTTTTTGAGGTTTCAGATGACATAGGTCAGACTTTTGGTGTAGAACCTTGAAACTCAATCACCTAGTTGGTGAATAGTGTCTTTGAATAGTGTCAGTGAATAGTGATTTTTAATCAAAAAGGGTCTTCTATGTGTTATGATGTATGAATTATGAATAAAAGGAGTTGAAACCAAAAATATATATGTATATGTGTGTTAAGCCAAGGAAAAAGAGTGGAAGCACTCTTAGTAAGTTAATGGAAGAGTAGAATCACTCTAAGTGTGAAAAATAGGAAAAAACAAGAGAAATGGCCAAGTTCTGCAAAGGCCGGTCGATAGCCCCTCAAGGCAGGTCGATCGACTGTCACAAAAAAGCCCAAAATAGACTTACAGTGAGTTGGTATGCAGGGCTGGTTGACCGCCCCTCAAGGCCGGTCGACCGACTATCAAGAAAAAGCCCAAAATGAGCTAACAGTAAGGATTTTACCAAGTTCAGTCAACTGCCCCACCTAGCTGGTCGAATGGGCACCTGAAATTTTGCCCAGTTGGGCTATTAAACCATTTCATTAAGGGTATGTTGGTTTTTTGACCACCCCTTTTCCTATAAATGCCCAATTTCGTGGGTTAGGGTTTCATAAACCCTCAAGGCACCCTAAGAGAGTTCTAAGAGGAGAGTTTAGAGAGGAAGAAATGGAAAGCTAAGGTTTTGACCAAGAGATTGTGCTAGGATCAAAGTGAAGATTGGGATTCCCTCTTCAAGCTTGGATCTCATCTTCTCAAGTCTTCTCAAGTTTTTTTCAATCCAAAAGGTAAGTACTTTCCACTATCTAGCTTTGTTATTATACAAATATTGAAAAAAGGATTAAATATATGAATTTGAGTAGGATTTGCAAATACACTCTAATAGATGACTTTATTATGATTCAATGTTGTAAATAAGGATTTTTAAGATTGAGTCTTTCAATAAAAGGATAAATATGTTTTTTGCTTGTATATGATTGTGATTTTCCTTCAAGAAACTATGATTCTAAGTATGATATTGATGAAATAGGCTTAAAGGCCAAGATTATTGTGATGTAATGCCATGAATGAAGATATTCCATGTTTTTAGGATTTGTCCAAGTATACTATGATGCTATTATGTCTTGTATGAACCCTTATGAAATGTTTAAAGTTTCATAAGTATGTTATGATGCTCAAAAGCACTCCACACACTCTATGTTTTACATAACCGAGGTTTTCTCGTAAGTATGGTATTTCAAGAATCATAAGAAAGGATTTTCAAAGGAAAATTTACACGAAGAAGCATAAGTTCATAAGCATTGACAAGGCCAAACTTTGGGTTGATATTTCTAAGATCGGTTACCTCATGCTCACAAGGATCATGTCTAAGATCTTGCATAAACTCCAAGGATCATAAGTCTCACAAGACTTCCACGACTTCATAAGAAATGCATAAGTCTAAGATCGGTTACAAGGCTCATAAGTGCTCACAAGCTCCATGGATAATGTCTTATAAGATCGGTTCACAAGTCTCCAAGGATCATAAGGCTCATAAGCTCACAAGGAACTCATAAGAATTCATAAGCTTACAAGGAACTCATAAGAACTCATAAAGCACATACAAGGTGTTTTGTTTTCTACGACAGATAAAATTTGACTAAAGGTTTTCTATGATGGATTTTAAGCATGAATTTTATGAATGGTATTCCTTTAAGTACTTGCATGTGATATTATTACCATTATAGCATTGTTAGTTAATATTTTGTGCTTGCTAAGTATTCCATGCTCAACCGTATATTTTATATCAGCAGGTCAGTTCGACATTTGTAATCACAGTCTGTGGGTCGAGGAGGACTACGACGAGGAGGAGCCGACAGAGGCTCAACTAGAAGAGGATAAGAACCTTTACAGGTGGCTTTATCCTGAATATTATTGAGAGTGAGTGAGAGAGTGACCACATTTGTATTTTGATGATTGGGCATGTCCACTCTTGTTTTGGTTTATTTATTATACAACCTTGGAATAAAGTCATATATATAGAAGAAAATTTTAAGTTTACGTTTCCACAATATTCTATGTTACCACTGTGTTATGCCTTGGGTATTATTATTGGATGATTTTGTATCGGATATAGCACATCACGAGTTAAAGTATCCCTAACTCCTAGGGGATATTTTGGGTCACGACAGAGGTGGTATCAGAGCTAAGGCATTAGGTTCACTAGGGTTACGTTGTTCTCTGAGTTGAGCTTAGAACTCAGGTGAATCCTAAATGATAGGTCTGATACCAGAGTGGATATCAACATTAGGTTCTCTAGGGTAACTTAGAGTCTGATACCATGATGGGAACAAGGTATTAGGATGAGAAATAAGTCGTATTCCAAGTATAGACTAATCATTTAGTCTTAGTCCATAACTGGTTGAAATTAAATCAATCTTGTGTCTTAGCAAGCTAATCTTAAGTATATTCTAATGTTATGGGTGATATGTGTTGATGTATGCTTTATGTTTATAAACATTTTATGCTCAATGTATTATTATGTTCGGTAAAGTTTGATTTCTAGGTCAGGCTCATGTTCTGTTACTGTTCTCAGGATTTATCATGAGACGTGGCGGTCGAGGTCACGGTTACTAGACTAGGAGTAACGGTAATAGAGGAGATCCTCCATCGGATGATGAACAACCCAACATATCTCAGTTGCTAAATACTATGGTTGAGACCATAACCATGCAAACAGCTAGACAGCTTGCTGTTACTACTGCACTGGTGCATCCACCTCCTACACATCATACTTCAGGACTCGAGGCTTTCTGAAGGCTTCATCATCCTACCTTCTATGGAACTTCAAATCCCATGGTTATAGAGGTGTGAATTATACAACTTGACAAGATCTTCTGTGCTCTTCGTTGCACAGATGAGCAGAGATTAGACTGGGCTACCTTCATGATGAAAGGGGAAGCCGATCATTGGTGGAGAGTTGCACTAAGGCAGAGAGACACTGCCAAAGACAGCAGAGCCATGGTCTTGGGGAGAGTTCCTTGATGCCTTCTATGGGCAGTATTTCTCCAAGAATATCAGACAACAGAAAGAGATTGAGTTCATGTCTCTGGTATAAGGAGAGATGAGCGTGGCTAAGTATGAGGCCAAGTTCATTGCCTTGTCACGATTTGTGCCACACCTGATCACGACAGAGGAGATGCAGGTCAGGAAGTTTGAGAATGAGTTGAATGCCTTTATCAAGGATCGAGTCTCTATACTCCAGGTGGAGTGTTAGAGGGAGATTGTGAGGAAGGGGAAGATCACTACGAGGAACTCAGAGGAGTTTCTTCGAAGGAGAGAGAGTAGCTTCGGGAGAGTCATGCATAGGAGTCAGTCTAGTGGCTCAGCACCACTAGAGAAGAGGGTCAGGACTTCCCCATATCCAGCTCCTAGGAACCTTGATAGGTGACTTTATCCTGGATACTATTGAGAGTGTGTGAGAGAGCGACAACATTTGTATTTTCATGAGTGGGCATGTCCAATCTTGTTTTGGTTTATGTATTGTACAAACTTGGAATATATGTATAAAAATAATTTTAGGTTTACACTTCCACACTATTCTATGTTACCACTATGCAATGCCTTAAGTATTTTTACAAGATGGTTTGGTATCTATTATAGCACATCATGAGTCAAAGTATCCCTAATTCCTAGGGTTATTTTGGATCGCGACATTTGGGCTGACCTGTCACAAAGTGGTAAGCCACTTTACCTTGTGTGCACCTGCTTGGGTGCACCCTCCTTCGTATCCACAGGCAGAGACATTCATGGATGGGCACTCATCTTCTGAGGTGTCCACGGGCTAGATGACATCTGCTGAGATGCTTGTGTACTAACCTCTTGGCTTGGTTGGGCAGCTTGCCTTTGATTTTGGCAGGCAACTTGCCTTTCCACCCCTAAGTTGATGGGGTGGGTCCTGCTCCTACTGCCGGCATGAGCTTCCTCATCAGAGTTCAGGTCTATTGACCGCGACCTCTTGGCAAGGGTTTGGACAGTTGGTCGAACCCTCTTGGCTGGGGCTACTGCTAACTCAATCCATGTGAGTGGCCGATCCGCCAGAATCGGCATTGGGGGCACGTTGTTGAACCCCAGAAGAACTTTATAGCATGGCACTATGAATAGTGCTAGTGAATAGTATTCAAAGGCTTGAAGCCTTATGAATTGTCATGGACGGTTATTATAATGTGAGCCCCCCTCCACTGTGCACTACTACCACCAGAGCCAACATTACCTCCACTGGTGAAGTGTAGCAGTAGGGTAGGGTCTTCCCCTACCCCTTTTTTTTCTCTGTGATTATAATGTGAGCCCCTGGTCCTATTCAAGGGGACTTTGTTTAGCTTTTTCTTGCTGTGAACCCCATAGGGGGGTACCCTTGCCTTCATCCTAGGCATGGGGGCCCCCTCAAGGGAAAAAGCTCACCCAAAGGCATTCCCTTAAGTTTTTGGGGGACCCTCAGCCCATGAGGGATCCCTGGAGGTGGTATGGTGCAGTACTAGGGGGTACAGTTTGATTTATGGAAAATCTAGAAATGGTGGTAAACATAGTACTGCCATTTATGGTCTTCTCTATTCCAGTATCTATAGGCCCCAGTTGGTTGAGCCCTGGTCCATTCCAGGGCTTTATTTAGACCCCTGAGACCTTCTTCTGCCTCCCTTGGTCCTTCCAGGCTTAACCCACTAGCTTAACCATGGTTAAAATCTCAAAAAAGAAAAACTGTCCAGAATGTTGTAAACACTCTACCAACATTTTGGGTTTCTTGGAACAGTGTAAAGATGACCACTGTGGGCCCATCTCAGACCAAGCATAGAGCCCACAACTGGCCCAGGACACATGGTAGAGTCCCTTAATCATTCTTGAGGGTCCATGACCCCATGGGTTCACCCCTGACCAGTAAAGTCATTCTCAGGAAGAACTGAGAATGGCGGTAAACAGTCTACCGCCATTCCAATTCCGTGAAGAATTGGAATTGGCGGTAAATAGTCTACCGCCAATCTCAGTTTACTATTAAATGGGCTTTGCACAGGGCTCAGACCTGGTAGGGGGCCATTCTAGGCCTTGCCGTGCTACTTAGGCTCACCTCTGACTTACCCAGACCCTTAACTGGGGTTAACTCAACCCCGGTTAACTTTTAACTATGTTTAAACCCATTTAACTCTTAGAAAAATCCTGAAAATTCTAAAAACTATCTAAAAAATCAAAAAATACAAAAAATCTGAATTTGGACCTTGCCAACCAAGGTTAGCAGCCCTAACCATGATTAACCCACTTAACTCCGGTTAAGCAACCCTTAGCCTACTAGGCTAACCCTTGGCCTACCGGGCCCAACCTTAGTCTACCGGACTAAATCCCTTAGCTTATCGGGCTAACCCTTGGCCTATCGGGTCCAACCTTAGTCTACTAGACTAATCCCTTACCCTTCGGGCTAACCCTTGGCCTACCGGGCCCATCTTATGGCATCCAGGCTTCCCAAGCCTCCGGTCTTAAACTTAGGTAGCTTGGCCTCTGGGCCCAAAGCATGCACTTGAACAACCCGGTCAACCAAACCCTAACTTCTGGGCTAGACCCTTAGCCACTCCGGTGCACACACACTTCTCTTAGCCTTGGTACGGGCTCGTGTGCCAGAACTACACTCGATCTGATCTCATCCCATGTGAGTACGTAGGCAACCCAACCCGGGTTCGACCCTAGTTAGCTTTTCCTTTCTTGGACTAGTATAATCTAAAACCTAGAGAATTTGAATAAAACTTGACATTAATTTGGCTTATACTTAGGGAGTAGGTAACCATTGCAAAATAGAGGTCCCAGGGTGCCTAACACCTTCCCTGGGACTTAATTGAACATTTTACCTAGAACTCTAATATAGACCATAAGACCTTATCTATAATCCTGAGACCTATCCCTTAGAACAAATAGGTGGCGACTCTAAACCTCAATCAATCCCAATGAGTGAGTATCAAAATCCGTGCTCATAACTCTAGTGACTCTACTGTGGAAAGTTTGATTAAGGTTCAACCTGAAACCTAGGTTTAAACTAAATAAACCTCAAAATTATTCAAATGCCTAAGTATTTAATCTAATACTAATTCTTTTATCTCTTTGGGTGTATTGTGTACTGTGCATATCATATATATCTTAGTAGTGTAATGACCTATGAAAACCTAGTAGACATGCTTATTACTCTTACGGCTGTTGGATGATTATCCTCAGTGTCAGAGGCTTAAAAATCTTGGAGGTCTGCAGAATTACACCTGTTGGGTGATTACCTTCAGAGAAGGATTCTGAATGCTCCCGCTTACATCAATCGTCCATTTTTAGGTATGTTCTATATCGGAGAGTCGCATATACTGTGTTAAGTGACCCTAATCCTTTTATGAACACCAGCATTACCCCAACATTCAGCATGTAGAATAGGCTAAGATATAGTCTACAAGCAGCCCACCTGGTGGGATACTTTAAACCCTAACCTACTTGCACCTTATACCTGTCCCCAATCATGGTTGACTACCAGGGCACTCTTACCCCAGTAAGCACCACCCAAAGGCATGTAATGAGTCATACCTTTACTTGTAATAAAACACATCGGACCCTGTGTCCCGACATCGCATATGGGGTTCAAATCCTAGGCAGACAGGTCTTCACAAGACCTATTCCTAGCCTTGACCTGATAGGTCCCGATTCCCAACATACCGGATAAAACATGTCGGAGCTCTGTCTGACTGCCCTATCGGATCACCTGTGCCTTGTCACACCCAAGAAAAAGAAAAAAAAACAAAAAAATCAGAAAAATCAAAATCATAATCCCAGCATTACTCCATCCAACATTGCACATTCACAATGCTACCACTGCACTAAGCACAACACTTACATTGTGCCCCTCAGGCATTACTGCATCATCTATGCACCTTCATCATTGTCCATGTACTGCATTAGTTGGAATTACACTGCACATACACCACCAGTACACTGTACCTTACACTTGCACTAAAACCACCGATACGTTACATTAGCGACATCGGCACACTACACTAGCACTTACACCTACACCGCCATTGCATTTCATCGTCTACACACTTGCATTGCCATCGCCCGGGTATCTGCATTACCAGTACACGACACTTGTACCTATCCATGGAATTGTAGAAACCAGTCTATCCTAGTCCAGGCATCACTAACATTGCATCACTCATGCATTTGTAGAGTTCAGCCTATCTCCATCCATGCATCATGTAGTTAGTAGCACTCTCAGAAATGACCAGACAATGGCATAGAAACCACGTTTATTCTTCACCCTGCTTACCTTATTGGGAATGCTGCTTAGGGCCAAGTCCTTTTCCATTTTGAGTCTCACCTCATTCATTGGGTTTTACCCACATATACTCATTCATCTTAAATTTGGCCCGGTATTGATTCGCTCTACGTTTCCAGATTCTATCTTACCAAGGCGGAAACTCAAGGACCCAAGGCATGGAGCATGGAGAAGCATCAAACAACCAAGATATTATCCTGACAACCCTCCTTTATCATGGATAAGACATAAAACAAAATCAAGTCTCTCCTCCAAGACATGACAGCTGCCTTCAATAAACTCCTGGTAGTACAAGGGCAAACTCAGATCTATCCCTCTACCTTTCAGACAAATACCTCTAACCTAGCAGCTCAACTGCATAAACTGCCTTCTCGCCTGCTTCTCAAGCCTTAAAAAGAGTGGACACCACCCAGACATCCCACTAAGCTAACTCCTACGGCTTCTTAGTGAAAGGTGATTGGTTACACTCCACAGCCCTACCCCACTACTACCCTTAAACAAAAGAAATCACAATTACTAGAAGCATGAACATTGTGCTTTTCATCAAGGCCCTGGACATTCCACTAATCGATGCATCACTCTAAAAAATGCAGCCTAAGACCTAATCGATGAAGGAAAACTCAACTACGAGCCTGGTAACTGATAACCCTGCAAATTCCGTCCCCGCCTTACCCCATCAACAAGCCGCCTTTGTGTCACCTAGAGCAATGTCTCCACCAGTCAATCAGGAAAAGGAGACTAGAGAGCAAAATGCTGAGCATGGTTGATCAAAACCAAGCTAAATCTAAGTCAGTCTTAGTTAGGTTTTTTTTCTGTAAGAGTTGGCCGTAGTGCCCCTATACGAGTCCAGTCCAGATTCCAACTCTTTTAATTCAATAAAATCACTCTTTTTCTCAAAAGTCACATCTCCCTTCTTGTGCTTGCCTAGCACTATCTCCCTCAATAGCTGAATGCTGATTAAGCTTATTTGCATTAACAAGAGGTCACTTAAACAGATAATTAGATTCAAAACTATCGGGGGCAAAATATGACAAAGAGCTGAATTCCCATCTGGAACCTTATCTTGTACAGAGCCGGGTAGCAACCCTATGTATGCAAAGGTCAAAACCTCGTCACGCAAAGGGCAGAGGACAATCAAGAGCAAGGGACAAGCCCATCTTCGGTCATCCAGCATAATCTCCAGACTCAGTCAAGGTCTGAAAAGCATACAGGAGCAAAGCTCTCCCAGAACAATATGATGAAATCCTGCCCCATCAATACTTGAAGTAGGGGGCAATTTTCCTACTCAAGACTGGGGTAGTCCTAAATACAATAGCAAGTGGGACTGCGACTTGAATCAAGAATTAGTAGTTCCGGAACAAGTTATCGATAACTTCAGGCAACTGCATAGATTTACAAACTAGGGGTAAATGCCTCGCAATACAAATGCTAAGGGTAGTATTGATCTAATCTACAGACCCCGAGTCCCATGAAATAAGCAAAAATTAGAGTATAACGCTTAGGGTCTGGTTTGATAATGCTTGCATTTTTAGCCACTTCAGAAAAGGACAGGAGGTCATCCTTGGCACACTCCCCTTCTCCCCAACCATCTAACCCCCAGTGAAGTCAAAATAAAGTCCGCTAATTAGCCCCTTGAGCCTAACAACCTTTTCTTTTTCAAGGAAACCTTTTATCAGGACACCCTTCCTTGCCATCCATAGCATCAGCCTGAATTACGTCATGACCAGATCCTGCAAAGGATACATAGGCAACCTGACAATCAAGTGCGGTCACTAAAGGGGCAAACCCCCAGCGGAATCAGCTTCAACCAAAGAAGATAAGTTTCTATCAAAGGAAAATCTAAAATAGAAGTTGAAACATTCTCAAAGTCAGAGACTCCTCACAAAGATAATCTCTCCTGTCTCTCTCCCCAGCAGAATCAATCTCCATACAGAGATCTTTCAGAGACAACTTCTCCTGAAACATTCCCCAATAGAGTCAATCTCTCTCAACAAAAACTCCTCAAATGAGTCCGTCTCAAACGAAGAAAAATCACAAAAGTCAGCCTCTGCGAAAGAGAAGAATTCCCCAGTGGAGCAAAAAAAAAGTGCAAGCAGAAAAAAAAATTAAGAGTGCACATCAACTGCAGCACGAGCAATCTCAGGGTGTCCCAAACTTTGGTCTCTAAGCCTACATTTCATCATATCACAAGTCCTCCTAGATCACCTAGAGACTAAGAGTACAAGCAACTTATCAGACAAGTATCCAAAAGTAAAATACCATTATGTAAGGCAATGACGGGAGCAAAACCCCATTCAAATCCATCGCGGGCCTAGTAAAAACTAGAAATAGCACTGGTGCGTAAAAATTACGCAAACCCTAGACCTGGTCTTGGGGCCAGGGGCTAAAAAAGGGAGGAAAACGCATCAACTTCGCAGGCATCAGTGAAAACCAGAAATGACCTCATTACGCAAAAAATTATACAAATCTAGAATTGGCTATTCCAAGGGCAAACAAGGGATAGGTTAAAAACACTCGATAGGAGTACCTCCAGATCAAGGCAGAGCAGGTCTTATTGGCAAAGCGACCCCAGGTCCTTGGAAAAGCCTGACTCCATACACCACAAGGTTTAAAGCCCAGCTTCATCAATGTCACAATGGGACAAAGTTGTTTAGTGTCATATTCTACCCCTATGGTGAAAAGCCATACTCACCTTGTGAAAGTGATCTCCCAGTTAAATCACGTAAGCAAATGAAGCATTCAATGCCAAATCCTAAATCATCTACCGACTACCACCAGAGTTCTCATGCTCATTGGATCAACCATCTTTGAATCTCAAGATGTCCTCCGACTCTGTCAAATCCTGTGTTACCTCCTGATCACTATCAGAGTCCCAATACTCACCAGATCGATCACCTTCTAAGTATCTGTCCATTCATCCATCAACTTGGCCAGATCAAACAAAACTTAGTAATTGCCCTAGATGCAATATAGGTCCAACATGAAGCAAGAACGAGACCAAGTGCCTCTGAAATCTTCAATCAGCAAAGGACTGGTCTCCAAGAGCGAGTCGTATACCCAGCCCTCCATCAACCTGCATACCACACTAGGAAAAACATGACTAGTCGGACCATCCATGCATCAACATAGGTCAAGTCGTGCATGTCATACACGTACACCATCCTGTATAGTCAGTACACGTTTAGCACATAGTGCACTCTAGCTACACAATTAGCACACATCTGGTCACAGCTACATATAACCAAGCTGTATACAAATTACGCTAATTGCACTCTAGCTAACTGCATTCAAGTTGCACAACACCACACTCTAGTGGCACAAGCCCCATCTCACATTCAAGTTGCACAACACATTACACTTTAGTTGCATGCACTTAATCAAGTCACACACACTTCAGCTACATTCCAGTTGTACCCCAGTTGCATTCTACATTTTAATCCGGCTAGTGCCTTTGGGACATGCCATTTCAATTTCAATCCGGCTAGTACCTCTAGGACATCCCATTTCAATTTTAATTCGGCTAGTGCCTCCGGGACATGCCATTTCAATCTCAATTTGATTAGTGCCTTCGGGCATGCCCATTTTAATATAGATCTTGCTAGTGCCACCGGGACATGCCACAACCCTTTCGACACCCTCGTGTGTCCTCGACATCCTATGTGTCCCTTGACAAACCCGTCATTTCGTGACACCTCTTGTATGTCACCTTTTCAACAGCCCCATGTGTCCTTGACATCCCAGTGAATATTAACATAACACACCTTGTCAACATGCCGACACCTTGCATGTCCCCCTTTCGATACCCCTGAGTGTCCTTAACATCCCAAGTGAACATTGACATAACACACCTTGTCAACATGCCAACACCTCGCATGTCCCTCTTTTGACACACCCATGTATCCTTGACATCCTAAGTGAACATTGACATAACACACCTTGTTAACATGCCGACACCTCGCATGTCCTCCTTTTGACATCCCCGTGTATCTTGACATCCCAGATAAACATTGACATAACACACCTCGTCAACATGTCGACACCTTGCATATCCCATTTTCAACACCCCCGTGTGTCCTCGACATCCTGTGTGTCTCTTAAAAAACTCATCATACCGCGACACTACCTCTTGCATGTCCTCTTTTCGACACTCCCATGTGTCCTCGACATCCTGTGTGTCCCTTGACAAACTCATCATACCGCGACACCTCCTGCATGTCCTCCTTTCGACACTCCACGTGTCCTTCAATTGTTTTGGCTAAGCACCTCTGGGTAACGCCATAACAACAGATCTGGTCGCCGCCTCCGAGCGATGCCTCTTTTGACTAGTGCCTCCGAGACATACCATATTTCATAAACATTCATTAATCCCCAACATGAGTGGCCATAACCATTTCTTCTTTCCTCAACCGAGGTCGCTCATATCCACAGGAAATATAGGCAGGCACATTACACCAACATTTTGCACAACATGCATACCATATTGCATTCCCCCAGAATCTCACATTCGAGTAAAAATAAGATGATTCCAGTCTTTGTTGTTCAATTACCAATTTGACACTCTCCGACAACCGACAAAGAGGGGCAGCTGTAAGTAAACAATTTTTACACCCCTAACCATAGTTAAACCCTAGGTCAACCCTAGTTGAACTGTAGCTAAACTCTAGACAACCCTAGGTCAATCCTCAAATCAAATTAAGCTAGCCCTAGTCTAACCAAAGGTAAACCCGTTGAACCCTAGCTAAACCCTGGACAACCCTAGGTCAACCCTTAAGTCAACATTAGGCTAGCCCTAGTCTAACCATAGGTAAACCTTAGGTCAACCCTAGCTAAACCCTAGACAACCTTAGGTCAATCCTCAAGTCAACACTAGGCAAACCCTAGTCTAACCATAGGTAAACCCTAGGTCAACCCTAGTTAAATCCTAGCTAAACCCTAGACAACCCTAGGTCAACCCTCTAGTCAACATTAGGCAAACCCTAGGTTAAAACCCTAAACCCTAGTCCCAACCTAGGTCTAAACCTAGGTTAAAACTTAACCCTAGCTAGCCCTAAGATCTCAAGTCGTGGGTTCATGGCCTGCAAAAGATCAAAACCAAGGCCCTTAAGGCCTACACCTTTAGCCTGGGCCCGAAAATTCAAACCTCAGAGGCCGTACCGCGTGCAAGCAGGGCCAAACCCTTTTTTTCAGTAAAAATCAGTAATGGCGGTAGAGTTTCTACTGCCATTATTGTTTTGGCCTTGTAGGGGAATGACGGTACTGGAATTACAGTCATTCCCAGTTTTCAAGTTTTAGTACTCACCTGCTCCCCCTAGTGCTCAGGCACGCTTCTGAGGTCCCCCACTCCCCTCTGTCACTCTGTCTACCCTTGTACTAATACCTTCCATACCCCCAACTCCTCTCCTATAAAATTCAAGCTCCCCCACTTCATCTACCCCACTTGGAAAACTCCATGCAAAATTCTGCCAAGAAGTTCCTATTGCCCTTGAGTCCTAGCTTTGTTCTCCCCCAAGTGGCGAAATCAGGATCATCAGGAGCTCTCAGGGACTACCCTAAGTCCCCTTCCACTATGCACAACCACCACCGTGCACCACCACCACCGGAGCCAACATCACCTCCACTGCTGAAGTGTAGCAGCAGGGTAGGGTCTTCCCCTACCCCTTTTTTTCTCTCTATGATTATCATGTGAGCCTCGGGTCTTTTTCAAGGGGACTTTGTTTAGCTTTTTTGCTGTGAACCCCATAGGGGGGTACCCTTGCCTTCATCCTAGGCATGGGGACCCCCTCAAGGGAAAAAGCTCACCCACAGGCATCCCCTTAAGCTTCCACGGACCCTCAGCCCATGAGGGATTCCCTAGAAGCGGTATGGTGCAATACCAGGGGGTACAATTTGATTTCTGAAAAAATCTAAAAATTGTGGTAAACACAATACCGCCATTTCTGGTCTTCCCCATTCCAGTAACTATAGGCCGCATGTAGTTGAGCCTTAATCCATTCCAGGGCCTGGTTTAGACCCCTAAGACATTCCTCTACCTCCGCTAGTCCTTCCAGACTCACCCCACTAGCTTAACCATGGTTAAAATCTCAAAAAAGAAAAACTGTCCAGAATATCGGTTAACACTCTACCGAAATTCTGCGTTTCTTAGAACAGTGTAAAGATGGCCACTGTGAGCCCATCTCAAACCAAGCCTGGGGCCCACAACAGGCCTAAGACACATGGGAAAGTCCCTTAATCATTTTTGAAGGTCCATGACCCCATGGGTTCACCCCTGACCTTTTCTCCTGACTAGTAAAGTCATTCTCAGGAATAACTGAGAATGGCGGTAAATAGTCTACCGCCATTCTAATTGTGAAGAATTGGAATTGGCGGTAAATGGTCCACCGCCAATCTCAGTTTACTATTAAATGGGCTTTGTCAGGGTCCAGACCTAGTAGGAGGCCAGTCTAGGCCTTACCGTGCTACCTAAGCTCACCTCTGACTTGCCCAAACCCTTAACTGGGTAATTAACTCAACCCCAATTTAACTTTTTACTATGGTTAAACCCATCTAACCCTTGGAAAAATCCTAAAAACTCCTAACAATATCTAAAAAATACAACATCAAAAATCTGAATTTGGACCTTGTCAACCATGGTTAGCAACCCTAACCATGGTTAACCCTCCTCTTAACTCTGATTAAGCAACCCGTAGCCTACCGGGCTAACCTTTGGCCTACTGGGATCAACCTTAGTCTACCAGACTAAACCCCTTAGCCTACCGGGCTGACCCTTGGCCTATCGGGCCCAACCTTAGTCTACCGGACAAACCCCTTAGCCTTCGGGCTAAACCTTGGCCTATCGGGCCCATGTCTTGGCATCCGGGTCAAATCCCAAGCCCCCGGCCTTCAACTTAGGCAGCTCGACCTCTGGGCCCAAACCATGCACTTGACCAACCTGGTCAACCAAACCCTAGCCTCCGGACTAGACCTTTAGCCACTCCGGTGCACACACACACTCCCCTTAGCCTTGGTACGGGCTCATGTGCCAGAACTACGCTTAGCCTGATCTCACCCCATATGAGTACGTAGGCAACCCAACCCGAGTTCGACCCTAGTTACCTTTTTCTTTATTTGATTAGTATAATCTAAAAATTAGGGCATTTGAATAAAATTTGACATTAATTTGGCTTATAACTAGGTAGTCGGTAACCCTTGCAAAATGGGGGTCTCAGGGTGCCTAAGACCTTCCCTGTGACTTAATCGAACCTCTTACCTAGAACTCTAATGCAGACCATAAGATCTTATCCATAATCTTAGGACCTATCTCTTAGAATAAATAGGTGGCGACTCTAAACCTTAATCAATCCCAGTGAGTGAGTATCAAAATCTGTGCTCACACCCGCCTTAAGCTATACCCGCTAGAGGATTTCACCACGATTTATTCCCAATCGCATGTCTTCCTATGGATGAAGACTAAACCATTACACTTACAAGAGAATCCCCTCTCTTGACTTCCACGATCTTTTTCCAAGTGAAGATCCAACCTTGCAATGAAGCTCCTCACTTCAAGTACAAGAATCCACCGATTCTTGATTTTCTACACTTTTTGTATAGAAGGGTTTTTATAATCATAAATTGCTCCTTAACACGAGCTGGATGATAAAGCTCTCTAAAAATCTCTCAAAGATTGAAGTTGAATAGCTCAAGAAATAGGATTTTGGGATTTCTAGGGTATACTTAATAGATTTGGAAATCTAAGCTTGTGAGTGATTGATTGAATGATCTAGAATGATAGGAGTTCTTATTTTGTTCATAGATCATTTCATTTTATAGCCTAAGAAGTTTTATGGTCGTTGGAGTAGCATTTAATACAAAAAGAGCCATTAAAAAATAGCCGTTACAGAGTGAAAATACTTTGTCCCGACCCATCTAGTCGTTTGGATGAGTCCATCCAATCGACTGGATGGTGCTCCGTTTTTGCCTCTCGGTGTTTAGACCATAACTTTTGATTGGCTTATCGGAATTAGGTGATTTAACTTCCATTAGACTCAAAATTCAAAGGGGAACAATTTTGTGTTGAATGTAAAAATCATAATTCTGCTTTATTTTTAGTCTATGTGGGTCCCAACGTTGACTGGTCCATCTAGTCTACTGCATGGTGCTCCGGTTTTGTTTTTTTTTTTAAGAAAAAGAGCCACTCAGAAGGAGAGGAGGGTTTGACAGACCCTTACATGTTTATTAATAAAAGTAAAAATTGGGGGTGGGGGGGGAGGACATAAAATCTTACCCCTATAAAGACACAACTGAGGGGGACATAAAACCTTACCCCTGAAGAGACACTACAAGGGGGGGACATAAAACCGAAACCCCTAAAAAGACAGAATGGGCCAGGGGAATTAAAAACCCCAACCCTACACAAAGACACAAAGAAACAAAACAAAAAAACATATTAAGACTATCTGATATTCCCTATGTCCAATTTATCAAGGAATAGAAGAGCTTTGAGCTGAGGAGGGCACTCCTGTCTAGAGAGAATCGTATCATTGTGATGAAGATCACAACCATAATTGGCTAAACAAATTAGCCACTTGATTAGCTTCCCTGTAGATGGGAGATATATAAGAAACTATGCTGAGGACTTTGTTTATCTGTTGATTCCAATACCAAACATTCCATGGATGTTTTGAAATCCCGTTCCATGCTTTAACCAGAGATTTAGAATTAGATTCAATCTCAATATGCATATACCCTCTAAACTGACAAAGCATAATACCATCAAGGAGGGCTCTAGTTTCAGCAACATAACTGGAGCACTGATCATAATAGGCAAAGAAACAAGCTAAAATATCTCCGTTATGGTTTCGAATGATACCCACACTACCTGATAAACCTGGATTACGTCTTGAAGCCCCCATCCACGTTAGGCTGTATTCTTCCGACTGTAGGCCGAATCCATTTGACAATAGAAATAATATCTCTTTGCTTTTGAGGAGTTATACTGATATTGAACATAGAGAGATCCAATCTCTTCTTTCTTGGGAAACTCCCTATGTCCATCATTCCTACCTTAATACGGGCAATAAGAATACTAGAAGGTGCTCCAGTTTTGTCTCCTTTAGTATTTCGACAATAACTTTTAATTTTCTTATGGAATTAGGTGATTCAACTTGCTATTCAATTTAAAATTCAAAGGGGAACAATTTTATGTCTAATGATTTAATCCTAATTCTGTTTTATTCATAGTCAAAATAGGTCCCAAAGATAACTGGATTTTGGAACAAATGACCAGAAAAAAATTGGCCTATCTAGTAAACTGGATAGTGCAATTTTTGCACATAATCCATTTTTAGAGACTTGAATGATGGAATTTGATTCCAAGGTCTTCTCCCTCATCTTAAACAAGATGATTACCAACTTTTTAGGTCTTTTAAGTAATTTACAAGTTAATCCTAAGGAACCTAGGGGTCAAACTAAGTTTATGAGCTTTTTAACAACTAAACTTTGAGGACTTTTTACACAAATCCTAAACTCTCTTAAAAGATAAAAAAATGACACTCTAAACTTTCTTGAGAGTCAGTTTTCAACTTGATCTTAGATCTTTTGATTTGACTTCTTTAGCTTCAAGATCATCCTTCTTTTTCAATCTTCATTGATCTTCAATTTGATCTAAATGACTTGACTTGACTTGATTTGATGAAGGATCTTCTCATAGATGGTGTCACTTTCATGCTTCTTCCTTGAATGACTTTGTTAATGCTCTTTATATTCTGATTTTCACATAAACTCAATAGAGGCATTAGTACCACATATCCTATTCCATTAGTGTGTTATCATCAAAATCAATGATGTTACCTTAGGTATAAAACCTATAGGCTAACACTTTTTATACTAAAAATGCCCTAATTTTTTCTACACCCAAAATGCCCCTAACACATTTTGGATATCAAAATGTTCCTAAGTCAGGTTTTTATACCCAACGTGTCCCTCACATTTTTTTTACCCAAAATGTCCTTCAAGTTTCTATACCCAAAATGTTCCTTTAAGTTTCTTCCAAAATGCCCCTCAAATTTCTATACTATCTATGCATGCGCATAGCATGTGTATGTCTAATGATATTATTTCGATGCAATGTTCTATAGTTGATCTCGCATGAGTCACACTTGCGACAAGGGGCGAAGTCAAGAGGGGGCCTAGGGACATGTGCCCTCTAAACTTTTGAAAAAATGATATTTATTTATTTATTTATATATAGCGTAGCATGGGGGCCTATGGTTTACTAAGGACTTAGAATCCTCTACTCTAATAACCCACATGTCAACATGTGTCCCTTTAAATACCTCTTAATTGTGATTTAGATTCACTAACCCTTAGAGTTCAACCATCTAACCTTAAATTTTAGAAGAAAAAAATAAATATATTAACTCTAACGATTAAAGTTGTTAACTAGAGTTAAAAGGCTTTAGTCTTGTAAGTTGTAATCGAGACCCAAGGAGTCTGGTTAGACGATTAGTCATGGGGCAGCTGTCCTATTAATTTTTTTTATAAAAAATATCTTTAAACTATTTTGTTTAATTATTTAATAGGGCATAGTCATTGGACAAGGAGGCAACTGCTCCCTGAACTTTACTCTTTTTTTTATAGCATTTAATAGGGTATAGCCATTGCATAAGGATACCTCTAAACTTTTAAAATCAAAATATTTTTTTATACTATTTTATTTAATTATTTAATAGGGCATAGTCATAGGACAAGGGAATAGCTATTCCATTAAACAAAGAGAAACAATACTTGTATAATATGTACAAAATGTATAGATATGCATGTACAAAATGTATTAACAAAATGACCTACAAACTTAGTCGTCAATTTTTTTGTAGCCCCTTGCTTGTGGCCTATTATTATATATATTTACCATCGTAAAGAGAGTGAGCCAATTAAAAACATTGGTTGAATTTTATCATAATTATAAAATTGCCCTTATTTTTATCTTCTACCTTTGCTATAATAAAGAGAATGAGCCTGTTAAAAATGGGGTGGTGCTAGGCAAACCCAAACTTTTTATGATGACACCCCATACTTAAAAGAAACACCTCAAAAGTAATGGAATGACAATATTATCCCTCTCTTATTCTTCCTCCTATCTATGGGTATGTACTTGTCATTTCCGAATAAAGACATCAACAAGATGCCATAATAGGATTTGCAGCTTACGTGCTCTGTATTTGCATTTCTGATTGAAGAATATTTGTTGAATCTCCCATTACAGAACAAAGATTCTAAGATATCCTCCAAGAAATCATTTATTTTGAACATGAAAATTAGAAATAATAATAATAAACCACTTATAAAACCAAACAAACAGATATTGTCTTTACCTGTTTTACTAGAAGAAATGCTTAGATTTAGCAAAGATAATAAATAAACAACCAGTTCAAGCAAACCCTTTGAAAAAATGCATTATTTCAAAATTGAAAGAAAACCCACCAAATGGACTCAAATGAAAGCTTGAATGGAGTCAAATGAAAGCTTGTTGCAGCAGGTTGAGAAATAGAGAGCTTCCTAATATAGTTATTTATGAAAATAAAATGAATTAATTACACTTTTTTTTCCAAGTTATAAGGGGTATGTATCTCTGCAAATGCCAAACTAATCCCCTAACTCCCATGAGACCCACACCACAAGCCCCATGAGGCATTAAGAGAGGGACTCAAACAACCGACCTCCAAGTTTACGGTTCGCGGACCATTGAGGTACCCCTTGCGGGTGTGAATTAAACATTGAAAACATTAATGCTGTGTTTGGTTGTCAAGAAAATCTGAAAAAGAAAAGAAAAGAAAAGAAGAGAAAAGAAAAGAAGATAAAATTATAAATTTTCCTTTGTTTGGTTTTTTAGAAAATTAGAGAGAAAATTTGTTGAGGACTTTTTAAAATTACCAAAACATCCTTATCTTTTTAATATTACCAAATACCCCTAATCCTTTAAAATAACTTCAAAAATTTAATTTTATACAAAATTATTTTTTACACTTTTTGAACATTTTAAAATAATTTTTAAAGCCTTTTTTTAAGAAAAACCCAAAACAATTAAAATAATACCAGCTGTGTCCCTGTCTTCTTCCTCACAGCAGGGATGTTCCCAACACTGTTTTTTTTTCAATTTTTTTGCTAGATCTTGCTCATTTCAACTAAAAACCAATGATGGAACTATCAAAAAGTATTTTAATACTTAAATCCTTAACCAAATCAAGATTAAAACCTATCATTATCCTATTTCAACTTGTTTAAGTCAACCCAAACCCCAAAAACCATGAGTTTACCAAAACTCTCCCATTTTCATTTGTTTTCAACCCAATCTAAAGAGATTTTAATTCCAATCTACCTGGATTTCAAATCTATAAATAATCCCCTTCATCAAACAAAGAAGGGGAAACAAATTTGAGGAACGATTTGTTTCTATTTTTGGAGATGAAGTAAAACCGCCGGAGTAAAGTAGCCGGAAACTAAGCTCGCCGGAGTAAAGTCACTGAAAACCAAGCAAGAGGATGACTGAGAAAGAAGAAGAGACGAATGGAGGGAAGGGAAGCCCGATACTTTTTTCTCTCCCTTTTCTCTCCAAAATCCATGGTTTTTTAAAAGATTTTATATCCATAGTTTGATAGAAAATTTAAAAGAAATTTCTCCCAACTGTCTTTTCCTTTTCTCATTTTCTTTGCAACCAAACAATAGAAAATTAAATTTTCTTCCTATTTTCTTTTCCATCTCTTACTTTCTCAGCAACCAAACACAGCATAATGGGACTCGAACAACTGACCTCCGAGTTTACGGTTCGCCAACCATTGAGCTACCCCTCGTGGATGTGAATTACACATTGAAAACATTAATTTCAGAACTAGAGGGAAAAGTTCTTCCATGGAAAGAACATTGATAAAGCCAATAGCTTCGCTCACTGTTTATTTTAAGTAGGTTGGTTAAACGCCCATAGTCTCCGGACTCCCTTATTTGACCCTAGAAGGGACAACTTCCTCAGCTATCTAACTTAACAAAATTAAACCCTACCTAAATCTTTGGTGTATAAGAACTAAGATTAAGAATCTCTCATAAACTCACTGTATAAGAACTGAGATTGAGAAGGGCATGACTCCAACTACACAGAACTTTAAATCATAGCACCAGAATCGAATTGGGGGAAAAAAAATATTAGAAACAGTTTTCTTGAAAGACCCGTATCTTTTAATTTATTTTTCATCAGGTATAATTACATAAATGAGCTTCATCAACCAATCAAGAGGGATCTCAATTGGGCAGAATAAAAAATTCAGGGAATTTACAAGAACCCAATTGAGATAAAGGGTTAAAAATGCATTAAAAAGTAATTAAAATGGGAATTGAAATAAAGCAAATTGACAAAAACCCAATTATGAAAAAAAGGTTAAAAATGAATAAATAGGTAATATCTAACAACTTCATTATGTAAATAATGGAAATCCCAACAATGAATTAATATAAAATGAAGGCAAAGAGAACTTACAGGCAACAAGTTGAAGATGGTTCCACAGGGGAGCAGAGAACCATGGAGATGGTGCTGCTGGGGTCCTTCGACAAGAACACAACAAACAGAGAGAGAAAGAGAGAGAGAGAGAGCAGAGAGAGAGCGAGATAGCGATAGAGAGAGAACTTACTGAAGAGGCAGCTCATGGGCGCAGAGGTGGCCGGCAATAGAACTGCCGGAGAGGGTGACCAGAGAAGGAGAGAACAGACATAGAGGGGAGAGAGCAGGCGTAGAGGAGAGGAAGAGAGAAAAAGAGGAGGGAAGGAGGAAAAGAAGGGGGAAAGATCAGGGCCCTAAATCCCCAAATTTGGGAATTTTAGAGGTGGTTTTTAAAACTGCTGCTAAAGGCCCTTAAAAACTGCCGCAATTGGCCTAGCGTGAACATGTTTCCTTGGCGGGTTATAAAAACCGCCATTGATTCTTCTTTCTTGCCATGGAATTAGCGGTGGTTTATAACAAACCACTGCCTAAAAATTAAAACTAGCGACGGTTGTTTAATGAACCACCTCTGAAACTTGTTCTCGCCAACTAATTTGGAGTTTGTAAATACCACCATTGTATATGGAATCAGTGGCGATAATTAATAATTGCCTTTAATAATCCGCTGCTAAAAGCCCAAAGTTTTGTAGTGAACCCCACTTGCAAAATGTGACACCCCGAACCCACGCCTAAGGAATCATGTCCTGAGACACGTGCCCGTTCGTCATTACCATGCAAGCGGAAGACTTTGCACACGAAAATATGAGAATTTTCAACTTTTCTTGTGAGCTTACATAAGCAATAACAACTGGTCATCATAATAACCCATCATAAGCAAATGCGTTACCTCACCTGCTACAATAGTGATTACTTTTGGCACCACTAATGGGCTAGTACACTTTCCAAAATCTATCAAGCGTAGCTCCTTGTCAATTGGCAACCGCTTCAGGATCTGAAGACATAAAATGAGGGGGGTGAACTATAGAGTCCAGCAAAATCCACAGTCTATCTAAACTATTTTCCACATAGTCTAGATATAGTAATACAGTACCATTCCCATATTATAATAATATGCAAAATTATAATATCGTAATTCGTGACCCGAGGTCACTCAGGGCTATTTCACCTTATCTAAGGTTCCCAACTTCCAAGTGTTTACCATTGCCAATTTTATACAATCATTGTCCACAACACTAGGTTACTGTTTCAGATAACCACTCACGCTCTATACTTGAGTCCACAAACTCGATCGACTGGGCCTTCGCCCATGTATAACCACTATCCATGTGGGCAGTGAAATCTCACCGCCCGCAAGGTGGGTGCATGGTGCACCTGCGTACACAAGATCACTACTCATTGAATGGGTGGTTAGGCTTCACACATGCCAAAGGCACGCGCACCAGCTTACTGCCAGCCCGCCTAGTATTAAATGCTAGCAGCAGGGCATTAATGCCCCATAGACATCCTTTGTGCCAGTCCTTAGGGGACTGACACGTGGATAGGGTTTGTCCTCACGGACAGACCTTTATTCAAACTTGTGGACAGACTCCACAAGTCCATCTGCAGGCCAGTCAATGACTAGCCCAATCCGTGGCCATAAAAATCCATGGACCTAACCTAGACCAAGGGTTGGACCAATGGTCCCACCCTGTATTGGTTCGCAGATTGACTAAGGTCAGACCCTGGTCTAATCCAGATATACTTGGACCTGATCTGGACTGTGGGTGAGACCATGAGTCTTACCTCTTCAATTGCGGACTGACTAGGGTTAGTCCTTTCCCAGATGGTAGCTATTATCGGACTGCCATGTGGCAGGGATTCCTTAATAAAAAGGACTCCTGCCAGCTTTGGGGGATCCCAAGATAGAGATCCCCTCACTTTTTCTAATGAGAGAGTGTCATATAACACCCTATCTGAAAGAGGAAGTTATCTCTTCCCTTTTCTGGAAAGATAAGAATCTTTCCCCATTTGGGGGGGAAAGTTTGATCCTTCCAAGTTTCCCAGAAAAGGAAACAAATTTGGAGTCCTTCAAAAAGTACTTCCATCCGTATGGTTTCTCCAAAATAAGAGAAACCAACTATCTTGGATAGATGACCCTCTCTAAGGAGAGTTGGCCTCTTTTGATTTCCTAAAAAAGAGGAAGTAAAAGGGGAGTCTAAAGAGGACACTCCAAAAAATATAAAAGAGGGAGTTTCTCATAAGAAACTCCCAACAAGAAGAAGAAGGCAAAATACCTACGTACGTAGAAAAGAAAGAAGAAAAAGCTTTCTTTTTGCAGGAACAACAATAACCAAGGAGGAAGAAGAAGGATCTCCCCTTAGTATGGCCACTTCTCTTTATTTTCTTTCTTTTTGATGCTAAAACGTGTATGATGTATCTTGTAACGCCTACATGAGATCTAGGCAACCCCATTCAATAAATAAAAATATATTTTATTCAATACATCTATTCTTCTTTAATCTTTCTTCTTAATCAGTGGTTCTTCCCCAAATAGGGAAGGTAATTAACAGTCTGCGTTTACTCAGATTGGAAGGATAGTCCCCCACAACAAACAATAAACTCCATACAACAATGGAGAAAATTTGATAAGCAAATAACAAATTTTTGCTTCTTACAAATTAATGGCATGCTCGGTGGGACTTTCTTCTCTCCTCTCATCTTTGAAGAAGCATAAAAAATAAGAACAAAAAAAGAAAAGATGAGTGATTCATTCCTCTCTTTTCTTATTGTTATTGATTAGGATCATCGAGACCGTCTGCATTAGTCGGGCCTACGTCCTGACCATCAACCAACGGGTGTATGTACCCCCCGATCCAGATCCCAGTTACTCATCCACTCACTTGGGCCGAGGTAGAAGCAACTCCAGCTAGACCTCTACAAAAAGGCCGTAGTCACCAGACCAGGTCTCTATTGAAGACTCCCCAATCCGCAGCAGAAGCAGAACCCACCCTATCAACTCAGGGTGGAAAGGTAGTCTGCCCGTCAAAATCAAAGGCAGGTAGCCCACCCACATCAGGCTTCCTGAAAACAGTAGGTCGCCAGCCCACGGGCACCTCAGAAAAGAAGTGCCCACCCGCAGACAACTCTGTTCACGGATATCAAGGAGGGTGCACCCAATCGGGTGCACACAAGGCAAAGTAGCTCAGCAAATTCATGACAGTCCGCCCAAAAGGCAGACATATGTCACCAGAAACCCTGAAAAAGGGATTCCAAATTTGTTAACCATTCGGGTTCAACTAATGGAGCAAGCTCGTTTCGAGCCTAAACCATAAGCCAGTCAAGGTCTAAACAGGAAAAGCCTAACGGGTTAATCATAAGACAGACTATAGAGATCCCCCAGTCCAAGTCGGTTGTTGGGACTCACCCTTCAAAAGTTTATCAACAGAAGGGAGATGCTGCCCAAATTATCTCAAGGCAAAAGAACAAGGCCACTGGCCTAAAGGACTTTATATAAATTTTCCCAGCAAAATAGCAGTGAACTAATCCGCGGACCAGATCTCCGGATCAGAAGATTAGTCCGCAAGTTAATCTTGCGGATGGAAGGAGAAGTGACCAAGGCCACTCCATGGGGAACCTATTCGCGGGCACCAATCAAGGTCCATGAACCCAAAGCCTAGCCAGACCTAGGGTCCAGCTCAAATTTATCCCATGGGCAGAGTTACAAGCAACTCCGCGGACATATCTAGAAGCAGACTTGAGTTCACAGACAAAAGAGTTCAAAAATAAGCCCCTCTTAGCAAAAGAAGGGACCTGTGGACAGAGTCAACACTATCCACAGAAAGTTCCTCTTCCAAGAAAGAGAAAAGTTGGCAGTTGAAGGCCAACAGGAATAGGGTCCCCCTGGGATAGCACTCAACACCTGATGATATTATCAATGATGTTATCAGATAAAGAAGTGAAAGTACGAACTTGAGAGTTTCTTCAAACTACACAAGGACATTAACAGCTGTGATCAAAGTCACCCAGTTGTTAATGCAAATACAAACCTGGACTCAACACTAGTAGACAAGAACTTGTTGTTCAGGCTAAGTCCAAATGCGTTCAGAGGCATTAATTCGGCTACTTTCGCAACAATGACGGCAACTGTTTGTCATCAACATCAACGGTCTCCGTCCAGAGATGTCAGTCCATTCTAGAGCCAAACAAATACAGAATCGGAAAGAAGAACCAGAGCACCGTATAACCCTCAGGTCAAAGTGCTGAATATAAGTTCTTCTCCCTTTGAAATGCCAAGGAAGAAAACTCCTGACGAAATCCTCCAGCCAGAAACCTGAAATACCCTTCGACTCTACTAAAGAGGGCATACAATACCGTTCAAAGCCAAGAAGGTCTAGAAAGAAAAGGTCATCTCATACTCATCGTGTTCGGGAGGAATCAGTGACCAGAACATCATACCCCCATTATGAAAGGGTGTTTGTAAATGTGGTTGGTACAAGGAACAACCCCGATCCAGAGCAGCTGACAACTCTGTTGTTTTAAGGAACTGGTACACTGCTCGAGCAAAATCTCTCAGAAAGGCAACGTTCTCAGAACTCAACCGCTATCATTTTAGCCTCTTTGGATGAGGCAGAATCTTCTAGAGTTGTTAAAACAATAGCCCTGGTCAAAAAATTCCGAGAAGGAGGAGGAGCCGTAAAAATTAGGCTAAAAGGCAAAGAAAAAGCCCAACACCTAGTCTAATCAGCCTCAGAGCCTGATTCCAGTGGATACGAAGAGAGATCGGAGCAAGAAGCAACCCCATTAAACTCTCCAAGAGAATTGGGAAGAATCCTTCCAACCGAGGGTTATAACTCTAACGAACCAGTGGTCCAGTCGGCAATGCTGAAAGCAACATTAGAAATACCTCAAATGGTTTTCAATGCACCTAATCCTCTATACGGGTGCCTGACACTTACTTCACGGAAGAAGAATTTTTGATCTATTCCAGCTACAAGGACCAGCGTCAGAACGACCAGTAGTGGTCATGATGGTAAATTTGGATGGGAATGCGGGTTCAGGGAATAACCCTTCAACTTCGGCACCTCCACCATCAAATGATCAAACAACGGCCGTACAGGTTCAAATATGGTACAAGGATGATGAGATCACAGCTATGATGTCTCAAATGCAAGAGTTGGCTACTCAATTGTCAGCTCTCAAATCGGTATCAGCACCTGGACCCCATTTTCTATACCAAGGAGATAGTAGCAATCAAAGCACAGCCCCTGTACCTCCCAATCATCCAAGGGTACTTGGAATAGGTCCCATTCCAAATCAGGCCACCCTCATGGGAGGAATTTTACCATCTCTCCTCCCTATCATTGAAGAGACCGTTCGCAATCAAATGCGGCAGGCCAAAGAAAAAGAAGAGGATGTTCGGATGATCGTAAAGCCTTATCCAGCTATCATGGATGCAGTTCCAGTCCCATCAGGCTTCGTTCAACCAACATTTAAAATGTTTGATGATACTGAAGATTTGAGGCAACATTTGTCTCATTTCCTTTCGAGGTGTGTTTTAGCATCCAAGACAGGAGCTCTCTATCTCCAACTCTTCGAGCAATCTCTAGAAGGTGTTGTTTTCACATGGTATGCCAATCTCACCGAGGCTTTAATCCCTGATTGGAGCACGATGGTGAATGAATTCAGCAAGCAATTCTATAACATTCAAAGAAGAGCGGGTGTTTTAGAGTTGATTGAGACTAGATAGAGAGACAATGAGTCTGTAACAGAATTCATTGCCCAATGGAGAGCTTTGACCTTCTCCTGTCCTCAAAAGTTCACTCAACTAGAACTTATTCAGATGTGCCTCAACAACTTCAGGTATGATCTTTCAACTGTCCTCATGGCTCAGACCTTTATTGGTTTTAAAAATCTGTGCACAAAAGCACATGACATAGAGAGCCACATAGGAAAGAGAAGGCGAGGTAGAAGCACTGAATGTTTTGAATCCTCAACAGCTATAGTAGTTGAAACAAAAAAGATTGCACAACTAGCACCAAGTGAGGGTAGACAGATCGGTTGATAAAACAATGGTAAAGCACCAGTCAAAATTGGTACTAAACCAGCTCAAGGTGGAGCCAGAAAGCCACAATAGAAAGATAAGCGTGACCCACCAAAGAAGATCACCATTGAGAAAAGAATGAATAAAACATATTCATTCTCTGAAGACATTGTAAAAGATCTGTTTGAAGACCTTCTCGCCAATGAACTCATCACTCTCCTAAAAATTAGGATACCTTAGGAGATTGGGATGAAAGATGATCCCAAATATTGCCCTTATCATCGTATAATCAGTCACAAAATAGGTGACTGCTTTGTACTGAAGGACATCATTCAAAGACTTCTAGACAATAAAGAGATTGTCATTAGTCAGGATTTCCAACAGGCAGCGACATCCAATATGGTGGTGGCTTAAGAACCATTTGAAAAAGATGAAGCATCTTAAAGTGGTAATCTTCCTGGCAACAAACCGTCAGACGAAGAAGATTTGACTCTCTTCGAAAGCAAATGAGCCAAAAAGAAGTAATTGGCCCAAAATGCCGATGCTAAAAAGCAACCTTAGGCTACAAGGTAGCCTGAAGCCCAAAGAAAAGAAGGGAAGCGCATAGCCAAGGCTGAAAGGAAGAAGAGTGGGAAAAGAGTGAGAAAAGCCAAGAAAAATGACCCCAGCCAAGACACTCTTCTGGAACAAAAGCCATTGATGGCAATCACCTTGATGGATTTCATCCCTCGTTGGGATTCTGTTCTGACTGTGACTATGATAGCCTCCAGTCAATAGACTCGGGAGATGAATCCAATATCTTCTCTTTCTATGTCATCGATGCGGTCCCAAATGAAGACCTTTCATGGTTGAATATTCCAAGACAAGTGGTAGCCTGCAGTCCTGAAAGACATCAGGTATTTCAGGATTGGCTAGATCAATCTGAAGATATCGGACTCCCAGAAATGAGACCATCCACACCAGGACGGACACCTATGAGACTTTCAGATCTTTCTGAAGGATTTTCATCTGGAGGAGAATAAGAGGCGGATAATGAACAAGTATAATCTAATTCCGTTTAAGAAAGGCTAAATACACCCGAGGCCCAAAATAAAAACCATCGTCAGATACGACGATTGGTGTAAACCTCAACTCAGCCTGAGAATCAAGATTCACTTGTTGCAATCAGTTTGAACAAGGACCCTCCAAGAAAAGAAGCAGTCCTAAACTCAGGGCCAACTGACGGTTCACTGACATCTGAACAAATTTCAGCCCAACCTAGAAGTCTGACAGGGCAATGTGAAAGAAGAAGGCAGTTGCCCTTTCAAAGCAAGAAAAGGAAGCTAGACTTCAGTTCCGTGAACATGGTCTAACTCCTGAAAGAGAGTCGTCTGAAATAATAGATCAGACGATTGTCAAAGTCTATCAACTCAACCTCCAATCAGGTAGAAAGCTACAACCGAGGTTTGTGCCAGTCTAACATGAAAATCGGACTAAAGCTCAATCGGCCCAAGCCCAAACAGCTCTCAGTAATGAGAGGGTCAAGTACGATACTCTGGCCCATCTGAAGAAAATTTCTTCCTTGCTAAGCGTCTATGATGCTCTCAAGATGTCTCCTGAATTGAGAAGGTCTCTCATATATACCCTCTCCAATCCATAAGATTTCTCTAAAGAAGTTACAAGTCAGCCGTTGCAGCCTCTTGAAATAGGGACTTCCTGCCTCTTCACAATCACTTTTGATGACGAAGACATGCGAGCTGAGATTTTCCAACATAATCGACCACTTTTCATCTCAAGTCTAGTTAATAAAACTAGTATCTCCCGAGTAATGATTGATGGAGGTTCGACCGTCAACATCCTCCCAAAAACGGATGCTGTTTAAGTTTGGTGTAGAAATAAGCCAACTTCATGAAAGCAACCTGATCATTGTCCAAGGCTTCAACCAAAATGAGCAAAAGCTCATGCGCATGATCAACCTCAAGACTAGGTTTGGTGATATTGTTGAAACTACGTTTCTGTTGATCGATGTTGATACATCATACAACACCTTGTTGGGGCGTCAATTGATGCATAACCATCTAGTTGTGCCATCCACCTATCACCAATGCCTCAAATACCCTCAAGGGAACAGGCAAACAAGGATTGATGCTGATGATGATCCATTCAATGATGCAGAGGCATATTATGTAGATGCATGTTTCTATGTCAAAAGTGCCCAGAGAAGCATTTAATAGAAGCTCAAAGGGGAAAAGGTTGAAAATGATCCAAAAGGCAATCATCGACCTGCCAAAACTACAGTTCTAAAAAGGGTGTTCAAATACACCCCAAAGACACAAAGAAAAGAAGGACAACCAACCCTGGATTTGGTGGAATCTCCCCAGAAGTCTGAGAAAGACAAACCAGCCGACCCCTTCCAGATTTACGAGGTTGAACAAGTTGATCCTCTTTAAGCTCTGAAAGGTGATCATCTAATCCCTTTGAGGAGGATGGACTATACAATGGTAGAAACTACCTCTAGTCTCACTGTCCCAGTCAAGAAAAGAGGACTGAAACTGATGCTCTTCAATTCCCTAGGTGCATATGACAGGATAAACTCCTCATGGATCGATGAAAAAAGCAGGGTCGCCAATCCTTACAGGAAGAAAATTATCTTTGGTAAAACAACTACCAAGTTCCTCAAAGGTCAAGGGTTTGATCTCTAAAAGGGAGAGCAAGTCAAAGGAACTGTCCTACTGGCTTACGAAGCCTTGCTCAAAATGGAGCAACATAAAGCCTTGGATACTGGTAACTATGTTGATATAGATAGACCAGGAATTAGGTATAATCCTCTAGTCTTTGTATTTGGGGGAAATCACAACCAGACCATAAATATGGTCATGGTCAAGGAAGAGCCCACATCAAAAGAAGTCTTCATGGAATGGCTTCCAAAAAAAGCGGAGTCTCTATAGGCATCCCCATGGGTTGAGGCAGCGCATTAAGACATGATTAATGGTCTGACTAAGGTCAGTCTCGGTGTATGGAAAAAATGGCTAATAGCGGAAGTCATTCCCAGTGTCGTTATTCCATCCAAAGAAATATGGGAAAAACTCATTGTTTTTCATTCTATAGGACAAGTAGGCAAAGCCACCCCCTGGAACAACAGAAGGAATAGAAAAATGAACCCTTATCAAAGGAAGCTCGTGTTTAATCCAGCAATCAAGAAAATGCTTGAGAAACATGGATTTAATATTGAAGAAAAAGAGCAGGCTGAGCACGAAATTATGCTAGCACTCAGAACTTCAGCTACCTATAAGCAGGTTGGTTCCAACTTGGGAAAATCTGAGTTAGGGAATTCTGATCCTCCATCAAATGAAGATCTGATCTGGACTGTAAATATTATTACGGTAGATGAAGACTCCTCTTTAAGAGAAGAAATAATCATGGAAGAACCACTAGAAGAAATGGAAGTCCGTCCGGCTCCTGCAGAATTTGAAGCAGGAGGTCAAGCAACAGTTGATGATCTCCTTGAAGTTAACCTCGGCTCAGAACAAGACCCAAGGCCAACATTCTTCAGTGCTTCCCTCTCTGAAACAGAAAAAGAGGAATATTTTTGTCTCCTAAAAGAGTACAAGAATGTCTTTGCCTCGAACTATACAGAAATGTCTGACTTAGATCCGAAAATTACAGTTCATCATCTCACAACTTGAGAAGATGTCAAGCCGATCAAACATGCACAAAGATGAGCTCCCCCAGAACTGGTCGCTCAAATTGAAGCCGGGATAGATAAACTCCTCAAAGTCGGGTTCATAAGAGAGGTTCAATACCTTACTTGGCTTGCCAATGTTCTTCCAGTAAAGAAGAAGAACGGACAGATCCGGGTTTGTATAGACTTCCGGGATTTGAATGAAGTCTGTCCCAAGGATGACTTCCATTTGCCCATCATAGAAATGATGGTCGATGCTACAACAGGCTTTGACGCCCTATCCTTCATGGATGGATATTCCAGCTATAACCAAATCAAGATGTCGCGACCCAAAACCCACCCTAGGAGTTAGAGTGAACTTTGGACGACTAATCATGGCTTACATGACTTGCTTGACAAACAACCTACAAAACCCACAGAGCATATGCAATAGAGGACATTATAGCGGAAACATAACCATAAAGCACAGCAGAAGTCTACCAAACCTCTATGTATATACATACGCAAATCCAAGTTTATGCAAAAAGTAACCAAAAGAAAGTGCGGACAGACCCGCCAAAATACATGAATGTATATCTCTCATCTCACCCACCGCTATTCACTCGGAATCTAACACCACCTACTGATAACCCTCTACGGGAGGTTCCTCCAAAGGCTCCTCGACATACTCCTCTTCCACCCATGGACCAGGAGCACAAACATCAAATGGAGCAGCAGCTCCCTCAGAACCTGCCGACATGAGAAGTACGGCTGAGCATGGAATACTCAGCGGGTACTAAATACTAACCAATAGTCATAGCAAAACCATAGCAGTATAGGAAGCAGGAAGCATTTCACATATATAAAGCAGGAGCCATCAATATTATAACAAGGAAATAAGGCAATTTATAATCATGCTTGCATTTCATGAAAAGCCAATAACACCCTTGAAAACACCGTGCACTTGACTTGACTGAAAATACCATTTCCGTGCTTGAAAACTTGTCATGTTTGTCTTATCTTATCGTATCATTCGTGTCATGTGTGTCATGCCATGTCATGCTTGCTTGGAAAAGTAAACTACTTGTGAGGGAAGGGAGACCCTTCTTCCTAAATGCCCATGCTTGTCCTTTCATGTATCATGCTTGCTTGTTCGGAAAAGTAAGCTACTTGTGAGGGAAGGGAGACCCTTCTTCCTAAAATGCTCATGCTTGTCATGCCGTGTCATGTCATGCTTGTATCATGCTTGGAAAAGTAAACTACTTGTGAGGGAAGGGAGACCCTTCTTTCTAAATGCTCATGTCATGTCCTTTCACTTGTGAGATGTCCTTGTGAGATGTACTTGCGAGGGAAGGGAAACCCTTCTTATGATATGTATGTACTTGCGAGGGAAGGGAGACCCTTCATATGATAATGCATGATTGACTTGTCCTTGCCAAGAGCGAGGTAAAACATATCGTAGGATATGTCCCACCTCTAACCATGTTCTTAAAAACCTCAATAAATCATGTCATGCATGCCGTGCTCGTGGGAACCGTGTACATACTTGCATTTAAATTTAAATATGACATTTGGGTAATTTCACAACACATATAACATCAATGATTGAGCAATGTAATATTCATATCATTTCGGGAAAGCAAGAAAACACACTATCATAGGCCCTAGCAATATTCATAATTTATTAGACATGCATTTCCTAATTTACAACTCATTCTATTCACCTTGGCATTTCATCAAACATGGTGTGTTCATTATTCATTATTCATTTAAACCTAAATCATGCTTTTCTAGGTGAGTTTACTCACATCATAAATGTGTATTTATTATGGATACACTGCCCTCCCCATTTTAAATCATCACAACACAACCCTTGGCATCCAGTCGCCCATTCCATCTCCATTCACCATTCACAACCATCCATCTCATAGCACATGTGTAAATGAAAGAAAATCAAAAAAAATAAAGGAAAAAGAGGAACTATAACTAGGAGGGTAGTAAGAAGTACCGAGCTTGATCAAGTGAGGAAGAAATCCCCTTCCAAAAACGACCGTGAGTTGCTGCCCTAGCTTGAGGAGATGCTCCTCACGAGCTTGTGCCTTGATCTTGAAGAAAAATGGGCTTGAGTTGAGTGTGGGTTCACAAACCCCTTGATTTCTCTCCAAAATAGAAACCCTAGGTTTAGGAATCGCCTTCTCCCCTTTCTCCTATTCTCTCAAACTCTCTAAGTGTCGAATGATGCCCTAAAGGCTCGGGCAAGACTCTTAAGGTAAGAGTAAACCGACCAAAAGACCATAATACCCTTACTAAAATTTCTGCAAAACGTGAGGACCGAGCACGTTGAGCTGTGAATAGTGCCAAACACGTTGTGCTGTGAACAATGCCGAACACGTTGTGCTGTGAACAGTGCTGAACACGTTGTGCTGTGAATAGTGCTGAACTCGTTGTGCTGTGAACAGTGCCGAACACGTTGTCCGTTGTGAATAGTGCTGAACTCGTTGTCTGTTGTGTTGTGCATAGTGCTGAGCTCGTTGTCCGTTGTCTTATGTACAACGTGCCCGTCGTGAGCTGTACAACGTACACGTTGTCTGCTACACAACGTACCCGTTGTCTGTTGCATAACGGATGCACAACGTATACGTTATCAGAGCACGTCCTTAGTGCCTTCCGAGCTACGTCCTTAGTGCCTTCCGAGCTACGTTTGCCTGCAGGTCCAGACTGTTTTGGCCATATCTTTTGACTCGTTCGTCCGATTTTGACGATTCAACTTGCGTTGGGTTCGTACTTCGAAAAGGAACATTTCTGGCATTTCAAAATTTCCAATCTCTCTCTTATTTATTAATTATACCTCTTTAAAGGCAAAATGGCAACGAAAGTGTCATGCATTAATGTGAAAAGGTCCGGGGCTCTACACAAGATGGCTCCAGAAGATGAAGAGCTTATAGCCTTCCGCACCCCTAAGAGAGTGTTCTACTACATATTCATATCATTCGGCCTCAAAAATACTGGAGCAACCTACCAAACGGCCATGACCATCATATTGGAGATATTCTCTATGAAAAAGTTGAATGCTATGTCGATGACAAAACAGGCAACAAAGCAATCATCTGGATGATCTTCAAGAAATCTTCGACAGATTACGGTAGCATCAACTTAAAATGAACCCGCTCAAATGCACGTTCGGACTTACATCCAGAAAATTCTTAGGCTTTGTGGTACGGCACAGAGGAATCGAGATTGACACTACTAAGATAAAGGCCATTCGTGATATGCCCTCTCCAAGAAATTTGCGTGAGTTAAAAGGACTTCTAGGTCGACTCGCTTACATCCGGAGATTCATCTGTAATTTGGCTAGAAGGTGCCAACCGTTGTCCCAGCTGATGAAGAAGGGAATACCATTCCAGTGGGATTAGGCTTGTCAAGATGCCCTCGATAGCATCAAAACCTATCTCACCAATCCACCAGTCTTCATGGGTCCTATTAGAGGAAAGCCACTTATCCTCTATATAGCAGCGCTCGAAGGATCTCTCGGAGCTCTCCTTGCTTAGCATAACTATCAAGGAAAAGAAAATGCCCTGTACTATCTAAGCAGGACATTGGTTGGAACAGAATGCAAATATACGCCGATAAAGAAATTTTGTTTGACACTTATCTTTGCTTTGAAGAAATTAAGGCATTATATGCTCGAGCATTCGATGAAACTGATATCCAGAGTCGATCCTCTCAAATACATAATGTCTCGTCCCACTCTCTTGGGCAGAATGGCAAAATGGGCAGTACTCCTGTCCGAATTAAAAATTGAATTCGTGCCCCAAAAGGCAATGAAAGGACAAGCCTTTACTGACTTCCTTGCAGCACATTCAGTTCTTGCGGACTCGCCTTTGGTCACCGATCTCCCTAACGAAGAAGTTATGTAAGTACGAGTTAAATCAGGCTGGAAGATGTATTTTAATGGAGCTTCAAGAAGCCCTGATAGAATCAAATGCATCAACCCAAAGGAGAACAAATCAGGTGTTGGTATTGTCTTTGTCACACCAGACAACGCAATCCTACCATATTCCTTCACCCTAACAGAAGGATGCTTAAATAATAAAACTGAATATGAAGCTCTGATAGCAAGTCTCGAATTGGCTCTCGAGATCCCAATAGATGAACTAACCATCTATGGGGATTCGAAACTTTCATCAAATAGGTCTGAGGTGAATATGCTATGCGAAGAGTCAGCCTCCTTCCCTATCAGAAGAGAGTGGACCAGTTACTTGCTCAAATTCCAAGAAGCAGCCTCTTCCATGTCCATAGAGGACTTAACAATCAAGCCGATTCTTTAGCTGGTCTTGCAGCATCTCTAACTCTACCAACAGATAGAGTGCTGACCATCACAGTAGGGGAAAGAAGAACTCTCAAATCCCTTTCAGAGATAGATCTCCTGGAAACAGTTTGTTCTGTGATAACCAAAGAAAAATATGAAGACTGGCGACAACTCTTCATCGATTATCTCCAACATGATCGATTGCCTGGATACCGTGCCAAACACGCTGAAGTCCGTCCATGAGTCACAAAATTTGTAATGTTGGAAGAAACTCTATACAAAAGGTCCTTGGATGGTTTCTTAATGAGGTGTCTCTCAGGAAATGAAATAGATCAAGCCATAGAAGAAACTCATGCCAGGATCTACGGCGCTCACTAAGCTGGGCCCAAGCTACAAATGCAGCTGAAAAGATTAGGCTATTACTGGCCTACGATGATCACTGATTGTCTCAACTATGCAAGAAAATGTAAAGTTTGTTAGCTCCATGCTGATTTTATACATCGAGCTGCTGAGCCTCTCCACCAGACAACATGTTCATAGCCGTTTACGACATGGGGAATGGATGTCATAGGACCATTTACCCCACCATCATCTACTTAAAAAAAAAATGAGTAAAACAAAAAGGCCTTTAGACCAAGAAGAAGATCTAATAAAAAATTAGGGCAGTAAAAAGCTCGCTAAACTAACACTCCAATAGCTGATTTAGGCAAAATTAGAGCAATTTGACAAGCTCCTGAATACGAGCTAAAATGATTCATCATTTCTTAAAGGCTTGCCCCTAAATTACAAGTCTAAACCTTCCTAGGTACAAATGGAAACTACCTGCTTGTTCTGAAATTACAAGTTCAAACCTTCCTAGATATGAACGAAAACTATCTACTCATAAATTACGATTCTAAAATCGCTCCATTTAGAACTACGTTTGGCTTGATCCTATCATGAGTACGTAGGCAGCCTAAAAATGGGTTCAACCTGTTCTTTTAAAAGAACACCAATTCCTCAAGATACAAAGAGGAAGTCATATAAAAAAAAAGGAGTACAAGTTAAAAAAGAAAATAGAGTTTTTTATTTATAGATAACAAAATGAGGGAACTCCACATAAATCAGAGAACTCACTCGAGTTAAACAAGCAGTATCTCGAGAATATGTTATCAGCTTCAACAAGCTACTGAGTTAAATAAGCAGTATCTTGAGAATATGTTGTTAGCTCTAACAAGATACTAGAGCTGACAAGTACGGCCTTGAATGGTCAGAGGTCAGAATGCCATATTGATGGATGCTATTAAGAATAGAATTTTCCTCGCGACTGACTTCTTCACCATCATCTTTGGTGCTGATCCATCTCTAGGGGAGGATTCTAGCCCACCAATAGCAGCAGAGATGATGTCTGGAAGCAGAGCCAGGAATTGTCTCTTAGTGTTGTCTACCACGACAAGCTATAAAGCTGAATAAGCAATACCTTGAAAAACATGTCCCTCGACATCAGTGAAGTGGTTGTTTAGCAGCATCAAGCAACCCAGGCTAGCTTCATCGGGATAAATGAATAGAATACAAAGTATTCCCTTCAGCGCATACTCAAGCTCACCATCAAGAACATCTAAACTTTTAACAGATTCCAAGATATCGAGTGTGCCCTTATGGCATCCTGTCATTAAAATAAGAATAATGTTATAAGAGAATATTAAAGTGTTGTTCACTGCTATCTGCTTTACCAAGTCACATAGCTCGACAACTTCAGTCTTACCAATGATAAGACTCTTTGTAATCTTCAAACAATGAATGAAGACAAACCCGGATTCGTTGATCTTCAACAGATCAAGGACATTCCATCTCGAAGCATGCTGTGATGAAAGATTCATTCTGTAGAAGAAAAAAGAGCACGAAGTCAGTAAGGATACATATATATCATTTATTGATAAAAAAAACCATCATTAGATTTCATGGATAAACCTTTTGGATTTAACCAAAAATTGGAAAAATCCAAGTCTGTGGAGAAACTTTTGGATTTAACCAAAATTTAGAAAAAATCCAGGTCCGCGGGCAAACTTTTGGACTTAACCAAAATTTGGAAAAGTCCATAGTCCGCGGAAAAACTTTTGGGCTTACCCAAAATTCAGAAAAGTCCAAGTCTGCGAACAAAGGTCTGTGGATGAAATTGGTCCGTAGACAACTCTGCGGACAGGAGGTTATCTCTTAGATGACTCTTCAGGTTTTTCTCATCAGAAAACCTTAGAACTCCGGTAAATGGCATTGGAAGTCTGATTAGAATGTCAAGAAAGGCATTCCGAAGCTTTTGGATGAGGAAAATCCTCATCCCCTTCTTTTGAGAAGCCAAGAAACCCAAAAGAAAGGGTTTCTCCTCTAAAAGCCGAATCGAACATACCTTAAAAATAGATGATCGGATTAGAGAAGAAAAAAAATTCTTTTCTGAAAAGTAAAAGAACTCTGGAAGAAAAATAACCAGAGTTCTCTCTGATTCTGGAGAAGGAGAAGGCGAAATGCCTTCTCCGAAGGCTAAGGGTCTTTTTTATAGAGGACCCCTCGTTTAATTTAGGCCATCAATTTCTTTGAAATGGGCAACCTAGATGGATGGAATTTCTCCAGCCACTCTTGCGTAGGTTGTTGGAGTCCCTCATTATTAGGACTCCTCGAAACCAGGAGGGTTTCTCGAAACCCACTACAATGTAGTGGGTTGTCCGTTAAGATACAGCCCGCGTAGTGGGGAGACAATAAGCCTCCCCATGCTCACTGCCATATGGCAGGTTCTGAATGGCTGGACCATTCTCAGCCGTTCAGATCCTGAGGGGCATTTGTGAGCAGTGAAATCTCACCGCCCGTAAGGCGGGTGCATGATACACCTGCCTAGATAGGATCACCATCCATTGAATGGGCGGTTAGGCTTCGCACATGCTAAAGGCATGCGCACCAGCTGGCCAAGGGCTGGCTTACTGCCAACCCACCTAGCATTAAATACTAGCGGCAGGGCATTAATGCCCGTGGACATCCTTTGTGCCAGTCCTTAGGGGACTGACATGTGAATAGGGTTTGTCCTCGCAGACAGACCCTAATTCAAACTTGCGGACAGACTCCACGAGTCCATCTGTGGGCCAGTCAATGACTCGCCCAATCCGTGACCATAAAAGACCATGGACCTAATCAAGACCAAGGGTTGGACCCTTGGTCCCATCCTGTATTGGTCCGTGGACTAACTAAGGTTAGACCCTGTTCCGCAGGCCAGATATACTTGGACCTGACTTAGACCGCAGGTGAGACCATGGGTCTCAACTCTTTAATAAGGACTGACCAGGGTCAGTCCTTTCCCAGATGACAGCCATTATCTAAGCGCCATGTGACAAAGAATCCTTAATAAAAAGGACTCTCTGCCAGCTTTGGGGGATCCCAAGATAGAGATCCCCCTCTCTTTTTCTAATGAGAGTGTCATATAGCACCTTATTCGGAAGGGAAAGTTATCTCTTGCCTTTTCTGGAAAGATAAGAATCTTTCCCCTTTTGGGGGGGGGGGAAAGTTTGATCCTTCCTAGTTTCCTAGAAAAGGAAACCAATTTGGAGTCCTTAAAAAAGGACTCCCATCCGTATAGTTTCTCCAAGATAAGAGAAACCAGCTCTCTTGGACAGATGGTTATCTCTAAGGAGAGTTGACCTCTTTTGATTTCCTAAAGAAGAGGAAGTAAAAGGGGAGTCCAAAGAGGACTCTGCAAAAAATATAAAAGAGAGTTTCTCACAAGAAACTCCTAACAAGAAGAAGGCAAAATACCTACGTAGAAAAGAAAGAAGAAAAAACTTATTTTTGTAGGAATAATAGCAACCAAGAAGGAAGAAGGATCTCCTCCATATGGAGAATACCAGGTGAACCCTTAGTATGTTATCTCTCTTTCTTTTCTTTCTTTTTGATGCTAAAACCTCTATGAGGTATCTTGTAATGCCTACATGTGATCTAGGCAACCCCATTGAATAAATAAAAATATATTTTATTCAATACATCTGTTCTTCTTTAATTTTTCTTCTTAATCAGAGTTTCTTCTCCAAATAGGGAAGGTAATTAACAGTCTGAGTTTATTCAGATTGGAAGGATAGTCCCCCATAACAAACAATAAACTCCATACAATAATGGAGGAAATTTGATAAGCAAAGAACAAATTTTTGTTGCTTACAATCCCTAAGTCCACAGACTTAATTGCAATCAAGGCTTCTCCCGATTACAACCAATCCTTGGGTATGCCGGCCAAATTAACCTTAAATCTGTATATTCCACACATCACCTAGCCTTTACCCGATGACTGCCAGGAACAACACCTCTGACATAAACCACTGTCAGGAACAACACCTGTGACAGATCACTTTATATTTTTCCACTGTGGGAACACCGGTTCACAAAACCATATTTTTCAAGACATATATCTAATCGCTAGGATACACATCTGATCGCCAAGATACAGATTTGATAGCCAGGAAACCCATCCAACCTGTCAAGAAAAAAAACCTATTTGACATACAAGGAATGTACCTTTGACTAACAGGAAATACCTGACCACCAGAAAACACCTATCTACCAATAACACATCTGACATATCACTCTGCCAAGCATTACACTTCTGACATAACTCCCTTGTCAGGCAACACATCTAATAACCAGGATACACATCTGATCGTCAGGATATACATTTGATTGTCAAGATACCCATCTGATAGCCAGGAAAATCATCCAACCTATCGGGAAAACAAACCCATCTGACATGCCAGGAACACACTTATGACTAATAGGAAACATTTGACCACCAGGAAACACCTAACTACCAGAAACACCTCAGACAATATAACCTTGTAAGAAAAAACACCTTTGACAGTTTAACCCTGTCAGACAAAACACATCTAACAGTATCCATGCTAGACAAACCAACTCTGACATCAAATCCTATCAAACATAATACCTCCGACATCAAATCTTGTCAGACAAAACACCTCTGAAACCAAATTCTGTTAGGCACAATACTTCTGATAGTACAACGCTTAATCTAACCTTTGTTGGGTTGTACTTGCCCTTGTAGCACATCATCCCTCAAGGTAACAATCCTGTAACATCACAGTCTTTGTTGGGCACATACTTGCCTACACAGGTCAATGCCCCCTCAATGTAACATCATTGAGGTCGTAAATTCAATACATCCCTGGGCTGTAGACCCCAATCCAACATTGAGTCCATAGAATCGTTATCCATATTAGAATCCGGTACCATCGAAAAGCCTTATTACCATGGCATCCCATACCACCATGATAACTATTCATCCCTAGTAATTTTTCGATCAAATATAATATGTTTGTCTTATTGAAATCCTTTACTGTTTAATTCCAATCATTGATAATCCATTTCACCCCATTCACCCATATTTGGGCTTACACATCACAACCCTTTTTTCATGCATGTATTTCACCATCCAAATAATCCATCACCCATACACATCATTCCAAGACATTCCAAATATTTCAATTCAATAAATCATACACTGATCATTCAGGCACCGTGAATTCCGAGTTGTTTAGCCCGAAACCGAGGTTTATGCCCCTCTACTCAATTTCCAAGCTTTTCCATCCCTTCCATACATATATCGGGTCTCCTTAACTTTTTCATCCACGGCATAACACACAAGTCATTCCACATAAATAAAGTAGTTTAAATAAGGAAAAATAGAAGAGAAGGAAAGGGTTTTACCTCATGCACGTAAAACGTGGCTCCGGATGGCAAAATGGATGTCGCCAATGCGTCCGGGACGTCGAAGAACCTTAGGGTAGCCCTTCTCTCTCTCTAGCCTCTACTTTCTCTCTCTACTCTCTCTCTACACAAATCAAAGCTCCAGATGGCGAAACGGACATCGCCAATGCGTCCGGACATTGAAAAACAACAAGGTAGACCTCTTCTTTCTCTCTCTTTCTTTCTCTCTACTTTCTCTCTCCTCACTTTCTCTCTCTAGAAATTCCCATGCAGGAGTTTGGCTCTCTCTCACGAAATGAGGAGAAAATAAGGGCTGGATCCCCGTTATATAGGGGAGGAAAGGGGGTGAGTCACCATGGTGAGGTGTCCCCCATGATGTCATTGATGACATCATTGTGTGATATCATTGATGACATCACACACTTTGACTATTTGACTTGTTGACCAGTTTCCCACTTTTCATGCGTACGACCCCCCATAATTCCACAAAACGATGTGCGATGATGACAAAACGACAGGTGACCGTAGAAGGGGCAGTCCGACACCCACTGTGCGAATCTCGAAGAAAAATGTTGAGTTTTGACAATAAAATCGAAGTCCGGTAGAAAATTGCAAAATCCACAAATTTCCTGATTTTAGATACTAAACACGTCGTAGTTTCGTAGTTTGAGTTGCAATAAAGTCAAGACGACAAGTAGTCATCCAGATGGTCGACCAACACGTGGTGTGTGAGTTTCAAAGATTTCTATTTGGGCAATCGATAAATATTGAGTACGGATTGAATATCGAAACCCACGGATTTCCTGGTTTTCTTACGTACAAGACCCCGCGGTTTTGCAAATCGATTTGTGATGAAGCCGACACGACGAGGAAAAACACTGATTTTTATCAGTTAAACCCAATCTCGCACAAAAACCCAATTCCCACAAATTTAATCAATTTTAGTACAATTCATCCTAGTTAAGGACCAATAACCCAAAAATTTTATTATATTAAAATTCTGGGTTGTTATACCTGACCTCAGGATTTTCTTCCAAAAATCTGGGTTGTTACACAAAATTTAATATCATTTCATATAAACATGACAATTAATAAATAAAACTAATTGTTTAAATTACAAAAGAAAGAAAAAAAGAGGGATGGCATGGCAGTTCTTCCATGGGAGACAAGGGTTGCTGCGATCTCTGGTCAAATAGAGAGGTGGTTTTTTTTCATTAGAGATGACAACAGGAAGAAGAAATGGGGACTATCGTCATTTTATAACTAATGGGTTTTTATATAAAATTTGGTGTATAGTCATAAAAAAAATTGAGGTGCGCCTAACACCACCCTAAAAATATTGATTGAATTTTGTCATTATAACAAAATTGCCTAAAAATATTGATTGAATTTTGTCATTATAACAAAATTGCCCCTCAAGGGCGTAACCGGACTCTCCCAAGTCGGGTTACAACTGGAGAGGATTACGAGTCTTACCTAATTAAGGATGCCATTGGTGCGAGCATTTCCCTTATAAAACATTTCATGCGAGTAATTTGGCCAATTCCGGACACTTTAATTCTATATGGAGTAAGAAGACAAACTAGGAAAGGAAACATTTCATGCATATCTGTTTTCTCGTAAGCTAACTGAGAAAAACAAAATCCACATGAAACGAAGTTTTCATCAGATAAAATATTTTCTCAAGGTTAGTTAGCCAAGAAATACTGCGTTTTTGTCTGTCCCCTTCAAGTTATAAAATTTACTTTCTTGAGCTAACGTCGGAAGCCATCAGAGTATCAATGCTTCCAATTCCGCACGACGAACCCGAGAGGCCTTTTAATGGCTGAATTCTTACATGAACAAAAGCATGGTTTCATTAATTTACTTCAAACAGCCTATCCTTTCATATATTCGCCGCAATTGTCGATGGACTTGCGCCGAGGCCAATTTTTGAACGATTTCATGCTTATAGCAAGACATCCCCTATGCTATTTTGATAAGTCCGTAGGCACTTTTGGTTCCTCGCCAATTTTATTTCTAGGCACTAAGTGTGTGATCAAGCAGTATATGTAAGGCTGTTCTGGTTCGATAATTCTTCCTCTTAACCTCCATAAACTGATCTTCTCCTCTCTCCATCTCCTTGGCTTCTTTTACTTCTGTAGAAATGACCCATTTGAACCTTACAGGTTGTAAGAAGAGGAAGAGAGGAGAGAGGGTCTTTAGATTCAAGACTTTCGGTGAACCCGGACACCCAGTTGAGTTTAATGGATCGTTTCGCCAAAACATCAGAGACCTTCTTGAATTTGGGCATCAAGAGGCTAATTTATGCTGTGGAATGCTAAACTGGTCATTCCAGCTTGAACTCAATCGCCATCCTCCCATCCATATCTCACTGTTCATCATTGAAGAACCAATCGGGGCATCTGTTAATCGTCACTGTAATCGGTGCCAATACGTGGGTAAAATCTTTATGTCAAGCCTTAAACTAATTATCATGTCATCTGTTTTCTTTGTATACTACATGTTTAAATTTGTATTTTATAGATAAGACCTACCAGCCTCATGTTGAATCATGCGGCTCCAAGCGGATGTAACTGACATTTAATGGATTCAATTTGGAACCGATCTTAACCATCTGATCTATTACTTTCTTTTCGACAGTAAGAAATATTATGATGAACTGGCTCGAGAAAAGTCTATAGCTAGAACAAATGGTTTCTGTCATTCCATCAGGTTGATTTCTAGTATAGAGATGTTTTACAAAAAAAAAACTCCCTCTATTACTGTGCATTGTCAAACGGTTTTATTGTCTAAAGATTTTACAAATATTTTTGCTATTGATCTATTTTAGCTAGACCTGTCCGAAATAGACAAGATTAGATAAGATCTACCAAATGAACCTTGAGAGCATATTATCCTCTCAGGGTCTACAGGATGAATATGAATATCGTAAATATCGTCTTACCATTTTTCTCATGGTGTTATTGATTTGGCTATAGCTCAGGTTGGGGGCACCACATGATTTGCAACAAGAAGTATCACTTTGTGGTGCCCTCCAAGAGAACTGTGCTTGCAGCGGCAGCGTGTCTGACTTGCGAAGGCAGTTCCGGAGGGACTGAAGTAACGACAGGTAAGTCAAATTTAATTGAGTTGCAGGGCCATCTTATGCATGGTGTCTTCCACTCGAATGGGTTTGGGCACTTGCTCTGTGCTAATGGAGTGGAAAGAGGTTCACAATTGGCTGGGCACGAGATCATGGACTTTTGGGATCGGATATGCACCAGATTGCGAGCAAGGTTAGACCCGATTGTTAGTTATATCCAGTTATTACCTTTTCTTTTGGTTAATCAAATGTCTAATGATCAATAATAAGGCACTCTTTCGGTGGGAGACCAGTTCCCAACTTCCCATAACTACCTTCAGATACTTAATATAAAGAATGATCCAGTGAAAGCTCTTGAGGTTTCTTCTGGTTATATCATAGATCTGGTGGGAGAGTTTCAGCTTCCATCACCATCCAATTAGCATTGGATGCACGACAGAACACCGAGTTCCTGATGAGGCTTTCACCAAATTACTGTTCAATCAATATAGGAAGGTAACAATATTCATGAACCTAAAACTTACGTTTGAGTTTCCATTTGGTTATAATTGACTTAAATCAAGGATGAGTGAGAGCTAACCAGTAGAATAGACCCCAAATGTAGTCTAGTAGTGCCCTAGGTCCCTCCAAAAAAAAAGAAAATACAATGAATATATTGGCATGCTACGATCATTGATGGGGTTGATCTTCATAGGGTAACTTTTTTTTAATGGAAAATGGATGCTTTAGATTTCATCTGCCTCAACATTAGTGAGCTACACTAGTTGGACAGTATTCAAGCCTTATTTACCATGAAAAGCTTAAGCTAAAATCTTTGCTTAATTTGGTAGGAAAGTAAGTCTAAACGACGTTTCACAGAAGAGAAGCATGGATTTGAGGTTACTCCATGGGGTAGCCTATGGAAAGTCATGGTTTGGTCATTGGGGCTATAGTTTTGGGCATGGAAGCTATGGTGTTACACAACCTATGTACCAGAAAGCAATAGAAGCAATACAAGGCATGCCCTTATGCCTACTCATTCATCACTTTGGTAGTTCGAATCGCGATATTCCAGTCATCTTCCACAGGTATCAAACAATGGCAGGTCATTCGTTGGTGATGCTGGGCGATCTATTCCGTTTCATGCTGGAACTGAAAGGCCGCCTTCCTCTAGAAACTTGCCCCACTTCGGGTAACTCAGGATTCATGGTAGAAACCACTTGTAGGTGGTCTCCAAAGCGTGTAAAAATGGCAACTCGAGTGATAGTTGAAGCTTTAAGGAGGGAAGATTTCAGGTGGGTCTCAAGGCAAGAAGTTAGGGATGCTGCTCGCGCCTACATTGGTGACACAGGATTACTTGATTTCGTGTTAAAATCACTGGGGAACCATGTGGTGGGAAAATACCTGGTTAGGCGCAGTTTAAATCCAGTGACCAAAGTTCTAGAGTATTGCTTAGAAGACATCTCTAACACATTTCCTAATCAAGAAATTAAGTCTTTGAATCATCCAAAAGCAAAGGCTCATTACCAAATTACAAGGCTTCAACTCATGAAGGATATGTTCTACTTCTACAAATGCATCCTCAAAGAGCAAAGGCCAACAGTGACCACAGGGATATTTACGGCAATCCCAGTAGCAACAAGGATAATTCTGGACACCAAGCATTTTGTCAAGGATTATGGAGGAGATTTATCCCTGAAAATGGACGAAAATTTAAAGCTACTGTGCACAGTTTTGTTGAGAAACAAGAACGAAATATCCGAAGGGATAAAGAAGACTCTGCAGCCATATGAGTTCATTGTTTTACCGACTCATGCTACCATTGGAGAGCTTAAGCTCGAAGTTGAGAAGACCTTCAGAGAGGCATATTGGGGTTTGAGGAGCTTCATAGTGGATTCCATTGTGGGTCTGAACACCAAGGATTCTGATTTAGTTTTTGGGCTTGTTGAAGCAGGTTGTAGACTTGTTTTTGAGGGGAGGATCGAAGAGACTGAGGGGATCTATGAAAATAGTACTAAAAATAACTGCATTGTTGATTGCCCTTGTGGAGCTACGGAAGATGATGGCGAACGGATGATCTCATGTGATATTTGTGAAGTTTGGCAGCACACTCGTTGCGTTCGGATCTCAAATACTGAAGATCTTCCTCATATCTTTATCTGCAATCGGTGCGAGAATGATATCATGCTCTTTCCTTCTCTACCATAACCATATACAAGTCCATTTCTCTTGGTTTTATTAAGTACCAAAATCAAATGCCTATAAGTCAGGCAGGGGAATGGTAATGCATATTTAGTACAGCTTTCACATGAAATGCATGAAAGTTTATACTTATGGTGTTAGTTTGCTTCGTTTTTCTTCGGATTATGGCAATGGATATTACAACTTTTATGCGTAACATGTAGACACGTTGCCAAGGCAAAATCTGTAGACCCAAACACTACTACATATGATGAAACACAAGAGAAACAAGTAGGGAAATGTAACAAATGAAGATGATCAGATGAATCAAGTCAATAGTCAAGCATTATGCCATAAGATTTGGCGGGGTATATTTTTACACCACTTTCCAATCTGATGCAACCCTCTTCCTATATCCGGTCTAGGAACTGGCAATGTAGTGCAAAGAGTGAGAACTCTCCTCATTTATAGAACATTATCCTGTTCTTAATAACTGAAGAAAAAAGAAGACATGACGAGGTGAAGGATTGGTTGCTACCTAAAATGATAGAGAGAATTTCTATTGTTTGTCATTGTGCCCCAGGACGTTCTTGGTGTTGGCGATGGGTGGGTCGGAGCCGGGATTAGTCCTGACCCGAAGGATTGGAGACACCCCGAGTGATGTAGCGTACGTACACTAGGGAATAACTTTGATCACGCCAATCACACAACCTTTCACTAAATCTGTTGATTTTCTTCAAGAAAAATACCAGGAATAATGAACATCCACTGTCTTGTTGATTCATAGGAATACCAAGAATAATATGGAAAAGAGAGAACTCTCTACAATTTTATTCAAAACAAACAGTCCTTACGAGGCTAGAATTAATGGTGCTAAACAAACAACTCTATAAATATGATGCTAAATTAAGTAAAACACGAAAATTACTAAAAATGTAAAAAAAAAAAGTGAACTAACCACAGAAATTACTAATACTGAATACTAGAAGCATGCCAGAATCAATGGTGTACGATTCTGATTTCTGAAACTAAAGTTATTACTAAAACAAAACTTTTCAAAAAAAAACAAAATTACTGTTTATGAGGCCTAAACAAGTGTATCTGGTCAAAACTTGAAAAATCCATCACAAAGCGATGGATCTTGAAGATTTCGATGTTTCCAGCCAGCCAAATAAATTTCACGTGATTCGGACTCCGGGGCTCATGATTTCTAATAGAGTTCTTTGCCCTTCGTTCCATGATTTCTACTATGACTTTCGTTTGGATTGTTGGCAATCCAACAATTCCATGAAATTCTTTGTCACTTGTTCTACATCGCCGAGTCACCCAAAAATAAAATTGAAAAAAAAAAAAGAGCCCGGGACAAGGGAGGGCAGCTGCCTCAACTTGAACTTTTGAATTTTTTTCACTTTTTATGCTATATTAATTAAAGGTATTGTCAATTTCATTAGACCAAGTGAATGTGGTAACCTTCACTATACTAAGACAATTTTATCCTTATATTAATTATCAAACTCATTAAAGTTAAGGATAATTTTATCTTTTCATAATGGACCAATCACTAGAGAGATCACAATTTGATTGTTTTAAGGAATTGTCCCATATGGAAATACTAAACTATCCTTACATTTAATAGAATGATATTTAATATATACATAGGAGTAACAAAGATTTAGTAAACATTACAAGTTCACTATTTATAGTTAACGATCTTTCCCATTAATTAACTATTTAACAGGGCATAGCCATGAGGCAAAGGCCAAGGAGGCAACTTTAAAATTATGATATATTATATATCTTTTAACAAATAAAACTCTCTCTCTCTCTATATATATATTATAATGACTTCAAATAAGTCTCAATTTTATTTTATTTTTTTTCCGGAGGCTACTCCCAAAACCTCTACGAGAGGTTGGAACCCCTCCATACCCCCTAGACTCAAAATATTTCATACATGCCTAATTATTCTCCACAATGCCCATTAACAACTATTGAGATTATCAATCAACCATTGCTAATTGCCTCCTATAAGAAAATCCAGGCTTCGCCCATGTACTATGGATTTATAAACAACAATAGCAGTCGTAAAAGAATAAGAAAAATAGAATGCACCGGCAGAATTGTGCTCTTCCTTTTCATTATTTCAGTTGAATTTTCAACTCGATTTCATTCTTGAAATCTTAACTTCTATCATCCATTCCCTACTAATATAATGAGATTTCTCGGTTCAAAAGTTGATTGATATTTACATTAATTCCAAAAATGTCCTTTCACTTCTATCATCCAGAATTCTCCTCTTAGAAACCTTAGACTAATTTTTTCTAAATCCCTAAATAATCATGTATATAAGACAAAAATTTCATTAAATATTTTGCTTAATTTCCATACTATCCCTTACTCATTTATATTATACTTTTTAGACTTGAAATTCTCTACAATTATATACTCTTTAATTGTGGTTAAGATTCATCCACCCTTAGGGTTCACCCACTAATCTCAGACTAACTACAGTTAAGAGGTGTCAAAAGAGAGTTCCCCTAGGATTCACCCACCTATTCTTGGTTTTTAGAAAATAATGTTAATTTTTTAAACCCTAGTTAAATTCACTAACTCCTAGGGTCAATTGTTTTTTCATATTTATTTTCTAAAACTAAGGATAGGTGGGTGAACCCTAGGGCTGGGTGAATCTTAACCACAGTTAAAGGGCGTCAAAAGAGACAAATGGCAACCTCAAGGGCGTACCTGGACTCTAATCGTGGTTAAGATTCACCCACCCCTAAAGTTCACATACTTATCCTTGGTTTTTAGAAAAAAACTTAATTTTTTTAAAATCCTAATTAAAATTCAATAACTCCTAGGATTAAATTATTTTCATATAGTTTTTTCTAAAAAACAAGGATTTGAGGGGTGGGTGAATTTTAACCACAGCTAAGGAGTGTTAAAAGAGACACATGGCGACCTTAGTAGCATAATCGGACTAATTGCTCTCTTGGCAAAACTCTTCTAAAGAAGAACGTCTTGCCAATAATTGCTCTCTTGGCAAAACTCTTCTAAAGAAGAACGTCTTGCCAAGGCCCCGCTCGCCTCCTTTCTTTGCTATACCCAAAATGATCCTACATCTTATTTCTATAACTAACGTGTCCCTCACAATTTTTTTTATAGGGGATATCTAAAATGTCCCTCAAGTTTCTTTACTCAAAATATTCCTTATTTTTTTTCCGAATGCCCTCATTAGGGTCCCTCTTCCCAGTCTCTCTCCCCTTCCACTCTCTCACATGCATCGCACGTGCTGCCCACTAGTATTTAAAGAAAAACAAAACAGGTACTTTTGAGAATCAATTCCCACAAACAACTTTTATTTATTTATTTATATATTTATATGTAGAAATGGATGCTACTTTTCCAACTCCACTGTCTACTCTTCCACCCCTATTCCCATCCCCACAATCCCCACCGTCATGTCCACCACCACCCTTGCTGCCAGCCTGCCACCACCTCCACAATCACTGTCAACATCACCACCTTCACCTCCACCACCATTACCACTTTCTCCCCACCGTCATTGCCACCTCCAACCACTCCATCCTTACTATTCTACAATGATCATATTTTTTCCTACCCAAACGTCATTTTTGTTGTTTTTGTTATTCAAAATAGAATCTAACTGAATGTTTCCAAATGGGTTCGCAACATAAAATCAATTATGTGAATTTAATAAATTAGAAATTGATTCATTTTCAGAATTATAGAATCACCAGAATTGTAGAATCACCAAACGTGATTTTTGTTGTTTTTGTTATTCAAAATAGAATCTAACTGAATGTCTCCAAATGGGTTCTCAACATAAAATCAATTATGTGAATTTAATAAATTAAAATTGATTCATTTTCAGAATTATAGAATCACCAAACGTGATTTTTGTTGTTTTTGTTATTCAAAATAGAATCTAACTGAATGTTTCCAAATGGGTTCTCAACATAAAATCAATTATGTGAATTTAATAAATTAGGAATTGATTCATTTTCAGAATTATAGAATCACCAGAATTGATGCCAAATGGACCCTAAATTTGCATGGCCCCAACCTGTCCAAGAAGTCTATGTTCAAAACTAAATATATTGACCCTACAACCAAAAAAATAAAATAAATTTACCCTAATTTGCATGCCCCCAACCTGTCCAAGAAGTCTTTGTTCAAAACTAAATTTACCCAAAATACCAATTATAGAAAAAGTATCATAATACCCTTCCTGTTTCTTAACTGAAATCACCTCAGCATTTTTTTTAAAAATGAGCCTAATATCTTTTCTTCTTTTTATTACTCTAAAATGCCCAATAAAGTATCGCCATTATTATTTTCGTTTGAGTACTATATGGTTCAGTGAATACGCACAAATAAGGGTACCATGGGTTCTTCTTTTTCTCCTTTCCCTCTCTTCTTTTGACCCAAAAATCGTTTTATTTTTGGTTGACGTTTTGGGGAGGAGGCCTTCCATCCTCCATGTGCTCCCGTCACCTTCAACCATGGTAGTGGATCATCTCACATGAAAGACAAAAAAAATGAAACAAAAGGTGGCACCAAAAAGAAGTTGGGAGTGGTAGCATCTCACTCACTGAAAAGAATAAAGATAACAAAGGTGCTATTTACAGCCAAAAAGCTTGCATCAAATGACACTAACATGTCATCCAAGCTTTGCAAGGAAGGATCTAAGGAAGATGGCATTGCTACTTTTAGTTCACATCAATAAATGTTTGTAGAAAAAAAAAAGTGAGCCCCCCACAAACCCTAATAATTAGGTGAGATGTTGGGGTCCAATTTGGCAACACTTTGATCCATGGCTCTTTGTATTAAATCTCAAATTTGGTTTGTGATTTTTCAAGAAACAATCCATGTGAGAGGCTTATCTTTAAATCCTAAAGCCAAAACAACAAGATCTAAAAGATAAAATCTCCTCTTTTCTAATAGCCTTAAGTTCACGTAAGAGGCAGTAAATGAAGCTGGAAGTGACATGGGAGCAACCTTTGAAGACAAGCAAAGCTTGTGATTTTTATTCTTAATTTATTTTATTTTTTTTACCATAAGCATCATTTATTACTACTAGTAGTTAGAGTTATTATTATTATTATTATTAAACGTGGATATCCTGAGCCTTAAAGACTCATACTAGTCCCATGTGGTGCATAGGGATTACCCCCATCCCATACAACCGATATTGAGGGAAGCCCAAGAATCGACCTCGAGAACTCTAGGTTTACAGTTTGTCCTTCGGCCACTGGGCTACACCCCTGGGTTACTAGTAGTTAGACTTAGCAGTTAGTAAATGGAACAATTATCTACTATTAGTAGATAGTGCCACGGAGTGTCTCTATCTTGTCCACACATAGGCCATGTAAGTTATTGAATAAGGCCTCGGATTGTCTCTACTAGAAAGGGCTCTCGGGCAACCATAGAATAAGGGACATGTGGCATTAAAAAGGGTAGAAGTCATTTCAATTTTATGGCATTACTGCTCTACATTTGACATGTGAACACTTGTTAATGACAAAGGATTGTCTCTGGCGATGCCAGAAAGGTGGTCTCAGGCTTCCACACATTATTCCATGATTTTGACTTCTCCATACATTTTGTGACATGTGATGATAAAGTGGTCAGAAAAAAGGGGGCTGGAGAGATATCAAGTGGGGAGAAGTCAAAATCATGGGAGAAAATGAAATGACTTCTCCCATTTTTTATCGCCACATGTCACATAATGTGTGGAAGCCCGAGACCACCTTTCTAGCATCGCCAGAGACAATCCTTTGCCATTAACAAGTGTTCACATGTCAAGCCGTAAAATTGAAACGTCTTCTCTAATCATGGTGACAATGATCACGCCTTATTAACGCAGTGCTTGGGACGATGCAAAATCAATAGTGAATCCTCGAATTATGTGTGGGGTAGGTCTGTCAAAGGGCTGGGCCAGGGCTGAGCTTAGGCCATACCAGGCCCAGCCCACAATCACCGGGGTGAGGCCCTAGCCTGGACATGCTAGGCCTAAGCCTTACCCTCAAGGGCCAGGGTTGGGCTAGGACCGGGCAAGGGCCGAATGAACAAAAACAATTATCATGTTTAAGCAATTTTGTTTCCGACGTTGACTGTCAATCTAACATACAACTTTCCTCCTTTATTTAGGCTTGATAAACACTTCACAAACACTTCGATTACAATAGAGATTAGATTAAGTTAGGTTTACTTTATAATAAGGGGGATTGGTGAAATTACTATCACACACCCCAATTGTCACTATTAAATTGTTAGATTAAAAATAATAATATAAATTATAATATTCTAAAAAGATACTACACTTCTATTACACATAGACATGGTGGCTTTTATTAGATTTTAAAATAAAATGTTACTACACTACAAGTGATAGTCTATTACACATACCAGAAAGTCTTAACCTTAGGTTATTATAAGTCTTAAACTATTATATTATATATGTAATATTTTATATGGTATAACATATAAATTAGAGGGTCAGGCCAGTTCAAGTGCTTACCAAGCCCGGTCCTCAAGTAAGAGGACCTTTCAAAATTAGGCCCGACTCGGCCCTAAGGTAGAAGAAAAAGCCCTCTATTTTATGGTTGGGTAGGGCTTGCCCCCTCATCAAAGGGCCGGATTGACAGCCCTATGTGGGGGCATATATATATATATATGCCATGTTTTATACGATTCGGCTCATGTAAGGCTTGGTTTGGCTTGAGCTCGGCTTGGCATGAATATTAATAATAAGTTATATTAGTGTCAGTTATATATAACACTAACATTGATTGAAAAAAGAAGCTTAACTACTAACCCTGACATCAAAACAACAAACAAAATAGGTTTAACTCTTTTTTAGTATGATACATCAAGCTGAGCTCGATTAGAGCTTGAATTAAATTGAACTCGAGTCGAGCTTGAGCTTGACAAATCCTATTTGAGCCTAGCATGAGCCGAGCCTAGCTTGAACATGTTTAATATGAGCTCGAGCTTGGCTTGAATATACCCCTAAATATAACTAAAGCCAGACAAATATTGTTGGACAAATAGTTGTTATAACAGGCTATACCATTTATGTTAAGAGCTCGACCTAGGCAGGATGCAATAGAAACAAAGACATGGAACTGGGTACCTACTCTGAAAGGCCAAAACGAGCCATTTGATTAAGAATTCTTCATTTCAGATTGAATCTCCCCAAGTATCTGTTGTTCCTATTGGAATACCTTACAAAGCTACTTAGCCGCCTATGCAATTAAATCACTACCCCCCAAGTCAAATTGGTGCTTGTTGTTTCACCAGGTGCAGCGTTAATGCTTTTTGCTGGTTGGTTCCATCATCCCAAAGCTGCTCCAAAATTAGCTTAGTTCCAAGATGTAGAATCTATGTTGAATCACCTGCCTAAACTACTCTATTCCGAGGAGTGCTAGTCCTACTCTTAGGCAGTTTCTACTCTCAGCCTCAACCAACCTAAATGTTCAAATTTTTTAAAAAGAATGAATTTTAATGTTTAAAAGTGTTTTTAGTTGCTTTGGGACACTTGATTAGCTGAAGCTGAAGGTGGGGCTAGTACTCATTCTATTTAGTACCTCCTAATCATTGCCACAACTTTTCCATCAGCCAGCCTAACCTCTTTGCCCGATTTTTGTTCCTTTTAATTGTGGTTAAGAGTCACTAACCCTTAGGGTTAAATAATCTACTTTGTTTTTTAGAAAAAAATAAATATAATTGTTTAAATTCTGTTAAATCTTAACTTTTTTTTTTTTTTTTTGAAACCAAGGTTAGATGTTAGTGAATCTTAAATCCACTGACTTTCAATTAAGCCATCCACTTTTTTGGTAATCAAATGTACAATGGATCTAGGAAAGTTTGTGGGCTGCCAAGCAGAAAGAGCCTGACAAGGGCCAGTTGTAAATCTGGTTTACACAGCTATCACTTTATACCTATCTATTATCCACACTACTAAGGCGAAAACAATGAAGAAATACAAAAGAAAGTAAGAAAGGATGCCATCAACAAGCCAACATTGGAGACATATTATCTATTATCCACACAAGTAAGGAGAAAACAATGAAGAAATACAAAAGAAAGTAAGCATCAACAAGCCAACATTGGAGACATATGGATGGGATCAGCATTTGCCTTGAAGAAAAACAATGATATCCAACACACAGTAGAAACTAATAATCAATGGAAGATGCTCCTTTGAGACAAGACAATCTCGGAACATTGTGTTTGGAAACAATCCATTTCTACTTACATTTCCTTCCATGACCCCTCCACTTTCGTAGCAAGATACGACTAGTCACACCACATATAATACCCATTGAGAAAAGAGAGAGCGACTCAAGCAAACAAAACACTTTTGGTCAAAAATTCTTTTTCCACTTGTTTTCTTCTGTGTGGATCATTTTCTCATGTCTTAATCATGTTAGCCTATGTTTCCCTAATGGTTGGTTAGGTTGGATCTTCAAAATATATTGTTCATTAAGGCTAATAAAATAATGGTTTTGAGGTATTTCATTAGACACCTGCCCCTCTAGCTTAGATGGCGAGGTGTACTCCTCTTATGAGGGTGGTTCTGGAATCAAGTCTCAGGAGAAAACCTTTTTTTGATGTGGCAAGCAAGAAGGTCTATTCATCTATTACTTTCCACTTAACTTTACTACCAACAGTAGATAAATAATGTCTTGTAACGAGGAAAAAAAATCTTTATCAATATAAACGGCTCAATATATTTTTAACACCTATGCATAAACCATCCTACCCTCCAATTCTATAAGGTGGGGAACCTCTCCAATCGGCCTGTCCAATGGAAGGGGATACGCTCATACCAAAGAACAGTACTCGTCATTGAGTTCATTTGTAGCCTGAGTTTTTCTGTATCAAAAGAGAAAATCTTATAGGTAGTAATAGTCTTACTTAGAAATACTTAACAGCTACTAGCATGACGAGAGCTATCTTTTTGACGTTCAAATACTTTCATCAAAAAGGCTTAAGTAGGTATATATTTGAATGATTCAATATATTTACAATCTATACAAGTGTGTAGACTTGTATTCGAGCTAAGCTTGGCTTGAGATTGATTCGAACTCAAATGTTCAGGCTTGAGCTCGGCTTAACTTGATCAAGCTCTGGAGCTCAATTTGGGTTGGCTCAAGCTTAATTCAAACTTAAAGGTTATTTTGGTCAATTTTACATCATCTTTAATAAAATCATTTACTATTAAAATACAATACAAAAAACTACATAAAATTAATCCAACAAAAATAAGATTTGAGAACAATCCTACAGTCCAGATAGTAGAGAATTAGGGCTAGGTTAGGGTTTTTGCTTTTAACTTTTCAAACTTTCTTTTGTTATTATTATCTCATTAATGCATTTATTATAAGTTAAATTATATATATATATATATATGTTGAGGAATACTGACCCCAACTCTCAGCCTCCACCAACCACCTGTCGAATTTGCAGTTATTAAAGCACTCTCTCATGAAAATGGATAAGATTTTGGTGGAGTATGAGAATAGGAGTTGAGTGAGAGGAGGGCTAGCACTCCTCATATATATATATATATATATAATATTTTGAGCCGAGTTGAGCTCAAGCCAAACCAAGCCCTAAATGAGCCATGAGCTCAGCCGAATCAAATAGGGTCCATGGTTTGATGTCGGCTTGTTTAAACATTTGATCTCAAAAACCTTGGACTGGTTGTTAGAGCCTGAAATGCCGACGAGCCAACTTGGTCTGAAAGCATGTGTGCAATCTGTTTAGAAAACCGATTTTTCAAGTGTGTTAACTAAACAAGAATTACCAAAAACAAGAAAAGAGAAATAAAAGGATACTAAGTCTATCTACTAGTTTTAATGGAGTTTATTACTTTGAAGGAGATAATTAAAGATAGTTAATTAGAGGAAGTAAACCCAATCTTCCAACTTCCTTATAACATAATAAGATAGAATTTTCATTGATGATCTTCAAAGATTAAAAAAAAATCCAATATAGACAATGAGATTCTACCATCAGTACGTACCTATGCGAACTTCAATTTTTTTGGTTCACCTGCAACCCCGGTTAGTGTGTTAGTATATCTTCTAGGTATCCTAATTATTAGTTAGAAACCCACCCTAACTACTACAATTGTTAAAAGATCATTATAATCCGAATGTAAAATAGATGCATTGTATGCTCCGTTTGTTTTGATGTAAAATAGGGGAAAACAAAAGAATTCTACGGAAAATGTCATTTTTCATATGTATGTTCTGTAGGATAATTGATATTTTCCATAAATTTCATTTGTTTTCCCCTATTTTACATCGAAACAAACAGAGCATTAAATTCCTTGTGGGTAAAATCTATAATCCAAACGCCACCTTATTGTTTGTTCATTATTTTAGTTAGTCGCAGTATAATGTGAAAGTTATTAGTCACCGTATAATGTGATAGTACTTTAAAGAGCAGTGATAGGCATACCCATGAATCCTATTTAGAAACCTAAGGCTGGACCTCATTGTTCCAGCCCCCGCCTCCTCTCTAATACTCACCACAGATCATGTGTGTGTGTGTGTTTGCTTGGGTGGTGTGAGTATTCCCTTGTCTTTGCCTTCAGTCATTGCCTTGTGGTATGATTGAGTTTACCAAAAAAAAACTAAGGTTAAAATTTTTTGACCCCTATATAAATTTTTTTTTAAAACAAAGGTTAGATACTTTAACCCTAAGGGTTAGTGAATCTTAACCACAATTAAAGGGAGTTAAAAGAGGACATGTGGCATGAAAAAGGAGGACATAATGCCGATTATTTTCCTAAATAAAATATAACTTTAATTTTTTTATAATATATATACAAAGGGGACCAAACTTTCCACATAATCAACAATTACATCCTAATTTAGGAGAGAATCATATATATTTAAAGTATACCTAGATATAAAAGAGATTTTTTTTTTTTGAAGGGGGGAGTGGGTCCTCTTGGCTGCGCCCCTGCTTCCATGAGGTGTTTATTCATTGATCAGTTAACTCAGATCACGTTTTCTTCTGATAAATTCCCTGACATAGATCGATAAATGATATAGTTGTTTACCGAAAAAAAAAAAAAACAATGGTAGATTCCGACATATGCCAACTAATTTGGGCAAAGTAGCTCATCTTACAACCAAGAAAATTCTATTGGTATAGTAAATTGTACAAGTTTATACATTTTTTATACAAATTTTGACAAGGAAAATCGTTAGCGGACCCATAGGTATGATACCTATCCTAAGGATCTCTCTTCAAACGCCACATGTGAAGAGAGTGAATTGTTAACCTTTTCAACAGGTTTCACTTTGAAGCATACCCCTCTTTAGTTAAATAAATTACAAGTCTACCACTTGTGTGACACTCTAATACACACTTTTCAAAAGACAAATATATCTCTCATACAATTCATAATTACAACTCTACCTTTTTCATTCCAAAAAGCATTACCCATCTTTTAATGTATAATTACATATGTATCCATTGACATTTTCCAAACACATTACCTTATTTCCAAACTCATCAAGTGTTTAGATCAAATGAACCAAATCCGGTTATGTCCCTAAGGTCGTTACGTGTCCCCCTCTTAACTGTGGTTAAAATTCACCCGCCCTATTTAATTCTTTTTTTTAATATCAAAATATTTAATTCTTTTTTTAACCTAAGGCTCGCTCTTGAATTGCCACATGTGAAGAGAGACGGTTGTTAACCTTTTAACCAGTTTCACGTTCAAAAAAACAAATATACCTCTCCAAAATAAGATAATTACAATTTTACCCTAAAAAACATAACCCCTATTAAAATGATATAATTACACCTCTACCCTAAAAAAATTGCCCCTTTTGATGCCAATGCGGTTAAGATTCACCCGCCCTTAGGGTTTACCCATCCATCCTTGATTTTTAGAAAAATAAAATTATTTTTTAAAACATATTAATATCTTTGTCCATAGATTGGGGGGCTGCATGAGTGATCATAATGGTCTGAGCATCATAGCCATTGGATCAAAATTGCTTTGACTAGTTGTGTAGTCTTACATGGATGATAGTTGAGGGGAAAGGACGAATCAATGTTTAGCGCTAACGCAGACTTTGAAACTTACACAGTCTGCACCACCCCCACAATTTGTATCTTCTGTGAAAGCTTAACCGGTTACATAAGTAGCCCATTTTAAGAAAACAAGTGGCTAAATAAACAAGGTCCTTCGATTTCCTAGCTTACGCATGGGTACGCTAATCACTGCTCTTTTGACAAAGCACGTTGTGTCTTCATTCTCGGAAGCACCAAAGTGTACCATTGAGCAATCGCACAAAGTCTAGGGGCTTGTACCACTTATACCATTGCATTGCATCCTTATCGGGATTTGATTAAAGCAATCTCAATCTTCAAATTGTCGGTCCATGCTCGGAAAATGATCACAATTTTTCCTACGTGTGATCACATTGGAAGAATCACCCATTCCATTGTAAAAGTGGACCTTGAGGTCTTCTGATCAGAACTCATAAAAGTTCTATCTTCGTGCAAATAATATTTTGGTACTGAGAATTCTAGGCTGACTCTGGGGAAGCGAACTTGCCCATTTTAATAAAAAAAAACAGAATGTGAAAATAACAGCTTTCTTGTGGGTCTCAATCACCTGTTTGTTTTATTTTCGCAAAATGAGGGAGTCCACTCATCACAGAGTCAGACTCATACCCCCACTTTGGTATCACGCCCACACGGCAGCTGACACAAGCCAGCTGGTGTGGTTGAATTAGAAGTTGATGAATAGAGAGAAGCTAGAATCAAGAAGCTTAATAGCGTCATTTTAATTTTTCCAAATGACATATGTAGAGTTATGTAGGCCCCTGTTTAGATATACATCTTTGCGAATTTTTGAAAGAACTTTCTAAAAAAAGTAACTCTCCAAATGAGTAGCTAGGTAAAAGTCACTTTAAGGAAATAATGACATTTGTTTATACATGTGAGAAGTTGTTTCTTTACACGAGAAGTCAAAATGTGCATTTAACCTTTCTTGGCAATGAGTAACTTTATCAGTTTACTAAATGATTATTTTCAAATACCAACTCACATATGAGGTATTAGAACCCCTTTTATATTGCATTCGTATAAAACATCATCACCTACAACTTGCTTTTCTTCGAAGTTGATATTTTGACTTTTACCGACTTATAACTTTGACTGAAAATTAAAAGTTAAATGGTAAACTAAATGCAATAACAGTACTCTTTTGACTTCTATAGATTGGAAGTCGCTAGAAATTGCTCCAGAAATCTATCCAAACATAACTTACGACTTTTTCTTTTTTTGGAAGGTAAGCTAGGGTTAAGCAAACCCCTACCAAAGAAACATAGGCGAGATTCAATCCCAGGTCCCTAGTCTAGAGAAACATAACATAGGAGTTACTTCATCAGAAGCGTGGGGCTAGGGGGCAGTTGCCCCCAATTTTTTTGAAAATAATAATATATAAACTAATATTTATACTATATTAACTAATTATTTAAGCAACATGAGAAATTTGGTCTTGCCTAGGTTCAGCTTTCAACATGTGGAGATAAAAAGGGGAGAATATATCAAATGGAGAGAAGTCAAAAAGTAGGGAAAACTTCTCCCCTTTTTATCGCCACATGTTGGACACTAAACCTAGGCAAGACCATTTTGGTCTTGCAAGAGCAAGACCAAATCTGATCCCAAGAAAACCCACTAAGTTTTGGGAAAAAATTTCTCCACTAAAGGACACAAATAGAGGAAATGGCTCTCGAACTTGGTGAACAAGATTTTTTCTCAAGGTCTACGTCCCAAAACAATCTAAACCAAGAATATTTTATACCCGTCTAATCTTTCTTTACAAATCCATCAACAATTACTACCAAGAATATTTTATGCCCTCCTAATCTTTCTTAACAATCTAAAGTCCAACTAAGAATAATTTTCAAATAAGCTCTACTTTTTAGAGTAGTGTTACCAAACACTACCTTGCTAGGTCTTGTTTGGATAAATTGAAAAAAAATCAAAAATTACTTATAACAAAGGGCAGAATCTAAAGTTCAATTAAGCATAATTTTCAAATAAGCTCTACTTTTTAGAGTAGTGTTACCAAAAGAAAATAATCACCTCCTTGGTCGGTGACGTGAGGAGAGGCGTCTCGAGTCCCATTTTCTTGCCATGTGCATCCCTTTCAATTCTATTTAACTGTTGTTAAGATTCATCTACTATCTACCCTTGGTTCTTAGAAAAATGAAATTAAAAAAAATTAACAAAAAGTGTTTAAAAAATTAACACTATTTAATGGGAGTTGAAGGGTCGGTTAGGTGAGAGCGAGCGAGGAGGAATAGTCCCCTCCCTTGACCACCGAGGTGACTATTGCTCATTACCAAACGCCACCCAAGAATTGTCGGTCGGACAGTTTTAGAAGATGGGTGTATCTAACCAAAGATTTTAAGTCTGATAGGTTATGAAGCAAATTCGGAAAAAGGTGGGGGCTTTACGAATAGGTGGCACATACAAACACCCAAAGCCAAAAATGTTAGACGTCTGCCACGTGTCACGTGTAATGAAGTGGGTTTTGTATTTATGTTAGTAGACGGGACAACCCTGGAAGCTGTGCTTTGTAGATGAGAAGCAGAATGCTGCTCTAATCCTCTACAGTCTACACATAGAGAGAGAAGATGAAGTGAGAGAGAGAATGAGTGTGTGTGTCTTTCTCGTTTGACGTGTTTTAATTATTATGGTTATTATCACGACAACTGTATTTATGTTCTGTTGTAGCGATCTTGGTTGGATCTTTGCCTGCTGAAGAATCTATTAACGGCGTCAACATCAACTATAATGAACCGTCAATTAACGGTATCTTTTAGCCATTTTATAACAAGGTGTCATGATTGTAGCACGAGGTTTGGCAGAGAAGGGAAGGCTTTCGATTTTACAGATGAAAAATGCAGAAGGGTAATGATTAGCACACCACCTATTAGAATATGTAATCTAACGCCATGAGGACGTGTCACTTCTAAAACTTCTTTTACTAAATTATGACTAAGTTAAAAAATTAAAATTAATAATTTTTATTTTTATTTTTTAAAAACTAATATTAAATTACTTCGAATTAGGATTGATTGAATCTTAATCACGGTTGATGTGCGGTAAAAAGAGGGTATAGACCAATAAAGACCGCATATTAGATTACATAATCTAATACTGCAGTAAGTTTAAGTATTTCCCAAAGCCAAAACAATCTTTCCTCATAGTCGTGGTGGCTATGGCCTTGCACGTGCGTTTTCTTCAAAGGATACGTGCCGATAAAAGGAAGGCTTTTGACAACAGTGATTAATAGATGAGGATAAAGTCGGGAGTTTTGACTTTGATTAATATATTAATCAGTGTTTTAAAAGTCAGACCAGACTAGCCAATTGAACCAATAAAAATTTAAAATCATTGTAATCGGTCTTAAAACAAATAATTGACAAACTTAACTTGCTTAGTCGGAGAATTGTTGATCTAAACAGAATTTTTTTAAAAAAAAATTGACAAAGAAAATAAATAAATTAAAAGTAAATAAACCACAGTTCAAGTTGAATCAGGAACTCAAGACCCAATTAGTTCAACCTTCGGTTAAGTTATGAAAATACTGATATTAACCAACCTAACACCTGCCTGCTTGTACCATTAATGACAATGTGTATCCCTCATGTGCAGTGTTATTAGAACCGGATTTTCCCGCTTGTACCATTAATGGCAATGTGTATCCCTCATGTTCAGTGTAGTCAGAATCGGACTGGACTGGTCAGTCAAACTGGTGGAACCGGCCCCCTTGCCAGTTCCCAAAACCCTCAAAACTGAAACTATTTGGAAATCGGTGAGAACTGGTCAAAACCGGCCAGAATCGGTGGTAGAACCGGTTGGAATCGGTCAAAACCGGGAAAAATTATGAAAAACTGAAAACAAATGTTTTTATTTTTCAAAAAGTAAACGGTCGAACCAGATCGGTTGAACTGGACGAACCGGTGAAACTGGACGAAACGGTGGAATTGGAACAACCGGCCACTCTACCGGTTTGATGTCCGGTCCGGTTCTAACAACAATGCTCATGTGGGTGGTCTTAGATCAATTCTAACTAATTAAGGTGTCTCAGTTGATATGTCAACTGTTTCACATAGTTTCAAATGCTAAGTTCTCTAACCTAGCTAACCTATTCATCCATAAATAGACACTAACAGCTAACGGGGTTGCGGCCTACCCTTATTGCCATATCATTTAAAATAAATAATTATATAACAAACATAATTCAACTTTCATGTTCGCATAGATGGTTTATACTAGATTGGGAAGATGTAAATTCAATTGATATTTCTATGACCAGAGAGGTAATTCAACCAAGTTGAAATTCTAAGTTGAATATTAGAATTGTTGTTCTCGTTCACTCTAAACTAATCAAATCGAATGATCAAATAGTGAGAAAATAGGAAAAAGGGAATAACAAAATAAATTAAAGGAACGCACAAATGATTTACATGGTTTGGCTTAAAGCATGTTCAGATGGGCAATAATGCTCGTTGGTGCCCATTTGTGGGAGAAAAAACACCAATAGGTGTTGGCCCCACATTAACTCATTGATGTGGGTGTTTATGTAGTGGCCCGAATTTAATTTACCGGTATTCGTGTCATTTATATGAATTCCTAGAAAAATGTGTGATTTTAATGCATATGTTCCTATGAGAATTAATGTGGAATGACTAAAAGTAGAAACTCCAAAATCTCGTTTGTTATTAGCCATTTTTATGATGTAATTATATGAAATTGAAGATATCAAAAAAAAGTGAGACTCTGAATTCCTCCTTATATAATAATAATAGTATTAATTTATTATTATTATTATTAAATTAAAAGTTTCAGGTCTACGAGGTCATCCCGTTGCATATAACAAGGTTAATATATTTAATTTCTAACTTCTTGTAGTCTAGGGTTCTAATTTTGGGTTTTTAGTACTAACCTAAAAGTTTTGGGGTTCTCACATACATTCTTCCAACTTTACGGGTTGTTTTGAGCTCAAAGGACTTAAAATTGAGATATCTCTATTAGATAAGAAATTGTTCCCATTCAAATAATGTTTCCAGCGCATCTTGAATCGTCCAATTCTGATAACTGAGTCAAACGTTACGGGTCATTTACCGGAGTAAGGTTCCGGATCAAAAACAAAAAATATGGTGCAGATTGATTGGCCAACCAGCGTCGATCGATCGGCGGCGGCAGAGATCAATTGGCCAAACTCGCTGATCGATTGGTGAGTGCTGAAATTTATGTGAAAACGCTGATTTTCAAGTTATTTAATACTTTGAGGTCCTCAACTCTATAAATACCCCATTTAACTCGTCAATTAGGTTTCCAAGAGCCTCTTAAACTTAAAAAGAGAGAGAATGATTTTCTAAGAGATTCAAAGAGAGAAAGCTAGAGATTTCAAGGATTCAACTAGAGAAGAAGGATAGAGATTTGAATATTTAGATCGAGGCCCATTCGCAAGCATAAGATCATAGGTAAGCGATCAAGGAATGTATTATGCACTGTTCTAACTAATGATTGTTATAAGATTAAGTATTTTCAAGGATACGTGTTTAAGTACTATACATTATCTAACCTAACAATGCTTATAAGATTAAGTATTTTTAAGATCTAGATATGTGTTTAAATACTATGCACTATTCTAGCTAATGATTGTTATAAGATTAAGTATATTTAAGGATATGTGTTTAAGTACTATACATTGTCTAACCTAACAGTGCTTATAAGATTAAGTATTTTGAAGATTTAGATAGATGTTTAAATACTATGCATTGTTCTAGTTAATGACTGTTATAAGACTAAGTATTTTCAAGCATATGTGTTTAAATACTATACATTGTCTAACCTAACAATGCTTAGAAGATAAGTACTTTTAAGATCTAGATAAGTGTTTATGTGTTATTATGGTTTGAATGGATATGTTGAAGGCACAAATAACATGATTTGATCTTAAGACTTGGAAATGAATGAATGATTATGTATTATGCAATTTCTAACCTTGCAATACTCATAAGATGAGTCGTTGCAAGACCTAGATATGTTTATATGATTTGATCAAGCATGTTTTGCACGATTTGAAGATTAGTATTAAATAATAAGATCTAAAGAATGGATTGTTATGATTATGATACCGATTTGATGAATAGAATGATGGTTTTCTATATTTTGTGATTGAATGAGTAGGATGTGAATAACCTAAGTAAGATGTGAATAACCCTGTTAATATTATGTTTTATGCTTAAATAATAGTAATGAGAATAATCATGAAAACTATGATATAATTGCATCTGGAATAATGGGTTTATGATGAATTATAGTTGATGCTAGAAATTGATAACTCTATTGATACTGTAAGCACCCAATTTTTACACCCCCCGAAATCCTAGGTCAAACCCTAGTGAAACCCTTGCCCTAGGACAAACCCTAGTGATACCCTAGACCCTAAAACCCTAGGTAAACCTTTTTGGGCTCAAGGCCCATTGACATTACGACACCCATTACCCTAAGATAAACCCTAGGAGAATCTAGCCCTAGACCAAACCCTAACTAAACCCTAGCCCAAGACCTAGGACAAGCCCTATGGGCCCAAGGCCCGCTACACAACCCATTTAAGAAAACCACAAAGTCCTAAAGCCCATAACCTTTGGGGCCCAAACTTGGGCCCACCTCAACCCATGAGGATCACATGGGTGGGACCCACAACCTCCAAACTCGAGTTTGGGCGGGAAAACCCCAAAATAGGTGCCCACAATGCTTTTAGCCCAAGTGAATTCGGGCTTTGCCCGAATTAGAAACAAGAAGCATAATGTTGGTAATCGAATTACCTACATTCCAAATTAGCTTGATTTGGGAATGGAGGTAATCCAATTACCGACATTCCTGGATTTGCAGAAATCGCGTATGCAGGCTTCACTGCAGCTGCTCCAGATGCTTGAGACCTCCCCCATTGTTCCTGGACCTTACCTAAATGCCCAAAATGCCCCTGGACATCCTCCATCCTCCTCTATAAATTCCACAACTCCCCCATGCAAAATCCACGCCCATTTTGTAGTAGCCAACCCCTGCCCGAGCTCCACCTGCATCCCTCCTTCCCTAGTCACTCACTCCAGTCCCTAGTTAGGATCCTAGGTTCTCTCTCCCCCGGAGTCACCTCAGCTCAAGCACCACCACCATCATAGCCACTGTGCAGAGGGTATACCCCTCCCTTCTTCTTCTCTTTTGCATAAACATTGTAAGGGGCCCCTGGTCCTGATCCAGGGGTCCCATTCTTTAGTTTGTTATAATTTCATTAGCTTTGCAGCCAAGGATAAGGGTCCCCCACCTCAGCCATAGGTGTAGGGAACCCCTAGAGGCTCTAACTCAGGTTAAATCCTTTAACTAGTGCATGGTATCACCCATTAGGGTCTGGGGGTTCCTCAGGTAATGAGGAAGTCCCCAGACCCCAACTGGTACAACCCACTGTGGTAAAAAAAATAGTTTTTTCAAAAATATGCTAGTGGTCGGTAGTCCTTTTACCTCCATTATTTTTTGCCTTGTTTTCATATTGTAGGTAAAAGGATTACCGACATATTGAGCCTATTTTTTACCAAACATCGGGCCCCTGTGGGGCCCACATACCTCAACCCCTGGGGTCCACCCAGGCTTGTTAGAAAGCCATTGACCCCCTCTAGCTTCCTGTAAAATTTCAGGTTCAGGGACCAAGCCTAACCATGATTAGCAAGCCCCTAAACATGGGTTAGTACACTGTTCATAGTGTCGGCAGTTCAATTGCCTACATTACAGATTAATTTTTACCTAACTTTAGACCCCTGTGGGGACCACACTTGGCCTATTCAGAGGCTGCCACCTGGTCCATTGGAAAGATTGTACTTCAGGCTTTCCATACACGTGCTTACTTTATCCAGGGGAGGTCCCTAAACCCAGTTACACCCTCTTAAACCCTGGTTAAAATTTTACTGAAATGGAGGTAATCCGATTACCTCCATTCTGTAAAATTCTGATTTTGGGCTTTATGCAGGGCCCAAACCTGGTAGGAGGCCACTCTAGGCCCTGCCATACCCTTTGGGCCCACTTTTGACTCACCATGACCCTTAACCATGGTTAAAGTAGGCCCCGGTTAACATTTAACCATGGTTAAGCACTACTTAACCCCACAAAAAAATGAAAAAATCCCTAAACACCCATAAAAATATAAAAGACCAAAAAATCAATTCTTAGACTTTTTAACCCTGGTTAGCAGCCCTAACCACGGTTAACACCTTAATAACCCCGGTTAGCAACCCTAACCCCCGATTAACACATCCCTTTGCCTCTGGACTTCATCCCAGGCCTACCAGGCCTCACCCTCGGCTTACCGGGCCTCACCCTAGTGTACTGGACTACCCCTCGGCCCACCGGGCCCAACCCTTTGCACATTGACCAACCTCGGTCAAGCAAAACCCTAATCTACCAGATTAGGTCCATTAGCTGCCTTTTGGTGCACACACACGCGCTCCTTAGCCTTGGCACGGGCTCATGTGCTAGAACTACGCTCGGTCTGATCTCACTATGTGAGTACATAGGCAATCCAACTCGGATTCGACCCTAGCTTCCTAATCAAGATTGTTTTACTTATTTCCTTAGATTAGTATTTCGTTAAACACTTTGGCATTTAATTAATTTTGAGATTAAACTTGGCTTAACTATAGGGAGGAGGTAACCATTTCTTAAATGGGGGTCCTGGGGTGCCTAACACCTTCCCCAGGGTTTAATCGAACCACTTACCCTAATCTTTGACAGGCTTATCCAAATAATTGCTTACCTGGGACCTGTCCCTAAGAATGAATAGGTGGCAACTCGCAGTCAACTTGCTTCTTTGTGAGCAGATTTGAAACCCGTGCTCACAGCTCTGACGACTCTACTGGGGACGGTTCAAGCCGGAACCTCTACTTAAGCCAATTAATTTCGACATTAATCAAAATGCCTCAATGTTTAATCAAGTGTTAATATTTCTTACGGGTGTGCATTTCATACATAACATTGTAATGTAATCAACCCAATAAACCTAGTTAGACAGGCTTATTACGTTAACGGCCGCTTGATGATGATCCTCGGTGTCAGTGGCTTAAATGTCTTGGAGGTCCACGGAATTTTGCCTGCTGGGGGATGATCCTCAGGAAATGATTCTGAACGCTCCCGCTTACACCAATTGTCTCAGGTATGTTCTATACCTCGGAGTCGCATATACGGTGTTAAGTGATCCCCCCACCTTTAAGAACATACTTGCATACAGCAACATTCATACATATAGCTTAGGTTAGGGTATAGTCTACAAGCAACCCATCCGGCAAGTGTTACCCTAAACCCTAACCTGCTTGTACCCTATACCTGTCCCCAATCATGGTTGACTATCCGGGCACATTCTACCCGGATAAGCATCCACCCAGGGGTGTGTACTGAGCCTTTTGTTGTGCTTGTAATAAAAAATACCCTACCCTGTTTCCCGACATAGCATACGGGGTTCAAATCTCAAGTAGATAGGTCTTCACTAGACCTACCCTCAACTTTGACCTGATAGGCGCTCGGTTCGTAATAACCCGAGTAAAGCTTGTCGGACTTTTGTCCGTCTGCCCTATCGGATCAGATGTGCCTTGTCACTCCCAAAAAAACACTCTAAAAAAATCAAGAAAATCAATTCCCTCTCTTGCATGTCATTCTGAATTCAAGACTAGGGGCATTGCCCCTATGTCGGTTAGACTGCTAGGTCATTTGCTTGCTTGTCAATCTTCCTGCCCTTATCTACTTTGGCTCTTACCCCATACATTTCCATTATTTCAGGAGCAGACCCTGAGTTGAAAACTTATCTGAAAGATATACCAGTTGATCAAGCAGATACAGTATGGATCAATTAGTGGATGGACATGAGACTGACCCAGACACACCGACATCACAACAGCCGCAAGCCCCGAGCCTCGAGGCAAGAATGACTGAGAATGCCCAGAACATAGAGGAGCTGAAAAACATTGTGCATGATTTTATGCAGGCCGTAACACATACTCTCTCCTCCTCAAATCCTCGATTGGTCGACATGCCCGGCCCTTCACAAATCAACCCGCCACTTGCTATCCCTCCGCCACCTGTCATCGACACCCCACTACCTGTTCAACCTCCACAACTGCATAGCCTCAATATCCCTCCACCACCCGTCCAACCACAACCCGACTTCACTTTCAATATTCCACCTCTACCTGTTCAACCACAACCCATACCCCACATCACACCTCCCATCATTGACCAGTTTGAGGAGGAAGAAGCTAGAGCTGGCGGAGAACCCCATACTGGATCAGCTCATATATCTTCTAATTCGGCACAGATTCCGGATGCTTACAAGGAAAGAATTGAGAAATTAGAAGAGTTGGCGAAGACAGTGCAAGGAACCTGTAAATCTGCAGACTTCAGGGATATGTGCATGCACCCAGGGATTCAATTGCCCCGGGATTTCAAGATACCTGATTTTGATAAATACAACGGAAAGGGATGTCCCGAGATACACCTAAGGGTTTACCGCGGAGAGCTGTTCCAGTTGGAACATGATGACAAACATTTGGTCCAGTTATTTCAGAAGAGTCTGAAAGGGGCAGCCCTACAATGGTTCACTAAGGTCGATCCCAACAAAGTCAGAACATGGGAAGGTCTCTGCGAAACATTCTTGGCCAAGTACTCCTACAATGTCGATCTAGTCCTGCAGAGAGTAGATTTGGAAAAAATGTCCCAGAGGGACAATGAGACCTTCATCGAATACTCTGTTCGATGGAGAGAAATTGCTGGAAAATGAGCACCCCTCTGCCGGAAGATTAGCAAGTGACCACTTTCCTCCGCATTCTCAAGCATCCACTTAAGATTCTCCTAGCCGCATAACCAATCTCCGATTTCAGTACAATGGCCAAGAGCAGTGCTCGGATTGAGGCGACCATGGACAATATAGGAGCATTCGACATGTTCCAAGGTTCAAAAGGTGCATCATCTTCTTGTGTTCCCATACCTCTAAGAAAGGACAACAAAATAAAAGAGAATGACGGGCAAACAGTCGCGACTATTCGAGTCCCCAACTTGCCTCAACAACCTCGGTAGCCACCACACCCTCAACAGCCTCAGCAAACTCCACAGAACCAAGGAAGACTTCTCTGTCACCAGATGACATTTGAACAAAGGAGAAATACAGTATTTACCCCGCTCCCGTATTCTCTGACATCACTGCTCCCTTTCTTATTGAATAAGAAGCTGATCACACTGAAGGAGCCCTAGCCTCCACCGACAGTTCTCCCAAAGGGTTATAGGCCGGACCAACACTGCGGATATCACCAATCACCAGGGCATCCTACAGATCTATGCTATGACTTCAAGCATGCTGTTCAGGACTTGTTGGAGACAGATGCAATTTGCTTTGCACCAGGGAATGTTGACATCACTCAAGTCCCTCTGCCCAACCATGCTACGCCTGGGAATTAAGGTTGCATCGGCCAGAATCTACAGTTGAATTTTTGAGCAAACTCCGTTTGTTTGTTGTGTTTTTGCTTCATCAGTTGTCTTGCAGTTGGCCACAGTGGCCCGCGTCGGTCTCTTTTCCCCAGCCAAGTCAGTCAGTGGCCAGTTGGCCTTCACCTCAGTTGCTTTGTCTTTAAGTCAGTTGGTGGCCAATGACCTCTATTTCAGTGTCTTTTGTCGAGTCTATTCACCTATTAATATCTTAATGAAATGACTCTGTTAAATCAAGCTTCATTGTGCTTTGAGATGCTTAATTTGGGAACTAAACTAGCTTCTAATACCTTATTGGAACAGTTTGATAAAGGTTGATCACTCAAATCGACAGATACTCTTCCAAGATTGAACAAACCCGAACAAGAACAATACAAGAGCTGAAGGCCTCTTTGAGCCATCAAATATCAATCAACTGAAACATAGATGATGCAATGACCATACATGCTCTTGACCAATCAAGGAAATGATAGGAGGCCATCTTTTGATACCCCTTTCAAACACCTCGCTTACCCATGCTATACATACTCGCTAGTTAGACCTTTGAGCTTGCTAGCCTTTCTTTCAACACCCACACAGGGGCACCCTATGAAAGTCAAAGGGCAATGCAAGAGAACAACTAGCAAAGAGCAACAACAACAAGTGGCCTTTTGGCCGAACTACGTCTTGACCTGATCCGTATTTGGGTACGTAGGAAGCCTGAAATCAGGTTCGGTCATAACACAGCAAATGTTTACAATACAAGGCAATCATGTGCCAAAAACAAAAACAAAAAGAAGAAAGAGAAAAAAAAGTACTTGGTCGAAAAGCGAAGCAAAGCTTCACCAAAGGAGAAAATACAGAAGCTGGTTCTATGCCAACAATGAGCAAATATCATAGGGTGCCCTATCCTTGTAAAAGTGGAAACTTTGAACCTTATCTCGTTTCTTACCAAACCACGTTTCGTCCAAGAAATAAAGCCCTCCTTGATCCTTGAGAGGAATTGAGCATTAATGGTCAAAAGCATTCGTCTTCACTTTCCGACAGGCAGTAATGAGAGAAGAATGGAGCATTAGTAAAGGAAATCCGAGAACAGAAAAATGTGAAATGCAAAGCTTGTATACCCAGTCCTGGTGACCCAAAAGGGCCCAGGGGCAAAAAAGGGATAAATCAAACTTCAAATTTCACGGGCATAGTAAGGAATCATCAATCTTGCTATTGCGCAAAAATTACGTGAACCCAGTCCTGGTGAAAATCTGAAAAGGCCCAAGGGCAATAAAGGGACAGATCAATATGCACAACCCAATCTTGGTGAAAACCCGCAAGGGCCCAGGGGCAAAAAAGGAAAAGATAAACCAATACAGGCTTCGCTATCCGGTGATCAAACATCATGATCAACCAAAACTTAATCATGTTCACCTGCAGGCTAAGGAACCTAGTTAGGTCTCCCATTACAAGCAATCTCAGACACTGTTTAAAATACAAACAGTCAATTTCATTGTTTACAGTCCACTAGTCAACTGTCAGTCCACCACTTGTCAGTCAGTTCATTTGTCCTTTTAACAAATCGGTTGTGACATTTTTTCAGTTCGCACCTTTAGTCAAATTTCGATCCCCCAGTAGAGTCAGCTCAAAGTCGATTGTTCATTCTCGCTGGTACAAGGAAAGCATTGAAACCAGGGTAAAGCGAAGTTAGCAGACTATCCTAGGCAGCATAGATATTTGAAGTAGATCGGTACATTCTGGGGGGCAAGTGCCAACAATCAGATCACCCGAGTCAGGGGCATTTCAAACCTATCAGGCTATATGTGCAAAGAGGTAGAGATTTAGGTTGAGGCTCAGGGTCACCGCTCTCATTCCTCACATCCAATTCATCTTGCTTTCTTTGTTTTAGGAATTCCCTATCGCTCTTGATCACTATCTTTTATCGCTCTCTAGTATGACAATCAGACGGTTGTCTATACTACCTTGCTTGCTTTCTAGGTGGACCAGTCAAACGGCTGCCTTCACCCTCATCACCTTTGCTTGCTTCCATGTGAAGTAGTTAGGCGGCTGTCTTTACCCTCCTATCTTGTTTGCTTTCCTGGTGAAGCAGTCGGACGGCTGTCTTCACCCTCATCACCTTTTCTTGCTTTCGTGTAAAGCAGTCGGGCGGTTGTCTTTACCCTCACTATCTTGCTTACATCCTACCCAGTGAGACAATTGAAGTTTGTCTGCACTATCTATCTTGCTTACATCCTACCCAATGAGACAATTGAAGTTTGTCTACACTATCTTGCTTACATCCTACCCAGCATGACAATCGAATTTTATCTGCACTATCTTGCTTACATCCTACCCCAGTGAGACAATTAAGTTTGTCTGCACTATCTTGCTTACATCCTATCCAGTGAGACAATCGGGTGGTTGTCTGCACTATCTTGCATCCATCATTCTCCAATCTTGCTCTGCAATCTTCCCTAATCAAGGAGTACATTGAAACACCCGTGTGATCGGATTTCAGTTATGGTCTCTTGTGAAGTCAATCTTGCTTTGCTCTGCTTAAATCCCGGTGAAATAGTTGTGGGATCAATCTTTACCTCATCTCTGATGAAATAGTCGTGTGCTCGCCCATTATCCATCATGCTTATTCACCATGCTTGCTCATCACGCTTATTCACCTTGCTTGCTCATCACGCTTATTCATCATGCTTGCTCGTCATGCTTATTCACCATGCTTGCTCATCATGCTTATTCACCATGCTTGCTCGTCATGCTTATTTATCATGCTTGCTTATCATGCTTACCTATCATGCTTGCTCATCATGCTCACTCACCTTGCTTTCTTCGTTGCTGTAAAAATTATTTGATTCCAGTCTTTGCCCTTCAACTGCCATCCTGGCAATCTCTGACAAAGAGGGGCAGTTGTAAGCACCCAATTTTTAAACCCCCCCAAATCCTAGGACAAACCCTAGTAAAACCCTATGCCCTATGACAAACCCTAGTGATACCTTAGACCCTAAAACCCTAGGTAAACCTTTTTGGGCTCAAGGCCCATTGACATTACGACACCTATTACCCTAAGATAAACCCTAGGAGAACCTAGCCCTAGACCAAACTCTAGCTAAACCCTAGCCCAAGACCTAGGACAAGCCCTATGGGCTCAAGGCCCGCTACACAACCCATTCAAGAAAACCACAAAGTCATAAAGCCCATAACCTTTGGGGCCCAAACTTGGGCCCACCTCAACTCATGAGGATCACATGGGTGAGACCCATAACCTCCAAACTCGAGTTTGGGCGGGAAAACCCCAAAATAGGTGCCCACAATCCTTTTAGCCCAAGTGAATTCGGGCTTTGCCCGAATTAGAAACAAGAAGCATAATGTCGGTAATCGAATTACCTACATTCCAAATTAGCCTGATTTGGGAATGGAGATAACCCAATTACCGATATTCCTGGATTTACAGAAATCGCGTATGCAGGCTTCACTGCAGCTGCTCCAAACGCTTGGGACCTCCCCCATTGGTCCCTGGACCTTACCTAAATGCTCAAAATGCCCCCGGACGTCCTCCATCCTCCTCTATAAATTCCACAACTCCCCCATGCAAAACCCACGCCCATTTTCTAGTAGCCAACCCCTGCCCGAGCTCCACCTGCATCCCTCCTTCCCTAGTCACTCACTCTAGTCCCTGGTTAGGATCCTAGGTTCTCTCTCCCCCGGAGTCACCTCAGCTCAAGCACCACCACCGACATAGCCACTGTGCAGAGGGTATACCCCTCCCTTCTTCTTCTCTTTTGCATAAACATTGTAAGGGGCCATTGGTCCTGATCCAGGGGTCCCATTCTTCAGTTTGTTATACTTTCATTAGCTTTGCAGCCAAGGATAGGGATCCCCCACCTCAACCATAGGTGTGGGGAACTCCCTAGAGGCTCTAACTCAGGTTAAATCCTTTAACTAGTGCATGGTATCACCCATTAGAGTCTGGGGGTCCCTCAGGTAATGAGGAAGTCCCCAGACCCCAACTGGTACAGTCCACTGTGGTAAAAAAAATAGTTTTTTCAAAAATCTGCTAGTGGTCAGTATTCCTTTTACCTCTATTATTTTTTGCCTTATTTTCATACTGTAGGTAAAAGCATTACCGACATATTGAGCCTGTTTTTTACCAAACATTGGGCCCCTGTGGGGCCCATATACCTCAACCCCTGAGGTTCACCCAGGCTTGTTGGAAAGCCCTTGACCCTCTCTAGCCCCTGCAAAATTTCAGGTTCAGGGACCAAGCCTAACCATGGTTAGTAGACCCCTAAACATGGGTTAGTACACTGTTCACAGTGTCGGCAGTTCAATTGCCTACATTACAGATTAATTTTTACCTAACTTTGGACCCCTGTGGGGACCACACCTGGCCTATTCAGAGGCTACCACCTGGTCCATTGGAAAGTTGATACTTCAGGCTTTCCATACATGTACTTACTTTATCCAGGGGAGGTCCCTAACCCCAGTTACTCCCTCTCAAATCCTGGTTAAAATTTTACTGAAATTAAGGTAATCCGATTACCTCCATTCTGCAAAATTCTGATTTTGGGCTTTGTGCAGGGCCCAAACCTAGTAGGAGGCCGCTCTAGGCCCTGCCATACCCTTTGGGCCCACTTTTGACTCACCATGACCCTTAACCATGGTTAAAGTGGCCCCTGGTTAACATTTAACCATAGTTAAGCACTACTTAACCCTACAAAAAAAATGAAAAAATCCCTAAAAACCCATAAAATTATAAAAGACCAAAAAATCAATTCTTGAACTTTTTTAACCCTGGTTAGCTACCCTAACCACGGTTAACACCCTCTTAACCCCGGTTAGCAACCCTAATCCCTGATTAACACATCCCTTTGCCTCCGGGCTTTATCTTAGGCCTACCAGGCCTCACCCTAGTCTACCGGACTACCCCTCTGCCCATTGGGCCCAACCCTTTGCACATTGACCAACCTCGGTCAAGCAAAACTCTAATCTATCGGATTAGGTCCATTAGCCGCCTTTTAGTGCACACACACACACTCCTTAGCCTTGGCACGGGCTCATGTGCCAGAACTACGCTCGGTCTGATCTCACTATGTGAGTACGTAGGTAATCCAACTCGGATTCGACCCTAGCTTCCTAATCTAGCTTGTTTTACTTATTTTCTTAGATTAGTATTTCATTCAACACTTTGGCATTTAATTAATTTTGAGATTAAACTTGGCTTAACTATAGGGAGTAGGTAACCATTTCTTAAATGGGGGTCCTGGGGTGTCTAACACCTTCCCCAGGGTTTAATCGAACCACTTACCCTAATCTTTGATAGACCATTTGCCTTATCCAAATAATTGCTTACCTGGGACCTATCCCTAAGAATGAATAGGTGGCGACTCGCAGTCAACTTGCTTCTTTGTGAGTGGATTCGAAACCTGTGCTCATTGATACTATGATTTAATCTTGTCAATTATTACACCTGAATTTATATTATGAATTATTCTCCATGTATGATAAAGTTATGATGTGCTTTCACATGATATTTATATGTAATGGAGCATGCATTTGATGGTTAAGTTTCGGATAGGAAAATACTAAGTGGATGATATCATGGCCCAGAATGCCCTAACCTTAGTTATATAGGTGGCTTGGTGGGATTCGATTTATTGATATCGGAACCTAAGGGATAACATAGATGAAGGTTGATCATGACATGGTTAAACATAAGTCTCACGATATGAAAATTGTTAAGTTTTGACAAGTTCACAAGTAATGAGTTTGCATAACTAACAAGACTGGTAAGACCCTGGTTACAAGGACCGATGATCAAGCATGACACTATGCTACTCGTAAGAACCTAGAGAGAACTAACAAGCATGACAACATGTGGTGAACAAGAATGACCCAACAAACATTGCAACATGTGGTGAACAAGAATAACCCAATAAGCATGACAACATGTGGTGAACAAGAATGACCCAACAAGCATGGCAACATGTGGTGAACAAGAATGGCCCAACAAACATGATAACATGTGGTGAAAAAGAATGACCTAACAAGCATGACAACATGTGGTGAACAAGAATAACCCAACAAGCATGGCAACATGTGGTGAACAAGAATGGCCCAACAAACATGACAACATGTGGTGAAAAAGAATGACCTAACAAGCATGACACCATTTGTTGAACAAGAATGACCCAACAAGCATGACAACATGTGGTGAACAAGAATGACCCAACAAGCATGACAACATATGGTAAACAAGAATGACTTAACAAAAATGACAACATGTGGTGATATGAATGGTATAACAAACATGACAACATATGGTTACAAGGACCGATCTAGCATGACTCTATGCTACTCACAAGAACCTAGAAAGAATTGGCATGCATCTTATAAGTCCTCACATGTCAAGAGTCTGATATATGCTTTGCATAATTGTATGGTTCATGTTTTCTACACATAAATTGTAAGATAGGTTATTTATGTTAAAGCATAAGCATGTTGATATGTTATGATTTATTATTTGCTAGACTTTGTATACATTGAGCTTTTGTCTGCTCAGTCGTACTTCTTATGTCAGTAGTTTCAGGAGGGTTTGACATCTATGCTCTACCACATTAGATAAAGGAGGGGTATACAAAAGAGCAAGAAGGTGATTTCCAGGAAGATGAAGTCAATCTAGATTACTTTTCATATTATTGTTCTTCATTGGATTTGTAATTTTAAATTACTACTACTTGGAATGCTTTTGATTCATGTTTTTGTGGCACATGATATTTTTTTAATGTTATTATATATTTCCTTAGTGGTTGGCATGGGCCTTTCTAGCATAGGTGCCCTATTTTTTGTGGTGTCCTTGATCTTATGGGGAGAAGATCAAGATGAGTTGTTGAGAGGGAGTTTGTGCCTTATATTTGTATTTTGTTCTCCGCTCTTTATTCTCCACATTGTCTGCATTTGCTTGGTTGTATTGTGGTTGTCTTGATATTATTCATGTGTTATATTGGTATATTTTTTTTGTGGTATTGGCTTCCTGCCTACCTTTGGCAATTGTGCCAAAAAGGGGGAGAATGTTAGGTATTATTTCTCAAGTTTAGTACATTCCTTACTTTACCTGTGGTTACTTATTTTCATATTTCACACATGCTTCACTGGGTGTTTTGTTTATGAGCATGTGCAGGTGCAGGGTTGCAGCAGACAAATTTTACTTGACCAGAGCTTCAGTGTCTTCATTTAAGATGATTTGTCAATTGGTGTCATGTAATAGTGTTGGAGTCATGTAATGTCCTAATTCACCGTTTTAATGTGTTTGGGTGAGTTTGTGTCAAGTCATGTACTTCAGTTTGGTTTTGCCACAAAATTTTCAAAGGGGGAGATTGTGAAGTCCATGTTTTATGTGTTGGCTTAGTCCGGTGTCAAAACAAGTGAGTCTAAGTGATTAGGTGTGTATCTTGTGTCATTGCCATCAAGCATCCACGACAAGTGAAGTTGAAGAGCGTTGAAGACTCGGTTGATCATTTCCTTTGTTTCTCTCATAGGATGGTAAGTAACCTAGATACCATGTTACCTTAGGTGGAATTAACGTAGAATAAACCTAATATGATACCTTAGGTAGTAATGGTCTTAGACTAATCATACGGACCCTAGGTGATGAGATAAGAAGTGCAAAACAAGTTAAAAATTCTAAAAATTTTCAAAAAAAAAAACCAAGGTTTCTTTTAGGTGTCATATCTCCCAAACCGTAAATCAGATTTTGCTCCATAATATATCAAATCGATCGCGTCAAAAATATCTAAAACTTTCTTAAAGGAAGCAAGAGCTGAAAATGAATTTTTATAATCGGGTTTATACCTCAAGTTCGACCCTGACCATTTAGGGTCGACCCCGATATGGGAGGATTTTGCATGGCTTAAAAATCCAGAAACCAAGAAAAGTAGAGGTCGACCCTGGAGGACACTTTGGTCGACTAAAGTGCAAGGTTGGGTCGACCCAAGTGTCTCCTAGGGTCGACCCTGATATGGGAAAACTTCCAAATCCGATTTTCTTGCCTGTTTTGGGTTTTTAACACTTTTAGCAACCTCTAAATTTGGATTTTCATTTCCCTATATGTTGTGAACCCCTCTAGTTCGTAGAGAACAACTTTGAGAGAGTATAGAGAGGGTTTTTAACTATCTCTGGAGTTCTTAAAAACTCTGGAAGCCAATTTTTCTCCTCCCCTTTGTTAGTTGCTTTCAACCTAGAGTTTGCAAACCAAAAGCTCCATTATAGCTTGCTTGGACTTGTCCTTTAATGGAGTCCATCTAGGAGTTGATTTTAATCAAACCATCAACCCATTTTAGATAGAACAACTTGGTCGGAGTGTTCTGAGGCCTTTGAGAAGGAGATCAATCCGAGAAGGATCATGGTAGTGTGATTTGGTCAGTGGAATCCGAAGCCGTCATTGATGGAGATCGATCGGAAGATCGTGGTTGTTTTTGAGACACAAAGAGAAGTACAAGCGACTGCGGTTGATCACGGGACTTGTGAGTACGTGATGATCTTTCGAGGCATGGAGGACTAAGAACTGAAGGATCGTAGTGTTGAGTCCGAAGGAGTCAAGTTCGAGTCTTGTAAGTTCTTGTTGACTTTGTCTTAGTGATATCTCTTGGCTGTACTAGGTCTCGTGGTTTTTCCCGGAAGGGTTTCCACGTAAAAATCCTTGTGTTATGGTTTCCATGTTTCTCTCTATTTCTGCACTTTAAATTCATCATCTCTTTAATTAATAACTTAATTGTTAAATCATAGAGATGGTAGATAGAATTGTAGGGAAACCTAACCATCCCCTTGGACTTATGAGTTCTCAACTCAAAACCTTAGATTTGAGGTTCACCGAATTTTTTCAAAATCCGAGCCCCGGTTTGAATTTAGTGTGCATTTGTAGGTTTAGGCCTAACTATACTATACTTGAAAACAATGGATTTTGGGCCTCTCGGTGCCCAAATCTGACAAACGACCTCGGATTGCATCAAAACCAATTCCGACACTTAGGTGGGGTCAAAATAGACGCGTTAGAAGAAACGATATCGAAATCCGAGCCCCAGTTTGGATTTGGTGTGCGTTTGTAGGTTTAGGCCTAACTATACCATACTTGAAAACTATGGAATTCGGGCCTCTTGGTGTCCAAATCAGGTAAATGACCTCGGATTGCATCTAAACCAATTCCCACACTTATGTGGGAACGAAATACACGCATTAGAAGAAATGACATCGAAATCCGAGCCCCAATTTGGATTTGGTGCGCGTTTGTAGGTTTAGACCTAACTATACTATACTTGAAAACTATGGATTTTGGGCCTCACGGGTGCCCAAATCGGGCAAATGACTTCGGATTGCATTGAAACCAATTCCCACACTTATGTGGGTTGAAATACACGCGTTAAAAGAAACAACATCGAAATCGAGCCTTGGTTTGGATTTGGTGCACGTTTGTAGGTTTAGGCCTAATTATACTATACTTGAAAACTACAGATTTCGAGCCTCTCGGTGCCCAAATCGGGCAAACGACCTCGAATTGCATTGAAACTAATTCTCACACTAATGTGGGGTCGAAATACACGCGTTAGAAGAAACGGCATCGAAATTTGAGCCCTGATTTATATTTAGTGCATGTTTGTAGGTTTAGGCCTAACTATTCATGAAAATTGTGTAATAAATTTGTTTCGTTGCATATTGTTAAATTATTAAATCCATAAATTTCATCATTTGTGTATGCTATTACTAAATTTGACTTTATTGTTTTTTGTAGGAGGGAGCCGATAACTCCCTTATTGGGTTTTAGAGCACCAGGAGGGAGCTAGGTGCCTAGCTTAGGATTTTTTCCTTTTTTTTCTACTCGGCACTTATTCTGGGCTTGTATATATATTTTTATTATTACATTGTGGGCATGTATTCTGATTAGATTGATGTATTTTATTTACATTTTGGGCGTATTATATATTTTTTACAGGTACAAAATTGTCTGAAATTATTTTATTCATTATTATATTGCTGAGAGGTACAAATAATATAGGTAAAAACAAACTATTTTTTGTAAAAGCTAATAATTTTTTTATATTTTTTTGCTCATAGCGGCAGTTGTAGCTGTCCCTATAGGTAATATCAATTATATTATATATTTATTATCAACAATGGTTCTAACCGTCATGATATATTACGCACGACGATTATTAACCACCGTTATATGTTGGGTTAATAACGGCGGTTGTAACGAACATTATATATTTTACAGATAACGGCGGTTAACCACTGCCGTTATATATTGTGTATATAGCGGCGGTATAAACCGACGTTATTTATTAATACTATAACGCCGGTTATAACCGACGCCATAGGGATATTTAACCATGGAGGTTTACAACCGCTGTTAAATAAAGAGTTTATAACGGCGGGTTTTGTCAACCACCATAACTGTTGCTGATATAGGATACCCCGACAAGGCATTCGATGACGGTTTTTGAAACCGCCGTTATAACCAGTAACGACGGGTTTTCGTGTTCTTGCGGCGATTTTCAACCGCCACTAAAATCATTGAATTTTGTAGTGGCATATGTGAGTGAATAGGGTTCTTAATGAGAGTGGAATGCTCTCAAGGAGAACCCTGATAGTTTTCAAGAAGATTGAGTGCTTTTGGGAAGAAGAGTGGTGGATCTTTGGAGAACGGGAAGCTCTAAGGAAGAATAGCAGACCCACGATAAATCCTATTGGCTCTTGTAGAGAGTAGAATCTCGATATTTGAGAGTGAAGATCCTTGTACCATAGTGAAAATTCTTGATTGTCTCCTCCCACTATGGATATAGCCCTATTGGGGTGAACCACATATATCTTGTCTTCTGAGTGTTTATATATATATATATATATATACTAGTAAAGTAGCACGTGCAATGCATGTAAAATTTTCAATAATTAACTTTTTAAAATTCTTTATAAGTTTATAGATGAAAGTATTTTTGCTAAGAATTTAGTAATGAGTATTTATTATATTTAAAAGATTCTATGCCTTTTAAGTAATTGGTATGTGATTGCTCATTAATTATTTTAAAATTGATTCAAGTAGTTATTTTTGTTGGCATTATGGGTGCCAGCAGTCTACCATTGGACGATGGCTTCAAATAGTATCAGCCCTAGCTCGATAGGTGTCTGGCGTACCCAATCGCCCGGGGCCCGTAATGGGTTAGTATATGGAAATAAAGTAATGCCTTCCCCAAAAGTTCAGTCTTTTGGTGTAATGGTAAGCACTTGATCTTGACAATTGGTATCAAAGCGTCGTCGTGGGTTTGAGTGCTCCCAGCATAGCTGCTGGGGGGGGGGTGGATTGTTGGCATTATGGGTGCCAACAGTCTACCATTGGGCGATGGCTTCAAACAGTGTTAGCCCCAGCTTGATAGGTGTCTGGCGTACCCAACCGCCCGTGGCCCGTAATGGGCTAATATAACGAAATAAAGTAGCGCCTTCCCCAAAAGGCTGGTCTTTTGGTGTAATGGCAGGCGCTTGATCCTGACATTTTTTAAAATAATATTGTTTTACAATAATTTTTTTTTGAATATAATAATCATGGGTCCCACAAAATAATGACTATAATAATAAAAAATTGAATCTAAATCAAGGTTTAGGAGTAATTATGTCCGCATACAGTTTAGTATACTCCTTGTACTTTTAATAGTAGAGAAATGATACTAAACCAACTTTCCTTTTCAAGAGACTCTCTTTCTATAGAAATAGAATTCTTCCCTAAAATATGTTAGAGTCCTAAACTAACTCTCCTTTAGGATTCTTCCCTAATATGGTAGAGTCCTAAACCATCTCTCTTTCAATAATGGGTCTCACATAATATTAAATAGTGATTTAATTAAAGTTTTGTTATATTATAAGTTATGTATCAAATAAAATAAGTTAAAGGGTATTTATGTACAACTAAATTTTTGCATACTCCTTGTACTTTTATTAGTAGAATGAAATATATATACTTGGTATTTTTTGCATTATCGTCAATCCCGATTATCGAATTTCTGCACAAATCAAAGTGAGGCCAAAAGTGCGAGACGGGTTTTTGCCTATTGCCAGAAATGGTAGCCTTGCCTTTGGCTTTAGAGGTGATGCTCTTAAACCTGGATGGACGGGTTGGATCGTCTTCCTCCTGAGGGTTGTATTCTCTATCTGAATGAGGTGAACCCTCTACCTCATTCAAGATAACATGGCGTCTCGGCATGAGTATGAGTAGAGCAATGATTGAAATCACGAATGCCATTGAAATCAAATGAAATGAGTGGGGATTGAGAGGTTTTTACCTTAGTTTTGAGGAATGAAGAGTAGGAGAGGAAACCCTAGGTTCTTGGCTGGAGCGAAAGTGACAAATGCACATGTGAGCATGCATTGTTTTTATCCAAGTCTGCCGCAAGTCGCTCGAGCGACTAAAGATCTCGATCGAGTGAGATTCTCAGAATTTGCAGATTTTTCTTAAATTGTAGTCTGCCTTTTTCTTCCTTTTTGGTGGTTCCCAAGTTCCCAACCATCATGAATGTCATATTTTCTCAATTTTATCATCTTTCCCTCAAGATAATCATCTCCCCCTATGATCAAGCACATCACTTGAGGCAACTAGGTATATCATATAATTTTCATGAAAGTTTACCCAAGGCACACACTAAATTTTCACATAATAATCACAAGATGCATTCCAAGCTATACCATTAGTTTGAATTTCCAAGTTCAAAAGTTCAACTTGTTTTTCAGATATATCTACTGAGGATAAGACATCTAGTTTAATTGCAAAGAGTACCAAAATATAGTCTTAGCCACTGAGACATGTTTAGTAAATAATTCACATGCATAGATTTGTGTGTTGTTGGGCTGACTGAATACTAACTCAAGGTTTTTATCCGCAACCGAGGTTTTGGCATTATACCACTAGTGGATTTCCTAGAATTTCAAATTCTAGAAGTCAAACCTAGTTAGATCCAATTTTTTCAACTATGTATCTTTCCTCACTTTCGACAAAATTTTCTCTTTGTCAAATATTTTCGTCAGCATTGTAAAACTTTTTCTTTTACTTTTCTATTCTGTTTCTTACAATGGTTTCTTCACACTAATGAGGAGGTAGCCCCCTCTATTGGCAATAGGGGTTTTCACTCTAACAACCAAGAAAGATACCTAACTTGTTGACATAGGTAGCCATTAATACTACTGGTTGCATCCAATAGTAGCATTCACACTAATTCACAGGTAGCCTTTTCTATTGTATGGTCTTTTTGTATGAGGGATACATGCATATTCGATCAATAATCATTAGTTAATCCAGCCTTGGTCATCCAAATAAATAACCAATAAGGATTAGTCAGACGCCTACAGATTTTTGGACTTAGACCTCTTATTAGATATAGTCTCAGCCACTAACTATGAAGAGTAGACAAGTCTAAGTTTTAAATGCTCAAAAAGTCCATACAGATGCAGTATCCTCAATTATTTAGCCTACATCATGTTTATCCCTAAACAAGTATCCAAATATATGCAAGTAAGCAGAACATGCAAATCATATAGAAAATTTAGAGCAAGATTCTTTTGTTTTGAATTTTTTTTACTTTTTACTTTCTACTTTTTGTTTTGCAAAATAAGAGACTAAAATCAAGAACTCTTTTTAGATTTTTTGCTTTTTAATTTTTTATTTTTCCTGATTTTTCAGGGAATGTAAGCATCCTAACTGTGAGCGCCAAAAATTTAGCATCATTCCATCCTACGAGATAATAGGATAATGCTAAATCGCCTTATTGAGAGTCGCTTCCTATTTTATTTTTGGGGAAATAGATATTGGTTGGATAAGGCACACTGAGATTCTTTGGGTAAGTGATTCATTTAGACTAAGGGAAGGTGTTAGCACCCCTAGCCTCCATCTTATGATGATTACTTTCTTCTTAAGCCTAAATTAATATAAGAAAATATATTTGGGGAACCACATTCATTCATAATGAGAGAGAACATTACAATAAAATTATTAAAAATATAGAAAAGGGACCTACTTAAGAAATTTAGGTAAGGGGCTGCACCAATCAAGGTTGCCTACCTATCAGCCAAAAATGGAATCAAGCCTCTCGTAGTTCTTAAGCATGCTTAACTTGATTTTTTTGGTTATGTGAATGTTTTTGACATTTTTTGATTATTTGAATGTTTTTGAGATTTTTTGATTATTTTAGCAGTTTAGGCTTATGCATGGAGCATAGGTGAGATCGGGCAAGCTTAAGCTAACAATAAAGATGAATGGGAAAGTTGAAGAAGAGGTCACACTTACCTCAAACCACCCGACGGTATAGCCTCCTTCTCTTCTGAAGATCGCCAAGTAGGAAAAAAAATTGTTTTGGGGGTTAGGAATTTCCTACTAAACTAAAGGGGAATGCCTTTTGGGGGTAGGGATTCTACTAAGGCAAGGGGTCAAGGGCTAAGGTTTTCTCTAAGGCTCAAGGGTTTCTACCCCAAGTTTTTCTACCAAGGCAAGAGTTTCTCTAGGGGAATTTTGAGAGTGGTCTCTAAGGGGCTAAGGGATGGGTATTTATAATAAAACTAAGGGGTTGGGGTATGTATTTTACATGGGAGGTAAAAGGAGTTACTGAGTAAAGAGTTGAGTGTTGTAAGGGGTGTGAGAAAGTTGATGACTTTGTAAGAGGTGTAAGAGATGTGGTGAGTTGTCAAAGGAATAAAAGGAGATAAATGTATTTTGTGTGTTCTAGAGGTTTAAACCCCATCATTAGTGTGCCATAAAATCTCATTATGTCTCCAATTCATGGCTATAATTCAGGAGAGGAGTTACTATTACAGATCTATATAAGGGGATTAAACCCCATGAGAAAATGCTCCTAAGGCATAAGAGATCTGCTCCTATAGAAAGAGAGCCCTCTGAACTACGACACCCAACCTCACGGCAATTCCTCTTCTTCTCCTTCTTCTCATATGCATACGGATAAGGATGATGAAAATCCACCTCAGGTTTTGTTTTCCTCTTTGGAGGACTTGTTATTTCTTGGTAAAGTAAGAAACAAATATGTAATGCCTAAGTACTCATATAAATTTTGGTTTATTGCTTTAATATTGTCTCATCTTAATACTGTTTGGATAAAACAATTCATAGAAAATATGAAGATTGGTAAAATCGGTAGGCTAGTTCACTTGTTTTGTGATAATCATCAAATTGCTATGAGACAGGATTTTAAATGGAGTTAATAGCTCCAGAGGCATATATGTAAATCATATTTAAGATATTGTTGATGTAAATGTAAATTATTTACATTAAACTGATATAATTGAGAAATTCCTTGAGAAGAATAAAGTGCAGAATTATTTTAAAGTTTATTGGCTTTATAGAACTTAAGGACGCCTAAGTTAGTGAATTCCAAGGCACTTATCATGAGAGGCACAACCGCAAAGGCATGTAAAAATTCATGATGGTGTATATGCTCATAATGGAAAATCTACTGATAAATGAGTGTAAAACCTTATGATATATATTTGTATATCTGTATATTTATTTGACACCTTATTATTTTGTCATGAGTAGATAACCGCAGAAAGTGTGTAAAATCTCATGAAGGTGTGTATGATCACAATGGTAAATCCATTGATTAGTGGGAGTAAATCTTATAAGATACTTAAGTATATTAGACTATTATCTGAACTTCAGACTTTGTCATGTAGGGTATATCTATGTACATTGGGAAAACCTCATGATTGTAGCATGAAGGGCATATCCGTGTACATTGGGAAAACCCACTACGTGAAAATGGGTTAAAAATGTTGCTCAGATATGGACAGAATAGGGTCATTGGCAAAATAAAAAATTGTTCCTTTTTAAATGCGGAAAATAAAAGCTGAAAGGAATGCAACTAAGCACAAGCTAGATAAAATAATTTAAGTGCTCAAGAAGAAGGAGAAAGAGTAAAGGAGTGCAAACACAGAGTTGTTTCGAGGTTCGGTAAACCCAGCCTACTCCCTGCCTCAAGCAACACCAACTTGGAGAAATCCACTACAGTCCACGACTGCAAAGACTTCTTAATTTGGTGAAGCCTAAACCCTTTACAACCTCTCTTTTGATTGAGGTGAACCGTACAGCACCTAGAGCACAACCCTCTCTGGTTTACACAAAGCAACAACTTCACTAAACACGCAGGTTCTTAGATGATGATAATAGATTTTGGATCTTAGATCCGAAAGATAAACTCCTTTAAGAGTTGGATATGAATGGAATATCAAGCTTTATGAAATCTCTCAAGTGGAAGATTGGATTTTAGCTCAAAGAGAAAAATAGAGTATCGTTTTTGCAGATTGGGGATTTTTTAGCTCAAGAGAGTGATTTTCAATGTAACAGTGTATGAGTAAGTGTTATCGTTGTTGGATCATTCAAAGATCACTTATATTTATAGTGATCAGAAATTTATTATCGTTTGATGATCATTAAATGCGAAATACCCGTTATAAATATAGCCGTTGACAATAAAGAACAGTTTTTCAGAATTTTTCTGAACTATCCAATCGATTAGAGGAGCCTCCTAATCGGCTGGATGGTTGCCTGATCGCCTGGATCATAAAAACACGTTTTGGAGAGTTGTGTTCTATCCAGTCGATTAGAGGACGGAGTGATCGCCTGGATGGACCATGTAATCGACTGGATGGTCATCCAGATCGGCTGGATACACCAAAAATTTCAAGATCTTTGGTTTATCTGATTTTTAATGCTTTTTGCTTAACTTTAATGATTTGCACGAATTCTAAAGTCTTTAATTATATTAGTATAACATGATTAACAACTCATAATGGTCTTTAGAATGATTTAAGATGGATTAGCAAGGAGAACCAACAGGATTAGCACATGTAGACAAATTTAGAAAAAATTTGTTCTATCCAGTCGATCACAAGGCTTGCCTGATCGACTGGATGGTCTGCCTGATCGACTGGATAGGCTAATTTTATTTATAGAATCCATTTTCAAAACCTTTAAGGTATAGTTTGATTCCAAGGTTTTGTACTTAACCTTTATGAGTATAATTAACTTGTATTAAGGTCCTTAATCATATTTTAACATTTGTTTAAGGGACCTATGGTCAATCTAAGGTATTTTGAGCTTTTTCACCAAATCAATCAGTTGAGGATTTTTACAAGAAATCCTAAACAGACCACACTTACTACCTAGACTAAGACCTTGATGGAGATGATCTTTGTGTTTCAATGGTCTTCAGCAGCAGTGTCTTCTAGGCAATCTTCCAAAATCCTTTTTGTTGATAGTTGAACATCTTCTTGAAGCTTTGATTTAGAATTTTCATCATGTCTTGACTTGGTCCACTCATTGAAAGTTCTTGAGTATGGTTGAAGTCCCATTTCTAATTCATGAATGCTGTAAAATAAATTGCTGCTGGAAGATATTAGTGTTACAACATTCATTTCATTATATGTCATCATTAAAATTAATTGAGGGGCACATGGTTGTAACCTTAAGGCTAACAAAAACCTACATCAAAAGTCATGAAAAACGACGGCCCAAGACTATCGTTAAGTATATGACGGCTGATGTGAGTCATTTATGTGTGTCGCAATAAACGATTGCCCTAGGCAGCCGTTCTTTGAGAAATAACTAAGCAGAAATAACCCTAACCCAAAACTCTCTTCTCTCGGTTTCTTCCTCTCTCTCTCTCGGATGACTGCTCTCACTCTCAGTTTCTTCCTCTCTCTCTCTCAGAGATGGCTACTCTCTCTCTCGGTTTCTTCCTCCCTCTCGCTGTTGCTCGCTCGCTCTCTCTCTCGCCGCTGCTCACAGAGAGATTAGGATATCTCGACTGCTATGTGTTGTTCCCGATAAAAAGTGAAAAAGCAAAAAAACACCCTAAGCCTCTCATTCGGAAGTCTTGAGACCGAGCAACACAAAGAAGAGGAGCCTCTCTCACCAACCGAAATCTGTGATTTTCCAACACCGGTGACAAATCAGGATGGCGACGAGGTCTCTCTCTCTCCCTAATTTTTTTTGGTTTTGATTCAACGCACGATCTTTGGATTTTGTTCAGTGAAAGAATAATGATGCGTGTTTTGGATTCCTTTTGATTCAAATCTCACAGAGCCGATTGTTTGATGTTGATCTACTTTTTTTTGGAGGTTCTCTTGTGTATCTTTGGATTTTGTTCTCTTCAACGCATGATCTTGTAGAAGCCAAATTTTTTTGTTAGATCTTGGATTCTCTTGTTTGAACAAAATTTTTCTAGGTTTTTTTTTTTTTTTTTTTTTGTGATTAATCATCTGTGAACCCTTTTTTTTTGCTGAACTTTATGGGTTTTTTTTTTCGGTTTCCCTTCCATCATCCACAAATTTTTTTTTATAGATTTATCTTGTAGATCTATCAATGGTAGTTTCTTTTTGTTAACGAAATTTTTGGGGTTCCTCTGTTTTTTTTTATCCCTCTTCTACAAAGTTTTTTTAAAAACTTTTGCTGATATTTTCTAAATTTTTTTTTTCTGTTTCCCTTCCAAGAGCTTAGCCTTCTAATATCATGAATGATTGGGCCCACTTCCCATGGAACAGGACTAGTATTGTTGGCCAGGATGTGGATCAAACTAACCCTATTACTCAACCACATAAAAACTACATTATTGTGATGGATTCAATTTATCAAGTATTGAATGAGGTCTTTGCTGGCATATTCTTAGAGTGTTCTCATAGGTTCAGGAAAGGAAGAGGGACTCAGACATTCTTTGCGCATGTACAGAACTGGGGAGAAGTTGACCAGCTCATTCAAGCAGACGTCTCACCCATCATTTTTGGGCACAGGGACGCGAGAACCAATCTGAGTAATCAACCGCTTTTCTAAAATCTGCCTCCTGCAAGATAGGGCCCTTCCTTATTTTAGGGCAAAAAGCCGTATCGCGCTAGGCGCTCACATTTTTTGGCTTCCTCTTTCACTTGAATTTCAAAATAAGTCCTACGCTAGGTAACAGCAGGCACAAGCAACTTGACCGAAGGGGACCAGCGCTTCTACTCTATCTTGTGGTCCGCTCTCTCCTTTTGTAGTACTACCGCTATGAAAGGAAGGGAGAAACCAGCCCTACCACTACTAATGCTACTGCACAGAAAGAAAAGTTTCGCGTGTTTGCTATGGGTCATGTCTCGTTTCAAGATTCATCCACATGATTCCTATTTACATTACACTTACTTCGATTTTCTTTCGATATAGTATAGACATATCATGCTCTTATACAATACAAATAAAATTCTCGCACTTTCACCTCATCTCGGATTCTCTCTAAAGAAACAATGGCTAAGTTGTAATCCTTTTTAAGCGCTTTAGCTTTCCCCTCTTCTAACGCAACTGAATGAGTGTATTCAAAGTGTACCACGCCTCGCTTCTGGAAGAGCAACCCACTACTTCATATCCGAGGGGAAAGCCAAGCGCTTGGGGCTGAAGACGGAAAGGGACACCAGCCGCATCAAGGCTGTTAACTCTGCCGCGAAACCAATCCATGGCATTGCAAAGGGCGTGGAGCTACAAATAGTAACCTCTGTATTCATCTCGTTCCTTATTTACCTAGGTACACTTCGTTTTCAAAAGCTTCCTGTCGAACCGGCTCCTATTTCAACCCGTATCTTGTTCGTTCTGGAAACAGGTCTATTTCTGCTTTTGTGGTACGCGTTCCTTCATTCACTCGAATAGTCGGTCCGATAGAGCTTTCGAACAAATGTACCCATCCCGCAGGTGAGATTCTTTCTTCAGTGGCGGATATAAATATGCGCCTGGGCGGCTTTAATCGCATTGGTATAAAAAGTGAGTTGAGATTGGTTACCACACTACTCGAACAAACTCTCCTTCGGACCCTATGCCTTCAGCCAATGCTGACTCAAACCGATAAGCTTCTGCTGAGCCCGAACCATCGAATGGAAGTTCAAAGCTTCATCGTCGAGAGGGAAACAGCCCGGATCACCAGCTAAGGCCCCTAAATGACCGCTCAGTGATAAAGGAGGTAGGGGTGCAGAGACAGCCAGGAGGTTTGCCTCTTCTATCCTCATTAGGGAGCTAAAAGACATTGAGCTTGCCCCTAGCCCCTTAAGTGATGCCATCTGAAGGGCTCCCTCACCGAATGGTGACTTCCGCCGGGTTGACCCCTCACGGAGCCAAGTTCCAGCTCGCCCTTTACTAGTAATGCCGCCACTAGAAGGAGGCATTGTTTTGGACGGTAGAACGGGGAGGGGGGAGTCGTGCCCATTCTCCAGGCACGAACAGGAAGCCCCGAAAGAAATGGTTCGTCCACCCAATTATCATGAATCCTGATTAAGAATTCGATCTATACTATATGAATATGGATAGAGGAAAGAAAGAATAAAAAAAGAGATCTTTTTGATTCTTCCTTTTTTTTTTCCTATTGCAATTGCATTCCATTTCTTTCGTTCTTCCAGTTCGGTGAGAGGAAAGTCCTTGGATCGGTATTCCATTTTGGGATTCTGATGTGCGATCTTTTATCCCGGAATAGGATCGGGAGTATTAAGGCTTTCTGATCAGACGGTTAGGATCATTCTAAACGTGCGAATATTGGTTTGCCGCCAATGCAAGGGCTGGCCCAACATTTGGACGGTCCAGATTGCCTGTTCAATCCGTTGTTCTTCTGTTTGAGGCAAAGGCGAATCCCTCATACTGTATACGGTCGAGCTAGCTCTCGCTTCCTTAATGTGGTCTCATAGGTCAGCTTTCCTCAGGATTAGGCTGGGGAAGCATCCGGAACATGATCCACGAGAGGGATTTGGAGATCGTCTCCTATCTTCCTACTCGATCTTCGGCGGGATCGAATGCTTTCCCGGTCAAATAGGTTCATTGCTCCGGCCCAGAATACGATTAATCCGACATGGGCTACGTGAGCCCCGAGTAGTTTACCGGAGCTACAGTCACTAGACAGCATCCCTGAGTCAGCTCCCCTATCCGCTCCGGAATGCTCTTAAATGAAGTAAAAAGATTGGATGCAAATGCAGAGCATCAAGAGTACTTTACAGATGCCATAATGGATCGCATCCCGAAGGGGCCAGAGGTGAAGATACTGAGGCTGAAGCCCTTGATCCTAACCCTCGGGAATGATATTGTACTCTCCCAGAGGGAGAGGAGATCAGATAGACGAAAAGCTTCGTTCTCTTCCACAGACACCAGGTTCGGGATGATACCATCTGGAAGAGAGTTCGGGGAGCTCCCGACCGATATTTTTTTTGTGGAATTCATCTTGCAGATCTATCTATGGTAGTTTTTTTGGGACCTGCTCCGCACCATCAATGACCCTGCATTGCTTGATAGTAGACTACCATCGGTTCCAAACCAACAGAGTTGCTAATCAGATGATCAGCAGCCATCAGATTGGCCATTGTCATACCATAGAACATGAAATTCACATCTCTATTCTTACCTAGTGTCCAGTCCTTCTCAATGCCATTTATTGTCATGCTACTTATTTGGATCTTTCCGGTGGTAACATGGATTGAATTGGAAAAGTGAGTTGCTGAGTTCTTCCCAACGCTTACATCCTTTGTGGGGAAATCTGCAGCAAATGCAGGAGGAGCAGGGATGCAACCCAACATGCGACTCTCACTTTTAGACCATTATGCTACTTCCAGAGATCCGGCATTTCTTACTCTGATTTTGAAAATTATCAGTATGTTTCGGATATCTAGAGATGCAACATTAATCTTGTTCTCTGCAATTCTAAATCTCACAGTTTGATTGAAATGGTTGTATGTTTCTTTTTCAAGACTGAATCATACTCTGTTTTCTTTTGTTAGTGTTTCTTGCTTTCCCGCTTTCAGAACCCAAAAGGAAGATTCAAATAAATCTGGACTGAATACAGAAGGGTTGGTCTCCATTTCTTCTAGAAATTTCTCAACCCAGTTATTCTAACATTGAACAAACCATGATGGAAAGAAACAAACCATGAAGACAGCATCGTGATTACTTGCTCTATGGGTTTCATTTCCTTGTTAAAGGAATATGTTGATATTGTGAGTACATGTTTCTTACCAAATAAAGTAAATGTTTTTTTGTTGTGTGTATATGTGTGGATGTAATTGTTTCTCAAATGAGAGGATATTAGATGGAATTCAACAATGCTTTATGAAATCTCTCTCTTCCCCCATTTAGTCATGATAATTTGTACTGTGTTATTCCTCTTTTTGTATTGTCTTCTTAGTTTTGAACTGAAGTGAAAATGTTACATTGTTCTTGCGAATTTTTTTTTAAAAACATCTTATGGTATCTTTGCTGAACAATCTCGTAGATTGATTTCTTTCAATTTTTATTTTTAAATCGACTCTTCTTAATGTTTGTAGGTAAGGCGGCCTTCGCCAGCTCTCCTAGAGTCACCCCCAATTGCCACGGCATGTTTATTAAAAAATTTCAGGGGGACTATTGTTGCATTGGGACGGATTCATGGAGATGCGGCATAGCATCCCAAAATATATAACATTATAGTAGATGTCATCTATTATCCAAATACAGATTTGTATCAAAGGGAGGGAACACTTGGTGATGTTACCATTGGCGATACTATTATTTGGCCCAAAATTTTATAAAATTTATTTGACTTGTCATTTTGAAATCATATTATTTTATGGTACTTAGAGATACAAGATGTATTGACATGTAAATTTGTTAAGTAATTATGTTTTGTGGTTAGAAAATTATCTGTGTGATTGATGATTATGTATAGACGATGAAGTTAGTTTTTAATATACATTGCTATTGTGAATAGAAGAAAGTTGGATGTGATGGGTTGGAATTTATTAGAAGTGAATTTGCAGGTTTCTAACAAGGAAACATGATAGGTTCAGTGGGGATCAAATAAATATTTTTTTAAAAAAAATTTTCTTAAAAAACGACGGCTAATGACAGTCGTTTATTAATATAAATAATTTTTTCAAAAAAATTGAATCACATCATAAAAGACGGCCCATAGCTCTCTTTTATTTTTATGATGACTATAGGCCGTTGTTTTTTACGATAATCTAACGACGGCTATAGGCCGTAATTTTTGAAAACTACGTCTTTAATACCGACGGCCTACGCGATGGTCAATAACTGTCGTAAATACTTTGAAACAATGGCTATTGGCCATCGTTTTTAGCGCATTTTCACATAGTGACCTCATGATTGGAGTATGAAGGGCATATCCGTGTACATTGGGGAAAACCTCATGACTGTAGCATGAAAAATATATCCGTGTACATTGGAAAAACCTCATGATTCTAGCATGAAGGACATATACAACGATGTTGTGAGAACCTCATGGCTTGACATATTCATAATGGTTAACTTCTTCAGTTAAGAAGAATTTTATGATATGTAGTCCCCACATGGCCAAGTGGGAGATTTTTGGCTCTCATGACCAAGTGGGAGATGTTGGCATTTGTGGCCATGGAGCCATCAGTTACTCTATGAATGAGTAATAGCAGGTATAAAGGCACTCATTAGTGTGCCATAAAATCTCATTATTTCTCCAATTCATGGCTGTAATTCAGGAGAGGAGTTACTATTATAGATCTATATAAGGGGATTAAACCCTATGAGAAAAATGCTCCTAAGGCATAAAAGATCTGCTCTCATTGAGAGAGAGTCCTCTGAATTGTGACACCCAGCTTCATGGCAATTCCTCTTCTTTTCCTTCCTCTCATTTACGGGACCCATCAGGTTAGGCGGATATAAGTATGTGGATTTGATTTTTAAGATTATGGGTTGTTTGTAGATGGGTCATGGGTCATGAGTCATGGGTGTGGGTATATAGGTTTGCTTTTTTAGGTTTTAAAGGCTTAGGGTTTTAGAGGGTTAAGAGGAAGGTCTTTGGTTTGAGATGGGATCCTAGGTTTTAGAGAAGGGTCCTAGGGTTTGAGAATTCTCCTAGGGTATTGGTGAAGGAAGAACTCATGATTTGGATGGTGGTTCCTATGGTTTTAGGTCGGGTCCTAAGGTTTGAAAGGTGTTTAAGGGGGGTCCTAGGGTTTGGAAATATTTGAAAGAGGTTCTAGGGTTTGGAAGGAGGTGATACCGTGAAGCCCTAAAGGGGTGCAAAAATGGGGTGCTTACACTAACTAAAAATGAAAAGAGCACCAAAATTCCTAAGCTCGAGTATAAAAGCATATTTTTGGATTTTTGTTTTATCACATACAATCAAAATACTCCAACTAATATACACATTAAAGCATAGCACTTGATAAAGATAAAGCAGTAAAGCAAACCCTAGGCTATGGTAGGCTCAAGCTAAGTGAAGCCCTTGAGGGCTTTCCTCCTCATCCAAATAGTTCTAATATTTGGAATGATCCTATGGTCCCCAGCTAACCATTTCAGATGGGAATTCAGGCATGATCTCTTGCCTATGCTCATTTTTCCTAGTTTGGGTCCTACGATTTCTATAGGCATCTTGGTACACCCTACTACCTCCTCCATATCCCATGTATGTAGGAGTGTCCGAACCATGCCTATTTATAGGAAGTCTACCAATTTTCATTACTTCTTTGATCAAAGACCTAGACTTTTCAGCTAGAGCCTTTATTTGTCTTTGGAGATTCTCTTGAACTTTCTAATTCAGGTTCCTAGAACCTTGATAAGATATTCTACTAAATGAAGAACAAGGAGGTCTAGTGTGACCTTTTAATCCACACATATGGCATGTAGGAGTGGGTTGAGGATGAGGATTTCTCTTGCTAGGATGAGGATTCCTATTAGATGGATGATGAGTAGGGGCCTTCTCAACTATAGGAGGAAAAAAAGTCTCATACAATGATGGGTGAGCAGGATTCCTATTTGCAGTAGGGGCATTAGGAGGATCTGGAATCCTAGCTTTATGCTTTTCAACAATAAGACTACCCTTTTGAGATGAAGAGCCAATTCCAGCCATATTACCATAATTCTTTCCATGGCAGCTGAGCTCATCAACAATTTCAATGATGCCCAAAAATCTATTTTCTTTAAGCAGTTAGGAAACTTCCTCACACTTTTATGGAGGTCACTCTGGAGATTTGTGACCTTCTTGATTAGGTCAGTTTAGTCTTTTAAGATTTTTTGAAATTTGCTTTCGAGAAATCCAATCTTCTCATTGAGGGAATCCTTTTTTGATTAAAGTTCAGAAACTAGAGTCCTCAATTCTTCTATATCTTTGAGGGATATGCTTCTTTCATCTTGAAATAAACTTCCCTGTTTCGTTAACAAAATGTTTTCCCTTTTAAGCTTGGGGCTTTCATCATACAGCTCCCTATAGGTTGTTTGGATATCTCCCTCATCATCAGATTCATCCTAACTCACTTCTCCTTCTCTTTCATTATTTGACTCCAGACAATTTTTGTCTGTTTCTCTTGAGTCCAAAGGAGTATTTCTAAATCCCTTGGAGAAATTAGTAAAAGTAATGTAATTCCAAGCTTCCGTTTCTAAAGAGGAGTTATCCAATTTTTTGGATTCGGCTAAGTTGTCACTCTTAGCATTCATCACCATGCCATTTGATTTTTTCATATTGGGGCAATTAGGTGAGATGTGGCCATATCCTTAGCACTCAAAACATTGAACACCACGAGAATTTTTATCAGGACCCTTGGGATTTTTCTTTTCTTCCCAGTCCTTAGGCCTCAATTTCTTGAAAGGTCTCTTTCCCTGATTTGGATTGAACTGAACACCATGAGAATTTTTCTCTAGACCCTTGGGATTTTTCTGTTCTTCCCGGTGCTTAGGTCTCGATTTCTTGAAAGGTCTTTTTCCCTAATTAGGATTAAACCTTCAGTTTTTATTTAGAAAATTTCTAAATTTTCTTACAAACAAGGTCATGTCTTTTTCACCGAACTCAGGTTCACTATCTGAGCCATCCTCAGATTCCTTGATGGATTTTAAGGCTATACTTTTTGGTTTTTTTAATGGTCGGAGATTGAGTTCGTAAGTTTGGAGCGAGCCCACCAACTCCTCAATTCTTAGAACATCTACATCTTTGCTCTCTTCTAGCTATGACCATTACCTTGTCCTAGAAATCTTTCAGGAAGAGATCTTAAGACTTTTCTGACAATTTTAGACTCAGATAGTCTCTCCCCAAGATTAAAACTGGAATTGAAAATGTTGCTTAATTTAGCATAGAATTCATCGAACGACGCATTGTCTTCAACCCTCAAACTCTCAAATTTAGAAGTTAGTAGCTGGAGTTTTGAGATTTTACGGTTGTGGTCCCTTCATGGGCAGTCGCGAGTATATCCCACGCCTCTTTGGAAATACGACAGTTAGAGATTCTTCGAAACTCTTCCACAGTTACAACATTAAATATGACATCGAGACCTTCGGTGTTCCAACCACAACTCTCAAATTCTTAACGGGTCCATTCTGAGGATGGTTTTTTAGAGGTATTTTCCTCTACAGTTTTTTGGGAGTTTTCCACCCTTTTTCAATGGTCATCCATATTCTCTCATCCTAAGATATTAGGAATGCTCTCATCCGAGTTTTCTAATAAGTATAGTTGAATCCATCAAACAAAGGAGGACAAGTAATGGATCCACCTTCTCTCATTGGATTCATAATTTTGGACTTTGACAAGATCACACTTTATGTAATTAACCTATATAAGTATACCTGCTTTGACACCAATTGAAACTTTCCTTTGTATGATTCCAATGGACCTAGAGGGGGTGAATAGGTCTCCTAGGGTCTATGTACCCAATTTTTAATTTTAACAATTAAAGTGCGGAATTATAAGGCGAATCAAACAATATAAATACACGATTTCTACGTGGAAACCCTCATGGGAAAAACACAGGACCTCATCTAGCAAAATAGCAATCACTAAGAGATAAGCGAAAGTACAAACTTGAACCTCATCCAAAACTAGAATCAATGCATCGACCCAAGGCTAGTCAATGAATGTACAACAACGAAGCCGCAAGTTCGACCTCTACCGCAGTGGCTCTGGCTCCTCACCAATCAAGCTTTCTCTACAGCAATGCTTCAACAGCAACCACGGATCCGCAGATTCGATCTCCACCGTAGTGGCACTAGATTTTACTCTGGTCGAATATCTTTCATAAAGAACGGGTATGAAGTAAAAAAAACTTAAACCAAATAGCTAAAGGGATCCCTCGTAATAACACAGGAAGCAATGGTATTGACGATGCTAGCACTTACAAAAGATGTGTTTTTCTATGCTCAAACCTACATTAAAAACCCTTAATTTGTGTTTGGGAATTGTTTTGTACATATAGGCAACCCCAAAATTCATGGAATTGGAAGATAAATCTTTCTAAAAAAAATTTTGTGTGAGTCTCGCTCGAGCCAACTTCAATCTTGCTCGAGCGAGCCTTGTTCAAAGGCCATAATAGTAACTAAAAAATACCAATGAACCCCAAATATAATGTTTGAGTTGAGAAATCACAATCTAAAGGTAGGAGACAATGTCTTTCTAAAACTCTATCTACCCTATTTAAATGTTAGCGATCAAATTATTAACTAAGGGAGGATAAATTAAAGTGTGGAATTAGAAAAGACAAACAAGCCACAACACGAGATTTTTACGTGGAAACCATTCCGAAAAAAACCACAGGACCTAGTCCAGCAAGAGATATCTACGACAAAGTAAATTTTTTTTTTACAAGACTTGGACTTGAATCTATTGGACTCGACACAACGATCCTTTGCACTTGTCCTCAACGCCTCAATAAGTAATCACGAACTTGCAATTCCCGTGATCAACCTTAGAATCCTATACTTATCTTGTGTCTTGACAACAACGATCTTTCGATCGATCTCCATCAATGATGGCCCCCGATTCCTATGAACAATTAACCACAATCCTTCTCGAATCGATCTCCTTCGCAAAGACTCCAGATCACACCGGCCAATTGTTCTTTACAAGAACAGGTTGATGGTTGATTAATAACAAACTCTAGTTGAATTCAAATCACATAGAGTAAACAAACAAAGAAGATATGCAAAATGACTTGCAAACTATAGGGTGGAAGAGGAGAGGATAATGGGTTTGGGCTAAACATCTCAAAAAACTCTCTCAACTCTTTTAGGTTCAAATGAGGATCGAACCCTACTATTTATAAGCAAAATAAGACCTATTGCAAGTGAAAGACTTAAATTCACGCACACTAGTCGACCAACCTCAAGGGTAGTTGACCCGTCAAAAATCAAGTCACTGGAAAAAAAAACCCCATATAAAAAATTGCATGGATGGCCGATCGGTCACCATGGGTGGACGACCAGTCTAATTGGGCGGTCGACTAACCTCTCCACATTTGCCCAGAAATTTGATTTTCAGGTTCTATGAGGTCTAGCTAGTCACCTAGGGTCTTTAGGGTTATCTTAAGCCTATTGCCCTTATGGCAACAAGGTATCTAGGTCACTTACCAACCTATGAGTGAAATGAAGGCGATGATTGGAATGTCTTCAGTTGATATTCTTCAATCTTCAACTTCACTAGTCTTGGATGCTTGAAGGCAAGGACTCAAGACATACTTCATACACTATTTTGACAACGGAATAAGCCAATACCAAAATATGGACTTACAATCTCCTCCTTTGGCAATTCCATGACAAAAACAAACTGAAGTACATGACTTGACACAAACACATCCGAACTCATCAAACGATGAATTAGGTCATTACATGACTCCAACACAATTACATGACACCAATAGAAAAACAACCTAGATTGTAAACAAATAAGTTCTTTCATGTAAGATATTTCTGCTGCAAGCACCTCATGTACATGCTGATTAAAAACCCCAGTGAAGCATGTATGAAATATGAAAATAAATAAACACAGGTATTGTAAAGAATGTACTGAACTAGGGACAAAAAAATACCTTAACATTCTATCCCTTTTTTGCATGAAAAGTCAAAGGTAGGTAGGAAGCCAATATTACAAAAAATATACCAATTTAAAGCATATGTAATAGTAAAGCAATCACAATACAATCAAACAATTGCTGACAATGCGGGGACTATCAAGCGGGGAACACAATATAGCAATATGAAATAAAAACTCCCCCTCAACTTGATCTTCTCCCCCCTGAGATCAAGGACATCACCTAAAGGATAGGACACCTAATGCTAGAAATGCCCATGCCAAATAAAACTAAAAACACATAATAATAATACTAAAAATTTTCATGTCACACACAAAAATGCATCATAAGCATTCCAAGTTACAGTAATTTAAAATTACAAATCCAATTAAGAACATGATTAGTTAGTTCGACTGAGGATATACATCTAACTAAATCTTACGGAATGCTAAAGCATAGCCAATTCACTTAGTCACATTTAGTGAACAGTTCAAAAGTGAAGCTTTGTGTCGCACCCCAAAATCTCATCTTAGTCAAAATGAGACTTTAGACTTGTGACACTTCATATCCATCATATCTTGGCAACATAAAAGGCGTACAATACATTAATCTCAAAATCTCTTCTAGTAATAAACCGCAAAATAGAATAACATCAATTATAATTTCAACTTTATTGACCAACTTAAATACCAACATGATCAAAGACTGAAATAAAACCTAAACGACATAATTAAACCTCTTATTACAATTCTTTAAAACTGAAATAATCACTAAAACCCCAATCAATAATATGGAAAGTGATCTAGGTTAATCTCCTCTTCATGGTAATCACCTTCTTGTTCTTCCATGTACTCTTCCTCAATCCAAGGTCCTGGAGTACAAATATTGAATCCTGAACCTATAGTTGCCGACATTAAAAGTACAGTTGAGCAAATAAAAGACCAGTTTATAAAAAATTATAGCTAACAATATTGCAATATTATGCTTTCACAGTTTATTTAATATGTATAATTATTTATGATTCTATCTACAGAAACATGTAAACATATCACCATACAAAGCATATCCAACTTACAACTCTTGTGGGTTTGTGATACATGTGTAGATACATACCAATCCATACCATGTCTTTCTAAGTGCTTACCAATTGCATGTAAACATGCTAGGTCCTTATATCCACATGTAACCATGTTTGTTATACCATTCCTAGTTAGATTGTGTCATGATTAACTTTCATCTAGGTTATTCCTTAGACTCTGATATCTCACCATCGAAACACCACCATAATGCTCAATGAGCACGATAGTAAAGAATCTAGGCTATTGACATCATCCTCTGAGTATTCGCCTCTCTGAAACTTAACCATTAATACATGCTTAATTATATATTCATAACATGCTAAATCATAGTATAAAGCTTTATCATACATGGGAATAATTCACAATAATAATCAGACTTAACAATCAACAAGGTTAGATCATGTTCCAATTATAATCGTCCAATTTCATAAGCAAATACTATTCACATAAATCCCTTCCCCTATATGTAATCTCATCATCAACCCTGGAATCCAATCCCTTCCTCCATTGTCAATCATAGATGTATAACATTATAGAGATCATACTTCAAATTCTAGAATTACAACTTCAGTATAATCATGTAATCAATAGCCCAATTCATATCAATTCATTCTAAATCTTATCATTAAAACTCTCTTAAATCCATGCAATAATCTGCCATCGATGAGCTTATTAAATATGTAAATCCATACCCAGATCTTAACACCATTCTTATAATCCATTGTTAGGTTAGATAGTGTATTGTACCTTTCGAATTGCTTCCATACAATTAATCGCTTGAGAATAGTCCTGGATGAGATCTCCAAGCTTCTTCTTCTCCTTGCAAAACCACTTTCAAAACCTAGGTAAAACTCCCTCTAGGATTTTTGGAACTCTTAGAATGTTTCAAACACTAAATCTCACGAGTTGGTGATTATAATATAGACCCTAGTGTTTTTTGGGTAAAACTTAAGTGGGTTGTCGATCGGTGCATATAGGCGATCAACTGGTGGTTGGGCGGTCGATCGATTGAATGCATACTCTTTGCCGAAAAGCCCCATACATTTTTCTAGGATTTTTTATACTAGGGGGGTTGACCGCTATAGAGAGGGGTCGACCGGTGGAGTGGTTTCTTGTTTGTTTTGGTCGTTTTTCTTCATCTAACACTTAATCATTTGGTCATTCAACGTTTGTAAGCATAATACAACATAAAATATCATAAAATGTAATTTTTGACACAGAATTCAAAGTCTTTATTTGATTTGTACAAGATTCGAGACAACCAAGTTTTTGGGTTTCTACACTTTGTGTGTAGTGGTGGTCTAACTAGATACTAAATCAAGGTTTCTCTTACTTTCCAAGGATATGACATTAATCACTTAAGGAGACTCTTAGAGACTCAAATCATAGAAGTCAAACTTAGTTAGATCCAGATATGCTGATTTTTTACATTTTGGTGAACCTTTATCCATTTTTATTTCACTCAATAATTTTCTTTTTGTAAGGATTATTTAAATTTTATTTTTCTAAACATTTCTTTTCATGCAATGATAGCTTTCACACTATTAGAGTCAGTAGCTCTTCTCTATTGGCAGTAGGGGCTTTCATACTAGCAACCTAGAAATATACCTAACTTATTGACATAGGTAGTCATTACTACTGTTTGCACCCAATAGTAGCTTTCACATTAGCCTAATAGGTAGCCCTTTTTATTACAACAATTTTTTCTTATGGTAGATACACAAAATGAGGATGACTAACAATATGGTCATTCTAGATTGGTTATCCTAGGTCACACTTTGGGATAAGCCATACACCTATAGATTTGAGAATTAGACCTCTCAATAGTATTAGTCAGAGTTCATGTGAAATTGCAAAGCATACACACATGCATACGCTTCTAACTGTAAAAGATAAAACTAGTCTAATTTTCAAACTAACCAAGAGACTACTAAAGGTGCTATATCCTCAATCAGTAACAATAACATGTTCAACCTTAGACAAATATAAAAATAAAGATCACACAAGGAGTGCAAATTATGCAAGTCAAACAAGGGCAACATGACCAAAATATTTTTAGATTTTGTTGTTTTTGAATGTTTTGAATTTTTCAAAATAAAATAAAATAGAAAAACTTACCAAAATAAATAGCAACTAACAAAAATAAAACCACTAGTTTACACATAAATCATAGCGCTAGGACAAGATATAATAAGCAAAGAACACTCTAGGATATGACATGCTTGGACAATATTTTTGTCACACTTTGGGATTAGTCATACACCTACAGATTTGAGAATTAGACCTCTCAATAGTATTAGTCAGAGTACATGTGAAATTGCAAAGCATACACACATGCATACGCTTCTAACTGTAAAAGATAAAACTAGTCTAATTTTCAGACTAACCAAGAGACTACTAAAGGCGCTATATCCTCAATCAGAAACAATAATATGTTCAACCTTGGAGAAATATGAAAATAAAGATCACACAAGGAATGCAAATCATGCAAGTCAAACAAGGGCAACATGACCAAAATATTTTTGGATTTTATTGTTTTTCAATGTTTTGAATTTTTCAAAATAAAATAAAATGGAAACACGTACCAAAACAAATAACAACTAGCAAAAATAAAACTACTAGTTTACACATAAATCATAGCACTAGGAAAAAATATAATAAGCAAAGAACACTCTAGGCTATGACATGCACGGACTAAGTGAAGCCCTTCTGGTCTTCCTTTCTCACTCAAACGGCTTTAACAAATTTATTGAGCCTTTGGTCATCAACCGTTTCAGATGAGATTTCAGACAAGACCTTTTGCCTCTTCCTCATGTTCATCCTTTAATTATGGCAGACATTATGGTTCTCCCTGTTACCTCCTTTATATCTAGCATAAGGAATGTCATGAAAATTCCACTGTCTAGAGTTGTGAGTGATTTTTAATATATTCTCATTCAACTTTCTAGACATATCTACTATGACCTCAACTCTCCTTTCAAGATTCTAATTAAAATTATTTTTGTTCCTAGAATCATGATTGGACATTCTTTGAAGTTTAGATCATCGAGGCCTAATATGACCCTTCACTCCATATTTATGATATGTAGGAATGAATTTCATTTAAGAAGGGTCCTTCCCTTTAGCACCAGACTCAGTGTTTGAGGTGGATGGAGTTCCATTCTCATCTCTATACCTCTAATCTTGATCAAGATCAGCTATCTTGATTTAAGACTTGTCTTTTGATCAAGACAAACATGTAAATAAGATTCAAGAAGCTGAACCTTGACAAGGAGGGAAGCATTCTCTTTCTTAAGCTGTGACACAATAACTTTCAACCCAGAAGCCACTTGGTTTAAGCATCTCTTTTCATTTCAATGGATTTAACCTTTTTGGTCATGAAAATCTGAGCTTTTTTCAGCTTAGGCTTTCCTTATACAGATCATCATAAGCTTTCTCAAGGTCTCCCTCACAACTAGAGTCACTTTGACTCTCTTCATCATCCTCACCATCAATAAGGCGTTGGTCACTCACCTTATCATTTGAAGAAGAATCTTCAATCCCATTAATAGAGGCATTGAAGGCCATATAATTCATAGTCTTCTCACAAGAAGAACTACCACATTCCTTATATTCGAATTCATTGTCATTCCTCAATTCCTCACCTTGATCTTAGATTTCTTCTTATTAGAGCACTCTGTATTGGTCGTAGCCTTGTCATTCAAAGCATTGAACACATTGGGATTTACTGTCCACACTTTTAAGATGTTTCTTTTTTTCAAAGTGATTGGACTTAGTCTTTTAAAAAGATTTTTGTTCTTTCGAATTAAATCTTTTATTAAAATTTAGAAATTTTTTGAATTTCTATACAAACAAAGCCAACTCTTCTTACTCAACCTCAGAGTCACTATTTGATCCATCTATAGATTCCTTGATAGATTTCAAGGCAATAGATTTTGGTTTATTAGATTGGTGCAGATTTAACTCATAGGTTTGGAGAGAACCACCCAACTCCTCAATTTTGAGAGCATCAATATTTTTGCTCTCTTCGATGGTGTTAACCTTCGTTCTAAATCTCTCATGTAGAGATCTCAAGATTTTTCTTACTATTATGGACCCAGAAAAACTTTCCCTTAGGTTAAAACAATAATTATCAATGTCACTCAGATTAGCATAAAAACTATAAAAAGTTTCATTATCATCCATTTTCAGATTTTCAAATTTAGAGGTAAGCATTTGAAGTTTAGAGATCATAACACTTGTAGTCTCTTCATGAGTAAGTTTAAATAAGTCCTATGCCTCCTTCGAAGTATCACATTTAGAAATATGCCAAAATTCTTTAGACATTAAGACCTTTAGAGTTCCATTTATAACTTTCAAGATCATTATTGGTTCATTCAGCAAAAGGTTTAGTGATGGTCTGGTCATCTATGGTCTATGTTGGATTAATCAAACCTTGGTCAATAGAGATCTATACTCTCTCATCTAAAGATTTTAGAAACACTCTCATACAAACTTTCCAATAGGCATAGTTATTCCCATCAAATAATGGGGGACAAGAGATAGATCTGCCCTCTCTTTGGAGATTTATATTCACTGAATATAAGAATGAGATCACATGTAATAAATGAGTGAACCCACTTTGATACCAATTGAAAAAATCTGGGGAACTCCAAATATAATGTGTGAGTTAAGAACTCACAATCCCAAGGTGGGAATCTTGGTCTACCTAAAAATCTAACTACCTTATTTAAAATTTAGAAATTAAATTATTAACCAAGGAGGATAAATTAAAATGCAAAATTAGAAAAGACAAACAAACCACAACATAAGAGATTTTTACGTGGAAACCCTTCCAGGAAAAACCACGGGACCTAGTCCAGCAAGAGATATCACTAAGATAAAGTAAAGATACTTACAAGATTTGGATTTAAATATATAGGACTCGACACAATGATCATCAGCACTTGTCCTCAATGCCTCAATAAGTAATCATGAACTCACAAGTCCCGCGATCAACCTCAGTAGCCTGTACTTCTCTTGTGTCTTGACAACCACGATCTGTCAATATATCTCCATCAATGACGGCTCCGAATTCCTCTGACTAATTAACCACGATCCTTCTCGGATCGATCTCCTTCGCAAAGTGTCGTGACCCAAAATCTCACTTAGGAGCATGTGAGACTTTTGTTCGTGACTTACATATCAAACCATCCTACAAGAGCATACAAGGCATACTAAAAGTGAACCTCAAAATTTTTTTCTTATATACATACACTGTATTCCAAGGCTTACACAAGTTTAACAAGTCAAAAGTGGACATCTCCACTTAACCAAAAATATACATTTTAGTCCCTCCCATCTCTCAATAATAGGACCACCTATTAAGGTCCCTTTCCTTCTCAGGATGACCCATAACAGGATCCTCCTCTATGTACTCGTCCTCGACCTATGGTCCCGTAGCACAAATATCGAATGGACCTACCGAAAATAATAGTTCAACTGAGTATTGAATAGCCTAGCGTATACAAACCACTAGGTAACAATGTTATAAACATTAACAATAGCATACAAACATGTCAAAGCAAAACAAAGCACACATGCATACTTTAATCAAATAATAGAAACCATACTTTCAAATCTTATCTCAGAAGTGCATCCTTTTCCAAAATCTTACTTTTTGAGCTTACTTTGAATTTAAACTTTACAGTGTTCTTGTGAGAATCGTGTTTTACGAGTTTCTTGTGAGAATCAGAACTTTACATGTTTCTTGTAAGAATCATAACTTTACAAGCTTCTTATGAGATCATTGTAAGCACCCAATTTTTACACCCCTTCTTAACCATGGTTAAGTAATTTAACCATGGTTAACCCTAAACCTAATCATAGTTAACCCTATGTCAAACCTTAGTTAAATAAATCCTAGGTCAAACCCTAGTCTAACCCTAGGTTAAACCCTAGTTAGACACTAGGTGAAACCTTAGTCTAACTGTAGGTCAAACCTAAGTTAAACCCTAGGACAAACCCTAGTCAACCCTAGCCTAACCCTAGGTTAACCATGGCCTAACCCTAGGTCTAGCCCTAGGCGAACCTTTGGTCAAACCCTAGCTAGCCCTAACCTAGCCCAAGTTCATTCCTAACCCTAAATGGCTTAGCCATGTAGCTGGGGCTAAGCCCAAGGCCCATAGGGTTAGAACCCGCAACCAAATAGTCCCTGGGCCCATGACCCAAGCCAAGCCCTAGAAGGGGCCCCAGCCCTGAAATTCAAATTTTTTGAGGATGTCAATAATCTAATTATCAACATTCCTTTTATGGTAAAAATCATGCCGCGTATATGAGCATTTAAGCTAGGCCAGACCCATTTCTAAAAAAACTTAGGATTGACGGTAATTATTCCACCATCATTACCATTTTTCTCCTACAGGGGAATGACGGTACTGGAATTACCGTCATTCCTAGTTTACGCAAAACCAGACTTTGTCTACCCCCAATGCTCAAGCACGCCTTCTGGCCACCCCACTCCTCCCTGAGCTCTTTGCCTACCCTATTACTAATCCCCAAGGTGTCATTAGGACCCTCTGCTATAAAATCCAAACAAGCCCTGCACCCTTCTCCCTAAATCCAAAATCGTAAGAAAACACTGAAAAATCTTGGGAAGCCCTACCCAATTCTTGTAAGATCTTCCCTCCTTATTTGAAGTAGTAGACTATAGGTGAGGCCTAGACCCTGAGTGTCAGCCAAAGCTATCCTCAGACCTCTCCAAGCAGTGCACCACCACCACCATTGCAGACGTACCAGCAGGGTAGGGGTATCCCCCACCCCTCCTTTTCTTCTGTAAACACCTTATAAGCCCCTGGTCCTACTCTAGGGGACATTTTGCATTACCAAATCCAAGGGCGGGGGTCCCTTGGGACCCTCCCAAGAGGATAAAAAGTCATATGCACTCTTGTGTGAGCTTGCATGCGTTCAAGGTAATGTCTCAGAATCCCTCAAGCTCCTAGAGTATCCTCAAAACAGTAAGGAAGACCCTGGAGCATGCTTGGTTCGAAGATCAAGGGGAAAATTTAGTTTCTAGAACTCCAGAATTATGGTAAACACAGTACCGCCATTTTGGGTCATTCCTTTGCATTAGCTCCAAGCCTCGTTTGGGTGGGCTCTGGTTTATTTTAGGGCCTCGTTCAGGTCCCTGAGACCTCCTTCCATCTTTCATGGTCTTTCCAGGTTCACCAGTTTAGCTTAATCGTGGTTGAAATGCACAAATTTGGAAGTTACCCAGAATATCGGTAAATAGTATACCAACATTCTGGGACTTTTGGTACAGTGATAAAGTGGCCATTGTGGGCTTAATCCAGACTAGGCTCAGGGCCCAGACTAGGCCCATGACTCTTGCTAAAGTCCCCAACAAACCCCTAAGGGTCCAGGACCCCCTAGGTGTTCTCCTCGACCTTCCCCAGGCCAGTAAAGCCATTTTCAGAGGAAACTAGAAATGGCGGTAAACAATCTACTGTCATTCCAGTTCTATGAAGTATTAGAATTGACGGTAAATAGTTTATCGACAATCCCAGTTTCTGCTTGAATAGGCCTTGTACAGGACCCAGACCAAGTAGGAGGCACCCGTTAAACTTAATCCTGATTAACTTTTAACCATAGTTAAGCTCCTTTTAATTTTTGGAAAAATCTAGAAAATCCCTAAAAACCCTATAAAATATGAAATGCATGAAATGACCAAAACCAGATGTTGGAGCATTCCTAACCTTGGTAAAATATCTTAATCATGGTTAACCTATTTTCTAACCCTGGTTAAGATTATTTTAACCTTAGAAAAATTCAGGAAAATCAAAAAAAATCTAAAAAATGCAAAAGATCCACAAATTTTGATGTGACCCATTTTTAATGATAGTTAGTAACCCTAACCATAGTTAACTCACCATCTAACTCCAGTTATGCAACCTAGGCCTCCAGGCCCATACCTTAGCCTTGGGGCTCAACCTTTGGCCTCTTGGCCTCCAGGCCCAATCCCTAGCCTCCAGGCTCAACCCTAAACCTTCTGGCCTTTGCTTTTGGCCTCCAGGCCCAAACCCTAGCATCCGGGCTCAATTTTTGGCCTTTGGGGTCAACCCTTAGGCCTTTAAGCCCAAACCCTTGGCTTCCGGGCCCTTGCCTTAGCATCTAGGCTTAACCCTAGCTCCGGGCTTAAACCCTAGCTTGTGGGTCCAATCCTTCAATACCATACACTTGACCACCCGATCAATCAAACCATAGTCCCCAGACTAAACCCTAGCCACCCAGGTGCACACACACACTTCCCTAACCTTGGCATGGGCTTATGTTCCATAATTACTCTCGGTTTGATTTCACCCATGTGAGTACATAGGCAACCCAACCCGGGTTCGACCCTAGTTAGGATTTTCTCATTTCATGAATTAGTACACCCTAAATATTAGGTATTTGATTAAAAACTTTGACATTAATTTGACTTATACTTAAGGAGTAGGTAACCATTGTAAAATGGGGGTCCTAGAGTGCCTAACACCTTCCTTGGAGCTTAATTGAACCTCTTACCTAGGCTCTTATTGAGACCATTAGACCTTATCCATATTTGGGACCTATCCTTCAGAATTAATAGGCGGCGAATCCTAATAAAAAACCAGTGGGCCAAAACCCATGCTCACAGCTTTGGCGAATCCATTGGGGAATTATTTAAGGTTTAATCTAGAACCTAGGTTTAAGACAAATAAACCTTAAAATTCTTTAAATGCCTAAGTATTTAGCCTAATATTGAATGTTTCATCTCTTTAGGTGTATTTTGTATTGTGCATATCATACATATCATAGTAGTGTAATGACCATGAAAACCCAGTAAACAGACTTAATACGCCTATGGATGTTGGATGAATATCCTTAGTATCAAAAGCTTAACAGTCTTGGAGATCCGCCGAATTACATCTATTGGATGATTATCCTCAGGAAAGGATTCTAAACGCTCCCGCTTACACCAATCATCCCTTTTCAGGTATGTTCTATACCAGGGAGTCACATAGAAAGTGTTAAGTGACCCTAATCCCCAGCATCTAACATATACAATAGGCTAAGATATAGTCTACAAGCTAACCTACTTGCACCCTATACTTATCCCCAATCATGGTTGAGTATCAGGACACTCTACCTAGATAAGCACCGATCCAGGGGAATGTAATGAGACATACTTGTGCTTGTAATAAAATATATCCGACCTTATGTCTAACATCACATATGGGGTTCAAATCCCAAGAAGACAGGTCTTCACAAGACCTATCCCTAGCCTTGATCTAATACGCCCCCGATTCTCAACAACCCGAGTAAAGCATACCAGACCTTTGTCCGACTGCCCTATCGAATCACATGTGTTTTGTCGCACCCAATCAAAATCAAAATTCAAAAATCAAAAAAATACAATCATCATCATCATTATCTGTACATCTGTATTTTCATAATCAATACACTTACACAAACTTTGTCTTTGTCCAGATAGATGGCAGGACCTTCAGGGATTGTTAGGTCAATTAGCCAACTGTCACGAGTTGTGCATTTATCCTCTCAGGTAGCATGCGATGACAACCTCCAGAATACAGTTTAAGGTTGTCATCTTAGACCTGTGAGCACAAATTCTGGTTACTCACATTGGTTTATGTTTAGAGTCGCCACTTATTAATTCGGTAGGGATAAGTCCCGGGTAATGGATAAGGTCTTAGTCTGCTTAGAGTTCTGAGTAAGAGGTTCGGTTAAGCACGGGGAAGGTGTTAGGCACCTTGGTACTTCCATTTTACAATAGTTCCCTACTTACTAGGTTTAAGCTAAATTAGTGTCAAGTATTAGTCAAATGCCTTAGGTTTAGTTTATACTAATCCAAGAAGGGAAAAGCTAAAGTAGGGTCGAACCCTTGTTGGGTTGCCTATGTACTCATATCGGGGTGAGATCAGATCGAGTGTAATTCTAATACATGAGCCAGTGCCAAGGCTAAGGGAGTGTTGTGTGTGCCCCAAGGGTGGCTTAGGGTATAGTCGGGAGGCTAGGGGTGGTTGACTGGGTTGGTTATGTGCTTGGTTATGTTTAATTAGGTTCGGTAGGCTGAAGGGTAGTCTAGTAGACTAGGATTTTGGTCCAGTAGGCCAAGATTTTGGCCCGGTAGGTCAAGGGGTAAGCCTAAAGCCTAGAGTTTAGTCCGATAAACTATAGATCGGACCCGGTAGGCCAAGGTTAGACCCGATAGGCCAAGATTAGGTCGGTAGGCTTCGGATGGACCTGGAGGTCAAGGATAAGCCCGGTAGGCTTAGAGTTAGGCCCGGTAGGCCTTGGTTGGATCCGAAGGTCAAGAGTAAGCTTGGTAGGCTTTAAGTGGGGCCCGGTAGGCCAAGGGTAAGCCCGGTAGGCTTTGAGTTGGGCCTAGTAAGCCAAAGGTAAACCCGATGGTCTTAGGGTTAGGTCCAGTAAGCCAAGAGGGGTTTAACCGTGGTTAGGGTTGCTAACCGGGGTTTGGCAAGGTCCAAGGTATGTTTATGATCCTTAGATGTTGTTTGAATATTTCTTAGGGATTTTCCCCAATTTTTTCTAAGTTAAATGGTGCTAACCATGGTTAAGACATCAGTTTAACCATGGTTAGTCTGGATAACCAAGGTTGGGCAAAGTATGAAGTATGATTTGGATACTTATTGTCTTTTTGAATTTTTTCATGATTTTTGGAAGTTCTCGAGGTTTAAGTGGGCTTAACCATGGTTAAACAAAGTGTTAACCATGGTTAAGCTCATCTAACCATGGTTAAGCATGAGCACACAACTCAAAAAAGGTATCTTCTAAAGTTTGAATATTTTAGATTTTAAAGGATTTTTTGGGATTTTTCCATGTAGTTAGTCCAACTAACCATGGTTAACCCTTAACCATGGTTGAGTTAACCACGGTTAAGGCAGGGGCAAAGCCTGGACATTGTGGACAGGGTCCCAGGGGCTAGGTTAGGTTTGGTGGAGGCCCCCCATGGGTTGTGGTTGCAAGGCCCAAAAAAAAACAAAAAATTCATACTGTCAGTAGATGTATTGCCGACAGTTTGGTCATTTTTTAACTAGGGTTGAAGTCCTTTTAACTCGGGTTAGGTGTTAACCCTTGGAGGTTTGAAAGCATAGAGTTGAAGAGGGGAGTCCAGGAGAGAATTTGAGCTTGGGGTAGGCCCCAGGGGTCGCCTGGAGTGGGCTCCATAGTGGGCCAAAGTGGGTCTAGTCGCCATTTGCATAAAATTATAAATGTCGGTAATATAATTACCGACATTTTGGCGGTTCTTGGTTTACAGCAAACTAACCATGGTTGAGGTAATGGGGGTGGCCCACAAACCTCAAGTTAAGCTCAATAGGGGTTAGGGTGATAACCCATGCCCTGGTTGGACTCGTGGATAGCTCAGGTGGAGCCCATGGCCCTGGAACAGAAAACACCCTCGGTGTCGGTACTGAGTTTACCGACACCTTGAAATTTTGAGAATTTTGAAAATCCTCTTATGGGGCTGTTACCAAGGGAGCACCAGGGGTTCCCCCATGACGTAGAGGACCCCCAGACGGTCCAAGGCTACCTGAGACGCTAGTGTACCCGTAAAGGGGACCCACCTATGAAGAAGGTGGGCGAGCCCCCTGTCGTGGGATTTTTACCAAATAAAAAGAGAGAAGTCCCCTGAAAGGACCAGGGGCTCACAATGTTCTTCGGAAAGTAAAGCAAATTGGGTAAGGGAATGCCCTACCTTGTTACTGATATGGTGGAGCTGGTGGTAGCCTGTGGTGGGCTACTGCGCACGGTAATGGTGCTGCTCCGAGGCTGAGAAAAGTTGAGGGAGGTCCTTCGAGGGTCCTTAAGCTATTGGGAGTGTTACAGTAATGAGGGAAGGGGCTCAGGCCTTCGTTTTCTGAAAAGGATTCGGACCTGATCAAGGGCTGTGGGGGGTGTCCCCTTTATAGGAGAGGCCATGGGGACACCCCTGGTATTAATACCCGATACAGAGCTCTTTCCGTTCGTACCGTTCAGTTCAGTTCAATAAGGAAAGTCAGTAAGCTCGTCGAAAAGTAAGTCAAGTAGTTTCGGTACTCGAGTGCAAGAACCTTTGATAAAATCCTTCTTGTTCGAGTAGGCGCTCGTGATAGAGAAAATGACTTATGTTGTTCCGGGCTTTGGAAGTCTTAGAGAAAGCCTCCTTTCTACAGGTGCCGTAGTGAACTTCCGGAAGCGAGGCGCGGTTCTATCCCTCTTCTCCGTGTGTATGGAATGCAGGAATGAATAGAGCTGCGTAAGGCTACACAAGAGTAGTGCTGAGCCTTTGATCAACTCGAGAAGAGCGAGTCCAGGTTGACTATTTTTGGGATATCAGCGCGCGTCCCCTATTGAGCTTGCTTCCCCCTCGCCAGTCGATATCGAGGGAGAGAGGCTTTTAAAATAGAATAAGGGCGAGAGCTACTGTATTTGACATGTGTTCCGTTCTTTTGCTTTATGGAAACTAAACTGTAGGGCTGTTGCGGGTGATAGGCGGTTGCTTTTCAGTTTATTTGTTCTCTTAGTAAGTGAAGAAAATAAACGAGCCGTTAATTTAAGCTGTTTGTGGTTTTCCTTCTTTCCGGGTCTAGGCTTTGTAGATCAGATCAGTTGTTGGTTTGGGGAAGGGTTAGGGATGGGGCTTGAGAAAGAGGTGGTGCTGTCATAGAGAATCAGTAGGTCAGGCTTTGTCACCCGGGAACTGTCCTACCACATGATGAATCTCGTCGTCATCAACCTCTCTGGTCAGATCTTTGTTCTCTTCTGCAGACACCAGGTTCGGGATGATACCATCTGGAAGAGAGTTCGGGGAGCTCCCGGCCGAGGTTAGGAGCTCAGTGAAGAACCGCACTGTTTCGGAGGATATTTCCTCTTCTCCTACTACAACCTCCCCGTCGTCTCGTTGCAGCTCCCGAATATGTTGCGAGAAGGTCGATCCATATCTCCTGGATTCACTAAAGAAGGGTATGGCCGTGCATGGGGGAGTGCCCTTACTATACAAGGAGTTTTCCCCTTACTAGTAGAGGGGTAGAGAAAAGGTCTTTGCCTACCAACAGGAACTTCTACGATTGACATTATTTTGGCGACGAGGGCCCTAAACCAACCCCTATAATAAGCGCATCTCATCCAGAAGACGAAGCTTATGTTGTAAAGTATGACGGGCTCCAGGTTCTATTTCCGGCGCATCTTCACCGTGCCCCTATAGAGTAAGGCTCTTCTCATCGAGAGTAGGTTCTTTTCAGGTACAAAAATAAAATAAACATTTGAAACCTCTTCTGACTTTCCGTTTTCCAACAGCAATTACACATTCACTCTCCACCTCGTCCGCTATCATCGCTGATCCTGAGGTGGGGAGTTTCTATCGTTCGTCAATGCCTCATCGATTCGTTGATACGTATACAATTTCAAGCCTGACTGCAAGGCATAATTGAGTCCCCCTATTTGACCTAGACTGGGGCGGATCATGCAGGCGATGGGGTCCTGTCTAGGAAAGGCCTTTGGCCCTATGAAAAAAGATAGGAAATCACCAAAAAATCCTTATTGAAAAGCGGTAGCCTCCCCCACCACCTCGCTCAATGGAAGAGAGGGTCACCGCCCTTCAGAAAGAACTCGAAAGGAGGGACAACGAAATGGCACTTCCGCGTAATTACTCTACCAAAGGTGATCCTATTACAGGAATAGCTTCAGGTACACCTAAGTGTCTTTCTTTGAAGACTGAGAGTGGTAAATAAAAAAAAAGAATAATAATAGGATTCGGTTTGAACACTAGCTATATTCGGGGAGAGGGACTTTCCGGGCCCTTGACTATAATAGATAGGGCGCAATCCCGGCCTTGGGGAAGGTAGCAGCCGAGGCCCTGCGCTGCGAATGAGTCAAAAATCTTATATCAAAGTGCTTTGTCTTCGTAATCCCAGACATGCTCTCGCACTTTGGTGTAAGCAAAGTCTTCTGCGTTACGAGATTCCCTCCTCTTTCCCTCATTCGAGATAGACCGCTGGAGTTCGGGCCTCCCTTCCTTATTGATTTATTTATTTGCCTTCCCAGACGAAGCCGCATCTGTCCAGGTGGGATTGACCGACCTAGGAATGTATCCGTTAGGCCATTTCAAGCGTAGGTGAAGCCTCGCTAGAAGCACGACTGCTTGAAGTGGCAAGGGTAGAAGCAGCATCGAAGGAAGAAGCAAATCACATTAAACGATGCCAATGCCGAGCATCACCTTGAACTACGTTCATCATGTCGTTGATGCACCTAGTGCACCAACCACGTGGTACGACGGGCACTCAAAGACCTGGCGAATGATGGCCCACCCCACCCAAGAGCGCTTATGTCATACAACACCAAGTAAAGCACTAAGTACGGACACTAAAGCAGTTTCACCCTTATCTCTTAAAGGCTTCTTTCGAGGAAGCCCTTCAGTAAACGCTGGTTCTTTCTCCAATAGCTTAACAACTAATATATTTCATAACCTTAGCTCCGCACTCTTTCTTACAACCAAGCACCGGAGGGGAAGGAGCCCGACAGGGTCCATCACTGACTTGGCCCAGCCTAATTGAAAGTGAAGTGGTGGGCCTACCCATCCCAACCAAGGGTATACTGGGATTCGCGCCCCAGCTGCTGGGGTATAAGCACTTGACCTAGTTGTTTTTTCTTCCCATTAATTCCCAGTGGATCCTTCTTCTCCCTAAGAATTGAACGAACCAAGTTCACCTATACGCGAGTTCTGTAGCGAATCAATTGAATCCAGCACCTCTAAGGTCAACCGCTAGCTCTTTTATTTATTTTCGTATCCCCTATTCGTAGCACTTGTGTCGCTCGTGCATGAAAAAAAAAAAGGCCCTTGGCCCTATGGGGAAGGAGCGAGGAGGCTAGTTGGGCGCACCAAACTATGCGAGTCAGAGCGGCAGATGGGTTGGTCAAGAGCAAGACGAGGAAGCGGAGCTGTAGTAGAAGCGGTAGCTTCCCCCGACCAACTACAATACAACAGTCGCGACCTACTTTGATTCAAAAAAAAGGCCATCCGTTTACGAATACCGTCCTGTAAATGGCCGAGGTAGATGGGGTCACAGGAGGTCAAAGAGGGATGGTGCAGGCGTGCCTAAGCCCTGCAGGGAGGTGGGTGTGCTGCTGAGTATGCTTTCAAGTATTGGCGTTAGATGTTTTACCGCCATTACCAAAACAGTGTAAATTGATAATGGCGATAGATCATCCATTGCCAAGACTGGTTTTTATCTGTTGGGGCCCTGGCCCAGACAGTGTATGCGGTACGAGGTTATTTTTTGAATTTTTTGGGCCTGGGCATAGGCCTAGGCCGAGTTTTTGATACCTAGGGGGTTTTGGACTTAGGGTTTAAGCCCTAAGGGCTTGACTAGGCTATAGCTAGGGCTAGGGCTAAGCTACGGCTAGGGCTAGGCCAGGGCTAGGATAGGGCTCGGCTAGGGTTTACCTAGGGTTTACTATGCTTTGTCCTAAGTTTAGGGCTAAGCTAGGTTAGGGTAGAGTTCACCTCAGTTTTGACTAGGGTTAAAACCTAGGGTTTATCCTAGGGTTAGGATTTAACTAGGGTTAAAGCCTAGGGTTATTGCTAGGGTCTACTAGGGTTTATCCTAGGGTTAGAATTTAACTAGGGTTAAAACCTAGGGTCTACTAGGGTTTATCCTAGGGTTAAGGGATTCAACTGGGTGTTTAACCATGGTTCAAGAATCCTTAACCATGGTTAGGAGTGTGTAAAAATCAGGTGCTTACAAGACCTATTCATGGTTAAACCAGATTGGTGCCCCATAAACGCTGCTATCCAGTGTTGAAACCCATCGTACATGGTGTTCCGTTTTGATAATAACAAACTGTGTCCAACATTGGAAGAAATTCAGCACATCTTAGGCTTAACTATGGACGACAAAGCCAGAGTACCACGCTATAAGACAACATATAAGGCAGACCTCTCAAGGTTTTTGCATATCAAGCCTCCTGCTTGAAATATGGTCCTAATGGCTCTTATGATCGGATACTCGTAAGATACATTGAGAATTTGTACAGCCACAAATGGAACCCTGATAGCATAATATCTGAACTACCTGGTTTCAACGTCTTTACACTGATAGTCATGTCTCAGTTGGTCTTCCCGATGTGCCGCACCCTCACTGACTCAAGACTGGTATGGGTTATCGAAGACATGTACAGCTCAGGAACAGTCATCCCAATCATCCTCGCAGAACTTCTCAGAGCCCTCAGCCGAGCTGTTGACTGCCAAAAGGGTATCTTCCATGCCAGTGCACCATTGTTACATCAATGGTTAGTAGGGCACCTATCTACAATTATCTCGGTGTCTGCTGACCTCCGCGAAGCTTATAGTCTACCCAGGAAGATTTCTCAGAATCAGGGTTAGATTGTATCTACCGATGTCAAGATTCTTTACCATCTTCTCCAAACCTTAACAGAGGAGCAGATCATATGAAAATGCGAGTGGCTAATCCTGAAAAATCTACCTCGCGTTGTCATAATAGGAAGACAATGTATGATTCTCACTGGTCTGACCGGCTCAGCAGCATATATTCCACTCTAAATCCTTCACCAATTTAGACTTCCTCAGCGTATCCTGGTGATAAAACAAGCTGGGAAATGATTGATCGTATTAACTTCACTGTGCACTCCAAGTGCCTTACTCGACACTTCTAATCAGATTGGCGAAGCTCTAGAAGAGACAAATGACCAGACTATATGGTTACAACAGGACCACCTACTAATTCAGCATGCCTAATATAGGTAGAAAATCCTGACATTCCATCCAGTATGCCTGCACCAAGAGAACTGCTTACACCAGTTTTAGCACCATCAAATGGGACCATTCCTATGTCTAAGATGGTGGTTCCTAGGAGAGACATATTCCTGGAGAGACAGTTACATTTTCAAGAGAATGAGAAAAGGCTAAGAAAAGTCCAACAAGCATTCAGGCAGCAGGACGCAGAGCAGAACTGCAAAAATTTCAAGCAATATAGGAGCAGGTCGAGTAACTTGAGCAGACAGTCCGATCTCTTTAGAAGAGACGTAGAGGCGATGCTAGAGAGACAACCGTCATCAACGCACAACTTCATTTCTATCAAGAGCATCTACAGTGCAAAGGTTGAGATGAGCTCTCGGATCCGACAGTTTTGATCCCAAATGTTAAATGCTTCTAAGGCAATTGATAACATGGAGGTCAACATCACTTCCCTCTGACAACAAATCATGTACTTCAACGGTGTGCCCCGACCACTTGACTTTGCCATCCCCGACGGCCTACCTAGGATCGAGTCTTTTTCTTTTTTTAAGTCACACAGTCTTGTACTCACAAACATGTATCAATGAAAAATCTTTTCTAACATCTTTCCCTGTAAATCATGCATATTCAAGTTTAGCCGTTGTATTCATTTCAGTTGCACAAGCTGACCCATGATTTGCTCTATGACTGTAACTCTCGCAGAAGCAGCAGCCCTAGACGCAGTCTTTACTGAAGTCCCGGTCATGCAAGAAGAACCTAACAACCAATCAGAAGCAATGGTAGAACCCTCAAACCAGTAACAGAGGACAGATGAGAACCTATAATCTCATGATCGAGACATCGCAGCCATTCAAACCAAACTTGATAGTTTTTTGGAATCCTTGAAGATTTTATTTGGGACTCGATCTGACAACCCTTCTATCTGAAACCCGACTGAAGAATCCTCTAAATAGCCTACCCAGGAACCTTAGCCTATTTCAATCGCCATTCTTAATCTAGGACCCACACCAGGCGGAGGAGAAGTGGACTATGAGCACTAGATGGGGTAGAGCAGCCCAAGGCCTCCAATGTTAATTAGGATAGGCCATCACCTTCTGACCCTATACAGTCCCTCAGGGACTAACTTGAGGAGATTAAACAAATGAAAAAGGAAATAAGACGAAAAGGGTCATCTACCAGCTCCAGTCTATCACTAAAAGACTGGGCCTTCTCATCAGGAGATGGTTTTCCTCCAGGTTTCAAAGTGTCTGACTTTGACAAGTATGATGGCACAGGCTACCCTAATTAACACCTGCAACTGTACCTAGGGGACATGATCCAGCACAACAAGAATCAGCCTCTGCTTATTTAGTACTTCTAGAAGATTCTGAAGGGGGTAGCCCTAACATGGTGAATGACGGTGACAAACACCGGATTAAGACTTGACATGACACCATGGATATCTTTGTTAAGCAGCACTCTTTCAATCAGGAGCTCCGACCTCAGAGGAGCCAGTTAAATTAGATGAGCCAGTATAACAATGATTCTTTCTTGGAGTATACCACCCGATTGAGAGAAATGGAAGCTCAGATCCTGACTCTGATCCCTAAGGAAGAACTAGCAAGCATGTTTATGGGCACTCTGAAGCAGCCCTAGTCCACCCTGATGGTAACTTCACGAGTTGTAGACTTTGGCACTATTATCAAGACAGGTGCCCGCATTGAAACCGCCATCAAGAGTGGTGTTAGTCACTCCAGTTTAGGGCTTGCTCCCCCAAGAACACCAGCTCTAGTCAGCAGAAACAATGATCCCAGGGACCAAAGAAGAAAGAAGAAGTGCAGATGGTGGCTCTCGTGGTACCAATCAGATTATCGGCCCCGGCCGCTCAGCCATAAAAGACAATACCCGGAAATACCCAGCTAGCTAGACAAAACCAGGGACAAGCCCGTCAATAGGACAGGCCCCCTCGAACTTTCACCCCTCTCCCTTACACTCTCGGCTAGATTTTGGACTTCTTGACCAAATAGGGACTCCTCACTCTAAGGGGCCCTACCTCTTTTCTTGCACCAGATAAGAAAGGTCGGAATTACCATGCTAATCACCACTGTGCCTTTCATCGAGGCCCAGACCATGCTACTTACAATTGCATCAGCCTCAAGCATGCCATCCAAGATCTCTTGGATGGGGGAAAGGTTAAACTGGCCCTATGTAACGCCAGTATCAATCAGACACCACTGCCCCTACATAACGGACATGTCAATTTTATTGAGTGGGAAGAGCCTGAGGCTGGGTAGCCAGGACCTAGCATACCCGAAGTGGACAACGACATAATCCGACCTTCCTACCGGTCACCCGTTATCATCCATTTCCTACAGTCAAGCATCCAGACTATTCAACCTCCTGTACAGATCCCTGCTCTTAAACCAGACAAAGAGCAAATTGTCCACACTATCCCTTGTCTAGCAAACTGGCCCATAACCCCAACTCAAGCCTCCACCTTATCCGGCCCTATCAAAATCTCCTACACACATCTCCGTCTTTCACCCTAGACCGTCTACCTGCCACTTACTCCCTCATCTTAGAGAATGAAGCATAGCCAATCTTACCCGATCTGACCGGGTATACCAACAACCAGTGATTGAGCCGGTAAAAGAGAAGGGAAAAGAGAAAGATAAAGATAGGGTATCAAACCCTGAGAAAGAGGCAGTAGACTCCGCCATATTGCTAAAAATTCTAGAAAAAGCAGAAGAGTTCAACATCACCTAACAGTTGAGCAAAACTCCAGTCCAGATCTCCATCATGGGTCTTCTCCTGACTTGCTAACATCATCGGAACCAGCTGCTCTAACTAATTAACAACGTCCACGTAACATCAAACATCACGCCCGAGAAACTGGGGCACATGGTGGGGCAAGCGCTAGAAATGAGAATCATATCCTTCATAGAAGAAGAAATACCATATGGCAACAGGGATCATACCCAGACTCTTTACATCACAGTTCAGTGCATAGACAAAACACTATCAACAGTATTAATTGAAAACGGCTCCGGCCTGAACGTCTGCACATCATCCACACTGCAAAGCCTGGGTTTGAACCTTAGTTAGGTGAAGAAAAGGCCCATGACCATCCGGGCATTTGATAATTCTACCAGACAGAATTTAGGGGGCATCAACTTGACCACCAGGGTCAGACCTGCTTAGTTTACAATAAATTTTCAAGTCGTGATTGTGCCAACTCATTCACGCTGTTCCTTGGGAGGTCGTGGATCCACGCAACCGGAGCCATTCTCTCCTCTCTCCATAAAAGAATCATGTTTATTCAGGATAACCACTTGGTTGTGATCCCATCAGAGGATTTGGCAAGATCCTTCAGGGACATCCAGGAGCTGGGGCAAGGCACTGCCTACATGATATACCAGTTCAAACAGATCAGTTCTATCACCCAGATAAAAGAGTAGAACAAGCAGGAAGTACCGTCATTTGTCACGATGATGGTCAGAACGAACTATCAGCTAGGATTAGGACTGGGAATCAGAAATCAAGAAATAAGAAAGAGATATGTCCCCTCTCGCTACACATAGCCATTCAAGTTGGGGTATAAGCCCAAGTTCGAGGATTATCTCTCCAAACTGACCAAGAAGAATAGCTGATCAGCGAAACCAAAACTCCGACCCCAATTCTCTGTATCCTTCCCAGTCGGAACCTTTATACCCTTGGACTCTGAATCCTACCTTGACACTCCCCTTGCACCCGTTGCTAGTACCTCGAACCCCCAACCTAGTGACGAGTCTTCAGGGATTCTAGATCTAGAAGTATTCAATATGACAAAGATGTTCGATGAGCAAATTGTCAAAGATGCTACCGAAGCAGAAGATCCAGCGAGAGAGCAGGTCTGCACCCTCTCCAATAGCGTCGAAGTGTCATCCAGTCGCCGACCACTGATCCATTGGTGGACCGAGGCTCTCACCATCGATGTCATCCAGGGTCATGGCAAGAAAGTTGTAAGAAAGGTTGGTCCAACCAGACAGTGACCAAGCACCACTTCTCTCCCTCTTCTACTTTCTTTTTACTCCTATTGAAAAACTCAAGTCGGCCACTACATGCCTCTTTTCGTTGGTTCAGTCATTTATTTTTTATTAATAAAATATGCTATTTTGACTCAAAATCATGTTTTGCATAAACATTTCAAATCGGCTGATGATGAAATCACACAAGGCCTTCCCTTGGAAGGCCTAGTGTCCTGAAGCCACCAAAATAATAACAAATATGCTAAGCTAAGTTTAATAATTTGGTAGGAAATTTCCATCAATATGGCTACCCCCGAAACCCTCCTTGAGCTTTCGGAAGTTGAGTAGGATGAAGAACAGGAAGAGGAGCTTCCCCAAGAGATCCTTGACCTCTTTTAGCACAGTGAAGGGATATTGCAGTCTAACATTGAGGACACCGAGACCATAAACCATGGATCCAAAGATAATTGATTGAATGATTTATAATTACAAGAGTGTCTATTTAGTTCACAAATCATTCCATTTTATAGTCCAAGAAGTTTCATGGTCGTTGGAGTAGCATTGATTGCAAAAGGAGCCGTTTAAAACTAATCAGTACAACATTTTTTAGTTTCCCGCAAGATATCGTCGATGAGATTCGGGTCTCTCCAAAATCTAGTCGATGAGATTTCAGCCAAATCAATTCCATTAGCTTAGAGGCTAATCTGGTTGACGAGATTTCAACATCTCTGAAATCTAGTCGATGAGATTTCTGGTTTTTCTCTACAATCTCATCTTTAGCTGACCTAGATGATGTGAACCTCTTGCAATGTCACTAGGCTTATCTTAATCCAAGATTTTCATCATCCCTCATGATGTCCTATAGCTTTAGAATGTTATGGAATTAAAATCTTAGGCTCCTAAGGTCAATCTATGTATTTGAGCTTTTCAAACAACTAAACTTTGAGGACTTTTTACAAAAGTCCTAAACACTCTCAACCTAAATATAAAACATTAAACCTTCATGGGAGAGAGTCTTCATTGTCCTTCAATCTTGATCTTGGATCTTGATTTCATCTTTATGATCTTCTAAGATAGCTTCAAGTTGATCTTTTTCTTCTTGTCAAGACTTGGCTCTTTTGCAATGATCTTAAATTGGCTTGATAGCTGCTTTTGACTTGAATGAGAATCTTCTTTATGCTTGGTGTCATTTCCATGCTTTTGCCTTGAATGGTTTGCTAATACTCTTATATACTGAATTTCACATAAACTTCATAGAGACATTTGTAACACAATGTTCATTACATTATTGTGTTATCATCAAAATCATTAAAGATGTCTAAGGTTGAAACCTATATGTTAACAAAATATGTGTGAGGTCAGGCAACTTGTCGCCCAATGGAGTTTCCCCTCCATTACCTCGAGTCTAGTAACCGCGACTCCGATTACCACATCTCATATTGTAAGAATCCTGAGAGCAATAGTAAACCATAAGTCTAACTTTAAACAAAATGTTTAAGCATAACACTTAGTTGGTATATAGTACTTATAAAAGCATATAGTAGCACATAGCAGTACATAATAGTACAAGCATACAACTTAGGTTTCTAGCAAAACTGAATCCTAGCAAGGCTAAGGAGACCACATTCAGTTGAAGGTATCAACTGAAGACTAAGACTAAGGATTATTCTAACTTGGAATACTACTCCCTAGATGGACTTAATGCCTTAGCTTTGATACCAATCATGTCGCGACCCAAAATGCCACCTAGAAGCATGTGAGACTTTGGGTCGTGACTTACATATCAAACTATCCTGCAAGAGCATATAAGGCATACTAAAAGTCAACCTCAAAATTTTTTCTTATATACATAAATTCTATTCCAAGGTTTACACAAGTGCAAGTTAAAAGTGGACACTCCACTTAACCAAAAGTACACAATTCACTCCCTCTGATCTCTCAACAATAGGGCCACTTATCAAGGTCCCTTTCCTCCTTAGGATGATTCATAGAAGTGTGGCATGCGCAGTACCTTTAGCTGTCAGCATTAAATGTTGATAGATGGCACCATGCTACCCTGCTAAACAAAGGTGGGGTTTGATCCGTGAAGATAAACCTCACGGGTCCACCCTAAATGACAGCCTCTAAAGGAGCTGACACGTACCCCATCCATGAGGGTTAAAACCCCCACGGATTCCATGCTAAGTGTTAGCCTTCATAAGGCTGACACATACATGATCTGTGAGGGCGGAAACCTCATAGATGAATCCTTTGTGTTAGTCTCCAAGAGACTGCCACGTGTTCAATCTGTAAGGACAAAACCTCACGGATCCATCCTTGGTGCCAACCTCCGAGAGGCTAACACCTATCCAATCCATGAGGATAAAACTCCCACGGATCATATCTGAGTGCCAACCTCTAAAAGGCTGACATATGTCAGTCCGTGAGGATTAAAATCCCAATTATCAAATTTTGAGTGTCAGCCTCCAAAAGGATGACACGTGTTTAATCTATGAGGACCAAAACCTCATGGATTTAATCTTGAGTGTCAGCCTCCAAAAGGCTGACACCTGTCCCATCCATGAGGATAAACCTCCACGGATCTTATTAAGTGTCAACCTCCAAAAGGCTAACACGTGTTTATCTATGAGGATCAAACCAGCCACGGATCGTATTTGGGGCCAGCCTCTGAGAGGTTGACATGTGTTTAATCCGTGAGAATCAAAACCTCACGGATCCAACATTAGTGTCAGCCTCTGAGAGATTGACACGTGTCCCATCCATGAGGATAAATCCTCACTGATCAAGTATTATGTCCTAGATCTAACCCAGACCACTAGCAAGACCCCTGGTCTATGGACAAGACCTATGGTCTCAACTTGCTCCGTGGACGAGACCTATGGTCTCACCCTAGTCCATGGACGAGACCTATCGTCACACCCTAGTCCGTGGGCGAGACCCATGGTCTCACTCTCTAGTTTGTGGGTGAGACCTATGGTCTCATCTTTTAAATCCGTGGACTGACCTAGGTCAGTTTTTCCCCAGTTGACAGTCAATATCTGACTGTTATAGGGCAGAGACTCCTTCATATAAAGGGTTCTCTGTCAAGCTGTGGAGGGGATCCCAAGATAAGGATCCCCTCTTTTAAAATCCCATGGGATACCACATGACACCTCATAATCATGTTAGGATTAGGACTATGTCCTATATCCTAAGAAAGAATGAGATTAAACATCCTCCTTTTCGAAAGGTACGAGGATTCCCTCTAAAAATAGGAAACCTGGTACAAGAGTCCTTAAAAGAAGAGGATTCTCTTGAGCATGAGGACTCTCCCAGTTAAGGGAGACCCGTGAGCTGGCATCCTCTAATAGGAGAGCCCTTTTTGACTTTCCTAAAATAAGGGAGTCAAAGAGGGAGTCCCAAAAAGGACTCTCTCAAATTTATAAAAGGTGTGTTTCTCACAAGAAACATACACGAAGATACACGGGAAAAAACCCAGAAACAAAGAGAAGAAAACTCTCTCCTCCCCTTCAAGCAAAAGCAAGCAGGTGAAGAAGAAGACTCTGCGATATGGAGAATATAAGGTGAGCCCACATATATGGCCACCATTCTTTTTTTCCTTCCTTGAAAAGACCTCAATGAGGCACTTGTAACGCCTACATGGGATCTGAGCAATCCCATTGAATAAATAAAATATTTTATTAAATATATCTTTGGTCTTCTTTTATTCTTCATCTTAATCAGAAGTTCTTCTCCAATAAAGGGAAGGTAATTTAACAGTCTGAGTTTACTCAGATTGGAAGGATAGTCCGCAACAACAAACAATAAACTTCATACAACAATGGAGGAAATTTGATCAACAAAGACAGATTTTGCGCTTACAAATTAAATGACACGCCCGGTGGGACTTTCTTCTCCTCTCATCTTTGATGAAGAATTAAAAAATAATAAAAGAACAAAAAAAATGAAAGTGAGTAATCCTTTCCGTATCTTCTCCCCGATTGGTGTGCAGGATCATCGAGACCGTCTACATCAGGCCGGCCTATATGCTCACGATCAAGAGGAGGGTCTATGTCCCTCCAATGCCGATCCCAACGACTCACCCCCTAACTTGGGGTGGAGGTCGCAACAGCCCCAATCATGAGACCTCGGTCTACTGGTCGAATCCTCAATGAGGGTCTTGCTACCCCTCCACGAAGGAGTCAACCCTACTTGGTCCACGGACAGGGTGCATTCCCAAGGGTACACCATGGAGTAGGTGTAGCCCCGAGGGTACACCATGGAACAGGTGTAGCCCCGAGGATGCACCACGGAGTAGTAGTGTCCCCAAGGATGCTCCGTGGACAAAGGGCATCTCCTAGGATGTGCCACGAATTGGGTGCATCCAACTGGATGCCCCACGGACAGAGTGCATTCCCATCAGAGTGCACCACGGAGGGTGTACCCAACTGGGTACACACACTGCAGGATGGTTCTACCACTTTGCGAAAGGTTAGCCTAAAAGGCAAACCTATGACAAACACTAAGCTAGGCCTAACAAGTCGTCCCAAATCCCAATAGTCCGTAGTGGAAAGGCCGCAATCGCTAGGGCCGACCATAGGACTAGTTGGATATAAGCATCCTCAGTCCAAATTGACTGTTGGAGCTCCCCTATTGAAAAATTCTCCAAGGCGGGGAGATGCTGCCCAAATTTCACCAGGGCAAATGAACAAAGCCAAGGGCCTAAAGTACTTAATGAAAAATCTCTCAAATAACTTAAAAAAATAAAAAGTAATTGAGGAAGATGCCTTAGGGCATTCATCCGTGAACAAGAAACGTCCACGGACCAAGGTCTAAAATATCCCCTAGAGGGAAGTAGAAGATTGTCCACGGGCAGAAATATAGGATTGTCCACGAACAGAAATGCTAGACCATCCACGGACGAGTAATCAAGACCGTCCACGGATGGAAGATCCAAGATGTCCATGGATAGGAGGTCAGCTCCATCCACTGACAGAAGAGCAGCTCTGTCCATGGACAGAATTTCAGTAATGTCTATGGACAGGAAACCAGTTTCATCCACGGACAGAAGAGCAGCTCTATCCATGGATAGAATTTCAACACTATCCACGGACAGAAATCCAAGACCATCCGTGGACAGGCCCAAGCCTGATCCACGGACCGAAGGCCAGACCACCCAGACCAGAGGTCCAAGCCAGTCCAAGGGTCAGAAACATGCCCTCTTCACAAGCGCAAGTTTAAGCCAATCCATGGACATAGTCCATGGATAGAAGTCCCTTATAAGAAAGGGAGATCCACAGATAGGCACTTTACCATCCGAGGATAGTTCTCTTTCTAAAAAAGAGAGGAGTTGGCACTATACAGCCAACAAGAGAAAAGGTATTCTCAGAATTAGATTCATCATATGATGATGATGCAAGGGTCATTAACAGCTATGAACAATATCGTCTAGCTGTTAATACAAGAAATTTTTTGAGTTCAGAACAGGCAAATAAAGACTTGCTGTACAGACTAGGTCCGAATGCTTTTCGAGGCGCTAACTTTGAGACCTTTACATCAATAATGGCATCAGTCTGTTATCAACACCAGCGACCTGCATCCAGAGATGTAAGCCCATTCTAGGGCAGATCAAGTGTTGAACCAGAAAGAAGAACAACAACACCATATGACCCTAGGGTTAAGGTGCTAAATAGAAGCACTTCCGCTTTTGAGATGACCAGGAAGAAGATTCCTGAAGAAATCCTTCAGCTCATTAACAGGAAGTACCCTTTGGCTCAGTCAAAGGAGTATAATTATCGGTCGAGGCCAAAAAGGTCCAGAAATCAGAAGGCAAGAAGGCCGACTGGTGCTTCAGACAAAATCCGTTTTGCTCACCAGAAGCAGAAGACTAGTCCTTCTGTGCCTCTTCACCCTACTCGGGGGAAGTCAAACACTGGAGCATCATATGCTGGTTACGAAAGAGTGTCCGTGAATGTGATCGGCACTAGACTCAACCTAGCTTCGGAAGAATATACCACCCCAGTGTTCTAAGGATAATGCCTGAGCAGAACTTATCAGCAAGGCAGGATTCTCAGAGTTCAACTGCTGCTATTTTAGCCAATTTGGATGAGACAGAGCCCTCGTGAGTTGTCGGAATAGTCGCTCCTGGTCCAGTAATTCCAAGTAGAAAAAGCAGCAGCAAGAATCAGGCCAGAGGCAAAGAAAAAGCTCAAGACCTAGTTCAATCAGCTCCAGAACCTGATGTTGGCGGTGTGAGCCCTGAGAATTTTCTCCATGCAGGCTCACAAAGGGATGTTGAGTAATTACTTGTGTACCCTTGAGGGTATGAAAGAGTTTTATGATTAAGAGTCGCCACCTATTCGTTCAGAAAGGATAAGTCCCCCGACTTTGGACAAGATCTTGGTCTACGAATGAGATCAGGGTAAGGGGTTCAGTTAAGTCTGGGGAAGGTGTCAGGCATCCCGAGGCTTCCATTTTACAACAGTTCCGTACTCCTCGGGTTTAAACCAATTAAAGTTAATCTTAATTAGAATACCGAAGTGTTTAAGTTAACACTAATCCAAGAAAAGAAAAGCTAACTAGGGTCGAACCCGGATTGGGTTGCCTACGTACTCACAGGGTGAGATCAGACTGAGCGTAGTTCGGGCACGTGAGCCTGTGCCAAGGCTAGGGGGCGTGTGTGTGTGTACCAAAGGTGGCTAACATGGACAAGTCTGGTAGACTAGTTAGTTGACGAGGAGGGTCAAGTGCAAGGTATTCGAGCCCGATAGGCTTAGGGGGTAGTTCGGTAAACTAGGATGGAGTCCCGCCCGGGTTGGGGTTGCTAATCGGGGATAGGCCAAACTGACTATGGTTAGGGTTGCTAACCATGGTTAAAGAGGATGTGAGTTCTAGCCCGGTAGGCTAAGGGGAGGCTCGATAGGCCGAGAGATAATCCTGTAGACTTGGTTTTTAGGCCCGGTAGGCTGTAAACCGAAACTAACTACGATTAGGGTTACTAACCGAAGTTAAGGGGGGTCTAAATGTGGTTCGGGGTTCCTAGCCAGGGTTAGGTAGCGGTACAAAGTCAGTTTATGGTCCAAATATATTTTCAAAAATTTTTGTCTAATTTTCCAAAAGTTTATAGGGTTAAGGGGTACTTAACCACGGTTAAATGTTAACTGGAGGTGTATTTTACCGTGGTTAAGGGTCTGGTATTGTCTGAGGTGGGCCCAGAGGGCTAGGCAGGGCCTAAAGTGGCCTCCTACCAGGCCTAGGCCCCTACAAAAGCCCAAAATCAAAACAAAATTTAATGTTGGTAATTGGATTACCGACATTAGGAACAATGTTTTTAACTTGTGTTTTTGCCTCTGTTAACTAGGGTTAAGATGTAACCCAGGGTGGATCAAGGGCAGGGGAGTGTAGAGGGGACTCCAAGGAATGATTTGAGTCTGGTGTGGGCCCCAGGGGATGCCTAGAGTGGGCCTCACAAAGCGGCAAAGTTACTGTGACAGCAAGGTCATATTGGCGGTAGTTATTCTACCGCCAATCAAAAATTAGGGCAAAACAGAATGTCGGTAGAAGTTTCACCGACAAGAAGAAAATAGTTCTAGCAGGAATGGTGGTACTGAGATTACTACCATTCCTAATTTTTTTTTAAAATCAAGTTTTTGCCCATAGGGGCTGTGTATAGGTATGCCCAGGGGTTCCCTCATGATGTGAGGGACTCCAGAGAGTCTATGAAGGCTCTTGAAACTCCAAGAATAGTGATGTACCCGTAGGGGTTTTGGATATTAAATACATACTATGAAAGCAATAAAAATGTCCCCTGGAGATGACCAAGGGCTCACAGTGTTGGGCCCTACTTGAATGCTCTGCTTCTGCCAAAAGGGAATGGTATGTGCACGGTGGTGGTGCGCCCTGGTGGTGCTACACAAACAGGGGAGGGGAGAGGTAGGTCTAGGAGAGTCCTAAGATCAAGACCAGGGGAGGGGAAAGGTCAAGGATCACTGTTTTTGCGGCAGGGGTTCACCTTCAAAATTCAGACCCTATATACGGTTGCTAGAGCTGGGTTTTATGGAGGAAGCTCAAGGGGACCTACGAGGGATTAAGGAGAAGGGGGAGAAGGGTATTGGACCCAAGGAAGGTCAAGTAAGGGACCTAAAGGGAGAGCTTGAGGTGAGGGTTAAGTGTGCAGGGGTGTTGCAGCGTGCAAACTCGTAACTTGAATAATTTAAGTAGAAGGTCTACTGACAATCCAAAACAAGCCCAAATTTAGTTGGCGGTAGACCTTCTACCACTAATAAGAAACTTCTATTTGAACAGAGCCTGGCCCATGCACACTCGGTCCTAGAGGCTTGGCTTAGGGTTTTTGGGCCTTTGTGGGCCCACCCCAAGGTATAGGCCTTATGGGCCATGGCCTTGAGGTTCAAGCCCTAAAGGCTCTAAGGCTTGGGCTAGGGTTACCAGGGTTAGGTTTTGAGGATTTGGCAGGGGGTAACCATAGTTAAAAGGGTTTAACCAGGGTTAGATGAGGTGTAAAAATTGGGTGCTTACAGCTGCCCCTCTTTGCTGGAAAAAGCCAAGGTTGGCGATTTGAACTGCAAAGACTGGAATCATCATATTTTTACACCGAGTTCGGATGACAGGGATGCAGTATGATGATATGTATGCATGCAGTGCAAATGGTGAGAGCAATGTAATGGCATGGCCACTGTTGGGAGGAGCGAGTAGTTCAGACTACTTGATGGATGCAAGGATGGCATAGCCCAGAGGCGTCGACCAGAGGGATTCGATCAAGTTTGATCGAAAAGATGCACAGGGCGTCGGGGACACACAGGGTGTTGAAGGGGTGACATGCAAAGGGTGTACACTACAAAGGTGCACACGGGATGTCGAGGACACACAGGGTGTCGAAAAGGGGACATGCGGGTGGTATACACTGTAAAGGCACACGGGATGTCGAGGGCACGCGGGGGTGTCAAAAAAGGTGACATGTAGATGGTGATGCTGCGGTATAGCGAGATTACCAAGGAGCAAACAGGATGTCGAGGACACATGGGGGTGTCAAAAAAGGTTGCAGCATGTCCAAGAGGCACTAGTCAGATCAATTTGGAGTGGCTGAGAGGCGCTAGACTTTGATCAAAAAAGATGCTGAGGAGTTTGGTCACACAGGGCGTGATGCTATGCAAGGATGCATGGTGTCGACTTCTTCTGCTTTGTCTTACTGGGGCTGCTCAGTGTAGGTTGGTATGATCTGGTCAGGATACTAAAGAGGAGCTGTTTTTGAAAAAATTTTGTAAAATTTTTTGGACCTTTATAAAAGTTTTTGACTTCAATCGAAAGAATGTTCAACTAGCAGTTAGTTTTGCCAGGAAAGTGCCATAGTCAGGGCATGGGGATCATGTATTCTACCTTTCGCTCTTGGAGAGCAGAGTATGACCCAGAAGAGGTTTTGTCACCGCTGGAGATGCTCAGGGGTAAACCTGTTTGTCTTGTCACTGCTGGAGATTAAACTCTGGCTACGGAGAAGCTTGCTGGGGAGCAAATTGGATGCTTTTGCTGGAGATCCACTGGGGAATGTGGTATCATTGTAGACCATTACTGGGGATCTGCTAGGGGATACGACACTATCGTAGATCACTACTAGGGATCTGAACTCTGCTGGAGACTTGTGTCGGAGAAGCTGCTCTTCCATGCCATCTGCTAGGGACTGATGTAGGGGATTTTATATGGCTAGACTAACTGTTGCCGGATTCTATTGCCAAACTACTCTTCAGCTTTTCTCCCTTTTTTACCCTTGGAATAACCAAGTCATGGGTTTCGTATAATTTTTACGCAATGAGGCCGTTGCTGGTTTTCCTCATGCCTGCAAAGCTGATAAATTTGTGTCCCTTTTTTGCCTCTAGTCACAAGACTAGGTCTGGGGATCGCGTGATTTTTACGTAATGATGCCGCTGCCGGTTTTCACTCATGCCTGCGAATTACTGGAGAATTTGATATTGCTGGAAAAAAATTTCTTCTCCTGTCATTGCCCTGAATAACACTCCTCTGAGGATTTGAGGATGATATTTCCGCTGGGGATATAGATGTGATATTGCACTTGTACTCGTAACTTCTAAGGGATCTGGAAGAACTTGGAGTAGGACAAAATGTAGGCTGAGGGACCGATGTTTGGGACACCCTAGGATTTCTCCTGTTTGTTGTTGATTTGCACTCCCTTGGAGGTTTTGGTTTCGATATAATTGATTTTCACATTCTGGGAGGAACCCTTCTGTTTCTGGGGAAGTTCGTCTGTTTAAGATTTGTGCCTTTGGTTTCCCAGTGGGGTTTTTTATTATTTTATTTATTTATTTACTTTTTTTTTAGGAAGGGTGAGGGAGGTCGTCTCTACTGAAGATAGAGAGGTTGTCTCTGCCCGAGGATTGTTTTTCAGGAAAGGTTGTTTCCGAAAGGTTTTTCTGTTGGGTAAAAAGTCCGGAGAGATTGCCTTTCTGGGGAGTCTCTGACTATTGAAATGTTTTGACTTCTATTTTGGGTTTTCCTCTTGATAGAAATTTTATACCATTGAGAATCGATTCGCCTGAGGAGCTGGGAGAGTTTGTCTCTGCTTGGGGAGTGACTTTATGGGGGATAGTTGATGACTCTTATTGGGGAAAGTGGGACTCTGTTTGGGGAGAGTCGGGGAGTGGATACCCCAACTATGACCGCACCTAATTTGACAGGTTACCTACGTACCCTTTGGGGGATCAAATCATGACGTAGTTCAGGCTAGTGCCGTAAAGGGCGAGGGAGGGTGTCCCTGAAAAAGTGTAATGAAAGAAGGGCTGTCAGGCTTGAGGGGCTAACTAGTGAATTTCATTGATTTGTAAACAGGTTATAGGAAAGAGGGATGAAGAGTGTCCTAAGGATGGCCTCCTGTCATTTCCCGGAGAAACTATAAGTGCAAAGTGCCTATTAGATCTAGACCCTAAGAGTAGTATCTTTTGACTTTGTCCATATTGACGGGCTCTAGGAGGTCTTCGTCATCCATATGTTCAAGTCGAAGGGCACCGCTTGAGAATTTGTCTCGGACGACATATGGGCCTTCATAGTTGGGAGTGAATTTGCCCCTTGGGTCAGGGCGGTTTGGCAACATTTTTCAGAGAACCAGGTCACCGATCTCGATGCTTCTTGGCTTGACTTTCTTGTTAAATACCCTAGCCATGCACCTCTAATAGGCCTAAGAGTGGTTGATGGTTTTTAGTCACCGCTCTTCAATCAGATTCAACAACTCATACCGGGTCTGTGCCCATTCTGCTTCTGAGAGCTCTACTTTCATTAACACCTGGAGTGATGGAATCTGTAATTCAATGGGGAGGACTGCTTCTATACCATAGGCCAGAGAGAATTGTGTTGCCCCAGTAGAGGTTCGGATGGATGTTCTGTAGGCAATGAGTGCATAAGGGAGCATCTCATACTAGGCAGAGTACTTGGTGGCCATCTTCTCGATGATTTTCTTCAGGTTCTTGTTGGCAGCTTCAACTGCACCATTGGTCTGTGGCCTGTATGGCATAAAATTGTGATGTTGGATCTTGAATTTATGGGAGAGGTCAGTCATCCCCTTGTTGCAGAAGTTGAGAGCATTATCTGTTACAATCTTATACGAGACCCCATATCGGCAGATGATATCCCTTTTCAGAAAACACTGAACCACTGAGACTGTGATGCTGGTATAAGAGGTTACCTCGACCCATTTTGTGAAACAATCGATTGTTACCAGAATAAATCGATGTCCATTAGATGCCTTCGGAGCTATGGATCCGATGACGTTAATGCCCCAAGCTGAGAATGGCCAAGGAGCAGTGAGATTATGCAGCCTGTTTGACGGTGCATTTACCCTGTCGGTGTAGATTTGGCACTGGTGGCACTTCTATACGTGCTTGTAACAATCTAATTCCATGGTGGACCAATAGTAGCCTAGTCTGAGTATTTTCTTAGACAGCATCAACCCAGTCATGTGTGGGCCTCAAGTTCCTCTGTGAACTTCTTCGACTACCTACGCTGCTTCACTGGTATCTAGGCATCTGAGCTAGAGTAGGTTCGGCGACCTCTTGTACAAAATTCCTCCAGAGAGGATACACTGGATAGCCAGTCTTCTGATCGCCCGACGGTCTTTCTTGGTAGCACTAAGGGGGAAGGTCTCATCCTCAAGGTACTACTTGATGTCCATATACCAAGGCTTGTTGTCCGATACCTCCTTGATCTGAAGGCAATAGGCAGGCTGATCCTATTGCTGAATTTTAATTGGCTAGAGTATGATGTCTGTAGGGATCTGTACCATGGAAGCAAGAGTGGCCAGTGTGTCGGTAAATCTGTTCTGGTTTCTGGACCTGTGACTGAACCTGATTCTTCTGAACTAACTGATTAGCAGATTGAGGTAAACCAAGTACAGGACTAGCCTTGCTTCTCGGATGGCCCAAGATTCGTTCGCTTGACAGATTACCAGAGATGAGTCACTGTAAACGTCTACCTCTTCAATCCCGATGTCCAAGGCTTCTTTTAGTCTGGCAATGCATCATTGTTGGAGCATCTGAATTTCCTATTGACTGAGATAGGGAGGTGTGCTCCCTTAGGGAGATCGCTCCTACCCCATGCCCATGATTGTTGGCAGCTCCGTCAAAGTACAACTCCCAGCCGGAGTACTCTTGTTCATCTACTTCTACATACAGGATGGCTTCATCTGGAAACTCATCATGTACAGATACGTAGTCCTGTGTTGGACTGTGGGCAAGGTGATCTACTATCACCTGCCCCTTGATTGACTTTTGTGTCATGTACGTGATGTCGAATTCAGACAACATCATAAGCCATCGGGCAGTCCTTCCGGTGGTGGCAGGCTTTTCTAACAAGTACTTGAGTGGGTCCATCCGGGAGATCAGGATTACCGGGTAAGAAAGCAGATACTGCAGGAGACGTTGAGTAGCCCAGACCAGTGCCAGACATGTCTTCTCAAGAGGGTTGTACCATTCTTCATACTCTAGCAGGCGCTTGTTGATGTAGTAGATGACTTGTTCTGTTCTACCTATCTGGTCATGCTGTGCCAAGACGCACCCTATGAAAGTTTCTTGTACTGAGATGTATAGTAGCAGGGGCCGTCCTGGTGTCAGAGGTACAAGCACTGAAGGATTTAGAAGATACTGCTTTCTTCTATCAAAGGCTTCCTGGCATTCTACTGTCCAGACTATCAGTGTGTTCTTCCGGAGAAGTTTGAAGATCGGCTTGTATATCGGAGTGAGTTGAGAAATGAATCTAATGATGTACTGAATTCTGCCCAGGAAATCATGGATTTCCTTCTCAGTTTGGGGTGCTGGCATTTCAACGATAGCTCTGGCTTTAGCTGGATCGATCTCAATGCCTCTCTTGCTAATTATGAAGCCAAGGAGCTTTCCTGATAAGGCTCCAAAGACACATTTGGCCAGATTCAGTCTCAAGCCGTACTCTTAGAGTCTGTTGCAGAGTCTCTTTAGGTCTTCGAGGTACTGCTCTGTAGTACGAGACTTGACGATCATGTCATCGACATAGATTTCAGTGGATTTGTGGATCATGTCATGGGATAAGGCTATCATGGCCCTCTGGTAGGTGGCCCCTGCGTTCTTGAGTCCGAAGGGCATGATCATGTAGCAAAATGTACCCCAAGGTGTGATAAAGAGGTTTTCTCCATGTCTTCTTCCGCTATCCTGATTTGGTTGTATCCGGAGAAACCATCTATAAATGAGAGTCTCATGCCTAGTAGTATTTTTGACCAAAATGTTGATGTGCGGGAGAGAAAAGTTATCCTTGGGACTTACCCTGTTCAGATTCTAGTAGTCAATACGCATTCGAACCTTGCCGTCCTTCTTGGGTACCGGTACGTTGTTGGCTAACCACTCAGGGTAGGTTGCGACTGCTAGGAAGCCTACGCTGATCTGTTTTTCAACTTCTTCCTTGACCTTCTGTGACCATTCAGGCCTCATCGGTCTCAATTTCTGCTTAACTAGTTTGACATCAGGGTTCAGGGGCAGTCTGTGTATCACCAATGCTAGGTCTAAGCCTGACATGTCTGCATATGACCAGGCGAAGACATCACTGTAGCTTCTCATGAAACTGATCATACCTGCTCTCTGTTGTGGGCTCATGCTTGTGCCGATCTTGACTAGCCAGGGGTTGTCTGTGGATCCCAGATTGACTATTTCAGTGTCTTCCATGTTTGACTGCAGGAGTCCTTCACTGTGCTCAAGGAGGTCCAAAATTTCCTGAGGCGGTTCCTCTACCTGTTCTGAGTCATACTCTACTTCGGAGAGTTCGAGGAGGGTTTGAGGGGTAGCCCTGTCAGAGGTAATTTCCTGGTAAATCAATTAGCTTCTGTTTGGCATACTTGATGATGGTGATTTTTTTTGTTGGCTTTAGGACACTAGGCCTTCTAGGGGAAAAGTTCGTGTGATTTTGTCATCAGCCGATATGAAATTTTTTTTTTTTAAAACATGATTTTTGAGTCAAAACAATCTGATTTTCATTGACAAAATGATTACAAAAATGACTCAAACAAAAGGGAGGCCAATAGTGGCCTGCCATTTGGATTTTACAAATGGGAGCAAAAGAGATAGATAAAGGAGAATGGTGTTGCTTGGTCACTACTGTCTCGGATCAACCTGTCCTGCACTGTGCTTGCCCCAGCCCTGGCTGGCCTCGATGGTGAGAGCCTCGATCCACCAATGGATCAGTGGCTGGCGACTGGAGGATGCTTCGGTGCTGTTGGAGAGGGTGCAGACCTGCTCTCCTACTAGATACTCTACTTCAGTAGTATCTTCGACAGTCAGCTCGTCGAACATCTTGGCCATGCTAAACACTTCTGGATCTAGAATCCCTGAAAAATCGGCACTAGGCTGGGGGGTTAAGGCAACGGGTGTGGTAGAGGTTTCTGGGTAGGTTCCGAAGATTTCCATGGGAAAGGTTACAGAGATGTGTGGTCGGGGCTCAGGTTTCGCCGACTGTCTGCTCTTCTTAGTCAGCTTGGAGAGGTAATCCTCGTATCTGGGCTTGTATCCCAAGCTATAGGGAGATGTATAGCGAGGAGGCGTGTATCTCTGCTTGCTTGCTTTGATGTTCATTTTGGCCATCATTCTGACAAAAGCTAGCACTGCTTGTTTGCTTTGATGTTCTACCTGGGCGATAGAACTAACCTGCTCGAACTAGAATGTCATGAAGGCAGTGCCTTGCCCCAGCTCCTGGACATCCCCAAAGGAACTTGCCAACTCCTCAAAAGGAATGACAACTAGACGGTCATCCTGGATGAACTTGATTCTTTGGTGCAAAGGGGAGGGAATGGCTCCGGCCGCATGGATCCATAACCTCCCTATGAGCAGATTGAACGAGGCTGGCACATTCACAACCTCAAAGGTCGTTGAGAATTAAGCTGGTCTGACCCTGATGGTCAAATCGATGTCACCTAAGTTCTGTCTGGTTGTATTATCAAAAGTTTTGATGGTCATGCATCTCTTCTTTACTTGACTGAGGTTCAGGCCCAGGTTCTATAGCGTGGAAAGGGTGCAGACATTCAAGCCGAAGCCATTTTCGATGAGCACTGATGATAACATTCTATCCATGCACTAAACTACGATGTACAAAGCCCGGGTATGATCTTTGTCGTTGTCCGGTATTTCCTCCTCTGTGAAAGAGATGATTCTGGATTCGAGGATTTGCCCTACCAATTACCCCAGCTTCTCGGGCGTTATGTCTGATGTTACATGGGCATTGCTGAACACTTGGAGCAGTTGCTTCCTGTGATGTTCTGAAGTGAGAAGAAGACCCAAGATGGATATCTACACTGGGACCTTGCTCAGTTTCTAAGCGATATTGAACTTCTCTGCTTTTTCTAGGATTTTCAATAAAACTGTCGAATCAGCTACTTCCTTCTGTGGGTCCGACACCCCTGTTTTCTCTTTCTTTGTACTCTTCAGCTTTACCAGCTCAGTTACAGGAGGTTAATATACCCAGCCAGATCTGGTTAGGTTGGCAATGCTCTCGCTCTCAATGATAAGAGAACGGGGAGTGGGTACTCGGTTGAGGTTGAAGGGAGACTCTGGGATGTAGGGGATCTGGACAGGGCCTAAAGAGGTTGAGACTTGAGCTGGAGCTGTAGGCCAATTCGCGGGGCAACGGATAGTATAGAAAACCTATTTAGGGACAGGTATCTAGGTTGGAGACTGAATAGTCTGTATGCTTGACTGGGGGAAGGGGATTATGACAAGTGATTGGTAAGAGGGTCTGATGATGCCGTCATTAACTGCGGGTGTGCTGGGTCTTGGTTGCCTTACCCCAAGCTCTTCCCACTAACTAAAATTGATTTTATTATTATGTGGGGGTAGTGGCACCTGATTAATGCTGGTGTTGTTGGGGGTCAGCTCAATCTTTCCATCATCCAAGAGATCTTTGATGGCATACTTCAGGCCTATGCAGTAATCTGTAGCATGGCCTGAGCCTCTGTGAAAGGTGTAGTGATTGTCGGCATTGTAGTTCTTGTTCTGTTTATCTGGAGGTAAGAGAGGTGTGGGGCCTCTCAACTCGAGAAGATCCTGCTTGGTGAGGAATTCCAACAACTAGTTGAATGTGTATGGAGGAGGGGTAAAGTTTCTGGGAGGATGGTTTTGCCCCAGGACTGGTCGGGCTGGCCGGGTATTCCTGGCAACTGATTGTTGCTAAGCTGTTGGAGCTGGTAGTTGGATAGGTGCAGTAGAGGCAACCATATGTACATCTTCCTTCTTTCTGTGGTCCTTGGGACTGATGTTTCTATTGGATGAGGCTGTCACTTTGGGGGGATCAAGTCCTAAACTGGAATGAATGGCCCTGCTCTTGATGGCAGTCTTGATACGGGCACCTATCCTGATGATGGTGCCGAAGTCCACTACTAGTAAGGTCACTATAAGGGTAGAGTAGGGCTGCTTTAGTGTGCCCATGAACATGCCTGCCAGCTCTTCCTTAGGGATAGGAGTCGGGATCTTTGCTGTCATTTCCCTCCAGTGGGTGGCGTACTCAAGCTGTCTCCTTTAAGGGCGGAGCTCCTGGTTAACGGAGTATTGCTCCATGAAACTGTCCATGGCATCTTGCCAAGTCTTGACCTTCTGCTTGTCAACAGACATCCACTATATGAGGGCTACCCCCTTCAGACTCTTCTGGAAGTACTGGATGAGCAAGGGCTGATTTTTGTTATGCTGGAGCATGTCTCCCGGGTACAATTACAGGTGTTGTTTTGGACAGTCTGAGCCATCATATTTGTCAAAGTCTGGAACCTTGAAGCCTGCGGGAACAACATCCTTTGATGAGAAAGTTAAGTCCTCCAGTGATAGACTGATACTGGTGGATGCACTTTTCATTCTTCTCATCTGCTTGATCTCATCCTGTAAGGATGGTGTAGGATCCAAGGATGATGGCCGGTCCTGGTGGACGTGTGAGGCCTTAGGTTGCTCTTCATGCTGTTCATACTCCTCTCCTCCGCCTGTTGTACGTATGGGGTCAGGTATGAAGAAGGGGGGAGGACGAGGCTCAGGTATAGTTTACTCGGCTGGTTCTCCGGTTGGAATCTGGGTAGAGGGTTCTTCGGTTCGGGTACCAATTACAATCTTCATGGATTCCAGAACACTAAAAGCTTTGACTGTATGGCTGCTATGTCCTTGGCATGTGACTACAGGATCTCAATGGTTCACTGATGCTTGTCTGCATGTTCTGCCATTGACTCTGAACTATTTTATGATTGTGCTATGTAAGAGCTGCTCTCTAACTGGGCTGTGCAAGGTACTAACTCTGCAATTAGTACCTCTGTCAAGACTGCGTCTGCTGCTTCTGAGAGAATCGGAGTCAGAGAACGAGTCACAGGTCGGCTCATGCAACTGAAAATAATGCAACAGCTAATCATGATTATGCATGATGACAAGAAGCAGATGCTAGAAAAAGGATTTTTCATTGATGCATGAAGAGGGCAGTGATACAAGGATAGTGTGACTTAAGAAAAAGAAAAAAGACTCGATCCTAGGCTGACCCTTCAGGGATCGTGACGTCAAGTGACCGGGACACAACCTTAAGATCCATGATCTGTTGCTGAAGGGATGTGACCTCAACCTCCATGTATGTAAGAGTTTTAGTAGCGTTGAACATGTGGTATCCAAATTATTGAATACGGGAGGTCATGCACTATCAAGTTGTTCTTGGTGGAAGCAAAGCTGGGCCCGAATGACGGCTGCTTCCCTGGCGTCGCCTCTACGTCTCTTGTGAAGCGACTGGATCGTTTGCTCCAATTGTTCAACTTGTTCTTGTACGGCTTGGAGTTCACGGCCTTGTTCCACTTCCTGCTGCCTGAATGCACAATGGGCTTTCCGTAGTCTTTTTCATTTCTACTGGATCTGGAACTGTCTCTCCAGGAAAAAGTCTGTCCAAGGAACCACCATTTCTACTAGGAGTATGGTTCCTTGTGATGAAGCTGAGACTAGTGTGGGCAGTTCCCTGGGTGCAGGCATGCCGGATAGAATGTCAGGATTATCCACCCATTGTCTGTATGCTGAGTTGGTCGGTGGTCCTGATGTAACCATGAAGTCCGGCTATTGGTCTCGTCTGGAGCTGCACCAAGCTAACTGGAAGCGTCGGGTGAGATTGTCGGAGTGCATGGTGAAAGTGATCCAATCATTTTCCTACTGATCTATCACTGGGATACGTTGAGGGAATCCAAACTATCGGAGGACTCGGAGTGGTGTATAGACTACGGAGCCTGTTAGACCAGCAAAGATCATGCATTGTCTACCGGTGATGACAACACGAGGTAACCTATTCAATGCAAGCCAGTCACATTGCCAAGTGATTTTTTCCTCTGGTAGGTCTTGGAGAAGCTGGTAGAGCTCTCCAATGTCTGTAGTTGCTATCGGACCTTGATTCTGAGAAATCTTCCGAGGTAGGCTGTAGGCATCGCGGATGCCGTCCAGTACCGACATGATCGTAGGCAAGTGACTTACCAACCAGAGGTGTAGGAGAGGTGTACTAGCATGGAAGATGCCCTTTTTGTGACCTGCTGACTGGTTAAGTACCCTGAGAAGCTCGGCTAGGATGACTGGTACAACTGAACAGGAGTTACGCATGTCCTCGATGATCCACACCAAGACTGCTTCTACAAGCGAGCGACACCTTGGGAATACTAGCTGAGACATGGCTATCAGTGCAAAGGCATTAAGACCGGGAAGTTCCACTGTAATAGAGTCAAGGTTCCACTTGCGTTTGTACTTCTTTCCAAGAAAAGACACAGGTATCCGATCAAAAGAGTTTTTAGGACCGGGCTGCAAGCAGCTTAGGGTTTATAGTAGCCCTCCCTGGATGGGCTGCTTGTAGACTATACCCTAGCCTAGACTACATGCATGAATGCTGGTTTGATGCAAGTGTGTTCCTAGCTGCATAGGGGGATCACTTAACACCGTATATGCGACTCCCCGGTATAGAACATACCTGAAAATGGATGATTGGTGTAAGCGGGGGCGTTCAGAATCCTTCCCTAGGGACAATCACCCGACAGGAGTAACTCTGCGGACCTCCAAGACGTTTAAGTCACTGACACTAAGGATGATCATCCAGCAACCATTAACGTAATAAGTCTGTCTACTAGGTTGAATGGGATAATTACACTACTATGACATGTATGGATGCACAGTACACAATTAAATAAGAGATGTCAAAATGATTAGTGTTAAGTTAAAATATTTAGACATTTTAATTAAGATTAAGATTTAGTTGGCTTAAACCCGGGTTCCTGGTTGAACCCTAATGTCCATCACTCCGCAGCAGAGTTGTGAAACCTATGAGAGCCAGGAATTTTCTCCGTGAAGGCTCACAAAGGGATGTTGAGTAATTACCAGTGTACCCTCATGGGTGTGAAAGGGTTTTATGATTAAGAGTCACCGCCTATTCGTTCAGAAGGGATAAGTCCCCTGAGTTTGGATAAGGTCTTGGTCTATAAATGAGATCAGGGTAAAGGATTCGGTTAAGTCCGGGGAAGGTGTTAGGCACTCTGAGGTTCCCATTTTACAACGGTTCTGTACTCCCCGAGTTTAAGCCAATTAAAGTTAATCCTGATTAGAATACCAAAGTGTTTAAGTTAACAATAATCCAAGAAAGGAAAAGCTAACTAGGGTCAAACCCGGATTAGGTTGCCTACGTACTCACAGGGTGAGATCAGATCAAGCGTAGTTCTGGCACATGAGCCTGTGGCGAGGCTAGGGGCGTGTGTGTGTACACCAAGGGTGGCTAACATGGACTAGTCCGGTAGACTAGGGTTTGGTTGACCGATGAGGTCAAGTGCAAGGTATTCAAGCCCGATAAGCTTAGGGGGTAATCTGGTAGACTAGGATGGTGTCTAGCCCGAGTTAGGGTTGCTAACCGGGGATAGACCGAACAAACTATGGTTAGGGTTGCTAACCACGGTTAAAGAGGATGTGAGATCTAGCCCAGTAGGCTAAGGGGAGGCTCGGTAGGCCGAGAGATAGTCCTGTAGACTTGGTTTTTAGGCAAGGTAGGCTGTAAACTGAAACTAACTACAATTAGGGTTACTAACCAAAGTTAAGGGGGGTCTAACTGTAAATTGGGTTGCTAACCAGGGTTGGGCAGAGGGACAAAGTCAGTTTTATGGTCCAAATATATTTTCAAGAATTTCTGTTTAATTTTCTAAAATTTTGTAGGGTTAAGGGGTGCTTATGTCGGCACCCAAGACCCACCCTAGGAGTTAGAGTGAATCTTGGACGACTAATCATGGCATGCATGACTTACTTGACAAACCAACCTGCAAAACCCATAAAGCATATACAATAGAGGATAAAAACAGCGGAAACATACTCTAACATGGTACAGTGGAAGTCTACCAAAACTCTATGTATATACATACGTAAATCCAAGTTTATACAAAAAGGCAACCAAAAGAAAGTGCGGACATGCCCGCCAAAATACATGGATACATCTCTCTCAATTCACCCACAACTATATCACTCAGAATCTACAACCACCTAATAGTAACCCTCTACTAGAGGTTCCTCCAAAGGTTCCTCGACGTACTCCTCCTCCACCCAAGGGCTCGGATCACAGACATCAAAAGGAGCAGCAGCTCCGCTATCACCTACCGACATAAGAAGTACGGCTGAGCATGGAATACTCAGCGGGTACCAAACACTAACCAGTAGTCATAGCATAAAAATAGCAATACATAAATCAGGAGCAATTCATATATATTAAACGGGAACAATTCATTTCATACTAGGAAGTAAAGCAATTTATAATCATGCTTGCATTTCGTAAAAAGCCAATAAAACCCTTGAAAACTCCGTGCGCTTGACTTGACTTAAGTACCATTTTCTTGCTTGAAAACTCATCTTGTTTATCTTGCTTGATTCTTGTAGATCATGTCATGTCATGCATGTCATGCGTGCTTGCTTGTGATCATGTAACTTGTGAGATACACTTGTAAGATGTACTTGTGAGTTGCACTTGTGAGATGCCTTGAGGGGGAAGGGAGACCCTTCTTTATGCAATGCACTTGAGAGGGAAGGAAGACCCTTCTTCATGATATGTATGTACTTGTGAGGGAAGGGAGGCCCTTCTTTATGCTATGCACTTGTGAGTGAGGGGAGGCCCCTCGTGGAATGTTTGTTCTTGTTTTCTTGTGAAAAGCGAGGTAAAACATATCATAGGATATGTCCCACCTCTAAACCTCGTTCTTGAAAACCTCGGTAAATTCATGTCATGCATGCCGTGCTCGTGGGAATCGTGTACATGTTTGCATTTAAATTTAAATATGACATTTGGGTAATTCACAACACATATAACATCAATGATGGAGCAATGCAATATTCACATCATTTAGGGAAAGCAAGAAAACACGCTATCATAGGCCCTACCAATTTCCATAACTTATTAGGCATGCATTTCCTAATTTACAACTCACTTTATTCACCTTGGCATTTCATCAAACATGGTGTGTTCATTATTCATTATTCATTTAAACCTAAATCATGCTTTTCTAGGTGAGTTTACTCACATCATAAATGTGTGTCTATTATGGATACAATGCCCTCCCCCGTTTCAATCATCACAACACAACCATTGGCATTCAATCGCCTATTCCATCTCCATTCACCCCGTTCACACTTCCAAACTCATAGCACATGTACAAAGGAATGAAACAAAGAGAAATAAAGGAAAAGAGGAGCTATAACTAGGAGGGTAGCAAGAGGTACCGACCTTGATCAATGAGGGAAAGAATCCCCTTCCCAAAACGTTCGTGAGGCACTGCCCTATCTTGGAGAAACTCCTCCTCGCGTGCTTGAATTGAAATCTTGAAGCAATCCAAGCTTGAAGTGATTGTGGGTTCACAAACCCTTTGATTTCTTCTCCAAAGTCAAACCCTAGGTTAGGAAACTCTTCTCCTCTTCCTCTAACTCTTAAAATACTCTAAGTGTTATCTCTTCCTCTAACTCTTAAAATACTCTAAGTGTTATGAGTGAACCATCAAATGATCGGGCAAAGCCTTTAAGGCATGAGTGAAACGCCCAAAAGACGAAAACACCCTTAATAAAAATGCTGCAAAAACACGAAGACCGAGCGATCGGTGGTTATAACTGATCGATCGGTTGCCTACCAAGCGATCGGTGTGTCGACCGAGCTCTCGACCAAAAATTAACACTCTGGAAAATTTCTCCATACAAATTCTTTGACCAGTCGATAGCTACCGATCGATCGGTTTTGGACCGATCGATCGCTCCATGGACCGAGCGATCGGTTGCCTATAGGTCCAAACTGTTTTGGCCATATCTTTTGACTCGCTCGTCGGATTTCGACGATTCAACTTGCGTTGGGTTTGTACTTCTAAAAGGAACATTTCTGACGTTTTGGAATTTCCAATTTCTTCCTTATTTATTAATTGTACTACTTTAAAGATAAATTGGCTACGAAAGTGCCATGGGCATGAAAAAGTTCGGGGCTCTACAGCTTAACTGCGGTTATATGTTAACTGGAGGTGTATTTAACCATGGTTAAGGGTCTGGTATAGTCTGAGATGGGTCCAGGGGGCTAGGCAGGGTTAAGATGTAACTGGATTACCGACATTAGGAACAGTGTTTTTAATTTGTGGTTTTGCCTTTGTTAACTAGGGTTAAGATGTAACCCAGGGTGGATCAAGGGTAGGGGAGTGTAGAGGGGACTCCAGGGAATGATTTCAGACTGGTGTGGGCCCCAAGGGATGCCTGGAGTGGTTCTACCACCAATCAAAAACTAGGGCAAAACAGAATGTTGGTAAAAGTTTCACCGACAAGAAGAAAATAGGTCTACCAGGTATGGCAGTACTGAGATTACCGTCATTCTTGATTTTTTTTTAAAAACCAGTTTTTGCCCAAAAGGGCTATGCATAGGTATGTCCAAGGGTTCCCTCATGATGTGAGGGACCCCCAGAGAGTCTGTGAAGGCTCTTGAAGCTCCAAGAATAGTGATGTACCCGTAGGGGTTCACCACACCTATGGTTTAGGTGGGTGAACACCCTGTGAGGGTTTTGGATATTAATTATATACTATGAAAGCAATAAAAACGTCCCCTGGAGATGACCAGGGGCTCACAGTGATTACAAAAGAGAAAAAAGAGGGTAGGGGTTAGCCTTACCCGAATGCTCTGCTTCTGCCAAAAGGGGAATGGTATGTGCACGGTGGTGGTGCGCCCTGGTGGTGCTACACAAATAGGGGAGGGGAGAGGTAGGTCCAGGAGAGTCTTGGGATCAAGACCAGGGGAGGGGAGAGGCCAAGGATCATGGTTTTTGCCGCAAGGGTTCACCTTCAAAATTCAGACCCTGTATACGGTTGCTAGAGCTGGGTTTTATAGAGGAAGCTCAAGGGGACCTACGAGGGATTAAGGAGAAGCGATAGAAGGGTATTGGACCCAAGGAAGGTCGAGTAAGGAACTTGAAGGGAGAGCTTGAGGTGAGGGTTGAGTGTGCAGGGATGTTGCAGCCTGCAAACTCGTAACTTGAATATTGTAGGTAGAAGGTCCACCGACAATCCGAAACAAAGTCAAATTTAATTGGCGGTAGACCTTCTACCACCAATAAGAAACTTCTATTTGAGGAGGGCCTAGCCCATGCACACTCGGTCCTGGAGGCTTGGCTTAGGATTTTTGGGCCTTTGTGGGCCCACCCCGAGGTATAGGCCTTATGAGCCATGGCTTTGAGGTTCAAGCCCTAAGGGCTCAAAGGCTTGGGCTAGGGCTTGGGCTAGGGTCACCTAGGGTTAGGTTTTGGGGATGTGGCAGGGGGTAACCATAGCTAAAAGCGTTTAACCATGGTTAGATGGGCTGTAAAAATTGGGTGCTTACAGGCGGATACCAAGAAGGGTCAGAGCAAGAAGCAACCCCGGTAACCTCTCCGAGAGAATCGGAAGAAACTCTACCAGTCAAAGATTATGTTTCTGACGGACCAATTCCTCAACCAATCAGGCCGGACGCAGTGCAGGAAATACCTCGACAGGTTTTCAGTGCACCAAACCGTTTATATGGGATGCATTGTACCTATTTCGCAGAAAAAGAGTTTTCGAATCTTTTCCGGTTACCGGAACCAACTTCAGAATGACCGGTAGTGGTCATAATGAAAAATCTGGATAGGAACGCAAGTCAAGGGAATAACCCTTCAACTTCGACACCTCTGCCATCAAATGATCATACAGCAGCCTTACATGCTTAACTCCGATACAAGGATGATCAGATTATTGCCATGATGTCTCAAATGGAAGAGTTGGCTACTCAATTGTCACTTCTCAAGCTTGCATCGACACCCGGACCCTGCTTTCCTTATCAAGGAGAAAGTAGCAATCGGGGCACAACCCCTACACCTCCAAATCAGCCAAGGATGCCTGAAATAGGTCCCATTCCAAATCAAGCCGCCCTCATAGGAGGCGTGTCACAGTCTCTTTTGGATACAATTGAGTAGACTATTCGCAATCAAATACGGCAGGCCAAAGAAAAAGAAGAGGATGTACGGATGATCGTGAAGTATTATCCAACCATCATGGATGCGGTTCTATTCCCGTCAGGCTTTGTCTAACCGATATTCAAGATGGTTGATGGCACTGGAGATCCGAGGCAACATTTGTCTCATTTTCTCTCGAGATACGGATTGGCATCAAAAAATGGGGCTCTTTACCTCCAACTCTTCGTACAATCCCTAGAGGGTACTGCTTTCACATGGTATGCCAACCTCCCTGAGGCTTCGATCCCTGATTGGAGCACAATGGTGATCGAATTCAGCAAATAGTTCTACAACACCCAAAGAAGAGTAGGTGTTCCAGAATTGATTAAAACCCGGTAGAGGGACAATGAAACAATAACAGAGTTCATTGCCTGATGGAGAGTCTTGACCTTCTCCTGCCCTCAGAAATTCACTCAGTTGGCACTTATTCGGATGTGCCTCAACAACTTCAGGCATGACCTTTCAACTGCCCTAATGACTTAAATGTTTACGGGTTTCGAAGATCTTTGTACAAAAGCACACAACATGGAGAGCCATATAGGAAAAATAAGGCGAGGCAGGGGCACTGATCGCCTTGAATCTCGACAGCCATAGTAGTTGAAGCCAAAAAGACTGCGCCACTAGTACCGAGTGCCGGTAGATCAACTGGTCAAACAAACAATGGCAAATGACCAATTAAAGTTGGTACCAAACCAGTTCAGGGTGGATCTAAAAAGTCACAATGGCAAGGTAAAAAGGAGCCGCCAAAGAAGATTACTATGAAGGAAAGGATGAATAAAACATATTCATTCTTGGAAGACATTATTGAGGATCTGTTTGAAGATCTCCTTGCCAATGAACTCATCACTCTCCCAGAAAGTCGAAGACCTCAAGAGATTGGGATGAAAAATGATCTCAAATACTATCCTTATCATCGTATGATCAGTCACAAGATAGGTGACTGCTTTGTACTGAAGGACATCATCCAGCGGCTTTTGGACAGTAAAAAGATTGTCATTGATGATCTCTAACAGGCAACTACGTCCAATACAGTGGTGGCTTTAGAGCCAATTGATGAAAATGAAGCATCTTCAAGTGGTAAACTTCCTGACGACAAACCATCAGATGAAGAAGGCTGGACTCTCTTTGAAAGCAAAGGACTCAAGAAGAAGAAGCAGTTGGCTCCAAATGCCAATGCTAAGAAGAAAGCTCAGGCTACAAGGCAAGCTCAAGCCCTAAGAAAGGAAGGGAAGCACATAGCTAAGGCTGAAAAGAAGAAGAAGAAAGAAAGAGCGAGGAAAGCCAAGAAAAATGACCCCACCCAAGATGCTCCTGTGGAACAAAAGGCATTGACGGTAAGCCATTGATGGTAATCACCTTGATGGATTTTATCCTGCCAGGCTTTTGCTCCGACTGTGACTATGATAGCCTTTAATCAACAGATTTGGGAGACGAATCCAACATCTTTTCATGCTATGTCATCGATGCGGTCTCGAATGAAAACCCTTCATGGTCGGATATACCAAGATCAATGGTAGCCTGCAGTCTAGAAAGACACCGGGCATTTTAGAATTGGGTAGATCAATCTGAAGACGTTGAACTCCTAAAAAGGAGACCATCCACACCTGGATGAATCCCTACGAGACTTTCAGACCTCTCTGAAGGATTCTCATCTAGAGGAGAAAGAGAGGTAGAAGATGAACAAGTACAGTCTGATTCCCATTAAGAGAGGCCAAGCACGCCTGAGGCCCCGGATCTAGATCATCGTCATATACGACGATCGGTGCAGATCTCAACTCAACTCAAGAATCAAGATTCACCTACTGCAGTCAGTTTGGATAATGACCCTTCGATAGAAGAAGTAATCCTAAACTCAGGGTCACCTGATAACTCATAGGCATCTGAACAAAGTTTAGTTCAATCTGGGAGTCCAATAGGGCAATCTAAAATAAGAACTCAGTCGTCTTTCCAAAGTAAGAAAAGGAAATTGGACTTTAGTTCTGTAAACATGGTCCAACTCTTGGAAGGACAGTCATCTGGACCAATAGACCAGACAATTGCTAAATTCTATCCACTCAACCTCTGGTCAGGAAGAAAATTACTACTAAGGTTTGTTCTGATCCAGCATGAAAATCAAACTAGAGCTCAACCGGCCCAAGCCCAAATAGCTCCTAGTAATGAGAGGGTCAAATATGATATCCTGACCCATCTAAAGAAAATCCCTTCCTTACTGAGTGTCTATGATGCTTTCAATATGTCTCTAGAATTGAGAAGGTCTCTTATATATGCCCTCTCCAATCCGGATGACTTTTCCGAAGAAGTCACAAGTCAGCCGACACAGCCTCCTCAAACAGGAGCTTCATGCCTCTTCACGATCACCTTTGATGATGAAGATATGTGAATTGAGACTCTCCAATATAACCGGCCACTTTTCATCATAGGTCTGGTTAATGAAACCAGAATCTCCAGAGTGATGATAGATGGGGGTTCAGCCATCAACATCTTTCCAAGGAAAATGTTGTCCAAGTTTGGCGTACAAATAGGCCGGCTTCATGAAAGCAGTCTGATCATCCAAGGCTTCAATCAAAATGAGCAGAAGCCCATGGGCATAGTCAACCTCAAAACCAGATTTTGGGATATTGCTGAAACTATGACATTTCTTGTGATCGATGTTGATACGTCGTACAACCATCTAGTAGTGCCATCCACCTATCACCAATGCCTTAAATATCCTCAAGGGAATAGGCAAGTAAGGATCGATGCTGACAATGACCCTTTCAATGATGTAGAGGCATATTACGCAGATGCACATTTTTATGTCAAAAGCGTCCAAAGAAACCTTCAGCAAAAGCCCAAAGGGAAAAAGGTTGAGAGTGGCCCAAAGAGCAATCATGGACCTGCCCAAACAGTAGCTCCGAAAAGGGTGTTTAAATACACCCTAAAATCTCAAAGAAAGGAAGGAGAACCAACCCTATCTTTGGTCGAGTCTTCCCGGAATCTAGAGAAAGGCAAATCAGTTGACCTTTCTCAGACTTGTGAGGTTAAAGAAATCGACCCCCTTCAAGCTCTGAAAGGCGATCATATAGTCCTTTTGAGGAGAATAGACTATACAATGGTCGAAACTACCTCCAATTTTACTGTCCTGATCATGAAAAGAGGACAGAAATCGATGTTCTTCAATTCTCTAGGTACATATGACAGGATGAACTCCTCATGGACCAATGAAAAGGGCAAGATCATCAATCCTTACAGGAAGAAGATAAGCTTTGGTGAAAAGACAACCAAGCTCCTCAAGAAGCAAGGGTTTGATCCCAAAGAAGGAGAGCAGGTCGAAGGAACTATCCTACCGGCTTATAAAGTCATACTAAAAAAGGAGCAGCATGAAGCCCTGGATACTGGTGACTATATAGATATAGATAAACCAGGAATTGGGTATGATCCCTCAGTCTTTGTATTCAAAACAAATCATAACCAGACCATAAATATGGACATGGCCAAGGAGGAGTCCACATCAGAAGAAGCCTCCATAGAATGGCATGCAGAAGAAGCGGAGTCCCTACAAGCATCTCTGTGGGTTGAGGCAGCACATCAAGATATGATTGATAGCCTGGCTAAGGTCAGCCTCAGTGCATGACAAAAATGGCTAACAACGGAAGTCATTCCCGATGTCATTGTCCCGTCCAGAAAAATAGGGGAAAAGCCCATCGTTTTTTATTCCGCAGGACAAGTAGGCAAAGCCCCTTCCCGGAGCAATAGAAAAGATAGAAAAATGAATCCTAATCAAAGGAAGCCTGTATTTAATCCGACAGTTAAGAAAATGCTTGAGAAGCAGAGGTTTAATACTGAAGCAGAAGAGCAGGTTGAGCATGAAATCATGCCAACACCCAGGACTTTGGCTACCTATAAGCAGGTTGGTTCTAACTTGGGAAAGCTTGAAGCAGGAAACTCTGATTTCTCACCAAATGAAGATCTGATTTGGACCGTAAATACTATTACGGTAGATGAAGACTCCTCCTCAGGAGAGGAAATGATTATGGAAGAACCACCAGAAGAAACAGAAGTCCGTCCGACTCCTCCAGAATTTAGAGCAAGAGGTCAAGCAACTGTTGATGACCTTCTCGAAGTTAACCTCGGCTCAGAACAAGACCTAAGGCCAACCTTCATTAGTGCCTCTCTCTCTCAAGCGAAAAAAGAGGAGTATCTTTGTCTCCTAAAATAGTACAAGGATGTCTTTGCCAAGAATTATACAGAGATGCCTGGTTTGGATCCAAAAATTACAGTCCATCATCTCACAATTCGAGAAGATGTCAGGCCGATTAAGCAAGCACAAAGACAAGCTCGTCCAGACCTGGGCGCTCAAATCAAAGCTGAGGTAGATAAACTCCTCAAAATCGGGTTTATAAAAGAGGTTCAATACCCAACTTAGCTCGCCAACGTGATTCCTGTGAAAAATAAGAATGGATAGATCCAGGTTTGTATAGATTTCCGAGATTTGAATGAAGCTTGCCCTAAGGATGAATTTCCTTCCCCCATCACCGAAATGATGGTCGATGCCACGACCGGCTTCGAGAATTTATCCTTCATGAATGGATATTCTGCCTACAATCAAATCAAGATGGCCCCAGAAGATAAAGAACTTACAGCCTTCCGCACCCCTAAGGGAGTGTTCTGCTACAAAGTCATGTCATTCAGCCTCAAAAATGCCAAAGCAACTTATCAAAGGGCCACGACTATCATATTTGGAGATATTCTCCATGATAAGGTCGAGTGCTATGTCGACATTTAGTTGTCAAGACAAGACAACAAAGCAATCATCTGGATGATCTTTGGGAAATCTTCGACAAACTGTGATAGCATCAGCTCAAGATGAATGCGCTCAAATGTGCTTTTGGAGTTACATCTAGGAAATTCCTGTGCTTTATGGTACACCATAGAAAAATTGAGATCGACCCTACTAAAATAAGGGTCATTCGAGAAATGCCTCCTCTAAAAAATCTGCACGAGTTGAAAGGACTTCAGGGTTGACTTGCTTATATTCAGAGATTCATCTCTAATTTAGCTAGAAGATGCCAACCATTTTCCAGGCTAATGAAGAAGGGAATACCATTTCAATGGGATGAAGCCTGCCAAAATGCTCTAAACAGCATCAAGACTTATCTCACAAATCCACCGGTCCTTATGGGTCCCATTAAAGGAAAGCCATTTATCCTCTATATCACAACCCTCGAGGAATCTCTCGGAGCTCTCTTCGCTCAGCATAATGACCAAGGAAAGAAAAATACCTTGTACTACCTAAGCAGAACTCTGGTTGGAGCAGAATGTAGATACAGCCCGATAGAGAAAGTTTGTTTGGCCCTCATCTTTGCTCTGAAGAAATTAAGGCATTCTATGTTTGAGCATTCGATGAAACTAATATCCAGAGCCGATCCTCTCAAGTACATAATGACTCGCTCTACTCTCTCTGGTAGAATGGCGAAATGGGCGGTTCTTCTGTCCGAATTCGAAATCAAATTCGTGCCTCAAAAAGTAGTGAAAGGGCAAACCCTTGCTGATTTCCTTGGAGCACATCCAGTTCCTATGGACTCGCCTTTGGTCACCGACCTCCCCGATGAAGAAGTCATGCAAGTTCAAGTCAAATCAGGTTGGAAGATGTATTTCAATGGAGCTTCAAGAAGCCCTAATGGAGTCAAACGCATCAACCTGAAGGAAAACAAATCAGGAGTCGGTATTGTTTTTGTCACACCAGATAATGCAATACTACCCTATTCCTTTGCTAATAGAAGGGTGTCCAAACAATGAAACTGAGTATGAAGCCCTGATAGCAGGTCTTGAATTGGCTCTTGAGATCCCGGTGGATGAATTAACTATCTATGGGGATTCAGAACTCGTCATCAAACAGGTACGAGGTGAATATGTAGTGCGGAGGGCTAGTCACCTTCCCTATCAGAAGAGAGTGGACCAGTTACTTGCTTAAATTCCAAGAAGCAGCTCTTTTATGTTCCTAGAGGGCTCAACAATCAAGCTGATGCTTTGGCCGGTCTTGCAGCATCTCTAACTTTGTCAACGGACAGGATCCTGACCATCACAGTAGGGAAAAGAAGAAATCTCAAACCCATTCCAGTGATAGACTTCTTGGAGACAGTTTGTTCTGTGACAATCAAAGAAACAGATGAGGATTGGCGATAGCCCTTCATCGATTATCTCCAACACGGTCGATTGCCTAGATACCGTGCCAAACGCGCTGAAGTCCACCGACGGGTCACAAAATTTGTGATGTTAGAAAAACCTTATATAGAAGGTCCCTAGATGGAATCTTGATGAGATGTATCTCAGGAAATAAAATAGATCAAGTCATGGAAGAAACTCATGCTGGGATCTGCGGTGTTCATCAAGCTAGGCCCAAGCTACAAATGTAGCTAAAAAGATTGGGCTACTACTGGCCTACGATGATCTTTGATTGTCTCAACTATACAAGAAAATGCAAAGTTTCTCAACTCCATATTGATTTCAAACATCGGGCTCCCGAGCCTCTTGTCATGTTCATGGCCCTTCACGGCATGGGGAATGAACGTTATAGGACCATTCACCCCATCATCATCAACTGGACACTAATACATCCTAGCTATGATAGACTACTTCTCAAAATGGGCCGAAGCTGTGGCTCTTAAAGATGTCAAACACCACTCAGTGACAGACTTCATCTGGACCCACATCATATATCGGTTCAAGATCCTAGAAAGCATCATCACGGATAACGGGCAACTTTCCGAAGTGCCTCTATACACAAGTTGTATGCCAAATTTGGTATCAGAGAGGACCACTCCACCCGGTACTATGCAGCCGCGAATGGTCTCTTCGAAGCCTTCAACAAGATTTTGTGCAAAATCCTCAAGAAAGTTGTGGATAAAAGCAAACGGGACTGGCACGAATGCCTACCCGAAGCACTCTGGGCATACCGAACTACTCATCGGACTCTGACACAGGCCATGTCGTATTCCCTGGTCTTCGACGGTGAAGCAGTTCTCCCCCTTGAAATTCAAATTCCCTCCCTGCGGGTGGTAATTCAGTAGCCTCTCATAAAAGAAGATTCAGCTAAGGTTCGTCTTGCAGAACTTGAAACTCTTGATGAACGTCGTCTCTAAGCCTAATAGAGTTTAGAGATGTACCAGCAAAGGCTAACTGGCGCCTTCAATAAAAGGGTAAGACTAAGGTCTTTCAAAATAGGAGATTTGGTCTTAGTGGTCAAAACTCTGATAATCGTCACTCTTCGAACCAAGGGGAAGCTCAAACCAAAATGGGAAGGACCATACGTCATCGAGAGGGTATACTCTAACGGAGCACACTTGCTGACCTCAATAGATGGAGAGCGAATTATCCCTCCAACCAATGCAAGATTCCTCAAGCGATATTACTCTTAGGAATCGAAACGCTTGCTAGATCAAAACTTTAAAAGACGGTCTAGGCAAAATTTAGAGCACAAAATGACTCGCTAAGTTGAAAACCCTAAGGGACGGCTTTGGCAAAAATTAGAGTCATGCGCGCTAGGTTGAAAACCCTTAGGGGCAACTTAGGCAAACATTAGAGCAACAATGGCTCACTAAGTTGAAAATCTGAAGGGACGGCTTAGACAAAAAATTTGAGTCAAAATAAAATGCCTGCTAAACCAAAACTTCAAGAAGAAGGTCAAGGCAAAAATTAGGACAACAAATAGCTCGTTAGACTTACACTCCAAGAGTCAGTCTAGGCAAAAATTAGAGTGATTTGACAGGCTCTTGAATACGAGCTAAAAAGGTACATGGTGCTTCAAAAGTCTCCAGAATACAACACTGAAGTCCAACCTCCTAGGTATGAACGGAAACTGCCTATTCGCTATCAAAATGCGAATCAAAGTTTCAAAAAACCCCCCAAATACAAGGTCGAAGTCAAAACCTTCCTAGGTATGAACGAAAACTACCTATTCGCTCTCAAAATACGAATCCAAACTCCTCTTTTGAACTACGTTTGACTTGATCCTATCATGGGTACGTAGGTAGCCTTAGAAAATCAACTTGGGTTCAGTCAGTTCTTTTAAAAAAACACCATCCCCCTAGGATGAAAAATCATCGTTATTGCCTCTCAATATAGGTAAAACAAAGAAAACTGCTATCTGTTGCGCTAAGAAGAAGCCACAACTCTAAAGAAGGACTTCTCACCAACAGAAGCAAATCTGCTGATTACAATGGATGGACAATGGAGTATCTCCCCCGACCAATGTAAGATTCTAAAATTCTGCTAGACTAAAACCCCAAAAGGATGGTCTAGGCAAAAATTAGGGCACCAAAATACCCGCTAAGTTGAAAATCCGAAAGGATGGCTTAGGCAAAAGTTAGGGTGATGTGGCTCACTAAGTTGAAAATCCGAAAAGACGGCTTAGGCAAAAAAATTTGAGTCAAAACAAACTACCTGCTAGACTAACACTCCAAGAGTCAGTCTAGGCAAAAATTAGGGCAACAAAAAGCTTGCTAAACTAATACTCCAAAAGTTAGTTTAAGCAAAAATTAGAGCAATCTGACAGGCTCCTGAATATGAGCGAAAAAAATTCGTCATTTTTCAAAGACTTGCTCCTAAATTACAAGTCTAAACCTTACTGGGTACAAATGGAAACTACCAACTTGTTCTCAAATTACAAGTCCAAACCTTCCTAGATATGAATGGAAACTATCAACTCTTAAACTACGAGTTTAAAATTGCCCCTTCTGAACTACGTTTGACTTGATCCTATCATGGGTACATAGGCAGCCTGAGGATTTAACTTGGGTTCATTTAGTTCTAAAAAAAAAAAAAAGGCATGGTCCGAGTGATAGAACAAAAGTTTTTTCATTCATTTGTGGGATTTACATCAAGAAGACCCTCATTTACAGGATGTATATTGAGAGGATTTTCTTCAATCAGAGGGGTGGTATTGGAAAAAGATAATTTTTCTATCCTAGTGCATTGTTGTTTGTGAAGACGTGCAACTTCCTTACAAGCATCCGCCAAGCCCTCTATCAATCTGATGATTTTCTCCACAGTCTTTTGACCTTGAAGCTTCATGGATCGTCCATCGGATAAGTCAGAATTGACAGTCGCAAGCTCTGTTTCCATTGATTCACAAGCGCTCTTTATTTTTGAAGCTCTAACCATAGATTCTTGCACTTTTTAAAGAGGCTCTCTATTTCGGCTTTCGCAACCCTCTGATGTTCTGCAGTTTGATAAACTTTCTTGTGCAAATTGTTGGCAGCTTTAGTCAATTCGGTCATTTTGAAAGATGTGTCGTTAACACAATTCCTGGCTTCTACTTCGAGATCACTGACTGGGTCTATGTTATTCAATCGATATACGTTCCGAGCTGAATTAATCAAGGCTTCAACCTCCTGCTGTATGACAAGATCTCTGTCGCCCAGGTAATCGAGAATATTGAACGCTGAAATATAGTCGTCCTGTATCTATTCGAAATCTTTAAAATTTGTACTGAGCAATGAGGTTTTCAAGCCTTCGAGTACATGTTAGGCACTCTCGACATAAGCATCAGCCAACAGCTTGGATGAAGGAGGGATTGGAGCATGGTTGGATACTTCAAAAGTAAACTTTGGAGCATTCATAATTCCCTCGATGAGGCCTACAAAAGAAAGAATTGTGATTTAGAAGGTGCGAAAAATCATTTGATTGAAATAAAAGAAGCAATCAAAGTCATATACTGGGAAGTCCAGAGATTCTCCTAAGACGAGAATCGTAGCTATTTTTGTCTACCAACCATCTACCAGATGGTTCATGCGGAGGAGTAGATGGAGTATATTCAGGTGAAAGAGGCTTGATGGGGGATGCCGGACTCACAGGATGACTGATCAGAGGAGTGGATAGCCTGTATTCAGGTGATGGTGTCATAGTGAGGACAGGTAAGTCTTCAGGAGCTAACCCTTCACCGGTAAATGGCTCAGAATATAGAACTATTTCCATTCCGATCGCATCTGTGTCCTGGTTCTTTTCTTGGATATGGATTTCAGGAGTATTCAACTCAAGCTCTTGAACAGCCTCAACAGTGACTCTAGCTTCAGCCTCTGGCCCTGCTTCGGCGATTGTTTTAGTCTCCGGCCCTGTTTCAGCCTGTAGCCCTAAGCTCATCTCTTCCTCAACTCCAGCTTCGGTCGCAGTCCCTGCATCAGGCTCAGTAAGTTCAACACTAGCCTCGGCATCTATCCCAACTTCTGACCCTGCTTCAGCAATCACTTCAGCATCCGGCTCTATTTCAACCAGTAGTTCTGAGCTCAAATTGGCCTCAGTCTTTTCTTTAGGCCTCGTGTCAGCTCTGGTCTCAGATTCGGTAGCAGTGCTTACCGACTCTAGTGTCACTTCATTTATCGCTGACATTGCCGGTTTAGCTGACCTAGCCCGTTCTGTATCAAGAACTTCATCGACAGAGTTTATACTCACTGTGTTCACTGTCACCACTGTCTCAGTACTTGCAAAGTCAGGATTAACCCTAGCTGGTGCTACTTCAGAAATAACTCTGATAGTTTGGATGAATTCTCCATCAGCCTTTGAACCCAAGGACTGCCCAGCCTTCAGAGCACGCCTCTTAGCTTTTCTAACAACTCGTTGAGTTTGGATAGAGAGCAGAGCGGCTTCGGCTATTTGAGCTTCGAAAAGTAGATACGCTTCTAACTCCCTTGCTCTACGAGCCTCTTCTAGGGTAGCTGCCAAGCAAACTTCATGAGGACTTGGGTCCATGGGATTATTCCGAATATTCTCGACAAGTTCATCTAAGGAGCGATCAGGTGTGGATTGATGATCGTCATGTGCTGGCGATTCAGCTCCAGCATTGACACTTTTAGTTGATTCAACCACGATCGTTTCACCCAATCCCTCCAAAATACGAGGTCGAACAGTTACCCCAATGGAGGTTACAGCTGAGGGGTCTTCCAGACGAGCAATAAATTCCGTAGCACCCTGAGGTCCTTCATACGTCTCCTCAAAATGGTCGGTGTCAGCATAAATGGGTATGTCATGCTCAGCCGCAAGGGTAGCTATCTTGGCTATCTGGATTTTTTCATCAATCAACTCAATGATGGGAGATAGGCTTCTCTGAACACACTTGCCTTTCTCCTTGGGAGTTGGTCTAGTCCTTGGATGCTTGCGGGTATCGGCAGTCTTCTGTCTTTTGGCGGGTGCTATGGCTCTTGATGGCTCTTTTCTTTTTCTAGCACCCGGTGCTTGAGTGGGAGCAGGACCACCAGCCTCAGCAGTATCCGCAGCAATCCTTGCCAGATATTCCTTCATAACCACAACTGGAATATCACGGCCACTGTACTTCAAATAGGCAGAAGTGCACTTTAACCACCAAGTGGAAAATCTCAGTGAAGGATGGCCTTCCTACGCTTGAGAGAGAATAAAGAATCTTGAGCGAGTGTCAACACATATCAAATGATTCCACTCTTGTTTGATTTGATGGAAATCAGCTAAAGTGCAATCGACAGTCTCCAATGCAGGTGGTTTTGCTTGGTCATACCCAAATTGCCCAGGCACCATAGAAGCTTTGCTGGATGAAGGCTCATCATCATCAAAAAATCCTTGCCTGAATAGCCCAGGCTTATGTCATCTACCAGATAGTTGTTCCTAGCCAGTTCAGAGGCTCTCTTGAAAGGACGAGCTCTATAAAGATCAGGGGTGGCAAACATATGTCTAATTGCTTCCCAAGAGCGGTACTTGGCTGGTGTTTGACCGGCTATATAAACCAAGTACGGCAGGTCCATCTCGGCTTCGATGGTTATCTGCCTCGAGTATGAAGAAGGAAAATATTGACCGATCTAGCCCAATAGGTATTCGAAGGGGGCTTGGGCTAGTTAATGACCCGGATATTTTCTCTGGGCAATGACTCCCATCTCTCTATATAATGACGCCATCATCGAGATAAGCAGAGAATGCCTTACGCCAGTCGCCATCCTTCTGGCCACCACGAATGTTTCAGGATAAATTACCTCTCCTCTATGCGAAGGCAGGACAAAACTACACAACCAACAAGACAAGAAAACGGCCAGATAACCTTCTCGGCTGACCCCATCACTGGTCTTGATCTCCGAATTTCTGATCTCTTTGTTAGATGGAGTAATGTAAGTTGGTTTGGAAAACGCATACGGTTCTCACTTGAAAAAATACCCCAACCATTGCCTGAGGGTGACCCTGCTCACTTTGCGTGCTGCCTTGGCACCTTTACTCAATACTGCTTCTTCAGCTTCTTCATCAACAGTGGGAGCTTTGCCTTTATCGGTAGAGGGTGTCGCTCTATTTGCATTGGATCTCAAAAGGGAATCATAAACCCTGTACAATTCTCTGGTGCAATTGGGAATGTTCTCTGAATACAGAACGTTGTTGAACGGGTTAAACTCATCATAGAAGGCTCTGCTGACCGGCAGCCCTGAGATGCAGTTCATCACATGAATGGAAAGTCCGATCTCTCCCCAAGCCATATGGAAGATGTTAGTCCCAGTACACCAACGGTTGAGCAGGCTGCGAAATAGAAGAACATCCCGCTTATACTCATATCGAGCAAGTCCAACTGCTCCTCAGATGCAAAGAGTCGTCAATTCATCACGGAAGCAGATATATACATCATGAACCCATGATGGCCATAGATTTCTGTCGTCAATTGTGGAGTAACTCCTGAAAACCATAGAGGCGTCCCATCAAACGTCATTAGTCCGGGTCATCAAGATTGGGAAAACTTCTTTCAGTACCCTTTCTGGTTCTTCGCTTGGAGGGTCTACTGCAGCACGGGAAGGTTTCAGATAGCTTCCATCAAGAACTGATCTGTTACCTATCAAACCCTTCTCAGCATCATAAATGCACACGGATATTTTTCCACGAAGAACCCACTCCTTGGGATCTATGACGGGAATAAGCTCAACGTCCTCTACTCCAAACTCTCCTATGATCTCCAATTGGCGATTTAGACTCACCTCATTCTTGTCATCTTCGTCAGTGTCAACTTTGACGAAGGTTTTCAGTCCTGTGAAAGTATCTTGGAGGTCCAGCCATTCTACAAAAGGAAAAGACAGGGCATATGAATGATTTAGTCTAGGGAAATCAAATTATTACAAAAAAAAAAAAGGATGATGGAGATTAATCAATTCTGGACCTAGGTTAAAAATCCGAGTCTGTGAATTTTGGATGTCTCACATAGAGCATGTATCTAAGGATAAAATTGCTTAAAGAAAAGCAATCACCTCAAGGTTTTTTGCCAAGGTAAATGTCCACAGGTAATTATCCTGGTAAATGTCTAAGGACAAATGCTAGAGACATGGATCCGTGCACAAGTTCACCGATGTATTTCTGAGGATTCAAGTTCTGTGAATCCGTGGGTGAGTTCACGGATGTTTTCCTAATTCAAAGGTTAAGGCTCTTTGAATTGCCCATCCGTGGAAATATCCACAGATACTCAAAAATCTTCAAGGACAAAAGTCCATGGGAACTAGGTGTATCCATGGGCAAGTCCATGGATAGATAGTTTTAATTCTAGGTTACAAGCCTTTTGGATATCTCATCCGTGGAAAATATCCACGGATACTCAAAATATTCATGAAAAAGAGTCTATGAATATTAAAAGCATCCGTGGATAAAATCGACAGACAATTTTAGGCTAACGAACAAAAGTCCTGTAGACAGTTGGTCTGTGGAACATATCCACAGATACTCAAAATATCCACGGACAAAAGTCCAGAAAATTTAAGAGCATCCGTTGATAAAATCCACGAATCAATTCTGAACTCACAGACAAAAGTCCTGTGGGCAAGCTGTCCGTGGCCATAGACCACGAGCAGTGAGTCTCCAATCTGGTTTCCCATAACCAAAGAACTCAAGGATTCTGATAATGGAACCGGAATTTCTGTCGGAGATTGCAGAAAGCCCAAAAGGGCATCCCAGACTCCCCCTGGCCTAGGAAAGCCCAAGAAATGCAAAAAAATGCATTTCAAGGGATTTCATGATCAAAAAGATCCATGGAATGCCCAAATGGGTGTCCAATCCTCTGGAATGAGGTATGAAACCCTCATTCCCGTTTTTGATAAAAAAAATCGGGGAACACTGGTTCTTCCCCCTATTAACCCTACTATCACTGTCAGGTGTCAGGATCCAAATGGATGGATCAATTCCAACCATCTAGATCCTGAGGAGATTTGTGGGTAGTGAAATCTCATAGTCTGTTGCCCAGGTGTGTGTGCAATGGCACACACCTGATCTCAGTCTCTCGGAGAGACGGTTAGGTTCACGCGTACCTGTGGCACACGCAGTACCTTTAGTTGTCAGCATTAAATGCTAATGGCTGGCACCATGCTACCCAGCTAAACAAAGGTGGGGTTTGATCCGTGAAGATAAACCTCACAGATCCACCCTAAATGACAACCTCTAAAGGGGCTAACACGTACCCCATCCGTGAGGGTTAAAACCCCCACGGATTTCATGCTAAGTGTTAGCCTTCATAAGGCTGACACATGCATGATCCGTGAGGGCTGAAACCTCATGGATGAATCCTTCGTGTTAGTCTTCAAGAGACTGCCAGGTGTTCAATCTATGAGGACAAAACCTCACGGATCCATCCTTGGTGCCAACCTTTGAGAGGCTGACACCTGTCCAATCCGTGAGGATAAAACTCCCACGGATCATGTCTGAGTGCCAACCTATAAAAGGCTGACACATGTCAGTCCGTGAGGATTAAAATCCCACGGATTAAATTTTGAGTTTCAGTCTCCAAAAGGCTGACACGTGTTTAATCTATGAGGACCAAAACCTCACCGATTTAATCTTGAGTGTCAGCCTCCAAAAGGTTGACACTTGTCCCATCCATGAGGATAAACCCCCCACGGATCTTATTAAGTGTCAGCCTCCAAAAGGCTGACACGTGTTTATCCGTGAGGACAAAAACCCCACATATCGTATTTGGGGCTAGCCTCCGAGAGGTTGACATGTGTTTAATCCGTGAGAATCAAAACCTCACGGATCCAACATTAGTGTCAGCCTCCGAGAGATTGACACGTGTCTCATCAGTGAGGATAAATCCTCACGGATCAAGTATCATGCCCTAGATCTAACCTAGACCACGAGCAAGACCCCGTGGTCTGTGGGCGAGACCTATGGTCTCACCCTGGTCCATGGACGAGACTTATGGTCACACCCTGGTCCATGGGCGAGACCAATGGTCTCACTCTCTGGTCCGTGGGTGAGACCTGTGGTCTCACCCTTTAAATACGTGGACTGACTTAAGTCAGTCTGTCCCTAGTTGACAGTCAATATCTGACCGTCATAGGGCAGAGACTCCTTCATATAAAGGGTTCTCTGTCAAGCTGTGGAGGGGATCCCAAGATAAGGATCCCCCTTTTTAAAATCTCATGGGATGTCATATGGCACCCTATAATCATGTTAGGATTAGGACTATGTCCTATATCGTAGGAAATGATAAGATTAAACATCCTATTTTTCAAAAGGTACGAGGATTCCCTCCAAAAAGAGGAAATCTGGTATAAGAGTCCTCAAAAGAAGGGATTCTCTTGAGCTTGAGGACTCTCCCAGATAAGGGAGACCTGTGAGCTGGCATCCTCTATTAGGAGAGCCCTTTTTGACTTTCCTAAAATAAGGGAGTCAAAGAGGAAGTCCAAAAAAGGACTCTCTCAAATATATAAAAGGTGTGTTTCTCACAAGAAACACACATGAAGATACACGGAAAAAACCCAGAAAGAAATAGAAGAAAACTCTCACCTCCCCTTCAAGCAAAAGCAAGCAGGTGAAGAAGAAGACTCCGTGATATGGAGAATATAAGGTGAGCCCTCACACATGGCCACCATTCTTTTTTCTCCTTTCTTTAAAAGACCTCAATAAGGCACTTGTAACTCTTACATGGGATTTAGGCAACCCCATTGAATAAATAAAATATTTTATTCAATATATCTTTGTTCTTTTATTCTTCATCTTAATCAAAGATTCTTCCCTAATAAAGGGAAGGTAATTTAACAGTCTGAGTTTACTCAGATTGGAAGGATAGTCCCCCACAACAAACAATAAACTTCATACAACAATGGAGGAAATTTGATAAGCAAAGACGCGCTTACAGTACTCCTTCTCGACCCATGGTCTCAGAGCACAGATATCAAATGGATCTGCCGAAATAATAGTTCGGCTGAGCATCGAATAGCCCAGCGTATATAGACCGCTAGGTAGCAATATTATAAAAATTAACAATAGCATACATACATGTCAAAGCAAAACAAAGTACACATGCATGCTTTCATCAAAGAGCAGAAACCATACTTTCAAATCTTATCTTAGAAGTGCATACTTTTCTAAAATCTTACTTTTCGAGCTCACATTAAAGTCAAACTTTACAGAATTCTGTTGAGAATCAAGTTTTACGAGTTTCTTGTAAGAATCAGAACTTTACATGTTTCTTGTGAGAATCAAATCTTTACAAGCTTCTTGTGAGATCATACTTAGGGCCAAATGACTAGCACCCTTTGAAAAGACTTAAAGCTAGGTATGCAAATACCCTCATCGAAACATACTTTGAACTGGACTGCTAGTATCCTTGACCAACCTTTCTGTTGGCATTATCATTGCTTACTTGCTAGTTTCAGATACCTGTACTTATGAGAAAATTCGGTTATGCAAAATGTATGTGTTCATATATATCTTGTGAGTTACATGGTAGACAATTAGAATCCTCTAACATCAAGAACCACTCATGGAATTTCATTCATGGTAATAGTATAAAAGTACTTAGGCCATTTTCATCAAATTTCATCATGAATCATAATTTTCATCTTACTTTTTAGAAATTAAACATAACAAGGTTAAATAGTAGAGTGTATCTACCTTTCAAGATCAATTCTGAGAAACTCTTTGGAAGTGCGAACCGAACTTTACCTTTGATCCAAGAGAAAACCCCTTTGAAACCCTAGCTTTCTCTCTCTTTTTCTCTAAAAAATTAGTCTTAGAGTTTGTGTAACTCTAACCTCATAAAATGGGGTCTATTTATAGAGTTTTGGGGTTTGCCAAAACCCCATAATAACTCCAAAAGTATAAAGTAGGTCGGCTAAGGCAAAAAGTACACACAAGTGGTCGACCGAGGCTTTGAGAGGTTGACCTGTAGGCTAGGGGTTGACCGGTGTTGGGAGCAGTCGACCGGTCAAGTGCAACCCTTCTAGAAAAATCCTCCATACATTTTAGTGAAATAAGCTGTCGACCAGATGTGGGAGCGGTCAACCGGAAGGCTAGCGATCGACCCGTATTGGGGGCAGTCGACCGGTTTTGGCATTTTGATGCCTACGTTGGTCTTTTCTTACACTTAAACACTTAGAATGTTTTTCCTTATTTTTCTTATGCACTTAGACTACTTACCTTGTATTAACTTGAACCCTAACACATGCTGAACACACATAGATCTTGAATACAAAACCCTCATTATTATTAATAACACTCATTACAATCACATGGAAGATCTGGGGTTCTACACAAAGGCTCTAGATCACTTCGGCCAATTGTTATTTACAAGAACGTGTTGATGGTTGATTAATAATAAATCTTAGTTGAATTTCCAATCAAATGGAATAAAGAAGAAAACAAGGTAGGAAGAATGACTTGTAAACTCTAGGGTGGAAGAGGAGAGGAGAATGAGTTTGGGAAACCCTAAATATCTCAATAAACTCTCTTAAAACTCTCTTAAGTCTCTTAGGTTCGAATGGGAATAAAACTCCACTATTTATAAGCAAAATTAGACTTGTATTGCAAGTGAAAGACTGAAATTTGCCCGTCAACCCCTCAAAAATCAAGTCACTGGAAAAATACCCCATACAAAAACTTGCATGGGCGGTCAACCACTCACCATGGGCGGTCGACCAGTCTACCTAGCCGGTCGACCGTCCAGTCCACATTTGCCAAGAAAATTGATTTTCAGGTTCTATGAGTTCTAGCTAGTAACCTAGGGTTTGTAGGATTATTCTAAGTCAATTCCCCCTATGGTAACAAGGTATCTAGGCCACTTACCATCCTATGCGTGAAATGAAAGCGATGATCAGAATTTCTTCAGTTGATCTTCTTCGGTATTCATCTTCACTAGTCCTAGATACTTGAAGGCAAAGACTCATGATACACTAGACACACTGTTTTGACAACAGAATAAGCAAATACCAAAATATGGACTTGCAGTAACTTCCCAAAACCATTTATAGAAGGAAAACTCCCAACTCGCTTGAGCCAACCTATTCTCACTTCAAGCGAGTTGGCTATTGGGGTTTTTATCTCTCAGGATTTTCCATGTTCGCTCAACGCACTCAAATCTCTCTTCCAGCGAGTTAGCTACTCGAATTTTGAAAACTGAGTTTTCTCAATTCGCTCGAGCGAACCATTCCTCGCTTCCAGTGAGTTTGCTACTAGACTGTTTACATATTGAGACTTTTCCAATGTCACTCGAGCGACCATATACCTCGCTCGAGCGAGTAGCTCTATAAACACCAGTTTACTCATTTTTCAAATGTGATTCAATTCATAAGTCAAGTAACTAATCACCCAAGTTTTAATGATGGTTTTCAAAGTCAATCATCTAAGGTATAGTTTAGGTCACTAAGTCACTTACCACCATAAGGTGTGAGATCGTTGCACCGAAATGATTTCCTTAGTAGCATTCAACCAAAGCTTCTTCTTCATCACTTTTAGCTACTCATTCTATGATGGACTGACCTATGACTCTATCTTAACCTGGTTTTGACAACATAATTTGCCAATTACATATATGGACCTTTCACTCCCTAAAGGGATCAAAAACTAAAATCGTCCAATCTCTTCTTCTGTTCTCACTACAAAACTAAAGGCTTTTAGCGGTGGCTAGGAAAACCGCTGCTAATACTGACATAGAACAGCGGTTTTCAAGCATCGCTGTCGATTACTGTTCTCGGCACAATATTAATGGCGGTTTGTTGAAAATCCTCGTACAAAAAAATAAAAACGGATTCAATAAAATCTGAGTCCCGTGCATCAAATGCACGTCTCGGTTTTGTCTCGGCCCTTTGCGGTCTCACTAGCATCTCTCGCCCGTGCACGCTCGCGGCGACCACAACTCACATACCCAACTTTATGTGTGTAGTATTAATATTTATTATCCAGACTTTCTATCCTCGGAACTGTCTTTGAGCAATGTAGGACTAAAAATAATGAGGGGTTTTTCATTATTGTAACACCCGCTCTACTCAATCAACGAAATCATGGGCTTTTGTGGGCTTTTGGTCTCTAGTTAAACTAGGAAAATCGGCTGCCAGCTAGAAAGCTGGTTTTGATCATATCTACACAAACTATCACAGAAGGTGTCGGTGAAGTCCAAAATTAACCATTTATGAGTCCTCAATTTCTCTAAACCTCTATATCGTTTTACTGTTCTCTTGTTTGGCATCTCTGAAGATATGGGGGTGTATGCATTACTTTTTTGTGCTTTTAGAGTTTAAATATACTCTCTGATAGGAAGGTCTACAATTACAAACACTAACTTCATTCTACAATGGAGAACAATACAACTGCTGATGCTATCCCTCCCTTTTTGGGAACATGAAAACATGGTAAAAAGTACCAAATTCAAAAGGAAAGTAATATATAACCTACAGAGTGAGTTTTTATATTATTAAACTACAAATTGAGTGGTTGGAGTCATTTGATCTGGTTAGATCTTAGTGTAGGAGATCTTGCAGATGGGAACCATTCAATAATTTGTCTGGATTACCTGCACTCGTTGATGTACTCAAAGAAAGAGAGAGCGAGAGAGATTGGTATTGGGTATTCTACTATTTGAAGGGATTCTGAAAATGGGTATATATGTCTCTGGTAAGGGAAGAGTAAATGTACTCACTGTCTCAGGGTATCTGCTTAGCATATATCTCTATCTATCTTTTACCTTTTTCTTTGTGACTTTTTTCTTTTCTTCTTTTTTTCCTTTTTTCTTTTCTTTTTTCTAATGGAAGGAACGTTGGCTTTTCAGACTCCGACACCACCCATCACACACAAATTGTCAGCTTCTCCTTTTCTCTCTCACTCACTTTCAAAACCAACCAAAAACAAAATCAAAGAATCCCTGGACATGAAAAGAATCTAAAACAAAGAAACAACTCCTCTCTCTCTTGAGAGAGAGAGAAAGAGTTCCTGTTTCTACTGCTCTTTTGGGAATTAGTGTTTAACCCACCGTATACAGGCTAACTTTGGTTCAGTCCTTGGAATACAAACAAATGTAAACCAGACAAAGGCATCTGGTATCAGATGATAGCAGTGGCCTTTACCTCTACTGCCCATCATGAAATTATTGAGCCACATAGATACCCTTAAGCACCCAACATTCATCTCTCTCTATATCATTTCATTTCATATACATAAGACTAGTATAACCTCCAGCAAGCCCCATCAGTATATATCACTACCACCAGTATTGCTTCTCTCAAATATATATATATATATATATATATATATATAATAAAAAGGACAGTGATTTACTACTACTCATGATGCCTTTTGTTCCAGTCCCATGCACCCAGTTGCATCTATTATATAAAGTTAAAAGTATATAAAAGTGTCTATATATATATATATATATATAGAGAGAGAGAGAGAGAGAGAGAGATCTTTAATTGGATAGGTACAGTTTATCTTAACTTAACAAGGGATGATTTGATTCGGGATCATGAACACTAGGGAAGGATGATTGCCAAAGACATTCTCTTCTGAGTTCTGATGGTGCATGTGTTGAGAATCTACCTACCCATGATCCTCCCATTCCTTCCAACACAATAAAAAAATCTAAGTTAAGCTACTTTTCTTATTATTAAATTAGCAAGAAAAACAGAAGACCACTGCTTTCTCCATGTATTTCTATTGTTATTGTCATTAATCAGATGTTCTGCTATTTCCATCTGTTATTAATGGCTGGGTTTCTCATTAATTAATTCATATGCAGAGAGGAGAGATAGAGTGGTGGAATTATGGTAGGGGTATCAGATGGGCCCACCTCTTTTTGAGACCAGCAGCCACCAAACAAGAGGCCACATTTTTATTGTCGGACGCCTTTCCTGAGATTCTTTTATCTTGAAGAAATGATTCAGTGGTGCAGCTAGCACACCATCATACAACAACTAGGCTCTCAATTCCCACCATCCAATAGTACTTCTGTAAGAAGAAACCATAAATATGAACTTTTATCTTAATGTCTCATCAAGGAAAAATGGAGATTGTGCTGATTCATAGCTTGGTATATAAATTGAGGAGTGTTAGCCCTACCCTCAGTCAAACCTTACTCTCACCCACAACCAATCACTTGTCCCACTTTGCATGATTAAAGCACTTTTTCACAAAAAAATGGACAGATGGTTGGTTAAGAGTGAAAGTATAGGTTGACTGAGAGTAGAACTAGCACCCCTCTTGTAAATTTGTAATATAAATTGCAATACCCTGTGTTGGTATTCATTTTAGGGGACTTAAGTTAGTATCCCAGAAAACAAAGGTCCAGAAACAGAGAAAAAGAATGTTAATTAGGGTTTCTGTAGGCATGAACAATGATTATGTAAGTGTTTTTCCCTTTACAGTACTTCATTATATATATATATATATATATATATATATATATTATTATTTTTTTGCATCATTAATCAAAGGTTACTAAATAGGTTATCTAAGGGACTCCAAACCAAGACTATTAGGATTTAAGAGGGAGAGAAATGGAGAGCTCACGTGCATTTGGGTGTGGCCAGCATTTATGCATGCAATTTACAGTGTGTGATGAGTTATGTGTATTTGTTTGTATCTTTGTGGGGATGTTTTTTTTCTCTGTCCCAATGCTGAGGGTGGGCTCAAGTTTCGAGCAATGTGATTGGTCAGGCTCTTTCTCTCTCTCTCCCTCTGAAGGTTTATTAAGGACTCACTACAATAATACCTGATGAAGGTGAAGGTCGGATGAGAGAAAGAAAGCTCATAGAAAAGCTGAAAGTTTAAAGCTGAAAGAAAGCTGATAGCCGAAAGAAAGAGCTTTCCTTTATGTTCTAGCTGTATCTATCTCTCTTTATCCATTACTTATATTATTAAAGTTGAGAGAAACAAGACCCAAATCCACAGCTGCACAGAGAGAGAGAGAAAGAGAGAGAGAGAGAGAGTGCTTTGGTTTGGATATTTGAGGAGATAATCACAGAACAAAAGTAGGAATTTGACCATGTTAGGCAACAACTCTTCTTCTATTGTTCCTTCTTCTTCTGAGGCATTTACTTGCTTAGAAAATGAGAATGGAAGTAAGAGAAAAAGAAGGCCAGCAGGGACTCCAGGTGAAAACATGACTAATTCTTTTCTATAGTTATAATATCATTGAATTTATTTCATTTGATGAATTGGGGTTTTCAATTTTCTTTTGCTATAGATCCGGATGCAGAGGTGGTTTCTCTCTCCCCCAGGACATTACTGGAATCGGATCGTTATGTCTGTGAGATCTGCAACCAGGGATTTCAAAGAGACCAGAACCTCCAGATGCACCGGCGACGGCACAAGGTCCCTTGGAAGCTACTTAAGAGGGAGACACCGGAGGTTCGGAAGCGCGTGTTTGTGTGTCCAGAGCCTAGCTGCTTGCACCATGACCCATGCCACGCGCTCGGCGATCTCGTCGGCATAAAGAAACACTTCAGAAGAAAACACAGCAATCACAAGCAATGGGTTTGTGAGAAGTGCTCCAAAGGATATGCTGTTCAATCAGATTACAAGGCCCATCTCAAGACCTGTGGTACCAGAGGCCATTCATGTGACTGTGGCCGTGTGTTTTCCAGGTCTTTTTCTTTCTTCCAATCTACAAAATCAAGTTTCTTTCCCTTCTGGTAGTTAATAAAATCTTCTCCTTGTTTTAACCAATCATATAAGACTGCTGATCATATTAGACAAATGGGTCTGCAGGTATAACTGATTTTTTAGGGTTTCTTTTTCCTTATTCAACCCCTAAAACCTGAAAGCCTTCCCTTCCCTTCCCAGCATCCAAAACCCATAATCTAGACTAAGCTTTTAAAGGGTTGGTGGATCAATTTGTTGTTGGGTTTCTCTCATCTTTCATAATGTTTAAGAAATCTTGATAATTCCAAACCCTCCACTAATATTATCTCCTTTAGTTTGATTGAAGGACACCAAGTGAAATTCTAAACAATTGAAACACAGTTCCCAATACCAGTCTCCATTGGTTACTTTAATCTTTGTTTCAACTCCATTCAGGAGTACCACAATACCCAAGAGCTACCCTCCATATGTGATTTACTAGTATTTGTCTACAGATTTCTTTCCCACATCCTCCCTTATTACTACTACAAACCCTATCCCAAATCCAATGTCAAATCCCTTATTTAGTTTTTATTATTTGGTTTTTCTTTTCCCTACTGGAAGATCAAGATGATTCGATCGCTTCCTTGCCTTGTTTCTAATACCCATCTTCATTAATAGGGAAACCAAGATCAAGCCACTTGAATTTTTTCTTGTTCATATTTATTTAACTAATATAACTCAATCAGTTTGAATGCTTTATTCTTTTTCGTTTAGAGTGGAGAGCTTCATTGAACACCAAGACGCTTGCAATGCCGTGCGAATTCGGCCTGAATTACAGACACTGCAGTCTGCCTGTCTGTCTAGAACAGCTTCAAGCACAAGCCCGTCCAGCGAAACAAATTTCAGTACAGCTCCTTGGCCGGGATTAAGAATGGCAAAGCCGACTGAAGCTGTCTTCTTGTGCCCCGAACGGAATAATCCTTCTCCCACTGATCACCACCCCAATCTGGAGCTTCAGCTCTTACCCTCGTCGAGTTCCCTTTCAAGCACCTTCGACTTCTCGGTTTCCCTTAATTCAGTCGAAAATCTTGCTACTCAGTTGCAACTCTCAATTGGAACATGTGACCATGGTAAGAAAAATGAATCGAACTACCCGAATTCAAATTCTCCCAGGAACAAGAATACTATGGAGGAACCAAGGTTTGCAGCATCAAGGATGAAAGAACAGGCACGCGAACAGCTAAGGCTGGCCATGGCTGAGAAGGCCTTTGCCGAAGAGGCGAGACAACAAGCGAAGGGGCAGATTGAATTGGCGGAGCAAGAATTCGCCAATGCCCAGAGAATCAGGCAACAAGCACAAGCCGAACTCAGTAAGGCCCAGATTCTCAAAGAGCACGCAAGAAAGCAATTCAACTCCACTCTTCTCCAAATCACTTGCCATGCTTGTAAGCAGCAGTACCAAGGGATGACAAGGGCGGCACCACCCGATGAGAACTCGCTCGTCATGAGCTACATGTCCTCAGCCATAACGGAAGGCGAAGGAGAACGATAACTGAATTAATCACCCAAAAATCTCTGAAACATAGATCTCTCTTCTCAACTGTATCTTCATTTCACGCCCTCAAGTGGTGGTTGTAATTATCTCCTGCTGTGATGTTTATTAAGGGAGTGTTGTATCTTGGATTTTTGTGTTAGTGTTGTGTTGTGTTTTTTTTTCTTTTTCATTTTTTTCAAGGAAGAATAAGGATACCTCTCTAATGAGTTACCCTTTTTTCAGTAAGATTTGTATTTTTGCAATGGTTGCAGAAGAATCTCTAGAAACCATGTCCTTCAACTGCTAATCTTTTTCTTCTTCGTACTTGATTAATTTTCTTCTTTTTTTTTTTCTTCCCGAAATGATTATTTACTATTTGGGTTCCATGGAAATTTAAATTTTCTTCGATGGGTGGTCTTCACTAAGTTTCGTTTCTCTGTGACTGTTCTATTGAATGTGAGAAGAGAGAACTATAAACACTCTTCTTTTTTTTCCCTTTTTTCTCTCATATTTTCTTGTAGGGTTAGATTTGCTCTTATTGGAGATATTTGTAGAGAGAGGAGAGAGGAGAGAGGAGAGAGAGAGATTGTCCTTTTCATTTCAGTTCTGTTCTTTTTTAATTGTTACTGAAACGCCATGTTTTTCAGTGCCAAAGTTGTAAGGCTTAATGATAGAGTCGTCTCTCTCAAAACATCTCACTCTCAGTCTCTCTCTCATCAGAATCAGGAGCCGAGCAATAGGAGCACGAGAAGCACAGCTACCATAAACGACTTCAGTTGAAGGGCGTTTAGATCTTAAATACCTGCGTCTGGTTGCTGCTGATATCTTTCACAACTTAAAAGCAAAGCAAAAGGAGATGGGATGGCCAAAAGGTTTTCCATTTCTTTGCTAAGTATCAGACCATGTGCCCTCCTACTTCCCTTTTTACTGTTAACGTTCCTTTCTATCTGGTGGATAGCAAATGTGTGGGGGGTAATAGAAGGAAATGGAACAAGGATTCTCTGGAAGGCTACAAAAGAAATCCTAATCCTAGCTTTGCTAGGTGCCACGTCAACCTTAGGTCATTGGATTGTCTACGACAGATGCCAGAAAAATGGCCTGTGGCTCTACATGGGGACAAAATTAAGGCAAAAGATTACCTCTGGTGGCTGTCCGAGCTAAGCGCTCGGGCATCCACAAACCATTGGGCAGCTGGCGAGATTTTAGGTGAGAAGTCGTTTCATTGTCTTCCCTTGATTTTGACTTCTCCCCATTTGATTTCTTCCCCCTTTAAAAACGCCAGGTGTTTATTGGTTTGTGGATGCCCGAGCGCTTAGATTGGGCAGCCACCAGAGGTAATCTTTTGCCCAAAATGAAATGTCTTTTCTCCTGTTTTATCGCCACATGTAGGATGATCCGTGAAGCCCGAGACCATTTTTCAAGCTTCTACTAGAGACAATCCGATGCATGAACCCCCTAGGTTAGAGTCTGGATCCTCACCAATCGGGTGAAACTCACAAAAACTTTTAACTGCCTTTAAGTCTAGTTAAGAAGTTTTAACCTCTATGATTATTTTTTTCTTCTAAAAACTAAGGTTAGATTGTTTAGCCTTAATGAATAAAGAATGTTAACCACAGGGGCTTGGTGTGCTAGCCACGCCACAAAAAGCAGAGGTTTTGATTTCGATTCACTTCTCCTTGTTGGCCATTCTTAGGGATTTATCCCTACTCACTCAGATGTGTGAATGGAAGGGTCTACACGTGTCAGGGGATTAGTCGGGAACTTTGAGAGGCCCTGGACACCCTCCTTACCCAAAAAAAAGTGGGTGTTATTGAACTCTCTTATGTTCAATCACGATTGCGTATTATCCGAACTCTCGAAGTTAATGCTGACTTGCCAGAACAATAAGAGTTTTCTAGGACTTGATTTAAAATTCAAACCCTAAAAGTGAAAATCTTAATACAATTCCTTATCCTAAAACAATCTATCCTACTATGACATGTCAGCATTAACCCGTTGGGTACATGTTTCTCTCCTTAAGTTTTTCCAAGGGGTTTTTGCATATCATCTTCTGTGAAATTAACTCAAGGTTTTGTAACTGTTAGACAAACAACTTCAATCCTCGGTATCTTTAGGTTTTCATATGTTATTGTTCGGAAAATGACTATTACGCCTTTCACATATGTTTTACTCTCACAAAGCCTTTAACTATCTTGAACTATGGCTAATAAGTTTTACCAATGTGATAAGATTCACACCCTTAGGGGTAAAGCATCTAACCCTGGTTAATTTTTAATGCATCCCCTTTAACTCCCTTTAACTTAGGTTAAGATACACTAATCCTTATTAAAGTATAGAACCTTGGTTTTAAAAGAACAAATTAACGTGTATCCTTTGAACTACCTTTAACTGTGGTTAAGATTCACTCATCCTTAGGGTAAAGCATCTAATCTTGATTTTTAGTAAAAAAAATTAGAAAAAATTAACGTGTCCCTTTTTAACTGTGGTTAAGATTCACTCAAACTTAGGATTAAAACATCTAACTTTGGTTTTAGAAAAAACAAATTAAGGTGTCCCTTTTAACTTTCTTTAACTATGATTAAGATCAACTAGCCCTTAGAGTTAAAGCATCTAACCTTAGTTCTTAGAAAATTTGAAAAAAAAAATAAACCTATCCTTTAACTCCCTTTAACTGTGGTTAGGGTTTACTAACCTTTATGGAAGGAGACATGTTAATTTTTTTTTAAAATACCAAGGACCAAGGTAAGATGCTTTTACCTTAAGGGAGTTAAAGGGGACACCTTAAATTTTTATTTTTTTAAACCAAGGTTAGATGCTTTAATCCTAAGGGTTAGTAAGCCTTAACCACAGTTAAAAGGAGCAAAAAGACATGTAAAATTTTTCTTTTTTATTTCTAAATACCAAAGTTAGATGTTTTAACACTAAGGGTGAGTGAATCTTAACCACAGTTAAAGAGAGTTAAAAAGGGACGCATTAATTTTTCTTTTCTTTTTTTTTCTAAAAATCAAGGTTACGTTTAGGTGCTTTAACCCTAAGGGTCAATGAATCTTAACCACAATTAAAGAAGTTCAAAGGGGACACGTTATTTTGTAAACAAGGTTAGATGCTTTAACTATAAGGGTGTATCTTAACCTAAGTTGAAGGGACATAAAGGGGACTCGTTAAAAATTAATCAGGGTTAGATGCTTTATCCTTAAGTGTGTGAATCTTAATTACAAGGGTTAAAACTTATAAAACCATAGTTGAAGGTAGTTAAAGGTTTCGTAAGAATAAGAAATATCTAAAGGTGTAATAATCATTTTTCTATCAATAACAAATGAAAGCTTAACGATACTAAGGATTGAGGTTGGTTGTTTAACGTTTGCAAAACCTTTAAGTTTATTTGCAAAACTGTTTCGTGTATTTGCAAATGCAAAAACCCCTTTTTTAAAATACTAACATGGCACCCAAAAAGTAAATTAGGGCTTGGGCTTAGCCTTTTGTGGCCACCCTCTTGCATCGACTCTTTGTTCAAGAAAACGAGAGTACTACTACTAGATCTATTAACATTTGCTGACTACACTCCATTTTAAAAAACGGAGCCAAATCATCTCAGAGCAAATCCGGTTATCACCCCTAGAGGTCACCACGTGTCTCCTTTGACAACCCCTAACTGTAGGTGAGGTTCACCCACCCCTAGGGTTCACCCACCCATTTTTTGTTTCTTTTTAAAAAATATTAATTCTTTTCTTAAAATTAAAAAACTGTTTTTAATATTAAAAAAACTCTTAAAACAGTTTTTTAATTTTAAAAAAAGAATTAATATATAAAAAAAAAAACCCAAAATGGATGGGTGAACCCTAGGGGTGGGTGAACCTTACCCATGGTTAAGGGGTGTCAAAGGAGACACATGGCGACCTCTAGGGGTGATAACCAGATTTGCCAAATCCGATTATCACCGTAGAGGATTTGACTCCTTTTTAAAAATTATGAGGCGCACACCATTAAATTCATATTTAATGTGCACACCTAAACAAAAATTATTATATATAAATTTTAATTTTTTTTGGAAGGTTATATATAAATTTTATAACCGCACGCCAACTTTAAACTTATTAACTGGGAGGATAAATCATCCAATTAAGAAATTGTTACGCAACACCTCATCCATAGTATTAGTTCAAGTGTGCACAACCTGTTTAATTAAATTGTTAGGATCATCTTGTCAGTACATTTTATGGGCCACATACCATTGAAGAGACGGGCCATTGATGTAGTGCAAGTTTAAAGGGATGGTGTGTAATAGTTTCATGTAATCATTTTTTTTTTTTCCTATTTATATCCATTTCACTAGCTTAATAGGATGAAAAAAATCTCAAATAGTTAGAAATTATCAAACGAAAAAACGAGTTCCTAATACGAGTTGATCAAACAAAAAAAATCTAAAGCATATGAGAAATTCTATTACTAAGCCCCTTAACTTTCACGTATTCTTTGGAAAAGGAGAATGCATGTTGAAACATGAGAGAGGTGACTGCGAATGGAAGAGTTGATTGGAAAATGGAGAACAAATCAGTTGGAGATGAAGGGAGTCAGGGCTAGAGCAATGTGGGAAACCAGAAAGAAAAAAAAAAAAAACTATAATGGAGTGTAGTCATTAAATGTTGGAATGTGTCTACCACCACAATAAGAAAATGACTTTATCTCCCCAACTTTAATATGCATTCCCATTTTGAAAGGAACAATGTGAGAAGAAATTGGTTGGAGATGAAAGGGTTAGGGCCAGAGGGCTGATAAAAGGAAGAAAAACTAAAAGAAGGAAGAAAAACTAGAAGAAAATATTATAATAGGATGGAGTTATCACATGTTGGGATGCCCCTAATACCACCCCAAAGAAAGGATTTTAGGTGGGCTACAATTAACTTTCTAATTTTTATTTTTTTTTGGCACATTCTAGTAGTGGCTGCTCTACAAAAGTGTGGGGAAATCACAATGCCCACCTACACGGGACTCGAGCCCGGAACCTCCCTCCTAGTGAGGGGACACACTACCACTTGGCTATTTCCATGGTGTGTCAATTAACTTTCTATTTGAGAGAACCAAATCGTATGTGCTCGTCCTTGGGTTCTTCATGGTTGTTTGATGGCCAGGATCTCTTATACAGCTAATAAATCCATACAATCAATTTGATCTTAAGGCTCTGTTTGTTTGCAAGGAAAACAGAACATGAAAATGATTTCTAAAGAAAAAGTTTATTTTCTCATGTTTGGAGTTTTAGAAAACAATTCTTTTCTAGAGAAGTTTTCCCTTAACGTTATGTTTGGTTGCCAAGAAAATAGATGAAAACATGGAAAAGAAAAGAAAATTTGGGATTTCTAATACACTTCTTAGTAGTGTTTTGTCTAATTTTCTTTTCTTTTTCATGTTTTCTCTTATTTTGTCAACAACCAAACATAGGATAATGTAAATGTTTTCCATCATATATAAGGAAAATTTTTCCTCTCAAAATGGAGGGAAGTTATTTCCATCCCATTTTCCATGGAAACAAACAAAACACATACTAACCTTCAAACACTCATGACCACATGGCCCTTATAGGCTTTTGCTTTCAGGCTCTTATTTCTATTGGAGCCAGGATTTTATTTCTAAGACCCTGGTATATACTATCGCATGGCCCGCTATAGGCTTTGCTTTCAAGCTCTTACAACGAGGTGAAAAAAAAGTGCTGGTCCTTTGTTTTGTTTTTATTTGTATTGGATGGGAGTCATGGGATGTACCTTCTCTTTTAATTGAATTGAGTCTCAATGAGAAAAACAGGCCCAAAACCAAAAAGAAAAAGCCCTACTAGTAGCAGCAGCATCATTACTTTCCAACTCCTTTGTGCTGGATCTCTTGTAGAGGCCTCCACAAGGATTGCACTTATTATTCATCTATGCAAAGACATTTTCGAAATTCTCAAGATCATGATTATTGTGTTCTTCAAAAAATGCCCTAACAGGTAGTTATGTGGCGCATTGTCCTGATTCTACAAGGAATCTTTGCACAGGCCTCTACAAGAGATCCACACTCGAAATGGGCCCAGTTAGTTAGCAATAAAGTATGATGGGCTAGCTGGCCCACTATATTGCCCTACACATGACCCACACAATTGAATTAGATCATGCCCATTACAATTGTTGAGACCTACCTCTATAGCATCAATCATGATTGACTCTTTTGGATCAATCTTGAGGCTGAGCAATAAATAAGTCAAATTTATGACGACTTGGAAGCATCTTAATAATTTGATCTAGTTTGTTATTTATTTATTTGGACAAAAGCAAACGGGTTAGGCAAGACCCCTGTAGGTTTATAAAGAGTAGAGGAATCTCTAGTAGTTGCTGAGGGAAATGGAGGATTTTCCTCCAATAATTACACTATTGTGTTATGTGTCCCAAATATTGTTTGGGTGTAGGAGTGTCAATATGCCGAATTTAGGCCACAAAAACTTCTTGTAAATGTAAAAGAACTAATCCCACATCAACTAAATAGAGAAATAGTTGTGGCCTTATATAGATATACATGTAAGACCTCTCCACTCATTGCCAATTGATTTTGAGTTGGACGCTTTCACATGGTATCAGAACTCAAAAGGCCCAACGGCTAATTTATGCTCACACTCACGATGACAGACCCAAACATAAAGACTGCATGATTAATGACTCATAAAGAGGCGCACGTGACATACCTGAGAATTAGGGCTGCACGTGAGGGGGCGTGTAAGAGAACCAATCCCACATCAACTAAATAGAGAAATAGTTGTAGCCTTATATACATGTAAGGCCTCTCCACTCATTACCAATTGGTTTTGAGTTGGACGCTTTTACAGTAATGAGTCGTACTCAGCTTATTAAAAAATTATGAAAATACCCAACTCACCCTTGACACATTAGTTGTGTCAGCATTAACCCCTAAAATTACCTGATAACAAGAATTTGGAAAATATAAATTGAGAAAAAGTGTCATAAAATTCCCAATGATACGGCTATCGGGATAAGATTGCACAAAGGTGTAAACATCAGAGGACGGTTTGAAGCTTTTATAATGGGATTTTATTGGAAAGGTTAACCAATATACCGCAATTACCATCACAATCATCTTCTTAAAATAAATACCAAAACAGTTATGAATGATTAGGGCTGGCAAATGGGCCATGCTAGCCCGAAATTTGGGCAGGCGGCTGAGCCTGCCTTACTTAGGTTGGGCTGATGAGCTTAGCCTAACCTTAGCTCAGCCTGAACTCTGTCCAGCTTTGAAGTATACATAGAGATCTTTTATTTATTTGTTTGCATATATCCTTGAAATTTTTATAGGTTATTAATCATTAATGAAAGATAGGTTCTACAATGTTTTTATTATATAAACTATATAATTTTATAGGGCCCTCATGATTGATAATCATATGAGGTGTTTTCTCATTTTTCATTATTTCTAATAAACTTTAATTGAAGATATAGTGTCACACCCAAAAAAAAAAAAAGTGAGTATTATATAGCCAAAATATAGCTACACATGTTCATATTGGGCTAGCTTGAAGTTCGCCTGAACCCAGCCCACGAGTTGCCTAGCTCAAACTCAATCCAAACTCACCTCAAATTCAATCTACCCATTCTTCAACTCAGGCTAGCCCGAATCCGATGTTATGTTGTGAGCCAAACTTGGGCCGAGGGTTGGACTTGGGCTAGATTTTAAAATTTGGGACCAGATGGGGCTAACCCCATCCCGCACTGCCACCCCATGCATAATGCAGTGACATAACTGTAAATAACAATCACTTTTAAATTAGTAAAAAGTAGAAAGTAACCTTTTTAAAAGAACAATTCCAAGCGCCCTTGTTTCTTCTCCCTACATCATCTCACCTCACCTCAAATCCTGATTTCAAAACAAAACCCTAAAAGGCTAGCTGGGAATGAAATGGAGCCCAGAACACTCCTACAAAACAATTCATTTTAGAAACCCAGTTGCTCCTTTTTTTAAGAATTTTCATGGCTGAGAGAACTGAAAAAGGCAGTTTGGTTGGAAAAAGTGTATTAATAACTTTCTTCTTCTACTTATTAAGGGATGAGGTGGTTATATGGGGCGGTTGTTCACTCTATTAGTCTAATCTCCCTTTCCCGTCTTTAAATGACGTGATGGGATGTAAAAGAGTGTTTAGGTGATTGACATCCACTCTTGTGAATAATGAGAGTCATGTCTTGTTTATTAATTTGAGATATATTATTTACGTTGTCTAATTGTGGTTGAAATTGATTTTGAGTGTATTATAAAAAGTACGAAGTTGCATGATATCACACTAGATGAGTATGGATTGCACCTCGGGATTCATGTGCACATCAAGAGTTGTGCCGTGGGTTTTGGGGCGTGACATTTACCAAGCCTGACCCTCATCTACAAGAGTCCGACCCTAAGCCCTAGAGGGCTTGAACTAGCTAGGCCCATTTAAGCCGCACCTTCAAGATCTAAGGCAGGTTCGAGATGTAAAAGAATAGTATAGTTTTTTAATCCACAGCCACCTGATGTCATCCCTGGAATCAACCCTCATCCCTTATCCAGTATTGAGACAAGCAATAAAACACAAAGAGTAATACGATGAAGTTAGGATTTATATTTTCCTACTTAGTGTTGCAGTAGAATATTTTTCTTAAGTTAAAAAATAATATAATATAATATAAAGTATTATGTGGTTACTATTTTTCATAATAAAATTATATATAATATATTTTATATTTTTTAGCTATATGTTTTTTCTTACCATGTATTTAATTTTAACACGGTATTAAGTTGGAAATTAATTAACATACCCCTGGTTCCCATTTTATAACGGAATGGCCAGTCCTACTCACCCACTGTGGTTAAGATTCACTCACCCCTAGAGTTGAGCAATCCAATCATGGTTTTTTTTTTAAAAAAAAAAAACCAAAATCTTAGTTTTAATTTAGTTAAGCTTAACTAAGATTAAAGGGGTATTAAAAAGGACACGAGGTAAGATATGAAACGGACACATGGGTCCGCTTTTCACTGCTCTATTAAGTTATTTACGATCTTATAGGTATAATCTAGGCATATAATATAGATCTTGTTAAAGTGCAAGTATAAGCTATAATACTAATTTTGACATAATTCTAGCATATATAAGGCATTTTAAAATAGTACTAACATAATGGATAGTACTAATATGCATCTACTTTTGGTACTATATAAGCATAGTACTAATATCTCTAAAATTAGTTAGTATCATCATAAATGCATTTTGACACTATACTAACATAAAGCATGATATTAAAGTGTTATTATGTAAAATATATATAACTAATATATGTTTAGTACATTATATATATTTTAAAATACTATATATACATGTATATAGCCGTATAGTAGTATGTGGAGGGCTAGGTTGGGCAGGAAGATTGCCACCCCCAGTGTTTGGATTTATTTTTAAAATAAAACCATCTCAGTGTATCCAAATTCTCCCTTTTGGTAGAAACCTGACCTAAAGAGCTACATAAAATTTGTGGAATCAAGTTCTATGATTACCAGCCCCTTTAGCTTAGATATCTTTCCCTCATTGATGTGCTAAAAGGACTTTGCTACTAAGATCTCTTTAGGGCCGAGACCACCAAGACTGTGCTCCAAGAGCACGGGATTCAGGTGGGACCCATTTCACATGGTTGGCCCCACATAAAATCTCATGCTCTTAGAGCACGGTCTCGGTGGTCTCGGCCCTAAAGGGGTCTTAGTAGCATTTCCCGTGCTAAAAAGGGCTTCAAGAAAGTCTACTCACCACTTACTAACCCTCTAACCTCCATGCACTAACTGCTAACCTATGTTTTAAATCTGGGCCGGACATTGACCCGATCATGGGTAGGTCGGTCCAAATATGTTATGACTGTCAGGTCAATATGAGTTGACCCAAAGCCATCAAGTGATGCCATAAAAAAAAGTTAAAATTAATATAACATTAAAAATTAAAAACCTATAATTTGAGTGTCTAATTTCTTGCATATATTTCCCCTAATTAACATGTTTGAATAATAAATATCTTAAATAAAAAGAAACAAACATATTAATTAAAAGAAAAACTCATTATTGCACAATTCTAACAAAAAAAAAAGAGAATATAGTAAACTGTTGTTGATAAAATAAAATCCAAAGTTTGATCTAAGCTATGAAAAAAAGGCAATTTATTTGACACATTTTTCAAATAATTGGTAATTGGTTTGCATACAATCACACAAAATATATTAACAAAAAGTGAGATATGATAGATCAAAAAAATCAAAATATTCTCACTAAAATATAAAATAATAATAATAACTATAAATAAAGATGTGTTAACATTACCAAAAATTCATTGGAGTACAAATATTTTTCAATAGTTAAATAGTATCATCCTTAATATATACATAGTGTAGTATTGTAATGAGTCATGTTTATTGAAGTTTGTGTTGTTCCAAAATACCTGTAAATGCTAAATCCAGAAAGGCAGACCCGGAAAATCACGAACAATACTGCTACCACGAACTCAGAAATAATCCTGCACTTGTAAATTAATTAGCAACTCGATAGCTCTTGTGAAGTGAGGCGCGGATCACGTCGCTCTCTTTAAGACAATTCACGCCCCCACAGATGCATTAGGTTGTTGGTCACGATGTCTCCCAGGATACAACAGCTTCACAGATCTATTCCTGACAATAGAAAATGTACATTCTACTATCATACACCACTCTGTATTCTTAGCCCAGCAAACTCGAAAATATTGATGAAAAAATACCCCAAAACCAGAGGAAGAAAAGAGATGAACTCGTATATACTAGCTTGCTTATTAGAAGAACCCAAGAAAAATTCTGTGTATAAACCTGTATAGAAACCCTCTTTATATAGATTAGGAAATAATAAGAAGTCTGTTGATTTCAAAAACTGAATTTTTAATACCCGAAATTAATCTAATTAATTACCACAACGGTAATAAAACGGGAATAAAATAATCACTAGTCATTAGAGATATGCCAAACGGTAATAAAACGGTAACCATGATTAATTAAAAATTAATAATAAACATTGTATAAAAAATAATATTTTATCAATGACCCAACCCGCCCGACCGACTCGACTCGGCTCGGCTCGGCGCGCGCGCATGTGTGTGAGTTGTAGCATAGTATAGTCACAATGTGCAATGGGTGGGTAGACAACAAATTCAAAGGCCCTTGAAGGCCCAAGCCTTCTTCCAACACTCTTTCTTATAAAGAGGTAAAACTATTCATAGTTTTTACAGGTATTTTGGAATTAAATAACACCTGCCATAATAATTCTCTTTATTAATTCGCCAGGAGGAGAAAGACTATTTATAAGCAATGGATTACATCATGCTTACTAGAAGCTGGTTTCCTAACTTTTTTTTTGGTGAAAGGTTATCATATAACTAACACAATAAACTCTCACACACAGAGCTAGACATAATGTAAACGCTAAGGTGCCATAAGGTTAAGTTCAAGCAACCACTCCAAAAGGGCGATGACCCCTTATACACCCTTGCGAAGTCTTCTTCCCAATCGAGGTGGGATTAAACCCAGAATAACACCGTAACGCACGCGGGATCAGAGAACCACATGGGTTTTTTTTTTTGGTGAGTAACTAACACACACTAAACTCACACACACCCAGACCTAAGACCTAAGGTAGCTGCTAAGGGAATTGTAGGATATGAATAGGGTTTTTTTGTAAAAAAAATCCCTAACTTTTCAGCTATTTGTAAATATCCCTTGTGTTTTGTAATTTTGTATTATGCCCCTCCCCCCCACTAACTTTTAAAAGTTTTACAAATCCACTATTCCATCCAAAAGTTAGTTAATAGATGTTAAAATTTTAAAAAATGGCAGTGGGCACGGATTTTTGAGCTCACGGGTTGATTTGAGAGTCGTCACTTATTAATTCAGAAGGGATAAGTCCCCGGATTATAGATAAGGTCTTAGGGTTTACATGAAATTCTTGGTAAGAGATTCGGTTAAGTCCCGGGGAATGTGTTAGACACCCCGAGACCCCTATTTTGCAATGGTTAGCTACTCCCTAGGTACAAGCCAAATTAAAATCAAATTGTATTCAAATACCTAAGTGTTTAGAATATATTAACCCAAGAAATAAAAGCTAAATAGGGTCGAACCCGGGTTGGGTTGCCCACGTACTCACAAGGGGTGAGATCAGACCAAGCGTAGTTTTGGCACATGAGTTCGTGCCAAGGCTACAGGAAGTGTGTGTGTGCACCAGGGTGGCTAAGGGTTTAGCTCAGGGGTTAGGATTTGGTTAATCGGGTTGGTCAAGTGCATGGTTTGGGTCCGGAGGCCAAAGATTAGTCCGGTAGATTAAGGATTAGGCCCAATAGGCCAAGGTTGGGCCTAGTAGATCAAGGGTAAGCCCGGTAGGCTAAGAGATTAGACCCGGTAGGCTAAAAGGTATTTAACCAGAGGTAAAAGGAGAGTTAACCATAATCAGGGCTGCTAACCATGGTTAAAAAGGTCTAAGGTCAAGATTTTTTATCTTTTTACATTTTTTGTAATTTTTGAAAATTTTCCAGATTTTCGAAAGGTTAAAAAACTTTAACCATGGTTAAAATTTAAGCGGGTTGAGTTAACTCCAGTTAAAGGGTCTGGTCTGGTCTGGTCAGAGGTGGGCCCAGGAAATATGACAGGGCCTAGAGTGGCTTCCTACCTGGTCTGAGCCCTGTGCAAAGCTCATTTAAATAGAAGACAGAGATTGACGGTAGACTGTTTACCGTCAATTCTAAATCTTCATAGATTTGGAATGACAGTAGACAGATTATTGCCGTTCCCAATCCTTACTGGAAATGGCCTTGCTGGTCAGGGGTTAAGTCAAGGGTTAACCTATAGGATCCTGGACCCTTAAGGTTGCATAGGGGACTTTGCCAGGTGTCTTGGGCCTATTGTGGGCCTAGGGTCTGATCTGAAATGGGCCCATATTGACCTGTTACAATGTAAACCAGAAATCACAAAATGTCCGTAAAGAGTTTACTGACATTCAGGATAGTTTTCAACTTCGAGAGTTTTAACCATGGTTAAGCTACTGGGGTTAGCTTGGAATGACCAGGGTAGGTAGAGAGAGGTCTCATGGACCAAGTCTAGGCCCTGTAATGGACCAGGGCTCAACCCACAGGGAGCTAGGGCTACTACAAAGAGTCTAGGAATAGCGGTACACACTATACCGCCATTCCTAATTTTTCCAGAAACTAAGTTTTACACCCTTGGGGCAAAACCAGGCTACTTATAGGGGATCTCTTATGGACTGAGGGTCCCCTAGAAATCACAGGGGGCCTACATGTAGGGGGATCATGAGATCGAACCTAAAGCCCTCAAGAAAGTCCCCATGCCTATGAAGAGGCAAGGGGACCTCTGTCCTTGGGTATAATAACATAAAACAGGAATGAGAAGGCCCTAGGAGTAGGACCAGTGGCTTACAATGTTGCTAAAGAAGGAAATAAGGGTAGAGAGAGTCCCTACCTTGCTGGCTCGATCCTCACGATGGTAATGGTAGTGATGCACGGTGGTGGAGTCATTGGGAGAGGTCTGGGATGACTCCTAGATGCTCTAGGATCCCTTCTCAGGGTTCAGGATTTGAGAAGGTAAGGCTGCCTTGGTTTCGGGTTTGGCAGAATTTCAACAGGGTTTCAACTATGGTTTTTTAGAATGGGATTGAAGCTTGAGGAGGGGATTATTTATAGGCTAAGGGGGACCTAGGGTAGATTAGGGATATCGAATGAGGGTGTAGGACACGAGGGAGGCGGAGCTGGGGTGCCTAGGGGGGTGTCAGATAGATTTTGAAGCAAGCTCCAGGAATGACGGTAATTCCAGTACCGCCATTCCTGGTTTAGGCCAAATGTAAAATGGTGGTAATAACATTACCGCCATTACCTGATTTTTGCCAAAACAAGCCCAACCTAGTCACTAATGGTCTGGGTTACTATAACTCTTGCCAAAAATTGAAATAGTGGTAAAGTTATTACCGTCATTCCTGATTTTTCAAAAAAAAAGGCATGGGCCTCCCACCAACAGTCATCTATGGTTTGTGGGCCTATGCTTGGGCCCATAGGGTGGTTTGGTGTTGGGTTTTGGGTTTCTGGGCCTTGGGCCCTAGGGTTAGGCCTAGGGTTTGCTTAGGATTAGGCCTAGGGGTTTGCCTAGGTTTGACTCAGGCTTGACTAGGGCTTGACCTAGGATTTGCTTAGATTTGACTAAGGTTTGACCAAGGCTTGACTAGGATTTTGACCTAGGGTTTGGACTAGAGTTAGGCTTAGGATTTGCTTAGGTTTGACTAAGGCTTGACTAGGGTTTGACCTAGGGTTTTGATGACCTATGGTTTGTCCTAGAGTTTGGACTAGGGTTAGGCCTAGGGTTTGCTTAGGTTTGACTAAGGTTTGATTAGGATTTGACCTAGGGTTTGGACTAGGGTTAGGCCCAAGGTTTGCTCAAGTTTGACTAAGGCTTGACTAGGATTTGACCTATGGTTTGAGGATATTAACCATAGTTAAGATGGTTAACCATGATTAGGAAGAGGTAAAAATTGAGTGCTTACAATGACCCATTTAACATTTTTTTTTTTTTTTGAACTTTTAAGGAGATTTGTAAAAACTTCACTCAGGAGACGTGCTTCAAACCCATTAATTGTGGTTAAGATTCACTCATCCTTAGGTGAAGTGCTTCGAACCAATTAATTGTGGTGAAGATTCACTCCTCCTTAGGATTCACTTGTTTAACCTTGATTTTTTTTAAAAATTTTAAATTTAGATTGATTATGCTTAACCACAATTAAAGGAGGCTCTACAAGCATCCACATGTCCCTTTTAACACTCACTAATTGTGGTTAAGATTCATTCACCCTTAGGGTTCATGCATCTAACCTTGGTTTTTAGAAGAAAAAAATATTAACCTTAGAATGATTATGCTTAATCACAATTAAAGGAGGCTCTACAAGTCACCACGTGTCCCTTTTAACACCCAATAACAGTGGTTAATATATATTCACTCATCCATAGGGTTCATGCATCTAACTTTATATATATTTTAGAAAATAAATATATATAAAAAAATTAGCCTTAGTTTGGTTATGCTTATCCATATATAAAAGGGGGCTCTACAGGTTGCCACGTGTCCTTTTTAACACCCACTAACAATGGTTAATATTCACTCACTCCTAGGGTTTATTCATCTAACCTTAGATTTTAGAAAAAAAAATATTAACCTTAGGTTGATTATGCTTAACCACAGTTAAATGAGACTATATAAGTTGTCATGTGTCCCTTTTAACACTCACTAACTATAGTTAAGATTCACTCACCCTTAGGGTTAATCCATCTGACCTTGATCATTAAATTTTTTTTAAAAAAATATTAACCTTAAGTCGATTAAGCTTAACACAATTAAAGGGGATAAATGAGACACGTGATAACTTATAGAGGCATGCATTCCGTCCAACCCATAAAATAAAGGTTAAAAATTTCATTTCATAAAAAAAATTAACATCCGTTGACTAACTGGATGGAAGGTTGGCGAAGCTTTAAAATTTAGTGGACTAAAGTTTTAAAAATTAGTTACTTGATATCATTTCAACCAAAAATAAAAAAGTGGACTATATTACAAAATCACAAAATATAATGGTATTTACCAATAGTTTAAAAGTTAGGGGGTTTTTCAACGACAAAAAGAAAAAAAAAAAGGAGGAAATTTCCTAGCGTGTAGGATAAGGATACATAGAAGTATGGATATGCCCTGCCAAATTAAAGGGCAGTGATTAGCCAACCAAGGCAAATGCATTGTCCACGTGTCCCTTTAAGCATTGTTTTAACTATGATAAAGCTTAAGAAATCTAAGGTGAATATTTTTGTTTTGTTTTGTTTTTTCTTTATAAAAACCAAGGTTAGATTGCTTAACCCTACGGGTGAGTGAGTTATAACCACAATTGATAGGTATGAACCAATTAGGACCGCACATTCAACTACATAATAAAATGCAGTGATAAGTTTAACATTTTCCTTTGTTTGGCGGTTAGTTGATTGCACACAACAAGCGATTGATTAGATTGTGAGTGGATGTTACGTGTATGGATCCATGGTGGCTATAATTATAAATGGTTTGTTCAATATGTTATACAGTTTGTCCAATTACCCCTTAATTTGATGGACATAGAGAGTAGTTAAACTCTTTGTACATGGGTTCCACTAAAAAAAAATTTACATTTTCTTTTTTATAAGGTGATTAATGGTTGATGTAATTAAAGGTGTCATTTCTTTCCCATTTATATATTAATTCCAATATTATCTTTTTGAGGGCGATTAAGGCATGGTTCAAAAACCCGAAAACTCGGCTCGACTCGAAAGTTTGCCAGGTCGAGTAACTCGGAAAACTCGAAAAATATTGATGAAAAAAACTACCCCAAAACCAGAGGAAGAAAGAGATGAACTTCGATATATACTCGCTTGCTTCTTAGGAAGAACCCAAGAAAAATTTTTTTTCTTGTGTATAAACCCTGTATTAGAAACCCTCTTTATATAGATTAGGAAATAATAAGCAGGTCTGTGTGATTTCAAAAACTGAATTTTTAATACCCGAAATTCATTCTAATTAATTAACCACAACGGTAATAAACGGAATAAATAATCACTAGTCATTAGAGATTATTCTGCCAAAAGGTAATAAACCCGGTAACCATGATTAATTAAAAATTAATAATAAACATTGTATAAAAAATAATATTTTATCAATGACCCAACCCGCCCGACCGACTCGACTCGGCTCGGCTCGGCGCGCGCGCATGTGTGTGAGTTGTAGCATAGTATAGTCACAATGTGCAATGGGTGGGTAGACAACAAATGTCAAGGCCCTTGAAGGCCCAAGCCTTCTTCCAACACTCTTTCTTATAAAGAGGTAAAACTATTCATAGTTTTTACAGGTATTTTGGAATTAAATAATACCTGCCATAATAATTCTCTTTATTAATTCGCCAGGAGGAGAAAGACTATTTATAAGCAATGGATTACATCATGCTTACTAGAAGCTGGTTTCCTAACTTTTTTTTTGGTGAAGACTAACACAATAAACTCTCACACACAGAGCCAGACATAATGTAAACGCTAAGGTGCCATAAGGTTAAGTTCAAGCAACCACTCCAAAAGGGCGATGACCCCTTATACACCCTTGCGAAGTCTTCTTCCCAATCGAGGTGGGATTAAACCCAGAATAACACTGTAACGCACGTGGGATCAGAGAACCACATGGGTTTTTTTTTTTGATGAGTAACTACCACACACTAAACTCACACACACCCAGACCTAAGACCTAAGGTAGCTGCTAAGGGAATTGTAGGATATGAATAGGGTTTTTTTGTAAAAAAATCCCTAACTTTTCAGCTATTTGTAAATATCCCTTGTGTTTTGTAATTTTGTATTATGCCCCCCCCCCCCCCCCCCCCCCCACTAACTTTTAAAAGTTTTACAAATCCACTATTCCATCCAAAAGTTAGTTAATAGATGTTAAAATTTTAAGAAATGGCAGTGGGCACGGGTTTTTGAGCTCACGGGTTGATTTGAGAGTCGTCACTTATTAATTCAGAAGGGATAAGTCCCCGGATTATAGATAAGGTCTTAGGGTTTACATGAAATTCTTGGTAAGAGATTCGGTTAAGTCCCGGGAAATGTGTTAGACACCCCGAGACCCCTATTTTGCAATGGTTAGCTACTCCGTAGGTACAAGCCAAATTAAAATCAAATTGTATTCAAATACCTAAGTGTTTAGAATATATTAACCCAAGAAATAAAAGTTAAATAGGGTCAAACCCGGGTTGGGTTGCCCACGTACTCACAAGGGGTGAGATCAGACCAAGCGTAGTTTTGGCACATGAGTTCGTGCCAAGGCTACGAGAAGTGTGTGTGTGCACCAGGGTGGCTAAGGGTTTAGCTCAGGGGTTAGGATTTGGTTAATCGGGTTGGTCAAGTGCATGGTTTGGGTCCGGAGGCCAAAGATTAGTCCGGTAGATTAAGGATTAGGCCCAATAGGCCAAGGTTGGGTCTAGTAGACCAAGGGTAAGCCCGGTAGGCTAAAAGGTATTTAACCAGAGGTAAAAGGAGAGTTAACCATGATCAGGGCTGCTAACCATGGTTAAAAGGTCTAAGGTCAAGATTTTTTATCTTTTTACATTTTTAAGAAATTTTTCCAGATTTTCGAAAGGTTATAAAACTTTAACCATGGTTAAAATTTAAGCGGGTTGAGTTAACTCCAGTTAAAGGGTCTGGTCTGGTCAGAGGTGGGCCCAGGAAATATGACAGGGCCTAAAGTGGCTTCCTACCTGGTCTGAGCCCTGTGCAAAGCTCATTTAAATAGAAGACAGAGATTGACGGTAGACTGTTTACCGTCAATTCTAAATCTTCATAAATTTGGAATGACAGTAGACAGATTATTGCCATTCCCAATCCTTACTGGAAATGGCTTTGCTGGTCAGGGGTTAAGTCAAGGGTTAACCTATAGGATCCTGGACCCTTAAGGTTGCATAGGGGACTTTACCAGGTGTCTTGGGCCTATTGTGGGCCTAGGGTCTGATCTGAAATGGGCCTATAGTGACCTGTTACAATGTAAACCAGAAATCACAAAATGTCCATAAAGAGTTTACTGACATTCAGGATAGTTTTCAACTTTGAGGGTTTTAACCATGGTTAAGCTACTGGGGTTAGCTTGGAATGACCAGGGTAGGTAGAGGGAGGTCTCATGGACCAAGTCTAGGCCCTGTAATGGACCAGGGCTCAACCCACAGGGAGCTAGGGCTACTACAAAGAGTCTAGGAATAGCGGTACACACTATACCGCCATTCCTAATTTTTCCAGAAACTAAGTTTTACACCCTTGGGGCAAAACCAGGCTACTTATAGGGGATCTCTCATGGACTGAGGGTCCCCTAGAAATCACAGGGGGCCTACATGTAGGGGGATCATGAGATCGAACCTATAGCCCTCAAGAAGGTCCCCATGCCTATGAAGAGGCAAGGGGACCTCTGTCCTTGGGTATAATAACATAAAACAGGAATGAGAAGGCCCCAGGAGTAGGACCAGGGGCTTACAATGTTGCTAAAGAAGGAAATAAGGGTAGAGAGAGTCCCTACCTTGCTGGCTCGATCCTCACGATGGTAATGGTAGTGGTGCACGGTGGTGGAGTCATTGGGAGAGGTCTGGGATGACTCCTAGATGCTCTAGGATCCCTTCTCAGGGTTCAGGATTTGAGAAGGTAAGGCTGGTTTCGGGTTTGGCAGAATTTCAATAGGGTTTCAACTATGGTTTTTTAGAATCGGATTGAAGCTTGAGGAGGGGATTATTTATAGGCTAAGGGGGACCTAGGGTAGATTAGGGATATCGAATGAGGGTGTAGGACACGAGGGAGGCGGAGCTGGGGTGCCTAGGGGGGTGTCAGATAGATTTTGAAGCAAGCTCCAGGAATGACGGTAATTCCAGTACCGCCATTCCTGGTTTAGGCCAAATGTAAAATGGTGGTAATAACATTACCGCCATTACCTGATTTTTGCCAAAACAAGCCTAACTCAGTCACTATTGGTCTAGGTTACTATAACTCTTGCCAAAAATTTAAATAGTGGTAAAGTTATTACCGTCATTCCTGATTTTTCAAAAAAAAGGGCCTGGGCCTCCCACCAACAGTCATCTATGATTTGTGGGCCCATGCTTGGGCCCATAGGGTGGTTTGGTGTTGGGTTTTGGGTTTTTGGGCCTTGGGCCCCAGGGTTTTGACCTAAGGTTACCCTAGGGTTAGGCCTAGGGTTTGACTAGGTTTGACAAAGGTTTGACCTAGGGTTTGCTTAGGATTAGGCCTAGGGGTTTGCCTAGGTTTGACTCAGGCTTCACTAGGGCTTGATCAGGGCTTGACCTAGGATTTGCTTAGATTTGACTAAGGTTTGACCAAGGCTTGACTAGGATTTTGACCTAGGGTTTGGACTAGAGTTAGGCTTAGGATTTGCTTAGGTTTGACTAAGGCTTGACTAGGGTTTGACCTAGGGTTTTGATGACCTATGGTTTGTCCTAGAGTTTGGACTAAGGTTAGGCCTAGGGTTTGCTTAGGTTTGACTAAGGTTTGATTAGGATTTGACCTAGGGTTTGGACTAGGGTTAGGCCCAAGGTTTGCTCAAGTTTGACTAAGGCTTGACTAGGATTTGACCTATGGTTTGAGGATATTAACCATAGTTAAGATGGTTAACCATGATTAGGAAGATGTGTAAAAATTGGGTGCTTACAATGACTCTTTTAACATTTTTTTTTTTTTTTTAAAATTTTAAGGAGGTTTGTAAAAACTTCACTCAGGAGACGTGCTTCAAACCCATTAATTGTGGTTAAGATTCACTCATCCTTAGGTGAAGTGCTTCAAACCAATTAATTGTGGTGAAGATTCACTCCTCCTTAGGATTCACTTGTTTAACCTTGATTTTTTTAAAAAATATTAAATTTAGATTGATTATGCTTAACCACAATTAAAGGAGGCTCTACAAGCATCCACATGTCCCTTTTAACACTCACTAATTGTGGTTAAGATTCATTCACCCTTAGGGTTCATGCATCTAACCTTGGTTTTTAAAAGAAAAAAATATTAACCTTAGAATGATTATACTTAATCACAATTAAAGGAGGCTCTACAAGTCACCACGTGTCCCTTTTAACACCCAATAACAGTGGTTAATATATATTCACTCACCCATAGGGTTCATGCATCTAACTTTATATATATTTTAGAAAATAAAAATATATAAAAAAATTAGCCTTAGGTTGGTTATGCTTATCCATATATAAAAGGGGGCTCTATAGGTTGCCACGTGTCCTTTTTAACACCCACTAACAATGGTTAATATTCACTCACTCCTAGGGTTTATTCATCTAACCTTAGATTTTAGAAAAAAAAATATTAACCTTAGGTTGATTATGCTTAACCACAGTTAAATGAGACTATACAAGTTGTCATGTGTCCCTTTTAACACTCACTAACTATAGTTAAGATTCACTCACCCTTAGGGTTAATCCATCTGACCTTGATAATTAAATTTTTTTTTTAAAAATATTAACCTTAAGTCGATTAAGCTTAACCCATTTAAAGGGGATAAATGAGACACATGATAACTTATAGAGGCATGCATTCCGTCCAACCCATAAAATAAAGGTTAAAAATTTCATTTCATAAAAAAAATTAACATCCGTTGACTAACTGGATGGAAGGTTGGCGAAGCTTTAAAATTTAGTGGACTAAAGTTTTAAAAATTAGTTACTTGATATCATTTCAACCAAAAAAAAAAAAGTGGACTATAATACAAAATCACAAAATATAATGGTATTTACCAATAGTTTAAAAGTTAGGGGGTTTTTCAACGACAAAAAAAAAAAAAAAAAGGAGGAAATTTCCTAGCGTGTAGGATAAGGATACATAGAAGTATGGATATGCCTTGCCAAATTAAAGGGCAGTGATTAGCCAACCAAGGCAAATGCATTGTCCACGTGTCCCTTTAAGCATTGTTTTAACTATGATAAAGCTTAAGAAATCTAAGGTGAATATTTTTGTTTTGTTTTGTTTTTTCTTTATAAAAACCAAGGTTAGATTGCTTAACCCTAGGGGTGAGTGAGTTATAACCACAATTGATAGGTACGAACCAATTACGACCGCACATTCAACTACATAATAATGCAGTGATAAGTTAACATTTTCCTTTGTTTGGCGGTTAGTTGATTGCACACAACAAGCGATTGATTAGATTGTGAGTGGATGTTACGTGTATGGATCCATGGTGGCTATAATTATAAATGGTTTGTTCAATATGTTATACAGTTTGTCCAATTACCCCTTAATTTGATGGACATAGAGAGTAGTTAAACTCTTTGTACATGGGTTCCACTAAAAAAAAATTTACATTTTCTTTTTCATAAGGTGATTAATGGTTGATGTAATTAAAGGTATCATTTCTTTCCCATTTATATATTAATTCCAATATTATCTTTTTGAGGGCGATTAAGGCATGGTTCAAAAACCCGAAAACTCGGCTCGACTCGAAAGTTTGCCAGGTCGAGTAACTCGGAAAACTCGAAAAAATCTCGACTCGGTCTAACTCGGAATATATATATAATAACTTGAAAAACCTGGTTTAAAAGATCTCAAAGTATACTGGTTTTATAGCCTTAAATCTATAAAACTAGGTTTAACAGAACTCATAATAGGTTGTCTTTGTAGATCTAAAAAAATATGATGTAAAAATAGTGTGACATTCAAGTTTAGGTTTAAAAAAAATGATAAAAATACTCTTCCATGACTCGACCTAGTTTAGCGAGTCGAAAAACTCGGCTCGACTCGATTGAGTAACCTGACTAACTCGGCAAATAGTGCCTTCTCTGAGTTTTGAGGCAACTTGACTCGAAATTCAGCCGAGTTAAGTAACTCGGTCGAGTTACTCGGGTGACTCAACAAGTTTTCAAACTATGGATTAAGGGTGAATGAGATTAAGTAGGAGTGTCAACGGGCCAAACTTTACTTAGTTCAAACTGACCCAATTGTGGCCCGATTAATAAACAGACTGATTAGGTTGGTCCAAGCGCACCCTATTATTAATCAAGCTGAATTGGGCTTGGGCTGATCAATTTTAATTGGACCTTATACGGTTTTGGGCTGGCCTACAGGCCAATTTATAATCGGGCCTACCTAATTAAAACCAATCTATTCTTAATGGTTTGAGTGCTTTTGCAACTTGAATGGTCCTTCTCTGGCTCTCTCAAGTAGTCAAGTTTCCTTTAGTTGTGTGGGCTCATCTCCTTCTACTTCCCTTCAATGGAGAATTGAATGGAGACTTTTTCGGCACAACAACTCTTTCCTCTTAATAACAAGCTCTATAATAGGATATGAATCTCATTGGGAAGAGTCAAACAGCGAATACATGGAATTAAGAGAGCGAAAAAAAAGTCGCCAGAAACCAGCAATGCAACAGAGCACTCGTCTCAAACTCTCAATAAACAACTGAGAATTGGGTGCAAGATTTCTATTACACTCCGTTCTTTTGGTGGAACTTTTAAAAGTCCGGAATATTAATATTTTGGAGGCAAGTGTTTGGAAGAAAAAGAGAGAGGATTTCTAACTATTTTACACAATGGTATCCCAGATTTTATGGGTTCAGCTTAATTGGAAGTTTCACATGGATGGAACTTAAAACATCCAAAATTTAGGTAGAACTTGAAAGTTCCATATTTGTAGAACTTTTGCCCTCTATAGAATAATACAGTTTTAAACATTAAGTAAAATTAAGCATGAAACTATGAAAGGTCTAGACTTTCATAGTTTCATGGGTTCAGCTTAATTGGTGGACCCTTAAAAGTTCTAGACTTTTAAGGGTCCACCAAAAGAATGGACCCTTATGGTCCAATTTAGACTGTCATGAACTGAAACTAACGGAAATTGATTGAACCCCACGAATTGCATTTACTATGCAGTCAGGGAAAAAAAATAGTGACTTCGAAATAAGCTGAAATTCAGCCAATACAGCAAGCTTGGAACCATGAATTGAATCCCCAAAACCATATTCTAGAGAGAGAGAGAGAGACAGAGAAGTCCGCATTTACCAATATGTCTCTCTAACCAAGCCATTAAACTAGGGGTGTAAACGAGCTGAGCTGAGCCGAGCTGGGCACTGCTCGGGCTCGGCTTGTTGGAATTTTACAGATGCTCAAGCTCGGCTTGTTAGAATTTTACAGATGCTCAAGCTCGGCTTGTTAGAATTTTACAGAAGCTCAGGCTAGGCAAGGCTCGACTCGGTCACAAATTGTTGAGCTTGAACTTGGCTCGATAATTTTTTTACATTGATAAGCACTAAATTCAATTAAAAAAAAATTAAAAGGACTTTTTTTTTTGGGTTGTCATGTGACTCATGTGAAAGCTTGAGTTAAAACTTAAACGGAAATAATTATGTTAATGTATACTAAATATATTTTACTAAAAAAAAGGTATACTAAGTATATAATATAAATTTAACTTTTAAAGGGTATTAATATAAAATTAATCGAGCCGAGCCGAGCCGAGCCACCTATTGTTCATGCTCGGCTCGTTTATTTTTCAAGCTCACTTATAAGGCTCAGCTCAGCTCAACGAGCCCAAATTAAAAGCTCAAGCTCGGTTTATTTCGAGTCGAGCCGAGCTGGCCTGGCTTGTTGACACCCCTACATTAAACCTCTATAAGGACTTGATTTTAGGGGCACCCTAGTAATTGAATATATAATATTTTATTAATCAGGCTGGCCCGATTAGAAGCCTACCAACGGGTCAGACAGATCTCTAACTTCAAGCCCAACCCCAGTCCAATTATAAACGGGCCTTATAAATGAATTTGAGCCGGGCTTTATCGGACCGGGTTGGCCGGCTAGTATTCTCAGTACACTATTGTCAAATGACCACCTCAACTGCCCCCATCTTGTCTAGAACTCCATTGTTGGGATAGGGGGGCTGTCCAAGTGTAGGAGCTTACTTGCAATTACCTCTTTCCAGGGGTCATTCTCCTTATTTCTACCAACTTCAATTACAAGCATTTCAAGAGAAGGTCAATTTTTCAATCATAACCAAACTATAGGACACTACTCTATTCGAGCCAAAGACCCTCTCCAATTGCCCAAAAGGGATGAAAGATTACCTTCCATCCTGGTTAGATAACGGATCTAACAAGAAATACCTGAAAAAATAGGCAACAACCAATTGGTTAGTTGGTCCTCTATTGAATTTGTGTAGGGACAGCAAATATAATATTGGGAAGTTGACCCCACCATCTATATTTCTGATTAGAATAGTTAATAGTATTGAAACCCATAGAGATTTCAGAAATTTTTTGGAGAGTAAGCTGGTTTTGTCTGAGAGGGAGGTTTAATCAGAAAGTTTGGTGCATATATGAAAGCATGCAGAACCCTAAGCAAGCTGGTGATGTTGCAACAGAAAGAAAACCCAAAAGTTACCAATCTCCAATCTCTCCCTCTATTTATATTCAGTTCAATCCATTAGGTTTTTACTAAGCAGCTCAATATGGATAACACTGATACCACATGGTCCACTTCTCCACCAATGGTTGAGAAAATTTCTTCTTCTTTGTTTTTCTTCTACTTCTTCTTCTTCTTCTACTAAACATTATTATTTTTCTCCATTTTCTTTGAAGTATTTGAAGACTAGTTCGAACTCGGCCGCTCCTTGGAGTTCGGTTGCAGGTGGAGTGGTGAAAAACATTCAAGCTCAACAACCCTTCAGGGCTCAATCTTTTGTAAGATTTAAACTCATAAAAAAGTATAATCGCACTATGTTTTGATGCATGTGATGAGTTCTTGCTAGTTACACTATTTGCTAAATTAAATCTTGAGATGTTTTCACAGTCTAGAGAAGAACTGAAAGAGCGAGTGTACGATAAATCTAAGGTGAAGATTGAAATATATAACTCTCTCTCTCTCTCTCTGAAATGGGATACAAAAAATGATCATGTTCATCTTTAGGTTTCCCAAAAACACCCCACTAAAGAACAGACCAAGCCATTGGAAATCAAGCTTCATACCCAACAAAGAGCAGTCAGACGTGCAGGATTCAATGATTTAGTAAGTGTTGGTAGAAAAACTTGCCTGTAGGCATAGAGGCTTTTCAAGAACCTTCTCACTATACTTTTTTTTTCCTTTTCTTTGTAATAGTATTTTACAAAACTTCATCTAAACTAGTCTACTCTGCAGGTTGCAATTAAGTTGAATTTCACAGAAGCACAGAGGAAATTCGAAGAAAAAGTGAAGAAGGTACAGATATCTTGAAACCTCCTTTCACAGCTTAGTCATGAAGTGAAATAATACAATCTCACACAGATTCTTAACTAGTTCAGATTATAGAGGAGGAAGAGATTAGGATGTTGAGAAAGGAACTGATTCCAAAAGCCCAATTGATGCCTCTATTTGATAGACCCTTCTTTCCACAAAGGTAAACTAATTTTTTTACCTGCATCAAGGTGTGAATTTACGGGTACTCGGGCACATGCCGAAACATAGCCATTAATTAGTTCTCACTCCATTTCTTTTTCTTCCTTGCAGATCAAACAGGCCTTTGACAGTTCCTAGAGAGCCAAGTTCCCGCATCTTGAGCAGCACCTATTGCAGTGAACTCTACGGTTTTCAACAATCTCAGAATCGAGCTATGAAGCCTATTAAATAACCAAGGTCTAAGAAAAGAAGTGTTGCGAATGTATTCATGATTTTGATGCATGACCAGTTACAATGTAGTAGAGAAAGTTGAGGTTAATGTTTAGTAGGTCTTTTGAGTCTAGTGTTTGATGACATTTTATAGTCCAAATAAAGAGCACTGTATTTTTTTCTTTTTCTTTTTTGGGTATAACTGTATTTTGATTTGTTTCATTAGCAAAAGGATTTAAAGCTATTTCACTAATAACACAAATGAGTCATTCCAGTCTTCCAGAGTTTTTTTTTTTTTTCCGAAGCTAACGAGTATTTCCCAGTTTTGAATCAAGTAACTTATCATGGGGACAATGGAGAGCTTTCAGGAGAGTGCCAAATTAATGATTTCTCCTACTCTACCCAACGGTTTTTCATCTCCTCTTCCATTTGACCCCACCAAAACCTATTCATTGTAGATGAGATCTCCTTGGACAGCCCCTACGGAAGCTTTAAACGACTAATTGATATTGAAATTATAGGTTGTAATAGCCATTTAGTCTAGTCATCAAGAAGGGATTTGAAACCCTTGATCAAGTTGCATTTAACGGTCACCATAAAGGTGGCGATTATGAGTTTATTCCTTAATATAAGAGAGACAAATACATATGAAAAAACACACTATTGGTGAATCCAAGAATTGTATCACCCGTATCTGGCTCAAGGGGAATGACCATATGCCGTCTGTATACATCCACCACTCGTGTCTTCTCAATGACGATCCTACAATCTTCTTGCAATTTGTTTTAGAGCTTAAGGTCTTCATGTCACTTCACTGCTCATTTGCTAACCCATATCCTGATTCGGGCAATATGTCTCACTCCGCAAGTAGTAACATTGAGGAAGAAACAAAGGAAATGTTTGTTGGACATGTTTATTAAATGAGGATTCAGTAAATGTCATGCAAAATGACTCTTAAAGCCAAGAGGGATTATTGGAATTATTGATTGTAATAACTATTTTGTTTAAAGGGGACCCCACAGCTTCTGCCCGAAAATTGTGTTTTGATGCTTCCATATACCATAATTGGCTAGAGCGAAATGCGATAATTTTTCAAAATCAATTATTGTCAATCGAGAATATATGCAACAAAATTCTCAGATATACATCACTTCGACTCAACAGTCCAAGATTGGAGCTCCTTGATACTCCTGGTAATAGAGACTTCTTTCTTGAGTGGAATATTCCTATTGTTTGGCATCATGTTAGAGAGCGATGGTGTTCTTGGCTTCCACCCCCAGAAAGTGTTACGATCATAAATACATATGGCTCTTTGAGAAACAATGTAGCGGGCTGTGGTGCTATTTTCAGAGATCACCAAGGCGAGCCGATTTTTGCCTTTGGATCTTGTTTCCATATTGAGGAGGTAGGTAGCTACAGATCTAGTCTTCATATAGAACTATTAGCTATTTAGAAGGCTTGCAAAATCACCAAAGATTATAACTTCACAAGGATTCAGTTTGTTTCCGACTCTAAAGGGGTTGTGGACATCCTAAATGGGAGCTCAGAAATGCCTTGGCAAGTGGGAGGGCTAGTTGAATCTATCCGAGAAGAATTCCATCATTTTGAAGGCATGGAGATATCTTGAAGAGAATCAAATAGGACTGCAGATTTCTTAGCTTCATTTTGTAACTTAGACTCACTGTCGTCCTTCTTCCACATGATTTCTCAGATCCTCTTAGGATTATTGTTAGAGAGGACGCGATGGGCTGTAAATATTGTAGGATGTAATTAGTTTTTTGCTGTTATTTCATCTATCGGGATCTGCCTAACCCCAAGCTTACCTTCCAAAAAAAAGTTATTTAGTTTAGTCACTAAGAAAAGATCTGAAACCTTTTATTAGTTTGCATGTAACGGTTGTCATAAAGGCGATAGTTATGGGTGATTCTCCCCATATAAGAGAGATAAATACATATTAGAAAACACTCTATTAGTGACTCCAAGAATTATATCAACTGGATCTGGCTCAAGGGGGTCAACCATATGTCGTTGGTATACATCCACGGCTTGCCTCTTTTCGATGATCGAGTCAGACGATCCCACAATTTCCCTACAATTGAGTACACAGGTAATGTTTGGATCATCTCTGATGAGTACAATTTTCCCAGCTTGGGAGAGCAGCTTGCTTTTCTATCCTTCTAGCACCCTGTCCTTTAGATATGCAAAACTTCTGATTTGTTTCTTCCTAGCTTTGCCAGTAAGCCCACATATGTTCCTCCACATATAAGAGTTCGGATGGCTGGCAGGCACGAGACAATCCTCCTTAGCCAAGAAGGCATATTGTTGCTAAAGGAGATCCCATATTTTTTTTTGCAAGAGATGAATTGTCCCGAACGAGACTTCGAAATATGTGTGTAGAATCTGCGAATATCATTGAATTCTCAACTACCAGTTTTTTGTTTAAGGATCTAATTATGATGGGCAAAGTTTCTAGTAAATCAATGTCAGGAATAAAACTTGGCAGCAATGTACATTGAAAACACTCACTCAGTTGCTGCCACATCATAAAAATTAATATTTATCTAAAAAAAATATAGTTATAATCTTTCTTTAATAATACATATCAACGGTGAATAACTGTATTTACAGATGTGGCAGCAGTCGAGTGGTAGTTTGAATCTGGGGCTTCAGCGTGTAATGCTGCTAAGTTCTAGTCCAATGTCTAGGGCACCCACATCCTTGTATGATTTATGGCTGGAAGTAGACAATAAAAAAATCAAAAATTAAGAAACGGAATCCAAAGGTGTACGTGTAAGATGATCTTATCTTCATACAGATGGATTGTTTTTTGATGGACCCCACAGGCCAGATATCATATACCTATGTCATTAGAGTCAGCCAATCAGAAGTTAGCTGGGCAGTGGAGCAATTGCAATTCGCACCCCTAGGGGATTAGATCCCCAGACCTCCCCCTTGGAGGCCACACCCCCTACCACTCACACAACAGGTGGGGGTGTGCCCATCAATGTGTTGAAAAGTACTAAATATGAAGTAGGTACTGAAACATTTGAAAATTGTTTCGCAAATATGGCAGGAATTTTTTTTTATTATATTAGAGATTGAAGGTGTAATTTCTCTTTTTGTTTTCTTCTTAATAAACTTATAGGGATCAATGTCATTAGAGGTAACCGAACATTACGAAACATGAAAATAAAAATAGCCAAAATTGATACGAAACGGGTGATATGTATAAGTTTCAATAGTCCCCTATATAATATTTATACTGATACGAAATGGGTGATACATATCGTTTATTAATTATTAATTAAGTTTTCATTCATTTTGTAATTGTATTTGTGTTTGCTACTCTTTCTTTGTGTCTCTTCCCATGACTTTATATTTGGTAAATTTTGTTTCTATAACTCTTTTTTTATTTATTTATTTATTTATTTTAATACTTTCTTTAAAAAGAAAATTGTGTATGTATCATCTAAAACCGATACCAAAACCGATATATATACATTTTGATTGGGACCGATACATCTCCTGAAACTGCATTTTTAATCCTTGTTACGAAATAATTGTAAATTAGTCGATAACATAAGAATAATCAACCTCATCATATGAATTCAATTATTACAGCCATCACCAAAAGTTTCATTCAATCTAGTACAAGATTGCGAAGAAACATTGGAATGAAATTCAAGAAAGCAAAAAAATACAATCCCTCACCAAACATAAGGCCTAACATTTCATGCACTTTATTGAAACAAATGAAGGAAAAATAGCAATAACCAATGATGGCGCGATAACATTGTCCACTCATGATTTGCACATGAATGTTACCCAAAAATGGTAAAAAATTGTGATAATCTTATCCGAATAAGAATCCTCTAGTACTAGTGGTGGTGGTGGTTGCTCTATGGATTGACGAAAGAATAGAAAGAACGGCCATGCAAAGGAAAGCAAGGAAGAGGACACCAGTAGCAATGATCCCCTTGTCAAGGAACTTTTCTCCCTTCGTTTTTGATTCGTCAACTCCTGGGACACCCAACGCTTCCAGGCTATCTATGAAATCTCTCAGAAGTTTCTTAAACTCAAAGCTTACCGCAAAACCAGCACCAACGCCAGTAGCGAGAAGGAAAGCAAATATCTGCCAAACCCAATATTTATATTAGCTTGACAATCTCCAAGTACACATACACACACATATAGTTAACAAGACTAACAGTTTTCTAACTTATATTGTCCAGACACGGTCCTTGCTCCTTAGATCCCAAATTGGCCTTTAGCGAACCCTTGCGGCCTATGGTGGAGGCTTTTTGTTTTTTTAGACCCAGATTTCACGGGGAACCAAATCATCTATGCTCTTTTCTTCCCTATTGGGTTCTTCCCTATGGCTTGGGTGTTTGATGGCTAGGATCTCTCTTGTACAGCTCTTGAAATTCGTACAATTAATTTGATCCTAGCCTTCAAACACTCATGACCAGAGGGGAGAGCACAGACGATTTGCTTTCCCATGGTGAGTGAGAAGAAAAAAATTATTAATAATAATTAGCAAAAGATTCCACCTAGAGAGGGGACGTAATCAGTGTTATCCCTCACAGGGTTACCAAGTTCGCTACATGCTATAGCGAACCACGAACCGAGCGAACCCAAACCAGTTCGTGGTTCGATTCGGTCTAGTTCGTGATATTGAGCGAACCACATAGTGGTTTCAAAACAATCTTAATTTGTCTAATTTTTTATTCAAATTCGTTGATATTTTTTATTAGGTTCGGCAAATTTATACTTTCAATTCACAAATTGTTCGTAAAAAGATATTTTTTATTATTATTTTTCAAATAAGTATTTGTAGTATATTGTTTACATGCTTAAAAGATATATTTTTATAATATATATTTTGTTTCACATGCTTAAGTAGCGAACCAAACCAAAGAATCTAAGCAAACCGAAAAATGAATTATCTCATCCTACCCCTAGCGAACCGGGTTCACTGTAGAGTGGCGAATTGAGAACCGCATACCCGAATTCGAACCGGCGAACCAGGTAACATTGATCCCTCATAGGACTAAAACATTGCTTGAAAAAAATAAGCACGCATACGGAGAAAACAAAGATTCCACCTATGATGGCGGGTCATTTCCAATGCTCCATGTATTATTCAATCTATAATCCCTTTTAATACCAATAGATTGTTCTGCGACATGAATTTGATCACTCAAGGCCGGACACTACGACCCAGGATTTTAGTTTTTTGGTGAAAAATTTTGCCTCTGTATTTTTTTCCAACAAAACCCAGCTATGATTTTTTTTCCACCAAAACCCTAAAATCCTGGGTTTTGATGTGCGGTCTGGAGTAGATCTGAGACCCTGCCACCACCTCATAAGCTTTTCCCTAAATGAGAAGGATTAGTTTCACGGATAAAGCTTATGAGACCCTCATAGGGCCGAGACCACCGAGACCACGCTCTAAGAGAGCATGGTCTGGGCCCTAAGAGGGCCTCAGTAGCAAAGTCCTAGTTTCACTTGGTTATTAGGTTCACCACCATTAAGCGGGCCAACTGGTTGAATCGGTGATACCGGAATTGGTAGGTTAATAGATTTTTAAAGGGTAAATTACACTCACCTCCCCTGAGGTTTGGTGTAATTTCATAAATCTCCCCTCTTGTTTTTGAAATTACACTGACCTCCCTGTCAGACTCATCCTATTAACTCCATTAACTAAAGATACTATTTTACAATTTTACCCTTATTATTTAGAGGAAACACATAACCTTGGTTTGAAAGCTCTACAAAAATACACAACAGGTGGGTCCATAGCCCCACAACAGAAAATTTAAAAACAATTGAGCTGCTTAAAGGCATTTAACTCTTGCACCAGAACCTGCAGTGTATATGCAGCCCGAGCATTATTTTGCTGTGCGGGGTTAAAAGACACTTTTTTCTCATACCATGAGTAAAAATAAGTTCAATATATCTCTAGTTCTCTCAATGTAGTGTTCACTTTTAGGGTAGCAATCTAACATTCGTTTTATGAAAAAATATAAAATATATTAATCTTAGGTTAATTATGTTTAACCACGGTTAAAGGATCTCTACAAGCCATCACTTGTCCTTTTTAACACCCACTATGATTAAGATTCACTCATCCCTAAGGTTCATCCATCTAACATTGGTTTTTAGAAAGAAAAAAAAGTTAGGTTGATTATGCTTAACAACAATTAAAGGGGACACAAGCCGCCACATGTCTCCTTTAACACCCACTAACTGTGGTTAAGATTCACTCACCCCTAAGGTTCATCCATTTAACCTTGGTTTTTAGAAAAAAAGAATACTTAGGTCGATTATGCTTAACCACAATTAAAGGGGGTTTTATAAGCCGCCACGTCTCTCCTTTAACACCCACTAACTGTGGTTAAGATTAACTCATCCCTAGGATTCATCCATCTAACCTTGGTTTTTTTTTTAAAATACTTAGGTCGATTATGCTTAACCACAATTAAAATGGGCTCTATAATCTACCACGTGTTCCCTTTAACACCCACTAATTGTGGTTAGATTCACTCACCCCTAGGATTTATCCATCTAACCTTAGTTTTAAGAAAAAATAAAAAATATTAGCCTTAGGTTAATTATATTTAATCCCAGTTAAAGTATATCTATAAGCCGCCACGTGTCTCCTTTAATACACACTAACTATGGTTAAGATTCATTTACCCCTAGAGTTCATCAATCTAACATTGGTTTTTAAAAAAAGAAATAGATATTTCCCTTAAGTTGATACTATTAATCTTGGTTTTGAAAATATATATTAACGTTGGTTACTAAACTCAATTATCATACTTTGTAAAGGATAATTTAGACATTTTAAAACGTTTAAATGATGACATCATCAAAGTCCATCCATGGGGAATCTGTTACAAAAACCAAAATTGAGGGGAGGTCAGCGTAATTTTTGAAAGAAGAGGGGAGGTTTGTGAAATTTCACCAATCCTCATGGGAGGGGAGGGGAGGTGAGTATAATTTACTCATTTTTAAATTTCTTAAACTGGGATATCTTGAAATTCGTCCCAAAATCTAATAATGGTAGGAACCAGCCGGTGGAACCGTAAACTATAAAATCAGTGCCCGATCCAACTAACTGGCCATAAAAACCGTCAAAAGGTGACAAAATACTATTTTCTAAATGTTTTTCTGCAGGTCAATGCAGCCGTGGCCCATGGTTGAACCCGACCGGACCGTCTGGTTGAACCTTCGACTGAGAACCGGCCAGCTTACTGTTCCGAACCCTGGTCCGGTTATAAGAACACTGCTCCATTAAGAGATTCTTACTTTTGCAAAAAAAACAAATAATATATGGAAGGGAGCGGGTTCTCTCAAGTTTCAACTTGAGAGAATCTCTCAAGTTAGAACCCCTAGAGGTCACCACGTGTCTCCTTTGGCACCCCTTAACCATGAGTAAGGTTCACCCACCCTTAGGGTTCACTCACCCATCCCTGGTTTTTTTTTTTATATTAATTATTATTTTTTAAATTAAAAAAACTGCTTTTAGAGCATAAACAGATAATGAAGTACCTTGTCACCATAGAAGTCGAACTCCGGCATACACCCATTGCGTATCAGCCTCTTTTCCTTCCAGAGGTAATATATTGCAAAGGGTATCTGCAATAGCGTATAGAGAAACCCGAGGGCAGCCGTAATAACCACATACCTGTAACCAGTCACATAATTTGAGCATAGTAAGGACATTACAGCCTAGTGCAATACTATAGTGCATTCACAAACGTTATCACAAACTAAAATAATGAATCCCCATGATGTTGTGCATGACTGCACGGTCTCGGGGTGGTCTCCGCCCTAAACGGTCTCTTTAGCAAAATTCGCTTTGTTATGATTAAGCTATAATCGCCTATATTTTGTTACCTGTATGCAATGACATCCTTGAACGTGGTTTTGGTACCGTCACTAAGCGTGAACGTGTTAATAACAAAAAGGACGATAGATCCGGCTAGCAATAAGAGAGTGAGAATCCTCAACACAACGAATGAGATCCGAAAAGCCTTAGAATCCATCAGTTCGACGATGTTTTCAGAGCACCATCACTTTCTATTTCAATGTTTATGTGAATCTTCTAATGTTGACGACAGTGTTTTATAGGCACATACCATAGCGGCCTTCTCTCGGTCATGACGGGTCCTTGGCTGCACCCTACTTGTTTTTCAGAACCTTACTAGGAACGACCGAATTGCCGGATGAGAAAGTTAAACTTAGAACCTGACGGCTATGTAGTCTTGAGAGATACTTAATTTTGTGACTATAAAAATAAATCGGCCAATTACATGCCTAAAGTTGAACAGCAACCGGCTTTGGCTCTTTTTAATTAAGAAGTTCATGACAAACTTGAGATTCTCCCAGGTTATAACGGATGTGAGAGAACATCTGTCCCTTTTCCCTTTTCCATTGTATGTTAACGTTAAGATTAATGCACACTGACGTCAATACTACCGCAAGGACAGATGTTTTCGAGAGAGTTGGTCTCTTTAAGATGGCCTTGGATTCTCTCTCGTGAAGCCAGGAAAGGCTCTTCTCGGGCAACCACAAAATAGGGGACAAGTGGTTGGTGAAGTCATTTCATCGGCCTCATGATTTTGACTTCTCCATGCATTATTTGACACATGGCGATAAAGTGGTGAGATAAAGGAGGAGAGATATCAAATGGGGAGAAGTCAAAATCATGGGGGGAAAATGAAATGACTTCTCCCCTTTTTAACGCCACATGTCCCTTATTCTGTGGTTGCGTGAGACCACCTTTCTACCTTTGCCAGAGACAATCCGAGGCCCTTTGAGACTGACCAATTAGTACTAAGAAACACTATCGTTAGGCCTCGGATTGTCTCTGGCGAAGCCAAAAACCCTTTGTCTGGGCAACCATAGAATAGGGGACAAGTGGTGGAGAAGTCAAAATCATGTGCCCCATGATTTTGACTTCTCCACACATAATATGACACATGGCAATAAAGTGTTGAGATAAAAGGAGGAGAGATATCAAGTGGGGAGAAGTCAAAATCATGGGGAGAAAATGAAATGACTTCTCCCCTTTTTAACACCATATGTCCCCTATTCTATGGTTGCCCAAGAAGGGTTTCTAGCTTTGCCAGAGACAATCCAAGGTAATACTAAGAGGCAATCCTCCCTATTTGGCTGATTACTTCTGGCAAATGCCCGAAAACTACTCTCACGCATAGCCTCTTTGAATGACGTGGGAAGCACTTAAGTAAAGAGAGGTGATAGCATGCATGCTGAAGTATCCTCCATATGGTACATGCACACCTTTTAAATCAACACGTGTACTATTTGACACCCATTAACTGTGATTAAGATTCACTCGTCCCTAAGGTTAAATAATACAATCTTGGTTTTTAGGAAAAAATATTTTAAAAAATTAACCATATGAGTGGTTAATTTTTAACATTTTTTTTAATATTTCAAAATATATATTTTTTAATATTTTTCTAAAAACAAATGTTATATTATTTAACCCTAATGATGAATGAATCTTAATCACAGTTAATATGTGTCAAATAGTAGACGTGATGATATGAGAGGTGTGCATGGACCGTATGGACGATACATGTGCATGCGTTTTATAACCTCTTTAGTTAAGTACTTCCCACGCGTCATTCAAAGAGGCGATGTCATAGATTATCTTTGCTGTTTGGCCAGTGTGTTTGGCCTAGATGTTCCGAGTCCAGGACCCCATTAAGTTTGACAAATCTAACGTCTTAGATCTTTTGGGCTAAGACAAGTAATTGGTCGAATTGTTGGAATTATTATGAGGCAATGGAGTTTTGCTTTGCGAGCAATGCTACGTCCACTTTCTGTCCGCCCTCTGATTGTCTATACTAATTTTATTAAACAAAATAAATGTGATGGGGCTCACAAAAAGTGTCATAATATTTTGTCTTTTTGCATAAAAATAGAAGAGAGTGGACAACTAGAAAGTGGACATTGCATTGCTCGTTGACCTAAGATAGACATTGAAACTGGTAAGGTTGATTGGGTCTAACTCTGACCAAAAAAGAACTAATTACCATCAAGTTCATTGGTGGGGCTTTAGTTGAACCTTTGTTTTTTGTCTTCAATTTGCCCAGTACTCTCATTTTAATCTTTTTAGTGGTATTTTGATTATTTGTATAGTTGTTTGGGGTGAATGATAGGTCTATTAGGGAATATGTTAGGAGTCCACAACAAAGATATTCATACCCCAAGGTAAGCCCACACCTTACAAACCCTAATCCCGAAATCACTCTTGTATAGCCCTAAACGAGTCCTAAAATAAGGAAATAATTAGAAAGACCCAAAAAATGAAAAACTTGAAAAAATTTTCATTTCGTGCGCGGGTCCCGCTCTGGGCGTTCAAATGACCTAAGGAGGCATTCGAATGCCCTCGAGGCCCGTTCAAACGCCTCCCTTCTTTTGAGCCAAAATTCACAAATCTCTACCATGGCAAGAATCCGACAAACATCCCTTGATGTACATTCTCGCTTCACCAACATAATCCAACTGAATGCAAGGTTCCACTTTACCGAACTTGGTGTAAGTCTAAGCAACGCTGAGACCTCTACACCCAAACTATTTCACCCCTATAGAGAAAGATGTCACACCCCCAAAATCCATCCTAAGAGATAGGAGGGACTTTGTGCATGACTAAACATATCATGATGAACCAACCTGCGAAATATACAAAGCCATTGAATTGTTCTAACTATACGCAAAAACTAGAGCTCTTTTGGATGGCCTTAACCTATGCCAAAAACTTGGCCTTAGTCAAGTTGAGGTTGAATTTGATGCTAAAAATCTTGTTGAAGCTTGGAAGGGTTCTTTAAGTTATCCTTGGAATGCATGGTATTCGAATAAGAAGATTCATCAAGAGTTGAATATTTGGTCTTCTTTTACTCACATCTATAGAGAAGCTAACAAGGTAGCTGATTTTCTCGCTAATAAAGTCTATAATACTCAATTTTCAAGTGAATTTTTCCAGGATATTGATAATCCTCCTAGACTTAAAGCTCTTATATCTCTTAATAAAGCAGCTTTTGGTTATGTCAGAATGGTTAATAGGGTTTGAGTCAATTGGTTTGTTTTTGTATAGGGGTAAGGTTTATATCCCCCCCACCCCAACCCCTCCCTTTTTTTTTTGTTTTTCCTTATTCTTGGCTTGTCTTTGTAGGGGTAAGGTTTTATGTCCCCCCCCCCAATGCATTGTTGTTTCTTTTTAAGTCCTTGTAGGGGTAAGGTTTTATGTCCCCCCCCAATTTTGATTTTATTATTAATAAATTTTGGTAGGGGTCCGCCAAACCCCCCCACTCCTTCTGAGTGGCTTTTATCAAAAAAAAAATTTATATATATACAAAGCCATAAAATAGCGGAAGCGTAACAATTTTTTTTTTCTTTTATATATACCAACTGTATTCTAAGTTCCAAAGTACAAAACTAATGACTTAAGACATATACGAGTAATTCCCAAAAGAATTCCCAAAATACATTTCACTCTCTCTCTCTCATCTCTCAATAATACCCCGGATAGAGGCATAGAGCCAAATGTTAAGATCCCTATCACCCTCAGGACAGCCGCCTATCAACTCTTCAACATACTCCTCCTCGACCCATGGTTCTGGAAAACATATATCAAAATGACCTACCGAAGATAATAGTTCAGTTGAGCATGAAATACTCAGCATATACAAACACTAAGGTAGCAAGTAGTAGACATTAATAATAACATGTTTTACAATTCAAGACATAATGGACAATTCAATGAAATAGGCGAAACAAGCATACTTGAATATTCAAATAAGGAAACTATGACACTTTTTAAAATATGGCATGTGCAAGCTTTTCAAAATTTTACTTCTAAACAATACTATACAAGCTCTACTTTGAGACATTCCTTTCAAAACAAAATGTTTCCCTTTTCGGAACACCTTATGAGACGAGTTCTTACAAGATAAAGTGTTTCCCTTTTTAGAACACCTTATGAGACGAGTTCACTTTACAAAACTTTACAAGCTAGGCTTAAAGCCCTTGATTTCTTTGAGTATCTTACAACAAAGTATTTATGTTCAAAACACCTTTGAGACAAATTCCTCTTTACAAAACTTTACAAACAAGGTATCAAGCCCTTGAATAAAAAACTTTACAAGCGAAGCATCAAGCCCTTGAGTTCTTTCAAAACCAAATTCTACTTTGAGAAAATCTTCCATTTGAGACAAAACTCCTTTTCAAACCAAAAATCATTCTTTAAAACAAAACTCATGTTGATTCAAAACAAAAGTCTCAACATGGAAGTGCACGTGATCATTTGTGAGCAACAACAAGTAAAATCCCTTATCGTTTAATCATAGAGTCATAGTTTACAAAAATCAAGGTCATAGACCTTGATTTGCCAAGAATCAAACAAACCTAATTTCTATTAATGAAATACAACAAGCAAGGTTTAGTAGAGTGTATCTACCTTGGAAAGGTTGAAACCCCTTTGATCTTAAAGATTGAGATGGTTGAGAAGCTTGGAGGAGTAAAATCGAGCTTGAGGAAGAAGATCCACCCTCAGGGAAGAAGATCGAAGCCTTGGGATGCAAGAATCGTGCTCCTCTTGATCTCAAATGAAAAACCCCTTTTGAAAACCCTAGCTCTCTCCCTTTTTCTCTCAAAATATATTTCTCAAAGTGTTAAAACCCTTAATCCCACGAAAATTGGGTATTTATAAGGTTAGGTTTGAAAATATCATGGTTATACCCTTTAAAAAATCCCCTTTTCGTGATCCTTGCGCATGTATACGTCGACATGGGGTTTCTAGGTGTTGACATGGGGTTCCATACGTCGACGTAGGGGATTTTTGAGCATTCTATTCGTCCAAACATCAACATTTCTGTAACGACCCCAAAATCCCACAAGGCTAAAATAGGACTTTAGGATCGCCACATTACTTAACCTGCTTAAAATCCATGACATGCAAGGCACACTAACACGAGTCTCCAAAAATGAGGATGATAAAATTTCCGATATATCAACTGTAACCCACTAAATAGCACGAGTCTATAGTCAACAAATACAACCCACTAAAACCAAAGAGTCTGATACACAACTAAAAAAAATCTACTAAGCAACATCTACTCAAGTCTAATACAACTCTCTCAATCAAATGAAATAAAAACTAAGAGGTGTAGCCACCCAAGTCTCTGGCTCCCTCCTCAGAAGGCTCACCTTCACCTCCTTCCTCTGCGTATGTTTCCTCAACCCACGGCTCCGCCGTGTACTCCTGCTCTAAACCTGCCAAGACAAAGTCCGGCTGAGTACAAAGGTACTCATTGTATATAAAATCCAACCAACAATAATAATATACCTGCACTTAGTTAGAAACATATCCAATAACATAATAACATAATCAGAGTGCGGAAGAACGTGTGCGCATATACATCATATCATCACCTTGACTCTTGTACTTGTGAGAATCTTAGACTTGGAAGACAATACACTTATGAGTTGCTTATGCTTATAAGATCTCGTGCTTGTGAGATGTTTATGCTTATGCACTTATTCAGATCATACAATGATGGGACATGCCGTTCTTGGCGGATACGGACCATGTCTAAGAATCAAATGGTTGACATGCCGTTCTTGGCGGATACGGACCATGCCTATGAATCAAATGTAATTGACATGCCGTTCTTGGCGGATACGGACCATGCCATGCTTATGCTTATTCAGAATGTCATACGTATGTCATGCTCATGCTTGTGATCCACATGTGTGACTTGTGAGACTCTTATCTTAACATACACGTGCATATATGCTTAAGTGTCAAAATTAACATTCGAGTTGGTAATTGCTTAGATTCCGATCTCCCACCATGGAAACTCCACTATACTGTCCCATACCAAATAGTTAGAGAATTCCAGGTTTGAGAGATGTTCTTCTAAGTTCTTACCTTCCCGACTATCAATTTCGATGCAAATAATTAGACATACTTAACAAACAATTCACATATACATATCTTATCATAATTCATATCGCAATTCATAATCAATTTACCACCATTTCATAAGAGTATAATAGCATTTATCCTTTCAAGCATTTTCACAAACACCTTGTGTACGCATAATATGAATCCATTTCCCTTCTATATTTTCAAGCATTCATCAAACCATAATTCATCCATACAATCAATTCACTATTCACATCCACATATTAATCCCATCCTCCATACATTTCCCATCCTCCATATATTCTATCCACATCCAATCCACATTTCCATCCACATTTCCATCAATAATTAGCTTACTTCATAGAAAATTTGGGGAAAATGCATTTAATCTCCATTCTATCATTTCTATCAAATTAATATTCACAAAACATTAAAATAGAGTTGATTAGGATAGTATATCGACCTTAGGAATCCTTCCCTTGGATTCAAAACGCTCCCGAGGAGATTTGGAGAAGCTTTGAGGACGATCTCCAAGCTTTCCTTTCAATCTTCTAGCAACCTCCTTCTTCTCCAAGCAACCCTCTTCCTCAAACCCTAAATTTCCTCCCCCTTTTTGCCAAATTAGGTTAGAAATAGGTAGAGTATTTTAATATTTCGAGTAGGACCCCCTATTTATAACCTCAAGGTCTGAGAACAAAAAGACCAAAACGCTCATACTAAAATTATGTAAAAATCACGAAAGACCAAGCGATCGGTGGTTATGACCGATTGATCGGTTCTCAACCGAGCTATCGGTGCTCTTGACCGGGCGATCGGTCAAAAAAGCACTCATTGGAAATTTTCCCCATAGAAAATTTTGGACCAGTCGATAGATACCGATCAACCGGTTTTAGACCGATCGATCGCTACTTCTGACCGAGCGATCGGTGGCCTACAGATTTTTGACCCGCTTTACTGTTTCGGCCATAACTTTTGACTCGTTCGTCGGATTTCGACGATTCAACTTGCGTTGGATTCGTCTTTCGAAAACGAACATTTTTGGTATTTTAGAATTTCTAAATTCCACTTAATTAATAGACTAAATTATCCCCAAAGTTGACTGATCTGCAATTCCATTAGATAAAACCCACCATTGACTTGGCTTAAACTCAAAATAAGGAAAAACATTAAACATGAACTTCAAAGAGGGTTCCAACACCTTTCTAATGGTTCAAGAATCACTCAATTCCAGTAAACGGTACCAAAACTAGAGCTTCCTAAAGTTTAGGGTGTGATATGACATCCCTCCGTTACAAGTTTGATTAAGCTTAGTTTACACCACACCAAATAAATATATAATACAATAAACATCAAAACATCACAAGGACAATAATACCCCTAATACAATGAAGTAAAAACATGAAAAAGATTCGGGGTCTCTACATCCTCCCCCCGTTAAAAGAATTTCATCCTCGAAATTACGTACCTTAGGTGAATAAATGTGGGTACTTTTCGCGGACTTTGGCTTCTCGCTCCCAAGTAGCCTCTTCTCTAGAGTGATGCTCCCATTGCAAGAGCACAAGAGGAATGACCTTTGAACGCAAAACTTGCTCTTTTAGGTCCAAAATTCGAGCCGGTTGCTCCACTAGAGTCAAATCTTCCCGAATTTCCAACGGTTCCAAATGAATGACATGTGAAGGATCAGCAATGTACTTCCTCAACATAGAGATGTGAAAGACATTATGCACACCTTCCATGTGAGGTGGCAAGGCGACCCGATAAGCAACTTCCCCGACTCGGGTGATGATCTCAAAAGGACCCACATATCTCGGACTAAGCTTGCCCCGTTTGCCGAATCTCATCACCCCCTTCGTAGGTGAGATCTTTACAAACACAAAATCTCCAACTTGGAACTCAAGATCTCTCCTCCGAGTATCGGCATAGCTCTTTTGTCTACTCTGAGCTGCCTTCAACCTCTCACTGATCAACTAAACTCTCTATCCACAGTCTGACCAATGAGCTCGGGACCCAAAAGCTTCCTCTCGCCAACTTCGTCCCAACACAAAGGTGAACGACAACTCCTCCCATAAAGTGCCTCAAACGGAGCCATCTGAATGCTTGCTTGATAGCTGTTGTTGTAGGCAAACTCAACCAATGGCAAGTGATCAACCCAACTACCCTGAAAGTCTAACATGCAAGCTCGTAGCATGTCCTCTATGATCTGGTTCACTCTCTCAGTTTGCCCAGCTGTCTGCGAATGAAATACCGTACTAAAATCCAAATGGGAACCCATGGCTTGCTGAAAACTCTTCCAGAATCTGGATGTAAATCTCGGATCTCGATTAGAAACAATGCTAACTGGCACTCCATGCAAACGAACTATCTCCTTGATATAGATGTTAGCCAATTGATTGGAGTTGAAAGTGTTCCGATATGGAAGAAAGTGAGCTGATTTAGTCAATCGGTCAACCACAACCCAAATGGCATCAAAGTTCTTGGCCGTCTTTGGCAAACCAACAACAAAATCCATGGAGATATTTTCCCACTTCCACTCGGGAATAGGAAGAGACTGAAGAAGTCCTGCCGGCCTCCTGTGTTCGGCCTTCACCTGCTGACACACCAAACACTTGGATACAAAGGTAGCCACAACTTTCTTCATACCTTTCCACCAGAAATACTTCTTAAGGTTCTGGTACATCTTAGTACCTCCCGGATGCACGGTGTACTTGGACTTGTGTGCTTCATCCAGAATCTCCCTTCTTAAATCCTCATCATCCGGAACACAAAGTCTACCCTTGAAACAAACTCCACCATCCCTCCAAGAGAAATCCTCAAACCCGCTGTTAAGCGACTTATTCATAGCAGCGTGCAGTTCTCCATCATTCCACTGCAGGTCTTTAATCCTGTTCAATAAGGTTGGCCTGACCATAATGTTAGCCAACAAGGCTCCAGATGCTCCCACACTGAAACCCGCATCAAGGCTAGACACCTCTTCTAGTAACTTCCATTCTTGGACCATCAAGTATGCCAAGAACCCAGTAGGTCTCCTACTTAGAGCATCTGCCACTACATTCGCTTTCCCCGGGTGGTACTGGATAGAGCAATCATAATCCTTGAGGAATTCCACCCAACGACGCTGCCTCAAATTCAGCTCTTTCTGCGAGAATAAATACTTTAGACTTTTGTGGTCGGTGAAAACTTCAAACTGCGCACCGTACAAGTAGTGTCTCCAGATCTTAAGAGCAAAAACCGAGGCTGCTAACTCCAAATCATGGGTAGGATAGTTCTTCTCGTGGTCTTTCAACTGCCGAGAAGCATAGGCAATCGCCTTCCCGTGTTGCATAAGAACACAACCTAACCTAACGAGTGAGGCATCACTATACACCACAAAACCTTCACTACCCGATGGAACAGTCAAGATCGGAGCAGTGGTGAGACGCTTCTTCAACTCAAGAAAACTCTTCTCACATTTCTCATTCCACTCGAATCTAGCGTTCTTTCGAGTTAGATGAGTAAGCGGAGCTGTCAAACTGGAAAATCCTTCTACAAATCTTCGATAATATCCAGCTAGGCCCAAGAAACTTTGAACCTCTGTAATACTCTTTGGCCTTCCCCATCCTTCCACTGCTTCTATCTTAGCAGGGTCAACTGAAATCCCCTCTTCTGACACCACATAGCCTAGAAAAGCTACATTTTCTAGTCAAAACTCGCACTTGCTAAGCTTAGCCTATAGCTTATGCTCACGGAGTGTCTTCAGTGTGATCTGGAGATGCATCTCATGCTCCTTCTGTGTCCTGGAGTACACTAGAATGTCATCCACAAACACGATCACAAAGCGGTCCAGAGTCGACTTGAAGATTCTGTTCATGAGATCCATGAATGCTGCCGGGGCATTTGTCAAACCGAATAGCATGACTAGGAATTCAAAATGCCCATATCTGGTCCTGAATACAGACTTAGGCACATCTTCCGCCTTTATCTTCAGTTGATGGTAGCCTGACCTTAAGTCGATCTTGGAGAAATATTTAGCTCCTTGCAACTGATCAAACAAGTCATCGATCCTAGGTAAATGATATTTGTTCTTGATAGTGACCTTGTTCAGTTGCCGATAGTCGATGGACATCCTCATCGAACTATCCTTCTTCTTCACAAACAACACTGGAGCTCCCTAAGGTGATACACATGAGCGGATAAATCCCAGACCAAGCAATTCGTCAATCTGCTCCTTAAGCTCTTTCAACTCTGCTGGAGCCACCCTATATAGCGCTTTAGAGATGGGTGCCGTACCCGGAGCCAACTCAATTGCAAACTCTACTTCTCTATCCGGTTGCAAACCCAGTAAGTCTTTAGGGAAGACATCCATGAATTCCTCTATAATAGGGATACTTGAGGAATCTGGTGCTTCCGAGGTAGTAAGACTCAATGCCGTAAAACGAGCTAAGTCTTTCTTCTTCAACCCTTGGAAACAGAAAGAAGGCTCACTGATTGGTCTAAAGTTGACTACCTTCCCAAAATAGTCAACATGCCCATGGTATTTGGAAAGCCAATCCATGCCTAGTATGACGTCGAAGTCTTGAAACTCAAGGACAATCAGATCAGCCGGCATCTCTCTCTGACCTACTTGAATGTCGCAATCTCGATAGACCTTATCAGTGATGACTGAACTACCGACAGGAGTAGTGATAGACAATTCACGATCTAACAGACTTGGCTCCATCAGAAACTCTCGTGCAAAACTAGGTGTAACGAAGGAGTGAGTGGAACCAGTATCGATCAAAACATGAGCGAGGAAATCATTTATCAACAATGAGCCTGAATTAATACACAAAGCTAATTTGTCAAATCATGAATACATACATGCATCTTACATCATACCACATAACATTTAATATCACACACATAGCATCAGAACAATATTTTAATTGACTAAAACACAATTAAACATACCCTGCACAACGTCGTCGGACGTCTGTGCATCCCGCTCCGAGGTAGCAAACACTCGACCCTGAGCTGGCTGGCGAGGCTGCTGAGGTCTAGGACCTTGTGGTGGCCTCTGCTATGTGGACTGCCTACCTGGGGGCCTGAATCCCTGTGGCTGAGTCGACTGAAGCCCCTGCTGAATGCGGAGTGGGCAATCTCGGATCCGGTGTGAGACCTCTCCACAATGGAAACAACCTCCAGTAATTGCCCTACACTCTACCACTCTATGCCTCTTTCCGCACTGGCTGCATGCATCATACAACTGGGTACCAGCAGTAGGCGGAGCCACCTGAGATGCTCGAGGGGCTGCCTGAGTAGGCCTCTGATACGGGGTAGGTCTAGCAATGGGCATAGGACTTGCTATCCTCGACCTCTTGTCCTGGGGGACAAACCTGCTTGCTTGCATCTTCTCCCTCTTCTTCAAAAATTCCTGTGAATTCTTCTCAGCTATCAAGGCGCGCTAATACACCTCCCTACATGTTTCAAGTTGAAGTATCGAAATCTTCTCCCGGATAAAATCCTTCAAGCCTCGCTCAAACCTCTTTGCCTTCATTCTCTCCGTAGCAATCAAGTGAGGAGCGAACCTAGAAAGCTCTACAAACTTGGCCTCATACTCGGCCACTGACATCCTCCCTTGCTCCAAGGTAGAGAATTCAATCTTCTTCTGATCTCTCACAAACACCGGGAAGTATCTCTCGTAGAAGATGTCGAGGAACTCTCCCCAAGTCCACTCTTGTCCAGCTCGCACCTCATTCCTCTGCCTAGATGCTGCCCTCCACCAATGCTCTGCTTCGCCTTCCACGACGAAGGAGGCCTATTTCACCCTCTGCTCATCGGTGGCCTCAAGCACGGAGAAAATCTTCTCTAGTTGCATGATCCACAATTCGGCAACTGAGGGATCCGTACTACCATAGAAGGCTGGAAGACTCATCCTCCTAAAAGCTTCCACTCCGTTATGACGGGGTGGGTGAACATCAATCTGCCTCTCTTGCCTAGCTTGACCAGCCGCTAGTAATGCAATTTGCTGAGCCATAATTTCAGCCTGCCTCTCCATGGTTGCAGCAATAGCTTCCATGGCCTGACCCACATTTGCCTGGGGGGTACCGTCAGGAGTATCCCCATCAGTCACACTGCCTCCTCCATTCCAATTATTTCTTCCACCTCTTCTCATGCTTACAATCCTGAGAAGAAGAAAACAATCTATTTAGAACACACTCACATAAATTCCTAAGTCTACGCTTAATCAAAACTCAATCCTCAACAATTTTAAAGTCCTGAACTTGATGTTGCTTCCCTAAGGTTCACATCTTCTTATACCCTACACTTAATATCTTAGCCCTAAGGACTCTAATGCCTTGAGCTCTGATACCACCTCTGTAACGACCCCAAAATCCCACAAGGTTAAAATAGGACTTTAGGATCGCCACATTACTTAACCTGCTTAAAATCCATGACATGAAAGGCACACTAACACGAGTCTCCAAAAATGAGGATGATAAAATTTCCGATATATCAAATGTAACCCACTAAATAGCACGAGTCTATAGTCAACAAATACAACCCACTAAAACCAAAGAGTCTGATACACAACTAAAAAAAATCTACTAAGCAACATTACTCAAGTCTAATACAACTCTCTCAATCAAATGAAATAAAAACTAAGAGGTGTAGCCACCCAAGTCTCTGGCTCCCTCCTCAGAAGGCTCACCTTCACCTCCTTCCTCTGCGTATGTTTCCTCAACCCACGGCTCCGCCATGTACTCCTGCTCTAAACCTGCCAAGACAAAGTCCGGCTGAGTACAAAGGTACTCGATGTATATAAAATCCAACCAACAATAATAATATACCTGCACTTAGTTAGAAACATATCCAATAACATAATAACATAATCAGAGTGCGGAAGAACGTGTGCGCATATACATCATATCATCACCTTGACTCGTGTACTTGTGAGAATCTTAGACTTGGAAGACAATACACTTATGAGTTGCTTATGCTTATAAGACCACGTGCTTGTGAGATGTTTATGCTTATGCACTTATTCAGATCATACAATGATGTGACATGCCGTTCTTGGCGGATACGGACCATGTCTAAGAATCAAATGGTTGACATGCCGTTTTTGGCAGATACGGACCATGCCTATGAATCAAATGTAATTGACATGCCGTTCTTGGCGGATACGGACCATGCCATGCTTATGCTTATTCAGAATGCCATACGTATGTCATGCTCATGCTTGTGGTCCACATGTGTGACTTGTAAGACTCTTATCTTAACATACACGTGCATATGTGCTTAAGTGTCGAAATTAACATTCGAGTTGGTAATTGCTTAGATTCCGATCTCCCACCATGGAAACTCCACTATACTGTCCCATACCAAATAGTTAGAGAATTCCCGGTTTGAGAGATGTTCCTCTAAGTTCTTACCTTCCCGACTATCAATTTCGATGCAAATAATTAGACATACTTAACAAACAATTCACATATATATATCTTATCATAATTCATGTCGCGACCCACAACCCACCCTAGGAGTTAGAGTGAACTTTGGACGACTAATCATGGATTTCATGACTTGCTTGACAACCAACCTACAAAAATCCACAGAGCATATACAATAGAGGACAATAAAGCGGAGTCATAACCAATAAGCACAGCGGAAGTCTACCAAACCTCTATGTATATACATACGCAAATCCAAGTTTATACAAAATTCAACCAAAAGGAAATGCGGACAGACCCGCCAAAATACATGGATATAAACTCTCATCTCACCCACAGCTAATCCACTCAGAATCTACAACCACCTATTGGTAACCCTCTACTGGAGGTTCCTCCAAAGGCTCCTCGACGTACTCCTCCTCCACCCATGGACCAGGAGCACATACATCAAATGGGACAGCAGCTCCCTCAGAACCTGCCGACATAAGAAGTACGGCTGAGCATGGAATACTCAGCGGGTACTAATACTAACCAATAGTCATAGCATATGGATAGCATACATAAAACAGGAAACAATTCATATCATACAAGGAAGTAAAGCAATTTATAATCATGCTTGTAATTCGTAGAAAACCGATAAAACCTCTTGAAAACATCGTGCACTTGACTTGGCTTGAAATCTCTTTTCGTACTTGAAAGCTTGTCTTGTCTATCTTGCTTGATTCTTGTATGCCGTGTCATTTCATGCATGTCATGCGTGCTTGCTTGTGATCATGTAACTTGTGAGATACACTTGTGAGATGTCCTTGTGAGATGCGCTTGAGAGGGAAGGGAGACCCTTCTTTATGCAATGCACTTGCGAGGGAAGGGAGACCCTTCTTCATGATATGTATGTACTTGCGAGGGAAGGGAGGCCCTTCTTCATGATATGCACTTGTGAGTGAGGGGAGACCCCTCGTGGAATGTTGGTTCTTGTCCTCTTGTGAAAAGCGAGGTAAAACATATCGTAGGATATGTCCCACCTCTAACCATGTTCTTGAAAACCCCGATAAATCATGTCATGCATGCCGTGCTCGTGGGAACCGTGTACATACTTGCATTTAAATTTAAAGATGACATTTGGGTAATTTCACAACACATATAGTATCAATGATTGAGCAATGTAATATTCATATCATTCAGGGAAAGCAGGAAACACACTATCATAGGCCCTAGCAATAATCAGAATTTATTAGGCATGCATTTACTAATTTACAGCTCACTTTATTCACTTTGGCATTTCATCAAACATTGTGTGTTCATTATGGATTTATCCTACAACATGCTTTTCTAGATGGGTTTTACTCAAATCATACATGTATGTTCATTATTGGAACAGTGCCCTTCCCCATTTGTTCATCACACACAACCATTGGCATCCAATCGCCCATTCCATCTTCATTCACCATTCACAACCATCCATCTCATAGCACATGTGTAAATAAAGGAAAAATAAAGAGAAATGAAGGGAGAGGAGGAACTATAACTAGGAGGGTAGTAAGAAGTACCGACCTTGAAGAAATAAGGAAGAAATCCCTCTTCCAAACGACTGTGAGTTGCTGCCCTAGCTTAGAACACGAGCTTTGCACGAGGTTGAACTGAGATCTTGAAGAAAGCGGGCTTGAGGTTGATCTAGGGTTTCAAAACCCTTTGATTTCTCTCCAAAATGGAAACCCTATGTTGGAATCGCCTTCTCTCCTTTCTCCTATTCTCTCAAACTCTCTAAGTGTCGAATGATGCCCAAAGGCTCGGGTTAAACTCTTAAGGTAAGAGTGGACCGACCAAAAGACCCTAATACCCTTACTGAATTTTCTGTAAAAACACAAGTGCTGAACACGTTGAGCTGTGAACACTGCTGAACACGTTGTGCTGTGAACAGTGCCAACTCGTTGTGCTGTGAATAGTGCCAACTCGTTGTGCTGTGAACAGCGCCAACTCGTTGTGCTGTGAACAGCGCCAACTCGTTGTGCTGTGAATAGCGCCAACTCGTTGTGCTGTGAATAGTGCCAACTCGTTGTGTTGTGAACAGCGCCAACTCGTTGTGCTGTGAATAGCGCCAACTTGTTGTGCTGTGAATAGTGCTGAACACGTTGTGCGTTGTGAAGGGTGCCGTGCCCGTTGTCACGTCGTGTCGCGTAGTCCGTTGTCTTATGTACAACGTGCCCGTTGTGCTGTACAACGTACCCGTTGTGAGCTGTACAACGGATGCACAACGTATACGTTATCAAAGTACGTTGTCTATGCTACGTTATCAGAGTACGCCCTTAGCGCCTTCCGAGCTACGGTTTCCTACAGGTCCAGACTGTTTTGGCCATATCTTTTGACTCGTTCGTCCGATTTTGACGATTCAACTTGCGTTGGGCTCGTACTTCGAAAAGGAACCTTTCTGACATTTCAAAATTTCCAAATTTCTTCCTTATTTATTAATTATACCTCTTTAAAGACAAAATGACAACGAAAGTGTCATGCATTAACTGTGAAAAGGTCAGGGGCTCTACATCCTCCCCCCCTTACAAAAATTTCGTCCTCGAAATTCAGACTCTACTTGCATTACAAACCAAAAAGAACATTACAAGTCATATACAGACTTCATACAAAAACTCATTCAATTAATTCTGGGTACTTTGCTTTGACTTCGGCTTCACGCTCCCATGTAGCTTCTTCCCGAGCATGGTGTTGCCATTGCACAAGAACCAAAGGGATTGTCTTGTTGCGAAGCACCTGCTTTCTTCGATCCAAAATCTGAACCGGCTCTTCAATCAAGGTGAGGTCCTCTCGAATCTCCAACAGTTCTAAGTCTATGACATGCGAAGGATCCGCAATGTACTTCCGAAGCATAGACACATGAAAGACGTTGTGAACTGCGGCCATGTGAGGTGGGAGAGCTACCCTGTAAGTAACCTCACCCACTCGTGTGATAATCTCAAAAGGCCCAACATACCGAGGACTGAGCTTGCCTCGCTTTCCAAATCTCATGATCCCTTTGCTAGGAGATACTTTCACAAAAACTTGATCCCCTACTTGAAATTCCAAGTCCCTACGGCGTGTGTCCGCATAACTTTTCTGGCGATCTTGAGCGGCTTTCAATCGATCCCAAATGATCTTAACTGTGTTTGCAGTTTGCTCAATCAACTCCGGACCAAGTATTTTCCTTTCTCCTACCTCATCCCAATAGAGAGGAGACCTACAACTTCGCCCATACAAGGCCTCAAATGGTGCCATTTGGATACTTGCCTGATAGCTGTTATTATAGGCAAATTCAACCAAAGGCAAGTGCTCTTCCCAACTGCCTCTGAAATCCAACATACAAGCCCGAAGCATGTCTTCAATGACTTGGTTCACTCTCTCGGTTTGTCCATCCGTCTGTGGATGAAAAGCGGTGCTGAAATCAAGTCGGGAACCCATAGCCTCCTGGAAGCTTTTCCAGAATCGTGATATGAATCTTGGATCCCGATCTGACACAATACTAACGGGCACTCCGTGCAACCTCACCACTTCCTTGATGTACAAAGCGGCCAACTGACTAGAGTTGAAAGTAGTTCGGTAAGGTAAGAAGTGCGCAGACTTTGTCAGACGGTCTACTACAACCCAAATTGCATCTGACGCCCTTTGCCGTTTTTGGCAAGCCAACTATGAAATCCATGGATATGTTCTCCCATTTCCACTCGGGAATAGGAAGAGAATGCAATAGACCGGCGGGTCGCATGTGTTCTGCTTTCACCTGTTGGCACACTAAGCACTGTGCCACATATTCTGCAACATCCCTCTTCATATTCCGCGACCAAAAGTGACTCTTGAGGTTCCGGTACATCTTTGTACCCCCTGGATGCACTGTGTACTTCGAACGGTGTGCTTCATCCAAAATCTCTCTTTAAAGATCTGCATTGGCTGGGACGCACAGCCTTCCCTTGAATGTGATAGCACCCCGACTAGTGAGAGAGAAGTCCTCACTACCCTTAGCAACTTCCTTGTCCCGATAAGCCAACAATTCAGCATCCGTGGCTTGGTATTCTTGGATCAAATCTATAATGTATGGCCGAACCGTGACATTTGCCAAGATAGGACTACGGACAGAGTCATTCACACTAATGTCCAGATTTGCCAAGTCTTCAAGTAGCTTCCATTCTTGCACTAACATGCATGCTAATAACCCCGGAGGTCTTCTACTCAAAGCATCAGCCACCACATTTGCCTTACCCGGGTGGTATTGAATGGTACAATCATAATCTTTCAAAAATTTCATCCAACGCCGTTGCCTTAGATTCAACTCCTTTTGGGAAAAGAGATACTTGAGACTCTTGTGATCGGTAAACACATAGAACTCCACCCCATAAAGGTAATGACGCCAAATCTTAAGTGCAAACACGACCACAGCAAGCTCCAAGTCGTGCATGGGATAATTCTTCTCATGCTCCTTCAATTGCCTTGATGCATAGGCAATGATTTTCTTGTGCTGCATGAGTACACACCCAAGTCCAACGTGTGAGGCATCACTATACACCTCATACCCATAAGGTCCAGATGGCACAGTAAGGACAGGGGCTGTAGTAAGCCTCTTCTTCAGTTCCGTGAAACTGATCTCGCACTTATCACTCCATACAAACTTGGCGTTCTTCCTTGTCAAGTAAGTGAGCGGTACTGCAAGGCTAGAGAAACCTTCCACGAATCTCCTGTAGTAGCCTGCCAATCCAAGAAAACTGCGTATCTCAGTAACACTCTTGGGCCTCGCCCAACTCATAACTGCTTCGATCTTCTTCGGATCTACCGAGATACCTTCTGCAGAAACAACGTGGCCTAGGAATGCCACCTCTTCCAACCAAAACTCACACTTGCTAAGTTTGGCGTATAGCTTGTGCTCTCTTAGCATTTCCAAAGCAAGGCATAGGTCGCGTGTGTGATCTTCCCGTGTCTGGGAATAGACCAAAATGTCATCAACAAATACAATCACGCACCTATCAAGATATGGCCGGAACACCCGGTTCATCAAATCCATAAAGGCTGCCGGCGCGTTCGTGAGTCCAAAAGGCATCACCAAGAACTCGTAGTGTCCATACCGAGTCCTGAAAGCAGTTTTGGGAACATCTTCCACCTTAATCTTCAACTGGTGATAACCCGATCGAAGGTCTATCTTCGAGAAAAATCTCGCTCCCTTCAACTGATCGAACAAGTCATCAATCCTAGGCAAGGGATACCTATTCTTTATAGTGACTTTGTTCAATTGCCTGTAATCGATGCACATCTGCATCGAGCCATCTTTCTTCTTAACAAACAACACCGGGGCACCCCACGGTGAGACACTTGGTCGAATGAAACCAAGACCTTGTAATTCTTCCAACTGGGTCTTTAACTCTTTGAGTTCAATAGGGGCCATTCTGTACGGAGCCCTGAAAACAGGAGCTGTGGCTGGTGCAAGTTCGATCACAAACTCAATCTCCCTGTCTGGAGGCAATCCTGGCAACTCCTCTGGAAATACATCCAGGAACTCACTCACAACCGGAATAGTCGATGAGTCCTTTGCCTCGGGGTTAGCTAAGCTCAACGCCGCAAAACGAGCAATAGATCTACTTTTCAACCCGCGAAAGTGGAATGGTTTTCCTTCTACTGGCTTGAAGAGTACCATTTTCTCAAAGCAAGCTACATGCCCATGATGTGGTGCTAACCAATCCATTCCCAATATAACATCAAAGTCTTGGAATCCAAGGACGATGAGATCAACCGCCAACTCATGGCTTCCAACTTGGACCACACTATTTCTATACACTTTATCTGCCAATACTGTTTTGCCGAGAGGAGTCGAAATGGCTAACTCCGGTTCTAGCTGACTTGGCTCTACCGAAAAGCCTTCTGAAAAACTCGGCGAGACAAACGAATGAGTAGACCCGGTATCAATCAATACTCGAGCCAAATACTCATTGACTAGTAGGGTTCCTTGCACTACATCGTCAGATGCAAGTGCATCACCCTCTGTTAAGGCAAAAACTCACCCCTGGTTCGCCTGGCGAGACTGAGGTGTAGACCGGGTAGTCTGAGATGACGCCTGATATGATCCTGCTGGGCGTGCTGGTGGCCTAATCCCCTGAGACTGGCCTGATAAATGCCGACTGGGGCAATCCCTGATCATATGGCCCTGGCGACCACAATGAAAGCATCCACCCGATGCCCTTCGGTAATCTCCTCCTGCCGGGTGCCTTCGGCCGCATGAAGTGCAGACCTCATGTGTATAAGTCGGAGGGGCTGGAAGAGCCTGAGGTCGCGGTGCCTGCGGCACATACTGCCGGGGAGCTGGAGGCGCATAAGATGGCCTCATCGGTGGTGTTGGCCACGCATACTGATAAGGGCCGGTACGAGTCCGCCTCTCTGGAGGTGCTGAACTAATAGCTTGGCCTCTTGCCAACTCCCTCTTCTTGGACACTGTCTCTGAATTGGCCTCAACCAATAAGGCCTTGTCTACTACCTCAGGGTAGGTAGCATGTCTGAAAACCGAAACCTTCTCCATGATAACATCTTTAAGCCCTTGCTCAAACCTTCTTGCCTTCATTGCCTCGGTGGCAATCATATGTGTCGCGAAGCGTGATAGCTCCGAGAACTTGGCCTCGTATTGTGCCACCGACATCACACCTTGCTCGTTGTGCTGTGAATAGCGCCAACTCGTTGTGCTGTGAATAGTGCTGAAAACGTTGTGCGTTGTGAAGGGTGCCGAGCCCGTTGTCACGTCTTGTCGTGCATAGTGCTGAGCTTGTAGTCCGTTGTCTTATGTACAACGTGCCCGTTGTGCTGTACAACGTACCCGTTGTGAGCTGTACAACGTACCCGTTGTGAGCTGTACAACGGATGCACAACGTATACGTTATCAGAGTACGTTGTCTGTGCTACGTTATCAGAGTACGCCCTTAGCGCCTTCCGAGCTACGGTTTCCTACAGGTCCAGACTGTTTTGGCCATATCTTTTGACTCGTTCGTCCGATTTTGACGATTCAACTTGCATTAGGCTCGTACTTTGAAAAGAAACCTTTCTGAAATTTCGAAATTTCGAAATTTCTTCCTTATTTATTAATTATACCTCTTTAAAGGCAAAATGACAATGAAAGTGTCATGCATTAACTGTGAAAAGGTCAGGGGCTCTACAATTCATATCGCAATTCATAATCAATTTACCACCATTTCATAAGAGTATAATAGCATTTATCCTTTCAAACATTTTCACAAACACCTTGTGTACGCATAATATGAATCCATTTCCCTTCTATATTTTCAAGGATTCATCAAACCATAATTCATCCATACAATCAATTCACTATTCACATCCACATATTAATCCCATCCTCCATACATTTCCCATCCTCCATATATTCTATCCACATCGAATCCACATTTCCATCAATAATTAGCTTACTTCATAGAAAATTTGGGGAAAATGCATTTAATCTCTATTCTATCATTTCTATCAAATTAATATTCACAAAACATTAAAATAGAGTTGATTAGGATAGTATATCGACCTTAGGAATCCTTCCCTTGGATTCAAAATGCTCCCGAGGAGATTTGGAGAAGCTTTGAGGACGATCTCCAAGCTTTCCTTTCAATCTTCTAGCAACCTCCTTCTTCTCCAAGCAACCCTCTCCCTCAAACCCTAGGTTTTCTCCCACTTTTTGCCAAATTACGTTAGAAATAGGTAGAGTATTTTAATATTTCGAGTAGGACCTCCTATTTATAACCTCAAGTTCTGAGAAAAAAAAGGCCAAAATGCCCATACTAAAATTCTGTAAAAATCACGAAAGACCGAGCGATCGGTGGTTATGACCGATCGATCGGTTCTCAACCGAGCGATCGGTGCTCTTGACTAGGCGATCGGTCAAAAAAGCACTCATTGGAAATTTTTCCCATACAAAATTTTGGACCAGTCGATAGATACCGATCGACCGGTTTTGGACCGATCGATCGCTACTTCTGACCGAGCGATCAGTTGCCTACAGATTTTTGACCCGCTTTACTGTTTCGGCCATAACTTTTGACTCGTTCGTCGGATTTTGACGATTCAACTTGCGTTGGATTCTTCTTTCGAAAACAAACATTTCTAGTATTTTAGAATTTCTAAATTTCACTTAATTAATAGACTAAATTGTCTCCAAAGTTGACTGATCTGCAATTCCATTTGATAAAACCCACCATTGATTTGGCTTAAACTCAAAATAAGGAAAAACATTAAACATGAACTTCAAAGAGGGTTCCAACACCTTTCTAATGGTTCAAGAATCACTCAATTTTAGTAAACGGTACCAAAACTAGAGCTTCCTAAAGTTTAGGGTGTGATATGACATCCATCCGTTACAAGTTTGATTAAGCCTAGTTTACACCACACCAAATAAATATATAATACAATAAACATCAAAACATCACAAGGACAATAATACCCCTAATACAATGAAGTAAAAACATGAAAAAGATTCGGGGTCTCTATAATTTCCATGGCCCTCTGGTGCAGACGTCGACTTCTGGGTACTCTAACTAGGTTGAGTTTTTCCCACTTTGGTATTTCGATCATAAATTTTGACTCACTTATTGGATTTTAACGATTGAACTTGAGTTGGACTTTTCATTCAAAGAGGAACAAGTTTGTGTCTAATAGATAAATACTAATTCTGAGTTCTAAATGGTCTAAATGGACTCTAAAGCTGGCTGATCTGGGATAGATTACAACAGATCAGAATTTCAGCAAACTAAACTTTGGAAATTCAACATTTAACTTAACCTCAACTCAAAATCTAGAAACCTGATAAACATGAAAATTGAAGAGGGTTTCAATATCTTTCTAATGGTTTAAGAATCACTCGATTCTGATAAGCAGTGACAAAACTAGAGCTCTCTAAAGTTGAGAGTATGTCAAGATATTCCCCGTTCTGACACTTAGACTATTTTAAACTTTTGCTCCTTCATCTCAAACACCTATAAACTTAAGAAAACATTCTTAAGGCTTTAATACCTGCCATAACACATCATCCATCCAAAATATATCAGAATAAGGTTCTCATTATTATTGATAACCATTCAAGCATTACAATAGGCTTTAAGCCTTAGACACTATTCACAACACTATTCACCATGCATGTCATGCCATCAAGATCCAGGGTTCTACATCCTCCCCTCTTACATAAATTTCATCCCCGAAATTATGAAAATACAAATACATGAAAGACAACTACAAAAACAAATGAGGGTACGTTTCCCTCACTTCAGCCTCGCACTCCCACGTGGCTTCTTCAGCTGAATGGTGTGACCAACGCACTAGAACCAATGGAATAGTCTTGGTTCGCAAAACTTGGTCTCGCCTATTCAAAATCTATTCCGGCTGTTCCACCAAGGTGAGATCCTCACGGATTTCCAATGGGTCAAGATCTATGACGTGGGAAGGATCTGGGATGTACTTCCGGAGTATGGATACATGGAACACGTTGTGAACCGCCACCATGTGAGTGGGTAGCGTAATCCGATAAGCAACCTCACCAACTCTTGTGATGATCTCAAATGGACCCACATACCTCTGGCTGAGCTTGCCCCTCTTGCCAAATCTCATAACACCATTTGTCAATGAAACCTTAACAAACACAAAATCACCAACACTAAACTCAAGATCTCTCCTACGGGTGTCGGCATAGCTCTTCTGCCTATCCTGAGCCGTCTTCAACCTCTCCCTGATGATCCTGACCCTATCCGTGGTCTACTCGATGAACTCAGGACCCAATACTTTTCTCTCCCCAACTTCATCCCAGTATAGAAGAGACCTGCAACTTCGCCCGTACAAGGCCTCGAAAGGTGCCATTTTGATGCTCTCCTGATAACTGTTATTGTAGGTGAACTCAACCAACGGCAAGTTGTCCTCCCAACTACCTCTGAAGTCCAATATATAAGCTCGGAGCATGTCCTTTATAATCTGGTTCACCCTCTTGGTCTGTCCATCTGTCTGAGGATGAAAGGTGGTACTAAAGTCCAAACGGGAACCCATAGCGCTCTGAAAGCTTCTCCAGAACCTAGAAGTGAATCTCGGATCCCTGTCTGAAACAATACTTCTGGCATCCCGTGCAACCAAACCACTTCTTTGATGTACAATGCAATAAGCTGGTTCGCGTTGAACGTAGTCATATAGGGCAAGAAATAGGCGGACTTTGTCAAAAGATCAACCACTACCCAGATTACATCGAGTTCTTCACCGTCCTTGGCAACCCAACAATGAAATCCATTGAGATATTCTCCCATTTCCACTCGGGGATTGGAAGGGATTACAAAAGACCTACTGGCCTTATATGCACAGCCTTCACCTGTTGGCACACTAAGCATCTCGACACATACTCCGCGACTTCTCTCTTCATGTTCCACCACCAATAGTGTCTCTTCAGGTTATGGTACATCTTCATACCACCAGGATGCATAGTGTACTTGGACCGGTGAGCTTCATCTAATATTTCGCTTCTCAACTCCGCATCCGCAGGAACACATAACATTCCTTTAACGATGATCGCTCCATTACCATTCAAAGAGAATTAATCACTCCCATTGTTAATTGCCTTATCTCTGTCAGCAATTAGCTCCGCATCCGAACCTTGTAACTCTTGGATCCGAACTATAATATAAGGCCTGACCGTAAGATTAGCCATGACTGGCCCAAAGTTGGGAATACTGAAACTGGTATTAAGATTCTTCATGACCTCCAACATCTTCTACTCGTGAACCATCATGTGGGCTACAAGTCTAAGAGGCTTCCTGCTCAGAGCATCTGCCACTACATTTGCCTTCCCAGGTGGTATTTGATGGAACACTCAAAGTCTTTTAGGAACTCCATCCAACGATGTTGCCTCCGATTCAGCTCCTTCTGGGAAAATAGATACTTTAAGTTCTTGTGATCCGTGAACACATCAAATTGTTCCCCATAAAGATAGTGCCACCAAATATATAATGCAAACACCACTCCGACCATTCCAAATCATGCGTAGGATAGTTCTTTTCGTGATCCTTCAACTACTTGGAAGTATAGGCAATGACTTTCCCACACTACATAAGAACACATCTTAGCCTAACATTCGAGGCATCACTGCAAACCACGAGATCGTCACTTCCAGATGGCACTGTGAGAACGGGTGTCATAGTAAGCCTCTTCTTCTACTCCGTGAAGCTTGCTTTGCATTTGTCACTCTAAGCGAACTTAGCATTTTTCCGCGAAAAGTACATGAGTGGTGCCCACTAAGCTGGAGAATCCCTCTACGAATCTCCTATAGTGGCCTACCAAATTGAGGAAGCTGCTTATCTCTGTAACACTCCTTGGTCTCTCCCATTTCATCACTGCCTCTATCTTCGTTGGGTCGACTGAAATAACATTGGCAGATACCACGTGGCCAAGGAACGCCACTTTATCCAACCAAAATTTGACTTACTCAACTTGGTATACAGTCTATGCTCTCGAAGAGTCTCAAGAGTAAGGCGAAGGTCTCGATCATGATCTTCCCGTGTTTGGGAATACACCAAGATGTCGTCGATAAAAACAATGACACACCGATCGAGGAAAGGTCTAAACACCCGATTCATCAAATCCATAAAAGCAGCCGGCACATTCGTCAGACCGAAAGGCATGACTAGGAACTCGTAGTGCCCATACCGAGTCCTAAAGGCAGTTTTGGGAATGTCTTCAGCCTTAATCTTCAACTGATGATAACCCGATCGAAGATCAATCTTGGAGAAGAACCTTGCTCCCTTTAGTTGGTCAAACAAATTGTCTATCCGTGGCAATGGATAACGATTCTTGATCGTGACATTGTTCAGCTGCCTATAGTCGATGCACAACTTCATCGACCCATCCCTCTTCTTCACGAAGAGTACTGGAGCTCCCCATGGTGACACACTCGGTCGGATAAAATCAAGATGTTGCAACTCTTCAAGTTGCTCCTTCAACTCCTTAAGCTCAACTAGAGCCATCCTATATGGAGCCCTATAAATCGGAGCAGTGCCTGGAGCAAGCTCAATAACAAACTCTTATCACCCGATCAGGAGGCAATCCCGGCAAATTATCGGGAACTGCATTCATATACTTGCACACAATCGTGATGGCTGTGGAGTTTCAAACCTCCGGGTTAGAGCTGCAAAACGGGCTATGTCTCTCGTTCGTAGTCCTCGAGAGTGAAACAGTTTTACACCCTCTGGTTTGAAATCCACCCTCTTCTCAAAGTAAGCCACATGGCCGTGCTGTGCGGCGAGTCAATTCATCCCAAGATTGACATCGAAGTCTAAATCTTGGAACTCAAGAATGATCAGATCGACTAGCAACTCATGCTGCCTAACTTGCACAATGCAGCCCTGGTACACTTTATCTGTATCAACAGACTTGCCGAGCGGAGTCGAAATGGATAACTCCTGAGGTAATCAACTCGGCTCTGAAGTAAAGCCCTTGGCGACATTAGGCGAGATAAATGAATGTGTTAATCCAGTGTCGATCAACACGCGTGCTAAACACTCGCTCACTAGCAAGGCGCCTGAGGTTCATAAATAACTATGTTAAAATTTGCATTCAGCATCCATCAGTTTGTACATTTCAATATAATTCATATATAATTGTATAATAGCATATTCCATACATAGTTCACACATAACACATCATCAAGATTTAAATTCAAAACTTGACTCGCGTGTACCTTGCACAACATTGTCTGATGTCTGTGCGTCCTTCTCGGTGATAGTGAAGACTCAGCCCTGGTTCGCCTTGCGAGTCAGCTGATTGGGTTGCGTGGACCTGGAAGCCTGAGATGACCCCTACTAAGAAGCCTGCCTGACTAGGGATCTACTCCCTTAAGGCTGGACTGGTAACTGTCGACGTCTCTAATCTGGTGGCCATGGTCGCCACAATGAAAACATCCTCCGGACAGTCTCCGACACTCCCGGGTCTTGTGACTCTTGCCACAGAATGGGCAGACCTCAAAACCCAATGCCGAGGATGCAAGCAGCACATATCGAGCGGCCTGAGAAGCAGCAGGGGCTAGGAGCCTTAGGTACCACTGGAGGTCAGTGAGCCTGAGCAGGCCTCATAGTCTGATAAGGGGTTGGCCTGATCCTTCTCTTTGGGGGTAGTGGCTCACTGGATTAGCCTCGAACCATCTGCCTCCTTTGGAAGAATTCCTTGGAACTCTTTTCTGCCATCTTTGCTCTGTTCACAATCTCTCCCTATGTGGCCAGGCAGTGAATGGAGACTCTATCTCTAATGGAGGCCCGCAGTCCCCTCTCAAACTTTCTCACCTTCATATTCTCGAAGGAGATCAACTGTGGAGCAAACTGGGAAAGCTCCGTGAACCGCACCTCGTACTCAGTCACTGACATCTCCCCTTGCTCTAGGATCATGAACTCTATTTCCTTCTGTGCTTGGGTGAATTCGGGGAAATAATGCTTGTAGAATACATCTAGGAACTTTGCCCAAGTCCGTGACACCCCTGCTCTGATGGCATCCCTCTGTCTCAGTGCAAATCACCACCAATGCTCGACTTCACCTATCACAATGAAAGCGGCCCAGTCAACCCTATGCTCGTCCGTGCAGCGAAGGACCCTGAAGGTCCTCCAACTACATGATTCAGGCCTCAACGACCATAGGATCAGTACTCCCATAGAAGGTAGGAAGGTGAAGTCTCCGAAAAGCCTCTAAACCTACCGTGTGATGTACGGGAGGAGGTAAGGGTGCAGGCATGACAGCATCAGCAGTCTGTCTGTCAGTCAAAAGTGTCACTGCCTCAGTAAGCATCCCAAACACTTGGGCAAAGTTGGGCTGCTCTTCACCAGCTGGAGTATCTCCTCCATTCCCTCGAGTATGGTAACCGCAACCCTGATTGCCTCGTCTCATGATAAATCCTGAGAACAATGGCAAAACATGAGTCTAACTTGGAAACCAGATTCTCATTGCAATTGACATGATGATTGATAAAATACCTACTAGGTACATGCACACAAGGTATACACATAATAATTTAATAGACATACAGTTGAATTTTTTTTCTAGTGTGACACACTAAGCTTGGTTGATGTATCAACCGGTTTTAGCTAAGACTAAATGATTAGTCTATACTTGGAATACGACTCTCTATTCGTACTTAATACCTTGGTTCAATCAAGGTTTCAGACTCTAAGAGACTCCAGAGAACTTAATGCCTATGCTTTGATACCACCTCTGTCGCGCCCCAAAAATCCACCCTACGAGATAGGAGGGACTTTGTGCGTGACTAAACATATCATGATGAACCAACATACGAAATATACAAAGCCATAAAGTAGCGGAAGCGTTACCATTTTTTTTCTTTTATATATACCAACTGTATTCCAAGTTCCAAAGTACAAAACTAATGACTTAAGATATATACGAGTAATTCCCAAAATAAATTTCACTCTCTCTCTCATAAATAAATTTCGCTCTCTCTCTCATCTCTCAATAATACCCCGGATAGGGCCAAAAAGATCCATATCACCCTCAGGACAGTCTCCTATTGGCTCTTCAACATACTCCTCGACCCATGGTTCCGAAACATATATATCAAAAGGACCTGCCGAAGATAATAGTTCGGCTGAGTATGGAATACTCAGCATATACAAATACTAAGGTAGCAAGTAGTAGACATTAATAATAACATGTTTTACAAGTCAAGACATAATGGGCAATTCAATGAAATAGGCGAAACAAACATACTTGAATATTCAAATAAGGAAACTATGACACTTTTCAAAATATGGCATGTGCAAGCTTTTCAATACTTTACTTCTAAACAATACTATACAAGCTCTACTTTGAGAAATTCCTTTCAAAACAAAGTGTTTCCCTTCTCAGAACACCTTATAAGACGAGTTCTTACAAGAAAAAGTGTTTCCCTTCTCGGAACACCTTACGAGACAAGTTCTTACAAGACAAAGTGTTTCCCTTCTCAGAACACCTTATAAGACGAGTTCACTTTACAAAACTTTACAAGCTAGGCTTAAAGCCCTTGATTTCTTTGAGTATCTTACAACAAAGTGTTCATGTTCAGAACACCTTTGAGACGAATTCCTCTTTACAGAACTTTACAAGCAAGGTATCAAGCCCTTGAGTAACACACTTTGCAAGTGAGGCATCAAGCCCTTGAGTTCCTTCAAAACCAAATTCTACTTTGAGAAAATCTTCCATTTGAGACAAAACTCCTTTTCAAGCCAAAAATCATTCTTTAAGACAAAACTCATGTTGATTCAAAACAAAAGTCTCAATATAGAAGTGCACGTGATCATTTGTGAGCAGCAACAAGAAAAATCCCTTATCGTTTGATAACATAGTCATAGTTTACAAAAATCAAGGTCATAGACCTTGGTTTGCCAAGAATCAAACAAACCTAATTTATATTAATGAAATACAACAAGTTAGGTTCAGTAGAGTGTATCTACCTTGGAAAGGTCGAAACCCCTTTGATCTTAAAGATTGAGATGGTTGAGAAGGTTGGAGGAGTGAAATCGTGCTTGAGGATGAAGATCCACTCTCAAGGAAGAAGATCCAAGCCTTGGGATGCAAGAATCATGCTCCTCTTGAACTCAAATGAAAAACCCCTTTTGGAAACCCTATATTTCTCCCTTTTTCTCTCAAAATATATTTCTCAAAGTATTAAAACCCTTAATCCCACGAAAATTGGGTATTTATAGGGTTAGGGTTGAAAAAATCACGCTTATACCCTTTTAAAATCCCCTTTTTGCGATCTTTGAATAGGTATACGTCGACGTGGGGTTCCCAGACATCGACATAGGGGATTTTTGAGCATTTTGTTCGTCAAATGTCGACGTCTCCATGACCCTCTGGTGCAGACGTCGACGTTTGGGTGCTCAGACTGGGTTGAGTTTTTCCCATTTTGGTATTTCGACCATAACGTTTGAATCACTTATTAGATTTTGAAGATTCAACTTGCATTGGACTTGTCCTTCAAAGAGGAACAATTTTGTGTCTAATGGACAAATCCTAATTATGAGTTCTAAATGATCTAAATGAACTCTAAATATGACTGATCTAGGATGGATTACAGCAGATTAGAATTTCAGCAAACTAGACTTTGGAAATTCAACATTTAACTTAAGCTCGACTCAAAATCTGGGAAAATGATAAACATGAACATCAAAGAGGGTTTCGATATATTTCTAATGGTTCAAGAATCACTTAATTCTGATAAGCAGTGACAAAACTAGAGCTCTCTAAATTCGAGGGTATGTTAAGACATTCTCCTTTTTGACACTTAGAGTATTTTATACTTTTGCTTCTTCATCTCAACACCCATAAAATTAAGAAAACATTCTTAAGGATTTAATACCTACCATAAAACACCATCCACCTAAAATATATCAAAACAAGGTTCTCATTATCATTGATAACCGTTCAGGTATTACAATAGGCTTTAAGCCTTAGATACTATTCACAGCACTATTCACCATGTCATGCCATCAAGATCCGAGGTTCTACAAAAGATGTACGAGGAGTCACCGGCTCCATCTACAAAGCATCATCAAAATTAAATGCCCTATATTCAGTACTCTCCATGTTTGAATGCAAACCCTATTTGTTTGTCAAAACTCATGTCTCCTTTGTTGGGCTAGACTTAGGAATAGAATGAGATTTCTTCGCCTTGAATGCTCCACCAGAAACTGTGCTACCTTACAACACATAAAAATTCCTTCTTCTTCTACCTGACATCACAATCAAGACCCTTTTTCGAACCTTTAACACTACACATTGTGCATAAAATCTACACCCTTAGGAATCTAAATTGCTCAAAGAGATCAGATTTTTCTTCAAATCTAGAACATGTCTTACTCCCTCAATGTCTTCACTACACCATTGTGCATGCTAATTTTGATTGCTCATATTCCAACAATCTTACAAGGTGTGTTATTACCCATTAAGACAACACCATCTTCAGCCTTGTTATAGTTAGCAATCCAGTCCATATTTGAAGATACATGATAGGAACGACCTGAATCAAGAATTCACTTCTCCTTAGACCACCAACCCTTAGTTGTAGTAACCAAAAAAATCATGGGATCACCGTCCGAATCATTAGAATCTTCATCAGCCACATTGGCTGTATTTGAGGATATTTCTTTCCTCCTTCTCACCTTTCTTTATACGAAAATATCGAGCTATATGCCTGTAGAGACCTAAATTCCATTTATCAATTTTCGTGCCATTTACGTATTTAGTGTAGGTAAATATGTCAATTATTATGCATAGAGTGTCATTAATGTTGAATTATGTCTTATTACATGTTTAAAAGTACTTAAAGGAAGAAAGAATACGAAAAATGAGGAAGAACTGAGTTGGGCATTTAAACAAACCTCTGTTTCGTTCGAACGGAATCGAATGCACCTCAGTCTATCCAAACGAAGTTCAAAAAATGGGAAAAATAGTAGCCTCCTATGCCGAACGTTTTGAACGGGTCAGTGGCCATTCGAACACTCAATTAAGTCCGTTCGAACGACCTTCGCAGAAAATATTTTAAAACCTTAACTTTTTTTTGGAATTTTTAGGGTTCTTGGAAAAAGAGGGAGAACCTAGGGTTTTAAGGAGAATTTTGCTTGGGGAAGAGAGATTTAGCTTAGAGATTGGTCCAAAGAACATTCTCAAGCGTTGGGATCGTAGGGATACGATCAAGGAAGGTAGATATGGTTTCCTCACTATCAATACCATAAATTATTGATGTTAAATGAGGTTAATAACTAAGATTTTAAACAAGATTAAGATTAAGGATGTTTTAGTTGTAGAAATTTTCTCCTATATAATGTTATCACGATTTTTATGAAATGTGATGGATGTTGGGTGATTGAATATGGAGTAAAAAAATGATTTGGAATTGTATGATTGAATAAGGAGGATGAGATGTATTGTGAAGTTTTGGATGGAATAGTGTATTGTTTTGATGAAAGATGAGGGATTTTGTATGCAAATAGTGATTTGAGGTTCTTATTTCCATTTGTTTACAAGTGAAAATGATGTATGTTGAATAAATTATTTATCACAAAACCAGAATTTATAAGCATGATAAGTTAATCAAGTAAGTAAGATGAATATGGTCACATGTTTTCTATACTTTGATTATGTATGTTGCTTATTTAGGTTATGCTATGCCTAAATCAATGATATTAAGTATGTAAGCTATGATGCTTATGATGCTGCTAGCTAGGACTTTATATCCACTAAGCCGCATGTGCTCAACTGATATTTTTCATGTCGGTAGGTTTAGAGTGCGTGGCAGACCAAGGAGGAGAGTACTACGAGGAAGCAGAAGGTGACCCCGTGGAACCAGAGTGTTAGGAAGAGGATCACTCAAATCACTTCCTCACTATTGATTAGTTTTATTTCCTAACTCGTAGATATAAATATTTAAGTATAAGAATTTTCAAGGGATATGTAATAGATTTTTATTTTGATGGATGGTTTAAGTTGATTAAGATATTATGATCATGAATACATTTAAGGTTTGTTTATTTTTAAAAAAAATAGGTTCATGTTTTAGTATGCCTTGTATGGTTTTGTTAAGATAAGATGTCTCATGATGAGAAATCCAAGATACAGTGTTTCGAGTCAATATTTCACTAAAGATCTTGGTGGGATTTTGGGTCATGATAGGGTGGGTTTCAACCCCCAAGCATCATGTGGCTCCGCCCATGCTCTTCAGTAGAAGAGTTTTTATAAAGTTAGTATTTCGGGAATAATCCCAAACTTGAGAGGGTAACTAGGGATAAACTCTGTGATTTACGTAGTGAATAAATGAATGCCAATGCTAGTCCTACTTTCCTGTCAGTCATTTTCCTCTTATGCTCTGTTTGTTTCGACGTAAAATAGGAGAAAACAAATCAATTTCATGAAAAATGTTAATTATGTGTGTTTATTCCAACGTAAAATCTTTTGTATGTAAAAAGTTTTACGGAAAAAGAACCATTTTTTGGGAAAATGACTTACATTTCAAAAATCCGTAAGTCATTTTCCCCTAAGTTACCAACCTCTTTGAAAATGACAAAAATGTCATTATTCATAATTTTTTTTTTTTTTGAGGGAGAGTAAGATTACTGGAAAGTTGGGCTAGCATTATCCATAAATGAATGCTAAATTATAGAAAAGGGTGGTGCTACCCGCACCTCACTTTTTGATGAATATACACCATAAGTAAAAAAAACCATAGATAGACGATTATACCCTTCTTATTATCTTTTTCCACTTTCTAATTTCTCTTTCTAAAACTTCAAAAGCAACCCCTCTCATCATCTGGGAACTGCCTAAGACTCGTTGTTTAGGGTGGCCTAAAATACAGATAATTCTAAAATTTTCTCTGCAGAATTCTTCACTATAGATGCTAAAGTTTATCTTTTCCACTCATGTTCCTAAATCGAGAATGGAGTCACCAGTGAAAGGTGTTGGATCTTTCTTTTCGGTATCTTTATTTTAGGCAGTTTTATACATATTTACATGTTGTGTTGTTTTGAATTGGGTTAAGTTGCAGAAAAATAACAAGGAATATGGATATGCTTGGATGTGGTCAGAGGTTTGCTATCAAAGTTGATTAGAAGGGCTATCAAAGTTGATTAGAAGGGTGATATTTCATATTGAGGCTCAAGGCTTCTGCTAGGGACTAACTCAAGCCAGTTCTGCTTTAATATTTTTGCAAAGACCAACACTTGGAAGGTCCAAGATCCATGTGTGGTCGAGATGTCGATACCGGTTAGACCTTCTGGACAGACAGTTGAAACATTTAATATGTTGAAAATTCTTGTTTTGAGAACCTGAGCATCAAAAGCTAACTAAATAGCCTGTCTAAAGATGAAAGGATTCATCTTTGGTGATACCCATATTGGGACCCTCCTTGCTATACACTTCTCTACGGACTCCACATTTTTTTTTTCTACCCAGTAGAGAGAGAGTGACGATGGCGGTGAAATAGGAACCAGAAAGTAAAAGATGAGACTAGGATGAGGAGAGAGGGAGGATGCCCAAGTTTGGACAGAAAAAACCAGGAATAAAAAAGGAGTCAAATCCTCTACGGTGATAACCGGATTTGACAAATCCGGTTATCACTCCTAGAGGTCGCCACATGTCTCCTTTGACACCCCTTAACCGTGGGTAACATTCATCCCCCCCTAGGGTTCACCCACCCATCCTTGGTTTTTTTTTTTTAAATATTAATTCTTTTTTTAAAATTAAAAAACTGTTTCTAAAGTTTTTTTAATATTAAAAATAATTTTTTAATTTTAAAAAAATAATTAATATTTTTTTAAAAAAATCAAGGATGGGTTGGTGAACCCTAGGGGTGGGTGAACCTTACCCACGGTTAAGGGGTGTCAAAGGAGACACGTGGCGACCTCTAGGGGTGATAACCGGATTTGCCAAATCTGGTTATCACCGTAGATGATTTAGCTCCAAATTGTTGGTGTGCGCCTAACACTACCTATAGAAAACTCTAAATAGAGCAGAAAGTTGATCAATTTGAGAGGAAGAAAAAAACGGAAGGGTGGTTCCCTTGGGTGACGCTAGGCTTCTTAGGGGGTATGACAATCTTTTTTTGGTAAGGAAAATTATCATTAAACACAAAAGAGAGAAACAACCCCCAACAACTCAAGCAAAGGACTCCTATGACAAACACAAAATGCCCGGATTGAAAGGCTCCGAATACAAAACAAAAAACCTGAAGGACCCGACTCTCGAAACAAGTGCATAGAGCGCTAGGCCTGACTATGAGCTTCCGAGTTCGCCTCACGGCGAATGAACACTACTCTCGCGCCCGAGAGTTGGTTTAAGAGAGAGAAAATATCCTCTAGAATTGGACGAACCTCGATCACTGATGAAGAGACACCGTCGTTTAAAGCTTCCACCAAGATCCGTGAATCACTTTTGGTAAAATTTACCCACCCATATCGACCCGCCAACTGCAAACTTTCTTTGATAGCCAAAGCCTCCGCTATAAGAGGCGAACCAGAACGAATAGCTTGAAAACCTCGCACTAAAGTCGAAGCCCAATGATCCCGAACCACAATCCCAATACCCGCAGCTCCATCTGAACCTGAGAAAGCCCCGTCGCAATTTATTTTTAGGCAACCCCTCTCCGGAGCTTGCCAATGGGGAGAGACCACCCGGATGGCCCGATCGGAAAAAGGGGCCTCCCGAGACGAAATTTCAGCCTTTAAGCTAAGAATTTCTGAAGACAACCTTTGGGCCCAAAGCGCTGTCCTCCTCGGATCAGCAACAATCTGAGAGAAAACCACCTCGTTCCTCGCAAGCCATATGCCCAGATGCCCGTAGCCATAACCACCGCCAAACGGTAGTTGTCCTCTTTGAAGGAGGGAGATAAAGCCCAATGAGACCACTCTCCACCCTTATACCAGGGTCCCAATTCCACTTGAAAGAGAGAGCCATCCAGGTAGTCCGCGCAAAATGACAGTGGAGGAAGAGATGGGAAACAGTTTCCTCCTCCTCACTACACAGGGGGCAAACCCAATCCACTAGAACCCACCTCTTGATAAGGTTCTCCGCCATTGCAATAGCATTTCTACAGCTTCTCCAAATAAAAGTTTTGATTTTTGGCGGAACCGGCACCTTCCACGTTTGAATCCAGACTTCGCGACTAACAGTGGACGAAGAGGGACCCGGCAAGTGGTCACTATCCCTCTGACCTTTCTCCAAGACATGATAAGCAGATTTAACAATGAACAACCCCGTTTTTGTATAATGTCAAATCAGCATATCAGCAGCTCCTCTAGAGCTAAAAGGAATTTTCAAAATGGCTTGGGCTTCCAACTCTGAAAATCTACTTCTAACAGAATGAAGACACCAAGAAGATCCGTTAGCTTCCATGAGAGAACTAACCTTAAGGGACTCCTCACCCTCTATGCATGGAGAAAACACTTTAAAAGTTGGTAAATCGGGAACCCAAGGGGCTGTCCACAAACTAATAGAATTCTCATTCCCAACTTGCCATCTAAGCCCTTGTTGAAGCACAACCCTTCCAATCAAAATACTACGCCACCCCCACGAGGCCTTATAGCCCAAACGAGCATCAAGAATAGAACCAGTTGGGAAGTACAGACCCTTCAAGACTTGAGATAATAGGGAATGGGGATTTTTAAAATTAAGCCAGCTCTGTTTTGCTAAAAGCGCCTTATTGAAGAGCCCCAACTCCCAAAACCCCATGCCTCCGACCTCCTTGGACTTACAGAGGCTCTTCCAACTTAACCAATGAATTTTTGGGTCTCCCTGAGTTTGACCCCACCAAAAATTTGCCGCCATCGAATTTACCTCATGAAGAATTCGCCCAGGAAGAATGAAACAACTCATCACATAGCTAGGAAGTGCTTGAGCAACCGATTTAATGAGAATACCCCTCCTTGCTTGAGTTAGAATTTTCTTCTTCCAACTATGCATTCGATGATGACTTCTCCGCTTAATCTCCGCAAACAAAGAATACTTATTTCGGCCTAACGTAGAAGGAAGGCCCAAATACAACTCGGATGTCTCAGCACACCTCATTCTGAGTTGGGCTACCAATAACCGTCTCAATCTCCAAGGGGTGTTTCAACTAAAAGAGAGACTTAGACTTTGAAAAGTTGATAACTTGCCCTGACATCCTACAATAATGGGACAAAATCTCGTGGAGATTGGAAGCTTCAACACTATCCGCCTTTAAGAAGATAAGGCTGTCGTCTACAAAGAGGAGGTGAGTTAGCCTAGGAGAGGAACGGGCTAACTGAATGCCTGAGATGTGACGAGCTTGCTCCGCCGATACCACCAATGCCGACAGAGCTTCCGAACACAAAATGAACAAGTAAGGGGATAAGGGGTTGCCTTGCCTCAACCCCCTTTCAGGGTGGATAAAACCTTTGGGTTCACCATTAATCAAAATCTGATAAGAGACCGAAGAAATGCAATGGAGAATAAGCCGGATCCACTTCGCACTGAAGCCCATCTTTTCCATAACATGTTTAATAGAAACCCATTCGATACGATCATATGCTTTAGATATATCGAGCTTGGCAGCCATAAGATACCGAGAGCCCTTTCTTTGGTGATTCAAAAAATGCGAAACTTCGTGAGCAAGCATAATGTTGTCTGATATTCTTCTCCCAGGAATGAAGGCAGATTGAGCTTTGTCTACCAACGGATCAAGAACCAATTTTAATGTATTGGAGAGGACCTTCGCTGCAATCTTGTAACATACATTACAAAGACTAATATGGCGAAATAGATCAATGGATTCAGGAGCACTAACCTTGGGTATAAGAGAGATATAAGAGAGATATAAGTGTGATTCATGTGCCGAAGAGGACGACCCCCATTAAGAAAATCTAGCACCGCACTACACAGTTGGTCGCCCACGATTTCCCAATGGTGCTGATAGAAAAGGGCTGGCAAACCATCTGGCCCTGGGGCCTTCGAAGGCCCAATCGGGAAACAGACATCTTTAACTTCGTCTGCTGTAAATGCCCGGTTCAAAGTTCTATTGTCTTCCACTGAAATCCGAGAGGTAATACAATCGAGATCTGGGGCAGCAACCACCGGATTGGAGGAAGAGAACAACCGCTGGAAATGGTTAGGGATATGACAATCTCAGACGATTACTTAAGAGGATGTTTAAATCTAAGAAGGAAATGAAATTTTGGACTGGATTTGAGGAGAGCATGAAGGTGGGATTGGGATCATGACTGAGGTGTAACGACCCGGTTAGCAAGAGCATGGGTTACGTAATTACTAGTCCATCTCCCTCGATCTCTCCATTCATGCCGCCTCTTGTTTTTCACATTTGGGTATCTCCTCTCCTCTTGATACAGACACACACAACTTGTTTGATTGAATGCCTGGCAGAACACTCATCTATTTACAAGTCTTGTCAATGTTCTCTAATCCAACCCCCATCAATGACTGTTTCCGTGCTTCCCTTTAGTTTTAAACTACAAATATTCATGCCCATGAGAAGATATAGCAACACAGAGAAATATAAATACACAAATAGATACACTGGAATTCTAAAAGCTGAACAACAAATTTCAAAAAAAAGAAAAAAAAACGAAATCTTCTAGTAGTAAACATAATCAGCAAACAGATGCTTGATCAACCACTGTTGTTTCCATTCCCAGCTCCGGGAATCAGATCCTTGAACATGGTTACCACTTGCATCATACTAGGCCTCTTCGAAGGAAAGTCCTCCACACACTGCAGTGTTATCTCCAAATACTTCACCATCTCTTTGAAATCTTCTGCTTCGCCTTCATTGGTCCCCTTAGATGCCGAAACCAACTCCTGATCAATCACTTCTTTACCCTTCCCTTCCCTCACCCTCATTTTCACCCACCCCACCAAGTTAGTATCCCCGAAATCCTCCTTATCTGTTGGCCGCTTTCCTGTCAGGAGTTCCAAGAGTATTACCCCAAACGAATAGACATCTCCCTTTGCGGTGCACCGGAAGCTCTGGTAGTACTCTGGTGGGACATACCCAGGGGTGCCAGCAAGTGTGCTTACGCTTAGATGGGTGTCGAGCGCACTTATGAGCCTTGCCATCCCAAAGTCGGACACTCTCGCTTCCATATCATGGTCCAAAAGAACATTGCTCGACTTCATGTCACGATGTATAATGTGTGGGATACAGTTGTGGTGGAGGAAACAGAGTCCTCTGGCCGCCCCTCTCGCAATCTTTTTCCTTTCCTCCCATGTTAAAATCCTTCCTTCCCGTGATTTTGTTCTCCCATGGAGCATGTCTTCGAGGCTTCCAAACTCCATGAATTCATATACGAGGAGCCTTTCCTCTCCCACCTTGCAATAACCCAATAGAGGAACTAGGTTCTTGTGCTTGATTTTCCCAAGAGTTTCCATCTCAGCCATGAATTCTCGGTCACCTTGGCAGCTCAAGCGTATGAGCTTTTTGATTGCAACACTTGAGCCATCTTTCAATGAGGCCTTGAACACTTCTCCGAAGCCACCACACCCAATGAGGCTCGCGGCAGAGAATCCATCAGTGGCCTCAATGAGCTGCGAGAATTTGAGCTTCCTCAACTGCCTCTGAAAGGTTGCCACATTTATGCTCAATGGCTCCTTCTCCTTGTCAATCTTCCATGTTGTAGCTGCATGTGATGCTTGCAAGCTACTAAGCATCTTAACCTCCTCAGCTTCCTTCCGTCTTGCACGCATTGCGATGGCCCACACAATGAGAATACATACTGAAGCCATAGAAATGAGAACCCCCAAGACAATGCTATTGGCCCAGGATGCAGCTGTGTGGTGTCGGCCTCCTCTCTCGTCATCCACGGCTGGAGTTGTCGGAGGTAGATTGCTTTCAGTCTGGCATTGAGGAAGTGGGACGCCGCAAAGTCCTGGATTGTTTGCATATTGACTTGCAGGGAGTGTACTGAGTTGCCCCCTGGATGGGATTGGGCCTGTTAATGCATTGTTTGAGAGATCTATTTGCACCAAGAAAGATAGATTGGAGAATGATTCTGGAATTCTCCCCTGCAGTCTGTTGTGGGATGCATCAAACACGCCGAGTTTAGTGAGCTGGCCAAGAGATGTGGGGATCTCTCCAGATAGCTTGTTATGGGCTAAATCAAGCACTTGTAGGGCTACCATATCCCCAAATTCTTCTGGGATGTTTCCCTGAAGTTCATTGTAAGAAAGATCAAGATACTCCAGAGTCTGGTATTGTGTCCAGAGGCTTAAGACTGGGCCGGAATATAACCTTGCAAAGTCACAGCTCTTCAATGTTGGGACCTGTAACAACCTTTCCGGTCTGATTCCAGCAAATTCCAACAAACCTCCAACGCCTTTACATGCATTCCCCACATTCCTTACAAACACCAATGTGTTGCCAGAAAGAATATCGCTCGATGACTTTGATCCCAGCTGCTTGCCAAGCCGTGGTGGGATCTCCCCTGTAAGCCTGTTGCTGTTTAAATCTAACCAAACCAAGCTACTGCATCTTTCCAGCTCTCTTGGTATCGAACCGCTCAAGCTATTATTTGCAAGTTGCAGAACAGCCAACCTTGGCAACAGGCCAAATTCCGGTGGGATCTCGCCCGTAATTCCATTGCTCGTTAGTGATATCCATTCAAGATTACTGCAATTGAACAATTCCTTGGGGATTTCACCTTGAAGGAAGTTGTTATTGAGAATGAGGTTCTTCAGTTTCCGGCATTGGCCCAATTCTGCAGGAATTCTCCCATCCAAACCATTGAACCAGGCCATAAGATGTTCGAGATTCTCGAGCCTTCCAAACTCTGCTGGAATTGGGCCCTTGAAATAGTTTATGCTGAGATCAAGAGTCCTCAGCTGTGAACACTGTGATAGTTCAGCAGGGATTTCTCCCTTAATGAGATTATCAGGAAGTCGTAGCTCTTCAAGTGAGGCAGCACCGGGACATATATCGGGTGGGATAAAGCCGGAAAGCTGATTGGAACTGAAATCCACTATTCGTAATCGTTTACAATATGAGATGGAAGCTGGAAATGATCCAGAAATGAAGTTATTACTCAACAGCAAGCTCTCTAAAGAACTGAGATTCTGAAGAATGGAATCCGGAAAGGAATCCGATATGTTGTTATTGGCCAAATTGAGCACTTGCAGCCAAGAACATGAGGAGAGGGAGATCGGAATTGAACCCGAAATGTTGTTATTAGAAAGATCAATTTCTAGAAGTGAGCCACAAGCATTTCCCAACTCAGATGGGATGGAACCCGAAAGATGATTATGAGAGATATGCAACCTCTGAAGATTTTTGAGACTTCCAAAAGACCATGGTATCTCCCCCGTAAAGAGATTAAATGACAAATTCAAGGTCTTAAGATTTGTGCAGTTTGCAAGGGAGATCGGAATAACATCCATTATATGGTTTCCCGACAGATCGAAATGCAACAAGCCATTGCAGGAATTTCCAATTTGGAGACCTGAACTCGAACCCGTGAAATTGTTATAAGAGAGGTCAAGAACCTGCAACTTATCAGAATTCCCCAACAGATTGTATGGTAGAAGACCTGTTAGATTGTTGTGAGAAAGATTCAGGGAAACGAGATTCGTGTATTTTGAAAGAAATCCATCGGGGACTACACCAGCAAGTCCAGTGAAAGATAAATCAAGTTGTTTCAATCCAACTGGGAGTTGAAGCAAAGAAGTTGAATTTACAAAAAGTGAATTGGTAGAGAGATTGAGAACCGATAACATATCGAGAGACGTCAAAGGGTAGAAAGATATAGTACCTACGAGATTACACCGGCTAAGATCAAGCTGAGTCGCTCTTCCGAGAGAACAAGTGACTCCATACCATGAACAAATATTTCTATCCAGCTGCCACCCCGACAAAACTCCATTCGGGTCTTTCTGAATCATCTTCTTGAGCATAAGAAGAGCTTCTCCATCAGTCTTGGTGGTCTGAAACCCGCCATCATCGATAGCGAAAATGGACGGCGACGGAGAAAGAAACAGCATGAAGAGAAGGGTTAGTGCAAGATGAAAGAAAAGCTGAAATGGGTTCTCCATTAGAGGGAAAAGTTGGAGGTGAAGGAGACTGGAGAGAGTGATTAGTATGATGAGAATTTCTTGCTTGCAAAGCAGAAGGGAAGCTTTAGAAAAGGAGGTGTTTTTTTTTATAAGTGGAAAGGAGGGAACGTGGGAAGGAATAAGAAAAAGAGAGGAAATGGATTGAAGGTGGTGGGTGGGTACTTATACGGTTACAGTACTGGAGACCATAGAGGATGTGAATGAGAGGGAGAATAATTTTGACTTTTGGTCAAAAGGATTTTTGGGACCCACCGACAAAGTCTATCTAGGATCGGCGCTTAAGGAAAAAGAAATCAGGGCGTGTCAGCAAGCGCGAAGATATGAGAAAATTAAGCATTAATCTGGACCATCCAATTGACTCAATTTCTGACCCGCCCGGATCAGTATTGACCCATTAGTCGAGTTATGTTTTCTTAGCCACCTTTAATGGTTATATGGGCTGACGGGATATTTATTTGAGAGGAGTGCTAGCCACAGTCGCATTTACTCCAAACATTTTCACGGACACGAGTAGTTTTAACACGTGAAGATGTTTAATACTTTTACGGATTAAAAAATAAAATACAGAAAGTATTTGACATTTGTAGCCAGAAGTTACGTCTTTGGAAGATTTGCAACTGGTGTAGCAAAATCCTTTATTTTTAAAAGGGTTAGATAGAGTTGTTTGAGAGTTGCCGATCTTTGTTGAAACCTTTACAATGATTTTTTATTTTTATTTTTTGTAGAATTTATGAGAGTTGGACGCATATCCGCTTGTGTAAGGGAATTTGGAAATAACACCAACGAAGAAGGGTGTTTCTATCTGTTGTTCAAAAAATGACTTGGACAGGTGATTACGTGGCATTCTCTCCTGAATTCTACAAAGATTCTTGTAAAGGTCTCTACAGAAAGTCCGGACTTTGTTGATTGAGATGGTATAGATATGTTCGAAAAGATTATATTATCCTTGTTAAGAATGAGTAAATTGGTACAAAGTTTCCGGCTTACAAGGAAAAAAAAAAAACAAACTTAAAAGCAAGGATGATGACAAAACAGTGAGGAAAGATTTGACATCATATATTTTAACTGAAATTATGGCTTTTAAAAAAGTTTCTTTGTTTTTTGGTTCCAGATGTACGTTTAGGCTATAATGCCGGTGTTAATATCTGTTCAAATAGTGGGCGGATGGAGAGTATAAATGAACTTCCACCCTCTCGGGAATAGAATGGAACCCAGTATCTCCCCCCAAAAGTAGGGATACACTACCACTAGAACAAAGCCCTGGTGTGTGGCTTTTAAAAAATATTGAACTGTGAGAAAGATTTGTATTTTTCGACTCGGTATTTGAAATAAGATATTAATGATGACGATGACATAGGTTAAGCTGGTGGCTTAGGGTTGAGCCGTTGATTATTAGGCTCTTTTTATAAACGGGTCGTATTCTATTTGAGGGTTTGCTTTGATCCGAACCGATCATTTGGCGCCTTAAGTCTATGTGGGCCGTGTATGTAATGGAGCCCATTTGTGTAGTATATACTCTTAGGTTGGTTTAATTAAATGGCATCTAGATCTAGCTTAGTTTTAGAAAAATCAAAGATAAAGGTGCACACAGGTGTGGTGTGGGGCCAATGTGCTGAAATTTGATGGAAACCAATGATTTTGGTTCAAATGGTGCTTAGGTTGTTATGTTGCCCACTGAGAAAAGAAATCCAGTATGGCCCACCTAGAAACAAAATCAATGACTTCTCTGGTTAATGGCATTGGATGTGATGATGCCTCCATTGTGTGGCCCACCCCTTCTTTTTCTTGTTTAACAAGTTGGGTTTAACCCAACCCACTTCTTCAATGCTTCAAACTCATACACTCTTAAGCTTTTTTTAGGGTTCTGTACTCTTTTAGTACTAATAATCCCACTCTTATAACAGGGTCCATAAAGGAAAATGCTAAGGAGCACACAAACCCTAGGGCACGCTTAGTGTGCCCTAGTGCGTCACATTAGCTTTACTTACGCGCTCCTTAGTTGGCATGATCCTTAGATCAATCCCTAGTCCAATTTATTGTTAGTTCCAGTGGATTCGGGTTTGTGAATTTTTTTTTTTGCAATTGGGTGAGGTTAAAAAGGTTTACCTATGGTCCAACCCAACCCTTGCTTTCAACCTAAATGTTCATTTCTCAAATTTAGGCTCAATTCGAGTTGATATCGGTAGGATTTGGCGAGGTGGGATTGTGCTTTTATAATTAAAATTTTTCTTTTATTGAAATTGTCAACAAATGTGAGCTTAGACTTTTTAAGTTTAAAAAATTTATAATTAGAGTTGTTTCTTAATTGCTTAATTAGACTTGATAGCCCTATGTAATAAAAGAAAAAAATTGTCGGAAAGAGCATTTGAAATTACTAACATATACATATATCTATATTTGATCTATCTTTAACAACTTTTGTTTTTTCACAAATAAACTCACACACTATAACGCACACAACATGCACACACTCACACACACACCTGGGCCCAAGGCCAGACCCACACACACCCAACCCCAAGGCACAGGCCTATGCACCCACACACCCTCTCTCTCTCTCTCTCTCTAACTACTTATGAAGCTCTTTCTGATTTGGTATTGAAGAGTGAGTTTAATAGTAAAGATGTTATTTCATATTATATTTTCTCCTTATTGGCAATTAAATATAATAATAAGACTCTTACTATATACATATATGCTTGGGTTGGGTCGGATTTGTTAGCGACTTAACCAAAGTCTAATCCAACATCAAGCCGGGCAGAAAATTTTCAATCCCAAATCTAAAATGCTTAGCCATTGATTGGGTTGGGGTCAGGTTGAGTTGGGCGAATCAATCCCCAGTTGCACCCCTAGGTCGGGTTGTGGTGATAGAAAATTTGCATAGCACACTAAGCCAACATTGGATACCCGGACAGAATATGTAGGGTAATGGGATATTTGTGCCAGTGAATTTGAAACCAGGACTGGACCAGCATTCAAACTGCTGGGACCTCACTTAGGCTTCAAACAGGGTAGAAGACGGTTCAATCCGGACAGTGTTATAAGAGTACAAGATCAATCACTAGTCCGATTTACAGTTGCAACTATACAGTGTCAGTGGGTCGGGTTGTGGAAAGAATATTTGTATGCTATACCAGAGCATCATCTGAGACCCTTACCAGGATAATGAGGTCTGGAAATGACAGTTAGTTAGGTATCCATAGACCATATACACCCCACATGACCAAACCCGAAAAATGGTTTGCCGAAAATGTTGAAAAGTTGTCATGAATTTTATTTGAATTCTTGATGACCCGTTGTCGACCCGATTAATGGCAATGTGTGTAGTTTCCCGATCCGTTTTCGGCATTTGACCGGTTTTGTCTCTTATGTTTTAATCCTACGCATATAAGAGATTTTAGGGTTTATTCGAAATAAGGTGAAGAGAGAGACATAAACAGGGGAATAGGGTTTCTAGGTTTTTTTTATATAAATCTCCTTGTTGATTTAGTGGATTGATCATCGTTGCCCGTGAAAGTAGGCATCTTGTTGAACCCCGTAAATCTCGTCTTTTCTTGTGGTTTGTTCTTTATTTTGCTTTGTTTGATTTGCTGTTTAGAATCATTTCATTGTCTTAACATGCTTTCGAACAACTGGTATTTGAGCCTAAGTTTCGACCTCAGTATTGAATCTTACTTATTGTTGGTGATTGACTACGGATTTGATTAATGGTGGAAACGACTGAAACAATTACACAGGCTTCATCTTTGAAAGCCTCATCGGTAACGAGAACTATGGTTTGTAATGCAAAGCTTGAACTAGAGAAATTCGGTTGTGGAAATGTGAAGTTTTTGATGATCTAATCCAATAAGAGTTGGATATTGTTCTGGAAGATAAACCTATAGATATGTAAGCGAATGATTGGACGAAGATCTATTATTGTCAAGCTTGCGGCACCATCAGGCTTTGCCTTGCTAAGGATCAGAAGCATTTTGTTATGAAAGAGACTTTAGCTAATGATCTATGGAAGAAACTGGAGGGTTAGTATATGACCAAGAGCATTGAAATTGGCTCATCTGAATAAGAAACTCTTTCGTTTCCAATGTAATCCAAGTACTTCTATCGCTCAACATTTGAATAGTGATAATAAAATTATTGCTGATTTTCAAAATCTCGATGTGAAAATAGAATATGAGGATAACACATTGTTATTGTTAAATTCCTTCCCTGATGCTTATGAACATTTGACTACTAATTTACTATATGGAAAAAATGAAGTTAATTATGATGATGTATCAAATACTTTCATGAATAATGAGTATCGAAAAAAGGACTAACACATCCATAGGGACTCAACATGCATCAGAGGCTTTGACAGTATGAGATAGGTCCGATGATAGAAAATCTAGTAAATGGTGTAAGTCTCATTCGAAGACAAGATGAGCATCATTTGAAAGAAAAATTCCTGCAAATGAAGAGTGTTCCTTTTGTCGTAACAAAGGGCACTGGAAAAAAGATTGTCCAAAGTTGAAAAACAAGGAAAAGAAGGGTTCGAATGCGAACGTTAGACATTTTGCAGATGATGATTCGGAATTTGCTTTGACTGTTTCATCATCAGTTGGTCATTCTGATTAGTGGATTTTGGACTTAGGATGTTCCTACCATATGTGTCCCTACAGGGATTGGTTTTCGAGTTTCCAAGAGTTGGATGGAGGAATTGTTCTAATGGAAAATGATAATGCTTCTAAAACAAAAATGAATTGTTCTATTTAGAATCGTTTCATTGTCTTAGCACACTTTCGCACAACATAAAATACTTTAAAGAATACAAAAAAAAAAAAAAAATTGAAAAAGTGAGGTTAAGATTTTCAACCCAAAAAGAGAGAGATGGAAACTGCCCATTGCATTTCCGGATCAAATTATCTGACCCGAACCAGTTTGGGGGCTATCCGGGTATAAACACAATGACACATGTAAGTGGAGAATATTAAAGGGTTTTGAGATCTGTAACAGATTGTAATGTTGATTACATTTTCATGATGACCAATCCAATCGGTTCATATCAACAATCATACGTTTAATGAATACTATCGCACTTATAAAACCGGCAGGATGAGGGTAAGACCGGATCCGATGATCAGTCGGTGCGGGCGGCCCACTCTGGTTGGCCCCACTACTAAGTGAGTTCAGCATCAGGAGATGATCATCACTTCCCCTCTTCCAAACCCTAATTTTAGAGCCTTGAGAACACTTCGAATCTAAAAATGAGTAATGGGTGGATTACATTTTGACTGTTAAAAAGGGATTTTATATGTTATTATTACAATTATCATTAGTGCCCTTAGATTGTGGCCCTGTAATCATTCTAACACAGGAGGAATTTTAGTTTCTTTTACCATAATATGCCCTATTTGTCTTCTTGAATCTGAGCCGTCCAAATATCATGCAAACGTCAACTAAAACTCATTTTCTAACAAGGTTTGAAATCCCATTGCGATTTGGCGAAATCTAGATTTCGTTCCCACCCCTGAAATCGAAATCGGTCATACTTCGGAATCACAAATTTCTGCTGAAATTTCAACTGAAATTTTGGTATTTAAGATGAAATTTCGATCGAAATTTTGAAAAATTATTTTTAAATACTATTTTTAATTATATTTTATATAAATTCTAATTTTAAAAGTATTTATCAAAATTTCATGAAATTTTGAAAAATTTTTATTTATAAAATATTATTTTAACCGATATTTTCCAAATTTTTGATTGAAATTTTCCAAAATTTTCGAGTGAAAAATAATAAATTTAAATAATAAAAATTTAAAATTATTACTAGATGAATAATTCTAAAACTCTAACCTGGTGGCTAGGGTTCCAGGTATGGGTTCAATGAGCCCAACCAAAACCGGAGGAAAGGATCATTACAATTGGGTAAACGGGGCTGGTTAAGGAATGCCACCCATAGCCTTAGGAGAGTGAAAAAAAAGCTTATCAGTTGATTATCATCCGATCATGGGACCTTTTTCATGACATACCGACCAGTCAAAAGAAAGGAGAAGATCGGATGGTTACTGTTGCCTGATGATATCAAACAGCTTTTCCTGGTTTTGAGTTGATGGGGTGGGACTTTTGATGCAAATGTAGAAGTTGACCCAATTTTACATCTATGTGTATCAATCCCCATATGTTAAGACTAGAGATAGCACGCGAAGGTACCGACCATATCACTTCCCACTATGGGATTTTACCCGAATCCAAATGATTGGTGATGACCCGCAAAACAGTCTCCCTTTGTCTACTCTTTTTCTTTTTTTATCCTCCTCTTGGGTGGGATAAGAAAGCTGTGAGGATTAAAGGAGGCTTCAAAAGCCTCTATGAATTCCTAGCTTTTCGGACGGATGGGAAGGTACTGTGTAGGGAACGCCACGGGCCGGGTTAATCGGGTAACCCGTCCTCCCAACCTTATTGGGATGTGTTAATTAGGAGAGTTCTTAAACAGAGTAGGGCGGTTTGGGAGTGAATGGTTAAACTGGACTCGGGTTCTGACCGGAGATGGATTTAAGCTGCTCTCGTTCTGACCCATACCGTTTATAATGCGGAATTACTAATTTACCCTTAAATTAATCTTAAAATCATCTCAATATATTACTTATAATATGAAATATTGAATCAGGCAGTCCCAACTCACCCCGTGTGACTAATGCTTAATGGGACGGGGATGAGGATGGGGATGGGGTTAAGAATGGTTTTGATCAATCGGAACCAGCTTGCCCCACCTCGGGTTGGAGACGGAAATGAGATAAGAGTCTTGTCATTAGGGACGGGGTAGGGTTGGGGGTGGCCATTCTCGCGAAGGTGACCTATCTGTTCATGCCTTATACCTCGAAAAAAAGAAGGGGGTTTTGCACGATTATTCATCAGGTTTGACATTATTCCTTATGTACCATTACTTTTAAAATTTTGACCAATCTACCACTCCACATTGACCCATAAATTTCGGATCAATAACAAAATAGAGGACTAGAGATCGATGGATCCACCTATTAATCGGTAACCGCTGCTCTCTCTCCTTATTTCCCATCTCGAACCCAAATCTTTCCGCATCTTTTCGACCACCATTTCCGGCAACTGTGCCCGTATTCTCTGGCGTCTCCGACCTGGCAACTCCTAATCTTCTCTAGCTTAGCTTGTGTTTCTGACCAATCAACTGCCCTTCACTTCTTTAACTTTCTTGCATCACAACCATCTCCGACTTGGCTATACTATATTCTTCTGCAGTTTTTAATTTGTGAGCATCTATATCTTTGTTGTTTAGGTGGGGGAAGTAAGGTTACAAACAATTTTACCAAAAACCTAAGTAGAAACATTTTTTTTAACCCTAATTTTGTTTGCAAATGGTTGAGAAGATGGATTTGGGATAAAATTGTAAGTAGATCGCTAACGAGTCTGCATCGAACAGTCAATAATTTGTTGGGAAAAACAAAGAGTCTGCACCGTTGGATCAATCCGATGGATCACAAATATTCTTACCGTGGGTACCAATCTACTTACTCTAGGTGTCGATCCTCTTTCAGTGTGTTACAATCTTCAAATGAAAAGAAAAGACCGTTGTGATTAAAATTTCAAAGTCCAAGAGTCTTACCGAGTCCAAAAATGCTACAAAAAGAAAGAATGGGAAGAAGATAGTTGTTGTTAAAATTTTAAAGCCCAAGAGTCATATCCGTCAAAGAATGATACAAGAAAGGGTGGGAAGCAAAAGTGTGCGGCTGAAAAGACTAAGGTTCTTATTGAATTTGTTGGAGAACTATAGTAAAATGCACTCAAGTTTACAAGTTAAAATTAAGCAATACCGGGATGACAATACTAGGGAAATATTATGTTAGAGAAATAATAATGTAATATCTATGAGATACATGATTTTAGAAATAATCTTGGATTAATATCTTTAATATATTAGAATTATTTTTAATATTGTCTATCCAAGTTATTCTCAATAAAATCAGTTTATTCACATGGTATCAGAGCCATCGACCCTTTGGTGACCTTTTAGCTCATGTTTTTCTCTTTTCGATGGGCGGTGCCACTACCATCCACCAGTATGAAACTCTTGATTTAAAAAATACTAATAATAATAACTCAACCATCATCCTCTATATACTTGTATCACTCTCAGGATCATACTCATGTATCTCCTATTTCTTTTCATTTATTGAAGACCTCTCCAACTAGAGTTTTTCTTTAAATTGCAAGTCATACTTTATGTGCTTTGGGAGAAGATCATGACAGCCTGATCTAGTAGGCCACCAGCTCTGACAGGCTCAAAATGAGCGAGATGTGACAGAGATAGACTTCATAGACTGACGATGACCAACAAGTACAATTGAATATTCTAACTATTCGTCAACAAATTATCAAAGAAGATCAAGTGTGAGGAATACTCAACTTGTGGCAAAGACATGAAGATCTCGATCCTCATGTGTTTGAGAGGGAGTATTAGGGAAATAATGATGTAATATCTATAAGATACATGATTTCAGGGATAATCTTGGATTAGTATCTATAGTATATTAGAATTATTTTTAATATTGTCTTTTTAAGTTAAGAGATTTGGGTTTAAACCCTCGATGGTCATTGTAATCTATCTAAGCTTTTCAATAAACCAGAGAAGCAAGTTTGGGAGAAACATTGCTTTAAGCACTTGGCTAACCAGCTATGCTTTATATTACTTGGGAGGGATCCACTATTTCTTGTGTGACAAATAGGATATTTGAAGTTTGATATCTTAGGCCAGGTTATGTAGTTTAGGGAACTGGACTTTGTCCTTGCTATAGGGCTTAGTTCTACCTCCCAAAGTAAACTTCCTTGCTTTCCTCCATGGGATTCAGGCCCCAATTTCATATGATAGAGATTATTCTCAGATGAGTTTGCCGTTAAGAAGGATATACTGATTAAAGCAATTGGGAAAGAGTGTCAAGGGCCTAACAAGGTTGAAGATGCAATGAGGCTGTGAGTACTTGTCCTATTTGTGGAGACTTACCTTGACACGAAAATTGCACGAAACTTCTATAGATCTAGGCTACCTCCATCTAGTAGATGACCTATATGTATTTGATCAGTGTTCGTGGGATACTCTAATAATTCAGATTGGAAAAAAAAATTCAACACAGGCCTTACAGACATATCCAACAGTCGAAGAACATAAACAAGTAATTTTGTTTATCCTCACAATAGCACATTATGAATGCTGACATTGTGATTCTAAATTATCCAGAATGTAATTAATGAAAGTATTAAGAAAACTAAAACAATAATGAACTCACGGAATTTGTAGAATAGCAAAATAATGAGAAATAATAGAAAATCCGAGCCCTGTGTATCACAGTTTCTTTAAGACGAATATACTCCCTCTCGGTACTCAAGGTTGATGAGTAATCGTCTCCCAAGATAGAACGGATTACAGTTAAGAAGAACTAGTATTCCAATCTTCAAAACTCAGCGAACTCGACCAATGTTTGTACTCGAACATCAATGCAAGGGAAAAGAGAGAGAGCTTTTTTTAAGTTATAATTCTTTTCTTATTTTTTTTGAATGGAGGAATGAATGTCTAATTAATAGATTTCCTTGTGTCTAATTCGAACTAAGGTGGTTGTTCGGAAGAGGCACAAAAACGGACTAAAAAAAAAAACAGGTTTTTTTTTGAAACATCAGCGGACACGATTTGTGATCGATCGTCCAAACCCAGATCCATTCCCGTACCCAGATCCAAATGGTAAATCCCTTATCAGGTCAATTTTATCCAACAAGTTTGTCATCATTTACAATGTCATTTGGACAACACAGGGTGGTTTTATAGGTAACAAATACGTCATTGTAATTAGTAATTGTTTCACCGATATAGTTTCGATAATCCGAGTTGGTAATTTTAGTTGACATGAGTATAATTTTAGACTTTCCACCATTGTAGGTGTATTCCTTGACTTCATGAGCTCATTTTCCGTCAAAGTGACATATTATTGTTTTTCATTATAACATTATCTATGACATTGACATTGATTGAGAAATAATATTGAGTATTTACCATGTAAGGACAAGATGTAGAGTTAGTTGATATCCTAAACTACTTTCATGTTTTAGGCACTCAATATATAAAAAAGTAACAAAATACACTAACGAAAATAAATAAATAAAATCAATTTTTCATAATCACTCAATACTTCACTGGACACCGATTTCAGATCGTAAGTTTTACTGTGATCAACGATTTAGGATCGATGGTTTTCAGAATAAATCGGTGCTTAATGTCTTGATAAACTTCTCTGTGCCATTAATGGTGTTTTGAGCTTGTATTGTGTCATTATAGTGTTTTGATCTCCTCGTTTAAAAAAAAAACGGTGGGAGATAAAGACCAAATGATAAGCAAATAAGAAGAGCCTTTATTGAGCCATTAATAGTACTTAAGATCTTTTTTTATTTATAAAACAAGGGCCAAACTGATAGGAGAATAAGAGCTCTTATTACGCTTTTTAAACGGTGTTTGTGTATTACAACAAATTCTATTTACCTCTCTCGCGTACTGATTGTGTAGGGTTTTGGATTGTGTAAACCCTACTAAAAGAAGCTTGAATGAGCAAAAAATTGTCCCGCTTCACTCAGCTACAGATGTGGGACACTAGGACTAAAGCCCACTCCACAGTTTTTGTTTTCACACAGAAACAAACATTACAACAACTCTATTGTAGGGTTGCAACATAGATGGCTTGTGTCGGTTTAGGGGCCAACCCAAGCCTAGCCCTAAGAGCTGAATTGTTTGCTCATGGCCGAACCCAACCCTACCCTCAACTCAACATGTCTAATCTAAGCCCAAACCAATGACTCATTTCTCAACCCTAGGCATAATTAGGGTGGATGCAGATTGGGTTGGGTCGGTAAAATAAAATTGTTTCCAATAAACATGTGGTTCAGTTTTTGGTTTGAAATTTACACTAAAAGCTATTTCTTAATTCCTTAATTAGAATTCATAATTCTATGTACTGAAAGATAGTAATAGTATGAAAAATATTATTTAAGAATCACTAACATAATATATTTATCTTTTTTAAACTCTATTTAATTATTAATGAATTGTTTTTAATTACGTATTAAGAAGAGAGTTTAATAATATTTTGAAGATAATAATGTCCTCATATATTATATTTTCGACATGATTAAATACTAAGAGAGTTTTTATAAAAAAAAAAAATTATTATAATAATATCCTTGTGAAATTACATTTTTTTAAAAAAATTATGTGTTTGTATGTTGTAATGAATCTTTCAAAGTCGATTTGGTTATTGGGAATGAAATTTTAAATCATATAGATATTGATAGATCTTTAAGAGTTTACGTTGATATATAAAAAATCCATAAAGGAACCCTAAATAATTCGGTAACTTAAATCTTTAATTTCTATTTCGACCTTAACCAGAGCCCAATCCTACATCTGGTCAAGCTAAGATTTTCCAACCCTAGTTCACGCCAAATTAGTATTGGTCTAAGTTCAAGCTTTGTTAAATTTCGAGAACAGAGTCATTATAATCCTATTATCAAGACTCGTGATTATCAAGAAGCGGATCACACGCCTCTAAATATTGAATTTGATTTATAAGATTATTAAAACCCATTTTTAAGTGCAAAAAATATATAAAATGAAATAAATGTCAATCCAAGACTTACTCCACAATACAAGGCCCTATGAACTCAGAAAAGTAGCATTTAAAAAAAAAAAATATTTAGTTAGGCTGCAACTCTAGGTAGTGTGTTAATATCTATCGGAGCTAATATATAGTTAGGCCGCGTAGTGTGTTAATATCCATGGCAGCTAGTGGGACGGGTGGATATTTATACCATCGCATCCTCGGGAGAGATTGGATTCCGGAACAAAGGTGTGGCGTATAACTCACACAACCAATGGGGTAAGCTTCGCTTCCCAAGTAGCCAATTGAAAATCCTTGAACTTGCTACCTAATCTAAGTAAGCGTAGTTAGGAAGAGATTCGTAAGTCAAAAACATTTATGAACATGTATAAATGCTTGTATCAGTTTACATGTTTGGTTAACAAGAACACAATTTGTTTTAGATTATTCATTTCATAAACATTTATGCACCAAGAGCTTAAGATATAAATTCTAGTTCCAATTTATGTATTTGCTTAATGAGATTAAATCATAGCCAATCGTGATTGAACTCAGGGAGAGTTCAATCACACCCACAGGATAACACGTGTCCTTAACACTTAAGGTTCAACAATCTAACCTTAATCTTAAAGAATTTTTTTTTATAAAAAAAATTTACCTTAAATTTTAACTCTAAGGTTAAATTTATTTAAGAAATTCTAAATACCAAGGTTAGAATGTTGAATCTTAAGGGTTAATAATTGTTAACCACAGTTAAGAGGGGTTAAAAATGATATGTGTTAGGAAAATAGTTAACGTATCCATGAAATCAATTTCAAAACCTAAGGCATCCACCCATTGGTGGGAGCATTTAAGAGGGGGGCATCCACCAATGGCAAAATGTTTACTCTGGTGCTCACCAGAGTATCCCTCTAGTGAGCATCAGATCAATGGACGAAAAAAACGTCAACTCACCATAAGTCAAAAAAATTTTCCCGCTCATTTTTGACTTATTCCCATTTAAATTTTTTTCCCCTTTTTTTGTCTATTGAGGGATACTCTGGTGAGCACCAAAGTAAACCTTTTGCCTCCACCAATGGGGGGATGCCTTAGGTTTTGAAATGGAATTCATGGGTATGTTAGCTATTTCCCCATGTGTTAACATGTGGCTACAATTGAACTTTCCCTGAGTTCAATGTTCAATTACGATTGGTTGTAATTCGAACTCTTGGTTATTAGGAGACGCAACATTTTGCACATTTCATAAAGAGCAGTGATTAGCGGACCCTGGGATCCGCTACTTATCTTAACCCCATTTCCTCGTGTCCCTTTTAACACCTCTTTAACACTTATTAAGCTTAACTAAGTTAAGATTTATATTTTTTTTTTCTTCTAAAAAGCTAGGTTGGATTGCTTAACCCTAGGAGTGACTGAATCTTAACCACACTTGGAAAATACTTAAAAGTGGGGCATGGACCAATTCATTACATAGTTGAAACCACGGGTAAGTTTAAGTATTTCCTTTCATAAATATTTTGATTTCTGTCTTAACACAAAACAACACTCACATAAACATCTTCGGCAAAATAGTTTTTATGTTAAAAATAGTGATTTCTAACTAATTATTTTTTGCAAGTGATTTTTTCCATAAAAATTTCAAAAGTGAGTTTATATGTGCCAAGTGAATCATCTACCGATAAATTGCCTAAAAGAAATTACACTGCCTCAAATAAGATAAAACAAACATGACTTAAATTTTGAGAGAAAGATAAATTAACTTGAATAGAGTGGAAATTCCTTAAATGCAACTTTAATCACTTGTACACTGCAATGATTACTCGCTGCTTATATGTTGATCTCCCCATCCCAAAGCTCCTCCAGGGACTTGTATGGGCCTTCATCTGAGATAAGTTCCAGTGCAGGAAATCCTTTATGCTGTGGAATAAGGTCGATCTTCTGCAACTCCTCTTGACTCAATGTCCAGTCAAAGATTTCAAGGTTCTCTTTAATTCTATCTTTGTTAAAGCTCTTCACCAGTACACTCACTCCTTGCTCGTATACCCATCTCAAACAAACCTTCACATCAGAAAGTAAAAATACACCATGAAGTAAAAACACTTACCAGAGATATTTGTCAAAAGAAATTGCAAATAAATAATTACCATATAAAATATGTTTATATATAAGTTAAAATTTTACGTAATTAGTAACAATTATTTTAATTTTATTATTGACGTTTTCCCAACTACAAATTTGTCAAAAAAAATTTCCTCTCTAGAGAGTAATTATGAAGTAAAAACTTGATTGATAGGGGACACTACTAGAGATATCATTTCATATGACTACCTACATTTCTTACTTACCCTTAGAGTGATAAATTTAAAAAAGCATAAATAAAGGGAACAAATATGTATATGAGATAGCAAAAGATACATTTGCTACCTTCATTTGCTACTTACCCTTAGAGATAGTCTAACAAACTCCTTTATCCTGATCATTCAATATAGATCAACGATTGGATGACCGTTGATTGTAAATATATAATGAGATGGAAGCAATTTAAAGAACCCTTGTATTGAATATCCAATGGTGTCAAGCAATAAGGGGGGCCATCATTTAAAGCATGTCCGGACATTATGCCATTAGATTTTCAATCCAACAGTCCAACTCTCGATAGTATGGACTTTAATCAAGAATTTCCGTCACATTCCTAGTGAGATATCATTTTTTTGGGCTGGGCTCCAGTTATGACACCCATCAGCCCTATCCGGATTGAGAAAAGCAAACCCAAACCGAACCTGATTGTATAATTATATTGGTTCAGTTCAGTTCGTATCGGATTTGAGTCGAATAAGGATACCCACATGTGAACCCAACCCCTATAAAAATGGATTTAAAAGAGTTTTCTTACATTAATTTGACATTTTATTAGATAAGAATGAAAACCTGCAATTCTTTAACTTTAATTTTTTTCATCCATTTAAGATAAACAAGTCAGCCAGTTGATCTTAAAATAACTTAGGATTTACATAAGTTTCGAAAGAGGCCTCCTCTCTCTCTACCTCTTCCTCCCTCTCTCCCTCCTCCAACCTTTTTTTTTGGTGGAAATGTTATCATGTAACTAAACACACTCTAAATTCCCTCCTCCAACTCACCCTCTCCCTCTCTCTCTGTTTCAATTCCCTCCCGTTCCCTCTTGCTTTTTCCCTCTATTTCTCTATCATTTTCCCTCTCTCTCACACTTTTCCAACTTTCAAGGAATCGAGACGGGCCATCTTGTCTTTTTGTATCCAATTGTAAAGAATTTTATTATTATTTATTTATTTTTTAAGTTTGGAGGGAGCTACCTCTTGTCCCATGCCATACCCTCTTAAATTAATAATATAAGAATAAAAGTTATTTTTTTTCCCTCAATGGTTTAGGGGGCCGGCTGCCCCTCTTGCCCAGCTATTCCCTCTTAAATTAAATAGAATATATAAGTATAAAACCTTTTCTAAAGTTTATGAACGAGTCAATTTCCGCCAGCTGGCTCCGCCCTGAATGTTGCCATATTTACCTAAATTGTCTAATTAAACAATTGTTTAAGGAGACAATATGCTGATCAAATGAATAACTTATTATTTTTCCTTGGCATGTGTGTTTACATTAAGGTCCTGTTGTGTGGAGTTGAGTTGGGTTTTCATTTTTTAAAGTCATTTAGAAACGGGCCAGGTCATGTTGACCTACTATCGAGGTTGGACCACTCGATTAAAAATTCAATGGTATCAAGCATTAAGCGGCTTGCCCCCACCATTTAAAGCACGTGTCTTGGCGCCATTGGATTTTCAATATCCAACGGTCCAATTCTTTAAAGCATGTGTGTCATGGCGCTATTGGATTTTCAATATCCAACAGTCAAGCTCTTGATAGTAGGTACCATCGAGAGTTTTTAATCATTTTCCTCTTCAAATAGTCACAAATTCATCTTATAGAATTGTCATGAACAATATAACAATTTAAAAACAAAGTGGAGCTCTGCACCGCAAAAAGGAGGAGCTCTTCATTTTCGTATGATAGTGGCAAATTTGAAATTATGAAGAAAAATGTTCTACAAATTTGTCACTGTCTTTCTTCATAATTATAAAAATATCACTATTTTTACACTAAGAAGGGGATCGAGCTCTGCTTTTCTGCCGTGATGCCTCAAAATTACACTCACAATATATCAAATTGTGTAGCTAAACTCAATCTTTAAATGCAACACAAAAGGAAACTAATCTAGCAGCTAGTAAGAGAGTATTTCACCTGAGCAACTGTCTTTCCTTTTGCCCTGGCAATCTCTTCTAGCACCTCACATTCCATTACTTTATTAGTACCCCAGAAGACTCCTTTGGCTCCCAAAGGAGAGTAAGCTGTGACATGAATACCCTTTTCCTTGCAGAACTGTCTCAGTTTCTTCTGCTGCCAAAGTGGGTTCATCTCCACCTTCACAGAAAAAGACTTTCTCAGTCACCATATATGCTCATGATTCATAACAACAAAGAACAGAAAAAGACTCACTTGATTGACAGCTGGGGGGATCTTTGCGACGGCAAGTAATTTTTCAAGCTTCTTGCAAGAGAAGTTACTGACTCCAATGGATTTCGTGAGGCCGAGCTTCCAACACTCCTCCATGGCTTCCCACACAGACTTGAAATCCATGGGGAGTAGGTCTTCCTTCTTAAAAGGAACTACTCGTTCCCCAGGCTTCAAGCTCACAGGTAAATGAATGAGATAGAGATCAATGTACTCCAGTTGAAGATTCCTACATTGAAAGAATAGTAAGAAAATGTATTCACAAGTGAAACTAGTAAAATCCAAAGAAGTATGATAAAAGTTGTTTGGCCTGCTTTACTGGAGGGTCTCTTGGAGCGCAGGGAGGACAAGGTGGTGGTGTGCGTTGGTGCACCAGAGTTTGGAAGTGATGAAAAGCTCATCTCGTGATTTGATGGACCCAAGACATATAGCTTCACCGAGAGGCTTCTCCGACTGGTAAACTGCAGCGGTGTCGAAGTGACGATATCCGAGTTCAATCGCATGGAGAACAGATAATTTCGTGGCTTCCGAAGCAATGAAGGGGTACGCTGCCGTGCCCATTCCCAGCAAGGGAATGGCTTGGCCACCTGAACCCAAAGACACTTCAGGAATTCTTCTCATCTCCTATGGTCTATGGACTATAATTCCCATGCCTCTTTTCTTTTTTTATAAGAAGATATTGTTGGACGGTAGTGGGCATAGCCTCCCGATACTATAGTAGTTTATTATATATAGAAATTAGGAGAATCCATAGAGATATTTATTAATCTTTTCTCAATATTACGAACAAGATCCAAGAATAAGATTAGTTGATGAAACGAAGGGCTGCACCCCTACCTCCTTTATCACTGAGCGGTCATTTAGGGGTCTTAGCTGGTGATCCGGGCTATTTCCCTCTTAACGATGAAGCTTATCCCCCATCATCTCTAATACAATTAGATCCGCTCTTCATAGACAAACTTAGGATTTATGATCCCAGGTAAGATCGGTTCAGGATCATGGGATCATTTTCTATCAAATAGGAACGGTTGTTGCACAAAATGTACTTCTAAGTAATTGCCCCATAGATCCTCTACCTATCAATATGAAGAAGAAATCATGTAAGGAATGAGATTCTTATTTATACAAGTGGTATTTCGAATTTGGAAAGAGCATGAAGAAATTATCGGTACTTCTTTATCTTTTGAGTTGTTCTGCCGGATCGGTCGGTCTAGATCTTTGGTCAATACCTAGACCCGATGAAAAAAATGGGATCACTTTTTATAGACTCATTGAGTTAGCAGAAATTCCATGCAAGAAACAGAAACCCACGAGATAGAAATGAAAGAAATATTTCACAATAATTGCCTCAACATAAGAACAGAGCATCCAAATTTTCAAAAGGAATCATATATTAGGATAATCCCAAAGAAAAAAAAATCGAAAGAGATTTAAGAGATTGATCTGTCTGCTACTACTTCTCCAGCCGCCCCTACAGAATACAGTTAGGAATGTTTTTGTCATTTCAAAAGAACTCACTTGGGAACGTCTTTTTCATTTTAGAAGAAATCACTTGGGGGGGGGGGGTGTTTTTGTCATTTAAGTGAAAAAGCCATTGATAGTTAACAAAAATAGACAACAGGTCTCTCTTTGTCCATTATTTCGAAAGCTAGGTATGGTTAAGGCAATTGTTTAAAAGGAGACACTTATATTTTTTCCATAAGAGAGGTTCTAATATGTAACTGACCCTATTTGTAATTACCAAACTATATATCTTATATTATTAGAGATATCATGGAACACAATAATAAAGTGTGATAAGATACATCTTATCTCATCACCATATAGATTAGATTTTTATTTTTATTTTTATTTGAATGAATATTGATTGGGAAATGAAAAACGGACCACACAATCAGTTTTCAAGTTGACCGCGATCTCATTGGTCCATGCATTCCTTTTAAACACTTACCAACTGTGATTAAGATTCACTCACTCCTAAGGTTCATCCATCTAACCTTGGTTTTTAGAAAAAAAAATCATAAATTAATTAAGCATAACCATGATTAAAAAAGGGTTAAAAGGGATACGTGGACACTGCGGTCAACAAGGAAGGGGACCTTGCAGTTCCGCATAACTCATATTGATTTAAGATTTGATTAAATATGATTAGATTGGATGATTAACAATGACCTCAAATAAGATGTATACAGAGATTGCTCTGATTAGCACTTCAACAGCAACTCCCTGTCATAGTTAATCTCTTGAGAAAATGATGGATATAATCTTATCTGTTGAGACACTTGTCTCTAATCTAGAGGGACAAAGTAATAAATGGAGACGTGACTTAATTAATCTCCATGAGGAAATATGCTGCTTCCCTTATTATCAAGGGGAAAGACTAAAACCGACAGAGAGACCATAAAAGTCTCTTTGCAAGTCCCATACTCCATTTGAAACTATATATTTGGTCGACATATTGTCCATTATCTCTTTGTTAATGGTCCCGCAAGTGTCCATCATCCGCTTAAAATTCATTTTTTCAATGATACCGACAGATAGGAGATACAAATTAGGTAGGAAGCTGTCTTTGTAGCTTCGTTAAAGACACCTACAGTAATTAAGTCATATATGTGCTTAAAATTAGGGTGCTGCTACGAGCAAACCAATATTTACTTACTGTACACCAAATATATCAATTACTGATTACACATCATTAAAATGACTTAAATTCTACAAGCATACCAAGAAGTAAAAAAATATCTACAAATTTTCTAATTATACACTACAAGAAATGAGAATATTACCCACAAAAAAATAGTCACGGTAATAAATTCCGTCAGTAAAACAACCTTTTCTCACGGTTTTTGTTTCCGTTGCTATATATCAGTTAGTTCTGTACCATTTTCATAAAAAAAATGTTAATAACCATTAGACACGGTTTATTTACTGTGCCTAATAATTTCAATTAGAACATGAGAACATAAAACAGGAGCAACAAAACATTTCAATCAATAAACTCATACAAACACAATTTCAGTATTTCAAAAGCATATTTTCTTCCATCATTGACCAAATAAGATTGAATTCCACCAAATTAAGATCTATGCTCCAAAATAAGAGATCCACTAAAAGCTGAGAGTAAACTGTAAAAATATCCCCCTTTCCATAAAACCAACAGATACCCAGGTACACCAAATCATCATTATTACCATATTTAGAAAACTTATAACAATCCATGTAAACTGAGTCTTACTCTTACCCAATGGTATGGAGAAGATGGCCTCTGAAGAGCAGTCACAAACACATGGAGGACATGAAGCTTCAACAGTTAAATTCTGCCTGAAGTGTCAGTACAATGGTGGTCCTACAATATAACCAACCAAACAAACACTGACCAAAACCAACACCAGTCTCAGAAAACCAGTACTACAGAAACTATGGCGTGATGGATGAGCCATCTATCTCCCACAGACCAAATCAAAAACAAAAAAAAAGGGAAAAATAATCAGCAGAGATCAGAAAAAACAATTTGGTGAGAACCCCATTTGAAAACCTGGGTAACACAACCAAAATATGATTTCAAGAGAAAAAAAAGATCACTTTCCTTCCAATTATAGTCTAAATATATGACTGGAACACAATCATTAAAGCAACTCGAGCACAAAATCCAAGAACAACAAATCAATCTCTGCTTTGTTTTTTGAGAAATTAAAGACGACCCAGATCCCATGTTGTAACGTAATGGAAGGATAATGAGAACTTAACCACTTATAATGAGAACTTCACCACTTATAATGAGAACTTAACCACTTCGAGGGGGTTAACCTCCTTGCAAATTAGATGACAAACTTTAAAATATATCCATTACAATACCAGTAGACACATATATATACACATAACAGGGACTTCCTTACCCACTAACCCACGATTACTAGTTACTGACTCCCACTATGCATGACTTCTAACTACTCACAGATAACTTCCAACTCTCCTAAAGAGAGCTGCACAGCTCTATTTACAACCAACTTCTACACGTAAGCATAATTCTACCAAGTTCTCCCAAAACCACATCACAACCACCCAAAGTTAGTAAGTAGAAATCAGTGGTAATGCGTTGGCTTTGAAGTGAGAGAGTAACCCCATTGCATCGTCCTTGCCCCGATAGCTTCTCACCATTGGCCACTGTCACCTCAAATTGCCCATTAGGAAGAGTAGGGAGTCCAGCTCTTGTAGAAATTACTGGATCAAGGAAGTTGTGTGTACTGCCAAAGTCAATGAGAACCACCACCGGAAGCTTTTGGATGCTGCCCGTTAGCCGCATTGTTTGAGGAGAAAGAGCACCGGCGATTGCATGTAGAGAAATTTCAGGCTTGGGGTCTTCGAAATTGGGTATTTGGTTAGAATCGCCATCTTGATCTTCTGTAGTGGGTTTGTCATTGTCGATTCCATCAAGGAGGTACAACCGCTAGAACTTACAGCGATGTGCCGGAGTCCATTTTTCATCACAATTATAGCAGAGGCCTTGGTCTCGACGGTCCTTCATTTGACTCTGTGTGAGCCTTTGAACAGGAGCAAAAGGTTTGCGTACCACTGTTGGGACAGAACTAGGGAGTGTACTGGCATGACTGAATGCATTGCGAAGTGGTCCACGTCTGTAATTGATTTTCTCCTCCTGAATTCGAGCGAGACCGAAGGTTGCCGATAATGTGACGGGTTTGAACATCTTGACGCTTAATCAGATATCATCCTTGAGGCCACTAAGAAAATAACTTACCATGAAAGGTTCAGATAAGCCTTCCGTTTGTTTTGCGAGATTTTCGAAGCGAGTTTGATATTCATCAACAGTAGAATTTTGGCAGAGTTTTGTTAGAGCTTCCACAGGGTCATCGAACTCTATTGGGCCAAAGCGAGTTTGGAGGGATCTTGGAAATGCATCCCAACTTGTTAGTGCGCCTGAATTTTCCATCCAATGGAACCAAGGGAGTGCCTTCCCTTCCAAGTGGAACGAAGCAATCATAAGCCTTTGTTGGAGAGGAGTTTGGTGGTAGGCTAAAAATTGATGTGCACGGTAAAGCCATCCTGAGGGGTCAGTGCCATCAAACCTCGGAAAATCAAGTTGTATCATTCGGGTATGAATACCCATGGTTTCGTTGGGGATTAGATCGTCATTTCGATTCACCGATCGTCCGGCTGAGTGCTTGCCTCTTTCACGGTATTGATTACGGTTTAGTGATTCGTAACTGGTGGCGAGAAAGCCAAGTTGCTGAACTAGTTCATCTAGAATTCTTTGCTGGGATTCCTTAATAAGATTCACTGAATCCGTAAGCTGAGAAAGCCGAGTACCATCTGCCATTCTTGGATCGAACGGCTCTGATACAAATTGTAACGTAAGGAAGGATAATGAGAACTTAACCACTTCGAGGGGGTTAACCTCCTTGCAAATTAGATGACAAACTTCAAAATATATCCATTACAATACCAGTAGACACATATATATACACATAACAGGGACTTCCTTACTATTAGTGATAATGGACAAAAATCAAATTTGGAAAGATTGCCACCTCCAACGGCATGATTTTCTGTTGCTGTCTCCAACGTGATTAATGCAATACAGCTCTCTAGTCACTGTTGTACAGCTTTTTAATTCCTAAAATCTTGTCTTTCCGTTACATTGTACAGCTATACTTGTATCTATTTATACTGATCTCAAATACAAGGAAATGTGTGATACTTCTAAAATATATCTGTTTATGGTATCAAAGCTTCCAAAGCTCCAACGAGTAGATCCTCTTTGCTATGGCCACCAACAACACCTTCGTCTCTTCTAATCCTCAAAGCTCTACGCCTCTCATTACTGTAAACGCTGCTGCTCAGCTTCCTCATAAACTGACACCTACCAACTTTCCTGCTTGGCGGTGTCAGTTCGAATCCTTACTCATTGGTTACGACCTTATGGGGTATCTTGATGGTACCCTCTCCTGTCCTTCTCTCAGTGGTGCCTCCACCGTTGCCAAGGCCGCTGTTAAGGCTGCATATTCACATTGGATACGCCAGGACAAGCTCCTACTCAACGCCATCCTTGCTGGTGTTTCTGAGGGTGTTGTCTCTCATATTGCTACTGTTGAGACGTCTATGGAAGCATGGAAGACCGTCACCTGACTCTATGCTAGTCGTTCCCGCACTCGAGTTAAGCAACTCAAGGAGGACCTTACTCTTCTTCAACGAGGGTCTCGGTCCATCACAGAATATCTTCACTTTGTGAAGAACATAGCAGTTGAGTTAGCACTCATTGACGCACCTGTGACAAACGACGATCTTACACTATACATTCTCAATGGTCTTGGCTTGGAGTACCGAGACATTGTTGCCCCAATTCGCACTCGTGCAACTTCTCTCACCTTTGAAGAACTCCATGACCTGCTCCTTGGCCATGAGCGCTACTTGAAGCATCTGGAACATGCTTCCAATCCTCCTGTTATTACAACTAATATCTCTCAACACAGGTACAATAATCGTTCCTCTCAAAAGAATGACAAGAAGCCAGCCTACTCTCGGTTTGGCAATTCTGGTGGCTCTTTTCAGTCCAAGCCCACCGACAACTCCTCTGCTAATTCTGCTCAAAGAGGCCGCCAACCAGGAAAAAGTTGTCATTTTTGTGGCTTCAATGGCCACACTGTGACCGAATGTCGCAAGCTTCGTCGTGTGTTGGCACAAGAAAACTGCACTATCATGCCTCAGCCTGCCACCAACCGTTGGATGCTTGACTCTGGGGCATCTCATAATATCACATATGAACTCCAAAACATGTCTATGCATTCTGAATATGAAGGACCTGACGAGGTTGTCATTGGAGACGGCATAGGTTTGAATGTCACACACGTTGGTTCCACCAATCTCTCCACTCCTTCCAAAACCTTTGCTCTTACAGATCTTCTTTGTGTTCCTTCCATTCCTCGCAATCTTATCTCTGTTCATAAATTTACCTCTTCTAACAATTGCTTTGTAGAATTTAATCCATTCTCTTTCTCTGTGAAGGATCTGAGCATGGGGGTGCATCTACTTCAAGGCAAATGTGAGGATGGCATCTACTACATGCCTCAATCCACTCAAGTCTTGCGCAAACCACCAATGGCATTTGTTGGTGTCCGCACCTCTCTTGATGGCTGGCATTCACGGCTGGATCACCCCTCCACCAAAGTTGTCACTCAAGTAGTTCACTCATTTGACTTGCCTCTAGAAAAATCTTCTGCTACAAAGAAAAGCCTTTGTGTTTCTTGTCAATATAATAAAAGTCACAAGCAACCTTTCTCAATCTCGTCTATGACTAGTTCTCAGCCATTTGAATTAATTTATTCGGATGTGTGGGGTCCATCTTCAATTAAATCAATCAATGGTTACCGTTTTTATGTTATTTTCATTGATCATTTCACAAAGTTCACTTGGTTCTACCCTCTCAAGCAAAAATCTGACGTTGAGAGTGTTTTCATTAATCTTCACAATTACATCACAAATTAGTTCACCACCACCATCAAACACCTCTATACTGATAACGGTGGTGAGTACCTCAAACTCCGTCCCTTCCTCGCTAAACACGGCATCACCAGCCTTACAACCCCTCCTCACACGCCCCAACACAATGGTGTCTCTGAACGTCGCCATCGTCATCTAGTCGAAACTGGCCTTACTCTTCTCCATCACTCTAAACTTCCCTTGTCCTACTGGTCTTTTGCTTTTGAGACAGCATGTTATCTAATTAACCGCATGCCCACTCCTCTCTTACATGGCAAAACTCCCTTTGAATCCCTCACTCTTCGCCCACCAAATTATCTCAAGCTCCGCACATTTGGTTGTCTTTGCTATCCATGGCTCAAACCATATAACAACAGCAAACTCGATCCCAAATCCACTCCTTGTGTCTTTCTCAGCTACTCTCTCACTCAAAGTGCTTACAAGTGCCTTGATATCAAGACCCACCGCCTCTACCTTTCTCGCCATGTCGTGTTCGACGAACACACCTTTCCTATCTCCTCCAACACTATTGATCGTCAGCTTTCTCTTGTTCCTGACAACAACCAACAACCACATGTTGCTGTGGAATTTTTTGGTTCTCTCCCACAAGTCCCACCAGTGAATCAAGTGCCTCCATCTCTCACATTGCCTGAAGTACTTCCCTCCCTTGCACCATCAGATCCACTACCATCATCACCAGGTATACTCTCTCTTCCCACTTCACAACCTATACCATCCTTTTCCTCTGATAACACTAATCTCTCCTCTTCACTTGCTACACCCGCATCCTTTCCCTCTCCTAGGATGACCACTAGATCCATGAATAACATTTACAAGCCTAAACACATGTACCTTGTCACCAAACACCCCATTCCCGACACTCTTGAACCAACTTGTGTCAGTCAAGCACTAAAACACCCTCAATGGCGCCACGCCATGTCACAAGAGTTCACAGCCTTGGTTAGCATGGTACATGGGACTTAGTCCCTCCTCAATCTTCTCAAAATCTAATTGGGTGTAAGTGGGTCTTCCGGATCAAGAGGAAGCCCGACGGTAGCATCGACCGATACAAAGCCCGCCTTGTTGCCAAAGGCTTCCATCAACGGCCTGGCCTTGACTACACGGAAACTTTTAGTCCAGTCGTTAAGCCAACCACTATTCGGACAATCCTCTCCATTGCTCTTATGCATCGCTGGCCCATTCGCTAGCTCGACGTCAACAACGCCTTCCTACATGGCACCCTCGAGGAAGATGTCTTCATGGCGCAACCCCGTGGATTTGTTGACACAAATGTTCCTAATTATGTTTGCAAGTTGAAGAAATCCATCTATGGCTTAAAACAAGCCCCTCGTGCGTGGTGCAATGAGCTCAAAGGTGTTCTTCTTGATTTGAACTTCACTCAGTCCAAATCAGACTCCTCGTTATTCATTTATCATGCAGATGGTCACACTATGTACTTCCTGGTCTACGTTGATGATCTCCTTATTACTTGCAGCAGCACCTCCCTTGTTCATGAGATCATTTACAAGCTCAGCAAACATTTCTCTCTTAAGGATTTGGGCCTTGTCCATTTTTTCCTTGGCATTGAAATTATCCCCACATCTACTGGAATGTTTCTCAGCCAGCATCAGTACATCCGTGGCCTCCTTGATCGGGTCAAGATGGATGGCGCCAAAGATGTCCAAACCCCTTAGAGCACAAGTATCACTCTCAAGCTCCAAGATGGCTCCTCTCTTACTGATGCTACTGACTACAGACAGGTCATTGGTGCACTTCAATATCTATCCTTCACTCGACCAGACATCGCCTTCTCAGTCAACAAATTAGCCCAATTCATGCACCAACCTACTGCTACTCACTGGATTGCAGCTAAACGCATCCTCCGCTATCTCAAACACACAATTCACCATGGGCTTTATCTCACTCGCACTAGTGCGTCAACACTACAAGCTTACTCCGACGCCGATTGGGCAGGAAACTTTGATGACCGGTCAAGCACCACAGCTTATCTTATTTTTCTTGGTGACAATTTAATCTCTTGGAGCACTCGCAAGCAACGGGCCATTGCTCGTTCGTCAACCGAGGCTGAGTATCGAGCACTTGCAGCCACCACGTCAGAAATTGCTTGGCTCACATCCTTACTGTCCGAGCTTCATTTGCCCCTGTCCAAACCTCCACTCATATTATGTGACAATATCGGGGCTACCCAACTCAGTCTAAACCCAGTAATGCACTCTAGGATGAAGCACATTGCCATTGATCTTCATTTCGTCAGAGATTATGTCAACAAAGGCCTGCTTGATGTTCGTCATGTTTCAACTCATGATCAATTTGCCGATCTTCTCACAAAAGCACTTCCCGAAGCTCGTTTTCATTCACTCAGGTCCAAGATTGGCGTCCTCGACGGCACGTCCATCTTGCGGGGGTGTATAAGTGATAATGGACAAAAATCAAATTTGGAAAGATTGCCACCTCCAACGGCATGATTTTCTGCTGCTGTCTCCAACGTGATTAATGCAATACAGCTCTCTAGTAACTATTGTACAGCTTTTTAATTCCTAAAATCTTGTCTTTCCGTTACACTGTACAGCTATACTTGTATCTATTTATACTGATCTCAAATACAAGGAAATGTGTGATATTTCCAAAATATATCCTGTTTACTTACCCACTAACCCACGATTACTAGTTACTGACTTCCACTATGCATGACTTCTAACTACCCGCAGATAACTTCCAACTCTCCTAAAGAGAGCACACCTCTATTTACAACCAACTTCTACACGTAAGCATAATTCTAACAATAGAATATCAGCTCTAGGACGGCAGCCCAGCTCATAGTGAGCATTGCATGGCTCGGTGGTGCTCCCAAGCATCCATGCACATGACACATGTAACCGGCAACGGAGATGGCTTAGTCGAAGGCGATGGCAGACTCGAAGGCAACGGGATCTGGCACTCTCTCTCAGTTTGGGGATTTTCTCCTTCTCTAATGGCTAATTTGAAACCTGATTTTGGTTTTGGCGCTTTTTTTTTTTGGGTAAACTGAATTTGGCTGTTGGATCTTGCTTGAGTGAACCCAAGCAAGATTTAAGCTCCTCTATTGGAGCAGAGGAACCGGGTCCCATGTCCTCGTGTCCCTTTTAACATCCCTTTTAACCCTTATTAAGCTTAACTAAATTAAAGTTAAGATTTATGCTTTTATTTTCTAAAACCCAAGGTTAGATTGCTTAACCTTATGAGTGATATATGAATCATAACCACACTTGGAAAATACTTAAAAGTGGGGTGTGGATCAATGAGGACCCGTCCTTTCATTACATAGTGGAAACCACATATACGTTTAACTATTTTCCTTTCATAAATATAAGTATTTTCCTTTCATAAATATTTGGATTTCTGTCTTTAACACAAAACAACACTCAACTTAAATTTTGAGAGAAAGATAAATTAAGATGAATAGAGCAGAAATTCCTTAAAATGCAACTTTAATCACTTGTACACTGCCATGATTACTTGCTGCTTATATGGTGATCTCCCCATCCCAAAGCTCCTCCAGGGACTTGTATGGGCCTTCATCTGAGATAAGTTCCAGTGCAGGAATTCCTTTATGCTGTGGGATAAGGTCGATCTTCTGCAACTCCTCTTGACTCAATGTCCAGTCAAAGATTTCAAGGTTCTCTTTAATTCTCTCTTTGTTAAAGCTCTTCACTAGTACACTCACCCCTTGCTCATATACCCATCCCAAACAAATCTTCACATCAGAAAGTAAAAATACACCATGAACCTGGGCCTAATAAAGTTCTATTTTTTTCAAGATTGATTACTATGGATTATTAGAAAAAGAAATTGCAAATAAATAATTACCATATAAAATATGTTTATATATAAGCTAAAATTTTACATAATTAGTAACAATTATTTTAATTTTATTATTGACGTTTTCCCAACTACAAATTTGTCAATTTTTTTCCCTCTCTAGAGAGTAATTACGAAGTCCGACTTGATTGATGGTGGACACTACTAGAGATATCATTTCATATGACTACCTACATTTCCTTACCCTTAGAGTTATAAATTTGAAAAAGTATAAATGGAGGTACTAAATATGTATATGGGATAGCAAAAGATACATTTGCTATCTCTATTTACCACTTACCCTTAGAGATGGTCTAACAAACTCATTTATCCTGATCATTCAATACAGATCAATGATTGGATGACTGTGTTGATTGTAAATATATAATGAGATGGAAGCGATTTAAAACTCTCGAGAGCCGAATCCCTGGATTGAATATCCAATGGTGTCAAGCAATAAGGGGGCCATCATTTAAAGCATGTGTGGAGATGATGCCATTAGATTTTCAATCCAACAGTCCAGCTCTCAATAGTATGGACTTTCTTCAAGAATTTCCGAACTTTCCTAATGAGATATCATTTCGTTGGGCTGGGCTCCAGTTATGACACCTATCAGCCCGATCTGGATTGAGGAAAGCAAACCCAAACCGAACCTGATTGTATATTTATATTGGTTCAGTTCGGTTCGTATCAGATTTGAGTCGAATAAGGATACCCACATGTGAACCCAACCCCTATAAAAATGGATTAAAAGAGTTTGCTTACATTAATTTGACATTTTATTAGATAAGAATGAAAACCTGCAATTCATTAACTTTAATTTTTTTCATCCATTTAAGATAAACAACTAAGACAGTTGATCTTTACCTTCCAAAAAAAAAAAAAGACAGTTGATCTTAAGAAATCTTATTATTTACATAAGTTTGGAAAGAGGCCTCCTCTCTCTCTCCTTCTCCTTCCCTCTCTTCCTCCTCCAAATTTTTTTTTTTTTGATGGAAATGTTATCATGTAACTAACACATACTCTTAATTCCCTACTCCAACTCACCCTCTCCCTCTCTCTCTGTTTCAATTCCCTTCCGTTCCCTCTATTTCTCTATCATTTTCCCTCTCTCTCACACTTTTCCAACTTTCAAGGAATCGAGACGGGCCATCTTGTCTTTTTGTATCCAAGTAAAGAATTTTATTATTATTTATTTATTTTTTAAGTTTGGAGGGAGCTACCTCTTGTCACATGCCATACCCTCTTAAATTAAATAATATAAGAATAAAAGTTATTTTTTTTCCCTCAATGGTTTAGGGGGCCGGCTGCCCCCCTTGCCCAGCTATTCCCTCTTAAATTAAATAGAATATATAAGTATAAAACCTTTTCTAAAGTTTATGAACGGGTCAATTTCCGCCAGCTGGCTCCACCCTGAATGTTGCCATATTTACCTAAATTGTCTCATTAAACAATTGTTTAATGAGACTATATGCTGATCAAATGAATAACTTAGGGGCCATTCGGATACACTTCTATTTTTTTGTTTTTAAAAATTGGAAACAATTTTTTGTTTTCAATTTTTTTAAGTAGGAAATGCGTTTGGTATTACTAACTGTTACTTATTTTTAAAAAAGAAAAACAAAAAAATGCATTTGATAAATATGATTAAATAATTTCAATTCATGGTGGTGGTAGTGGTGAGTGGTGGCGGTGGTGGTAGTGGTAGTGATGGTGGTGTGTGGTAGTGGTAGTGATGGTGGTGGTGGTGGGTGGTGAGTAGTGGTGATAGGTGGTGAGTAGTGGTAGTGGTGGTGGTGGTAGTATTGTGGTGGTGGTGATGGTGGCGGTGGTATGATAGTGGTGGTGTGTGGTGGTGGTATTGTGGTGGTGGGTTGTGGTGGAGGTGGAGGTGGAGGTGGTGGTGGGTGTGGGTGGTGGGTGGTGGGTGTGGGTGGTGGGTGGTGGGTGGTGGGTGGTGGTGTAGTGGTAGTATGGTGGTGGTGGTGGTAGTTGTATTGTTGTAGAGACCCGAATTTTTTTCATGCTTTTTATGCAAGTATTAAGTGTATTTTAATCTTTTATCATGTTTTAATGCTTATGTATTTATATATTATTAGTGTGGTATGATCGAGTTTAAACTTTAAGAAGTTGTAAAGAAAGGGAGACCTTAATACACCTTAAACTTTAAGAAGCTCTAGTTTTATCACCGTTTATCAGAATTGAGTGATTCTTAAACCATTAGAAAGGTATTGGAATCCTATTTGAGGTTCGTGTTTAAGGTTTTTCCAAATTTTGAGTTTAAGCCAAGTCAAAAGTTGTTTTTTTGATGTTTTATCTGATGAAATTGCAGATTAGTCAGCTTTGGAGTCAATTTAGACATTTAAAACCTCAAAATTAGGATTTTTGTAAGGTAGCATAGTTGTTCCTCTTCAAAAGATGAGTCCAACGCAAGTTGAATCGTCAAAATCTGATAAACGAGTCAAAAGTTATGGTCAAAATACCAAAATGAGGTAAAAATCAATCGGAATCAGAGGTGGAGTGCGATCTATCGCAAATAAGGTGCGATCGATCGCAAAATAGTGTGATCTATCGCAAATTTCTGCAATTGATCGCATTTAGACGAATTTTTTTAAATTACCTTTCAGGTCTAAGTGCGATAGATCGCACCAAAGGTGAGATCGATCGCACACGGATCCAGATTTTGTTAAAAAAACATTTTTTTGGGGTTTTTAAACCTTTGGGCTATAAATAGAGGCCCTATTTCGAGATGTTTAGGGTTCTAAATTATTTCTAACCTAATTTGGTAAGGGAGAAAAGGAAACCTATGTTTTTGAGGGAGAGATTGCTTGGAGAAGAATGAGATTGCAAGGAGATTGCAAAGAGAGCTTGGAGATCTTCCTCAAAGCTTCCTCAAAGCTTCTTGGGAGCGATTTGCATCCAAAGAAATGATCCCTAAGGTCGATATACTATCCAAATCAACTCTATTATAATGTTTTGTGAATGTTACTATGATAGAAATAGAGATTAGATGTATTTTTCCCCAATTTTGTATGAAGTAAACTATTATGGATGGAAATATGGTTTAATAATGTGGATGAAATGTATAGAGGATGAGAAATACTATGGAGGATAAGATGAATGTGTGGATATGGATTGTATTTGAGTTGTATGGATGAATTATGGATTGATGAAATGTTAGAAATGTGAATGGGCAATGGATTCATAATCTACGTACCCAAAGTGTTTGAGAAAATGCTTGAGAGGATAAATACTAATATATTATTATGAAATTGTTGGAAATTGATTATAAATTATGCTAAGAATCATGATAAGGTATTATATATATATATATGTGATTGTTTGTTAAATTATGCTTAATTACTTGCATAGTGATTGATATTCGGGAAAGTAAGAATTTAGAGGAAAATCTTTCAAACTGAGAATTCTCTAACTATATGGTATGAGACATCATGGTGGAGTTTCCATGGTGAGAGATCGGAATCTAAACAATTACCAACTCGAATGTTAATTGCGACACTTATACACAAACACACGTGTATGTTAAGATAAGAGTCTCATAAGTCACTCATATGGACCACAAGCATAAACATTGCATACGCTTATCATTCTAAATAAGCTCAATGAGGGATCTGAATAAGTGCATGTTCTGAATAAGCTGCTAAAGACTCATAAGCATAAGCATGACATACGTATGACATTCTAAATAAGCCCATTGAGGGATCTGAATAAGTGTATGATCTGAATAAGTACATAAACATAAGAATCTCACAAGCACGTGGTCTCATAAGCATAAGCATCTCATAAGTATGTTGTCTTCTAAGTCTAAGGTTCTCACAAGTACACAAGTCAATGTGATGATATGATGTATATGAGCACATGTTCTTCCGCACTCTGATTATGTTATTATGCTACTGGATATGATTCTAACTAAGTGTAGAGCCCCGAATTTATTATTCTTGATGCTTGTGAAGTTTATTAAATGCTATGAAAACATGTGTTTAAGCCTGCAAAATTAATGCTAAAAAGTGTTGATTTTAAAACCCAAATAAAACACTTAATTTAGGTCGTTTTTGAGGTTTGATTGCATGAAAAGAGAGATAAGCAAAAAGTAGCAAAAGAGTTAAAAAATAATAATAATAAAAAAAAATAAAAAATTTCTGGTGCCGGCGATCGATTGCCGCCAGCGAGCGATCAATCGCCCAAAACGCCGTTCGGCGGCGGGTTTGCGCGATCTGAGTATTTTGAGTCCCTAGGGCTCCCAATGTTAAAAATACCCCTTTTAGTCGTGGGTTGAGGGTTTCTAAAGATCCCTAAAGCTTTCAAAACCTAAAAGAGAGTGAGAGAAAGAGATTTTGAGAGATCCAAGAGGAAGGATAAAAGGTTTTTGCAAGGAAGAAGGGTGAAAAAGTTTAGATCCGCCCCATTCGGAAGCGCGTGGTCGTAGGAAGGCGATCGGTAGAGGTAAATATAACTTCTTTACTATCAATATAGTGGTTTTGATATGAATATTATGAACGTGATAAATCTAAGGCAAGAATGAACGAGATTAAGCATGCTTGTGATGCTTTAAATCATTATTCCCTTGAAAAAAATATATATGATAATTTGAGAGTGTTTTAAATCATGAATTTCTGATGGAAAAATATATATGATGTTAGAGAGCATTTTAAATCACGATTTTCTTATGGAAAATAGATATGATGCGTAGACTGTAATTTAATTTATAATTTTCTTGTGAAAATTACTATGTGAGAGATGTTCCTTATGATTCGATTATTCATACCAACAAGGGGAAAGGGAATGAAATTGTGGTGTATGTATGATGGTGAATGGATGAAAGGATGATGATTGGAAGTGATGGAATGATTATTAGTTTGCTCTAAAATTATGATATGTTATGAAACTAGGGTTCCGTGAGATTTATTTGATTAAAATTATGTATTGAAGATTGATGTATGATAAATGAAATTGTCTTCTATTTACTATCGAAAATTTGACAAATCTATATTTCATAGTGATTATTTATGAGAAATTCTGCATGTTTAAATTTATGCATGACTTCCAATCATCATTATTTCACTCATACTAATTCACGAAATTAAATATGAATAGGCATGAGAATAAACAAGATGACAAGTTTATGTAAGTAAACAAGGACACGAGCATGATGCATGATTTAGTTTTGCACTGACCAAGTGTATCCCACAAGGCTAAAATAGGACCTTGGAATCGCCACATTACTTAAACCTACTTAAAAACCATGCATACAAGGCTATTACACGAGTCTCCAAAAATGAGAGTAATAAAATTTCGATATATATATATATATATATATATATATATATATATATATAACCAAGTCATCCTGCTCAAGTTGATGCTCAACATAACCACCCACAATAAACAAATAGTCTAACATCCAACTATAAAATAATCCAATGGGCAACATCTTCTAAAAAGTCTATTACAAAACTCTTAAACCAAACAGAACATAAGCTAATAGGGGTAACTATCAAAGCCCCTGGCTCTCTCATTGGAAGGCTCACCTTCACCTCCTTCCTCGACGTATGCCTCCTCAATCCACGGCTTCGCCGTGTGCTCCTGCTTTAGACCTGCCAAGACAAAGTCCGGCTGAGTACAAAAGTACTCGATGTATATAAAATCCAACCAACAATAATAATATACCTGCACTTAGTTAGAAACATATCCAATAGCATAATAACATAATCAGAGTACGGAAGAACGTGTGCGCATATACATCATATCATTACCTTGACTCGTGTATTTGTGAGAATCTTAGACTTAGAAGACAATACACTTATGAGCTGCTTATGCTTATGAGACCACGTGCTTGTGAGATGCTTTTGCTTATGCACTTATTCAGATCATACAATGATGTGACATGCCGTTCTTGGCGGATACGGACCATGTCTAAGAAATCATATGGTTGGCATGCCGTTCTTGGCGGATACGGACCATGCTTAAGAATCAAATGGTTGACATGCCGTTCTTGGCAGATACGAACCATGTCATGCTTATGCTTATTCAGAATGTCATACGTATGCCATGCTCATGCTTGTGGTCCACATGTGTGACTTGTGAGACTCTTATCTTAACATACACGTGCATATGTGCTTAAGTGTCGAAATTAACATTCGAGTTGGTAATTGCTTAGATTCCGATCTCCCACTGTGGAAACTCCAATATACTGTCCCATACCAAATAGTTAGAGAATTCCCGGTTTGAGAGATTTTCCTCTAAGTTCTTACCTTCCCAACTGTCAATTTCCATGCAAGTAATTAGTCATATCAAACAATCACCTATACATATCTTATTAAAATTCATAGCACAACTCATAATCAATTTACCACCATTTTATAAGAGTATAATAGCATTTATCTTCTCAAGCATTTTCACAAACACCTTGAGTACGCGTAATATGAATTTATTGCCCTTCTACATTTTCAAGCATTCATCAAACCATAATGCATCCATATAATCCATTCACCATTCACATTCACATATTAATCCCATCCTCCATACATTTCCTATCCTCCATACATTCTATCCACATTCTAATCTACATTTCCATCCACATTTCCCATCTATAATTAGCTTAATTCATAGAAAATTAGGAGAGAATGCATCTAATCTCCATTCTATCATATTAACATTTACGAAACATTGAAATAGAGTTGATTAGGATAGTATATCAACATTAGGGATCCTTCCCTTGGATCCAAATCGCTCCCAAGATGATTTGGGAAAGCTTTAAGGACGATCTCCAAGCTTTCCTAGCGATATCCAAGCTATCTCCTTCTTCTCCAAGCAATCTTCCTCCCAAAACCTCAGGTTTTTTCTCCATTTTTTCCAAATTAGGTTAGAAATAGGTAGAGTATTCTAATACCTCGAAATAGGACTCCTATTTATAGTCCCAAGGTTTGAGAGCCAAAAGACTTAAAAGCCCTTACTGAAATTTTGCAAAAACACGAAAGACCAAGCGATCAGTGGTTATGACCAAGCGATCGGTCGCCTACTGATCGACCAGTGGTTATGACCGAGCTCTCAGTCAAAAACACCCTCTCTGGAAAAATTCCCCATACAAAAAAGTTAACCAGTCGATAACTACCGATCGATCAGTTGTGGACCGATCGATCGCTACTTCTGACCGAGCGATCGGTTGGGTACCGATCGATCCCTAGCAATCGGTGCTCTGCAGAATTTAACCCATCATACTGTTTTGGCCATAACTTTTGACTCGTTCGTCGGATTTCGACGATTCAACTTGCGTTGGATTCGTCTTTCGAAAAGAAACATTTTTGGCTTATTAATATTTCTAAATTCTACTTTATTTATAGACCAAAATATCCCCAAAGTTGACTGATCTATAATTCCATCAGACAAAACATCGGAAAACCCACTTTTGACTTAGCTTAGACTAAAAATATGGAAAAACATTAAACATGAACCTCAAAGAGGGTTCCAATACCTTTCTAATGGTTTAAAAATCACTTAATTCCAATAAACGGTGGCAAAACTGGAACTTCCTAAAGGTTAGGGTGTGATATGACATCCCTCCGATTACAAGTTTGATTAAGCCTTAATTACACTATACCAATTAGATATTAATACATAAGCATTTAAACATCATAAGGACTATGATACTCTTAATGCTTGCAATTAAAAACATGAAAAAGATCTGGGTCTCTACATCCTCCCCCTCTTAAAAGAATTTCGTCCTCGAAATTTACGTACCTTAGGTGAAGAAGTGCGGGTACTTTTTACGGATTTCAGCTTCTCTCTCCCAAGTAGCCTCTTCTCTAGAGTGATACTCTCATTGCAAGAGTACAAGATAAATGACCTTAGAACTCAAATTTCCAAGGGATCCAAATGAATGACATATGAAGGATCCGCAATGTACTTCCTCAACATAGAGATGTTAAAGACATTATGCACACCTTCCATGTGAGGTGGCAAACTCGGGTGATGATCTCAAAAGGACCCACATATCTCGGACTAAGCTTGCCCCGCTTGCCGAATTTCATCACCCCCTTCGTAGGTGAGATCTTGACAAACACAAAATCTCCGACTTGGAACTCAAGATCCCTCCTGTGAGTATTGGCATAGCTCTTCTGTCTACTCTGAGCTACTTTCAACCTCTCCCTGATCAGCTGAACTCTATCCACAGTCTGACCAACGAGCTCGGGACCTAAAAGCTTCCTCTCGCCAACTTCATCCCAACACAAAGGTGAACAACAACTCCTCCCATAAAGTGCCTCAAATGGTGCCATCTGAATGCTAGCTTGAAAGCTATTGTTGTAGGCAAACTCAACCAACAGTAAGTGATCATCCCAACTACCTTGAAAGTCTAACATGCAAGCTCGTAGCATGTCCTCTATGATTTGGTTCACCCTCTCAGTTTGCCCATCTATTTACGGATGAAAAGCCGTACTAAAATCCAAATGGGAACCCATGGCCTGCTGAAAACTCTTCCAGAATCTGAATGTAAATCTCGGGTCTCGATAAGAAACAATACTAACTGGCACTACATGCAAATGGACTATCTCCTTGATATAAAGGTTAGCTAATTGATTGGAGTTGAAAGTGGTCCGATATGGAAGAAAATGAGCTGATTTAGTCAATCGATCAACCACAACCCAAATGACATCAAAGTTCTTAGCCGTCTTTGGCAAACCAACAATGAAATCCATTGAAATATTTTCCCACTTCCACTTGGGAATAGGAAGAGACTGATGAAGTCCTGCTGGCCTCCTGTGTTCGGCCTTCACTTACTGACACACCAAACACTTAGATACAAAGGTAGCCACATCTTTCTTCATACATTTCCACCAGAAATACTTCTTGAGGTTTTGGTACATCTTAGTACCTCCCGGATGGACAGTGTACTTGGACTTGTGTGCTTCATCTAAAATCTCCCTTCTTAAACCTTCATCATCCGGAACACAAAGTCTACCCTTGAAACAAACTCCACCATCTCTCTAAGAGAAATCCTCAAACCTAATCTTGTCCAATAAGGTTGGTCTGACCATAATGTTAGCCAACATGGCTTCAGACGCGGCCACACTGAAACTTGCATCAAGGCTAGATACCTCTTCAAGTAGCTTCCATTCTTGGACCATCAAGTGTGCCAAGAATCCAGTAGGTCGCCTACTTAGCGCATCTACCACCACATTTGCTTTTCCCGGGTGGTACTGGATAGCGCAATCATAATCCTTGAGGAATTCCACCCAGCGACGTTGCCTCAAATTCAGCTCTTTCTGCGAGAACAAATACTTTAAGCTTTTGTGGTCGGTGAAAACTTTGAACTGCGCACCGTACAAGTAGTGTCTCCAGATCTTAAGAGCAAAGACCAAAGTTGCTAACTCCAAATCATGGGTGGGATAGTTCTTCTCATGATCTTTCAACTGCCGAGAAACATAGGCAATAACTATCCCATGTTGCATAAGAACACAACCTAACCCAATGAGTGAGGCGTCACTGTACACCACAAAACCTTCACTACCGGATGGAACAGTCAAGATCGGAGTGGTGGTGAGACGCTTCTTCAACTCAAGAAAACTCTTCTAACATTTCTCATTCCACTCGAACTTGGCGTTCTTTCGAGTTAGATGAGTAAGCGGAGCTGCCAAACTGGAAAATCCTTCTACAAATCTTCGATAATATCAAGCTAGGCCCAAGAAGCTTCTCACCTCTGTAACGCTCTTTGGCCTTCCCCATCCTTCCACTGCTTCTATTTTGGAAGGGTCCACAGAAATCCCCTCTTCTGACACCACATGGCTTAGAAATGCTACCTTTTATAGCCAAAACTCGCACTTGCTAAGCTTCGCATATAACTTATGCTCACGAAGTGTCTTCAGTGTGACCCAGAGATGCATCTCATGCTCCTTCTGTGTCCTGGAGTACACTAGAATGTCATCCACAAACACGATCACAAAGCGGCCCAGAGTTGGCTTGAAGATTCTATTCATGAGATCCATGAATGCTGCCGGAGCATTTGTCAAACCGAACAGCATGACTAGGAATTCAAAATGCCCATATCTGGTCCTGAATGCAGACTTAGGCACATCTTCCGCCTTTATCTTTAACTGATGGTAGCCTGACCTTAAATCGATCTTGAAGAAATACTTAGCTCATTGCAACTGATCAAACAAGTCATCGATCCTAGGCAAAGGATATTTGTTCTTGATAGTGATCTTGTTCAGTTGCCGATAGTCGATGCACATCCTCATCGAACCATCCTTCTTCTTCACAAACAAAACAGGATCTCCCCAAGGTGATACACTTGGGCGGATAAACCTAAGATCAAGCAATTCATCAATCTGCTCCTTAAGCTCTTTCAACTTTATTGGAGCCATCCTATATGGCGCTTTAGAGATGGCTGTCGTACCTGGAGCCAACTCAATTGCAAACTCTTCTACTCTATCTGGCGGTAAACCCGTAAGTCTTTGGGAAAGACATCCATGAATTCCTCTACAACAGGGATACTTGAGGAATCTATTGCTTCCGAGGTAGTAAGACTCAATGTTGCAAAACGAGCTAAGTCTTTCTTCTTCAACCCTTGAAAATGGAAATGAGGCTCACTGATTGGTCTAAAGTTGACTACCTTCCCAAAAAAGTCGACATGCCCATGGTATTTGGAAAGCCAATCCAAGCCTAGTATGACGTCGAAGTCTTGGAACTCAAGGACAATCAGATCAGCTGACATCTCTCTCTGACCTACTCGAATATCACAATCTCGATAGACCTTATCAGTGATGACTGAACTACCAACAGGAGTAGCGATCGATAATTCACGATTTAACAGACTTGGCTCCATTGGAAACTCTCATGCAAAACTAGGTGTGACGAAGGAGTGAGTGGAACCAGTATCGATCAACATAAGAGCGAGAAAATCATTTATCAACAATGAGCCTGAATTAATACACAAAGCTAATTTGTCAAATCATGAATGCATACATACATCATACATTATACTACATAATATTCAAAATCACTCGCATAGCATCAGAAAAATATTTTAATTAACTAAAAACACAAATAGACGTACCCTGCACAATGTCGTCGGATACCTGTGCATCCCACTCCGAGGTAGCAAACACTCGACCCTGAGCTAGCTGGCGAGGCTGCTGAGGTCTAAGGCCCTGTGATGGCCTCTGCTGCATGAACTGCCTGCCTGGGGGCTTGACTCCCTGTACTGAGTTGGCTGAAGCCCCTACTGAATGCGGAGTGGGCAATCTCGGATCCGGTGTGAGACATCTCCTCAATGAAAACAACCTCCAGTAATTGCCCTACACTCTCCTACTCTATGCCTCTTCCCACACTGGCCGCATGCATCATATGACTGGGTACCAACAGTAACTCCTCAATGAAAACAACCTCCAGTAATTGCCCTACACTCTCCTACTCTATGCCTCTTCCCACACTGGCCGCATGCATCATATGACTGGGTACCAGCAGTAGGCGGAGCCACCTGAGATACTCGAGGGGCTGCCTGAGTAGGCCTCTGATACGGGGTAGGCCTAGCAATCGGCATAGGACCTGACATCCTCGGCCTCTTGTCCTGGGGACCAAACCTGCATGCTTGAATCTTCTCCCTCTTCTTCAAAAATTCCTCTGAATTCTTCTCAGCTATCAAGGCGCGCTGATACACCTCCCTACATGTTTCGAGCTGAAGTATCGAAACCTTCTCCGAAATAAAATCCTTCAAGCCTCGCTCAAACCTCTTTGCCTTCATTCTCTCTGTAGCAATCAAGTGAGGAGCGAACCTAGAAAGCTCTACAAACTTGGCCTCAAACTTGGCCACTGACATCCTCCCTTGCTCCAAGGTAGAGAATTCAATCTCCTTCTGATCTCTCACAAACATCGGGAAGTATCTCTCGTAGAAGATGCCGAGGAACTCTCCCCAAGTCCACTCTTGTCCGGCTCGTAACTCATTCCTCTGCCTAGATGCAGCCCTCCACCAATGTTCAGCTTCGCCTTCCATGACAAAGGAGGCCCATTTTACCCTCTGTTCATCGGTAGCCTTAAGCACAGAGAAAATCTTCTCTAGTTGCATGATCCACAACTCAGCAACTGTGGTGTGGGATCCGTATTATCATAAAAGGCTGGAGGACTCATTCTCCTAAAAGCTTCCACTCCGTTATGCCGGGGTGGGTGAACGTCAACCTGCCTCTCTTGCCTAGCTTGACCAGTAGCTAGCAATGCAGTTTGCTGAGCCATAATTTCAGCCTGTCTCCCATGGCTGCAACAATAGCTTCCACAGCCTGACCCACATTAGTCTAGGGGGTACCATCTGGAGTATCCCCATCAGTCACACTGCCTCCTCCATTCCTATTATTTCTTCCACCCCTTCTCATGCTTACAATCCTGAGAAGAAGAAAACAATTCATTTAGGGACACACTCACATAAAATTCCTATGTCTACGCTTAATCAAAACTCAATCCTGAACAATTTTAAAGTCCTAAGTTTGATGTTGCCTCCCTACGGTTAACATCTTCCTATATCCTATACTTAATATCTTAGCCCTAAGGACTCTAATGCCTTGTGCTCTGATACCACCTCTGTAACGACCCCAAAATCCCACAAGGCTAAAATAGGACCTTGGAATCGCCACATTACTTAAACCTACTTAAAAACCATGCATACAAGGCTACTACACGAGTCCCCAAAAATGAGAGTAATAAAATTTCGATATATATATATATATATATAACCAAGTCATCCTGTTCAAGTCGATGCTCAACATAACCACCCACAATAAACAAATAGTCTAACATTCAACTATAAAATAATCCAATGGGCAACATCTTCTAAAAAGTCTATTACAAAACTCTTAAACCAAACAGAACATAAGCTAATAGGGGTAATTATCAAAGCCCCTGGCTCTCTCATTGGAAGGCTCACCTTTACCTCCTTCCTCGATGTATGCCTCCTCAATCCATGGCTCCACCGTGTGCTCCTGCTCTAGACCTGCCAAGACAAAGTCCGATTGAGTACAAAAGTATTCGGTGTATATAAAATCCAACCAATAATAATAATATACCTGCACTTAGTTAGAAACATATCCAATAGCATAATAACATAATCAGAGTACGGAAGAACGTGTGCGCATATACATCATATCATTACCTTGACTCGTGTACTTGTGAGAATCTTAGACTTAGAAGACAATACACTTATGAGCTTCTTATGCTTATGAGACCACGTGCTTGTGAGATGCTTTTGCTTATGCACTTATTCAGATCATGCAATGATGTGACATGCCATTCTTGGCGGATACGGACCATGCTTAAGAATCAAATGGTTGGCATGCCGTTCTTGACGGATACGGACCATGTCATGCTTATGCTTATTCAGAATGTCATACGTATGCCATGCTCATACTTGTGGTCCACATGTGTGACTTGTGAGACTCTTATCTTAACATACACGTGCATATGTGCTTAAGTGTCGAAATTAACATTCGAGTTGGTAATTGCTTAGATTCCGATCTCCCACCATGGAAACTCCACTATACTGTCCCATACCAAATAGTTAGAGAATTCCCGATTTGAGAGATTTTCCTCTAAGTTCTTACCTTCCCAACTGCCAATTTCCATGCAAGTAATTAGACATACTTATCAAAAAATCACCTATACATATCTTATCATAATTCATAGCACAACTCATAATCAATTTAGCACAATTTCATAAGAGTATAATAGCATTAATCCTCTCAAGCATTTTCACAAACACCTTGAGTATGCGTAATATGAATCCATTGCCCTTCTACATTTTCAAGCATTCATCAAACCATAATCCATCCATATAATCCATTCACCATTCACATCCATATATTAATCTCATCCTCCATACATTTTATCTACATTCTAATCCACATTTCCATCCACATTTCCCATCCATAATTAGCTTACTTCATTGAAAATTAGGAGAGAATGCATCTAATCTCCATTCTATCATTTCTATCATATTAACATTCACAAAATATTGAAATAGAGTTGATTAGGATAGTATATCGACCTTAAGGATCCTTCCCTTGGATCCAAATCGCTCTCAAAATGATTTGGGGAAGCTTTAAGGACGATCTCCAAGCTTTCCTAGCGATATCCAAGCTATCTCCTTCTTCTCCAAGCAATCTTCCTCCTAAAACCCTAGGTTTTCTCTCCCTTTTTGCCAAATTAGGTTAGAAATAAGTAGAGTATTCTAATACCTCAAAATAGGACTCCTATTTATAGCCCCAAGGTTTGAGAGCCAAAAGACTTAAAAGTCTTCACTGAAATTTTGCAAAATCACGAAAGACCGAGCGATCGGTGGTTATGACCGAGCGATCGGTCGCCTATCGATCAACCGATGGTTATGACCGAGCTCTCGGTCAAAAATACTCTCTCTGAAAAAATTCCCCATACAAAAGAGTTGACCATTCGATAGCTACCGATTGATCGGTTATGGACTGATCGATCGCTACTTTTGACCGAGCGATCGGTTGGGTACCGATCGATCCCTAGCGATCGGTGTTCTGCAGAATTTGACCCATCATACTGTTTTGGCCATAACTTTTGACTCGTTCGTCGGATTTCGATGATTCAACTTGCGTTGGATTTGTCTTTCGAAAAGAAACATTTCTAGCATTTTAAAATTTCCAAATTCTACTTTATTTATAGACCAAAATGTCCCCAAAGTTGACTGATCTGTAATTCCATCAGACAAAACATCAGAAAACCCACTTTTGACTTAGCTTAGACTAAAAATATGGAAAAAAATTAAACATTGACCTCGAAGAGGGTTCCAATACCTTTCTAATGGTTTAAGAATCACTCAATTCCAATAAACGGTGCCAAAAATGGTGCTTCCTAAAGGTCAGGGTGTGATATGACATCCCTCCGATTACAAGTTTGATTAAGCCTTAATCACACTATACCAATTAGATATTAATACATAAACATTAAAACATCACAAGGAATATAATACTCTTAATGCTTGCAATTAAAAACATGAAAAGGATCTGGGTCTCTACACCAAGTACCCACAAGCCTATGATCAAGGCAAGACCATCCGTATACACCGGCGAATGTGTAGACAAGCCGTATACACCGGATAATGTGTAGACAAGCCATATCCACCGGATAATTTGTAGATAAGCCGTATGCACCGGATAATGTGTAAACCGTGTGGTACCTTGGAAAGTAGGATATATGTTAGTCTCTACCCAATATATGGGGTAGAGTTATATTAAGTTATTGCATTTGCATGTTGGTGGATACATTCACAAATAAGTAAGATAAACAAGAGAAATAAGTACAAGTGATCAGCACGTATAAGAATTAAATTTGAATTGTGCTTTCCCACTCTGAATTGTTTATATGTTCACATATCATGCTAAATTCTAAATCATGTTTTATATTAAATGTTGTTATATTGTTAGATAGGATTTTATATATACGCTGGGTAACTTGTTACTCAGCCAATGACTGTTGTTGTCAGCAGGTTCTAGATTTGACATCTGTGCCCCGAGACCTTTGGAAGAGGAAGAGTACGAAGAGGAAGAGGAGGAGCCAGCAGGTGATTATCCTGATGGGGAATGGAATTTGGATCGCTGGCCATATACTGGAATTTAGATTACTAGTGTTTTGATTTCGAGTTTTAGACTTTGTAATAGACTAATTTTAGATTTATAGTTGGTTTGAATTTGACGATTGGGAATCATAAAGGATGATTCTAAATAATTTTGATGTTTTAGTATTTATTTCAGATATTAGACTTGATCAGTATTTAATTGAAGAGAAAAAATTTTAGGTTCATGTTTTAGAATTACCTTAAATGCTTTATAACAGGAAGTTATGGAAGTTAATGATTAAGTCATGTGCCAAGGTCTCACACTAAGTTAGGTGGGATTTTGGGGTGTGACAGAGTTGGAATTAGAGCAAAGGCATTAGGTCACCTAGGGTTAAGTGTCTTCTAAGTTGGAACTAGAGTTATTTTACTCTGGGTCTGATACCAGAGTTGGTATCAGAGCAAAGGCATTAGGTTAGCTAGGGCATATGTTTTAGGATACAACAGCCTAAGATTCATTGTGATGTTAGTTTAAGATTTGAGTGTTAGAGTGAATTAATTCCAAGTTAGACTAATTGTTACCGTTTGCTCTCAGGAATATAATAATGAGGTGTGGTGGTAGAGCTCGTGGATATAACACTAGGGGAAGTGCTGGAAGAGGTATTGGAGAAGGACATCCAATAGGTAATGACCAGCCTAACTTTACTGAAGTACTAGGGTTGATTGCCTAGACCATGGCACTCCTTGCAGCCAGGCAACCTGCTGCAGCTGCTCCTGGACTGGCAAAAGCACATGCACCCCCTCCACCGAGGAAACATCACTACTAAATTACATGTCTGTAACGGCGGTTTTTTAATGGTGGTTCTCAAAAACCGTCGTAGTAGGTTATATATAATGACGGTTCTCAAGAACTGTAGTTACATCTCGGTTATGCCTAGATATAACGGCGATATTTTAATAATCGCCGTTATAAACATATTTCCAACGATGCTTTTTATATAACCGCTGTTGTAAATAGCTCCCTCCACCTTTTCACTTTCTCGCACTGTCACTTCCCGCCTCGATTATAACGGCAGTAGGTCTAAAAACCGTCGTTATAATCATTAATAATAGTTGCGGATACATACTAAATGCCATTACAACAAAATTATAACGGCAATTTTTAATTACCGCCATTATAAATGTTTTAATAGCCCGCCGATGTTTTCCCTTCATTTTCACCATGTTTCATCAATCCTTCATGCTCCCCTCTGCTCTGGCCTCCCTTCCTTCCTTCTCCGGTGTTTGTGCTCCCCTCTGCTCTGGCCTCCCTTCCTTCCTTCTCCGGTGTTCGTGCTCCCCTCTGCTCCGGCCTCCCTTCCTTCCTTCTCTGGCGTTCGTGCTCCGGCTTCCCTGCTCTATGCTCGGGTCACCCTCTTCGGCAGCACCCTCTACGGGATCACCTTAGGCAGCACCTCCACCCTCTCCCCTCTTCGGCAGCCACACCTCCGGCAACCTTGGGATCACTCCGGTAAGTTTTCTTGCGTTCTCTCTCTCTGCTCTCTCTCTACTCTACTGTCTATCTCTACTCTCTTTCTCTCTACTTTCTCTCTCTACTCTCTCACTCTATTTTCATGTCACCTTGGCAGCCAGGTTAGCTCTCTTCGGTAGCACCTCCCCTTGTCGTGCTCTCTGCTCTCTGTACTCTCCCACTACCACTGTCACCGTCCCTACCACCATTGCCCCTGGGCCACCGATAACCCCTCTCTCATTCTATTCTATTTGTAGTTGCTAGTTGCTCAGATTTTAAAAGGTTTGATTTTTTTCCTTTCTCTTCTTTTTTGGTTTATACCGAATTGTATAAGTTAATTAATGAACTGTGTAAATTTTAACAGAGAAATGTGGTAGATGAGTTTGATTATTATTTGCCCTACTAGTTGCTTAGTAACTTTAATTGAGATTATGAGTATCATATGGTTTCAAGTTTTATGGGTTCAATTTTTCAACTATTCCATGAAATGAGTGTGCGTTAATTAATTTGATTGAGATCATGGGTAATATGTTTGATTGAGATTATGGGTAATATATGGATTCCATTTTTATGGGGTCTATTTGTTTAGTTATTCTTTGAAATGGGTGTATGTTAATTACTGTAAAAACGAGATAGTTCTAGAATTGTGGTTGCTTGTTAACCCGCGGGTGCGATTGAACTCTCCGCAAAGTAAAACATTAAATCAACGTTTTGTTTTTTTATAAGGGTAGTTTAAGAATTTTAGAAAAATCATTTACACATGCCTCTCGCATTATAATAGTAAAGAAGATAAAGATTAATTATTATTTATATGTATATTATTTAAATATTATGGTGAATTAAAAACTTTAGGGGCATTTTGGATATAACAAAGAAAGGGGGCGGGCAGGGCCTTGATGAAACATTCGTTTTGAGCATTTTGCTAAGAGAGCGAGGAGTTCGGTTACACCATTGAAGTCACCATGTGTCCCTTTTAACACTCTTTAACCGTGGTTAAGATTCACCCACCCCTAGGGTTCATCCACTTATTCTTAGTGTCTAGAGTTAATAAATTTTCATCAAGGTTTAAAAAAAATTAATTTTTTTTCTAAAAACCAAAGATAGGTGGGTGAACTAAAAGGGTGGGTAAATCTTAACCACAATTAAGGAGTGTTAAAAGGGGCACATTGCAACCTCAGTGGCTTAATCGACACATGGGTTAACTCCCTAAGGTTAAGCAACCTAACCATGTTTTATAAAAAAGCAAAAAAAAAAATTACTAATTTTAATTTAATTTAACTTAACCATAATTAAACATGGGTTAAAAGGGACACAGGACACTTGGGTTAACTCCCTAAGGTTAAGCAATCTAACCATGTTTTTTAGAAAAACAAACAACAAAATTATTAATTTTAATTTAATTTAACTTAACCATAATTAAACATGGGTTAAAAGGGACACATAATACTTGGGTCCGCTTAGAAGGGGTAGTATTGGAATTTAGTAAAACAATAATCAATTTTTTAACACCTTTCATTGTAAAGGGTAAATTTGGAATTAGCACAAATTTTCGTTGACATTTTGAACATGACATGGTCATTATAATAGTAGAGACTAGTGGGCTGCACGTGCAATGCATGTGAGAGAGAGGGGAGAGGGAGAGGGAGAGGGATTCTAGTGAGGGGTATTTTGGAGAAAAAATTAAATACTATTTTAGGTATAGAAAGTTGAGGGATTACATTTTGGGTAAAAAAAATTGTCCCATATTTTAGAAAAAAATTTAAATAATATTTTAGGTAAACATATGAGAGGGAAGAGGGAGATAAACTATGAAGAAAGGCCCTAGTGAGGGGCATTTAGGATAAAATTTAAGAAATATTTAGGCCCTCAAGGAGAGTTCAATGGCAATTAATTGTGATTTTATCTCTCACATTATGGTAGAAGATAAAAGTCAATAAACGTTTTCAAGTATGGATTTTTTTCAATTATAGTAGAAGATAAAATTTAAGGATAATGTTTGCATCACTTTTTCAAGACTCACTCTCTTTTTGATTGGACATAGTATTAGTGCAAACAAATGTCTTTCCCTTGAAGATGTAAGATTCATTAACCCTTGAGGTTCAACAATATAGACTTGATTTTTAGAAAGAAATATTAAAAAATATTCAACGACGGTTTTAAAAATTCTTAACGAAGAGTTAGTAAATCTGAAACGTAATTAATAGGGATTAAAAGGGGTGTGTGTTGACTTGTGGGTGCAGTTGAACTCGAGGAGATTTCAATTGCACTCAGATGTCAACACGTGTCCTTGTTAACCCCTATTAAGTATGGATAAGATTTAGTAACCTTTAAGGTTTAATAATCTAACATTGGTTTTTAGAACAAATTATTTTAAAAAATTAACTATGGTTATAAATTTTTAACTCTTTGGGTTGATATTTTTTATAATTTTTTTTTGTAAAAATCTAAATTAGATGGTGAATCTTAATCACAATTAGTAGGAGTTAATTGGGACATGTACCTATGAGTGTGATTGAACTCTTCTCAAGTTCAATCACGGTTGGCTCTGATTCAATCTAGGAGTTAATTGGGACATGTAACCAAGGTTAAACATAATTAACCTAAGGTTAAAATTTTTATTCATTTCTAAAAATCAATGTTGGACGGATGAATCGTACGGGTGAGTGAATCTTAATCGCAGTTAGTGGGTGGGTGTTAAAGGGGACGCATAGCGGCTTGTAGAGCCCCCTTTAATTTTGGTTAAGCAATCAACCTAAGGTTTTTTTGTCCAAAAAATCAATGTTAGATGGATGAATCCTATGGGTGAGTGAATCTTAACCACAATTAGTGGGTGGGTGTTAAAGGGGACATGTGGTGGCTTATAGAGCCCCCTTTAAGTGTGGTTAAGCATAATGAACCTCAGATGCAAGGATACACGCGTAAAAAGATAAATCGTGTTCAGAAACTTTAAGCTCATGATTCTTCCTTGAAATTCATAAATGATGGTAATTGTAAATTAGTAACTATGCTAACTGTTTAAAATGCTTATGAGTGTGTAAACTTCGTGTTTATGATGGTTGAATTTTTGTATTGGTTGAATGTCATACACATGCATGCATAGAACCTTAGATCTCCCGTTCAAAAATCATTGTGTGACAAACGCATTTCTTGTATCACCTATTTGGATGGATTAGTTGTAAGCTATGACATTTAGTTCTCTTGTGGGCTAAATGTAGGTTCACAACTTTTCGTTCTTGTTTGTGATAAAGTGTATTTGTCTATATATGATTTTTGAATTATCCAATTGGATAGTTGGGGAATGCATAATCTCCAGTATAGTCAGTTGCTCATGTTTTGTCCAGATTGAGGAAAATTTTGGCAGTCGTTTCTCTTGTTCTCTGGGTACATATTTAGACAATGTGGGGGGCTTGCCCCTAGTCTAAGTCGTGTACTTGGAGAACCATAGGGAAATGCTGCTGAAATTTCCTTGAAATGCTACAAAGCACCTGAGCTATTGACTGCTGGGGATCATGCATTCCTGAATGGGATAGGAACACTCCACCCTTTAGAAAAGGAGTTGATGGCGATAGGAACCATGCATACATATTGTAATTGATTGATGATATCGAACTGTTGGTATTTCTCAGAATAGTAAACGAAGGACTTACAAATATCTTCTGTGGTATTATGGATAGGAGTTGGATTGAAATGTCAAGGTATCTTCTGTTCATTATTTTGTAAGCAGCATCATATGATAAAGTGTTAGTATCTAAGCAATCGTGAGTGTATTTTTTGTATTAAATAGGGTTTCAAAGGAATATATAAAAGGGGTGAAGGAATTCATAAAGTTTGGGATAGCTCGTGGGGCAACCAATAACACCGGTGGTATAAAGTGTCCGTGTCCCAACTGCAACAATGTCCTTTATCAAGATAAGGTTACAACGTATGAGCATATGATCTATGATGGATTTGACTTGAATTATAAAATCTAGTATCATCATGGAGAGGACATATTACAGCACCAACCAGCTACCCAAGTGTCTCAAAATCCTGACGTTTGTAGGTTAGACAGACAGAATGAGATGGAAGAGATGGTGCACAATGTGTTCGGGGTTCCAAACGAAGATGAGGGTACCGGTAGTCGGGATCCCAATCCTAAATCTGATAAATTTTTTCAATTGATAAGGGATGTAGGACAACCTTTGTATCCAACATGTAAAAATCACATGAAGTTGTCTGTCATTGTAAGATTATATCACATTAAGTGTCTTAGTGGATGGAGCAATAAGTCATTCACCATGTTGCTTGAGTTGTTGAGGGAGATACTCCCCGAGGGCTCAACATTACCAGATACTTACATTCAGACGAAAAAGGTGATGTCAGACTTGGGGTTTAGCTATGATAAAATCGATGCATGTCCTAATGATTGCATGCTTTACTGGAAAGAGTCTACAAAGAAGACAGTGTGTGACATATGTGTTGAATCAAGATGGAAGACAGGGGATGGTGAAGAGGAACCCAAGAAGAAAACTCCAGTGAAGATTTTGCGTCACTTCCCATTGACACCCAGGTTACAAAGGTTATTCATGTCGTCCAAGACTGCTTCTGAAATGAGATGGCATGACGAGGGTTGAACTAGGGATGGGAGGTTAAGGCTTCCTGCAGACTCACCGGCTTGGGAAAATTTGAACAACAAGTATCCTTTTTTCGCTTCAGATGCTCTAAATGTCAGGCTTGGGTTAGCGAGTGATGGCTTCAACCCATTTAGGACGATGAGTATTGCTCACAGCACATGGCCTGTGGTTCTTATTCCCTACAACTTACCACCGTGGCTGTACATGAAGCAACCTAATTTCATTCTGTCCTTACTTATTCTTGGTCCCACCGGGCCAGGAAATGCCATTGATGTGTACATGAGGCCTCTAGTTGAAGAGTTGAAGGACTTGTGGATGAATGGGTTGCCAACTTATGATGCGTCGAAAAATGAGACATTTATAATGCGTGTGGCATTGCTCTGGACCATTAGTGACTTCCCAGGGTATGCCATGTTGTCAGGTTGGAGCACAAAAGGGAAGTTGGCATGCCCTTCATACCACAAAGACACTTGCCACTTATACCTGTCTAAAAGTAGAAAGCATTGCTATATGGGGCACCATCGTTTCTTAACGGCGGATCACAGGTTCTGGAAAAATAGAAACTCTTTCAATGGCAATTCAGAGTTCAGATGTGCTCCAACGATAATGTCTAGGTCTGATGTGCAACGTCAGTTAGAGGGTAGTACATTCTCCCTCGGGAAGCAGGCTGGGCAAAAACGACCAAGGCAAAGGGGCCATGAGGATATGCCCTATAATTGGAAGAAGACCAGTATATTCTTCGAGTTACCATACCGGGAGCACAATTTGTTGAGATACAACCTTGATGTAATGCATATATAGAAAAATGTATGCGATAATGTGCTCGGAACTTTGTTAGGTTTGGAAGGAAAATATAAGGATGGCTTAAAAGCTCGACTTGACTTGGTTGATATGGGCATGAGAAGTGCACTTCACCCTGAGTTCCAGCCTAGCAGAAGCAAATTTTATCTGTCCCTGCATGCTTTTCGATGGATAAGAATGAAAAAGAGTTGTTTTGCAAGGTTCTAAAAAGTGTGACGGTTCCAGATGGTTACTCCTAAAATTTTGTAAGACATGTTATTGTGAAAGAGCATAAAATTTATGGACTGAAGAGCCACGACTCTCATATTATAATGCAACAATTCCTACCATTGGCTGTGAGGAAGGCATTGCCGAAGAATGTAAGTTCAGTCCTAATTGAATTGAGCAACTTTTATCTGACATTATGTTCCAAAGTTGTTCAGGTCGACGATTTGAGACGGTTAGAGGAGAAAATTGTGTTTACGCTGTGTCATTTAGAGAGAATTTTCCCCCCGACATTCTTTGATGTTATGGTGCACTTGCCTATACACTTGGCCGCAGAGGCAAGGCTAGGTGGACTTGTCCAATACCGGTGGATGTATCCCATCGAAAGGTATATCATCAGTTATAATTTATCAAATGTTGAATTTTCGTATTATAATTGCTTTTTTGTCTTACCTAAATTTAATTCGCATAGGTATCTATAAACATTGAAAACTTATGTCCGCAATCAAGCTCTACCTGAGGGTAGCATTGCAGAAGGATATTTGACGGAAGAATGCTTGACATTCTGCTCAAGGTACCTAAACGATGTGGAATCGAGATTGAACAGGCCGGTGAGAAATGACGATGAGACTCCAATAGGGGGTGCACAGCCATTTGCTCTAAGTGAATTAGAATGGTAGCAGATACAACGTTATGTGTTATTTAACTCTGACGAAATCACAACATATCGAGAGTAAGACAAATATTACGAAGGCTTTCCTCTGTTATCTTTTGTTGAAATTCTTGGTTTTAACTTAACAAAGGAGATTTGATCACCACTTGACATCGAATGGTTCCTTGTAGTCAGCACATGAATGAACTGAGGATGACCAATCCAAAACTTATTAGGTCGGCTCCCCACATGCTCTAAAAAAAGCACAACGAATAATTTAGCTCATGGTTTAGGGGCTATGTAAGTTATATTTTCTTAACTGGACACATTTGTTGTCATCCCATTATTAATGTTTGCGATTTGAATTAATTGCATCTTGGCATTCAAATAGGTTCAACTACTGCGTGATTCAGGCAACCTGGTGTCTGACAAGATTACATGGCTCTCATATGGTTCAGAAAAATCCACAACAAGGTTTACGGGCTACGACATTAATGGATACAGGTTTTGCACAACACTTAGGGAGCATGGACGTAAGAATCAAAATAGTGGTGTTACAGTCACAGCAACAACTACAAGTTATGCAACTTCCAAGGATAAAGCCCCAATTGTCACAGATATCACCTACTATGGTCACTTAACAGACGTAGTTGAGGTGACGTATTCTGAAAGGTTAAAATTTTTATTGTTTAAGTGCGATTGGGTTGATGTGAAGACACAAGGTAGAGGAATAAAGACCGATGCATTTGGGTTTAAACTCGTGAGCTTCACACGTTTGCTCCCGGCACACTTGGTGACGAGTGAACCCTATGTTATGGCATCTCAAGCTGAGCAGGTATTTTATGTCGAAGATCCAACGGAAGAAGATTGGCATGTCGTCATCAAGACTAAACCAAGAGACTTATTTGACATGAATGAAGAATCTCTTACGAACGATTACGCATTTAAGGAGAATGAGCCATTCAACAACCAACAGTTGGATGACACCTCACTTGATGATGATGAAGGTGTCAGTTGGGTAAGAGTAGGTATTACTGGAGCAACTATTGATGCGCCCCCTGAACTGCTACAACAAGCATCTTCTACCGAATCCAGTGATGATGAAGTTGAGAATTCAGCCCTATAACGATGAAGTTGAATGATGCAATTAGTTGCTACCATGTAAAATTACGATGTAATTAGTTTCTACCATGTAAATGAATGAGAATTTGACCTTCAATATATTATTTTCATTTTAGTGATCTTAATTTATTGACTTTTTTGTGTTTATTGTTCTCAGTGTATGATAAATATGCTCTGTTTGTTTATTTTCATGTTAGTGAACTAATCCATACACTATGAAATGTTGTTTATGTTCATGTTAGTGAAGAAATCCATGTACTTTTATGTGTTTAAACTATGTACTTATGAAAAATCTACTCTGAGTTGTTTATTTTCATGTTAATGAACTAATCCATACACTATGAAATGTTGTTTATTTTCATGTTAGTGAACTAATCCATACAATATGAAATGTTGTTTATGTTCATGTTAGTCAAGAAATCCATATACTTTTATGTGTTTAAACTATGTACTTATGAAAAATCTGCTCTGAGTTGTTTATTTTCATGTTAGTAAACTAATCCATACCTATGATATGTTGTTTATTTTCATGTTAGTGAACTCATCCATACACTATGAAATGTTATTTATGTTCATGTTAGTCAAGAAATCCATATACTTTTATGTGTTTAAACTATATACTTATGAAAAATCTGCTCTGAGTTGTTTATTTTCATGTTAGTGAACTAATCCATACACTATGAAATGTTATTTATTTTCATGTTAGTGAACTCATCCATACACTATGAAATGTTGTTTATGTTCATGTTAGTCAAGAAATCCATATACTTTTATGTGTTTAAACTTTGTACTTAGAAAAAATATTCTCTGAGTTGTTTATTTTCATGTTAGTGAACTAATCCATATACTATAAAATGTTGTTGATGTTCATTTAGTCAAGAAATCTATATACTTTTATGTGTTTAAACTATGTACTTATGAAAAACTTGCTCTGAGTTGTTTATTTTCATGTTAGTGAACTAATCCATACACTATGAAATGTTTATGTTTATGTCAGTGAAGAAATCCATATACTTTTATATGTTTAAACTGTGTACTTATGAAAAATCTGCTCTGAGTTATTTATTTTACAGATGGACCCTACACAGGCGTAGGGGTGGGGGGGGGGGGGAGACCTCCACCCCTGGTACATTTGGTGCAACATTGCCCCCTCCCCCTCTAGGACCTATTAGGAGGGGTGGGGCAAGAACAAGACTCTTGCCCTATATAGACTCCCTCCCAGGGTGAAACAGAGGGTATTAACCGACGAGTACGCGCAGCCAGTAGAAAAGGCCACGAAGATGTTGGCTGATTACCTCGATAATCTTGTCCAGGATGAGCATTTTTTTAGGCTCGATTTGCCCAGTTGGCTTCACATCGATAAGGAGCAGAAACAGCGAGCTTTGGAGTTGGTTCGGGTAAGAATCAAAAATATCTAAAAATGGGTTAGTATTTAGTTTTTAATTACATATCTTTTTGTTTACTATTTGCTCATGGTTTAATCATATGAAATTGTGTTTTAGGTAAAATTTGATATCGAACCATTCGCTGAGAAATTCATTCTTGCTTCCCTCGGGCATAAATACCGAGATTGGAAGGCAAAGTAGCACCGGGAGAACGTCATTCCGGGGGCTACGCCGTAGCAGCTGCTTGCTGTGTGCCCGACAGATGTGGTGGCCACCCAGTGGCCTACATTGGTGGCTTTTTGGTTCTCTGAGGAGGGCCAAATATATATATTTTGTTTGTCATAATTCTAATAGGTAACTTAGATAAATTGTGCTTCAACTCTCTTAATTAACCATAATTTAAATTTGTTGTAGAAACGAAGCAAAACAAATAAAATAAATCGCTCGAAACAGAAGGTCCCCCATACGAGCAGCACGAAGAGCTTTGTCAGGGTCAGGCATGAGGCGGTATGTTTAGTTGGATTTGTTAAAATATGTTTTTGTAATTTATTTGTATTGTATTGACTAAATTTTAATTATTATTGTGACTATTATAGCGAGCTACAAGCCCCACTCAAACGCCCCCAGGTCGTGCAGAGGTGTACATCATCACGCACCAGCGCAAGGATGGCACACCTGTTTCGGCAGAGGTGGGGGAGAATATTGTATGTACATTTACTTATTTGAAAATCTTAGAGTTTCCCCTTTTACCTACCAAAAATCAACTATCTCCAATTGTTTGCAGCGCCGAATGCAGGAATTGAGGGTGTAGGCACTAGAGTCCTCGCAGGATACCACGAGCTGAGATGATATATACGCTTAGGTCATGGGGCCTGAGAGAGTTGGATGTATCCAAGGAGTTGGGTTAGGCCCGACCCCCACCCAGTTATAGGGGTCACGATCTACAGGTCCCTCCGGTGCCTCTCAGCCTGATCCTTAGACTGCCGAGAGGATCAAAGTTCTCGAGGAGTCAAAGCAGAGAAAGACCAGTTGTTGGCGGAGACTCGGATGCGTGTGGCGTCCTTGGAGCGTTTTATGCATGATTACAGTGCGGGACACGTATGTAATATAAGAACAATTAATTATTACTATTTAATATTTAGATATTCATTCATGAGGATTTACCCAATTTTTTCACAACAGGGTGCGAATCAGCCTTCTACAGCACCACATGTGACTCCGGAGGTAAATGTTAAGTTTAAAAGATTTTATTTATAATTTCAAATAGGTTATATAGCATGGTGGTGATGGTGTATTGTAGTGGTGGTAGTGGTGGTGGTAGTGGGTGGTGGTAGTGGTCGTGGGTAGTAGTGGTGGTGGGTAGGTGATGGTAGTGGTGGTGGGTGGTGGTAGTGGGGGTGGGTGGTGGTGATGGTAGTGGTGGTGGTAGTGGGTGGTGGGTGTGGTGGTGGTAGTGGTGATGGTAGTGGCTGGTGGGTGTGGTGGTGGTAGTGGTGGTGGTAGCGGGTAGGTGATGGTAGTAGTGGTGGGTGGTGATAGTGGTGGTGGTAGTGGGTAGGTGATGGTAGCTATTGATGGTGGGTGGTGGGTGTGGTGGTAGTAGTGGTTATGGTAATGGTGGTGGGTAGGTGATGGTAGTGGTGGTGGGTGGTAGTAGTGGTGGGTGGTGGTAGTGGGTACGTGATGGTAGTGGTGGTGGTAGTGATGATGGTAGTAGTGGTGGGTAGGTGATGGTAGTGGTGGTGGTAGTGGTTGTGGTAGTGGGTGGTGGGTGTGGTGGTGGTAGTGGTGGTGGTAGTGGGTAGGTGATGGTAGCTAGTGATTTTAGTGGTGGTGGTAGTGGTGATGGTAGTAGTGGTGGGTAGGTGATGGTAGTGGTGGTGGTAGTGGGTGGTGGGTGTGGTGGTGGTGATGGTAGTGGGTGGTGGGTGTGGTGGTGGTAGTGGGTAGGTGATGGTAGCTAGTGATGGTGGTACTGGGTGGTGGGTATCGTGGTGGTAGTGGGTGGTGGTAGTTGTGATGGTAGTGGTGGTGGGTGGTAGTAGTGGTGGTGGTAGTGGTGAAGGTAGTAGTGGTGGTGGGTAGGTGATGGTAGTGGTGGTAGTGGTGGTGGTAGTGGTGATGGTAGTAGTGGTGGTAGTGGTGGTGGTAGTGGGTAGGTGATGGTAGCTAGTGATAGTAGTGGTGGTGGTAGTGGGTGGTGGGTGTGGTGGTGGTAGTGGTTATGGTAGTGGTGGTGGGTAGGTGATGGTAGTGCTGGTGGGTGGTGGTAGTGCTGGTGGTAGCTAGTGATGGTAGTGATGGTGGTGGGTGGTGATAGTGGTGGTGGTAGTGGGTAGGTGATGGTAGCTAGTGATGGTGGGTGGTGGGTGTGGTGGTAGTAGCGGTTATGGTAATGGTGGTGGGTAGGTGATGGTAGTGGTGGTAGTGGTGGTGGTAGTGATGATGGTAGTAGTGGTGGGTGGTGGTAGTGGGTACGTGATGGTAGTGGTTGTGGTAGTGATGATGGTAGTAGTGGTGGGTAGGTGATGGTAGTGGTGGTGGTAGTGGGTGGTGGGTGTGGTGGTGGTAGTGGGTAGGTGATGGTAGCTAGTGATGGTAGTGGTGATGGTAGTATTGGTGGGTAGGTGATGGTAGTGGTGGTGGTAGTGGGTGGTGGGTGTGTTGGTGGTAGTGGTGATGGTAGTGGGTGGTGGGTGTGGTGGTGGTAGTGGGTAGGTGATGGTAGCTAGTGATGGTAGTGGTGGTGGTAGTGGTGATGGTAGTGGTGGTGGGTGGTGGTAGTGGTGATGGTAGTGGTGATGGTAGTAGTGGTGGGTGGTGATAGTGGTGGTGGGTAGGTGATGGTAGTGGTGGTAGTGGTGGTGGTAGTGGTGATGGTAGTAGTGGTGGGTGGTGGTAGTGGTGGTGGTAGTGGGTAGGTGATGGTAGCTAGTGATAGTAGTGGTGGTGGTAGAGGGTGGTGGGTGTGGTGGTGGTAGTGGTTATGGTAGTGGTGGTGGGTAGGTGATGGTGGGTGGTGGTAGTGGTGGTGGTAGCTTGTGATGGTAGTGATGGTAGTGGGTGGTGGGTATGTTGGTAGTAGTGGTGTTGGGTAGAGCATTCCTAGCAGCCTCACCAAATTTTAGACCTATTTAGTTAGTATATTAGTAATGGAAATACCTCATATTCTTAAGTTAGAACACTTTACTCTGCAAATCTGAATCTTAGACCTATTTAGTTTGTATGTTAGTAATGGAAATACCTCATATTCATAAGTTGAAACACTTTACTCTGCAAATCTGAATCTTAGACCTATTTAGTTTGCATGTTAGTAATGGAAATACCTCATATTCATAAGTTGGAACACTTGACCCTACAAATCTGAATCTTAGACCTATTTAGTTAGGATGTTAGTAATGGAAATACCTCATATTCATAAGTTGGAACACTTTACTCTGCAAATCTGAATCTTAGACCTATTTAGTTTGTATGTTAGTAATGGAAATACCTCATATTCATAAGTTGGAACACTTTACTCTGCAAATTTGAATCTTAGACCTATTTAGTTTGTATGTTAGTAATGGAAATACCTCATATTCATAAGTTGGAACACTTTACTCTGCAAATCTGAATCTTAAACCTATTTAGTTAGTATGTTAGTAATGGAAATATCTCATATTCATAAGTTGGAGCACTTTACTTTGCAAATCTGAATCTTAGACCTATTTAGGTAGTATGTTAGTAATGGAAATACCTCATATTCATAAGTTGAAACACTTTACTCTCAAAATCTGAATCTTAGACCTATTTAGTTAGTATGTTAGTGATAGAGATACCTCACTTTCGTGAGTTGGAACACTATACTCTACAAATCCGAGATTTAGTCAGATTAATTGGAGATTTCCTAAGGTTAAAACTTAAGGGTTAGCTTCTAGATCGGGAATTCGGCTATTCGGTGCCCAAATCGGGTATCAAAATGTGCTGATGTAACTCCAACAATAACTAACACTAAATTCTAAACAAGGATAAACTTTGACTTACAGATTGCATGTTAAGCCTCGATGTACCACCCGGTTCCTACACTATTTATTACAACCGCATTTATGGAAGAAGATATTTGATAAATTTTCTTACTAAATGACCGTTACAGGGTTAGGAATGTCCTCATTCTTGGACTGCTCATGCGGACACTCTTTACAATAAAAAGTCTGGTGATGTTGAGATTCGCGATTCATAGATATACATTCTTTTAGAACCTCTTCCTTGACCAGACCTTCATGTGCGCATGCATACGGAATGGATGATGATGATATACAATGACCAAAACAACGTGAATAACAATATTCACCTTTGGTTATGTCGTTAACATCGTGGAGGGTTCCGTGTTACTAAACAACCACCAAACTACGTGAATTTGAATAACTTGAACTTTTTCATTTCATTCTCTTCTTATCCCTATCGCCATTACCGTTTCTGACAACTTTCTTTTTGGCATGAAGGTCATCTAAGCCATTCAAAGATAGAGGAAATGACATCTCGGTGCCCAAATCGGGCTGACATCCAAGTACCTAGTCTAAATCCGAGTATAAAATTAGTGGAAAACATAGTTGCTCAAATCGGTAATTTTTGCATTCTAGGTAGTTCTTTGAATGGATAGCCACATGAAGTTGTCACAAACGGTACTAGTGAAAGGGTTAAGTCAAGAAATGAATCTAAATTTTCAGCCTATTCAAATTTAGGTATTTTGGTGGTCCTTCAGTACGTAGCACGGATTCCTCCACGATGTGAATGACATAAATCAAAGGTGAATAATGTTGTTCACGTTGTTTTGGTCACCGTATGTTATCATCATTGATTCCATGTGCATACTGACGTGAAGGCCTGGTCCAGGAAGAGGTTCTAAAAGAATGTATATCTATGAATCACGAGCCTCAACATCATCGGACCTTTTATTCTAAAGAGTGTCCATATGAATGGCCCAAGAATGAGGACATTCCTGACCCTTGCAATGGTCATTTAGTAAGAAAATTTATGAAGTATGTTCTTCCATAAATACGGTTGTAATAAGCAGTGCAGGATTTGGTGAGTGGTGGTGCGTTAGTGGTGGTTGGGTGGTGCTAGTGGTGGTTGATGGGTGGAAGTGTGTTAGTGGTGGTTGGGTGGTGCTAGTGGTGGTGGATGGGTGGTGGTGTGTTAGTGGAGGTTGGGTGGTGCTAGTGGTGGTAGTTGTGTTGCTAGTGGTGGTAGATGGGTGGTGGTGTGTTAGTGGTGGTTGGGAGGTGCTAGTGGTGGTGGATGGGTGGTAGTACGTTTGTAACAACCCCAAAATCACACAAGGCTAAAATAGGACTTCGGAATCGTCACATTACTTAACCTGCTTAAAGAAAACATGTATTCAAGGCTTACTACACGAGTCTCCAAAAATGAGAGTAATAAAATTCCGATATATAAACTATAACCAACCTGCACAAGTCTATAGTCAACATATACAACCTAGTATAAACCAACAAGCAAGAAAAATTACAACCATAAAAAGTCTACTGAGCAACATCATCTAAAAGTCTAACATAAAACTCTCTCAACCAACGAAACATAAACTAAGAGGTGTAGCCACCCAAGACTCCGGCTCCTTCCTCGATGGGCTCACCTTCTCCTCCTTCCTCGATGTAAGTCTCCTCAACCCACGGCTCCATTGTGTGCTCCTGCTCTAAACCTGCCAAGACAAAGTCTGGCTGAGTACAAAAGTACTCGATGTATATAAAATCCAACTAACAATAATAATACACCTACATTTAGTTAGAAACATATCCAATAGCATGATAGCATAATCAGAGTACGGAAGAACGTGTGCGCATATACATCATATCGTCACCTTGACTCGTGTACTTATGAGAATCTTTGACTTAGAAGACAATACACTTATGAACTGCTTATGCTTATGAGACCACGTGCTTGTGAGATGCTTATGCTTATGCACTTATTCAGATCATAGTATGATGTGACATGCCGTTCTTGGCGGATACGGACCATGCTTATGAATCAAATGTAATTGACATGCCGTTCTTGGCGGATACGGACCATGCCATGCTTATGCTTATTCAAAATGTCATACGTATGCCATGCTCATGCTTGTGGTCCACATGTGTGACTTTTGAGACTCTTATCTTAACATACACGTGCATATGTGCTTAAGTGTCGAAATTAACATTCGAGTTGGTAATTGCTTAGATTCCGATTTCCCACCATGGAAACTCCACTATATAGTCCCATACCAAATAGTTAGAGAATTCCCGGTTTGAGAGATGTTCCTCTAAGTTCTTACCTTCCCGATTATCAATTTCCATGCAAGTAATTAGACATACTTAACAAACAATTCACATATACATATCTTATCATAATTCATATCGCAATTCATAATCAATTTACCACAATTTCATAAGAGTATAATAGCATTTATTCTCTCAAGCATTTTTATAAACACCTTGAGCACGCATAATATGAATCCATTATCATTCTACATTTTCAAGCATTCATCAAACCATGATCTATCCATACAATCAATTCACCATTCACATCCACATATTAATTCCGTCCTCCATACATTTCCCATCCTCCATACATTCCATCCACATTCTAATCCATATTTCCATCCATAATTAGCTTACTTCATATAAAATTTGGGAAAAATGCATCTAATCTCTATTCTATCATTCCTATCAAATTAATATTCACAAAACATTGAAATAGAGTTGATTAGGATAGTATATCGACCTTAGGAATCCTTCCCTTGGATTCAAAATGCTCCCGGAGTGATTTGGGAAAGCTTTCCAGGCTCTCCTTGCGCTATCCAAGCTATCTCCTTCTTTCCCAAGAAAGCCCTCTCTCAAAACCCTAGGGTTGCTCTCCCTTTTTGCCAAATTAGGTTAGAATAGGTAGAGTATTCTAATACCCCAAAATAGAATCCCTATTTATAGCCTCAAGGTCTGAGAACCAAAAGACCAAAAAGCCCTTACTAAAATTCTGCAAAAATACAAAGGACCGAGCGATCGGTGGTTATGACCGAGCGATCGGTTCTCAACCGAGCGATCGGTGCTCTTGACCGAGCTCTCGGTCAAAAAAGCACTCTCTGGAAATTTTCCCAATACAAAATTTTGGACCAGTCGATAGATATCGATCGATCGGTTTTGGACCGATCGATCGCTACTTCTGACCGAGCGATCGGTGTTCTGCAGATTTTTGACCTACTCTACTATTTTGGCCATAACTTTTGACTCGTTCGTCGGATTTCGACGATTCAACTTGCGTTGGATTCTTCTTTCGAAAATGAATATTTCTGGTATTTTAGAATTTCCAAATTCTCCTTTATTTATGGACCAAAAACTCCCCAAAGTTGACTGATCTTCAATTCCATCAAACAAAACCTCAGAAAATCATTTTTTGACTTAGCTTAGATTTAAATTAAGGAAAAACATTAAACATGAATCTCGAAGAGGGTTCCAATTCCTTTCTAATGGTTCAAGAATCACTCAATTCCAATAAACGGTGTCAAAACTAGAGCTTCCTAAAGTTTAGAGTGTGATATGACATTCCTGAACTAGAAGTTTGATTAAACCTTAATCACACTACACCCATTAGATATACAATACAATAAACATTAAAACATCACAAGGACTATAATACCAGTAATGTAATGCAATAAAAACATGAAAAATATTCGGGTCTCTACATCCTCCCCTCCTTAAAAGAATTTCGTCCTCGAAATTTACGTACCTTAGGTGAACAAGTACGGGTACTTTTCGCTGACCTTGGCTTCTCTCTGCCAAGTAGCCTCTTCTCTAGAGTGATGCTCCCATTGCAAGAGTACAAGAGGAATGACCTTAGAACGCAAAACTTGCTCCTTTCGGTCCAAGATTCTAGCTGGTTGCTCCACTAGAGTCAAATCTTCCCGAATTTCCAACGGTTCCAAATGAATGACATGTGAAGGATCAGCAATGTACTTCCTCAACATAGAGATGTGAAAGAAGTTATGCACACCTTCCATGTGAGGTGGTAAGGCGACCTGATAAGCAACTTCCCCGACTCTGGTGATGATCTCAAAAGGAGTCACATATCTCGGACTAAGCTTGCCCTGCTTGCCGAATCTCATCACCCCCTTCGTAGGTCAGATCTTTACAAACACAAAATCTCCGACTTGGAACTCAAGATCTCTCCTCCGAGTATCGGGATAGCTCTTCTGTCTACTCTGAGCTGCTTTCAACCTCTCCCTGATTAACTGAACTCTATCCACAGTCTGACCAATGAGCTTGGGACCCAAAAGCCTCCTCTCGCCAACGTCGTCCCAGCACAAAGGTGAACGACAACTCCTCCTATAAAGTGTCTCAAACGGTGCCATCTGAATGCTAGCTTGATAGCTGTTGTTGTAGGCAAACTCAACCAACGGCAAGTGATCAACCCAACTACCCTGAAAGTCTAACATGCAAGCTCGTAGCATGTCCTCTATGATATGGTTCACTCTCTCAGTTTGCCCATCTGTTTGCGGATGAAAAGCTGTACTAAAATCCAAATGGGAACCCATGGCCTGCTGAAAACTCTTCCAGAATCTGGATGTAAATCTCAGATCTCGATCATAAACAATGCTAACTGGCACTCCATGCAAACGGCAATCTCCTTGATATAGAGGTTAGCCAATTGATTGGAGTTGAAAGTGGTCCGATATGGAAGAAAGTGAGCTGATTTAGTCAATCGGCCAATCACAACCCAAATGGCATCAAAGTTCTTGGCCGTCTTTGGCAAACCAACAACGAAATCCATAAAGATATTTTCCCATTTCCACTCGGGAATAGGAAGAGACTGAAGAAGTCCTGCTGGCCTCCTGTGTTCTGCCTTCACCTGCTGACACACCAAACACTTGGATACAAAGGTAGCCACATCTTTCTTCATACCTTTCCACCAAAAATACTTCTTAAGGTTCTGGTACATCTTAGTACCTCCCGGATGCATGGTGTACTTGAACTTGTGTGCTTCATCCAGAATCTCCCTTCTTAAATCCTCATCATCCGGAACACAAAGTCTACCCTTGAAACAAACTCCACCATCTCTCCAAGAGAAATCCTCAAACCCGCTGTTAAGCGACTTATTCATGGAAGCGTGCAGTTCTCCATCATTCCATTGCAGGTCTTTAATCCTGTCCAATAAGGTTGGCCTAACCATAATGTTAGCCAACAAGGCTCCAAACGCTCCAACACTGAAACCCGCATCAAGGCTAGACACCTCTTCAAGTAACTTCCATTCTTGGACTATCAAGTGTGCCAAGAACCCAGTAGGTCTCCTACTTAGTGCATCTGCCTCTACATTCGCTTTTCCTGGGTGGTACTGGATAGAGCAATCATAATCCTTGAGGAATTCCACCCAACGACGCTACCTCAAATTTAGCTCTTTCTGCGAGAACAAATACTTTAGACTTTTGTGGTCGGTGAAAACTTCAAACTCCGCACCGTACAAGTAGTGTCTCCAGATCTTAAGAGCAAAAACCAAGGCTGCTAACTCCAAATCATGGGTAGGATAGTTCTTCTCGTGGTCTTTCAACTGTCGAGAAGCATAGGCAATCACCTTCTCGTGTTGCATAAGAACACAACCTAACCCAATGAGTGAGGCGTCACTATACACCACAAAACCTTCACTACCCGATGGAACAGTCAAGATCGGAGCGGTGGTGAGACGCTTCTTCAACTCAAGAAAACTCTTCTCACATTTCTCATTCCACTCGAATCTAGCGTTCTTTCGAGTTAGGTGAGTAAGTGGAGCTGCCAAACTAGAGAAACCTTCCACAAATCTTCTGTAATAACCAGCTAGGCCCAAAAAGCTTCGAACCTCTGTAACACTCTTTGGCCTTCCCCATCCTTCCACTGCTTCTATCTTGGAAGGGTCAACTGAAATCCCCTCTTCTGACACCACATGGCCTAAAAATGCTACTTTTTCTAGCCAAAACTCGCACTTGCTAAGCTTAGCATATAGCTTATGCTCACGAAGTGTCTTCAGTGTGATCTGGAGATGCATCTCATGCTCCTTCTGTGTCCTAGAGTACACTAGAATGTCATCCACAAACACGATCACAAAGCGGTCCAGAGTCGATTTGAAGATTCTGTTCATGAGATCCATGAATGCTGTCGGGGCATTTGTCAAACCGAATGGCATGACTAGGAATTCAAAATGCTCATATCTGGTCCTGAATGCAGACTTAGACACATCTTCCGCCTTTATCTTCAGTTGATGGTAGCCGGACCTTAAATCAATCTTGGAGAAGTATTTAGCTCCTTGCAACTGGTCAAACAAGTCATCGATCCTAGGCAAAGGATATTTGTTCTTGATAGTGACCTTGTTCAGTTGCCGATAGTCGATGCACATCCTCATTGAACCATCCTTTTTTTTCACAAACAAAACAGGAGCTCCCCAAGGTGATACACTAGGGCGGATAAACCCAAGACCAAGCAATTCATCAATCTGCTCCTTAAGCTCTTTCAACTCTACTAGAACCATCCTATACGGAGCTTTAGAGATGGGTGCCGTACCCGGAGCCAACTCAATTGGAAACTCTACTTCTCTATCCGGTGGCAAACCCGGCAAGTCTTTAGGAAAGACATCCATGAATTCCTCTACAACAGGGATACTTGAGGAATCTGGTGCTTCCGAGGTAGTAAGACTCAATGCCGCAAAACGAGCTAAGTCTTTCTTCTTCAACCCTTAGAAACAAAAAGGAGGCTCACTGATTGGTTTAAAGTTGACCACCTTCCCAAAATAGTCAACATGCCCATGGTATTTGGAAAGCCAATCCATACCTAGTATGACGTCAAAGTCTTGAAACTCAAGGACAATCAGATCAGCTGGCATCTTTCTCTGACCTACTTGAATGTCGCAATCTCGATAGACCTTATCAGTGATGACTGAACTACCGACAGGAGTAGCAATCGACAATTCACGGTCTAACAGAATTGGCTCCATCGGAAACTCTCGTGCAAAACTAAGTGTAACGAAGGAGTGAGTAGACCCAGTATCGATCAAAACATGAGCGAGAAAATTATTTATCAATAAATTAAATATACAAAGCCAATTTTGCCAAATCATGAATGCATATATACATCATACATTATACTACATAATATTTAGTATCACACACATAACATCAGATCAATATTTTAATTAACTAAAAACACAATTAGACATACCCTGCACAAGGTCATCGGACGCCTGTGCATCTCGCTCCGAGGTAGCAAGCACTCGACCTTGAGCTGATTGGCGAGGCTGCTGAGGTTTAGTGCCCTATGGTGGCCTCTGCTGCATGGACTGTTTGCCTGGGGGCCTGACTCCCTGTGGCTGAGTCGGCTGAAGTCCCTGTTGAAAGCGGAGTGGGTAATCTCGAATCCGGTGTGTAACATCTCCACAGTGAAAACAACCTCCAGTAGTTGCCCTATACTCTCCTACTCTATGCCTCTTTCTACATTGGTTGCATACATCATACAACTGGGTCCCAGCAGTAGGCGGAGTAACCTGAGATGCTCGAGGGGCTGCCTGAATAGGCCTCTGATACGGGGTAGGCCTAGCAATCGGCATAGGACCTGACATCCTCGGCCTCTTGTCCTGAGGGATAAACCTACTTGCTTGCATCTTCTCCCTCTTCTTCAAAAATTCCTGTGAATTCTTCTCAGCTATCAAGGCACGCTGGTACACCTCCCTACATGTTTCGAGCTGAAGTATCGAAACTTTCTCCCGAATAAAATCCTTGAAGCCTCGGTCAAACCTCTTTGTCTTCATTCTCTCCGTAGCATTTAAGTGAGGAGCGAACCTAGAAAGCTCTACAAACTTGGCCTCATACTCGGCCACTGACATCCTCCCTTGCTCCAAGGTAGAGAATTCAATCTCCTTCTGATCTCTCACAAACACTGGAAAATATCTCTCGTAGAAGATATCGAGGAACTCTCCCCAAGTTCACTCTTGTCCAGCTCGCACTTCGTTCCTCTGCCTAGATGCAGCCCTCCACCAATGCTCCGCTTCGCCTTCCATGACGAAGGAGGCCCATTTCACCCTCTATTCATCAGTGGCCTCAATCACGGAGAAAATCTTCTCTAGTTGCATGATCCACAATTCAGCAACTGAGAGATCCGTACTACCATAGAAGGCTGGAGGACTCATTCTCCTAAAAGCTTCCACTCCGTTATGACGAGGTGGGTGAACATCAATCTGCCTCTCTTGCCTAGCTTGACCTACCGCTAGTAATGCAGTTTGCTGAGCCATAATTTCAGCTTGCCACTCTATGGCTGTAGCAATTGCCTCCATAGCCCGACCCACATTAGCTTGGGGAGTACCATCTGGAGTATCCCCATCAGTCACACTGCCACCTCCATTCCTATTATTTCTTCCGCCTCTCCTCATATCTATAATCTTGAGAAGAAGAAGACAATCCATTTAGAAACACACTCACATAAATGCTTATGTCTACGCTTAACTAAAACTCAATCCTCAACAATTTCTTTTTTTAAGGTCCTAAGTTTGATGTTGCTTCCCTAAGGTTCACATCTTCGTATACCCTATACTTAATACCTTAGCCCTAAAGACTCTAATGCCTTGAGCTCTGATACCACCTCTGTAACAACCCCAAAATCCCACAAGGCTAAAATAGGGCTTTGCAATCGTCACATTACTTAACCTACTTAAAGAAAACATGCATTCAAGGCTTACTACACCAGTCTCCAAAAATGAGAGTAATAAAATTTCGATATATAAACTATAACCAACCTACACAAGTCTATGGTCAACATATACAACCTACTATAAACCAACAAGTATGAAAAATTACAACCATAAAAAGTCTACTGAGCAACATCATCTAAAAGTCTAACTCAAAACTCTCTTAACCAATGAAACATAAACTAAGAGGTGTAGCCACCCAAGACTCCGGCTCCTTCCTCGATGGGCTCACCTTCTCCTCCTTCCTCGATGTAAGTCTCCTCAACCCACGGCTCCGTCGTGTGCTCCTGCTCTAAACCTGCCAAGACAAAGTCTGGCTGAGTACAAAAGTACTCGGTGTATATAAAATCCAACCAACAATAATAATACACCTGCATTTAGTTAGAAACATATCCAATAGCATGATAACATAATCAGAGTACGGAAGAACGTTTGCGCATATACATCATATCATCACCTTGACTCGTGTACTTGTGAGAATCTTAAACTTAGAAGACAATACACTTATGAACTGCTTATGCTTATGAGACCACGTACTTGTGAGATGCTTATGCTTATGCACTTATTCAGATCATACAATGATGTGACATGCCGTTCTTGGCGGATACGGACCATGTCTAAGAAGTCATATGATTGGCATGCCATTCTTGGCGGATACGGACCATGTTTATGAATCAAATGTAATTGACATGCCGTTCTTGGCGGATACGGACCATGCCATGCTTATGCTTATTCAAAATGTCATACGTATGCCATGCTCATGCTTGTGGTCCACATGTGTGACTTGTGAGACTCTTATCTTAACATACACGTGCATATGTGCATAAGTGTCGAAATTAACATTCGAGTTGGTAATTGCTTAGATTCCGATTTCCCACCATGGAAACTCCACTATACTGTCCCATACCAAATAGTTAGAGAATTCCCGGTTTGAGAGATGTTCCTCTAAGTTCTTACCTTCCTGACTATCAATTTCCATGCAAGTAATTAGACATACTTGACAAACAATTCACATATACATATCTTATCATAATTCATATCGTAATTCATAATCAATTTACCACCATTTCATAAGAGTACAATAGCATTTATCCTCTCAAGCATTTTCACAAATACCTTGAGCACGCATAATATGAATCCATTGTCATTCTACATTTTCAAGCATTCACCAAACCATTATCCATCCATATAATCAATTCACCATTCACATCCACATATTAATCCCATCCTCCATACATTTCCCATCCTCCATACATTCCATCCACATTCTAATCTGCATTTCCATCCATAATTAGCTTACTTCATATAAAATTTGGGAAAAATGCATCTAATCTTTATTCTATCATTCCTATCAAATTAATATTCACAAAACATTGAAATAGAGTTGATTAGGATAGTATATCGACCTTAGGAATCCTTCCCTTGGATTCAAAACGCTCTCGGAGTGATTTTGGGAAGCTTTCCAAGCTCTCCTTGTGCTATCCAAGCTATCTCCTTCTTTCCCAAGAAAGCCCTCTCTCAAAACCCTAGGGTTTCTCTCCCTTTTTGCCAAATTAGGTTAGAATAGGTAGAGTATTCTAATACCCCGAAATAGAATTCCTATTTATAGCCCCAAGGTCTGAGAACCAAAAGATCAAAAAGCCCTTACTAAAATTCTGCAAAAATACGAAGGACCGAGCGATCGATGGTTATGACCGAGCGATCGGTTCTCAACCGAGCGATCGGTGCTCTTGACCGAGCTCTCGGTCGAAAAAGCACTCTCTGGAAATTTTCCCCTACAAAATTTTGGATCAGTCGATAGATACCGATCGATCAGTTTTGAACCGATCGATCGCTACTTCTGACAGAGCGATCGGTGTTCTGCAGATTTTTGACCTACTCTACTATTTTGGCCATAACTTTTGACTCGTTCGTCGGATTTCGACGATTCAACTTGCGTTGGATTCGTCTTTCGAAAAAGAACATTTTTTACGATTTAGAATTTCCAAATTCCTCTTTATTTAAGGATCAAAAACTCTCCAAAGTTGACTGATTTGCAATTCCATCAGACAAAACCTCGGAAAACCCATTTTTTTACTTAGCTTAGATTAAAATTAAGGAAAAACATTAAACATGAACCTCGAAGAGGGTTCTAATACCTTTCTAATGGTTCAAGAATCACTCAGTTCCAATAAACGGTGCCAAAACTAGAGCTTCCTAAAGTTTAAAGTGTGAGATGACATTCCTGAACTAGAAGTTTGATTAAACCTTAATCACACTACACCCATTAGATATACAATACAATAAACATTAAAACATCACAAGGACTATAATACCCGTAATGCAATGCAATAAAAACATGAAAAAGATTCGGGTCTCTACAGCGTTAGTGGTGGTTGGGTGGTGATAGTGGTGGTAGAAGGGTGGTTTGAGTTAGTGGTGGTTGGGTGGTGCTAGTGGTGGTGGATGAGTGGTGGTAATGGTGTTGCTAGTGGTGGTGGATGGGTGGTGGTGTGTTAGTGGTGGATAGCTGGTGCTAGTGCTGGTGGATGGGTGGTGGAGTGTTAGCGGTCGCTGGGTGTTGCTAGTGGTGGTGGATGGGTGGTGGTGCGTTAGTGGTGGTTGGGTGGTGATAGAGGTGGTGGAAGGGTGTTTCTAGTGGTAGTGGTGGTTGGGTGGTGCTAGTTGTGATGGACGAGTGCTGGTAGTGGTGGTTCTAGTGGTAGTGGATGAGTGGTGGTGTGTAGTATCCAAGTAGGGATTAGGACGAAGTACAGTATCCATGTATGGATTTCGGCCGTCTAGGCGTCCATATCGGGCATACGGTATCGGATTCGCTCGAAACCAACTCAAACACTTAGGATGTATTGAAATACATGAGTTAGAAGAAACGGGATCGAAATCCAGCCCTCAGTTTGGAAATGGTGGGACGATGTAGGTTTAGACGTATGTACAGTATCCAAGTATAAATTTCGACCGGCCTAGTGCCCATATAGGACATACAGCATCTGATTCTCTCGAAACCAACTCAAACACTTAGGATGTATTGAAATAAACGCGTTAGAAGAAATAGGATCGAAATCCGGAACCCGGTTTGAAAATGGTCATACGATGTAGGTTTAGGCCAATGTATAGTATCCAAGTATGGACCTCGGCCGTCTCGGTGCCCATATCGGGCATACGGCATAGGATTCGTTTGAAATCAACTCAAACACTTAGGATGTATTGAAATACATACGTTACAAGAAATGGGATTGAAATCCGGCCCCCAGTGTGGAAATGGAGGGACGATGTAGGTTTAGGCCAATGTATAGTATCCAAGTATGGATTTCTGCCGTCTTGGTGCCCATATCGGGCATACGGCCTTGGATTCTCCCGAAACAAACTCAAACACATAGGTTGTATTGAAATACAAGTGTTAGAAGAAACGGGATCAAAATCCAACCCCCGGTTTGGAACTGGTGGGACAATGTAGGTTTAGGCCAATGTATAGTATCCAAGTAAGGATTACGGTCGTCTCGGTGCCCATATTGGGCATATGGCATCGGATTCACTCAAAACCAACTAAAACACTTAGGATGTATTGAAATACATGCGTTAGAAGACATGGAATCGAAATCTGGCCCCCGGTTTGGAAATGGGGGAACGACGTAGGTTTAGGCCAATGTATAGTATCCAAGTATGGATTTCTGCCGTCTCGGTGCCCATATCGAGCATACGGCCTCGGATTCTCACGAAACCAACTCAAACACTTAGGATGTATTGAAATACACTCGTTAGAAGAAACAGGATCAAAATCCAACCCCTGGCTTAGAAATGTTGGGACGATGTAGGTTTAGGTCAATGTACAGTATCCAAGTATGGATTACGGCTGTCTCAGTGCCCTTATCGGGCATACGGCTTCGGATTTGCTCGAAACCAACTAAAACACTTAGGATGTATTGAAATACATGCACTAGAAGAAAAAAAATCAAAATCCGGCCCCCAGTTTGGAAATGGTCGAACGATGTTGGTTTAGGCCAATGTATAGTATCCAAGTATGGATTTCGGCCGTCTCTGAGCCCATACCGGGCATACGGCCTCAGATTCGCTCGAAACCAAGTGAAACACTTAGTAGGTATTGAAATACATGCATCAGAAGAAACGGGATCGAAATCCGGCCCCCAGTTTGGAAATGGTGGGACGATGTAGGTTTAGGCCAATGTATAGGATCCAAGTATGGACTTTGGTCGTCTCGGTGCCCATATCGGGCATACGGTCTCGGATACGCTCGAAACTATTTCAAACACTTAGGATGTATTGAAATAGATGCATTAGAAGAAACCGAATCGAAATCTAGCCCCTGGTTTGGAAATGGGTGAACGATGTAGATTTAGGCTAATGTATAGTATCCAAGTATGGATTTCTGTCGTCTCGGTGCCCATATTGGGCATACGGCCTTGGATTCTCACGAAACCAACTCAAACACTTAGGATGTATTGAAATACACGCGTTAAAAGAAACATGATCAAAATCCAACCCCCGAGTTAGAAATGTTGGGACGATGTAGGTTTAGGTCAATGTATAGTATCCAAGTATGGATTTCGGCCGTCTCGGTACCCAAATCGGGCATACGGTCTCGGATACACTCGAAACTAATTCAAACACTTAGGATGCATTGAAATACTCACGTTAGAAGAAACGGGATCGAAATCCAGCCCTCGGTTTGGAAATGGTGGAACAATGTAGGTTTAGTCCAATGTATAGTATCCAAGTATGGATTTCGGCCGTCTCGATGCCCATACCGGGCATACGGCCACAGATTCACTCAAAACCAACTCGAACAGTTAGGATGTATTGAAATACAAGCGTTAGAAGAAACAGCATTGAAATCCAGCCCATGATTTTGAAATGGTAGAACGATATAGGTTTATAGCAATGTATAGTATCGAAGTATGGATTTCGGCTGTCTCGGTGCCCATATTGGGCATACGACCTTGGATTTTGTCAAAACCAACTCAAACACTTAGGATGTATTAAAATACACGCCTTAGAAGAAATGGGATCAAAATTCGGCCCCTGGTATGGCAATGGTAGGACGATGTATGTTTAGGCCAATGTATAGTATCCAAGTATGGATTTCGGCCGTCTCGGTGCCCATATTGGCCATGCGGCATCGGATTCGTTCGAAACCAACTCAAATACTTAGGATGTATTGAAATGCACGCGTTAAGAGAAATGGGATTGAAATTTGGCTTCCAGTTTGGAAATGGATGGACGATATAGGTTTAGGCCAATGTATAGTATCCAAGTATGGATTTCTGCCGTCTCGATGCCCATATCGGGCATACGGCCTTTGATTCTCACGAAACCAACGCAAAAACTTAAGATGTACTAAAATACACGTGTTAGAAGACATGGGATCAAAATTGAACCCCGGTTTGGAAATGGTGGGACGATGTAGGTTTAGGCCAATGTATAGTATTCAAGTATGGATTACAGCCGTCTCGGTGCCTATTTCGGGCATACGGCATCGGATTTGCTCGAAACCAACTCAAACACTTAGGATGTATTGAAATACACACAGTAGAAGAAACGGAATCAAAATCTGGCCCCCGGTTTGGAAATGTTGTAACGTTTTAGTTTTAGGCCAATGTGTAGTATCCAAGTATGGATTTCGGCCATCTCGGTGCCCATATCGGGAATACGGCATCGGATTCGCTTGAAACCAACTCAAACACTTAGGATGTATTGAAATACACACGTTAGAAGAAACGAAATCAAAATACGGCCCCCGGTTTGGAAATGGTGAAATGATGTAGGTTTAGGCCAATGTATAGTATTCAAGTTTGGATTTCGGTCGTCTCGGTGCCTATATCGGGCATACGGCCTCAGTTTTGCTCGAAACCAAGTCAAACACTTAGGATGTAATGAAATACACGTGTTAGAAGTAACAGGATCAAAATTCGGCCCCCGGTTTGGAAATGGTGGGCGATGTATGTTTAGGCCAATGTATAGTATCCACGTATGGATTTCGGTCGTTTCGGTGCCCATATCGGGCATACGACCTAGGATTTATTCGAAACCAAGTCAAACACTCAGGATGTATTAAAATACACACATTAGAAGAAATGGGATCGAAATTCGGCCCCTGGTATGGCAATGGTAGGACGATGTATGTTTAGGCCAATGTATAGTATCTTAGTATGGATTTCGGCCTTCTCGGTGCCCATATCGACCATGCGGCATCGGATTCGTTCGAAACCAACTCAAAGACTTAGCATGTATTGAAATGCACGCGTTAAAATAAATGGGATTGAAATCCGGCTTCCAGTTTGGAAATGGATGGACGATATGGGTTTAAGCCAATGTATAGTATCCAAGTATGGCTTTCTGCCGTCTCGGTGCCCATATCGGGCATACGGCCTTGGATTCTCCCGAAACCAACGCAAAAACTTCAGATGTACTGAAATACACATGTTAGAAGACATGGGATCGAAATTGAACCCCGGTTTGGAAATGGTGGGACGATGTAGGTTTAGGCCAATGTATAGTATCCAAGTATGGATTACAGCCGTCTCGGTGCCCATATCGGGCATACGGCATCGGATTTGCTTGAAACCAACTCAAACACTTAGGATGTATTAAAATACACACAGTAGAAGAAACAGAATCGAAATCTGGCCCCCGGTTTGGAAATGTTGCAACGTTTTAGTTTTATGCTAATGTATAGTATCCAAGTATGGATTTCGGCCATCTCAGTGCCCATATCGGGCATACGGCATCGGATTCGCTCGAAACCAACTCAAACACTTAGGATGTATTGAAATACACGCGTTAGAAGAAACGGAATCAAAATACGGCCCCCGGTTTGGAAATGGTAAAATGATGTAGGTTTAGGCCAATGTATAGTATTCAAGTTTGGATTTCGGTCGTCTCGGTTCCCATATCAGGCATACGGTCTCAGTTTTGCTCGAAACTAATTCAAACACTTAGGATGTAATGAAATACATGTGTTAGAAGTAATAGGATCGATATTCGGCCCCCGGTTTGGAAATGGTGGGCGATGTATGTTTAGGCCAATATATAGTATCCACGTTTGGATTTCGGCCGTCTCGGTGCCCATAACGGGCTTACAGCATCGGATTCGTTCGAAACCAACTCAAACACTTAGGATGTAATAAATTACACGTATTAGAATAAAAAGGATTGAAATTCAGCCCCAGTTTGGAAATAGTGGGACGATGTAGGTTTAAGCCAATGTATAGTATCCAAGTATGGATTTCTGCCTTCTTAGTGCCCATATCAGGCATACGGCCTCGGATTCTCCCGAAACCAACTCAAAATATTAAGATGTATTGAAATACATGTGTTAGAAGAAACGGGATCGAAATCCAACCCCCAGTTTGGAAATGGTGGGACGATTTAGGTTTAGGGTAATGTATAGTATCAAAGTATGGATTACGGCCGTCTCGGTGCCCATATCGGGCATATGGCTTTGGATTCCCTCGAAACCAACTCAAAACACTTAGGATTTATTGAAATACACGAGTTAGAAGAAACATAATAGCAATCCGGCCCCCCGTTTGGAAATGGTGGGACGATGTAGGTTTAGGCTAATGTGTAGTATACAAGTATGGATTCCTGCCGTCTTGGTGCCCATATTGGGCATACGGGCTCAGATTCGCTCAAAACCAAGTCAAACACTTAGGATGTATTGAAATACACGTGTTGGAAGAAACGAGATCGAAATCCGGTCCCTGGTTTGGAAATGGTGCGACGATGTAGATTTTGGCCAATGTATAGTATCCAAGTATGGATTTCGGTCGTCTCGATGCCTCTACCGGGCATAACAACCACAGATTCACTCAAAAAAAACTCAAACGCTTAAGATATATTGAAAGACATGCGTTGGATGAAATGGGATTGAAATCCAGCCACCGGTTTGGAAATGGTGGGACGATGTTGGTTTAGGTCAATGTATAGTATCCAAGTATGGATTTCGGCCGTCTTGGTGGCCATAACAGGCATACGACCTCGGTTTCGATCGAAACAAATTCAAACACTTAGGATGTATTAAAATACATGCGTTAGGAGAAACGGAATCGAAATCCGGCCCCCTGTTTGGAAAAGGAGGGACGATGTAGGTTTAGGCCAATGTAGAGTATCCGAGTATGGATTTTGGTCGTCTTGGTGCCCGTATCGGGCATACTGCCTCACATTCGATCAAAACCAACTCAAACACTTAGGATGTATTAAAATACATGCATTAGAAGAAACGGGATCAAAATCTGGCCCCCGGTTTCGAAATGTTGGGACGATGTAGGTTTCTGTCAATGTATAGTATCTGAGTATGGATTCCAGCCGTCTCAGTGCCCATATCAGGCATATGACCTCGCTTTCACTCGAAACCAAGTCAAACACTTAGGATGTACTGAAATACAGGTGTTAAAGGATACAGGTGTTAGTTTTTGGCCAATGTATAGTATCAAAGTATGGATTTCGGTCATCTCCATGCCCATACCGGGTATACGGCCTAAGATTCACTCAAAACCAACTCAAACACATATGATGTATGGAAATACATGCGTTAGAAGAAATGAGATTGAAATCTGGCCCCTGGTTTGGAAATGGTGGGACGATGTAGGTTTAGGCCTATGTATAGTATCCAAATATGGATTTCGACCGTCTCAGTGCCCATAACGGGCATACGTCATTCGTTTCGATTGAAACAAAGTCAAACACTTAGAATGTATACAAATACACAAGTTAGAAGAAACGGGATCGAAATCAGGCCCCCGGTTTGGAAATGGTGGGACAATGTAGGTTGAGGTCAATGTATGGTATCCAAGTGTGGATTTCGGTCGTCTCGATCCAAATATCGGGCATACGGCCTCAGATTCACTAAAAACCAACTCAAACACGTAGGTTGGATTGAAATACATGCGTTAGAGGAAACGGGATGGAAATCTAGCCTCTAGTTTTAAATTGGTAGGGCGATGTAGTTTTAGATCAATGTATATTATCGAAATATGGATTTCGGCTGTCTCGGTGCCCATTTCGGGGATACGATCTCGGTTTCATTCAAAATCAATTCAAACACTTAGGATGTATTGAAATACAGGCATTAGAAGAAATAGGATCGAAATCCAGCCCTTGGTTTGGAAATGGTGGGATGATGTAGGTTTTGGCCAATGTATAGTATCCAGGTATGGATTTCGGTCGTCTCGATGCCTATATCAGGCATACGTCCTCCGATTCACCTAAACCCAACTCAAACACGTGAGATGTATTGAAATACATGCATTAAAAGAAACAGGATTAAAATCCGGACTCCGGTTTGGAAATGGTGGGACGATGTAGGTTTATGCCAACATATAGTATCCATGTACGGATTTCGGCCGTCTCGGTGCCCATATCGGGCATATGATCTCAGTTTCACTCAAAACCAATTCAAACACTTAGGATGTATTGAGATACAGGCCTTAGAAAAAACGGGATAGAAATCCGTCCCCCAGTTTTGAAATGGTGGGACGATGTAAGTTTTGGCCAATGTACAGTATCCAAGTATGGATTTCGGTCGTCTCGATGCCCATATCTGGCATACGGCCTCAGATTCACTCAAAACCACCACAAACACGTAGGATGTATTGTCATACATGCGTTAGAAGAAACGAGATTGATATCCGGCCCCCGGTTTGGAAATGGTAGGATGATGTAGGTTTGGGCCAATGTATACAAGTTTGGATTTCGGCCGTCTCGGTACCCATTTCGGACATATGACCTTGTTTTCACCCGAAACCATTTCCAACACATAGGATGTATTGAAATACAGGCGTTAGAGGAAACGTGATCGAAATACGGCCCCTGGTTTGGAAATGGTGGGACGATGTAGATTTTGGTAAATTTATAGTATCCAAGTATGGATTTCGGTCGTCTCAAAGCCTATATAGGGCATACGGCCTTCGACTCACTCAAAACCAACTCAAACACGTAGGATGTATTGAAATACATGAGTTAGAAGAAATGAGATTGAAATCCGGCCCCCGGTTTTGAAATTGTGGGAAGTTGTAGGTTTGGGCCAATGTATAGTATCCAAGTATGGATTACGGTCTTCTTAGTGCCTATAACGGGCATACGTCCTCGGTTTGGAAATCCGGCCCCCGGTTTAGAAATGGTGAGAAAATCCAGGTTTAGGTCAATGTATGGTATCTAAGTATGGATTTCGGTCGTCTCGATCCCCATGTCGGGCGAACGGCCTCAGATTCACAAAAAACCAACTCAAACACGTAGGATGTACTGAAATACACACGTTAGAAGAAACTGGATTAAAATCTGGCCCTTGGTTTTGATTTGTTGGGACGATGTAGGTTTAGACCAATGTATAGTATCCAAGTATGGATTTCGGTCCTCTCGATGCCCATATCGGGCATACGGCCTCAGATTCACCTCAAACCAACTCAAACACGTGGGATGTATTGAAATATATGCAATAAGAGAAACGGGATTGAAATCCGGCCTCCAGTTTGGAAATTGTGGGACGATGTAGGTTTATGCCAATGAGTAGTATCCAAGTATGGATTCCGGCCGTCTCGATGCCCAAAACAGGCATATGACCTCGGTTTCACTCGAAACCAATTCAAACACTTAGGATGTGTTGTAATGCAGGTGTTAGAAGAAATGGGATCGAAATCCGGCCCCTGGCTTGGAAATGGTGGGACGATGAAGATTTTGGCCAATGTATAGTATCCAAGTATGGATTTCAGTCGTCTCGGTGCCCATGTCAGGCATACGGCTTCAAATTCACTCAAAACTAACTCAAACACGTAGGATGGTGTAGATTTTGGCCAATGTATAGTATCCAAGTATGGATTTCGGTCGTCTCAATGCCTATATCGGGTAAACGGACTCAGATTCAATCAAAACCAACTCAAACACGTAGGATGTATTGAAATACTTGTGTTAGAAAAAACGGGATTGAAATCTAGCCCCCGGCTTGGAAATGGTGGGACGATGTAGGTTTAGACAAATGTATAGTATCCAAGTATGGATTTCGGCCGTCTCGGTGCCCATATCGAGCATATGACCTTGGTTTCACTCGAAACCAATTCCAACACTTAGGATGTATTATATTATAAGCGTTAGAAGAAACGGGATCGAAATCCGGCCCCTGGTTTAGAAATGGTGGGACGATGTAGATTTTTGCCAATGTATAGTATCCAAGTATGGATTTCGGTCGTCTCGGTGCCCATATCGGGCATACGGCTTCAGATTCACTCAAAACAAACTCAAACACGTAAGAAGTATTGAAATGCATGCGTTAGAAGATATAAGATTGAAATTTGGCCCCCAATTTAGAAATGGTGGGATGATGTAGGTTTGGGCCATTGTATAATAGTATCCAAATATGGATTACGGCTGTCTCGGTACCCATAACGGGCATACTTCCTCGATTTCGATCGAAACAAGTTCAAACACTTCGGATGTATTGAAATACACGTGTTAGAAGAAACGGGATCGAAATCCAACCTCCGATTTGGAAATGGTGGGACGGTGTAGGTTTAGGCCAATATATAGTATCCAAGTATGGATTACGACTGTCTCGGTGCCCATATCGGGCATACGGCATTGCAGTCGCTCGAAACCAACTCAAACACTTAGGATGTATTGAAATACACGCATTATAAGAAATGGAATCAAAATCCGGCTCCCGGTTTGGAGATGGTGGAACGATGTAGGTTTCGGCTAATGTATAGTATCCAAGTATGGATTTCGGCCATCTCGATGCGCATATCGGGCATACGGCCTCAGATTCTCTCGAAACCAAGTCAAACACTTAAGGATGTATTGAAATACAAACATTAGAAGAATCGAAATTGAAATTCGGCCCCCGGTTTGGAAATGGAGGGACGATGTATGTTTAGGCTAATGTATAGTATCCAAGTATGGATTTCGGCCGTCTCGGTGCCCATAATAGGCATACGGCTTCAGTTTCGCTTGAAACCAAATCAAACACTTAGGATGTATTGAAATACAAGTATTAGAAGAAACGGGCTCGAAATCCGGCCACCGGTTTGGAAAAGGTGGGAGGATGTAAGTTTAGGCCAATGTATAGTATCCAAGTATGGATTTTGACCGTCTCGGTGCCCATATTGGGCATACGGTATCGGATTCGATCGAAACCAACTCAAGCACTGAGGATGCATTGACATACACGCATTAGAAGAAACGGGATTGAAATCCGGTCCCCCGTTTGGAAATGGTGGGACGATGTAAGATTAGGCCAATATAGAGTATCCGAGTATGAATTTCGGCCATCTCGGTGCCTATATCGGGCATACTGTCTCAGATTCGTTTGAAACCAACTCAAACACTTAGGATGAATTAAAATACATGCGTTAGAAGAAACGGGAACAAAATCCGGCCCCCGGTTTGGAAAAGGTGGGATAGGGTAGGTTTTGGCCAATGCATAGTTTCCAAGTAAGGATTTCGGCCGTCTCGGTGCCTATATCGGGCATACAGCCTCAGATTCGCTCAAAACCAAGTCAAACACATAGGATGTATAGAAATACATGTGTTAGAGACAAACGAGATCGAAATCCGGGCCTTGGTTTCGAAATGGTGCGACGATGTAAGTTTAGGCCAATGTATAGTATCTAAGAATAGATCTCGGTCGTCTCGATGCCCTTATTGGGCCTACGGCCTTTGATTCAATCAAAACCAACTCAAACACGTAGGATGTATTGAAATACATGCGCTAGAAAAAGTGGGAGTAAAATCCGGCCCCCGGTTTGAAAATGGTGGGACGATGTAGGTTTAGGAGATTGTATAGTATCCAAGTATAGATTTCGGTCGTCTCGATGCCCATATCGGGCATACGGCCTCAGATTCACTCGAAACCAACTCAAACATGTATGATGTATTGAAATACATGCGTTAAAGGAAACGGGATCGAAATCCGGCCCCCGGTTTGGAAATTGTGGGACGATGTAAGTTTAGGCCAATGTATAGTATCCTAGTATGGATTTCGACCGTCTCGGTGCCCATAATGGGCATACGGCCTCGGTTTCAATCGAAACAAATTCAAACACTTAGGATGTATTGAAATACACACGTTAGAAGAAATGGGATTGAAATCTGGCCCCCGGTTTGGGAATGGGGGACAATGTAGGTTTAAGTCAATGTATGGTATCCAAGTATGGATTTCGGCCGTCTTGATCACCATATTGGGCATACGGCCTCAGATTCACTAAAAGACAACTCAAACACATAGGATGTATTGAAATACACGCGTTAGAAGAAATGGAATCGAAATCCGGCCCCCGGTTTGGAGATGGTGGAACGATGTAGGTTTAGGCTAATGTATAGTATCCAAGTATGGATTCGGCCATCTCGGTGCGCATATCGGGCATACGGTCTCGGATTCTCTTGAAACCAAGTCAAACACTTAGGATGTATTGAAATACAAACGTTAGAAGACTCAGGATTGAAATTCGGCCCCCGGTTTGAAAATGGAGGGACAATGTATGTTTAGGCTAATGTATAGTATCCAAGTATGGATTCCGGTTGTCTCGGTGCCCATAATGGGCATACGGCCTCAGTTTCGCTCGAATCCAAATGAAACACTTCAGATGTACTGAAATACCCGCGTTAGAAGAAACGGATTCGAAATCCGACCTCCAGTCCGGAAATGGTAGGACGATGTAGGTTTCGGCCAATGTATAGTACCCAAGTATGGATTTCTGCATTCTCAGTGCCCAATTCGGGCATACGGCCTCGGTTTCTCCCGAAACCAACTCAAACATTTACGATGTATCGAAATACACGTGTTAGAAGACATGGGATCAAAATCCAACCCCAGTTTGAAAATGGTGGGACGATGTAGGTTTAGGCTAATGTATAGTATCCATGTATGGATTTCGGCCATCTCGGTTCCCATATCGGGCATACAGCCTCAGATTCGCTTGAAACCAAATCAAACACTTAGGATGTATTGAAATACAAGTGTTAGAAGAAACGGGCTCGAAATCTGGCCCCCGGTTTGGAAAAGGTGGGAGGATGTAAGTTTAGGCCAATGTATAGTATCCAAGTATGGATTTTGACCGTCTCGGTGCCCATATTGGGCATATGGTATCGGATTTGCTCGAAACCAACTCAAACACTAAGGATGCATTGACATACATGCATTAAAGGAAACGGGATTGAAATCCGGTCCCCCGTTTGGAAATGGTGGGACGATGTAGGTTTAGGCCAATATAGAGTATCCGAGTATGAATTTCGGCCATCTCGGTGCCTATATCGGGCATACTGTCTTAGATTCGTTGGAAACCGACTCAAACACTTAGGATGAATTAAAATACACTCGTTAGAAGAAACGGAAATGAAATCCGGCCCCCGGTTTGTAAAAGGTGGGATGGGTTAGGTTTTGGCCAATGTATAGTTTCCAAGTATGGATTTCGGCCGTCTGGGTGCCTATATCGGGCATACGGCCTCAGATTCGCTCAAAACCAAGTCAAACACATAGGATGTATAAAAATACATGTGTTAGAGAGAAACGAGATCGAAATCCGGGCCCTGGTTTGGAAATGGTGCGACGATGTAAGTTTAGGCCAATGTATAGTATCTAAGTGTAGATCTCGGTCGTCTCGATGCCCTTATCGGGCCTACGGCCTCTGATTTATCAAAACCAACTCAAACATGTAGGATATATTGAAATACATGCGCTAGAAAAAGTGGGAGTAAAATCCGGCCCCTGGTTTCGAAATGGTGGGACGATGTAGGTTTAGGTCAATGTATGGTATCCAAGTATGGATTTTGGTCGTCTTGATCCCCATATTGGGCATATGGCCTCAGATGCACTAAAAGCCAACTCAAACACATATGATGTATTGAAATACATGAGTTAGAAGAAACTGGATTGAAATCCGGCCCCCGGTTTTGAAATGGTGGGACGATGTAGGTTTAGACCAATGTATAGTATCGTAGTATGGATTTTGCCTGTCTCCATATCGGGCATACGGCTTCAGTTTCTCTCGAAACCAATTCAAACACATAGGATGAATTGAAATACACGAGTTAGCAGAAACAAGATCGAAATCCGGCCCTCGATTTTGAAATGGTGGGACAATGTAGGCTTAGGCCAATGTATAGTATCCAAGTATGGATTTCGGCCGTCTCGGTGCCCATAATGGGCATATGGTCTCAGTTTCGCTCGAAACCAATGGAAACAGTTAGGATGTATTGAAATACAAACGTTAGATGAAACATGATCGAAATCTGGCCCCTGGTTTGGAAATGGTGGGACGATGTAGGTTTACCTCAATGTATAGTATCCAAGTATGGATTTCGGCCGTCTCGGTGCCCATAACGGGCATACGGCCTCGGTTTCGCTCGAAAAAAATTCAAACACTTAGGATGTATTGAAATACACTTTTTAGAAGAAATGGGATCGAAATCCGGCCCCCGGTTTGGGAATGGGGGGACAATGTAAGTTTAGGTCAATGTATGGTATCCAAGTATGGATTTCGGTCGTCTTGATCCCTATATTGGGCATACAGCCTCAGATTCAAAAAAAGCCAACTCAAACACATAGGCTGTACTGAAATACATGAGTTAGAAGAAATGGGATTGAAATCTGGCCCCCGGTTTTGAAATGGTGGGACGATGTAGATTTAGACCAATGTATAGTATCCTAGTACGGATTTCGCCTGTCTCGGTGCCCATATCGGGATACGGCCTCAGATTCTCTTAAAACCAATTCAAATACATAGGATGAATTGAAATACACGAGTTAGGAGAAACGAGATCGAAATCCGGCCCTCGATTTTGAAATGGTGAGACAATGTAGGCTTAGGCCAATGTATAGTATCCAAGTATGGATTTCAGCCGTCCCGGTGCCCATAATGAGCATATGGTCTCCGTTTCGATCGAAACCAATTCAAACACTTAGGATGTGTTGAAATACACACGTTACAAGAAATGGGATCAAAATCCGGCCCCCGGTTTGGAAATGGTGGGACGATGTAGGTTTACCTCAATGTATAGTATACAAGTAAGGATTTCGACCGTCTCGGTGCCCATAACGGGCATACGGCCTGGGTTTCGCTCGAAACAAATTCAAATACTAAGAATGTATTCAAATACACGCGTTAGAAGAAACGGAATCGAAATCCGGCCCCGGTTTGGAAACGGTGGGTAAATGTAGGTTTAAGTAAATGTATGGTATCCAAGTATGGATTTCGGTCGTCTCGATCCCCATATCGGGCATACAGCCTCAGATTCACTAAAAACCAACTCAAACACATTGGATGTATTGAAATACACGAGTTAGAAGAAACGGGATTGAAATCCGGCCCCCGGTTTTGAAATGGTGGGACGATGTTGGTTTAGGCCAATGTATAGTATCCAAGTATGGATTTCTGCATTCTCAGTGCCCATATCGGGCATACGGCCTCGGATTCTCCCAAAACCAACTCAAACACTAAGGATGTATTGAAATACATGTGTTAGAAGAAACGGTATTGAAATATAACCCCCGGTTTGCAAATGGTGGGACGATGTAGGTTTAAGCTAATGTATAGTATCCAAGTATGGATTTCGGTGATCTCGGTGATAATATCGGGTCGCTCGAAACCAAGTCAAACACTTAGGATTATTGAAATACAAACGTTAGAGGAATTGGGATTGAAATTTGGCCCCCAGTATGGAAATGGTGGGACGATGTATGTTTAGGCAATGTATAGTATCCATGTATGGATTTTGGCCGTCTCGGTGCCCATAATGGGCATACGGTCTCAGTTTCGCTCGAAAATAATTCAAATACTTAGTGTGTATTGAAATACACGCGTTGGAAGAAACGGGATCAAAATTTTGCCCCGGTTTGGAATGGGTGGGACAATGTAGGTTTAGATCAATGTATGGTATCCAAGTATGGATTTCGGTCGTCTTGATCCCCATATTTGGCATACGGCCTCAGATTCACTAAAAGCCAACTCAAACACATAGGATGTATTGAAATACATGAGTTAGAAGAAATGGAATTAAAATCCGGCCCCCGGTTCTAAAATGGTGGGACGATGTAAGTTTAGACCATTGTATAGTATCCAAGTATGGATTTCGGCTGTCTCGGCACCCATATAGGGCACTCGGCTTCGGATTCTCTCGAAACCAACCCAAACACTTAGGATGTATTGAAATACACGCATTAGAACAAATTGTATCGAAATCCATCCCCCATTTTAAAAATGGTGGGACAATGGAGGTTTAGAACACTATATAGTATCCAAGTATGAATTTCGGTCGTCTCGATGCCCATATCCTGCATACGGCCTCAGATTCACTCACAACTCAAACATGTAGGGTGTATTGAAATACATGCGTTAGAAGAAACAGGATTTAAATCCGGCCCGCGGGCTGTAAATGGTGGGACGATGTAGGTTTAGGACAATGTATAGTGTCCAAGTATTGATTTCGGCCGTCTCGGTGCCCATAACGAGCATACGGCCTCGGTTTTGCTCGAAACTAGTTCAAATACTTAGGATGTATTAAAATACACGGGTTAGAAGAAATGGGATTGAAATCCGGCCCCGGTTTGTAAATGGTGGGACAATGTAGGTTTAGGTCAATGTATGGTATCGAAATATGGATTTCAGTCGTCTCGAACCCTATATCGGGCATACGGCCTTAGAAGAAATAGGATTGAAATCCGGCACCCCGGTTTTGAAATGGTGTGACGATGTAGGTTTAGACCAATGTATAGTATCCAAGTATGGATTTCAGCTGTCTCGGCGCCCATATCGGGTATACAGCCTCGGATTCTCTAAAAACCAACTCATACACTTACGATGTATTGAAATACACGTGCTAGAAGAAACTGGATCAAAATCCGTCCCCCGCTTTGGAAATGGTGGGACAATGGTGCTTTAGGCCAATGTATACTATCCAAGTATGGATTTCGGCCGTCTCGGTGCCCATACCGGGCATACGGCCTCGGATTCGTTTGAAACTAACTAAAACACTTAGGTTGTATTAAAATACAAACGTTAGAATAAACGGGATTGAAATCCAGCCCCCGATTTTGAAATGGTGGAACGATGTATGTTTATAACAATGTATAGTATCCAAGTATGGATTACGGCTGTCTCAGTGCCCATATCGGGCATACGACCTCGGATTCTCTTGAAACAAACTCAAACACTTAGGATGTATTGAAATAGACGCATTAAATGAAACGGGATCAAAATCCGGCCCCTGGTTTGGAAATGGTGGGACGATGTGGATTTAGACCAATGTATAGTATCTAAGTATGGATTTCTGCCGTCTCGGTGCCCAAATTGGGCATACGGCCTTGAATTCTCCCCAAACCAACTCAAATAGTTTGGATGTATTGAAATACACGTGTTAAAAGAAACGGGATCGAAATCCAACCCTCGGTTTGAAAATGGTGGGACGATGTAGGTTTAGGCCAATGTATAGTATCCAAGTATGGATTACGGCCGTATCGGTGCCCATATCGGGAATATGTCATCGGATTCGCTCGAAACCAACTCAAAAACTTAGGATGTATTAAAATACACGTGTTAGAAGCAATGAGATCGAAATTCGGTCCCCGATTTGGAAATGGAGGGACGATGTATGTTTAGGTCAATGTATATTATCCAAGTATGGATTTCGGCCGTCTCGGTGCTCGTAACGGGCATACAGCCTCGATTTCGCTCGAAACCAATTCAACTACTTAGGATGTATTAAAATACACGCATTAGAAGAAAATGGATCGAAATCCGGCCCCCAGTTTGGAAATGGTGGGCCATTGTTGGTTTAGGCCAATATATGGTATCCAAGTATGGTTTTCAATCGTCTCAATCCCTATATCGGGATACTGCCTTAGATTAACTAAAAACGAAGTCAAACACGTAGGATGTATTGAAATACACCCGCTAGAATAAACAGGATTGAAATCCGGTGCCTGGTTTTGAAATGGTGGGACGATATAGGTGTAGACAAATGTATAATATCCAAGTGTGGATTTCGGCTGTCTCGGTTCCCATATCGGACATAAGGCATCGGATTCACTCGAAACAATTCAAACACTTAGGATGTATTAAAATACACGGGTTAGAAGAAACGGGATCGAAAGCCGGCCCCCGTTTTGGAAATGGTGGGACAATGTAAGTTTAGGCCGATATATAGTATCCAAGTATGGATTTCGACCGTCTCAATGCCTATATTGGGCATACGGCCTCAGATTCACTCAAAACCAACTCAAACACTTAGGATGTATTGAACTAAAAGTGTTAGATGAAACGGGATTGAAAATCGGCCCCAGGTTTGGAATTGGTGGGACGATGTAGGTTTAGGCCAATGTATCGTATCTAAGTATAGATTTCGGCTGTCTCGGTGCCCATATCGGGCATACGGCATCAGATTCGTTCGAAACCAACTCAAACACTTAGGATGTATTGAAATACACGCGTTAGAAGAAATGGGATCGAAATCCGGACCCCAGTTTGGAAATAGTGGGACGATGTAGGTTTATGTTAATGTAGAGTATCCAAGTATGGATTTCTACCTTCTCAGTGCCCACATCGGGCATACGGCCTCGGATTCTCCCTAAACCAACTCAACACATAGGATGTATTGAAATACACGTGTTAGAAGAAACAGGATAAAAATCCAACCCCCAGTTTGGAAATGGTGGAACGATGTAGGTTTAGGCTACTGTATAGTATCCAAGTATGGATTACAGCCGTCTTGGTGCCCATAGAAACCATACGGCATCGGAGTCGCTCGAAACCAACTCAAAACTTAGAATGTATTGAAATACACACGTTAGAAGAAACGGAATCAAAATCCGGCCCCGGTTTGAAAATGATGGAACAATGTACGTTTAGGCCAATGCATAGTATCAAAGTATGGATTTTGGCCATCTTGGTGCCCATATCGGGCATACGGCATCGGATTTGTTCAAAAATAACTCAAACTTAGGATGGATTGAAATACCCCTATTAGAAGAAATGGGATCAAAATCCGGTCCACTGTTTGGAAATGGTGGGACGATGTAGGTTTAGGCCAATGTATAGCATCCGAGTATGGATTTCGACCGTCTCAGTGACATTTTCGGGCATACGGCCATGGATTCATTTGAAACCAAGTCAAACACATAGGATGTATTAAAATATACTCATTAGATGGAACGGGATCAAAATCCGGCCCTCGGTTTGGAAATATTGGGACAATTTAGGTTTTGGTCAATGTGTAGTATCCAAGTTTGGATTTCGACCGTCTCGAAGCCCATATCGGGCATACCACCTCAGATTCACTCAAAACCAACTCAAAAACTTACGATGTATGGAAATACAAGCGTGAGAGGAAACGAACATATGGCCTTGGATGGATTTAGGATGTATAGCAATGTATGGTATCCAAGTATGGATTTCGGCTGTCTCTTTGCCCATATCGGGCTTACGGCCTCGGATTCTCTCGAAACCAATTCAAACACTTAGGATGTGTTGAAATACACACGTTAGAAGAAACAGGATCGAAATCCCACCCCCAGTTTGGAAATAGTGGGACGATGTAGGTTTAGGCCAATAGATAGTATCCAAGTATGGATTTCGCCCGTCTTGGTGCCCATATCGGGCATAAGGCATCGGATTCGCTCGAAACCAACTCAAGCACTTAGAAATGTATTGACATACACGTATTACAAGAAACGGGATTGAAATCCAGACCCCCGTTTGGAAATGGTGGGACGATGTAAGTTTAGGCCAATGTAGAGTATCCTAGTATGGATTTCGGCTATCTCGGTGCCCATATCGGGCATACTGCCTTATATTCATTCGAAACCAACTCAAACACTTAGGATGAATTGAAATACATGCGTTAGAAGAAATGGGATCGAAAGCCGGCCCCCGGTTTGAAAATGGTGGGACGATGTAGGTTTTGGCCAATGTATAGTATCCGAGTATGGATTTCGGCCATCTCAGTGCCCATATCGGGCATACGGCCTCAGATTTGCTCGAAACAAAGTCAAACACTTAGGATGAATTGAAATACACGCATTAGAAGAAACGGGTTTGAAATCCGTCCCTCGGTTTTGAAATGGTAAGACGAGGTAGGCTTAGGCAATTGTATAGTATCCAAGTATGGATTTCGACTGTCTCGGTGCCCATATCGGGCATACGGCATCGGATTCGCTCGAAACCAATTCATTCACTTAGGATGTATTGAACTACACGCGTTAGAAGAAATGAGATTGAAATCCGGCCCCCGGTTTGAAAATGGTGGGACAATGTAGGTTTAGGCCAATGTATAGTATCCAAGAATGGATTTCGCCCGTCTCGATTCTCATATCGGGCATACAACATCGGATTCATTCGAAACCAACTCAAACACTTAGGATATATTGAAATACATGTGTTAGAAAAAATGGGATCGAAATCCGGCCCCCAGTTTGGAAATGGTGGGACGATGTAGGTTTAGGCAATTGTATAGTATCCTAGTATGGATTTTTGCCTTCTCGGTACCCATATTGGTCATACAGCCTCGGATTCTCTTGAAACCAACTTAAACACTTAGGATGTATTGAAATACATGCGTTAGAAGAAACAGGATCGAAATCCAACCCCCGGTTTGGAAATGGTGAGACGATGTAGGTTTAGGCTAATGTATGGTATCCAAGTATGGATTTCAGTTGTCTCGATCCCCATATCGGGCATACAGCCTCAGATTCATTCAAAACCAACTCAAACACATAGGATGTATTGAAATATATGCGTTAGAGGAAACAGGATTGAAATCTGTTCTCTGGTTGGGAAATGGTGGGACGATGTGGGATTAGGCCAATGTATAGTATCCAAGCATGGATTTTGGCCGTCTCGGCGCCCACGGGATCGGATTCGCTCGAAACCTACTCAAGCACTTAGGAAGTATTGACATAAACGCATTAGAAGAAACGGGATCAAAATCCGGTCCCCCGTTTGGAAATGGTGGGACGATGTAAGTTTAGACCAATGTATAGTATCCGAGTATGGATTTCGACCGTCTCTATGCCCATATCGGACATACGGCAACGAATTCGCTCGAAACTAAGTCAAACACTTAGGATGTATTAAAATACATGTATTAGAAGAAACAGGATCGAAATTCGGCCCCCGGTTTGGAAATGGTGGGATGATGTAGGTTTAGGCCAATGTATAGTATCTAAGTATGGATTTCGGCTGTCTCGGTGCCCATATCGGGCATACGGCCTCGGATTCGGTCGAAACTAATTCAAACAATTAGGATGTATTGAAATACACTCGTTAGAAGAAACGGGATCGAAATCCGGCACTCGGTTTGGAAATGATGGGACAATGTTGGTTTTATCTAAGTATGGATTTCGGTCGTCTCGATGCCCGTATCGGGCATACTGTCTCAGATTCAATCAAAACCAACTCAAACACTTAAGATGTATTGAAATACACGCGTTAGAAGATACAGGATCAAAATCTGGCCCCCGGTTTCGAAATGGTGGGACGATGTATGTTTAGGGCAATGTATAGTATCCAAGTATGGATTTCTGCTGTCTCGGTGCCCATATCTGGCATACGGCCTTGGATTCTCCCAAAACCAACTCAAACAATTAGGATGTATTGAAATACATGTGTTAGAAGAACCGAGATCGAAATCCAGCCCCTGCTTTGGAAATGGTGGGACGATGTAGGTTTAGGCCAATGTATATACACAAGTATGGATTACGGCCGTCTCGGTGCCCATATCGGGCATATGGCATCGAATTCGCTCGAAACCAACTCAAACACTTAGAATGTATTGAAATACATGCGTTAGAAGAAACGGAATCGAAGTCTGGCCCCCGGTTTGGAAATAGTGGAACGATGTAGGTTTAGGCCAATGTATAGTATCCAAATATGGATTTCGGCCGGGTCGGTACCTAGATTGGGCATACGGCCTCAAATTCGCTGGAATCTAGGTCAAACACTTAGGATATATTTTAATACACATGTTAGAAGTAACGAGATTGAAGTTCGGCCCCCAGTTTGTAAATGGTCGGATGATGTATGTTTAGGCCAATGTATACTATCCAAGTATGGATTTTGGCCGTCTCGGGGCCCGTAGCAGGCATACGGCCTCTGTTTCACTCGAACCCAATTCAAAATATTAGAAGGTATTGAAATACACGCATTAGAAGAAACGGGATCAAAATCCGGCCCCCGGTTTGGAAATATAGGACAATGTAGGTTTTGGCCAATGTATGGTATCCAAGTATAGATTTGGGTCGTCTCGATCCCTATATTGGGCATACGGCCTCAGATTCTCTCGAAACCAACTCACATATGTAGGATGTGTTGAAATACATGCGTTAGGAGAAACCGGATTGAAATCCGGCCCCCGGTTGGGAAATGGTGGGTTGATGTATGTTTAGGCCAATATATAGTATCCAAGTATGGATTTTGGTTGTCTCGGTGCCCATATCGGGTATACGGCCTAAGATTCTCTCGAAACCAACTCAAACATTGAGGAAGTATTGGCATACACGCGTTGGAAGAAATGACATCGAAATCCGACTCACGGTTTGCAAATAGTCGGACGATGTAGGTTTAGGCCGATGTATAGTATCGAAGTATGGATTGTGGCGGTCTCGGTTCCCATATCGGGCATACGACATTGGATTCGCTCGAAACCAAGTCAAGCACTTAGGATGTATTGACATACACACATTAGAAGAAATGGGATCAAAATCTGGCCTCCTGTATGGAAATGGTGGGACGATGTAGGTTTAGGCCAATGTAGAGTGTCCGTGTATAGATTTCGGCCGTCTCGGTGCCCATATCAGGCATACGACATCGGATTTGCTCGAAACCAAGTCAAGCACTTAAGAAGTATTGACATACACGCATTAGAAGAAACGAGATAAAAATCCGGTCCCCCGTTTGGAAATGGTGGGATGATGTAGGTTTAGGCCAACGTATAGTATCCGAAAAAGCATATCAGCCGTCTCACTGCCCATATTGGGCATACAACCTCAGATTCGCTCGAAATCAAGTCAAACACTTAGGATGTGTTGAAACACACGTATTAGAAGAAACAGGTTTGAAATTCGGCCCTCGGTTTTGAAATGGTGGGACGATGTAGGTTTGGACAATTGTATAGTATCTAAGTATGGATTTTGGCTGTCTCGGTGCCCATATCGGGCATACGGCATCGGATTCGATCGAAACTAATTCAAACACAAGATGTATTGAAATACATGTTTTAGAAGAAACGAGATCAAAATCCGGCCTCCGATTTGGAAATGGTGGGACAATGTAGGTTTAGGCCTATGTATAGTACCAAAGTATGGATTTCGCCCGTCTCGAGGCTCATCCTGGGCATTTGGCCTCAGATTCACTCAAAACCAAATCAAACACTTAGGATGTATTGGAATACAAGCGTTAGAAGAAACATGATTGAAATTCGGCCCCCGGTTTTGAAATGGTGGGACGATGTAGGTTTAGACTAATGTATAGTATCAAAGTATGGATTTTGGCCGTCTCGGTGCCCATATCGGGCATACGACCTCGGTTTCACTCGAAATAAATTCAAACACTTAGGATGTATTAAAATACAGGCGTTAGAAGAAACGGGTTTGAAATCCGGCCCCCGATTTGGTAATGGTGGGGCGATGTAGGTTTTGGCCAATATATAGTATCCAAGTATGGATTTCTGCATTCTTAGTGCCCGTATCGGGCATACGGCCTCGGATTCTCCTAAAACCAACTGAAACACTTAGGATGTATTGAAATACATGTATTAGAAGAAACGGGATCGAAATCCAACCCCCGGTTTGGAAATGGTGAGACGATGTAGGTTTAGTCTATTGTATAGTTTCCAAGTATGGATTTCTACCGTCTCGGTGCCTATATCGGGCATACGGCCTTGGATTCTCCGGAAACCAACTCAAACACTTAGGATGTATAGAAATACACGTGTTGGAAGAAACAGAATCAAAATCCAGCCCCCGGTTTGGAAATAGTGGAACGATGTAGGTTTAGGCCAACGTATAGTATCCAAGTATGGATTTCGACCGTCTCAGTGTCCATATCGGGCATACGGCCTCAGATTCGCTTGAAACCAAGTCAAGTACTTAGGATGTATTGAAATGCATGCTTTAGAAGAAATGGGATCAAAATTCAGCCTCCGGTTTGGAAATGGTGAGACGATGTATGTTTAGGCCAATGTATAGTATCCATGTATGGATTTCGGCCGTCTCGGTGCCCTTATCAGGCATACAACCTTGGTTTCACTCGAAACAAATTCAAATACTTAGGATGTGTTGAAATACAGGCATTAGATGAAACGGGATCAAAATCCGGCCCTCGGTTTGGAAATGGTGGGACGATGTAGGCTTTGGCCAATATATAGTATCCAAGTATGGATTTCTTCTACCTTCTCGCTGCCCTTATCGGGCATACGGCCTCGGATTCTCCCAAAAACAACTCAAACACTTAGGATGTATTGAAATACACGTGTTAGAAGAAATGAGATCGAAATTCAACTCCCTATTTGCAATTGGTGGGACGATGTAGGTTGAGGCCAATGTATAGTATCCCAGTATGCATTTCGGCCGTCTCAGTGCGCAAATCGGGCATACAGCATCGGATTCGCTCGAAACTAACTCAAACACTGAGGATGTATTGAAATACACATATTAGAAGAAATGGAATGAAAATCCGGCCCCCGGATTGGAAATGGTGGAACGATGTAGGTTTAGGCCAATGTATAGTATCCAAGTATGGATTTCAATTGTCTCGATGCCCATATCGGGCATACGGCCTCAGATTTGCTTGAATCCAAGTCGAACACTTAGGATGTATTGAAATACACGCTTTAGAATAAACAGGATTAAAATTCGGCCCCTGGTGTGGAAATTGTGGGACGATGTATGTTTAGGCCAATGTATAGTATCCATGTATGGATTTTGGCCGTCTCGGTGCCCATATCGGGCATACGACCTCGGTTTCACTCAACACCAATAAAACTCTTAGGATGTATTGAAATACAGCCGTTTGAAGAAATGAGATTGAAATCCGGCCCCCGGTTGGAAATGGTGGGACGATGTAGGTTTAGTCCAATATATAGTATCTAAGTATGGATTTCTACCTTCTCGGTGCCCATATAGGGCATACGGCCTCGGATTCTCCCGAAACCAACTCAAACACTTAGGATGTATTGATGAAATACACGTGTTTGAAGAAACGGGATTGAAATCCAACCCCCGCTTTGGAAATGGTTGGACGATGTAGGTTTAGGCCAATGTATAGTATCCAAGTATAGATTACGGCCGTCTTGGTGCCCATATCGGGCATACGGCATCGGATTAGCTCGAAACCAACTCCAACTCTTAGGATGTATTGAAATACATGTGATAGAAGAAATGGAATGGAAATCCGGCCCGCGGTTCGGAAATGGTAGAACGATGTAGGTTTAGGCCAATGTATAGTATCCAAGTATCTCGGTGCCAATATCGGGCATACGACCTCAGATTCGCTCGAAACAAAGTCAAACACTTAGGATGTATTGAAATACACGCTTTATAAGAAATGGGATTGAAATTCGGCCCCCGGTTTGGAAATGGTGGGACGATGTATGTTTAGGCCAATGTATAGTATCCAAGTATGAATTTTGGCCGTCTCGGTGCCCATAACGGGCATACGGCCTCAGTTTTGCTCGAAACCAATTCAAACACTTAGAATATATTGAAATACACGCGTTAGATGAAACGAGATCAAAATCCGGCCCCCGGTTTGGAAATGGTGGGACAATGTAGGTTTAGGCCAATGTATAGTATCCAAGTATGGATTTCGGTCATCTCGGTCCCCATATCGGTTATACAGCCTTAGATTCACTCAAAACCAATCCAAACAAGTAGGATGTATTGAGATACACACGTTAGAAGAAATGAGATTGAAATCCGGCCCCCGGTTGGGAAATGGTAGGACGATGTAGGTTTAGGCCAATGTATAGTACCCTTTTTAGGATCAGGTCATGTCGAAGTGGTATTTGTGGGTAGTGAATTTGCGACTTCAGAATGAATTGAGCTACACTAACCCACAAGATTGGGCGGTTGGATTTCGCTCGTGCCAAAGGCACACGCACCAGTTGGTCAAGGGGTGGCTCACAACTAACCAGCCTAACATTTAATGCTGGCAGTAGGACAATGATGCCCTGCGGATACCCTTCATGTCAATCCTCATAGGACTGACACATGGTTAGGGTTTCCCTAGCGGGTAAACCCCCATTTAAGCTCGGTGGACGGACTCTTTGAGTCCATCTGTGGGCCAGTCAATGACTAGCGTAGTCTGTGACCATGAATGACCAAGGATTCAACCCAGACGAAGAGTAGGATCCATGGTCTCACCCTGTTTTGGTCCACGGACTGACAAAATTCAGACCCTGGTCCACAGCCCAAATAGGCTTTGGACTTGACCCAAGCCATGGGTGAGACCCATGGTCTCACCCCTTTAATTTGCGGACTGACCAAGGTCGATCCTTTTCCCCAGCTAGCAGTTAGAGAATCCCTGATTAAAAAAGGACTCTCTGTCAGCTTTGGGGGATCCCAAGATAGAGATACCCTCTTTTTCTTCAATGATAGAGTGACATATGACACCCCATTCGAAAGGAGGATTAATTTTTTCATTTTTCTTGGAAGATAAGATTCTTCCCCTTTTAGAAAGGAAAACTTATCCTCCCAGGTTTCCCAAAAAGGGAAACCAGTAGGGGGATCCGAATAAAAATTTATGCGGATACTGGATCCCCTAGATCTTAATACTATAGAAAGCATCAAAATTATCTAAGAGTTTTAGTTAAATGACCTCGGTGAATGCTTTTCACCGGTGAAGCTTAAATCCACTCGAATCGTCAGAATTCTTTGTAGAGATATCTCCGAAAAAATACAAGAAGCTCAATCCTTGTTGTTCGCTATCCCCACGAAGCTTTAGAATCTCCTTTGGAATTATAAAAGCAAGAGGAAGAAGATGGAGTAATGGTATAGACCTTCTATCACCAAAAATACTAAGGTTCAAAACCCTAGACTTGTAAAACCCAACTTTGGACCACCTAGTAGCTCACGGAAATCCCTAGGGGTATCCCCTAGGGCTCACGGTTTGGAGAGAGAGAGGAGAGGAGAGAAAGAAATTCTGGAGAAAAGTGCTTAATGGTCTAGGGTATTGGGGTATATATAGACTAGGATCCTATCCTAATCCTACTCTAACTTGATCTTATCTAGTAGAATTTATTAATTAATAATAACTCTTATTATTAATTAAATAAACTCCTACTTAATCTATAACTACTTTAGTTATAGTAATCCTACTAATTAAAGAGTCCCTATTATAAGAGAATTCCTTAATTAAAAGGGATAAGTTAACATCCTAACTCAAAGAAGGAAACCTAGTCAAACTAGGAGACCAACACTAAGGTGGGGGGGGGGGGGGGCGTGATCTTCTATGGGGCGTGGACTTTGTGGAGTTAAAAATCCCTTTTGTAATCTAATTAAAATTCCCTCTTAATCCTTAATGCAATTTAACCATTGGATTTAAATTTCATAATTAAAGGAATTATATTTCAACAATTATTCAATTTAAACAAATCCTAATCCAGTTAGGATTCCTCAAGTGGGCGCCCCACCCTAGGGTTTAAACCCATGGGCATTAGCCCATATTAAAGGTCCATTTTAATGGGTTTATGGATATGGGTCAAACCCATTTCCCCTTTAATTATGTTAATTAAATAATTGCTAAAATAATCCATATGTTTAAATTAACAATTAATTTAAACAATAGATTAACTTTTAATCTATTTAATTAAATGATTAACTTTTAATCACTTCAAATAATTGATTAACTTTTAATCAATTATTGAGCTTGTATTTCTTATGTGAGCACCTACACAGATTGCTCTGGGACATTCTTATCCTGGCTTATCCAATGTTATCCCATTGACCCTAAACAGGAATTACATAAGAATTGCAAGTGACGTGAGATATCCATGTTGCAATTGAATCCCAGTGTATGAACATTAACCATTATGGATCCCGCCACATGAACTTTTAAATTCAATTTATCCTTCCAAATACATTATCCCTAATGGGCTTTCGAGATTGACATACTATCTAACCCATAGCCCATTACAAATCATCCGGGTTTCCAAGACTTATGATTAAGCCATGAGAAACAATTTCTCATGAAAAACATTTTGAGAAAATCCTTTTATAAGTATAAATTTTTTTAATAAAATTATATTTCAAAACTTATTTTGTTTTCAAAATCGGTCTGCGTAGGATTTGTACTTAATCAACTGTGTTACCCGGAACTTGGATAATTTCTCAAATTAATGAGCATGGATTTCTTGTTTGAAAATCATCATGACTCGAAAAACTTTATGACTATCCAACTGTCACTGTATTGTATTTGCTAAGTTAGAAAATACGTTGGTGGAATCAAAACAGTCAGATCACCGCTCAGTCATAGATGAACTCATCAAATCTAAGGATCATCGAAACCGTTCAATGTGAATGAGAGACCAACTATCTGATAGTATGTTTATACAAGAGGTCTTTCATTGAATGCAATCAGTCAGTATACATTTAAGCACTCATATGCTGATGTGTAGTCTCCACTACAATAGTTTGAGATAGAACTACATCTCAACTATTGAGAACATCTTAGCATTCTGGCAGCCATATAAGTAAAGTGCCTAGCTTCACCCATAGCTGTAACTATATAAGGTATAAGGAACCGGAAAGTTATATCTGCCTGTGATAATCTAATCACAAAACTTTCCTACAATATATCTTATGGACCTTTATCGATATCTCATATCGTATAGATCATCTCATGATCATGGTCAATTACCCATAATGAATACATAATAGATTAAGAAGAAGCATTTATTAATCAAATTAATAAGGTTCTAACAATCTAAATGACTTTTCTGGGCAGCATGTCTAACAAAACCAATTTGAAGTTCTTAAAAAAAAAGGACTCTCATTTGTACCATGTTTCCCCAAGATAAGGGAAACCAGCTGTCATGTGGAAGTCAAAGGGGACTCTCATTCATACCAGGTTTCCCCATGACAGATGACTCTCTCTGAAAAGGAGAGAACCTTTAATTTCCTAAACAAGAGGAAGTCAAAGGGGAGTTCAAAAAGGACTCTCCAGAAGCTATAAAAAGAGGGGTTTCTCACAAAGTACATAGAGAGAAGAGAGAGAAAAAGAGTTTTCTTTTCTTTTTGCAGGGACAAAAGCAAGCAACCGGTGAAGAAGAAAGATCTCCCATCAATGGAAAATATCAGGTGAACCCCTCAATATGGCCACCTCTCTTTCTTTTTTGCCCTTTCTTGACACAAAGACCTCTATGAGGTATCCTGTAATGCCTACAGGAGATCTCAGCAACCCCATTGAATAAATATAAATACGTTATTCAAATATTTGTTCTTCTTTAATTTTTCTTCTTAATCAGAGGTTCTTCCCCAAATCGGGAAGGTAATTAACAATCTGGGTTTACTCGGATTGGAAGAATAGTCTCTCACATAAAATAATAAACTCCATACAACAATAAAGGTAATCTGACTGCAAGGTTCAAGATGTCAACCATCAAAAGACGCTTGAAATTCGCGTGTACATGCAGTTTTAAAGCACCGTTATATATGTGTTCATTAACAGTGGTTATAAACCTCCATTATATATCGCTTCATTAATGGCGAATTTAAACCGACATTAAATATATGATATTTAGCGGCGGTTAAAATCACCGCAATAGGCATAATGAAAATAACGGAAATGCCCTTTATAAACCGCCATTAAAGGGTCTAGAAAAATGCAGCAATAAGTTAAACAACAAAGGCAGTTTCTAAAAGCACCGTTATATGCTTCCCCAATGAGATCAATAATAGCGGTTTTCATGAACTACCGTTATTATCATTAATAGCGGTTCATGTATCTTTAGCGGTGGTTTTGAACCGCCGCTAAAAGCCTTTAATTTTGTAGTGTCTCTAATTCTAACAAAACATAAATTTTTAGACATAAAATTCAATAAAAAATTACCTAAAAATATAAGTTCATCAAAATCTAAAGAATTTTTTCATAAACTATTAAACTTAATACAGTTGTAATAGAAAACAAAGATCTTTCTGGGTTCCATAATTTCTCAAAGATTCATTCTTTATCCAAGAATTATGAGGTATATGTTTTTTTGGAAAATAGATTTCCAGTACAAAATAATAAAAATATCAGAAAAATAAAATTTGAACTTTTTAATATAAAATATTGAGTGAAACATAGCCCATTTGCAGTGAGAAAACTTTTGACAAGTTCGACACCTTTAACTAATAAGTCCACCATATAATATAAAAGGAAATAATACGAGGCCAATTGGATTCAAAAGCTATTACTTTTTAATTGTTAAATTTTTTTTAAAATAATATTATCATGTAGAAATATAATGGTACAAGTTGGGTTTTTCTGAATCTAAAATTACTGACAAGTTTAACACGTTCTAACATTAATTATGGAAGAAATATCAAACGAATTATTTTTTGTTTGAAATTTTGAAAAAAGGTGTCCATACTATTCTGCGTACTATCCACAACATTTCATGTTTTCCTTAATACAAGGGAATATATTGTTAATATTTTTCCTTGACTGGACCTAAAATTTCATAAATCTAACAACTTCACATTGATTCAAATTAAAAAGTCAAAACCTAAAATATGATCATCATACTTCATCAACAACTTTGAATGGAGCTAATGATGATACAATAAAAATATATCTACTTCAAAAGTATTCATATAAATCATTAACCCTAATAAAAACATAAAAATTTAATGATTCATTAATATTTTTTTCTTTTATCTTCAAAGATAAGAAGAAGGTCTAATTACTTGAAAACAAAGAAACTACTATCTATCTTTGATTCTTTTCCCCTTCTTCTCCTTCTTGCTATGATAAAAACTCTAATTTCCTCTTTTTTCTTCCTCTTCAGAGCAAATAACAATTGGTGTTGTAAAAAGAAACCTAATATCACCTTACAGTTTATTTATATGATAAGGGTTTATGACTTTTAATCTGAGTCATAGATCTCATTAAAAATATATGATCTTCAATTGAGTTTTGATGTTGTGTATGTGTGTAGCATATTAATGTGCTAGTGATATCTTAAGTTCTTGGGTTACTACAATCTGCCCTTCTAAAAAATATAATTTCAATTCGTCCTCAAAATTAAATGTGCCTAATTTGAGAACAAATGCGGATACTTCTGTCTCATCTCCGATTCTTGCTCCCAAGAGGCTTTTTTTCCCCATTATGTCCCAACTGAACATTTACTAAAGATAAAGTATTGTTTGTCAAAACATGTTCCTTTCGGTCTAGAATAAGAACTAAGTGTTCCTCGTAGGATGCATTGCTTCGCAACTACAATGCCTGTTAGTTAATGATATGAGAGAAATCAGGCTTGTACTTTCGTAACATGGACACATGAAATATATTGTGCCTAGTTGAGAGTTGAGGTGGGCAAGGCTAATTGATAAGCAACTTATCCAATCCTATCAAGTTTCTTAAAGGGTCTAATGAATCTAGGAGCTAATTTCCCCCTCTTCCCAAATCTCAAAACCCCATGCATAGGAGACACTTTAAGGAAAACATTATCTCCTACAGAAACTCAAACTTCCTCCTACGTGTGTCGACTTAATATTTTTGGTGGTGCTTCACGCAAGCATTCTCGAATCAGCATGACCTTTTCAGCTGTCTCAAGCACCAAATATGGCCCAAATATATCGCTCTCACCAACCTCAGCCCAACAAACTAAGATTAGCAAGGCCGATCATACAATGCTTCAGATGGCATCAATCCAATATTGAATTGGTAACTGTTGTTGTAAGAAAACTCAATCAAAGGTAGGTAGTCCTCCCAACCCCCTTTAAAATTTATCACAGATGCTCTAAGCATATCCTCAAGGATCTGATTTTCTCTCTTGGTATGCCCATCTTTCTGTGGGTGAAAGGCAATGCTGAAATCAAGGTTAGTCCCAAGTGCCCTATGAAACGCTTCCAAAATTGAGATATGAATTTGGAATCCCTATTGGACACAATAAAGACATATATATTATACAACCTAACAATCTCCTTAATACACAGTCTGCTCAAATAATCCATGGTAGCTGTAGACTGGATAGGAAAGGAATGGGCGGCTTTAGTTAACCTATCTACAATAACCCAAATGGTATCATGACTATTGCGAGTCCTAGGAAATCCCTATACAAAGTCCATGGAAATGTTCTCCCACTTTCATTTTGCTATTGGCAATGGCTGTAAAGTATCTGCTGGCCTATTATGTTCCACATTATGACACATACTGTGCAATCTCTCTCTTCATATTGCATCATCAATACAATCTATGAAGATCAAGATACATCTTGGTACAACTCGAATGAATAGAATATCGTGATTTATGAGATTAATCTAGGATCTCCCTCCCAAGCTCAACATCATTATGCATACACAATTTGCCCTGATACCTTATATTGTCATATTTGTAAACAGTCCAGTCATCCTTGGTCATGTCTAGAGCCACAACTTGCAATTACTGATCTTGCTTTTGGCCCTTAATGATTCTGTCAATAAGCATGGGGTTAGCTACCATATTGGAGAAGAGAAATTTTGACATCTGAATGGTCAGTTGTACACCAGTATCAATAAGTGTTTCTACAAGTTTCCATTCATGCACTAACAAATGTGTCAATAAACTGCAAGGCTTCCGACTTAGTGCATTTGCTACCACATTGGCCTTCCCTGGATGGTACTAGAGTGAGTAGTTATAGTCTTTTACTAATTCCATCCACCTTCTCTAGCTCATATTTAACTATTTCTATGACAAAAATACTTCAAACTTTTATGGTCAAAGAAAAATTCAAATCTTTCCCCATGAAGGTAATGCCTCAAAATTTTGAGGGCAAAGACAACTGCTTCTAACTCCAAGTCATGGGTGTAAACACCCCAATTTTGCACCCCCTAGTCTCCTTTCAGACCTCTAAAAACCCTTTTAAAACCCTCTTTCCACGTGCTTCGATTTCCAAAAATGCCCCACAAGTAAAAAATGACCAAAATACCCCTAGGGTGAAAAATGACCAAAATAACCTTATACAAGTGCTAAAAAGTTGTCATTTTGTCCAAATGATTTTACAAATTTTTTGATGAATTTTGGCTATTTTTGGGATTAAATTGGACTTAAAATGGTAGAAAATGACCAAAATGCCCCTAGAGTGCAAAATGACCAAAATGCCCCTGGAAAGTATTGAAAAATTCATGTTTTATCTAAAATATCTTTATGAATTTTATCAGTTCAATTTTGACTATTTTCGGGCTAAAAACGGAAAAACGGCTTATTGACGAATCGGGGAGTGCCAGGTGTTATTTTTTTAAACCCCTAAGTAGGGGCACTACTTCAAACAGCGCCCCTATATTTATAAAATTTCCCCTCTCCTTACATGGGTCAACCCCATCGACATATTTTTTAAAAATATACTAAATAGGGGCGCTACTTCAAACAGCGCCCCCATTAAAGTATGATTTTGCCCCTATTTTGCCGCCCTACTGTTTATTGCCACCTACTGTTTCGGAAATATCCAAATAGGGGCGCTAATTCAAGTAGCGCCTCCCTATTTTTTGACCCCTATAAATACCCCACCCCTTGTCCTTCTTTTTCATTCATTTCCACTTCCTCTCTTCTCTCTTCTCTTTCAAAAATTCCTCTTTAGCGTTTAGCGATCCTGGGAATTTGATTTCGAAGAATCATTCTCAGGAGGACTTATTTCAGAAACCCTTTTGGGTTTCTCGGAAGGTAAAATATCGTCAAACTCTGAATTTTTGCTTAGTCTTTTATTAGTTTTAATTACTTTATTGTTTTTAAATACTTAGACTGCTTGCTTAGCTTACCCTAGTCGTACGCCTACCCAAACTTCGGTTCATACTTACCCTGCCTTGTCGAACCCCTGTCCGAACTTTGGTACATACTTACCCTACCTTGTCGAACCCCTACCTGAACTTCGCTTCAAACTTAGCCTACCCTGTCGAACCTTTACCCAAACTTCGGTTCAAACTTAGCCTACCCTGTCGAACCTCTGCCCGAACTTCGGTTCAAACATAGCCTACCTTGTCGAACCCCTGCCCAAACCTCGGCTCAAACCCTGGTTCAAACCCAACTTGCTTTAGCCGGACCTCTGTTCGAACCTCACTTCAAACTCTTGTTCAAATCCTATCAAACCCTTACCCAGCCAAGATGCTCCTTGACATGAGGTAAAACTATCCAAATGCTCCCCGACAAGAGCATAAAAGGCCCAAGCGCTCCTGAATAGGAGCCCAAACCATTCAAAAACACCCTAACATCCAAAGACCAACCTCAGCTTTTCAAACACCCACAATCCAAATACTTAACAAATTAAATCGTCAACTACCCTTTGGAACTATGTGTGACTTGATTCCACTAACAATGGATATGTAGGCAACCCTAATCGGGTTCAGCTCACCCAGGATAGAGCTCCTATCCTGTCTCTGCTTATTTCAACATGTACATTATTGTTCATATAACATCTATCAACATATAGATGAAATGCAAGCTTCTCTTATGGTTTCCCCCACTTTAATTCAGACTTAGGGAGTAGGTAATCATCTCCGGATGGGAGTTTAGGGGTGCCTAACACCTTCCCCTGACTCAAATGAATTCTTACCTTGATCTCTATTTGCAGACCAAAGCCTTATCCAACCTTTTAAAGGACCCTATTTTCCCTAACAATTTAAATAGGTGGGGACTCTCTATTTTCAGCAATTTTAGCACTATTCCTCCTCAGGTTTAATCCTGATCGGGAGTGGGGTTAAAATCCCGGGTCTACAGCTTGGCGACTCTGCTGGGGAATCTCTGGTTTCGCACACCAGTATTCAAGCCGAAACCTAAGTCTGAACTGAATAAGGGAAACCACATCAGAAACTTTTACTTTCATCTATATGCTGCTAATTTTATACATATTCTTACTTTACTATCATTTATTGAATCTCGAACATTTGTTTGCCAACTTAGCATCATGCCTAGGATTCTATTTTTTATTCATTGCTTGATTTCTATTGATGCATATGCATTCATATTCATTGCATAATAGACTAAAACCCTTCACCTATCCAGTTGGATCCGGTAAGCTTACAATCGAGGGATGGTTATCCCCGATGCTGGAGCCCAAAGATCTGTGGAAAGTACTGGTTGAAGACCGAGGGATGGTTATCTCCGGTAAACGCGACTGGTGTTTCCCGCTTGCACCAATCGTCCATTTTCAAGTATGTTCAATACCAGAGAGTCATATACGGTCAAGTGCTCATCAACCTTTTAGACAAAAACCTTGCATACACCAGCATAAGCATATAGACTATAGGTCTTTGTTTGGGCATAAACCAAGAACACCCGTCAGGAGGGACTACCTTATCCCTGTTCTTTTACTGGTTTAAGCCACTCCTGCATCATTTGTTCAGGTATAGGGACAATCTTATCCCTATACTTAACCATTTTCGGAGCTTGTGCGAGCCTTGATTGCTAGATAGGTCTAACCCTATTCTTTTCTAAGTCAACAAGATGTTGTGAGGGTTAAAATTGTAGACTCTAAACAAATCACATGGTTAACCCATTAATTCATTTTAATCTTAACCCAATGAGTTCTGGTTTCCTACAACCTAGATAAGTGAAATGGATCTCTATCCACTCACCCCATTGGGTAACACATGTTGAGTTGACGCATCTTTTTTTGAGTATACTTGCTCAATTCATCAAAAAAAAAAAATTTGTTTTATTTGATTCAAGTCAATTCAAAAATTTCATTAAATCATTTTGCTCATCATCATATTGTTTAAATCGTATATTAGTCTTAGGACTTTTCGCATCCATCATTTTGTGCATACTTATATTCATGACTAGACAAGGGACAACGTCCCATGTCAAAATGCCATCCATTAGATCATATGTGTGTAGCATTACTACTTTCATCATTGTCTTAATTCAGCATCTTGACCGTCATCTGACCCATTTGTACATACCTCTTATTACTAACTAATTCATTGCACCCTGAGCAAAAGGGGTACTAAGCTATTTGCCCTCGTAGAAATGACACCGGTAAGTACGAGATTGACTGATCGAGATGAGCCAGTTGTAGAAGGTTTGGAAACCGACCATGACAGCTCAATATCTCCTCAACATGTACTGCAGCAAATCCCTGATTTAGAGACAAGGGTATTTGGAACTGAACAAGGCATCACAGAGCTGAAAAACGTCATGCAAGATATCTTGAATGTCGTGAATAAGGAACAACCATCCTCCTCTTCTATCCTGATCTCCGAACCACTAGCTTTGAACCGATCAAACCCATCATCTCACAACCCACCACTTCTAAATCTACCATCTCACAACCCACCACTTCCAAATCCACCATCTCACAACCCATCACCTCTAAATCCACCATCCCACCACCTCCAAATCCACCATCTCACAACACACCACCTCCAAATCCACCATCTCACAATTCATCACCTTCAAATCGGCCATCTCACAATTCATTACCGTTGAACCAACCATCCTTCAACATTCCACCACAACACATTGGCCAGTATAAGGAAGAGGAGGCAATGATTGTCCAGAATACAGAGCAGGCAGGCATATCAACCAGCTCAGCCCACACCCCAGACTTTTTCAAGGATAGGATTGAGAGGTTAGAACAATTGGTGAAGAGGGCCCAGGGGTCCTACAATTTAGCATCCACTGACTTCTGAGATATGTGTTTGCATCTGGGGATTCAATTGTCTCGAGACTTCAAAATACCTGAATTTGAGAAATACAATGGAAAAGGATGCCCGGAGACACCTAAAAGTTTCCTGTGGAGAGTTGTTCCAGCTAGAGCATGGTGACAAGCTACTGGTGCAGCTATTTCAGAGAAGTTTGAAGGGACCAGCCCTACAGTGGTTCACCAAGGTTGATTCAGCCAAAGTCCGCATATGGGAAGGCCTTTGTGAGGCATTTGTTGCTCAATACTCTTACAACATTGGTCCCATAGAGAGCAGATCTGGAGAGAATGGCTCAAAGGGAGAATGAATCCTTTATCGAATATTTTGTTCGATTGAGGAAAAATACTGGAAAGATGAACACTCCTCTGCCCGAGGATGAGTTGGTGACCACATTCCTCTGCACACTCAGGCATCCATTCAAGACTCTGTTAGTAGCCCAACCTATTTCTAATTTTGGCACTATGGCCAAATGGGGCCAGGATTGAGGCTACAATGGGAGACGTGGGAGCAGTTGACATGTTCTCAGGATCCAAGGGGGTGTCATTCTCTAATTGTCCTCAACCACCGCGAAAAGATATATGGAGAAGAGAGGATGAGGTGCAAATGGTGACAACAATGCCTATCCATATTCCCTATTTATACCAGCAACCCCGACAACCCGAGCTAACTCAGCAACAACTTCTCTCACAGCAGATGACATTTGAGTAGAAAAGGAGAAGAGTCTTCACTCACATGCCATATACCATGATGTAACTCCTCCCTTATCTACTAGATAAGAAATTGGTCACGCTGAGGGAACCCAAGCCGCCACCAGTCACGCTGCCAAGGTCATACAGGGCTGACCAGCATTGCGGGCATCATCAAGCCACGGGGCATTCTACCGATATGTGTTTTGATCTAAAGCATACAATCCAAGACCTGCTTGAAACAGGAACACCGACATCAACTAGGCCCCTCTCCCTAATCATACAATAGTAGGAAACCGAGGCGCACCAGCCTGAGCACTCTATAGCCGACTTTAAACAGTCTCACTAGTTTTTTTGTCTTTTTGGTTTATTCCTTAATTTCTCTTTTTTTACAAATGGCCATAATGGCCCAAATCGAAGTCTTCCCTGTCAGTTAACGTATTGGCCAGTGGCCACCTATCTTTATTTTTTGCAATACTTATGTACATCTTTTCATACTCTAAATAAAATTCCCTACTTTTGTTAAAATCTATCTTACTTATTACACGAGATGCCTAGTTTTGAGAACTGAACAAGATTCTAAGCCTGTAAAGGGTAATTGCATGATCATCGGATGAGTAATCTAAAAACTCACGACCCTCTTATGAACTAGAAAGGTATTCAGCTCCCTAAAGATTTCAAGGCGAGCTACCAATCCATCAGAAGACGAGAAGCAAAGGAGCGACAAAGACCTCCCCAAGCTATCAAGCATTAAACATATTTGAATGAGGATAATGCAATGACCACACATGCTCTTGACCAATCAAAGAAATGATAGGAGGCCATCCTTGGTTAACCCTTAAAATCTCTTTCGTACCCATGCAATAACATAAGCTAGTTAACCCGTCGAGCCTAATAGCCTTTCTTTCTAAACCCACACACTGGAGCACCCTATGAATGACAAATCAATAGAGCATAATTCAACCAATTAAAAGTGAAGCTTATTTTGAACTACGGCATGACCTGATTTCACTGATCGTGGATACGTAGGCAACCTAAAAATAGGTTCGGTCACATTATAGTAACTTTTCATCAATACCAGACAACTATCTCTATACAGAGCACAAAAAGCTAAAATAAAAAAAAATAAAAAATAAAAGAAAGAGAGCAAAAGGCAAAGGAAAAGAAAAGAGCAAAAATGGAAAATCTCCAAAATGATGAAGAGAAACCAACTGATTCTATCTTTGCATGTAGCAACAAATAAACATTTTAGGGTGTCCTACCCCCGACAAGAAAACTTTGAGCTTCAATCGTTTCTACCCCTACTACATTTCATTCTAGTAACTAAGAGCTCTTTGATATTTGAAAGGTCTTGAGCATCAGTGGTCAGAAGGATTAATCTCTACCATTTTATCAGGCAATAACGGGAGAAGACAGATCAGCTTATCAGAAATCGCAGGCCTAGTGAAAACCAGAAATGGCACCGGGGCGCAAAAATTATGCGAGCCCAGCCCTGACATTGTTGTCAGGGGCAAAAAAGGAAACAAATTAGTCAATTACGCAGGCATGAGTGAAAACCAAAAACAGGCTCATTGCGCAAAAATTATGCGACCCCAAGACCTGGTTATTTTGAGGGCAAAAAAGGGATAAAGGCAAATTTCTGATTTCACGGGCTTAGCATGGAATTATCAATCCTACTAGTGCTTAAAAATAATGTGAATCCAATCTTGGTGAAACCTGTTAAGGTCCAGGGGCAAAAGAGGAAAAATCGTAAAGTGCGAGCTTTCATATCAAACGCCACCAGCAGTAATCAGCTAATGCAGTCAAGCACTATCTTATGCATCAGACACCTGGCGAGAACATTCAGGAGTAGACATACCTATCTATCTCAGAAGCAATCAACCCAGAATTATTCAATTCCTTTCTATGGAAAAAGAATCCTAGCTAGGCTTCCCATCAACAGGCAATATCGGACATCTTTCAAGTTACTTATGTCAATTTGTCAGTCTGTTATTCTATCATCAAGACATGAATCTATCATGTCAAGTCATTTAGTCAGAGTCATATCCTCGCGCAAGTTAGCTCAAACTTGGCTAATCCTTTCGGTGGTGCAATCGGATCTCCTGAACATGAGACTGGTTCAAGCAGATTATCCTAGCAGAATATTTCAGTTGGATAAATCTAGGCATAACCTTAGTGCAATTTTGATGCATCAGGCAGAGGGCAGAAATCATTTAAAGGCTCAAGGTCATGCTCCATTCTATCGTCCCTCATACCCCATTATTCATTTCATTTGCTTGCTTATAGGTAAGCCACGTGGCTATCCCCTTTCATGCATTTACATTTTGCTTGCTCATGAACTAACCGTGTGGCTGTCTTCATTTATACATATATCGCATTCATTTGCTTGCTTTGCATGCATACTCGGTGAGGATGGTTGTGTAACCAATCCTCACTAACCTCATATTTTGCTTTCTAATGGATTAGCCGTATGGTTTTCCCATTCATACATCTTGCTTGTAAAATGGAGAAACCATGTGGCTCTCCATTCATCATACACTCTGCTTGCTTATAAACTTGCTCGTGGACTAGCTGTGTGGCTATCTCCACTTATACATCTGCTTGCTTACTAGTGTGAAAGTGGTCGTGCGATCCTTTCAATTCTAACTTCATGTATCTTGCTGGCATAGTTCCTGGTGGGGCAACCGCGTAGTTGTCGACACCATAGCATCTTACCCGGTGAGGCAACTATGTGGTTGTCTGCACCATGGCATATTACCCGATGGGGCAACCGTGTGGTTGTCTGCACCATGGCATAGTACCCGGTGGGGCAACCGTGTGGTTCTCAGCACCATGGCATCTTACCTAGTGAGGCATCCGCGCAGTTGTCTGCGCTACGACATAATACCCGGTGGGGAAACCGCACGGTTGTCAGCACCATGGCATCTTACCCGGTGAGGCAACCGTGTGGTTGTCTGTACCATGGCATAGTACCCAGTGGGGCAACCGTGCAGTTGTCAGCACTAATGGCATTTTACCCTTTTTTTGAAGGAGAAATTGAACGGTTGCCTGATCGACCTTCAGTTGCGGCCTTTCGTGAAGCTGGTTGTGTAACCAACCTTCACTCAATTGCATCTTTCACCACATGTTCACATTTCACCGCACATCACTGCATTACTTGCTTCACTCTTAAAGGAGTAACTGATATAGTTGTCTGATCAACCATCAGTTGCGGCCTCTTGTGAAGCCAGTCATGTACACTTCACTGCACTGCAATATTTGATCACTCTCAAAGGAGTAATTGACATGATTGTCTGATCGACCATCAATTGCGGCCTCTAGTGAAGCCAATCTTGCAAACTTCACCATACTACACACTCTTGAAGTAGTAACTGACATAATTTTCTGATCGACCATCAGTTGCGGCCTCTTATGAAGCCAGTCTTACACTCTTCACACACTGCACTACAATACATGTTCACTCTTAAAGGAGTAACTGACACGGTTGTCTGATCAACCATCAGTAACGGCCTCTTGTGAAGCCGATCTTGCACTCTTCACACACTTCACTGCAATACTTGCTCACTTTTAAAGGAGTAACTGACACGGTTGTCTGATCGACCATCAGTTGTGGCCTTTTGTGAATTCAGTCTTGCACTCTTCACACACTACATTGCAATACATGCTCACTCTTAAAGGAGTAACTGACATGGTTGTCTGATCGACCATCAGTTGCGGCCTCTTGTGAAGCCGATCTTGCACTCTTCACACACTTCACTGCAATACTTGCTCACTCTTAAAGGAGTAACTGACACGGTTGTCTGATCGACCATCAGTTGCGGCCTCTTGTGAAGCCAGTCTTGCACTCTTCACATACTGTACTCCATTACTTGCTCACTCTTAAAGGAGTAACTGACATGGTTGTCTAATTAACCATTAGTTACGGCTTCTTGTGAAGCCAGTCTTGCACACTTCACACAATATACTGCATTACTTGCTCACTCTTAAAGGAGTAACTAACACGGTTGTCTGATCGACCATCAGTTGTGGCCTCTTATGAAACCAGTCTTGCACACTTCACACACATCACTGTATTACTTGCTTACTCTTAAAGGAGTAACTAACACAGTTGCCTGATCGACCATCAATTATGGCCTCTTGTGAAACCAGTTTTGCACACTTCACTGCACTTACAGTACTGCATTACTTGCTCACTCTTAAAGGAGTAACTGACACGGTTGTCTGATCGACCATTAGTTGCGGCTACTTGTGAAGCCAGTTTTGCAACAATCTCACTCACTTGCATCTCACTCACTTAGATCATGCACCCCGTTATTTGGTCATGTGATAGATTAGCAAGCAGCTTCATACACCATGACCCCCTCCATCCCCAGCAAGTGCTGACTTGGCATGAGTGCACCCTTCCTTTGTCACCCTTCAGTCATCCAGTCCATGGCAAGCAGTCTAAGTAGAATTTATCTCTTTTTCAGTGTTAAAGGTTTTCTTCACACATGCGTGCAAAATTGAAGCGTTATCAACCTTTGTCGTTCACGTGCCCGCACCCTCCGACAAATCAGGGTAACTGTAAACACCCCAATTTTGCACCCCCTAGTCTCTTTTCACACCTCTAAAAACCCTTTTAAAAACCGTCTTTTAAAACCCTCTTTCCACATGCTTCGATTTCCAAAAACGCCCCTCAGGTAAAAAATGACCAAAATTCCCCTAGGGTGAAAAATAACCAAAATACCCCTGGAAAAGTGCTAAAATTTTTTCATTTTATCCAAAATGATTTTACAAATTTTTTGATGAATTTTGGCTATTTTTGGGATTAAATTGGACTTAAAACGGTAGAAAATGATCAAAATGCCCCTACAGTGCAAAATAACCAAAATGCCCCTAAAAAGTACTAAAAAGTTCATGTTTTATTTACAATATTTTTCTGAATTTTATCAGTTCAATTTTAACTATTTTCGGGCTAAAAACGAAAAAATGGCGTATTGGCGAATCGGGGAGTGCCACGTGTCATTTTTAAAAAACCCCTAAATAGGGGTGCTACTTCAAACAGCGCCCCTATATTTATAAAATTGCTCCTCTCCTTACACGGGTCAAACCCATCGACATATTTTCTTAAAATATCCTAAATAGGGGCGCTACTTCAAACAACGCCCCCATTAAAGTACGATTTTCCCCCTATTTTGCCGCCCTACTGTTCATTGCCACCTACTGTTTTAGAAATATCCAAATAGGGGCGCTAATTCAAGTAGCGCCTCCCTATTTTTTGACCCCTATAAATACCCCAGCCCCTGTCCTTCATTTTCATTCATTTCCATTTCCTCTCTTCTCTCTCCTCTTTCAAAAATTCCTCTTTAGCGTTTGGCGATCCCGGGAATTTCATTTCAAAGAATCATTCTCGGGAGCACTTATTTTAGAGACCCTTTCGGGTTCCCGGAAGGTAAAATCTCACCAAACTCTGACTTTTTGCTTAGTCTTTTATTTGTTTTAATTACTTTATTGTTTTTAAATACTTAGACTGCTTGCTTAATCTACCCTAGTCGAACCCCTGCCCAAACTTCGGTTCATACTTACCCTGCCTTGTCGAACCCTTGTCCGAACTTCAGTTCATACTTACCCTGTCTTGTCGAACCCCTGCTTGAACTTCGGTTCAAACTTAGCCTACCCTGTCGAACCTCTACTAGAACTTCGGTTCAAACTTAGCCTACCCTATCGAATCTCTGCCTGAACTTCGGTTCAAACATAGCCTACCCTGTCAAACCCCTGCCCGAACCTCGATTCAAACCCTAGTTCAAACCCAACTTGCCTTAGCCGGACCTTTGTCCGAACCCCGCTTCAAACCCTGGTTCAAATCCTATCAAACCCTTACCCAACCAAGATGCTCCTTGACATGAGGTAAAACTATCCAAATACTCCCCGAAAAGAGCATAAAAGGCCCAAGCGCTCCTGAATAGGAGCCCAAACCATTCAAAAACACCCTAATATCCAAAGACCAACCTCAACTTGTTAAACACCCACAATCCAAATACTCAACAAATGAAATCGTCAACTACCCTCTGGAACTACGTGTGTCTTGATTCCACTAACAGTGGATACCTAGGTAACCCTGATCGGGTTCAGCTCACCCAAGATAGAGCTCCTATCCTATCTCTGCTTATTTCAACATGTACATTATTGTTCATATAACATCTGCAGCATATAGATGAAATGCAAGCTTCTCTTATGATTTCTCCCACTTTAATTCAGACTTAGGGAGTAGGTAAGCATCTCTGGATGGGAGTTTAGGGGTGTCTAACACCTTCCCCTGACTCAAATGAATTCTTACCTTGAACTCTATTTGCAGACCAAAGCCTTATCCAACCTTTTAAGTGACCTTATTTTCCCTAACAATTTAAATAGGTGGCGACTCTCACTTTTCAGCATTTTTAGCACTATTCCTCCTCGGGTTCAATCCTGATAGGGAGTGGGCTTAAAATCCCGGGTCTACAATGAGTAAGATAATTTTGTTCATGTGAATTCAACTGTCTTGATGTATACACCGTGACCTTCCCACCTTGCATCATAACGCTCCCCAAACCTTGTAATGAGGCATCAGTGTATATAACAAATTTCTCACCACTGCATGGATTGGTTAAAATTGGTGTCGAGATCAACCTGGTCTTGAGTTTTGTCTGTCTTGCCCCAAAACCCATGACAAAGATTTTGATGTGCACATGAATCTCGAGGTAGACCATCCAGTCTGATATCAAGCAACTCCCTAATTCTTATAACGGTCTAACAAAATCTATTTATAAAAAATCTGTGGAAATATATATCTCAAATAAACAAAACATGGTTCTTATTACCCACAGGAGCAGATTTCAATCTTCCAAACACTCCTTCATATCCATCTAGTAAAGCTCAATAACTCTAAGATAACTAGAACAACTTGTTCAAATTCTTAACATATAAAGAAATTCAAAAAAATTGAAAACGTATCAAATTTCTCCAATTAAACCGTCAACACATCTCAATTATTATTCTTACCTGAAATAAATGGCAAATATGCATGAGCTCACAACCCAATAAGTAAAGAATCCAGTACCTTCAAAATTATATTACATAATTAACATATCACTAAGTAAATTTCAATTATTCATTTTAAGGTTTATGGTTCAATCTCAAGTAATGCAAAAACTATACTAATATACATAGCAATTCTACTATGAATGCATGAAATAATATGCACATTCATTTATTAATAAACTGGTAGGGGTCTGCCAAACCCCCCTCTCTTTCTGAGTGAATTTCTTTTTAAAAAAAATGCACATTCTTTTAAAACCTACAACACAAATGCAAATATACAATATATAAATAATATATATTGTCACACAAAATCAATTTTAACTGATCGTACTGATACCCATCGATTAAAATAATCCAAGGATCCCACTATATAGCTCAACAACAAGATGAGACAATCCAGACACTTCTATAGAAAATTTTGATATGACACATACAATAATGGGTGATATTTACAACCATATCTATAACTATAATATTTTCAGCAAATTGAGTCATCAATATTAAATAAATTGTATTTTACTGAGTTCATCTCAAATTCTAACAAAACATAACTTTTTAGAAACAAAATTTAATGAACATTTACCTAAAAGTATGAGTTCATTAGAAACTAGAGAACTTTTTCATAAACTATTAAACTAACTACTGTAGTACTATCTAACCTACTACTAACCAAAATAACAAAAAACAGAGATTGGGTTCCATAATTTCTCAGAGATTCATCCCTTCTTTAAAAATTATGAGGTATACTTTTTTGGAAAATAGATATATATATATATATATATTAAAAAATAATAAGAATATCAAAAAAATCAAATTAGAATATTTTAATATAAAATATTTAGTGAAACATAGCCCATTTGCAGTGAGAAAATTTAAGACAGTTTTGACACCTTTCACTGATAAGTCCACCATAAATACAACATAAAAGAAAATAATATGAGACCGATTGGATTCAAAATTTATTAGTTTTTAATCATTTACAATTTCTTTAAAAATACTCTCATGTGTAAAATATTTAAAAATATAATGGTACAAGTTGGGTTTTTATGATTCTGAAATTACTGACAGATTTAGCACATTCTAAAATTAATTATTAAAAGAAATATCAAACGAATTCCTTTTTGTACAAAATTTTGCTGAGAGGTGTTTCCATCAATCTGAGAACTGCCAACAAAATTTCATATTTTTATGAATACGAGGGAATAAAGTATGATATGAACTTCACATTAATTCAAATTGGATTATTTTAATGTAGGATATAGAACTACCAACAAAATTATGTGCAAAACTAAAATTAATATGCAAATATTAATCCAAGGATCCCACTTTAATGCAAATATGCAATATAGAAACTACCAACAAGAACTACCAACACCTTGCAAAAAACCAAGAACTACCAACAAAATTAATATGAAATATAGAACTACCAACAAAATTTTCTGATTCTAAACCATTTTTTTCAAAACTCAATAACCAAACAACTATTTCTCTATAAAAACCAGCACCCATGCATGCAACCTTTTTTTTGTCTCTACAAAAAATAAGCATGCAGTAGCTGAACAATCTTGTCTTTGTAGGTAAACAAGACAAACAACCCCTTTTTCTTGGGTCCTACTATTCTTAATAGGAGTCAATAGGGGGCCAGTGCTTGTACCAATTTTTGCACAAGTTTTTTGAATTCTATATATCTTAACACAAAACAGCATTTACTTAAACAACTTCGGCGGATTTGGTTTTATACTGAATAGTGATTTCCATTGGATTAGATTTCTAAGTAGGTTTTTCCATAAAACTTCAAAAGTGATTCTATATGTGCTAAGTGAATTTTCAAGCAAATAATCGCCTAAAATAAATTACAGTACCTCAAATAAGCTAAACCAATTGCCTAAATTTTTAGAGAAAGCTAAATTAACTTGAATAGAGTAGAAATTCCATAAATCTAAATTTAAGTAATTGTACAATACCTTGATTACTTGTTTAATAAATTAATCACATCTCCCCATCCCAAAGCTCGTCCAGGGACTTGTAAGGCCCTTCATCTGAGACAATTTCCAGTGCAAGAGATCCTCTAAATTGTGGAATAACGGCGATCTTCTGCAACTCCTCTTGACTCAATGTCCAGTCAAAGATTTCAAGATTCTCTTTAAGTCTCTCTTTGCTAAAGCTCTTCACTACCACACTCACCCCTTGTTCGTATACCCATCTCAAACAAACCTTCACATAAGAGAGGAGAAATGCATCATGAACCAGAGATCTATTATTCACAACATTTAAAAAAATCACAAACTTTCAAGAGGTCATGATTTTTTGTGTGAATTTCATACGAATATGCTTGCTATTTTTTGAGAAAAAGAATATAAATTTTGTGAATTTAATACAAATTATTTGCTAACTTTAGAAAAATACAATTTTATAAATATATTTATATATAAATTTAGATAATTAGGATTTATTTTTATTTTTCATTTCATCTACTTTTCCTGAATTCTCTAAATTATGTCGAGTTTTTTTAGCCAAGTAATTCCCAATCTACGATATAGTGGTGGACACTACTAGAGATACCGTTTCAGATGGCTTAAAAACTCCTTTATCGATGTAGGAGATGAATTTCAAATAAAGGCACGACGAACGGACGTCGGGAAAAGAGGTCGTTTTTCAAATTTCACAAATTGATAATTTTTTTTTAAAAACACATAAGTTTCAGCTCAAATATCCGATCAAGAATTTCTTAGATGCACTGGAAATGAAATTAAATGATCTAAAATAGCTATTCACGAATATTTTCAGTACTTTAGTGTTTAGGATGACAAAATTGAGTTTTAATTTTGACTGTAAAATTACTGACAAAAATTAAGGATATATTAGTTTTTTTAAAATTCTGCTTTTAAGTTATTTTAGACTTGGGTTTTAAATTAGTTGCTCAACTTCTTTTATTATGAATAGTTGCTATAGGAGCATTGTAAAAGAACTTTTGATTTATTGAATTAGAAATGGACTTTGACTTTTCTCTGAGTTCCTGTGAACTTTTGGGTTGCTTGGATTAACACCTTGTAGGAGGGTTTTTCTAGTTTGCCCTAAAAAACTTAGATTTCAAAGGTGATCAAATAATTTTTTTTCTTTTATTTACAGGCTCAAAATCTACAACTTTAGCATGACAATAAAGATTATGCTTATAGATGTGAATGATTCGTTTTTTTTTTCTTTTGAATCAACTTCTTTGCATGAAGATTTGAAGCAAGAGAGGCACACAAGTTTCACAGTTCATAAGTACGGCCTAGATAAAAAGTGGAGTGAAGAAACTGAAGCAGAAGTTGAGAACAATAATGAAGTTGTGGTTCAGAATAAAGAAATAATTAGTTGAATGGAATCTCTCTTTCAAATTAGCGGTTTGCATTGCCAATTACTCATCCACTTTCTTTTCAAACCAACAAACCCTTACTGTTCAACAATCTCATATTTTTTAAAAAAAATTAAAAAATATGAAAAAACTCTAGAGTTATTTTTTGTTTAATATTTATAAAAACCAAGGTTAAATTATTAAAACCTAAGAGTTAGTGAATCTTAACCACAATTAATAGAGGTTAAAAGGGACACATGTTGATCTGTGGGTGCAATTGAACTTGGGGAAAGTTCAACTGTAATTGGTTGTGATCCGATCTCTTTGTAAATATACCCTTAGGTTAATAATTTATAAAAAAAAATAATTAATTACTGAAAAAAATATCACTCAATAACAACTCTAGCCATATGCAGTTTTTACTTATTGAACAAAAATTTGTCTGACTAGATTTTGTTGGGCTGGGCTTGAGTTACGATACCATCAAGGTGGGTGGTAATAAAATCCTGAGGAAGGTTTTTTTTTTTCCAAATAGCCCAAAAGAAAGGAAGGGTTTTGGCAAGCCCCTTATGGATTTGAAGTCTATAGTGTTCAATCCAACCACATCACCCACACCGTAGATCCTCTATATTAGGAAAGGTGGCCTGTTGGATAAGGCAGGTTTCTGGCAAACCCCTCATGGATTTGTGGCCTATAGACTCGTCTTCCATCCTCCCACATCTCCCACACCATAGATCTTTCAATAGTCCTTATTTTGAGCTACGGGCCTACGGCCCATAGGAAAGGTTGCCTGCCTATCCAACAGTCTGGATGATTTAGTTGGTGGGGCTACAATTTATGTGGTACAGTGAGTTGGGCTGATTGAGTATAACCATAATCCATCATGTACATCCGTCATATCCAAGAGAGATCGAATCAGAGCCAATCACGATTGAACTCGGGGAGAATTCAATTGCTCCCATAGCTCTATTAACTATGGTTAAGATTTACTAACCCTTAGTGTTCAATAATCTAACCTTAGTTCTTAGAAAAAAAATCTAAAAAATATTAACCCTAAGGTTAAATGTTCTTAACTAGAGTTGAATATTTTTTAAACATTTTTCTTATAAAATCCAAGGCTAGATTATTTAACCTTAATGGTGGGTGAATCTTAACCACAGTTAATAGTGGTTAACAGGGACATGTGTTGACATGTGGGTACAGTTGAACTCTCCCCGAATTCAATCCCGATTGGCTGTGATTCGATCTCTGAACAAGATAATGTAAAAAATGAATTACTAACCTTTATCTTTAAAAGGAAACTGTCTTTCACCTGAGAGTTTAGTATGTCGATTACTAAACTAATCTAAGCAATTAGGGAGAGAGTAATTCACCTGAGCAACTGTCTTTCCTCTTGCCTTGGCAATTTCTTTCAGCACCTCACATTCCATAACTTGGTTAGTACCCCAGGGGGCTCCTTTGGCTCCCAAAGGAGAGTAAGCTGTGATATGAATACCCTTTTCCTTGCAGAACTCTCTCAGTTTCTTCTGCTGCCAAAGTGGGTTCATCTCCACCTTCACAAAAAGGCCTTCTCAGTCACTATATAACTTGTCATATCTATAACAACAATAAACAGAAAAAGACTCACTTGATTGACAGCCGGTGGGATCTTCGCCACCGCAAGTAATTTTTCGAGCTTCTTGCATGAGAAGTTGCTGACTCCAATGGATTTCGTGAGGCCAAGCTTCTGACACTCCTCCATGGCTTCCCACACTGACTTGAAATCCATGGGAAGTATATCTTCCTTCTTAAAAGGCACTACACATTCCCCTGGCTTCAAGCTGACCGGTAAATGAATAAGATACAGATCAAGGTACTCCAATTGGAGATTCCTACATTGAAAGATTAGTAAAAAAAATGTCTTCAGAGATGGATAGAGAAAGAATAATAAGTAAACGTATGATAAAGTTGTTTCGCCTCCTTTACTGGAGAGTCTGTCGGAGTGCAGGGAGAACAAGGTCGCCGTGTGCATCGGTGCACCATAGCTTGGAAGTGATGAATAAATCGTCTCGCGATTTGATGGACCCAAGGCGTATAGCTTCGCCGAGAGGCTTCTCTGACTGGTAAAGAGCAGCTGTGTCATAGTGTCGATATCCGAGTTCAATTGCATGGAGAATGGAAGATTTCATGGTTTCCGAAGCAACGAAGGGAAACACCGCCGTGCCCATTCCCACTAGAGGAATGGCTCGGACGCCTGAACCCAAAGGCATTTCTGGAATGTTTCCCATCTCCTACTAATGCAATCGCAGCGGGAAAGAAAATCTTCTGAAGGAAAATACGACGAGACACAAGTCTTTGGGGATAACAAAGAGAGGAGTGCTATACCCAGTCAAATTCACTCCAAAAGTTTCCGTAGACGCAAGGTAAAGCATATCATGTGGACACGAATTAACCCATTTAAAAAAATAAAAAAAAGAATGCTTGGCTCAGAAAACGTACCCATGATCCATTCTTTTTTAGACAGTTTTAATTTCTCCTTTCCAAGTTGATGCTTGAAGGTCAAACCCTAGGGAGTTCTTTGTTAGGATTTTGCTACCTCCCCCCCCCCCCCAGCAAGGTTTAAAATTTCGAAATTTCGGGCGACTTCAGAATGTCAAACCGAAATTTTTTTTCCGAAATCTCATTTAATAATAAAATAATATTTCAAAATTTTATCCGAAATATTCCAAAATTTTGGAATTTCGGCCGAAATTTGATGAGTTTGTTTTCTATTTTTTCAATAATTTTAAATATTTTCTATATTTTTTATATAGTATTAAATATATTTTTATATATTTAAAATTTTAAATACGTAATTTATAAGTATATTACTATATTATACTTTATACTTTATAAACTATATTATAAAGTATACTATGAATATTATATTATTATACTTTATAAAGAGTATATAAACTATAGTTTATAACTATATTATATATTCATATATTATGATGTATTATAAAGAAAGTATACTTTATAATACATACTTTTAAGTTTTAATTGAAGATTTATATATTCCATATTTTCATATTCATTATATAGTATATAATTAATTTTTTTATTATCTACAAAATGATGTATATAAAGAATCTCCAACAATTTTATTGATAAAATAAAACAAAGATTACATGATAAAATTCCACCTTTCATAAACTCCAGATTTCAGAGTGTCACTTTTATGATATTTGCTCTTCCATTGTTCACCTACAAAACAGACAAAAAGTAAATGTGAATAAAAATTAAATACATGAAATGAAATATATAAATGATGAATTAAGTATTGTGCTTAGTTTTTTATGGGTAAATTGCATCATATAAATAACAACGACTTCTTTCTCTATAAAGCCCTGCAATCATAATAATCTATCTGCGAACAAATAACATAAATTTTATATAACATCTACCGAATTAAAGATAGTTAGCTTCACTACTAATAAGAAAGAAATATCACCATCCATCATCAGTTTACCACATAAAATATAAAGTATTCTCCCTAACCATCGGGAATACCACACCACATCATCATCACCATCAAATTAAACATAAATTAAGTATTCTCCCTAACTATAGGGATGACCATACCACATCATCATCACTATCAAATTAAACTTAAAGTATTTTTCCTAACCATAGGGAGGATCATACCACCTCATCATCACCATCAAATTAAACTTAAAATATTTTCTGACACCATAGGGAAGACCATAGTCACTATACCACCATCATCATTGAATTAAATTTGAAGTATTGCACCTAACCATAGCGAGAAGTACTGCCTTGATAATACTAAGTCTCATTGTCATCGATAGACCACTGATTAAAATTAAAATTATAGTGATCTTCAGACATTAACTCTTCTTCACTAGGCACAACATCTCCCCACACACACAGATTTGCTTCACCGAATCCAATCTCTTCTGTCGCATTAAGCAGATTATCGATCTTTCATTTTGCCCATTCCTCAGTACTATAAAGAGAGAATTTAATTAATAGCTAATATGTTGAGGTTCTATGTATTCCTCATCAGTAATTCCATAATCATCCTCGTTGAAATGTCTATACTCAATATTTTGAGCAGAGCTAGTTCTGGCTCTTTTCTCAGTAGTCCTTTACTCAATTTTAGATTTAATTGAAGACCTTACCTCAGTCGGAACCTCTGTACATGGCCGACTATCACCTCTAATCCCGCCTAAATGTTGGCGCATTCGAGTGATACCTCCACTCTTCACCTTCCTACAGTAGTTGCATCAGAGTTGTTGCTTAGATTTTCCTGCCCTCTCAACATTGGTGCAATGTTGCCATGTTGGATCAGTGGTTGATGCGGCCCACTGAGAAGTTCGCTCTCTACCTCTACCTCATGGTTTTCCTCCTCCATTAGTATTTTTAACTACAACAAAGTTAAAAGAATATTTAATTCAAAGTAACATACATAAAACAAAATAATATACATGAAATAAAATAATAAACATGAAACAAAAAAAACCAAATAACATACCTTTGATTTTCTTTTCAGCACCGACCACTGTTAGCGCTTCGCCGTCTTTAGAAAAGACTAGGAAAAATGAAATCTAAACTAAAATTAACTACTAATAAATAGTATACATAAAACAATATAATAAACATGAAATAAAATAATAACATGAAAATAAAAATAAAAAAAATAATATACCTTTGATTGACTCTTTATTTCAGCCCTGGTTCATCGTGAGCGCTTCGCCGTCTTTAGAAACGAGAGAAAAATAAAATCTAGACTAAGATTAACTACTAAGTGCTAACTTAGATGTTAGAACTAGAAAAGGCTGAGAAAAAAGATTATAAACTCATATTAACTACCAAGTAAGAGGAGAGGGAGATACTTTGTGCGAAATATGGTAGAGGAGAGAGGGTATTTATAGGTAAATAGGGCCTAGGGGAGGGTATTTTTGTAATAGGGGAGGATATTTTTGTAATTTTCTTCTGTTTAAGAAAAAATTATTTAGAAAAGAATATGCTTAGAATATTCCAAGAATATTCTATTTTTAAAAAAAATATTTTGGTTGAAATCCCCAAATTTCGGTTAATTTCGGATTTATTTCAAAAATATTGTTGATTTCGGTGAATTTCGTCCGAAATCCTCATGTGGTAGGTGAAAATTTCACCCGAAATCATGAAATTTCGGTATTTCGAAATATCACCCCATTTGGCGTGAAATCTCGTTGAAATCAGGATGTGGTAGGTGATGATTTCGGCCGAAATCACGAGATCTCGGAAAAACGAAATCTCGTCCGTAATCATTGAGATTTCGGCCGAAATCGCTCCACCGAAATCTGCCATGTTTCAATATCGGGGTGGTTGTTTGATACCAAAATTTTGCGAAATTTCAAACCTTGAGCCCCAGTCGCAAGTCTTCCACAGTCACATGATCACCACTTTCGAAAGCAGCTCATCATAGAAAACTAGAAAAGAAGAAACAAAAAACTAGGAGAGGAGACTGGATGGATCTGGAACACCATTTTTATTTTAGCATGATAAGCGGATCCTGTAGGTCCTGTACTAAAGTCAACGTTGTGTCCTCGTGTCCTTTTTAATCTGATTTAACTCTGATTAAGCTTAACTAAATTAAAGTTAAGATTTTTATTCTAAAAATTAAGGTTGGATTGCTTAATCCTCGGGGTGGGTGAATCTTAACCATAATTTGTGAGTATTAAAAAATGGGGGATGGACCAATTAGGACTGCCCATTTCATTACATAAATGCAACCACGGGTATGCTAAGCATTTTCCTTTTTCTTTTAAATTTCTTTGGTAGAAGGACAAACCTCATTTCCACTTGCACTCAGTTGAATTTGCCCATGTATCTTGTCTAAATACATCTATCTATACTACTACTATAACCGAATTGGTTTCACGTGGCTCCTCCAAAAGCCTCCATTTGAGCTCCATATTATCGCCATGTGTCATCTTATTCTTTTATTTTATTTTTTGCAACATGTCACTTTTTCATTAGGTATATAAATTAGGTAGTGGAGCCTACTCGTCTTCTTATTAAAAAAATTATTAATTGTTAATGAAAATAATTAAGTGAGTCCCAATATTTTTTCTATGCACACATTCACTTTCTTTCTCTACACTTAATTCTCTCCCATTCTGTTTCTTTATTTTTTCTTTCCAACTCTTCTTTTTTAATTCATTTTCTATTACTTTATTACTTAAATAGCAAACACCCCATGCGATGCACAGAACAAAAATTTGATACAAGTGTTAGCCTTTAGATTTTAACCTAAGGTAACATCATTGATTTTCATGATAACACAATAATGTAATGAGATTTGTGTTACTAATGCTTCTATTGAGTTTATGTGTAATTCAGTTTATGAAGAGCATTAACAAAGTCATTTAATGAAAAAACATAAAAATGACACCATCTATAAAGAGGAATCATCATCAAGTCAAAGCAACTCAAATGAGATCAAGTTGAACATGTTAAAGATCATATCAATCCAATTCATAAAGATGAAGAGTAAAGATGAAGAAGATTGATCGTGAAGTCAAAAAAGAAAAATCAAGTCAAGATCAAGTTAAAGATGAAGAACAACCCTCAAGAAGGTTTAATTATTTTATATTTTAGTAAGAGAGTCTTAGGACTTTTATAAAAAGTCCTCAAAGTTTGGTTGTTTAAAAAGCGCATACCTAAATTGACCATAAGAGCCTAAGGAAAAAATTGAATAATATTATAAGGCCCTAGGACATCATTTGGAAAGACCAAAATGATGATAAAGATGAGTCAAAAGACCAAGAAATTCATGTCCATCATATAGGTCAACCTAAGATGAGATTTCTAGAAGAAAACAGGAAATCTCGTCAACGAAATTGAAGAGCAACTTCAATCTCGTTGACGAGATCAGCCACATAGCTATTGTTTTTAATTCTGTCTCCATCTCATTGACGAATTCTCAGAGCATACACAATCTCATCGATAAAATCAAGTAGAACCCAGAAAATGCCTATAACGGCTAGTTTTCAACGGTCATATCTTTTCCAATGTCTCTCCAACAGCTATATCTTTGAAAATGCTATAAAATAGAATAGTTTATGAACTAAAATGAGATGATTTACAACTCAAATCATTCAATCATTCACTCTAAAGCTTAGATTTCAAATCTATTGAGTTATACCCTAGAAACCCAAAAGTCATTCTTGAGCTGTTCAATTCCATACATTGAGAGACTCTCATTGAGTGTTCAAGTGGTCTATCAGATAATTTTAGAAGCAAATTAAGATTGCATTCATCACTCTACGAATTATATGTGAAAATCAAGAATCGTAGTTCTTGTCCTTGAAGTGAAGAGCTTTGTAAAGCGAAGAGAGGATTGTTCTATTTGCGCTGTTTAGGCTTGATCTTCGCCCGTAAGAAAATTAGTTAGACTTGACTTTCGCCCTAAAGAAAGTTGTAAAAGGTTTGGTCTTCAAATGTAAGAAGATTGTGCGATTAAAATCGTGGTGAATCCTCTAGCGGGTAGTTCTTGAGGCAGAGACATAGGTGCGTGGGATTTTCGAACCTCGTGAACAATAGCTTGTGTTGGCATTCTCTATCCGACCCTTTACTTTATTACTTTGTATTGTTTGTGTGGTATTGCTAAATTCCATTCCCTTTTAATTAGTATAATTGAAATTCCGCTTAAGGGAATAAGAAAAAATTTTAAATTACCATAGACCATATTTACCCAACCCTCTAGGGTCGAATCCTTAGGCAACAAGTAGTATTAGGGCCTAGGTCTTTGTTTCTTGAAAGATTTAACAATCTCAGAGAAAAAAAAAATTTGGCAAAGAAATAAAATAGATAATATATTTGCAACTTCTCTTAGAGAAGGCCAATCGACCACTAGACCTCTTTTATTCAATGATGAAAATTATAATTATTGAAAAGTTAGAATGATGTATTTCATTCAAGCTTTAGATTATAATTGTTGGAAAGTAATTGTTAAAGGTCCTCACATCCCCATCAAAACTATTGATGATACTAAAATATCAAAGGATGAGGATGAATGGTCGGAAGCCGACATTAGACTTGTTCAACTCAATGTCAAAACTATAAGCAATTTATATTGTCCACTGAGTGTCACGATCCAAAACCCCACCTAGACCAATTATGGGACTTTGGATCATGACATTTCTTAAAACCTGCTTAGGCCAAGCATCCAAGGCAAGACAATAAAATTCTCCAAAATGGAAATTATAAAATTTCGACATAAACTCCAAACCATCTTGCATAAGTATGATCAAGAAGTAATACCCACAAAAACATAAGGTCCAAAAGCATAAAACTGAGTGATATCCAACAATAAGAAAGTAAGCTATCAAGGGCTTAATACAAATCACCCCAACCCAACCCAAATGCTCAACAATAAGGAAAGTGATCTAACTCTCTAGCCTCCTCGGAAAAAAGGTAACCTTTTTCCTCAGTCCCGTATGCCTCTTCTATCCAATGCTTGGCGAAGCTCTCTAGCTCTAAACCTGCCAAGACAAAAGTATGCCTGAGTACAAAAGCACTCGGTATACAATCCAATTAAACATCATAATGACCTGCATTTTAGTTAGTGCCATAGTTTGTAGCATAATAAGAACTTAAGAATTTGGAAGAGTGATCATAAGAAAATCAATAGCATAAAATATAATCAAAGTGCAAACAAATATATGTACATATCATTTTATCATCACCTTGACTCGTGCACTTATGAAAGACTAAGGCTTATAAGACATGTGCTTAACCTGACTTATGCATATGACATGCTTATGATTATTCACACTTATGCAATACTTATTTCCACTAATTAGCAAGTAGCATATCAAGACCTCTTTTACGAAGTGTGTAAAGGGTTCTTTTTGCAGTATAACAAGGCCTCTTTTCTCGAATAGTGTATGGGGTTCTTTTTGCAGCATAACATGGCCTCTTTTAGAATAGTGTTGGGGGTTCATTCAATAAGCCAGTGACTAGGTATTCGATGCCAATTAATTCTTCCTAAATTGGCAATACTATTAGAAACAGACCCATAATCTAATAGTATTAAATGAATTCAATAGATCCCTAATACTATCTTTATTTTGTCATTTGATTAGATCATGATAGACCTTCACGCTCTAACTGAAATTTTACGTGATGAGAAGTTAGTTGGTACTAATTATGTTGATTAGAAAAGAAAAATTAGAATTATATTTGCCGCAAACAACCTTGACCTATCTCTTAAGACACCTAAACCCGAGATTCCTGATGATGCATCACCAACCCAAAAGATTGAGTTGGAGCATTGGGAGAGGTCCAATCAAATGACCAAGTGTTACATTCTGGCTTCAATGTCTAACATTTTACAAAGCCAACATGAACACATGGATAAAGCTAATGACATTTTGCAAAACTTGCATGAGATGTTTGGTGAGCAAAATCGGTCAGCTCAATAAATAAAGTTGAAAACCCTTGTTAACACTAAGATGGCCGAGGGAACTCTAGTTAGAGAGCACATCATAAGGATGATGGGCTTATTGAATGAATTGGAAATTCTTGGTGAAGAGATGGATGCCATCACTCAAGTTGATATAGTTCTACAGTCACTCCCTTCGTCTTTTAATGCGTTCTTGTTAAATTATAACATGAACAAAAGTGAAATGCCGTTAAGTGAGCTTATGAACTCACTAGTGGCTGCAGAAGATTTGATGAAAAAGTCAACAAAGGGTGAAACATTAATTGTCGATAAACCTGATATCTCCAAGTGAAACAGAAAGAATAGAAAGAGGAACAAGGGTAAAGGAAAGTTTAAAGACTACATGAGCAAAGAAAAAGTTGCCAAAGGTTCTTCAAGAGATGCTGGCAAGGACAATAAAGGCAAGAAAAAATGTTTTCACTGTAGCAAGATAGCCCACTGGAAGAGGAACTGTAGGACTTACCTCGCAACTCTTAAGAATGGTGGCACCGGTACTCAAGGTATGAGATGCTTTGAAGTACTTATTATTATTGAGTCAAATTTTCTGGATGGTCCCCCTAATTCATGGTGCGTGGAATCTGGATCCACTGTATATGTTTGCAATTGTTTTGCAGGGAATCAAGGAAACCACAAAACCAACAAGACAGGAGCATAAGCTTAGAGTTGGCTCGGGTGCAAATGTTGCAGTCAAGTCAATAGGCATTTTTAATTTTTATTTACCTCAAGGAAAAATTTTAATTTTAGAAGACTGTTTTTATGTGCCTAGTGCATACAGGAATTTGATTTCAGTTTTAACAATTTTACTTTGAGGTTACTTTGTCCTTTTTAATTGAATAGTTGAGATTAAGAAAGATGGAATGGTCTTAATTACTGGTAATCTTATCAACGGTCTATTTGATATTTCCTTTGGTAAATAATATAAGTCTGCTTAGTGACAATACCTCATCATCTAGAATGTCTGGAAGGAAAAGACATTGCACAGAATCAACTTATCTTTGGCAGAAGAGACTTGGTCAAATTAATCTTAATAGGATCAAGAGGTTGGTAAAAAATTGTCCCCTTGAATTTCTCAAGGTAGTGTAAGCACCCAATTTTTACACCCTGTAACACATTCTTCCCCCCAGTGGCATCCCCAATAAAATCCTAAAACCATGAGTTCAAGCCCTAGGTAGGTCCTAAACCCGCAAACCCTAGAAACTAAGCTATCCGAGCTCTAGGCCCAGTACCCCTAGAACCTTTAAGCCCTAGCCCAAGCCCTAGTGTAACCCTAGCTAAACCCTAGGTCTAACCCTATGAGAGCCCTAGACCTAACCCTAGCCCAAGCCTTAGCTAAAACCTAGGCAAAGCCCTCATGGGCTCAAGGCCCACTAGGTTAATCAAAAGCCAAAACCATAGTCCAAGGCCTTTATAGGCCCAAACTTGGGCCTACAACCCATAGGGGTCCACTAGGGTGGGGCCCACATCATCAAGCTCAAAAACCAGGCGGGAAGACCCCAAAAATGGCAAACCAAGCTCCCCTTTTGGCCCAAGTGTGCGAGGGTTTAGTCCAAATAGGTAAAATCCCAGGGTGTCGGCAATTGGATTACCGACACCCTAAAAACCAGAGCTTTGAGAGTGGTGGTCAAGAGATAACCACCACCCTGATCTTCTGTAAAGCAGCGTATCAGAACCCAGATATGCACATTAGGGCTGCTCCCATTGGTTCCCCATGCAACCTTTAATGCCAATAATGCCACAAGGCACCTCCTCAAGCCTCTATAAAACCTCAGCCATCCTCAGTTCAAATTCCATGCTAGCTTTTCACGTCCAACCCCGGCCAAACTCCAAACCCAAACCCCCATCACAGCTAGCCCCTCTCTCCTTCACCTGAGTCGAGTCCTATACTCTGTAGAGAGCTCCCCTACTCGCCTCAGTCTTGTGCAACACCTTACACCACTGCTTGCCGCCACCACCTACTGCACAACCCTCACCGCAAACCACAACCACTATGCAAGGGTAGATCCCCTACTCTTCCTATTTTTTTTCACTATGTTTAACATTGTAAGGGACCCCTGGTCCCACTCCAGGGGTCCCATTGCTTTATCTTCTTTGCTATCATAGCACAAGCCAAGGACAGGGATCCCTACAGCTTCCCGTAAGCGTAGGGAATCCCTCGAGATTCTCGTACACTGGTGCAACACCCCTTTAGCCAGTGCATGGCTGCTCTCCTTGGAGTCTGGGGGTCCCTCAGGCCATAAGGGAACCCTTTGACCCTCGCTCGTGCAACCCACAGTAGAGAAAATCAAGTTTGTATGAAAATCTACATGGTGTCGGTAATCTCTTTACCGACACCTTTGGCACCCTCTGTAATAGCCTTATTAACCCTGGTTTGGTTAGGCCTTGGTCAGTTCTAGGGCCATGGTTAGGTAGACCTGGACCTTAGCTAACCCCACCAATTTTCAAACTTTAACTTACCCTTAACTAGGATTAGTTGGCTCTCAAACCCAAGCTGCCTTCTGTCGGTAATCACATTACCGATAATTTTGGTTTTGTTTTGTAGTGACTTTGGGCCCCTATGGGATCCACATACCTCATCCTCTTGGGCCCACTCAAGGCCCAGTGGGAAGCCCTGGACCTCACCTATCTCCCTGTAAAATTTCAGACCCAGGGCCCAAGCCTAACCATGGTTAACAGGGCCCCAAACTTTGGTTAACAGACTGTCGGCAGTCTGATTACCGACAAGGTAGAAAAACACCTCTAAGTTGTTGGCGGTAATCAGATTACCGCCAACAGAGTATCCTTTTTTGTTGACTTTGGGCCCCTGCGGGGGCCCACACCTGAGTAGCTCTTGGGCTAACACCTGGCCCATTTTCTTGCCTGGACTTCAGACTTTCTGTGAATATTTTTACTTTCCCCAGGGGTGATCCCTAACTGCAGTTAAACCCCCACAAATTATGGTTAAAAATATAATGTAATGGAGAAAATCCGATTACCTCAATTTTGTAAATTTTTTATCTCGGGCTTTGTGCAAGGCCCAGACCTAGTAGGAGGCCATTCTAGGCCCTACCACACCCTCTAGGCCCATTTTTGACCTACTATGACTCTTAACTATGGTTAAAATGACCTTTGGTTGACTTTTAACCATGGTTAAGCACCCCCTTAACACCATAAAAATTTTAAAAAATCTCAAAACATCCAAAAAAATACAAAAGTTCAAAAAATGAATTTTTGGGCATTTTTAACCATGGTTAACACCCCAAACCATAGTTAATCATCTTTTTAACCCCGATTTGCAACCTTAACCCCAGGTTAACACCCCCCTTAGCCTTCGGGCTTCATCCCTTAGCCTCCAGTTTCATCCTTAGTCTGCTGGACTTCCCCTTAGCCTACCAGGCTCATACCTTGTACATTGACCAAAAACGGTTATGCAAAACCCTAATCACCAGATTAGGCCCATTAGCCACCCTTGGTGCACACACATACACTTACCCTAGCCTTAGCATGGGCTCATGTGTTAGAACTATGCTCAGTCTGATCTCACCCCAATGTGAGTACGTAGGCAACCCAACTCAGGTTCGACCCTAGTTAGCTTTTCTTTCTACCGGTTATAATTAACTTAAATACTTTGACATTTGATTAACTTTGAACTTTAATTTGGCTTAAACCTAGTAGGTAGGGAACCACTATAACTGAAAGTGTCGGGGTGCCTAACCCCTTCCCTGAACTTAACCGAACCTCTTACCTTGATCCCTGATCGGAGACCAAGACCTTATCCAACTTTTCCCGGGACTTATCCCTTCTGAATGAATAGGTGGCGACTCTACATCCCGTGAAATTAATTTCAGGGAGTGAAATCCCGCGCTCACAGCTCTGGCAACTATACTGGGAATTTTTTCTTCAAGGTTCAACCCAGAACCTAGGTTTAAGCGAAATAAACCTCAAATTAATCAAATGCCTTAGTATTTAACTTAATACTAAATGTTTTTACACCTCTTTGATGATTTGTGTACTGTACATCTCATGCATACCATAGTAGTGTAATCAACCCAATACCCTTAGACAGGCTTATTACGCTAATGGCTGTTAGATGCTGATCCTCAGTGTCAGTAGCTTAAAAGTCTTGGAGGTCTGTGAAATTTTGCCTGTTGGGTGATGACCCTCAGGAAATGATTTTAAATGCTCCCGCTTACACCAATCATCCGTTTTCAGGTACATTCTATACCGGGGAGCAGTATATACTGTGTTAAGTGATCCCCCCATCCTTAGGAACACACTTGCATACACTAGCATTCATACATATAGATTAGGCTAGGGTAGTCTAGAAGTAGTCCATCTAGAAGGGTCCCCTAACCCTAACCTTCTTGCACCTTACCTGTCCTCATTCTTAGCTGGCTATCCGAGCACTTTACCCGAGTAATCACCCATCCAGGGGCATGTACTAAGCCTTACATGTGCTTGTGATAAAACACAACTGACCCCATGTCCTGGCATAGCATGTGGGGTTCAAATCCCAAGAAGACGGGTCTTCTCAAAGACCTACCTTAGCTTTAACCTGATAGGCCCTGGTTTCCAACAACCCGGGCAAAGCACGTCGAAACTCTGTTCGACTGCCCTATCGGCTCGCATATGCCTTGTCACACCAAATAAAAAATTTGCATCATCTCTTGCATTTTCATCTACATGTCACAGTACACTCATCGAGCCTGTCCTTGTTTAGGTAGATGGTAGATCTTTCAAGGATTGTAAAGACAACTGGTCAACCCGCACGGCTCGTATATTTGACTTTAGAGGGGGCATATGACCGGAGCCTCCAGAAAGTAGTAGATGCCCTTACTTCCTGTCAGCATTTAGCTTAGGCCCAACATTATAAATTGGGATCCGTCCTAAACCTATCCGTGGTTAACACAGATCCGCGCCTCTTGAACACTGTAATCTAGTGTTGGAACCCATCGTACATGGTCTTTCGTTCTGGTAAGAATTAACTATGTCCGACTTTGGAGGAAATCCAGCGCATTCTGAGGTTAAACATGGACGGCGATGCCATAGTAACGCGCTACAAGACAAATGACCAAACAGACCTATCAAGGTTCTTGCATCTCAAGCCATCTTGCAGCCTAGTCCTAACGACACTCTTGATCAAATACCCGTACAGCCTCTGGAAAGGTTGTACCATCCCAAGTGGAACCTTGACCCCATGGCGGAGGAACTCCTTGGTCTCAACGCCTTTACACTGATAGCTGTATCTTAGTTGCTGTTCCCGAGATGCTGCACACTTGTCGAGTCTGTACTTGTGGGGATTATTGAGGACACCTGTGGTTCCAGAACCATCATACTAGTCATCATTACAGAGTTTCTCAGGGCTCTCAATCAAGCAGCAGGCTGCTGAAAGGGCATCTTCCATACCAGCACACTGTTCTTGCACCTCTGGTTGGTAGCACACCTGCCATCGATCATATCTATAACAGCCGACCTCCGTTAAGCTTACAACATCCCTTCGAAGATTTCTCAGGGTCAGGGTCTGGTTGTAACTACAGACGTCCGAGAGCTCTACCAGCTTCTCCAGGACCTGACACAGGAGGATATCGCGTGGCAGTGCAAGTGGCTAGTCATGCCGAGGCTTCCTCCTGTCGTCATCTCAGGGAGACAGTGCATGATCCTTGCCGGTCTTACAGGCTCTGCAGCCTATGTACCACTCAAAGTCCTCCACCAATTTGGACTCTCTCACCGCATTCCAGTCATAGACCGATAGAGAAATGATTTTGTCTACTTCATAGTGCAATCCAAGCGCCTCACCGGCCGATTCCAGTCCAGTTGGCGAGGCTCCAGAAGAGATCAGTGCCTAGACTTTGTGGTCACAACAGGACCATCTACAGATACAGTGTACCAGCTTTTGGTGGAAAATCCTAACATTCCGTCACCCATGCCAGCACCTAGGGAACTGTCCACTCCAGTCTCAGCTCCATCACGAGGAATAATACCCTTGGCTGAAATGGTAGTCCTTTGGCCAAACATCTTCATGGAGAGATAGCTCCACATCCAGATGAAAGAGCAGCAGCTTCGAAAAGCCCGATGGACATTCAGGCTACGGGAAGCAGAATGGGATTGCGAACTCCAGGCCAGGCAGGAACAGATTGAGCACGTTGGACAGCTTCGGAAAGCCCGGCCACTTGACTTTACGAACCCCGATAGACCTGCCTAGGATCGAGTCTTTTCTTTTTCTTTGAGTCACTGTCTTGTACTCACTTCACCTTGGCATGTATCAATGAAAAATATTTTCTAGCATCATATCTCTCTTCATGCATATTCATGATTAGCCATTGCAACTTTTTCAGTTTGCATGAGCCGACCCATGACACATTCTATGACTGCGATTCTCGCAGATGTTGTAGAAGCAGTCTTGATGGAGATACCGGTCACAGAGCTAGTACCTTACCAACCTCTATCTGAGAGCAGCTTAGAATCAATGACAAAACCATCGGACCATCAACAGAGGATCGACGAGCTGGTACAGTCACATTATCAGGATATTGTTGCCATGCAGAACAAGCTAGACTGAGTTTTGAAATCCTTGAATGTTCTTATTAATGCTCGAGTCGAAGAACCCTCTAACCGGATCCCAACCAGAGAACCCACTGAACAGCCTATCCCTGAACCTGAAACTATTCTCATCAGAATCCCTAATCCTGGACCCGCAGCTGGCGGAGGAGAAGCAGAATTTGAACAGTATGATGAGAAGCCCAAGGCCTCCTATGTCCATTAGGACCAACCATCTTCATCTGACACTACACCATCCCTCAAGGACCAACATGAGGAGATTAAAAAAATGGAGGAGATGAAAATGATGAGAGGGGCATCTGCCAACCCACTATATCATTGGAGGATTTGACATTCTCATCCGGGGATGCAGTACCCCAGGGTTCAAGGTTCCCGACTTCGATGTCGAGGCTTGATGATTTAGCAGGAAATCGCCTCCAACAAGGCTACTCCTGAAACCCTCCTTAAGCTATCAGAAGTTGAGTATGACTCAGAATAGGATGAGGAACCACCTCAAGAGATACTAGACCTCCCAAAACACAGCGAAGGGCTTCTGCAGTCGAGCATTGAGGACACCAAGACAGTGAACCTGGGATTCAAAGATAATCCTCAGCTAGTCAAGATCGGCACAACCATGAGCCCACGTAGAGAGCAGATATGATCAGCTTCCTGAAGAGTTACAGTGACGTCTTTGCATGGTCATATGTACACATACATGACCTGGACCCAACATTGGTGGTACATAGACTGCCCCTGAGCCTTGACATTAGACCAGTTAAGGAGAAGCTGAGACGGATGAGGCTTGAATGGTCACAGAAGGTTAAGGAGGAGATTGAAAAGAAGATCTGTGCAGGCTTCCTGGTAGTAGCAAACTACCCTGAGTGTTTGGCCAACATTGTACCGATACCCAAAAAGGATGGCAAGGTCCGGATGTGCATCGACTACCAAAATCTGAACAAGACCAGTCCTAAAGACAACTTCCCTCTTCTACACATCGACATTCTGGTTGAAAACACTACATGGCACGAGACTCTCTCATTCAAGGATGGTTTCTCCAGATACAATCAGATCAGAATGACAGAAGAAGACATAGAGAAAACCTCTTTCATCACACCTTGGGGCACTGCTACAAGGTCATGCCCTTCGGACTCAAGAACACAAGAGCAACCTATCAGAGGGTCATGACGGCATTGTTCTGCGATATGATCCACAAGATAACAGAAATCTATGTACACGACATGATCGTCAAATCTCCAACTGCCAGGCAACACCCTGAAGATCCGAAAAGACTCTGTGACTGACTCAAAGAGTTTGGCATAAGACTGAATTCGGCCAAATGCATCTTTGGAGCCTCATCAAGAAAGCTCATTGGCTTTATAATCAGTAAAAGAGGCAATAAGATCGATCCAGCTAAAGCCAGAGCTATCATTGAAATGCCAACACCCCGAACTAAAAAGGAGATCCGTGGTTTCTTGGGCAGAATTCAGTATATCAGCCGATTCATCTCTCAGCTTACTCCGATTTACAAGCCGATCTTCAAGCTTCTCTAGAAGAACACACCGACAGTCTGGACAGTAGAATGCCAAGAAGCCTTTAACAGAATAAAGTAGTATCTCCTCAATCCTCCAGTACTAGTGCCTCCCACACCAAGATGACCCCTACTAATCTATATCTCTGTGCAAGAAACCTCCATGGGGTGCATCCTGGAACAACACGACAAGACAGGCAGGACAGAGCAAGCCATCTACTAATTAGTAAACGCCTGCTCGAGTATAAAGAGCGGTACAACCCTCTTGAGAAAACTTATCTGGCACTGGTTTGGGTGACTCAGCGTCTCCGGCACTATCGGCTTTCCTACCCAGTAATCTTGATTTCTCGGATGGACTCGCTGAAATATCTACTGGAAAAGCTAGCCACCACCGGAAGGACTGCTCAATAGCTTATGATGTTGTTTGAATTCGACATCACGTACATGACTCAAAAGTCAATCCAGGGGCATGCGATAACAGATCACCTGGCCCATAATCCAACTAGAACTATGTGTCTGTATATGATCAGTTTTCGGATGAAGCCATCCTGTTCACAGAAGCGGAAGAACAAGAGTACCTCGGCTGGGAGTTGTACTTCGACGGAGCTGCCAACAGTCATGGGCATGGGGCAGGAGCAGTCCTGATCTCACCTAAGGGAGCACATCTCTCTATTTCAGTCAAGCTGAAGTTCAGATGCTCCAACAATGAAGCAGAATACGAGGCATGCATCGTCGGACTGAAAGAAGCCCTGGGCATCAAAATCGAGGATATAGACATCTACTGCGACTCATCTTTAGTAATTTGTCAGGCGAACAAATCTTGGGCCATCCAAGAAGCTAGGCTGGTTCCGTACCTAGCCTATCTCAACATGTTGATCAGTCAGTTTAGGAGAATCACCTTCAATCATAGATCTAGGAACCATAACAGATTTACTGATGCTCTGGTTACTCTTACTTCCATGGTTCAGATCCCTAAGGGCATCATGCTTTGACCAATTGAAATTTAACAATAGGATCAGCCTGCCTACTGTCTCGAGCTAGATGCAGTCACAGATAACCAACCTTGGTATATAGACATCAAGCAGTACCTCGAGGACGAGACCTTCCCCCCCGATTCTACCAAAACAGATCGCCGAGCAATCCGAATATTGGCTATTCAGTTTGTCCTCTCAGGGGGAGTCTTGTAAAGAAATTGGCGAAAATGATTTGGCTCAGATGCCTAGACACCAGTGAAGTAGCATAAGTAGTCGAAGAGGTTCACGAAGGAACCTGGGGCCCACACATGAACGGGTTGATGCTATCCAAGAAAATTCTCAGGCTGGGCTACTACCGGTCCATCATGGAAGCTGACTGTTACAGGCATGTACAAAAGTGCCACCAGTGCCAAATCTATGCTGAAAAAATTAATGTACCGCCAACAAGGTTGCACAATTTGACTGCTCCTTGGCTGTTCTTTGCCTGGGGCATCGAAGTCATCGGACCCATAACACCGAAAGCATCTAATGGTCATCGATTCATCCTTGTTGTAATCGATTACTTTACAAAATGGGTTGAGGCAGTCTCTTATGCCAACATCACAACCTCTGTGGTCCAACGCTTTTTGAAAAGGAACATCATTTGCTGATACGGTGTTTCATTCAAGATTGTAACAGATAATGCTCTTAACTTCTGTAATAAGGGGATGACTGACCTCTGTCAGAAATTCAAGATACAGCATCACAATTTCACTCCCTAAGGCCCACAAACTAATGGTGCAGTGGAAGCAGCCAACAAAAACCTAATCATTGAGAAGATGGAAACCAACTACTTTGCGTGGCATGAGATGCTCCTATATGCACTCATGGCCTATAGAACATCCATCAAAACCTCAACAAGTGTAACACCATTCTCTCTAGCCTATGGTATGGAAGTAGTCCTCCCCATCAAAGTCGAGATCCCATCACTCCACATGTTAATGGAAGCAGAAGTCTCAGAAGTAGAATGGGTACAGACCCAGTTTGAGCAGCTGAATCTGATTGAAGAGCGATGACTGAAAGCCATCAATCATTCACAGGCCTAGTAGAGGTGCATGGCTAGGACATTCAACAAGAAATTCAAGCCTCGCAGCATCGAAGTCGGTAACCCGGTTCTCCGAAAAGTGTTGCCAAATCACCCTGATCCTAGGAGCAAGTTCACTCCCAACTATGAAGGTCCATACATCGTCCGAGACAAATTCTCAGGTGGCATCCTTAAGCTCGGATGTATAGATGACGAAGACCTCCCCGAGCCCATCAATATGGACAAAGTTAAATGATACTACCCTTAGGGTCTAGATCTGATAGGCGCTTTGCACTCGTAGATTCTCCGGGAAATAACAGGAGGCCATCCTTGGCACACTCTTTATCCCCAACAATGTAAACCTATTTACAATTTAATGAAATTCGCTAGTTAGCTCCTTGAGTCTAACAGCCTTTCTTTCAAACAAACCTTTCAGGGGCACCCTCCCTCACCATCCATGGCATTTGCTTGAACTACGTCATGACCTGATCTTGCAAACGATATATAGGCAGCCTGACAAATCAGGTGCGATTACTAAAAAGGATGCAATCCCTCAGAATCTTTTTTCTGCAGAAAGAGTCAAACTTCCCCTAACTCTCTCCACAGAGATGACTATTCCCCACAGAGTTACTCCCCAAGCAGAGACAAACTCTCCTAACTTCTCCGACGGAGTCGACGCCAAGTTTACAAAGTATCCCATCAAAGGAAAACTCAAAATAGAAGTCAAAACATTCTCCGAGTCAGGGATCCCCTCGAGTAAAAACAATTTTTCCAGGCTTTATCTCCAGCAGAATCAACTTCTCCCAAAACATCTCTCCCCAGTGGAAATAAATCCAAAGTCTCCCCGTGTGGAGAAAAATCTCCAAAGAGTCAACCTCTACCAGAGAGGACAATCCCCAGTGGAGCACACACAAAAAAAAATTCTCTCCACTAGAAACACCAAAGGTACAAGTCCTCAGCAGAAAATCCCTATGCAAGTCAGTTGCAGCAAAGGAAACAACTCCAGGGTGTTCCAAACTTCGGCCCCCCAATCTACATTTCATCCCACTCTAAGTCCACTTAGATCCTATAGAAACTACAAGTGCAAGCGCAATATCATATCTACATCCTCAGCGGAGTACAATTCCCACTAGAACATATTCCAGGGCGATGAAGGGAGCATACTTGTTTCCCCAGCAAAATCACAGGCATAAATAAAAATCGGCAACGGTCTCATTGCGTAAAAATTACGCGACACCCAGACCTAGTCTCGCGACTAGGGACAAAAATCAATCAACTTCGCAGGCATGAGAAAAACCGGCAACGGCCTCATCGTGTAAAAATTATGCGAACCCCATGACTTGGTCATTCCAAGGATAAAAAATGGGTAAAAAGTTAAAAACTAGTTTGGCAATGCAATCCGGCAGCAATCAGGCTCACCAAACTCCCCAATTATCTCCAACAGAGATTCCAACAGGAAATGCCCCTAATAGATGTGTTACTCCAGGACATATCCCTAGCATGCAAAGTAAACATTAGGAAATCCCCAGTAGGCTGGAAATCCCAAGCTCCCCAGCAAAAGTCTAACACAGAGACCTACTCCTTAGCAGACCCCTGGCAACAGGCCATGACAGTCTTCAATCCCTAGCGGATCCTTCAGCAGAAGCCTCCGGCAGCTCTCAACAATACTGTAGAACCCCAAATCTTCATTTCACTAAGTAGTGAATACTGTTCAAGTGGATTCTTGTACACTAATGGGTCTTACGCTAATGAAAATTTTTGGATATATGGTGTGCATGTGTTGATAGGTATACATAGCCTAAGGGAGTGTGTTTTGAGTGTACAAGGTGTTAGAGTTGGACTGGAGAAGGTCCAAGTAGTGGAAAAAGGGTTTACAGCAAAAATAGGGGAGAACCGATCGCTTGGTGATAACATCGATCGCTCGGTCAACTAGCGATCGATTGGTATCTATCGACTGGTCAAAGATTTTGTATGGGAGAAAATTCCAGAAAGGTGTTTTTCAACTGATCACTTTGTCGAAAACACTGATCGCTCGGTCCTGACCACCAATCGATCGGTTATACGTAGATTTTCTTCATTAAAGGTTTTTAAGTCTTTAACCACCACCCCTTGCCTATAAAAGGCCCAGCTCGTGCCTTAGGATTTCAGAAACCCTTAGGGCATATCTTGAGAGAGTTTGAAAGGAGAAGAAAAGGGAAAAGCTAGGTTGTTGCTCAAGCTTGTAGAGAAGATCAAGATCTTCCCTTCTTTGGTGTTCTTCATCTAAGAACTCGAAGTTCTCACTTGTTCTAAGCATTTGGAATCGAATTCCTTGATTTCACCAAGGTATCTTTTCACGTACTATAGCATGGTTTCTACGCTTCGATATGTTTTAAGGATTTCATTCTTTATGTCTCGCATGCTTCTATGATATTATTGCTTTATTGTTAGTAGTATGTATACGCTGAGTATTCCACGCTCAGTTGAGTATTCCAAGCTGAGTATGTATACGCTCGACAGGTGTATGGGTTCCTTTCAACTTGTGTGGTTCGGAGCCTTGGGTAGAAGAAGAATACTACGACCCGGAGCCTTCCATGGACCAGTACCAGGATGATGGATCGCTAGATAGGCGGCCCGATTTTGATTTCTGTTGACTATGTTAGGTAGAGGAGATATTTTGTTTAAGTGAGAGTGGGACTTGTCCACTCCACATTTTGGATATATATGTATTTTGTTGGTTCAAACTTGAACTGGATGATAGGAGTAATTATTTTTAAATCATTTTCGCTATGTATAATTATGTACTCTAACAGGTTGGTATGTGTGCCTTATGTGTCATACGGGATGGTACGACATGGCGATCACGAGCTAAAGTATCCCTAACTCCTAAGGGGTATTTTGGGTCGCGACAAATACTCTCCCCCAGCAAGAGTTCAGAAGCTCTCAGAACCCATCAGAAAGCTTCTCCCCAGCCACCTTACAACAGCATTTAGATAAACTTATCTATCCTCCAGTAGCACTCTTCTATGAATCATACTCTACTCTCCGAGAGTAAAAGGGAACTACAATCCCCCTTAAGCCTTGAACCAAGGCGGTTTACTGACAAGTCTAAAAGCTAACTAAGTGTGCATTTGTCAAAATCAAAATCTTTTACAAAATTCTTCTACAATTTTTTTGAAAAAAAGATTTTCAAAAACAAACAGACTTTTGGTCTCAAAAATCCATTCGAAACCAACTTGCACCAAGCAATCCCGACAAGACAAGTAGAAGAAGCAGCTTCCGCATCTCCCCAGCAAGCAGCAGTCAACAGAGTCATGGGAAAGCATCCTCGCCTTTATCCCTTGCATGACATCAATTTGCATAGTATCATACCCTGCATGACCCAACAATTCAGCATCATCCAACATGATCAAACTTTAGAGCCTCTCGGCCATACCAAAGTCAATCCGGCATCATTTGCCTCAAATCTTTGAACATCTTTTGTACCTTAACAGTGTACGACATCTTGTGTATCTTAACAGCGTACACCACTCTTTCTCGTACCTTCACAGTGTACACCTCTCAACACCCCCGTGTGTCTTTAAAAGCCTAGGTCTCTATTGATGCCGGGTCAACATACCAACACCTCGCCTATTATGACATCATAGAGCCTCCATTGACACCGAGTCAACCTGCCGACACTCATCACATGTCCCCCCATCATACAAGTCTCCATCGACAAAAACAAACCTTGTCGACACGCCGACACTCATTGCATGTCCTCTATTTCGACACTCCATATATCCTTGGCATCCTAGGTCTCCATTGACGCTAAGTCAATATGCTGACACCTCGCATGTCCAACACCTCGTGTGTTCCCAACACCTTGTGTGTCCTCCGACCGATTCGGTTAAAATCCTCCAAGAAGCACCGCTTCGATCAATTCCCTCGTCGCTTTCGAGTGACACCTTGCTGTCGGCCAGCACCTCCGGGCCATGCCATCTTTACATCTATCTCTCATCCCCCGCTACTCGCTATCCCCTAGCATTAGTCTTCATCATTTCACCGCACTCACCATATGCACAACATGTGTGCATCTCATTTATTTCAATCCATCTCGGTGTAAAAATAGGATGATTCCAGTCTTTGCCATTCAAACTACCATCCTGGCACTCTCCGACAAAGAGGGGCAGCTGTAAGCACCCGATTTTTACACCCTATAACACAGTCTTCCCCCTAGTGGCATCCCCAGCAAAACCCTAAAATCATGAGTTCAAGCCCTAGGTAGGTCCTAAACCCTAGAAACTAAGCTATCCGGGCTCTAGTCCCATTCCCTCTAGAACCTTTAAACCCTAGCCCAAGCCCTACTGTAACCCTCGCTAAACCCTAGGTCTAACCCTAGGAGAGTCCTAGACAAAGCCCTAGACCTAACCCTAGCCTAAGCCTTAGCTAAAACCTAAGCAAAGCCCTCACGGGCTCAAGGCCCACTAGGTTAATCAAAAGCCAAAACCATGGTCCAAGGCCTTTATGGGCTCAAACTTGGGCCCACAACCCATAGGGGTCCACTAGGGCGGGGCCCACATCCTCAAGTTCAAAAACCAGGCGGGAAGACTCCAAAATGGCAAGCCAAGCTTTCCTTTTCGCCCAAGTGTGCGAGGGTTTAGCCCAAATAGGTAAAAGCCCAGGGTGTCGGCAATTGGATTACCGACACCCTAAAGCTTTGAGAGTGGCAGTAAAGTGATTATCACCACCCTGATCTTCTGCAAACCAGCCTATCAGCACTCACCTATGGCCATTGGGGCTGCTCCCATTGCTTCCCCACGTGACCTTTAATGCCAATAATGCCCCCAGGCACCTCCGTAAGCCTCTATAAAACCTCAGCCATCCCCAGTTCAAATTCCATGCTAGCTTTTTGTAGAGACCCCGAATCTTTTTCATGTTTTTACTTCATTGTATTAGGGGTATTATAGTCCTTGTGATGTTTTGATGTTTATTGTATTATATATTTATTTGGTGTGGCGTAAACTAGGCTTAATCAAACTTGTAACAGAGGGATGTCATATTACACCCTAAACTTTAGGAAGCTCTAGTTTTGGCACCGTTTACTAGAATTGAGTGATTCTTGAACCATTAGAAAGGTGTTGGAACCCTCTTTGAAGTTCATGTTTAATGTTTTTCCTTATTTTGAGTTTAAGCCAAGTCAATGGTGGGTTTTATCTAATGGAATTGCAGATCAGTCAACTTCGTGGACAATTTAGTCTATTAATTAAGTGGAATTTAGAAATTCTAAAACACCAGAAATGTTTGTTTTCGAGAGACGAATCCAACCCAAGTTGAATCGTCAAAATCCGTCGAGCGAGTCAAAAGTTATGGCCAAAACAGTAGACTAGGTCAAAAATCTGTAGGCAACCGATCGCTCGGTCAGAAGCAGCGATCGATCAGTCCAAAACCGATCGATCGGTATCTATCGACTGGTCAAGAATTTTGTATGGGAAAAATTTCCAGAGAGTACTTTTTTGACCGATCGACCAGTCAAGAGCACCGATCGCTCGGTTGAGAAGCGATCGATCGGTCATCACCACCGATCGCTCGGTCTTTCGTGATTTTTACAGAATTTTAGTATGGGCATTTTGGTGTTTTTGTTCTCAGACCTTGGGGCTATAAATAGGGGGTCTTACTCGAAATATTAAAATACTCTACCTATTTCTAACCTAATTTGGCATAAAGGGGGAGAAAACCTAGCGTTTGAGGGACAGGGTTGCTTGGAGAAGAAGGAGGTTGCTAGAAGATTGAGAGGAAAGCTTGGGAGATCGTCCTCAAAGCTTCCCCAAATCACTCCGGGAGCGTTTTGAATCCAAGGGAATGATTCCTAAGGTCGATATACTATCCTAATCAACTCTATTTTAATGTTTTGTGAATATTAATTTGATAGAAATGATAAAATAGAGATTAAATGCATTTTCCCCAAATTTTCTATGAAGTAAGCTAATTATTGATGGAAATGTGGATTGGATGTGGATAGAATACATGGAGGATGGGAAATGTATGGAGGATGGGATTAATATGTGGATGTGAATAGTGAATTGATTGTATGGATGAAATAGTGAAGGGAAATGGATTCATATTATGCGTACACAAGGTGTTTGTGAAAATGCTTGAAAGGATAAATGCTATTATACTCTTATGAAATAGTGGTAAATAGATCATGAATTGTGTCAAGAATTATGATAAGATATATATATATGATTGTTTGGTAAGTATATCTAATTACTTGCATGGAAATTGGTAGTCGGGAAGGTAAGAACTTAGATGAACATCTCTCAAACCGGGAATTCTCTAACTATTTGGTATGGGACATATAGTGGAGTTTCCATGGTGGGAGATTGGAATTTAAGCAATTATCGACTCGAATGTTAATTTCGACACTTAAGTACACAAGCACGTGTATGTTAAGATAAGAGTCTCACAAGTCACACATGTGGACCACAAGCATGAGCATGACATATGTATGACATTCTGAATAAGCATAAGCATGACATGGTCCGTATCCGCCAAGAACGGCATGTCAACCATATGATTTCTAAGGCATGGTCCATATCCGCCAAGAACGGCATGTCTCATTACTGTGTGATCTGAATAAGTGCATAAGCATAAGCATCTCACAAGCACGTGGTCACATAAGCATAAGCAACTCATAAGTGTATTGTCTTCCAAGTCTAAGATTCTCACAAGTACACGAGTCAAGGTGATGATATGATGTATATGCGCACACGTTCTTCCGCACTCTGATTATGTTATTATGTTATTAGATATGTTTCTAACTAAGTGCAGGTGTATTATTATTGTTGGTTGGATTTTATATACACTGAGTACCTTTGTACTCAGCCGGACTTTGTCTTGGCAGGTTTAGAGCAGGAGTACACGGCGGAGCCGTGGGTTGAGGAAACATACGCAGAGGAAGGAGGTGAAGGTGAGCCTTCTGAGGAGGGAGCCAGAGACTTGGGTGGCTACACCTCTTAGTTTTTATTTCATTTGATTGAGAGAGTTGTATTAGACTTGAGTAGATGTTGCTTAGTAGACTTTTTTAGTTGTGTATCAGACTCTTTGGTTTTAGTGGGTTATATTTGTTGACTATAGACTCGTGCTATTTAGTTGGTTACAGTTGATATATCGGAAATTTTATTATCCTCATTTTTGGGGACTCGTGTAGTAAGCCTTGTATGCATGGATTTTAAGCAGGTTAAGTAATGTGGCGATCCCAAAGTCCTATTTTAGCCTTGTGGGATTTTGGGGTCGTTACAGAGGTGGTATCAGAGCTCAAGACATTAGGTTCCCTTGGGCTAAGTTGTCTTCTTAGTAGGAGTCATGTTATGTCACCCCGGGTCTGATACCAAAGGATCTCAATCAGTGCTCAAGGCCTTAGAGTCCTTAGGGCTAAGGTATTAAGTGTAGGGTATAGGAAGATGTGAACCTTAGGGAGGCAACATCAAGTTCAGGACTTTAAAATTGTTGAGGATTGAGTTTTGATTAAGCGTAGACTTAGGAATTTTATGTCAGTGTGTTCTAAATAGATTGTTTTCTTCTTATCAGGATTGTAAGCATGAGAAGGGGTGGAAGAAATAATAGGAATGGAGGAGGTAGTGTGACTGATGGGGATACTCCAGATGGTACCCCCCAGGCAAATGTGGGTCGGGCCATGGAAGCTATTGCTGCAGCCATGGAGAGGCAGGCTGAAATTATGGCTCAGCAAACTGCATTACTAGCGGCTGGTCAAGTTAGGCAAGAGAGGCAGATTGATGTTCACCCACCCCGTCACATCGGAGTGGAAGCTTGTAGGAGGATGAGTCCTCCATCCTTCTATGGTAGTACGGATCCCTCAGTTACCGAGTTATGGATCATGCAACTAGAGAAGATTTTCTCCGTGCTTGAGGCCACCGATGAGCAGAGGGTGAAATGGGCCTCCTTCGTCATGGAAGGTGAAGCAGAGCATTGGTGGAGGGCAGCATCTAGGCAGAGGAATGAGGTGCGAGCCGGACAAGAGTGAACTTGGGGAGAGTTCCTCGACATCTTCTACGAGAGATACTTCCCGGTGTTTGTGAGAGATCAGAAGGAGATTGAATTCTCTACCTTGGAGCAAGGGAGGATGCCAGTGGCCGAGTTTGAGGCCAAGTTTGTAGAGCTCTCTAGGTTCGCTCCTCACTTGATTGCTACGGAGAGAATGAAGGCAAAGAGGTTTGAGCGAGGCTTGAAGGATTTTATCCATGAGAAGGTTTCGATACTTCAACTCGAAACATGTAGGGAGGTGTATCAGCGCGCCTTGATAGCTGAGAAGAATTCACAGGAATTTTTGAAGAAGAGGGAGAAGATGCAAGCAAGCAGGTTTGTCCCCCAGGACAAGAGGTCGAGGATAGTAGGTCCTATGCCCATTGCTAGGCCTACCCCGTATTAGAGGCCTACTCAGGCAGCCCCTCGAGCATCTCAGGTGGCTCCGCCTACTACTGGTACCCAGTTGTATGATGCATGCAGCCAGTGCAGAAAGAGGCATAGAGTGAGAGAGTGTAGGGCAATTACTGGAGGTTGTTTCCATTGTGGAGAGGTCTCACACCGGATCCGAGATTGCCCACTCTGCATTCATCAGGGGCTTCAGTCGACTCAGCCACAGGGAGTCAGGCCCCCAGGCATGCAGTTTGTGCAGCAGAGGGCACCGCAGGGTCTTAGACCTCAGCAGCCTCGCCCATCAGCTCAGGGTCGAGTGTTTGCTACCTCAGAGCGGGATGCGTAGGCGTCCGACGATGTTGTACAGGGTACGTTTAATTGTGTTTTAGTCAACTAAAATATTGTTCTGATGCTATGTGTGTGATATTAAATGTTATGTGGTATGATGTAAGATGCAGGTATGTATTCATGATTTGACAAATTAGCTTTGTGTATTAATTCAGGTTCATTGTTGATAAATGATTTCCTCGCTCATGTTTTGATCGATACTGATTCCACTCACTCCTTCGTCACACCTAGTTTTGCACGAGAGTTTCTGATTGAGCCAAGTCTGTTAGATCGTGGATTGTCGATTGCTACTCTTGTTGGTAGTTCGGTCATCACCGATAAGGTCTATCGAGCCTGTGATATTCGAGTAGGTCTGAGAGAGATGCCAGCTGATCTGATTGTCCTTGAGTTCCAAGACTTTGAAGTCATTTTAGGCATGGATTGGCTTTCCAAATACCATGGGCATGTCGACTGTTTTGGGAAAGTGTTCAACTTTAGATCAATCAGTGAGCCCTCTTTTCGTTTCCAAGGGTTGAAGAAGAAAGACTTAGCTCGTTTTGCGGCATTGAGTCTTACTACCTCGGAAGCACCAGATTCCTCAAGTGTCGCTGTTGTAGAGGAATTCGTGGATGTCTTTCCTAAAGACTTACCGGGTTTGCCACCGGATAGAGAAGTAGAGTTTGCAATTGAGTTGGCTCTAGGTACGACACCCATCTCTAAAGCGCCATATAGGATGGCTCCAGCAGAGTTGAAAGAGCTTAAGGAGCAGATTGACGAATTGCTTGGTCTTGGATTTATCCGCCCAAGTGTATCACCTTGGGGAGCTCCAGTGTTGTTTGTGAAGAAGAAGGATGGTTCGATGAGGATGTGCATCGACTATCGGCAACTGAACAAGGTCACTATCAAGAACAAATATCCTTTACCTAGGATCGATGATTTGTTTGATCAGTTGCAAGGAGCTAAGTATTCCTCCAAGATTGATTTGAGGTCAGGCTACCATCAGCTGAAGATAAAGGCGGAAGATGTGCCTAAGTCTGCTTTTAGGACCAGATATGAGCATTTTGAATTCCTAGTCATGCCGTTCGGTTTGACAAATGCCCCGGCAGAATTCATGGATCTCATGAACAGGATCTTCAAGCCGACTCTGGACCGCTTTGTGATCGTGTTTGTGGATGACATTTTAGTGTACTCCAAGACGCAGAAGGAGCATGAGATGCATCTCCGGATCACCTTGAAGACACTCCGTGAGCATAAGCTATATGCTAAGCTTAGCAAGTGCGAGTTTTGGCTAGAAAAAGTAACATTTCTAGGCCATGTGGTGTCAAAAGAGGGGATTTCAGTTGACCCCGCTAAGATAGAAGCAGTGGAAGGATGAGGAAGGCCAAAGAGTGTTACAGAGGTTTGAAGTTTCTTGAGCCTAGCTGGATATTATTGAAGATTTGTAGAAGGATTTTCCAGTTTGGCAGCTCCGCTTACTCATCTAACTCGAAAGAACGCTAGATTCGAGTGGAATGAGAAATGTGAGAAGAGTTTTCTTGAGTTGAAGAAGCGTCTCACCACCGCTCTGATCTTGACTGTTCCATCGGGTAGTGAAGGTTTTGTGGTGTATAGTGATGCCTCACTCGTTGGGTTAGGTTGTGTTCTTATGCAACACGGGAAGGTGATTGTCTATGCTTCTCGACAGTTGAAAGACCACGAGAAGAACTATCCTACCCATGATTTGGAGTTAGCAGCCTTGGTTTTTGCTCTTAAGATCTGGAGACACTACTTGTACGGTGCGCAGTTTGAAGTTTTCACCGACCACAAAAGTCTAAAGTATTTATTCTCGCAGAAAGAGCTGAATTTGAGGCAGCGTCGTTGGGTGGAATTCCTCAAGGATTATGATTTCTCTATCCAGTACCACCCGGGGAAAGCGAATGTAGTGGCAGATGCGCTAAGTAGGAGACCTACTGGGTTCTTGGCACACTTGATGGTCCAAGAATGGAAGTTACCAGAAGAGGTGTCTAGCCTCGATGCGGGTTTCAGTGTGCGAGCATCTGGAGCCTTGTTGGCTAACATTATGGTCAGGCCAACCTTATTGAACAGGATTAAGACCTGCAGTGGAATGATGGAGAACTGCACACTGCTATGAATAAGTCGCTTAACAGCGGGTTTGAGGATTTCTCTTGGAGGGATGGTGGAGTTTGTTTCAAGGGTAGACTTTGTGTTCCGGATGATGAGGATTTAAGAAGGGAGATTCTGGATGAAGCACACAAGTCCAAGTACACCATGCATCCGGGAGGTACTAAGATGTACCAGAACCTTAAGAAGTATTTCTGGTGGAAAGGTATGAAGAAAGATGTGGCTACCTTTGTATCCAAGTGTTTGGTGTGTCAGCAGGTGAAGGCCGAACACAGGAGGCCGGCAGGACTTCTTCAGTCTCTTCCAATTCCTGAGTGGAAGTGGGAAAATATCTCCATGGATTTTGTTGTTGGTTTGCCAAAGACGGCCAAGAACTTTGATGCCATTTGGGTTGTGGTTGACCGATTGACTAAATCAGCTCACTTTCTTCCATATCGGACCACTTTCAACTCCAATCAATTGGCTAACCTCTATATCAAGGAGATAGTTCGTTTGCATGGAGTGCCAGTTAGCATTGTATCTGATCGAGATCCGAGATTTACATCCAGATTCTGGAAGAGTTTTCAGCAGGCCATGGGTTCCCATTTGGATTTTAGTACGGCATTTCATCCGCAGACAGATGGGCAAACTGAAAGAGTGAACCAGATCATAGAGGGCATGCTACGAGCTTGCATGTTAGACTTTCAGGGTAGTTGGGTTGATCACTTGCCGTTGGTTGAGTTTGCCTACAACAACAGCTATCAAGCTAGCATTCAGATGGCACCGTTTGAGGCACTTTATGGGAGGAGTTGTCGTTCACCTTTGTGTTGGGACGAAGTTGGCGAGAGGAAGCTTTTGGGTCCCAAACTCGTTGGTCAGACTGTGGATAGAGTCCAGTTGATCAGAGAGAGGTTGAAAGCAGCTCAGAGTAGGCAGAAGAGCTATACAGATACCAGCAGGAGGGATCTTGAGTTCCAAGTTGGAGATTTTGTGTTTGTTAAGATCTCACCTACGAAGGGGGTGATGAGGTTTGGCAAGCGAGGCAAGCTCAGTCCGAGATATGTGGGTCCTTTTGAGATCATCACCCGAGTCGGGGAAGTTGCTTATCGGGTCGCCTTACCACCTCACATGGAAGGTGTGCATAATGTCTTTCACATCTCTATGTTGAGGAAGTACATTACTGATCCTTCACATGTCATTCATTTGGAACCGTTAGAAATTCGGGAAGATTTGACTCTAGTAGAGCAACCGGCTCGAATTTTGGACCGGAAAGAGCAAGTTTTGCGTTCAAAGGTCATTCCTCTTGTGCTCTTACAATGGGAGCATCACTCTAGAGAAGAGGCTACTTGGGAGAGAGAAGTCGAAGTCCGCGAAAAGTACCCACATTTATTCACTTAAGGTACGTAATTTCGAGGACGAAATTCTTTTAAGGGGGGGAGGATGTAGAGACCCCGAATCTTTTTCATGTTTTTACTTCATTGTATTAGGGGTATTATAGTCCTTGTGATGTTTTGATGTTTATTGTATTATATATTTATTTGGTGTGGCCTACACTAGGCTTAATCAAACTTGTAACGGAGGGATGTCATATTACACCCTAAACTTTAGGAAGCTCTAGTTTTGGCACCGTTTACTGGAATTGAGTGATTTTTGAACCATTAGAAAGGTGTTGGAACCCTCTTCGAAGTTCATGTTTAATGTTTTTCCTTATTTTGAGTTTAAGCCAAGTCAATGGTGGGTTTTATCTAATGGAATTGCAAATCAGTCAACTTTGGGGACAATTTAGTCTATTAATTAAGTGGAATTTAGAAATTCTAAAACACCAGAAATGTTTATTTTTGAGAGTCGAATCCAACCCAAGTTTAATCGTCAAAATCCGTTGAGCGAGTCAAAAGTTATGGCCCAAACAGTAGAGTAGGTCAAAAATCTGTAGGCAACCGATCACTCGGTCAGAAGCAGCGATCGATCGGTATCTATCGACTGGTCAAGAATTTTGTATGGGGAAAATTTCCAGAGAGTACTTTTTTGACCGATCGATCGGTCAAGAGCACCGATCGCTCGGTTGAGAAGCGATCGATCGGTCATAACCACCGATCGCTCGGTCTTTCGTGATTTTTACAGAATTTTAGTATGGGCATTTTGGTCTTTTTGTTCTCAGACCTTGGGGCTATAAATAGGGGGTCCTACTCGAAATATTAAAATACTCTACCTATTTCTAACCTAATTTGGCATAAAGGGGGAGAAACCTAGGGTTTGAGGGAGAGGGTTGCTTGGAGAAGAAGAAGGTTGCTAGAAGATTGAGAGGAAAGCTTGGGAGATCGTCCTCAAAGCTTCCCCAAATCACTCCGGGAGTGTTTTGAATCCAAGGGAAGGATTCCTAAGGTCAATATACTATCCTAATCAACTCTATTTTAATGTTTTGTGAATATTAATTTGATAGAAATGATAGAATAGAGATTAAATGCATTTTCCCCAAATTTTCTATAAAGTAAGCTAATTATTGATGGAAATATGGATGGAAATGTGGATTGGATGTGGATAGAATATATGGAGGATGGGAAATGTATGGATGATGGGATTAATATGTGGATGTGAATAGTGAATTGATTGTATGTATGAATTATGGTTTGATGAATGCTTGAAAATATAGAAGGGAAATGGATTCATATTATGCGTACACAAGGTGTTTGTGAAAATGCTTGAAATGGTAAATGCTATTATACTCTTATGAAATAGTGGTAAATAGATATATATATATGATTGTTTGGTAAGTATATCTAATTACTTGCATGGAAATTGGTAGTCGGGAAGGTAAGAACTTAGATGAACATCTCTCAAACCGGGAATTCTCTAACTATTTGGTATGGGACATATAGTGGAGTTTCCATGGTGGGAGATCGGAATCTAAGCAATTACCAACTCGAATTTTAATTTCGACACTTAAGTACACAAGCACGTGTATGTTAAGATAAGAGTCTCACAAGTCACACATGTGGACCACAAGCATGAGCATGACATATGTATGACATTCTGAATAAGCATAAGCATGACATGGTCCGTATCCACCAAGAACGGCATGTCAACTTGATTCTTAGACATGGTCCGTATCCGCCAAGAACAGCATGTCAACCATATGATTTCTAAGGCATGGTCCGTATCCGCCAAGAACGGCATGTCTCATTACTGTGTGATCTGAATAAGTGCATAAGCATAAGCATCTCACAAGCACGTGGTCTCATAAGCATAAGCAACTCATAAGTGTATTGTCTTCCAAGTCTAAGATTCTCACAAGTACACGAGTCAAGGTGATGATATGATGTATATGCGCACACGTTCTTCCGCACTCTGATTATGTTATTATGTTATTAGATATGTTTCTAACTAAGTGCAGGTGTATTATTATTGTTGGTTGGATTTTATATACACTGAGTACCTTTGTACTCAGCCGGACTTTGTCTTGGCAGGTTTAGAGCAGGAGTACACGGCAGAGCCATGGGTTGAGGAAACATATGCAGAGGAAGGAGGTGAAGGTGAGCCTTCTGAGGAGGGAGCCAGAGACTTGGGTGGCTACACCTCTTAGTTTTTATTTCATTTGATTGAGAGAGTTGCATTAGACTTGAGTAGATGTTGCTTAGTAGACTTTTTTAGTTGTGTATCAGACTCTTTGATTTTAGTGGGTTATATTTGTTGACTATAGACTCGTGCTATTTAGTTGGTTACAGTTGATATATCGGAAATTTTATTATCCTCATTTTTGGAGACTCGTGTAGTAAGCCTTGTATGCATGGATTTTAAGCAGGTTAAGTAATGTGGCGATCCCAAAGTCCTATTTTAGCCTTGTGGGATTTTTGGGTCGTTACACTTTTCACGTCCAACCCTTGCCAAACTCCAAGCCCAAACCCCCATCGCAGCTAGCCCCTCTCTCCTTCACCTAAGTCGAGTCCTAAACTCTATTGAGAGATCCCCTACTTGCCTCAGTCTCGTGCAACACCTTACACCACTGCTTGTCGCCACCACCTACTGCACAACCCTCACCGCACAACACACCCACTGTGCAAGGGTAGATCCCCTACTCTCCCTATTTTTTTTCACTTTGTTTAACATTGTAAGGGACCCCTGGTCCCACTCCATGGGTCCCATTGCTTTATCTTCTTTGCTATCACAACACAAGCGAAGGATAGGGATCCCTACAACTTCCTATAAGCATAGGGAATCCCTTGAGATTCTTGTAGACGGGTGCAACACCTCTTTAGCCATTATAGGCCATTATAGGCCATTATAGGCCCTACCACACCCTCTAAGCCCATTTTTGACCTATCATGACTCTTAACTATGGTTAAAATGACCCTCGGTTGACTTTTAACTAGAGTTAAACACCCTCTTAACCCTAAAAAAATTTAGAAAAATCCCAAAAAATACAAAAGATCAAAAAATGAGCTATTGGACCTTTTTAATCATGGTTAGCACCCCTAACCACGGTCAACCACCTTTTTAACCCTGGTTAGAAATCCTAACCCAGGGTTAACACACCACTTAGCCTCCGGGCTTCATCCTTAGTCTGTCGGACTTCCCCTCGGCCTACTGGGCCCATACCTTGCACATTGGCCAACCACGGTCAAGTAATACCCTAATCATTGGATTAGGCTCATTAACCACCCTTGGTGCACACACACACACACCCCCTAGCCTTAGCACGGGCTCATGTGCTAGAACTACGCTCGGTCTGATCTCACCCCCAATGTGAGTACGTAGGTAACCCAACTCGAGTTTGACCCTAGTTAGCTTTTCTTTCTTCCAGTTCGATTTGACTTAAACACTTTGACATTTGATTAACTTTGAACTTTAATTTGGCTTAAACCTAGCAAGTAGGGAACCACTATAAGTGGAAGTGTCAGGGTGCCTAACCCCTTTCCCGAACTTAACCAAACCTCTTACCCTGATTCCTGATCGAAGACCAAGACCTTATCCAACTTTCCCGGGGAGTTATCCCTTTTGAATGAATAGGTGGTGACTCTACATCGCATGAGATTAATTTCAGGGAGTGAAATAGTGGGCTCACAAGTAGAACCACTCCCTACTTGCGAGTCATGTCTCGAAGGGAAGATGACCAAGAAACCTTACCCTAAAAAGGTAGGAAGAGCTGAGAGAATTTGAGACTCATACATAATGATGTCTATGGTCCACTTAATATTGTTGCAAGAGGTCAATACCGGTATTTTGTTACAATTATCGATGACTATTCTAGATATGGATATGTCTATTTGATACAACAAAAATCTGACACTTTTGAAAAGTTCAAAGAATTTAGATTAGAGATTGAGAATCAAACAGACGAATCCATTAAGACACCTCGATTAGATCGGGGTGGTGAATACCTCACCAATGATTTTATGGAGCACTTAAAAGATAATGGGATTATCTCACAATGGCCAAGCCCTACCTCACCTCAATAGAATGGTGTTTCTGGAAGAAGAAACCGGATCTTATTAGATATGGTTTGATCTATGATGAGTCATGTCGATGTACCTTCCTATCTTTGGAGGTATGCTTTACAAATGGTCATTTATATTCTGAACCGGGTTCGTTCTAAATCAATACCGGTTACACCCTATGAATTGTGGACTAGGCAAATACCTATTTTACAACATCTAAGGGCATGAGGTTGTCTTGCGCATATTCTCAAGCTCGAAGCTACCAAGTTGGAATCTAGAACAGAAAAATGGAATTTTGTAGGGTATCCAAAGGAAACTAAGGGTTTCTACTTCTACTCCAAGGCAAACCAAACAATTGTTGTTAGGAATCATGTCACCTTCTTGGAGGAAGAAATGGATTTTCTTAAAAAGGTCGAATTTCATGAGATGAAAGACAACACAACCAGTATCCCAAATGAACCTAATCCTTCCATTACAGACTCTTCTAATTCTATTCCACTAAGAAGGTCTGAAAGAGGTTCTAAACCACCAGATAGACTTCAATATTATAATAGTGAGGTTTATCTAGTTACCCCTGATGACGAGGATACAGATCCTAACACTTATCAGGAAGCTACATTAGATATAGATGTATCTCAATGGAATAAAGCCATGAATGCTGAAATAGATTCCATGTATGACAACAATATCTAGACTTTAGTAGATCCGCCAGATGGTATAAGGCAAATGGATTTACAAAAGGAAGAAGGGTGCCGATGAAAACATGGAGACCTATAAAGCAGGACTTGTTGCAAAAGGTTACACTCAAATTCAAGGAGTTGATTATGAGGATACTTTTTCACCAGTAGCTATACTCAAATCCATCAAGATATTACTAGCTATGGCTACACACCAAGACTATGAGATATGAAAAATGGATGTCATAACTGTATTCCTAAATGGAATTGAAAAAACAAATACAATTCGGTGAATCCCAAATCTATGTTTGAGTTGAGAATCTACAAGTTCGAGGGAATGGTTAGGGCTTCCTATAAGTCTATCTACCATTTTTGATGTTTTTAACAATTAAGTTATTAGCTTAATGCATGATAAAATTTAAGTGCGGAAATAGACAACAAAGCAAACCATAACACAAGGATTTTTACGTGGAAACCCTTCCGGGAAAAACCACGGGACCTAGTCCAGCCAAGAGAATCCACTAAGACAAAGTAAACAAGAACTTACAAGACTCGAAATTGACTCCTTCGGACTCGACACCTCGATCCTTCAATTCAAAGTCCTCCACACCTCGAAAAGTCACCACATACTCTTAAGTCCCGTGATCAACCGTAGCCACTTGTACTTCTCTTTGTATCTCTAAAACAGTCTACGATCTTCCAATCGATCTCCGTCAATGACAGCTTCGGAATCCACCGACCAAATCACTCTACCACGATCCTTCTCGGATCGATCTCCTTCGCAAAGGCTTCAGAATACTCCGGCTAAGGTGTTCTATCCAGAATGGGTTGATGGTTTGATATAAATCAATACCTAGATGGACACCTTCAAATGACAAGTCCAAACAAGCTAAATTAGAACTTTGGGCTTACAAACTCTAGGTTTTATGCACTAACAAAAGGGGAGGAGAGCACCAATTTCCATAGGTTTTATAACCTCTGGAGGAACTTAAAAATACTCTCCACAACCTCCTTAAGTTCTACTCCACGAACTAGAAGGGTTCCCCATAAATAGGGAACTCAAAAACCAAGTATGGAAGTTGCCAAAAGTGAAAAATAGCAAGAAAAACGAAAATAGGAAAAATCCCATATCAGGGTCGACCCATGGGGCACATTCGGTCGACCGGATGGTGCCTTTGATTCGATCAGATGGTCCTCAGGGTCAACCCTCACAAACACTACTCTCTGCCAAAAAACACCATACAAATTTTGCTATACCCAGGGTTGACCCAAAATGGTCAGGGTCGACCCTGAGGTGCCAAACCGAATTTCAAACTTCATTTTTAGGTCTCGCACCCTTCATTAAAGTTGTAGCTCTTTTTGACTCAGTCTTTTGACATATTATAGAGCAAAATTCGAGTTACGGTTTGTGAGATACACCCAAACCGTGTTCTTTCCCTTTAGCAGGAGGGCGCCTTTTAGCACCAGGCTCAGTGTTCGAGGTGGATGGAGTTCCCTTCACATCTCCACACCTCTGATTTTGCTCAAGATCAGCCAACTTAATTTCAAGACTTTTCTTTTCATCAAGACAAACATGTAAATCAGATTCAAGTAGCTGAGTCTTGGCAAGGAGGGATGCCTTCTCTTCCTCAAGCTATGACACAAGAGCTCTCAACCCTGAAGCCACTTGGTCTAAGACACCTTTTTCCATTTCGATAGATTTGATCTTTTTAGACATGGAAAACTGAACATTTTTTAGCTTTAGGCATTCCTGAAATAGTTCATCATAGGTTGCCTCAAGGTCTCCCTCAGAATCTGAGTCATTCTAACTCACATCATCCTCCTCACCATCCCTACAGTGTTGGTTACTCACAGCATTTGAAAAAGATTCCTCAATCCCAGATAAGGATGCAGTGAAGGCTACATAACCCCTAGTCTCCTCACAAGAAGAACTATCTGATTCCTCAGACTCAGATTCACTATCATCCCTTGCCTTGCCCTTAAATCTTTTCTTATTGGAGCATTCAGCGGTAATATGACCATAGCCTTGGCATTCATAGCATTAAACACCTTGGGATTTCTTGTCTACACTTTTAAAATGTTTCTTGTTTTCAAAGTGCTTGGACTTGGGCTTTTCAAAAGATTTTTGTCTTTTCGAATTAAATCTCTTATTCAGTTTCAAAAAAATTTTGAATTTTTTAGCAAACAAAGCCAACTTTTCTTCTTCATCCCTAGAGTCACTATCTGAACCATCTATGGATTCCTTGACGAACTTCAAGGCAATGGATTTTGGTTTCTTAGATGGATTTAACTCATAGGTTTGGAGAGAACCAACCAACTCTTCAAGTTTGAGAGCATCAACATTTTTGCTCTCCTCGATGGCGATAACCTTCGATCAAAATCTCTCAGGTAGAGATCTCAAAAATTTTCTCACAATTTTGGACTCTGGAATTCTTTCCTCTAGATTAAAACTAGAATTAACAATGTCACTCAGATTGGCATCAAAACTATCAAAAGTTTCATTATCATCCATTATCAACTTTTAAAACTTAGAGGTCAGTAATTGAAGTTTGGAGATCTTGACAGTTGTAGTCCATTCATGGGTAATTTGAAAAATGTCCCATGCCTCTTTCGAAGTGTCACACTTAGATATACGTCGAAATTCTTCGAATGTGACAGCGGCGAAGATTGCATTTAGACCCTTACTATTCCATCTACAACTTTCAAGTTCCCCATTGGTCCATTCAGAAGAAGGTTTAGGGATGGTCTGGTCATCTATGGTCTTTGTTGGATGGGTCCAACCTTGTTTAATGGAGAACCATACTCTCTCATCTAATAATTTTAGAAACGCTCTCATTCGAGCTTTCCAATAGGCATAATTATTCCCATCAAATAATGGGGGACAAGAGATGGATCCTCCATCCCTTTGGAGATTCATATTCACCGAAAAGAATGAGACAAGATCACACTAAAAAGTAAGTAAACCTGCTCTGATACCAATTGAAAAAACAAATACAATTCGGTGAATCTCAAATCTATGTTTGAGTTGACAATCTACAAGTTCGAGGGGATGGTTAGGGCTTCCTATAAGTCTATCTACCCTTTTTGATGTTTTTAACAATTAAGTTATTAGCTTAAGGGATGATAAAATTTAAGTGCAGAAATAGAAAACCAAGCAAACCATAACACAAGGATTTTTACCTGGAAACCCTTCTAGGAAAAACCACGGGACCTAGTCCAGCCATGAGAATCCACTAAGACAAAGTAAACAAGAACTTACAAGACTCAAACTTGACTCCTTCGGACTCAACACCTCGATCCTTCAGTTCATAGTCCTCCATGCCTCGAAAAGTCACCACGTACTCTCAAGTCCTGTGATCAACCGCAGCCGCTCGTACTTCTCTTTGTGTCTCTAAAACAGTCCACGATCTTCCGATCGATCTCCATCAATGATGGATTCAGAATCCACCGACCAAATCACTCTACCACGATCCTTCTCGGATCGATCTCCTTCGTCAAGGCTCCGAAATACTTCAGCCAAAGTGTTCTATCCAGAACGGGTTGATGGTTTGATATAAATCAATACCTAGATGGACTCCTTCAAAGGACAAGTCCAAACAAGCTAAATTGGAACTTTGGGCTTGCAAACTCTAGGTTTTATGCACTAACAAAAGGGGAGGAGAGCACCAATTTTCATAGGTTTTATAACCTCTAGAGGAAGTTAAAAATACTCTCCACAACCTCCTTAAGTTCTACTCCATGAACTAGAAGGATTCACCATAAATAGAGAACTCAAAAACCATGTATGGAAGTTGCCAAAAGTGAAAAATAGCAAGAAAAACGAAAATAGGAAAAATCCCATATCAGGGTCAACCCATGGGGCACATTCGGTCGAATGGATGGTGCCTTTCGGTCGACCGGATGGTCCTCAGGGTCGACCCTCACAAACACTACTCTCTGCCAAAAAACACCATACAAATTTTGCTATACCCAGGGTCGACCCAAAATGGTCAGGGTCAACCCTGAGGTGCCAACCTAAATTTCAAACTTCATTTTTGGGTCTCGTACCCTTCATTAAAGTTGTATCTCTTTTCAACGCAGTCGTTTTGACATATTATGGAGCAACATCCGAGTTACGGTTTGTGAGATACACCCAAAACAAGCAACCTTAGTTTTTTGAAAAATTTCAGATTTTAAAACAAGTGTTGCACTGTTTATCTCATCACCTAGGGTCTGTATGGTTAGTCTAGGTCACTTACCACCTAAGGCATCATGTTAGGATAATTCTAAGTCAAATCCCACCTGTGGTAGTATGGTATTTAGGTCACTTACCATCCTATGAAGGAAATGATCAATCGAGACTTCAACGGGTCTTCATCGGTCTCCAACTTCACTTGTCGTGGATGCTTGAAGGCAACGGACACAAGATACACTCCTAGACACCTAGACTCACAAGTTTTGACACTGAAATATGCCAATACAAAAACATGGACTTTGCAGGACTATTAGAAGAAGACATCTATATGAAGCAACCTGAGGGCTTCATTGCTCCTATCTAGGTAAACATGGTATGCAAACTAAACAAGTCAATATATGGTTTAAAACAAGCTTTTGGAAGCTAGAACCAAAGATTTGATCTTTCAATCAAAGAATTTAGAGGAATCTTGTATTTACAAGAAGGATAGTGGGAGAGTGGTAGTATACCTTATTCTCTATGTAGATGACATCCTACTCATTGGGAGAAATAGGGATGTTGTCATCAGTCAAAATTTGGCTTTCTCAATATTTATCAATGAAAGACTTGGGAGAGGCATCTTAAATTAAGATCCTAAGAGAAAGAAAATAGCGGATGTTGGGATTGAGCCAATCCTCCTACATTGACAAGATCTTGTCAAGGTACAGTATGAGTGATTGTATGACAACTCTCATTTCTTTTAGACATGGTAGTACGTCTAAAAAGATGGCTCCTATGTCAGCTGATGAGATCGAGCAGATGAAGAGGTGCCCATATGCTTCGACGGTTGAGAGCCTCATGCATGCAATGTTATATACCAAACTGGATATCTGTCATGCAGTAGGAGTTGTAAGTCGGTTCCAAAGCAATCCAGGAGTCAATCATTGGACTGCTGTGAAGCACATCATGAAGTACCTGAAAAGGACTAGGGATTATGTGCTTACTTTTCAATCTGAAGATCTCGTTGGATTGGGATATACTGATTCTGATTTCCAATCTGATCTGAACAATAGAGCTTTCACATCTGGATATGTGTTTACACTATGTGGTGTTGCTATCAGTTGGCATAGCATAAAGCAAAAGAGTATTGCAGACTCCACCACAAAAGTAGAATATATTATGGCTTTTGAAGCAGCAAAAGAAGTAGTCTGGTTCTGTAGAGCCCCAAATTTTCATCTTGCGTATTGGTGAATAGTGTGTGAATAGTGCCAAGTATGGTTTTGTAAACTTAGGGGTCTTATGATTAATATACGAGTTTGGATAATTGGCGTGCATGTTTCAATGGGTTTACATATCGCTAAGAAGTGTGTATTAAGCATAAAAGATTGATAGAAGTGGATTGGAAAGGTCTAAGGTAGTGAAAACAAGGTTTTTTAGCAAAACAGGGGATCACCGATCGCTCGATGATACCTCCGATCGACCGGTCTTCTACGGATCGCTCGGTAGCTATCGAGCAGTCAACTTTTTTGTATTGGAAAATTTTCCAGAGAGGGTGTTTTCAACCGATCGCTCGGCTGAAACCACCGATCAACCGGTAAGCCAACAATTGCTCGGTCTATACCACCGATCGATCGGTTATACGCAGATTTTCTTCATTAAGGGTGTTTACGACTTTAACCACCACCCCTTGCCTATAAATAGGCTGAGTTTGTGCCTTAGCATTTCAGAAACCCTCTATGCCCTATCTTAGGAGATTTTGAGAGAGAGAAGAAGGAGAGGAACTACTTGTGATCAAGCCTGAAGGAAGATCAAGCTCTCTTTGGTGATTCTCAACCAAGAACTCAAGGTTCTTGCCTGTTCAAGCTTTTGGGAATCAAAGTCTTTGATTTCACCAAGGTAGATACACTCTACTACCAATCTTGCAATCCTACTAGTTGTTATATATGATTCTCCTCACTCTATGCTATATATATATTTGTATATCTTGGATTTATGGTATGAAAGTATGAAAGATACTATTATGATGCACTCTAAGTGTTTGATGAAATACCTCTAAGGGATTTTATGCTTAAATATGGTGATTTCTCTCATATGCTCATATGCTCGCATGTCTCGCATGAATCGATGTTTTCCATGGATTTCTCAAAGTACGAAAAGGGGTTTTCACAAAAAGACTAATAAGGAACGATTCTAAGTAACTCTCTATGATTTCTCTAAGATCGTTTCACAAGCTCTATGGATCATACTATGCTCACAAGGAACTCTATGATAACCTCTAAGATCGTCTCACAAGCTCTACGGATCATAAATATAACACTCTAAGATCTCTAAGGATATGCTCTATGTGCTCTATAGTATCTCCATGTCTCAACGGATCATAATGACTCTAAGTAACTCCATGAACTCACAAGGCTATGATTATCGCAGGACTCACATGGATATGGTTTTGGTTTCGGATTTCGGATTTCATCACATATGCTATACATGATTTCTACGCTTCGATATGCTCTAAGGATTTCAATCTCCATGCTTCGTATGCTCTATGTTAATTTGCTTTATTGTTATTAGTTTGTATACGCTGAATATTCCACGCTCAGCCAATATTTGTTATCATCGGTAGGTGCTCGGGCTCCATTCGATCTATGTGGCACGGAGCCATGGTTGGAGGAAGAGTACTTCGACCCAGAGCCTTCCATGGATCATTATCAGGACGATGGTCCTATAGATAGGTGTCGAGACTTCAACTTTTGTTGATCGACAGAATTAGAACTTTAAGAGGTTATTTTCTTATGTGTGTGGGGTTTGTCTACTCCACTTTTGGGTTTCTCACATGTATATACTTTTGTTGGTTCTGACTTGACAAGTTATAGGAGTTATTGTTTGGCTTCCTCTATGTTTGGTAATTTATTTCCGCTGTGCATTGTATTTCGTTTATGCTATGTTGTTCAGGTTTTCTGGTAGCTCTCCACGTGTGCCTTATGTATTATACTGGAGGTATGATACACCGGTCACGAGTCAATGTATCCCTAACTCCTAGGGGGTATTTTGGGTCGCGATAGACTTGGTATCAGAGCGTAGGCTTGTGGTCACATAAGCTATAGGGATTGGTTTCCCTTGGGCTAAGCGGAAGTAAGTTCTATGAGTTGAACTTAGAACTCAGATGAACTCAATTGTCTTAGGCTTGTTACCACGACATAACCGATATCAAGTGAATCCTTAGGTCGGTTTAGGGTCTTAGTCTATCCTATTCTATCCTATTCGAGGTTGTCCTTAGTCGTGTTACCAAGGGTAGATACCCAACACAAGGATCTTAGTTACGCTAGGACACTCTAAGTTATACTTATCTGATTATGTGTATACTTCGATGTATACGATATGCGTAGTAACAATTAATTTATATTGAACTGCTATATGATGTGAGGTTGGTATCCAAGTTAGACTCATGTTTTGCCAATTGATCTCAGGATCTGATATCATGAGACGCGGCATTCGTGGTCGAGGTTACCATACTCGGAGGGCCGAGAGTGAATTTCTGAGAGACGAGGAACCGTTGTATTTCACAAATGCTATGGACTCCATAGCCGAGACTTTGGCGTTGTTGGTAGCAAGACCTACTCCTAACCCACCGGCTACTCCAGTTCCTACACTGGTGCATCACACCACGGGGCTTGAAGCTTTCGGGAGATTGCGGCCTCTGACATTTTACGGTACTCTAGACCCAATGGTGGCAGAGTCTTGGATTATGCAGCTGGAGAAGACCTTCCGGGCTCTCCGATGTATTGAGAAGCAACGAGTAGAATAGGCTTCCTTTGTGATGGAAGGTGTAGCCGAACATTGGTGACGAGCTGCCCAAAGGCAGAGGGATGTTGCAAAGGCAGGAGTACCCTGGACTTGGGCAAAGTTCTTAGAGACTTTCAGAGAACAGTACTTTTCCAGGTTTATTCAGGAACAAAAAGCGAGGGAGTTTATGCTTTTGGAGCAAGGGTCGATGAGCGTAGTCGAGTATGAGGCTAAGTTCACTGAATTGTCAAGGTTTGCTCCGCACTTGGTTGCTACTGAGGACCTACGGGTCAGGAAGTTTGAGATGGGCTTGAGGGCCTTTATTCGAGATCGGGTGTCCATTCTCCAGGTGGAGTCTTGGAGAGAGATAGTAGGGAAGACAAAGATCACCGAGAAGAATGTGGAAGACTTTATGAAAAGAAGAGACAGTGGCATCGGAAAAAGCATGTCTCGGGGTCCGTCTAGTGGTTCATTGTCCAAGAAGAGGATTAGGACTGCACCATACCTGTTCTCCCAGCCGATGCCGGCTCAGAGACCTTCTTTTGTGCCGCAGGGACCGTGCCCTACGACATCACAAGCAATGAGGGTTATGCCTCCGGCTTCATCCGCATCGCATACTTTTGAGAAATGCGCCGTTTGTGGTCATCGGCACAAGACCGGGGATTGCCACAAGATGTCAGGTGGATGCTTCCACTGTGGCGAGATGGACCACATGATTCGAGATTGCCCACATAAGCAGTCACAGACTGGACCATAGGGAGTTCGGCCTAAAGGCAGGCAGACTTCACTTCAGGGGTCTTCATCGCAGGCCTCTAGATCCGTGCCGCCCACCTAGCAGCCTCGTCAGGCTAACCAAGGCAGGGTTTTTGGCATGACTGATAGAGACGCACAGGCATCTGATGATGTTGTGCAAGGTACGCGGAAGTTGATCTTGTCTAAGTTCTATATATTTGTATCCTATGTGATGTTTTGTGATGCTTGTACGTACATGTATAGTTTGTGTGTATGGTTTACGTTATAACTTGGGTGATTAAAATTCTCAGGTTCGTTACTAGTGAATGAGTGCTTAGTAAGGGTGTTAATCGATACGGGATCCACTCATTCATTCGTCTCACCTAGCTTTGCAAAAGGCTTTGCATCCGAGCCAAGTAAGCTACCACGAGAGTTGTCCATTTCGACCCCATTGGGCAAGTCCATAGAGATAGATAAAGTGTATTGGGGCAGTGTTGTGCAAGTTATGCAGCACAAGTTGCCAGTAGACCTGATCATTTTGGGATTTCAGGATTGGGATTTCGATGTCATCCTAGGTATGGATTGGCTCTCAGCTCACCATGGGCATGTGGCGTGTTTCGAGAAGGTGGCGAATTTTAAACCCGCTGAGTTGAAGCCATTTCATTTCAGAGGACTTCAGAGGAGAGACGTTGCTCGCTTTGGAGCTCTCAGTATCGAGAAGGTGGAAGTACGAGACTCCACATCCATGCCCGTTGTGTGTGAATATATGGATGTCTTTTTGGAGATCTTACCGGGATTGCCTCCTGATTGGGCAATTGAGTTCGCGATTGAGTTGGCTCCAAGCATGGCGCCGATTTCTAGGGCTCCATACAGGATGGCCCCTATTGAGCTAAAGGAGTTAAAGGAGCAGTTGGACGAATTGCAAGGCCTTGGCTTTATTCGGCCAAGTGTCTCACCTTGGGGAGCTCCGGTGCTCTTTGTGAAGAAGAAGGATGGGTCTATGCGTATGTGCATTGACTACTGACAATTGAATAAGGTCATGATCAAGAATCGTTATCCATTGCCTCGGATAGACGACTTGTTTGATCAGCTGAAAGGTGCGAACTTATTTTCCAAGATTGACCTTCGTTCTGGTTATCATCAATTGAAGATCAAGAAGGAAGACATTCCAAAGACAGCGTTCAGGACTCGATACGGCCATTATGAGTTTTTAATCATGTCTTTTGGGCTGACTAACGCGCCAGAAGCATTTATAAATCAGATGAACCAGGTGTTCAAATCATCTCTCGATCGGTGTGTGATTGTGTTTGTAGGTGATATCCTTGTGTATTCACAGTTACAGGATGATCACACGAGAGATCTCTGCTTTGTATTGCAGACTCTTCGGGAGCATAGTTTATGTGCTAAGTTGAGTAAGTGCAAGTTTTGGCTGGACAAGGTGTCCTTTCTTGGACATGTAGTGTCTGCTGAAGGTATCTCAGTCGATCCTGCAAAGATTGAGGCAGTGATGAATTGGAAAAGGCCGAAAAGTGTTACCGAGATTCGTAGTTTTTTCGGCCTAGCAGGATACTATAGGAGGTTTATGGAGGGAATTTCAAGTTTAGCAGCTCCGCTTACCTATCTCACGCGGAAGAACACTAAGTTCATTTGGAGTGACAAGTGCGAGGTGAGTTTTCAAGAGTTGAAGAAGAGGCTTACCATAGCCCCTGTTCTCACAGTTCCATCCGGAAGCGGTGGTTTCGAAGTCTATAGTGATGCTTCACTAATTGGACTTGGATGTGTTTTGATGAAGCATAAACAGGTGGTCGCCTATGCTTCCCGTCAGTTAAAGGAGCATGAGCAAAACTACCTTACTCACGACTTGGAGCTTGCAGCCGTCGTGTTTGCACTGAAAATTTGGCGTCACTACCTCTACGGGGAAGAATTCGTGGTGTTCACGGATCACAAGAGCTTGAAGTATCTTTTCCTCCAGAAGGATTTGAATATGAGGCAGCGGCGATCGATGGAGTTTATGAAGGACTACGATTGTTCTATCCAGTACCATCCGGGTAAGGCTAATGTGGTAGCCGATGCTCTTAGTAGGAAACCCTATGGGGTTATGGCTCACTTGAGAGTACAAGAGTGGAAGTTGTTGAATGATATATGTAACTTAGACACTACTCTCAGGCATGTCACCTACAGGCCGGTGATGTCCAACATTGTGGTTAGACCGTAAATCTTGAGCTGTATCAAGGAATTGCAAAGTTCAAATGTTGAGTTGCTTGCTTACCGAGACAAGTCGGTCAGTAATGGTAGTCAGGAGTTTACTTTGAATGGTGATGGTGCTATCACATTCAAGGGCAGGTTGTGCGTTCCAACCGACACGGTGTTGAGGGGTGAGATTTTGGATGAGGCTCACCGATCCAAGTATACGGTACATCCGGGAGGTACCAAGATGTATCAGAATCTGAAGAAGTACTACTGGTGGCGAAATATGAAGAGGGAAGTCGCCGAGTATGTTGCTAGATGTTTGGTGTGCCAGCAGGTGAAAGCCGAGTATCAGAGGCCGGCAGGTCTTTTACAGTCCCTCCCTATTCTGGAATGGAAATGGGAGAATATTTCGATGGATTTCATCGTGGGTTTGCCATGAACGGCGAAGGGCTCCGATGCTATTTGGGTGATTATAGACAGATTGACTAAGTCTTCACATTTCCTTCCATATCGGACTACTTTCAATGCAAATCAGTTAGTAGCCCTATATGTCAAGGAGGTGGTTCTTCTGCATGGTGTGCCAATTTCTATCGTATCTGATCGAGATCCTACGTTTACTTCTAGGTTCTGGAAAACGTTTTAGGATGCTATGGGTTCTCGTTTGGAATTCAGCACCGCATTTCATCCTCAAACTGATGGGCAGACTGAACGGGTAAATCAGGTTGTGGAAGATATGCTCCGAGCTTATATGCTAGACTTTCAGGGTAGTTGGGAGGAACAATTGCCGTTGGTTGAGTTTGCCTACAACAATAGTTATCAGGCAAGCATCCAGATGGCGCCTTTCGAAGTTCTGTATGGTCGCAGTTGTAGATCTCTGCTATACTGGGATGAAGTTGGTGAGAGAAAGGTACTTGGTCCTGAGTTGATTGAGCAGACCGCAGAAAGGGTTAAATTTATCTGGGAGCGATTGAAAACTGCTCAAGATAGGCAGAAGAGCTATGTGGATACTCGCCGCAGAGATTTGGAATTTCGAGTTGGAGATCGGGTCTTTGTGAAGACTTCACCAAGTAGGGGAATCATGCGATTCAGGAAGAAGGGAAAGCTCAGTCCTAGGTACATAGGACCATTTGAGATCATCACAAGGGTTGGTGAGGTTGCTTACAGGGTAGCACTACTGCCTCACATGGCAGCGATCCATAATGTATTTCACATCTCTATGCTTAGGAAGTACATTTCGGATCCGTCTCACGTCATTGCTCTTGATCCTGTGGAGATTAGAGAGGATCTCACGTTGGTTGAGCAACCAGTTCAGATTTTAGATCGTCGCTATCAAGTATTGTGTACCAAGACTATCCCTTTAGTCCTTGTGAGATGGCAGCATCATTCTACGAAAGAGGCTACATGGGAACGAGAAGCAGATGTGAAGGAGTACTACCCTCACTTGTTTGAGTGAGTTTCTTGTTGGTTTGTATGTATTTTGTCCTTATATGATTTGGGTGTCGTTCTAATTTCGAGGACAAAATTCTTGTAAGGGGGGAGGGATGTAGAGCCCCGAATTTTCATCTTGTGTATTGGTGAATAGTGTGTGAATAGTGCCCAAGTGTGGTTTAGTACACTTTAGGGGTCTTATGATTAATATACGAGTTTGGATACTTGGCGTGCATATTTCAATGGGTTTATATATCGCTAAGGAGTGTGTATTAAGCATAAAAGAATGATAGAAGTGGATTGGAAAGGTCTAAGGTAGTGAAAACAAGGTTTTTCAGCAAGACAGAGGATCACCGATCGCTCGGTGATACCTCCGATCGACAGGTCTTCTACCGATCGCTCGGTAGCTATCGAGCGGTCAACCTTTTTGTATGGGAAAATTTTTCAGAGAGGGTGTTTTTAACCGATCGCTCGGTTGAAACCACCGATCGACCGGTAAGCCACCGATGGCTCGGTCTATACCATCGATCGATCGGTCATACATAGATTTTCTTCATTAAGTGTGTTTACGACTTTAACCACCACCCCTTGCCTATAAATAGGCTGAGTTCGTGCCTTAGGATTTTAGAAACCCTCTGTGTCCTATCTTAGGAGATTTTGAGAGAGAGAAGAAGGAGAGGAACTACTTGTGAACAAGCTTGAAGGAAGATCAAGCTGTCTTTGGTGATTCTCAACCAAGAACTCAAGGTTCTTGCCTGTGCAAGCTTTTGGGAATCAAAGTCTTTGATTTCACCAAGGTAGATACACTATACTACTAATCTTGCAATCCTACTAGTTGTTATATATGATTCTCCTCACTCTATGCTATATATATATATGTATATCTTGGATGTTATGGTATGAAAGTATGAAAGATACTATTATGTTGCACTCTAAGTGTTTGATGAAATACCTCTAAGGGATTTTATGCTTAAATATGGTGATTTATCTCATATGCTCGCATGTCTCGCATGAATCGATGTTTTCCATGGATTTCTCAAAGTACGAAAAGGGGTTTTCAAAAAAAGACTAATAAGGAATGATTCTAAGTAACTCTATGATTTCTCTAAGATCGTTTCACAAGCTCTACGGATCATACTATGCTCACAAGGAACTCTATGATAAGCTCTAAGATCGTCTCACAAGCTCTACGGATCATAAATGTAACGCTCTAAGATCTCTAAGGATATGCTCTATGTGCTCTATGGTATCTCCATGTCTCTACGGATCATAATGACTCTAAGTAAATCCATGAATTCACAAGACTATGATTATCGCATGACTCACACGGATATGGTTTTAGTTTCAGATTTCGGATTTCATCACATATGCTATACATGATTTCTACGCTTCGATATGCTCTAAGGATTTCAATCTCCATGCTTCGTATGCTCTATGTTATATTGCTTTATTGTTATTAGTTTGTATACGCTGAATATTCCACACTCAGTTGATATTTGTTATCATCGGCAGGTGCTCGGGCTCCATTTGATCTATGTGGCATGGAGCCATGGTTGGAGGAAGAGTACTTCGACCCAGAGCCTTCCATGGATCATTATCAAGACGATGGTCCTATAGATAGGTGTCGAGACTTCGACTTTTGTTGATCGGCAGACTTAGAACTTTAAGAGGTTATTTTGTTATGTGAGTGTGGGGTTTTTCCACTCCACTTTTGGGTTTCTCACATGTATATACTTTTGTTGATTCTGAATTGAACCGAGTTATAGGAGTTATTGTTTTGCTTCCGCTATTTTTGGTATTTTATTTCCACTGTGCATTGTATTTCGTTTCCACTATGTTGTTCAGGTTTTCTAGCAGGTCTCTACGTGTGCCTTATGTATTATACTGGAGGTATGATACGGCGGTCATGAGTCAATGTATCCCTAACTCCTAGGGGGTATTTTGGGTCACGACAGGTTCTGAAGTTTTTTGCAAGAGTTAGGAAATGTTCCTTCAGTACTTAAACATATCACTATCTTTTGTGATAGTAATGGTGCAGTAGCGCATAACAAAGAACCTTGAAGCCACAAAAAGATGAAACATGTGGAGGGGAAGTATCATCTCATTCGTGAGATTATTGAGAGGTAAAACATTATTGTTACAAAGATTAGGTCTCAACTTAATGTTGCTGACCCGATGACAAAAGCTTTATCAGATAAAGTATTTGTAACACACTTAGACAGTATAAGATTGAAATCTATGTCACCGTGACTTTAAGGGCAAGTGGGAGATTGTTGGACATTATGCCCTAAAAAGTCATTTAGATTGTAAGATTTTTATTGATTAGAATAATAAAGACATCTTTTTTATCTATTTTGAATTCCTTATGGGTAATTAACCAAGATCATGAGATGATCTATAAGATATGAGATATCAAACAATGTCCCTAGGATATATTGTAGGAAAGCTATTTGATTGGTTATGGACTGACACAGGTAGATATAGCTTTCCAGTTCCTTATACCTTATAGAGTCACAGGTATGGGTGAAGCTGGGCACTTCACTTATATAGCTGCCACAATGCTTAGATGTTCTCAATGGTAGATGTAGTTTTATCTCAAACTATAGTAGTGAAGACTACACATCGGCATATGGGTGCTTAAACGTACATTGACTGATTGTCTACAATGAGAGACCTCTTGAATAAACATATTATCAGATAGTTGGTCTCTCATTCACATTGAACAGTTTTGATGATCCTGAGATCTGATGAGTTCATTTATAACTGAGCAGTGATCTGACTATTTTGATTGCACCTAAGTACTCTCTACCTGAGGGACTACGATAAGGTGACAGCTGTTCGAGTCATGATGAATTTCAAACAAGAAATCCATACTCATTAAATTGAGAAATTATCCAAGTTCTTAGGTAAGACAGTCCATTAAGCTTAAAGCCTGTGCAAGTGATTTTGAAATCAAATATGTTTGAAATAAATTTTTAATAAATATATTATATTAAATAAAAGATTTTTTCAAAATTTTTTAACAAGAGAAATAGTTTCTCATGGCTTAATCAAATGTCTTGGAAACCCGGATGGTGTACATTGGGCTATGAGTTAGATAGTATATTAATCCCGAAGGCCTTTTAGGGATAATGTTATTAGAAGGATTAATCAAATGCATTAGTTCATGTGGCGGGATCCTTATTGGTTTATATTCTTTCACTGGGATTCAATTGCAACATGGATATCTCACGTCACTTGCAATTCTAGTGTCCTTCCTATTAAATGGTCAATGGGATAACACAGGGTAAGCCAGGGTTAGAATGTCCCAGAGGAATCTGTGGAGGTGCTCATAAAGAAATACAAGCTCGCAATAATAGATTAAATGTTAATCTATAATAAAATAGATTAAATGCTAATTTATAGTTTCGATTAAATGTTAATCTAATTTAAAGGGATATAATAATTATTATTTGACCAACCAAATATAAGGGAATATGAGTTTGACCTATATTCATAAAAGCCCATATAAGATGGACTTTGTAGGTGGGCCAACGCCCATGGGATAGATACCCCAAAGTGGAGCCTACTATTTTCTTCCATATTTTATAGGATTTTGGTTAATAGATAATTATTAATTAATTCTACCTGATCTAATGAGATTAGTACATTACTTGGCTTTGAAGAAACAAAAGAGATAAGGATAATCCCTTATCCCTACAAAGTAGCTCACACCCCCCTCTCTCTCACGCCACCCCTCTTGTGGAGTATCTAGATTGTCTGGAGTATCTAGATTATCTAGAATCCCTATTTTGTAGGGAGTTAGTCATATCCCTATTATTTAGGAATCCTTTTTGGAAAAGGAAACCTAAATTAGAAGTTTTGTGGCAATAAATTTCTTATGGATAAACTAGGAGTCTATTAATGATAAGTGTTATCATTATTAGAAACTCTAAGAGAGAATTATCCTTATTAGATAATGATCAAGATATGGATAAGATCCACATCTATATATACTCCAAGCCAAAACCATGTGGGGGGTTAAGATTGATTATTCATCACCCAGAATTTTTGTGAGCTACAAGGGAGATCACCAAGGATTTTCGTGAGCAAGGAAAATCATCCCAAGGGATTTTCGTGAATTATCTTGTGGGGTTCTAAATAGTTAGAACTCCATCTTCATCTTCTTTTGATCTAAGGATAATTTTGTTCTTCAAAAGCTAAGGAAAGATTCAAAAGTTTCGCGGAGATAGAAAAGAGCGAGGATCGAGCTTGAACTGTTTCTTCAAGAAATCTTTACAAAAAGTTTTGAAGTTCTATCATTTTTGTGCGACACCAGTGAACATCATTCACCAAGGTATTTTTCTTCTTTAATATAGTTTATATTAAATGTTTTCTATGGTGTAAAGATCTTTGGGATCCAGTTTTCCGCTTAATTTCTTATCTGGATTCCCTTCAGGCACCACCACACCAGTACCATTCCCATGGCACCACTATGACACTACCACCACACCACAACCACCACCATGGTACCAATACCACCACCACAACACCACCACAACACTAGCACAACACCACCACCATGGCACAACCATCATGATACACCACCACCACCACCGTGGCACCAGAACTACCACCACGACACCACCACAACCACCATTATGTATGCTTTTTTTATTGTAACTCCTTAAGTGGACTAATGGGTGAGACCTTTAACTGTTTAGAGATTAATGTCCTTCTTTTCTTATTTTTTATGCTGTTATAGGTTACTAAAATGTGTTTTCTATTTTTTTTCATTTTTTAAAAGTAATAGTTAGTAATGCCAAATGTGTATCTTGATTTAAAGAAAAAAGAAAATAGAAAGTCATGAGGCCGAGCTTCTGGCACTCCTCCATGGCTTCCCAAACAAACTTGAAATTCATGGGGAGTAAGTCTTCCTTCTTAAAAGGCACTACAGTACTACACATTCCCCAGGCTTCAAGCTCACAGGTAAATGAATGAGATAGAGATCAATGTACTCCAGTTGAAGATTCCTACATAGAAAGAATAGTAAGAAAATCAATTATTCAGAGGTAGACGTAACAAAAGTAGCAAAATCCAAAGAAGAATGATAAAAAGTTTTTTTTTTTTTTTGGAGGATAAGCTTGGGGTTAGGCAGACCCCGACCAGATGCAATAAAAGGAAAAAAAGATTACATCCTACGATATTTACATCCCCTTGTGTCCTCTCTAACAATAAGCCTAAGAGGTTCTGGGAAATCCTGCGGAAGAAGAACAATAGTCGAATCTAAGTTACAAAACGAGGCTAAGAAATCCACAGCCCTATTTATTCTCTCCAAGAATGTCTTATCTCCACCCCTACAAAATGATGGAATTCTTCTTGGATAGATTCAACCAGCCCTCCCACTTGCCAAGGCATTTCCGAGCTCCCATTTAGGATGTCCACTGACCCTTTAGAGTCGGAAACCAACTGAATCCATACTAAGTCATAATCTTTGGCTATTTTGCAAGCCTTCTGAATAGCTAATAGTTCTATATGAAGACTAGATTTGTAGCTACCTACCTCCTCAATATGGAAACAAGATCCAAAGGCCAAAATCGGCTCACCTTGGTGATCCCTGAATATAGCACCACAGCCCGCTGCATTATTTGTCAAAGAGCCTTCAATATTTATCATTGTAACACCTTCTGGTGGTGGAAGCCAAGAACACCATCGCTCTCTAACATGATGCCACACAATAGGAATATTCCACTCAAGAAAAAAGTCTCTATTACTAGGAGTATCCAGGAGCTCCAATCTTGGCCTGTTGAGTCGAAGTGACGTATCTCTGAGAATTTTGTTGCAAATAATCTCGATTGGCAAGAATTGATTTTGGAAAATTCTAGCATTTCGCTCAAGCCAAATATGGTAGATGGAAGCATTAAAGCACAATTTTCGGGCAGAATCTATGGGATCCCCTTTAGAAGTTTCTTTGAGAATCCACTTCACTTCTTCAGCCCAACTCAAAATCTGGCGAGAGTTAAACCGAATCCTACTAAGGATATGTTTCCAAATGGATTGAGTGAATCTGCAAGCAAAGAAAAGGTGTTCTAAATTTTCATTTGAGTTCTGACAGAAGCAACACTTGGAAGTATTTAGGATCGCGTGCTTTACAAGCCTGTCTTGGGTTTGCAATCTGTCAGATAAGGCCAACCATGAAATAAAACTGTGTCGCTTAATGTTAAGCGGGAACCATAGGAGACTACCCCAGTCAACAAGAGGGTAAGGGGTTCGCAAAGCATTCCATGATGATTTGATAGAAAAAGACCCAGAAGAGCTAGGTTTCCATATAATTTTGTCACCAGAAAGTCTACTCCTTAATTGCACCCTAGAAGCAGCATTCCACACTTGCAAGAGATCCCAAGTAGAGGCAGGAGGAGTATGCCAGTGGCCATTTGAGATGAGAGAGTCCACAAAGGCCGAAGGCCCCAGGCCAGAATCATTCATCACACAGTCTCCATAATGCTCGTCAATAACTCCTATGTCCAACCAATTATCAAACCATATGTTGGTCTTAGTACCATCGCCTATAATAGAAAAAATTAGGGGCCGAGCCTTTTCCCTTAGTTGCAAGAGCTTTCTCCACGACCAAGAGCAATATGAAGGAACCTTTAATTTCCAAAAAAGTTTATGTTTAATGAGATGGGTCTTGACCCAGCTTGTCCACAAAGATTGAGAGTTGGAAACGATATTCCAAAGATGACAAAGGAGCGCTGCACTGTTCCAATCTTTGAACCGCCTTAACCCCAAACCACCTTCGGCATAAGGTGTACACACTTGTTTCCAACTCACAAGGGGAATTTTTCTTTGGTCAGTTGAACCCAACCAAAGGAAATTCGCACAAATCTGCTCGATTTTCTTTAACACACTTGATGGGAGACAAAAACAGGCAGACCAAAAGATATGGAGGCTGCTAATGACAGATTTGAGGAGCTCTAGCCTGCCTGTATAAGCTAGAAGTTTCCCTTTCCAAGATGCAACTCTACTTCTGACCTTATCTATCAAAGGTTGACAATCCACCACCTTCAAGCGAGATGAAAACAAAGGTAGACCCAGATATCTAATAGGTAGTCTTCCCTCTTTGAACCCCAGAATCGAAGAGATAGCCTGTTTGGTGTGATTGGATGTTCCAGCAAAGAAAATTTGACTTTTTTCCAAGTTTGGAGTGAGACCCACCAGGCAAGCAAAATTAGCAATGATAACCTTTAGATGACTAGCCGAAGAGATATCTGCCATCATAAACACAAGAAGGTCATCCGCAAAACTCAAGTGAGAAATCTGAGGATTAAGGAATCGAGGGTGAGCTAGAATTTTACCTTGAGCATGAGCCTCAGTGAGAAGGCAAGAAAATCCTTCCATAATTATAACAAAGAGGAAGGGGGACAATGGGTCACCTTGTCTAAGCCCTCGAGTACCCTTAAAGAAGCCCACCAAAGTTGTTTAGCCTGCTTTACTGGAGAGTCTGTCGGAGCGCAGGGAGGATAAGGTGGCGGTGTGCGTCGATGCACCACAGTTTGGAAGTGATGAAAAGCTTGTCTCGTGATTTGATGGACCCAAGATGTATAGCTTCGCCGACAGGCTTCCCCGACTGGTAAACAGCAGCGGTGTCGAAGTGTCGATATCCGAGTTCAATTGCATGGAGAATGGATAATTTCGTGGCTTCCGAAGCGACGAAGGGGTACGCCGCAGTGCCCATTCCCAGTAGGGGAATGGCTTGGCCGCCTGAACCCAAAGCCATTTCTGGAATACTTCCCATCTCCTATGATCTACAAGACTACAATTCCCACATCTCTTCTCTTTCTTATAAGAAGTTATTGTTGGACAGTAGTGGGCATAGCCCCTCCATTACTCCTTACAGAATTGCCGTCTAATAAAGAAGATGTGCACCACAAAACTTTGGCAACAATGATCTTTGTAGCGGGCATAAGAAATTGTACACATTTAAAAAGAAAGACTCGTGATTCTCTCCGGTTGTAACCGACTCAGGGGAGTCCGATTAGGCCACTGACGCTGTCACATCTCTTTTGACTCCTCTTAACTGTGGTTAAGATTTACTCACCCTTAGTTTCACCCAACCATCCTTGGTTTTAAGAAAAAATTTTAAAAAGGAAATTTAACCCTAGTTTATAAAATTCACTAACTCCTAAGATTAATTTTTTTCTCTAAAAACAAAGGATAGTTAGGTGAACCTTAGGGGTGGGTGAATCTTAACTACAGTTAAGGGGTGTCAAAAGAGACACGTAACAACATCAAGGGCCTGGTTTCAACTGGAAGATGATTATGAGTCATTTAAAATGTAACATCCATTTTTTATTGAAAAATCTGCATATCTAATCACTTTTCCTACGTTTCAACATATTATTGGTCTCCTCAGCTACAAAGACTAAACTATGAATGGAGCCCCGGTTCAAGAGGTAACTGGAGTATATGATCAACTGAGTGGACCATTTGACAAGCGTATTTTGGAAATTAAAAAAGATTTTAATCGATAAAAATACATTTCTAGACAAGGTGACACTGCGGTCAGCTAGGAAGGGGAACTTGTAGTCCCCTTCCATGACTCATATTGATTTAAGATTTGATTAGATTTTTGTGATTTAAAATGACCCCAAATAAGATTTATACAGAGATTGCTATGATTAGCATTTCAACAGAAATTCCTTGTCCATTTTAATCTCTTGAGAAAATGATACACATAATCTTATTCATTGAGACGTGACTTAATTAATCTCGATGAGGGATTGTGCTGCTTCCCTTATTTTCAAGGGGAAAGACTTTGAGAGACACAGAGACCATAAAAGTCTCTTGCAAGTGCCCTACTCCATACGAAACTACTTCTTTTTTGTCATATTGTGCATTAGTTTTATTTTTTTCTTTCTTTCTCATGCGGAAGTGTCCATCATCCGCTTAAAATTCTGTGTTTTAAATGATACCAACAGATTATTACAAGATAAACACAGAGATAAAGAGAGGTTTTGAAAGACTTTCTCCATATTCAGAGAGTCACTAGGGTGTATTATTTTATATATGAAAGTTTACAAATATAGATTGGATACGTTGCAATCGAGAATGGAAAACAATAATTCTATAAGAGAATCCTAGAGCTATAAGGAAGCTCTACAGCTGGTGTGATCCATATCTCTTTGGATATGATTATACTTTCCATGTGAGTCAGATTTATCAGTTGACATTTCCCCGCAAGTTGATGGTACTTGTGGAAGCAACTTGGATCTTAAGAATTGAAAGCGAGGTGTTGATAATGCTTTTGTAAAGACGTCTGTGGTTTGATTAGTGGTGGAGACGAAAGAAATGTTTAAATCGCCTTGAACCACGCATTCACGGACAAAGTGATAATTGACTTCGATATGTTTGGTGCGAGCATGGAATATTGGATTCGCAGTCATATATGTAACACTGATATTGTCACATAGTAATTTAGGATGAGATGATAGAAAAATACCCAAATCTCAAAGGGTATACTGAAGCCAAATGGTTTCAGCTATCATGCCTGCTAGAGGACGATATTCGGCCTCGACACTAGAACGGGAAAATGTGTTTTGTTTCTTACTACCCCAAAGATGAGGTTGTGCCCAAGAAAAATACAAAATCCAGTTGTGGAGCGACGATCATCAATGTTGCTTGCATCTGAGAAAGCAGTAAGATCAAAGGAGGGAGAGGGTCATATAGTTAAGCCTTGTCCGAAGGCTCCTTTTAATAGCGCAAGATACATTTTGCAGCAGTCAAGTGAGTGCTTGTTGGTTGATGCATGAACTGGCATGTCTGATTAATGACATAAGTAAGATCCGTTCGTGCAAGGGAAGGTATTGAAGATGTAGAACCTTGGAACCGAGTTCATTGTACGATGAACAATGTCAGTAAATGATGCCCTTATAGGGTATGTGTAAAGGCCTAAGGCCTTCCATTTTGTTCTTGGTATGAAGGTGAGTCAGGTGAAGGGTTTTAGGTGAGTGTGTTGAGTCTCAAAAAGAGAGTATAAGTATACTCTAAGTGGGTAAAAGCAATGGCATAAAATACCCTAAGCTTTTAATGGGTTGTAAGTAAATGGTGCTATTGCGCAAGGCATAAAGAGGTCGAGGCCTCTCATGCATATTGGTGTGAATTCAACAATCACTGAGGTGGGTTACAAACCTATGGGTAACGATTCATGAGGTATAAGTGGGGTGTTGGACCCAAAGGAAAAGAGTGTGAAAGCACTCGAAATGTTCTAGGTGTTGAAGAGGTATGTTTAGGCATTACCCTCAAATTTATGAAGCTCTAGTTTAGTCACCGCTTATCGGAATTGAGTGATTCTTAAAATTTTGGGAAGGTATTGAAACCCTCTTTGAGGTTCATGTATACCATTTTTCTTGATTTTGAGTCGGGGTTGAGTTAAAAGTTGGATTTCGAAAATCGGGTCTGCTGCAAATCTGGGTTTATGAAATTTATTTCCAGACCAGTTGTCTTTAGAGCCAATTTAGGTAATTAAAAACTCAAAATTAGGATTTGTTTATTAGAATAAAAATTTTTCTCTTTTGAAAGAAGAATCCAACACAAATTGAATCATCAAAAGCCGATAAGGAAGTCAAAAGTTATGGCCAAAATACGAAAGTGTAAAAATCTGGAAACTTTCTGCCCCAGGTATGAACGATAGTAATTGACCTACGAACGATCGTAGCGGCGCTACGAATGATCATAGAGTGGCTACGATCGATCGTAAAGCCCCAAAAATGCTGAAAACCTTCTGGACAACCTACAATCGATCGTAGGTGCACGAAACAACTTTTTTGGGTGCTTGATTTTGGGGTTTTCACTCCTTGGCCTATAAATAGGAGATCTTTTGGGGGGTTTTGGTTTACCCTAAACCTAAAGGGAGTTCTTAGAAGGAGAGGAAGACATAGAAGAGATTTGGGAGAAAAAGGGGATGAAATCTAGGGTTCCAAAAGAGGGGTTTTGGATTGAAGATCGAGTGGATCCTAATCAAGGTTTGGGGATCTTCCACAAGCTTGGATCTCGCTACCCCGGCCATTGGAGCATGGATCTCGATCCTTAAGCTTGGATTTCTCTTCTACAAGCTTCCTCAAGCTTTTTCAAGCCTTGGATCAAAGAGATTTTTATCCTCTAAGGTAACTACACTTCACTACATAGTTTGTCATAAACCATATTGTAAATCAATATAAAAGTGGGATTTGTGATGTGAACTATGTTGGGATGCTTCTATGCCTTAGAATAAAGAATGAAAATGGTATATTATTATTCAAAGATGAAAAGCATATTAAAATACATAATTTTTGAGAAAAATCCAAGAGGAAAACTATATGTTTCAATGAAATGGAATTATGTGAACTATGTCTATATGGGCCTATTGCTATGGATAAAAACGTGAAATATGGGATATATGTAAAGTGTTTCTTTTGTCTACCATGCTAGTCACAATTGATTATGCGCACGTGTATTATATGATCAAGTTTTGTCATATGCGTATGTGTAAAATAAGTGAGAATTTAAGTGTGTGCGTGGGAGGATGCAAGTGGACTCCACTCCTTGTAGGGTGGGCATTAGTCATTCGGTCCCAAAGAGAAACAATATGTGCAAATACCAATAGGGGGGATACTAGTGGACTCCACTCCTTGTAGGGTGGGCATTAGTCATTCGGCCCTAAAGAGAAATAATATGTACAAAGATACCAATAAAGAGGTTAATGATTCATGTACATGTGTATGTGAGATGTAGCTAATGGACTTTACTCCTTGTAGGGTAGGCATTAGTCAAGTGCAAGTGTACGCTAGTTGCCTCTACTCCTTGTAGGGTAGTCAGTAGTCATGTGTAAGTGTACCCTCCCATAAAAAGATATGTGTAAAAGATGTGTGCAAAAGATATGTGTAAAAAGCCATGTGAAAAGAATACATGTTTTGCAAAGTATCACATACTTGTGTTTAAAAAGAGGGTTTTCCGTATGTGTTTCAGTGCATGTGTACTCTATAAACTGCCTATTGAAATCATGTGATACTACAACATAATATTTAGCGGTTTTTAGACACTGAGTATTCCATGCTCAACCGAAATTGTTACTTCGGCAGGTCATGTTGATGAGCATGCTCTTGAGCGTTGGATTGAGGAGGAGTACTTCGAGCCGGAACCCACCATGGATCATTATCATCATCAGGATGATAGAGCACTAGATAGGCAGCTTTATTCAGACTATTGGTGAGAGTGGTGAGGGAGAGATTACGTGTATTTTGATGGGTGCGCTTGTCCACTCTTGTTTTGTTTGTATTTTTGTACAAATTTGGAGTATAGTCATATGTATAGAAAGAAAAATTAAGTTCACACTTTCGCATTGCTTTGCTTCCACAATTATTTCATTTCCACTATAGTGTGCCTTGTACATTTTGTCGGATGGTTGACAGGTTATAACAGTGAACAATACGAATGGTGGCAGGCTTGACCACTGGACTAAACGTTCCAGTGTAATCAAACCCATGTTGTTGTGAACAACCCTTGGTAACCAAGCGGGCTTTGTAATGCTCTAATGTGTCATCCGCATGTTGCTTGACCTTGTATACCCATTTGCAACTAACAATGTTCATATCGGGGCAAACATGAACCAATGACCATGTTTTATTACGAAGAAGAGCATTAAATTCTTCTACCATAGCAGCCCTTCATGAAGGATGTTTGTGTGCTTGAGTGAAGCATGTCGGTTCAGAGGGCCTGAGTGAAAGCTGCCCTAGCAACGCAATGGGTAGAAGATGTTGAGTCAAGAGCCAAGCTTTTGGAACTCTCGTTCCATCCCATAGTCTTGTCAGTAGTAGGAGCATGTGGTAGATTGGACGGTGGTAGAACTATTGATGGTGATGAGGGCAAATCAACATTTAATTCAGTAGTAGGAGCATGCAGTAGATCGGACGGTGGTAGAACTATTGATGATGATGAGGCTGGATTTGGCGGGATCAATGGTGGAGGAGACTCAGATGATGATGCAGTAGGAGGAGGTGGCACTAATAGTGGAGATGACAGAGTAGACATTGAAGTAGGATCCAACGGCATGGGCAACTCATTGCATGTCCTTGAAGGTCAGACAATAACAAATAGTAGGGCAGCACCTGCATTGTTTCTGAGAGGCACTGTCGTGGCAGTAGGCAAAGACTTAGATGCATCTTGAGTAGTGGGAGCATGAGGTTGTGAAGCAGCAGCAGCAGCAGATGAATGTGTGATAATAGGGAAGTGATCAGTAGCATGGGGCTGATTAGCATGATGGCGAGACGTGCAACGTGGAGGAGACATGACGGGTATGAGCCTTGCTATGAAAGGAGATGAAGGAGAAGTAGTTGGCCTGCACATTAAAGAAAATGGGAACACGGATTCATTAAACTTCACATGGTGAGAAATGTAGACTTGTCTTGAGCATGGATCGGGCTATAGCCGATGAAGATGCATCGAATCGACTTGGGACTGAACTTGTCTCGTTGAGACGAACCAATGAATGGAAAACATTCACTACCATAGGCCTTTAAGAATGTGTAATCTGGTTTGCGACAAATATACATTCAAATGGAGAAATGTGTTGAAGAATATCGGTAGGTAATCTGTTAATCAGAAGTACAACGGTGGTAAATGCCTCAAGCCAATAATTCTTAGGCAAGCCACCTTGTGAAAACGACACATTTCCTGTTTCAACTATATGTCGATGTTTCCATTCAACGATACCATTTTTCTCCGGTATGTATTTGCAAGAGAGACGATGTTGGATACCATGAGATTCAAGAGTTGTAGAAAATGCACGGTTAACAAACTCCCCACCGCCATCACTTTGTAAAATTTTAATCTTTGTAATTTTACCAAAATACACTTGCTAATTAAATTCTGAGATTTAGAATTGCTACAAGGCTAGACAACAAAATAAAGTAGCTAATGCCTTGAGCAAGAGGGACTTCCTTCTTGTTACCTTCAGAAATGAGGTTGTGGGGTTTGAGTATTTGAAGGATCTATATATAGATGATGAAGAATTCAAGGAAAAGTGGGCACATTGCATGATAGGGTAGCCGGGTTCTGGCGAGTTCCATATACATGTCGGTTACCTTTTTCAAGGAAATCATTTATGTTTACCCAAAATTTCTCTTCGAGAAAATGTTGTTAGAGAACTTCATGGAGGAGGACTAGGAGGTCACCTAGGACGAGACAAGACAATAGCCAAGTCGAGGAACGATACTATTGGCCTCAACTAAAAAGAGATGTCAAAAATATGTGCAACGACATTATACTTGCCAAACATCTAAGGGCCAAGCACATAATACTGGTCTCTAGACGCCGTTGCCAGTGTCGGATGTTCCTTGAGAGAATCTATCTATGAACATTGTGTTGGGTCTTCCATGGACCCAACGAGGTATAGACTCTGTTTTTATAGTGGTTGACAGGTTTTCTAAGATAGCACACTTCATATCTTGTAAAAAGACATCGGATGGCACGAAGGTTTCCAATCTATTTTTCAGGGAGGTGGTTCACTTGCATGGGTGCCTAAGAAAATTACTTTTGATCGTGATAACAAGTTTCTCAGTCACTTTTTGTAGACACTTTGGAAGCAATTCAATACGTCGTTACAGTATAGTAGCACATGTCACCCACAAACAGATGGCCAAACAAAATCAGTGAACAAAACTTTTAGAAACACCCTAAGGTAATTATCCAGTGATAAGTCGAAACAGTGGGACTTGGCCATCGAACGTGTCGCCCACAAATAGATGGCTTCCTCAGCGGCATCATCCAAGATCTCAGCGTCTTCCTCTTTACTTGCTATCAACGTTCTAAATATTGGAAACGCAACACTGATAGAGCTTGACAGTACCAACTACCTTCTCTGGTTCAACCAGATGGAACCGATCCTCTACTCTATTGATCTCATGGGTTATGTTGACGACACCATACCTCAACCTCCTAAGTTCATCAAAGATCAATGTGATTCATTTGTGGCAAATCCTGATTTCATCCAATGGTGATGCACAAATAAATATCACAATAGCCTCATCAATTCCATGCTCACTCTGGGCGTTTTTATGCAAATCATTGGTCTGTGCTCTTCCCGTACCATCTAAAACTCGTTAGCTTCCACTTTCGCCAATCACTTGCAAGCCCAAGCGATGCATCTCAAAGTTCAGCTTCAAACGATGAAGAAGGATACTTCTTCCATCATTGACTATCTCCACCATCTAAACACTATGTCGGACACCAAGGCGGCTATCCAACAACGCGACCCTGATCTTCTCCTCTATGCCTTGGGAGATTTAGGCATGGATTCTGTGTCTTTTGTTACTGTAGTCACAAATTGTGTTGAAGCAATTACATTTACTGACCTTCATTCCCGTTTGCTCAGCAATGAGCAACGTTTGCTTCATATGTAGCCATCATCTACAAATGCTTCATCTGTTGCAACTTTTGCTGCGGGTCAATACTCTAATCCCTGTGGTTGTGGTCGAGGCTGTAACTATGATGATCGTTGCAACTATGGCAACTGTGGAAGGGGCCACAGAGGACGTCCCAGCTCCTCCAACTTTGGTCATCAACAACGCCAATCACAACAGTGTTTTAACTCTCCACCACGTCACCCTTGTTTCCAAGATCCGTGTCAAATTTGTGATAAACCTTGTCACATTGCTACACAATGCTATTGCCTTCCTCAGAACTTTCCAGATGCTAGTCTCCATCACTTCTTTAATGGTTTATCTATGTCAGAGCTGGATGATCAGTGGTATCTGGATACGGCTTGTCGAATCGATAAGATTTTGGTAGTTGCAGCGGCAAGAACCTGATATTCAGCCTTTGTGTTTGATCTAGAGACGATAGGTTATTTCTTTGTGTTCTAGGAATCAAGTTTGGATCGAGATAAATGCATAAATCAGTAGTGGTTATTTGATCATCAGGGTATCCTGCCCAATTGCATCAAAGAAGGCTGAGAGCTCAACGGAGGTACTTGGTCAAAAGAGGAGACCGTGGCCAACAGTACCTTTGATGTAATAGAGTATTCACTTAATAGCTATAACGTGGATATCAGTAGGTTTATGCATAAACTGACATGCCTGATTGACCACATAGGTAAGATCAGTACGGGTACGAGTGAGAAACTATAATGCCCCCACAATGCGACGATATGAAGATAGCACCATGGTGAAGGGAAAGCTTAGACCAGCGGAGATAGGGGTGAGGCATGGTTTAGCACCAATCATATCATATTTTTGAAGTAAAAATAATGAGTATTTATTTTGAGTGAGATGTAACCTAGTCTTGGTGTGAGATACTTCCATCCCAAGAAAAAAATGGAGATCACCAAGGTTGGTCATGGAGAAAGTTTGCTTGAGTCGGGTAATAAATCTCTGGAGAACAGTATCTTGATCACCGGTAAGGATAATATTGTAGAACCCCGGAACTTTTCATGGGTAATGAATAGTGTTTTCATGGCCAAATGACCTTCCACGTATTGAATTTGATATTTTACGAGAAAATAGGTGATAGCGATCCATGTGCAGCATAAAGAAGGGGTTTAGCACCCTAAGGAAGATGAAAACAAGACTTTAAACCACCCCAAGGGAGACTGTAGGTGAAAAAGGAGAAAACTGGGATTTGACGATTGATCGCAGTATGGCGACGATCGATTGTCACACTTGCGATCGATCGTCATTAACCTAAAGACCTGGGCAACTCACTGGAATTTGGACGATCGATTGCCCGGAACCCAGAAATCGGGGTAACTTACTGGAGTGTGGACGATCGATCGTCATCGCGAAAAAAAAAAAATTTTAACATGCAGAAATAAGGGTTTTACCTTTGAGCTTATAAATAGAAAGTCATTTGGGGGTTTGGGGGTTTAACCTAAACCTAAAAAGGAGAGAAAGGAGAGGAGAGATTGGGAGAACCCAAAGAAGAGGGTTTGCATCTATGATCAAGAGGAGCTCTAGTCAAGCTGGATCCCCCATCAAGCAAGGATTTCTCCATTTTTCAAGGTGGTGTTCTTCCTCAAGCTTGGGACTCCAAATCAAAAGGGTTTTCTTCAAGATAGGAGTTAATCCTCAAGGTTAGTACACCTTCCTAATTAACTTGGTAATAACCTAGATTTCCTTTAAAGAATGCTTATGGATTGATCTTAGATATTTCATTTTCTTGAAATGCTTTAATTTCCCAAAATAAATAAGATAAAATAATGGTTGTGGATGTATGGATGGATGGTGGCTGAGGCGATTGAATGCCATGTGAATGTGGATATGTTGTATGATGAAAATGGTGGAAGGGCAATGTACACATAATGAACACACTCTATGTGTTTATTGATATATTGAACTTAAAAACATGAACGAAATGTTATGAAGAGGTTGCATGTCAAGTGTTTGATGAAATGCATGAATGAAGACTAAACTAAGACAATGAAAACATGATTTAGAGGTTTCTCCCCAATTGGTAAATTTGAATGAAATGCTCTATATGTTACTTCAAAACTCACATGTTTAGGGGATTATAGAAATGCTATATGATGTTATCATTTATGTCACCATGATATCACCAATGGTTATGCATGCATGAACATATGACTATGATTTCCACAACTTGTTACACACAAGCATGGATATACGTGTGAACCGAGGTTTTCTCATAAGTGCTAAGAATAGAGATGATAAGTGAAACTCATAAGGGATTTCACGTACAATCTCATACGCATAATTATGGTAGATTGCCAAGGAGGTTTGGTAACCCCGGTTCAGGGTGCTAACCTCTTGTTCACAAGTAAATGGAACATCAAGGAAGTTGGTAGCCCCGATTAACGGTGCTAACCTCTTGCTCACAAGTAAATGGAACGTCAAGGAGGTTGGTAGCCCCGGTTAAGGGTGCTAACCTCTTCCTCACAAGTATATTGGATTGTCAAGGAAATTGGTAGCCCAAGGTTGTGCGGGTGCTAATCTCTTACTCACAAGAAGGTCTCACAAGTATAGTAGATTGTTAAGGAGGTTGGTAGCCCAGGGTTGTGTGGGTGTTAACCTCTTGCTCACAAGAAAAGCTCACAAGAAAATCTCACAAGAACTCACAAGATCTCACAAGAAATCTCACAAGAACTCACAAGAATCTCATAAGGAATCTCACAAGATTCATAAGCTTATAAGAACTCGGAAGAACCATAGATGGTGTTTTACTTTCATGATAAATATGATGTAAAGAATGATTTTGCATGTCGCTTTAAGAATGATTTATGAACTGTATTCTTCAAGTACTTGCCTATGATATTATATTTGTTATTACTATGGTTAGCTAGGAGCTTGTACTCGCTGAGTATTCCATACTCAGTCGTACTTTTATGTCGGCAGGTACACGGGTCCCTTTTGACATTTGTGCTCCGGGTCCTTGGGTTGAGGAGAACTATGGCGAGGAGGAGCCCTTTGTAGATCCAGTAGTGGAGCCCCAGGTGGAGGCGGGGGACTTAGATAGCTGGCCATTCCCTGAGGACTATTGAGAGGGAGAGAGAATAGTATGACTTTTGTATTTTGATAGGTGAGCTTGTCCACCTTTACAGTTTATATTTTGTATAAAACTTGGAATACTGGTCATATATATATAGAAAGAAAAAAAAAGTTGTTTAATGTTTCCGCATTGTTTTAGCTTCCGCACTCTGTATCATGTCTTTATTATAGTATGTGTTATCTTGTTTATTACAGGATGGTTTGCCAGGTTAAATATAGTCTCACCTAAAGTCTCACCTAACTCATAGGAGGGATTTTGGGGCACGACAAATATCATCAACATAGAGAAGAAGAATAAGGGTACCTTGATCGCGATGATAGATAAACATCGATGAATCTGAGGCATTGCAGTGAAACCGAAATCTAAAAGGAAGGTGCTGAAGCGTGTAAACGAAGCCCGAGGGGCTTGTTTCAAACCATAGATGGCTTTGTGTAAGTGACATACATGATGAGGAGAATCTATTGAGACAAACCCTAGGGGTTGTTTCATATACACCTCCTCATGGAGAGTGCCATGGAGGAAGGTATTTTTATCATCGAGCTAGCGAATCTTCCAACCTCTGCCAACAACAATGGAAAGGACGAGGGAGATGGTTGTCGGTTTGACAACTCGACTAAAGTCTCATGTAGTCAACACCGGCCTATTGGCTGTAACCTTTAGTGACCAGTCTGGTTTTGTAGCGCTCAATCTGACCATCAACACGATGTTTGATTTTATAAACCTAACGATGTCCGACAAGATTTATACTCGGGTTAAAAGAAACCAAAGACAAAGTCTGGTTGGAAAGAAGAGCTTTGAACTCGTCGGCCATAGTTGTTTGCCAACGTGGATCCTTTGAGGATTGACTAAAGAATGATGGTTCAAGAACATAGTCCTGAAGTTGAGACATAAAAGGAATTGGTAGAGGGTGCTTAGTGGTGGTCCATGCTCGCAGTGGTGGAAGGGTGCCATTGTGACTCCGAGTGTCATAACGATGCAAGGGAGGTGAAGATGGTAATGGTGGAAGAACAACATCAAAATTAATCTTGGGCTAAGATATAGGAGATGGAGAAGATGAAGTCACTAGAGCAGATAACGTGGACCCAGGTGATAACGCTGGAGTGTATGTGGGGGAGACCGGGTGGTTTAGTGACGGCTCGTGAGGCTCGGGCTGGCATAGGTCAAGGTCTGGAGAAGCAATCGTATCCTGTAATGAGAGAGGAGCAGGTTGATCTAGCACAGGGGGATGATAAAGCGGATCAGGTGGGTCGACAATGAGAGTGGGCAGATCCATTCACATGTCCTTGTCGGGCTTGTAAAGTTCAATAAAGGGAAAAGAGGTTTCAATAAATGCAACATGTCAGGGATATAAAAATACGGCCCACGGAAGGGCTGAGACACCGATATCCATTGTGCTTTGGGCTAAAACTAATAAAGACACATCAAACCAATTTGGTGCTTAGCTTATCAGTGCATTGGGGTCCGAGAAGCAGAAAACAGGCACAACCAAATGTGCAGAGGAGACCATACTCAGCTGGGCGACCAAATAATTTTGCATAGGGACTCAACCCTTGAATAATAGAACTCGGCATCCGATTTATCCAAAACACTGCATGGGCAAAAGTATCAAAACAATAACATTTAGGCCTTTTACTATGGTGAAACAGGGTATTTCTAGTCTTAACAATGTGCATGTGCTTCCGTTCTGTTCCACCATTCAGCTCGGGTGTATAGGGGCTGGATACACAATGAATAATACCACTATTATGTAACACAAAAGTAAACTGAGAGTTACAGAACTCGCCACCCCCATCAGTTTGAAAGAATTTTATTTCTTGAGAAAATAAATTCTCAACCATATTCCAAAAATTTGTAAAACAGGAGAGAGCATCAGTACTCTTCTATCGTAATGGATAAATCTTGAAGTTTCTTGCTTTTATTCAAAATACATTTTAAGCAATTAAAATAGTGAAAAGAGTTCCTAGAAATATCAAGTAGAGAATTATCAACTAAGAGTCTACGTAAGACTGTAGAGGAGGGATGTTCAAATTGCCTATGCCATGTCTCAAGAGTTGTTTATTGCCCAAAAAAGACTTTCCTAGTAGCCAATGATCGTGTAGAGATGGAGTACATGTCACCATTAGTTGGGTCATCGAGGAGTATTGTCCCTATTTGAAGGTCCTTGATTGCAAATCCACAAAGATAGAAAACAAAGCATCAATCATTATCGCGAGATACTCGAGATACTCTAATAATCTTGTTGTTTGCCTCAGATTCATCTAATAAACCAAACATGACCTAAATTTTGAGAGAATGCTAAATTAACTTGAATAGAATAGATTTTCCATAAATCTAAATTCATTAACTTTGATAGAAAAGATATTTCTTGATAAACTTGGATAATTTACATTGACCCTAAATAGGGTTTATATAGATTTAACAAGATGAACTTTTATGAAAAGTAAATCAACCTAATCTAATCATACCTAATCAAATCTAATCTACCCTTGATTGATGCTAGTCTAATATTGTGATGAGATACACATACACTTGATGATATAGTGTATCTCATTCATCTTATTACAATACTCTTCTATATTCTCTAATATTCCCCCTCAAACATATGGGGATTGAAAAATCTCCACATGTTTGTTTCTAGTAGAAATCCGTTTGACACATCTTGATCTCCACTTGACACTATTGGATCTTCATTGTGTGCTTGGTTGATCTACATGTCATGATGTTTGTTGCTTTAAATTGTGTGCTATAATGCGTCCACATTTGAGTACCCTGGATTTGTTGCCATGTCGTGAAGAAGGGGCCTCTAACGGGCCTAAAAAATGGGCCTATGGGCCAAGAAAATCGGCATTTAAAAAGACTTGGAATGGGCCTCTATGGGCCAAAGATACGAGCCTCTTGGGCTTGATTAATTGATCTACATGGATCAATGAAGATGAGCCTCTATGGGGGAGAAAAATGTGCCTCTAACGGGCTTGAGCCTGAAATTAGGCTGAAAAGGGTCTCCATGGCCTGAGTTGGTTCACTCAACTTTTCTCTTCTTTGTTTTTTTTTTTTTTTGGGTAGGGGGGCATCTTGGTTGAACGTATGAAAAATAGTAGATAAGTGATAAGAGGCCACGACAATGTAAGCAACGATAGCAACTCTTCTTCTTCTTCTTTGCAAGTAGGCGATGACTAAGCAATCTCCAAGTAAAAGACGTAGGCAGAGAGACCAAGCACCCAACCATCTTCTTTCCTACACATGTGGTGGGAGGTAGAGGATGAGCACATGCTATGTGTGCCTGCAACCAAAATGGGTGCCTTGACAAGGGTCTTCACTATTTAAGGTGCATGAATCAAGCTCGACATGTCAAGGATTGAGCACTAGGAGGTAACCGTGCATGGTCCGTCTTCTGAACTGTGCAGATACATGGGATGAGGCACATAAGTGCATTGAGACAATGGCATTGAAGCCTTGTTTGGGGTTCTCTCCTTCACAAGGATGTAGAACTTGTAACCCATGTTGATGGCCTTGATGCTCATGTTGATGAAGGCCTTGTGCTCACATCCAAAGGGACATGCTGAGATTACGCGCCAGACTTTTTTTTTTTCAGAAACAGCCTAACAACAGCAAAGATCTTGTAGCAACATCAAAAGCTTTTGATTGCAAAACCGAGAAAAATAAAAAAACAAGGATTGACGAGTAGAGAGGTTTAGGCCCGGCGGGCGGCAAGCGGTGCCACCCGCCGGCAAGGAAAATCAATAGGATTGAAATCAAATCAAGGTCCGATCGACCCGCTCTGATACCATGATAGAAAAGATATTTCTTGATAAACTTGGATAATTTACATTGACCCTAAATAGGGTTTATATAGATTTAACAAGATGAACTTTTATGGAAAGTAAATCAACCTAATCTAATCATACCTAATCAAATCTAATCTACCCTTGATTGATGCTAGTCTAATATTGTGATGAGATACACATACACTTGATGATATAGTGTATCTCATTCATCTTATTACAATACTCTTCTATATTCTCTAATAAACTTTTACACTGCCATGATTAGTCGTTTATGTGTTAATCAAATCTCCCCATCCCAAAGATCCTCTAGGGACTTGTAAGGACCTTCATCTGAGACAATTTCCAGTGCAGGAAATCCTTTATGCTGTGGAATAAGTTCGATCTTCTGCAACTCTTCTTGACTTAATGTCCAGTCAAAGATTTCAAGGTTCTCTTTAATTCTCTCTTTCTTAAAGCTCTTCACCAGTACACTCACCCCATGATGAAAAACCCATCTCAAACAAACCTACACATGAGAAAGTAAAAATGTATTATCATGAACCTGTGGTCAATTATACCTTGTGGTCTCCATACTAATAAAATTCTCCATTTTTTCAATACATAGCAAATAAGGTATGGCTTTTTCATCAAACAATTTTTTCAAGAATTATTCACGACTTTTTAAAGAGGTCATTAATTTTCTTGGAATTAATATGAAGTATTTGCTATATGTTTTTAAAAAATTGCAAATAAGTATCTAATATATACCCTTGGGTTAGTAATTATTTTTACGTAATTAGTAATTAATTTTATCTTTCGTTTTCTCGACTTCTCCAAATCATGTTGAATTTTTTTCACCATCTTTCTCTAGCCAAGTAATTGCGAAACTTAGAATTAATTACTATGGTAGAGGTGGAGACCACCAAAGACATTGTTTCACATGGCTCATAACTCTTTTATCCTATTCATTCAACAAGTGGGGCTGCTACAGATCAATGATCTGATGACTGTGTTGAATGTAGAGGTGGAGCATTTATATAGGTTCTTGGACCTTCGTTTTGTAATTATACCCTTAGGTTAATAATTCATTCAAAATTAACTAATTGCTGTAAAAAAAAATTACTCACGGAACAATTCTAGCCATATGATGAAGTTTTACTTATTAAAGAATGAAAATTTCATTGGGAGGTTTTGTTGGGCTGGGCTGGAGTAAGAGAGTACTAGTTTCACCTGAGCAACAGTCTTTTCTCTTGCCTTGGCAATCTCTTTTAGCACCTCACATTCCATAACTTGGTTAGTACCCCAGGGGGCATCTTTGGCTCCCAAAGGAGAGTAAGCTGTGATATGAATACCCTTTTCCTTGCAGAACTCTCTCAGTTTCTTCTGCCGCCAAAGTGGGTTCATCTCCACCTTAAAAAAAATTAAAAGACTTCAATAGTCGTCATCTGCTCATAATTCATAACCAACGAGGGGTTGGGCTAGTGGCCAAGACCACACCTCAAGAAGCGGAGGTCTTGAGTTTGAGTCCCTTCCCCTTGTTGGCCACCCTTCAGGATTTATCCTGGCTTAACCGGTTGTGTGGAATAAGAGGATCTGCACAACCCGAGGGACTTAGTCGGGTGCTCTAAGAGGCCCGGATACCCTGGTTCCAAAATAAGAAATAACAGAAGAAGACTCACTTGATTCACAGCCGGTGGGATCTTTGCGACGGCAAGTAGTTTCTCGAGCTTCTTGCAAGAGAAGTTACTGACTCCAATGGATTTCGTGAGGCCGAGCTTCTGACACTCCTCCATGGCTTCCCACACAGACTTGAAATCCATGGGGAGTAGGTCTTCCTTCTTAAAAGGAACTACTCGTTCCCCAGGCTTCAAGCTCACAGGTAAATGAATGAGATAGAGATCAATGTATTCCAGTTGAAGATTCCTACATAGAAAGAATAGTAACAAAATCTATTATTCAGAGGTGGACGTAGCAAAAGTAGCAATATCCAAAGAAGTATGATAAAAGTTGTTAGGCCTGGCTTTACTGGAGAGTCTGTCGGAGCGCAGGCAGGACACGGTCGTGGTGTGCGTCGGTGCACCATAGTTTGGAAGTGATGAAAAGCTCGTCTCGTGATTTGATGGACCCAAGACGTATAGCTTCGCCGAGAGGCTTCTCCGACTGGTAAACGGCAGCGGTGTCGAAGTGGCGATAACCGAGTTCAATTGCATGGAGAATTGATAATTTCATGGCTTCCGAAGCAACGAAGGGATACACGGCCGTGCCCATTCCCAGTAGGGGAATGGGTCGGACGCCTGAACCCAAAGGGACTTCTGGAATGCTTCCCATCTCCAATGCTCTATGAAATACAATTCCCACATCTCTTCTCTCTCTTATAAGAAGATATTGTTGGAACGTAATGGCCGTAGGTCCTCCAAAGGCATACAAGTGGTTATGTTTAGCGGTTCTTGGGGCCACTATCCTTGTCGTGTACTTGGGAAAGCTGGTCCAACACTCTTAACTTGAAAGTTAGGCTTTAGAGGATTGCTATCCCCAATCCCATTTTAGAGTTCGGATGGGCAACAGCGTGCCTGAAAATCAAGGATCCTATATTCAACAAGGTAGGCTCCACATCAACAGAGAGGGCCCACTTATTTTTTTTTTTATGCGCAATCGGACAACAGCACAATAATTAGCATTATCCCAACTCACATATCATGCAGAGATGTTTAATACTTGGGGAATGCTAGCCCCAGATTCCCACTTCCTCACTTTCTCTCCTAAACAGACGCGTGTCATTTTAATACGTGCAGAGATGTTTAATACGTGCGTGCCTATCAAAAAGTAAGGAAAAAGGAGATGGAATCACAGTAAATTGCGATTGAACTCAGGGAGAGTTCAATCGCACCCATAGGTCAACACGTGTCATTTTAAACCAAGCTTTCAACCTCCCACCACTTTTGTCTTCTTCTACATATCACTCTCTCAGACTCTCTCCAAAGTCTAAACGATGTCTACACTTCAGGCATCCCTGTTCCTTCACAAAAGAAGGTAACAAGTTTCATGTTTTCTTAGGTCCCTCTTTTTGGGTTTTTTTTTTTTTTGGTAATTACTCACTTTTTCTCACCACCCCAGCAAAATCCTGCAGCCTCAATCACAGATATGCCTTCATGTTGCAATAACTGGTTTTGCATCTTCAAATCCTTTATCCTAAAAAAATTAAGCAATGTAATGAAAGCTTCTCTGTTAACAGCCAATCGTGGTGGGTGGTTGAAAGCTTCTCGTCGAACCCCAACCCCAAAAATGAAAAAAAAAAAAAGGAATTGCTCATGGTCGCTGTTAATGGGGTTTTTCGAGATGAAGCGGGCTATTGTTATTTTGCCGTTAATGGAGGTGATCGCTCATTGTCACCGGCACGGCGTTGCTCACCAAGAGAGGGTCTTTTTCCGGGTGCTTTTGCAAAGGGCGATCGATATGGGGGATTGTTGAGATGTTGTATGGGGAATAAAATAGGGAAGAAGGGATTTGACGAGAGATGAAGTGAGCGAGAGATTGATAATAAAACAATAAAACAGGGGAAATGAAAACCAGTAGAGTGCGGGAGAGAGAGAAAACTACAGAGAAAATGTTCTCTCTGTATATCCGTACTCTTTGTATTAAATGTAAATGAGGTTCTTTTATAATTTATAAACAATAAGGGGAGATCTTAAAAATAAATGGTTGTTGAAGCTTTAACCGGCTGCAAAAGCAGCCGGGTGAGGTGACTCTACGTGTCGGTTTTGTGGGGAAAGTGAGAAAGTCAGGAAACTGGGGCTAGCACTCCCCCTTAATACTTTAACACGTTAAAAAATAGAAAATTTATGACATATGTAGCCACCAAGTTTGAAAGATTTGCGACTGAGATTTGCGCTAGCAAACTGAAAGCATATAATCTGTGTTATTTAGTGTGGCATTCCTGTTTTCTTAGTATTTAAAGATCGGGATTTCCTATACAATTGTTACAACTCTTAAATCCGTACAAGGCAAGAGATCTTGGCTTTTGAACCTTCATGAACACTGGGACGGCCACACCAAATATCGCGGAGGATATGGTTCCAGCAAAATCTTAGGCTCTATTGAGTTCGCACACGGCCTACACTGTTGTCGTTGGTGTCTTAATAACAATGGACCATCTCAACCTTTGCCCAAATTGGAATGAATGAATTTGTGGTCTAAAGATATATGGATAAGGAACATGCCACGTTACTATTGGGTGCCATGCGAGGACCACACTCTGATCTCTATTAATAATGAGAGCAATGGTTCTCTCCACGGGTGAGAGGGAACTATCTCTACTCGCTCCCACATAGCCACCTCTTCAACTCAGCATGAACTCAGGTTAAAGATTTTAACCCTGTGGTTAAATTTTTTTATTTTTTTTTATTAAAAACCAAGGGCAGATGTGTGAACCCTAAGGGTGACTGAATCTTAACCATGATTAAATAGAATTAAAAGGGAGGACACGTGGCAAGAAAGGTGGAGCCAAGACACACCTTCTTGCGTCACGGACCGAGGAGGTGATTATTTTCCTGGCCTGGGAAAGATCCTTTTTTCCAGTGGAAAACAATGGGTGAGAGTTTATTAATGAGCATTCTGCCCTCTATCCCTCTATTAATAAAGGGCCTCAAAAAAGGTCCTTTGATTCGGTGGAAAATAATGGGTAAGAGTGGGATGGGATTTGATCGGACGGTAGCCAGACCAAAACCATTCGGTGATGGGGTTGATGTGGAACATGTGGTGATAAAAAGGGGAGAAGATATCAAATGGAGAAGCCAAAAAGCGGGGGGGGGGGAAATTAAATTATTTTTCCCCTTTTTATCGCCTGGATGGTTTTGGTTTGGCTATCGCCACATCAAATCCCATCCAGGTAAGAGTATATAAATGAGGAAAATAGTAAACGTACCGGGGTTTTCATTATGTAACGAAATGTGCTGTCCCAGCGGTCTATGCCCCACTTTAAATATTCACCAACTGAGGTTAAGATTAACTCACTCTTAAGGTTAAGCGATCCAACTTTGATTTTTCAAAAAAAAATAAACTTTAATTTAATTAGGCTTATTCAGGGTTAAAGGGGTGTTAAAAGGGATATGAGGACACGGGTAAGTTAATCACTGCTCAATGAATGAGCACTCTGCCCTCTATTAACAATGGGCGTCATGAAAGGTCTTTGTTTCAATGGAAAATAATGGGTGAGAGTACTGAAATGAGAGTATGGCTACCACTCCTTTTTAAAAAGACCTTAGAATAGCTTGTTGTTGGCTATTTCAAAAACCTTAACCTTGTTTTTTGTATTTTAAAAATACTATTACAAGAGCTCGGGTTGAAGATCAAACGATTCAAACAGAAGTAACCAAAAATATGCCTTATACATGAAAATGATATTGCCATGTGTCATTATATTATTAACCCATGTCATTCAAGTTTGTCATCTATGATTTTCAGCTGGCGGTATCAGAATGCTTTCATACTCATTTTATATTAAAGTCTTGGATATATTCTAAGGCATTTATGGTTAAGTCTTATGTAGATTCCTATGTCACGTATGGGAAGTAATTGGTGTCTCAGTAAGGCTTTTATGGGTAAATCTTGGCAGATTCCCAGGCTATGTATGCAAGAGCGGAGCCAGGGCCTAGGTACGTGCCCCAGTACTCTTAAAAGAATACGTATTTTTTAAAGGCCCAACCATGGGATGAGTTAGAGACTAGAGATCTTTTTCCTCTGAAAATTATCCTTTCAGATATCAGCAAAAAGGGGATAGTGGACCAATGAGGACCCGCATTGCTTCGTCCGTTATCTATTTCTCTATCTTTTAAAGTAAGTTATTTAATTGAGCATGTTCATGGGACAAACGGCAGTTGTGCTCAAAAAAACTCATACTATATTATTCAATCATTTAAAATGGCATAGCGAAGAGGCAAGCTTAGGGGGCAAGTGCCCTCAAACTTTTAAAAACAAAATAATTTTTTACACTATATTATGTAATTATTTGACGGGGCATATCCATTTGCTAAGGGGAAAATTGTCTCCTAAATTAAGAGAAACAATACACAAGATATGTACGAAATGATCCACTAACTAAGTTGGTCAAAAAGATTGTGAAGCCCTTAGACGTGTTGACCTAAGGTTGTGAAGGTCACAAAATTTGCTATAAATAGGGGGATTATATCTCTTCATTTGAGGAGGATAGATAAAAATTCCGGAAAAGGAAATATTAATAAGAACTTGAGATTTCCCGGCTCATTCTCAACATAGTAATTTATCACCATCAGTTAATTGTTCCTCTGTTTTTCTTCCTCTCCTATTAACCTCAGACATTATCCTTCCCATCACACTCAATTCCTCCATTTTTCCTGAGATAAAAGATCTTGGAATGGTTTAGTTTAGTGGTCTTAGCCCAGCTCAGCTGCAGGAATCCATTTGAAACCCTTCCCTTCAATAATTGACAACTTTGCTAGTTATTTCTGCAAATACTCAGATTCAATCATGGTGAGTACAAAAGATGTGCCTTCCTCTTCAATTCCAGAATGGGAGAGAAAGCAAGAACTCCAGTTCCTATTCTAGATCTTACTACTATTCTAGGACCTATCCTTGCACATATGCAATCTTCCCAGCAGTAATTGCAAAATAAGTTTCACTTCTCAGGTTCAATTGCAAACTCAAATCTAATACCAAGTGGAAGCTCAAATTGAAGCTTCTCAATCTTGAATGGCTGAGCAACTTCTGAATACTCAGAAGCAAATGGAAGACATGACCCGGAAAGGAAAGAACGTGATTCCTACCCCTTCTCATTCAGATACTGAGGACTCAGAGCAAACAATAAACTATTAATCGGATGCTGAATTACGAAGGTATGGAGGTTATCAAAACATATAAAAATCTCCAAGGTGTCCCACAGATATTGTTCATCAAAGTAGTTTCATCACGACGGAAACTTTTCATGGCATGTTCGAAAGGGAGTAGGCCAGAAAGGTAGAAGTATCCTCAGATCAGTTCAAAGTCAAACCACCTTTCCCTATAGAGATCCTAACTAATTAGAGTATCCTACTGATTATGTTACTCCGTGTTTTGTTCTCTATAGCGGTCCAGAGTAGCAGGTAAAGCTCATGAGTATATGGTCAGGTTTTTAGATACCATGGGAAGGCATGCTGCAAATAAGAATCTTAGAATCCTTTGTTCTTCACACTACAAGAAAAAAGGTTCATCGTTCATGGTTTCTATCTGTGACCGTAAGATGTTGATTACGGTTATTGTGCACAAACCGAACTATACTGACCTTTCAACACGTGATCGTATGTATTTAGATATTACGATTTTCATCTTAACCGTGATTGTTATGAATATTAACGATCACAGTTTTATCCATTATTGAATATCATAAATACTGAGATTAGTCCATTTGAAAATGGTTTCTTCACCTATTTTAGATCACGTTTTATTTAGCTAAACTATGATTTTGTTATTCCAAAATGACGGTTACCAAGGTAACCATGATTATTGATTTATTTGAAAATCCATAAATATTATACAGCCCTGCAACCTATAACTCCTTACACCCACTGCTAAATTCATAAATACACCCACTTGAAAATATAATACACTATACAATAATGAATTGAATAATATAAATTTATTTACAATATGTGCATAATACAAATATGGGAATGTTAATCTAAGTAGTATAACTTGTCAAGTATTCAGCTAGTTCCTTCTTAAGCTCTTTTATTGCTTCATTACTATACAGTTCTTGACGTTTTGATGCAAAACAATCCTTAATCTTATCAGATATATATTTTTTCTTATTATTGATGATGTCCCTCAAGCATATCATGTTGTAGTAGTCACATTCTCAACCGTGATTGTTATGAATATTAATGATCACAGTTTTATCCATGATTGAATATCATAAATACCAAGATTCGTCCATTTGAAAATGGTTTCTTCACCTATTTTAGATCATGTTTTATTTGACTATACTATGATTTTTTTAATTCCAAAATAACGGTTACCAAGGTAACCGTGATTATTGATTTATATGAAATCCATAAATATTATGCAGCCCTGCAACCTATAACTCCTCACACCCACTACTAAATTCATAAATACACCCACTTGGAAATATAATGCACTATACAATAATGAATTAAATAATATAAATTTATTTACAATATGAGCATAATAAAAATATGGGAATGTTAATCCAAGTAGTATAACTTGTCAAGTATTCAGTTAGTTTCTTCTTAAGCTCTTTTATTGCATCATTACTATACAGTTCTTGACGTTTGGATGCAAAACAATCCTTAATCTTATCAGATATATATTTTTTCTTATTATTGATGATGTCCCTCAAGCATATCATGTTGTAGTAGCCACATTCTCAACTATCTTTTCATTTCAGACACTACAGAAAAAGAGAACAAATGAGACTATGTCAATAATGTTTAAACCATACAATTTTAATATTGCAACATTAGAAGGATTAAGTAATATCGGTCTTAATTTACCATAATATCAGTAAATGTCCACACTTTGGATCTTCTCATCTTGCCTTTTAAACTATCCGGTCCAAATTCATTAAATGCACTTCACAAAAGTAATTGAACATATAGTATAAAGGATTAGTAGAAAACATAAACACATATAGATGTAAAATGTTAAATATAAGAGAAGAAGTTATTTATTGAAAACATTTTTAACATGTGAGCGAGTAGATATTCTTATTTGTAATGGGTCCAACCAGTACACTGTAAATGTGGCTGATTGAATTAGACTCAAGTACCAGTGTTTCCTGTAATTGAAAAATGAATTGTAAATTTTCATTTCAAATAAATACTTCAACTTAAAGAATTAGTAATACTCATACTTAATAAGTCAAAATAGCATGAGAGAAATAGGAAGAAACTTACCTAACATTATATTGTATAATGCGTAGTTGGTTATTCTTTGCTAAGAGCAATTTTTTTGTTATCACTGTCTTTGCATCCTCTGGATTTAATGTTAATTGGGGGTCGAGAAATATATACATGCTTTTGTCATTATCCTCTAACAATACTTCATATATAATTTTGAAATAAATAACAGTTCTAAACATTAATAATAGGAAAGCCTACAAAATAACCTTAATTAATTCATGAGTTGTCTCACCTTGTGTATAAAAAAATCAAAGTTACACTGATGTTGTTATCTGTAAACAAATTTGAGACATCGTCCCGTGTGATATACAAGGTATCAAAATATGAACCAATAATTTTCACATCATATGCTAAAAGGTAGAACTACATCATCCTTATAATTCTCATCAAACTAAAGTTTCAATTTATCCAAAGAATTAGTTGTTTGTTGTACAGCTTCCACCTAAGATGGATGGAATCTATTAAATCATGAAAATCACTAAAGTTTGAAGTCTTTTGGTTTATATGTTTACACCAATGACTTGCTAATTATGTATCTGTAATAATTTACAACAGTATAACTAATAGATAATTAAGTTGAATAAATATGTACCCTTTATTTGAAAAAAATTATCTGATGGGTTTGAAGAGAAAGTAGCCGGTACTTGTGTAACTTCCACCTATTGTATAAATATTAGTAAAGAATATTATAGCATATTAAAGTAATATATTGTAATAACAATCTAGTAAACCAAACTATTTACATACCATCTGGAATGAGCTACTAGTAAATGATTGTGAAAACTGAAGAACATCCACCTAAGCCATTAATTTCTTTACTGGGAGAGTATAATTTTCCTCACTTTTCTAAGCATTGTTGCTCCTTCTCTTCTCTTTGCTTATTCTTATAGTATTCCCGACCAACCTTGATAATCCTGAGTGTGTCCCAAATCCATCCTGATAGTATTCCTGACCAACCCTGATAATCCCCAACCTGACCTATCCTGATAGTGTCCTAACCAATTTCCTGATTTATCCAAATACTGCCATTTGACCCATCCTAATCGAGCCGCTCGTATACTCGACCAATCTTGGTCATGTATCTGACCCATCCTGCTTACCTCTCCAACCAATCTTGAGCATATTCTCAACCTATCCTTATTACACCTTGACCAAATCCTGACTATATCATCTCTCATCTGACCAACCCTATATATGTCATCCAACCAACCCTGTCTATGTCATGCCATGCCTGAATAAATCTTGACCGTGTCATCTCTCATCTAACCAATCCTATCGGTGTCATCCCCGTGTCCTGACCAAATCCTAACTATGCCATCTCTGATTTGACCATTCTTGACTATGTCATCTCCCAACTAACCACCCCTGACTATGTCATCTCTCATGTAACCACTCTCGACTACATGACCACATCATTATCAGGCCAACAACCCTCAAATTTAGTCATCATTATCAGGCCGACAACCCTCGAATCTGGTCATTTTACTACCAATAGCCCTCGAATCCATTCATCTTACTATGCCAACAACCCTCGAATCTAGTCATCTTACTTGGCTGAAAACCATCGAATCCTGTCACCTCATCGTTATTAAGTCGACAACCCTCGAACTCTGTCACCTCATCATAATCAGGCCAACAACTCTCAAACCTTGTCACATCACCATTATCTGGCCGACAATCCTTGAATCCTGTCATATCATCGCTATTAAGCTATCAAATCCTACCAAAGCATCTCTTTCAATTAGTACCTCTAAGACATGCTACCTCATCTCATCTTCAGCTAGCGCCTCCAGGACATGCCACCTCATCCGATCTGGCTATCTTCTTTGTGGACATGTCACTTCGTCTCTATCACTCTGGTGTAAAAATAGGATGATTTCAGTCTTTGTCGTTCAAGTGCAAGCAGTCTCTGACAAAAAGAGGAAACTGTAAGCACCTCATTTTTACACCCCTATCTATCCTCTTAAATCTCCAAGTTCCAAGCCCATTAACCTAGCCCTGACCCAGCCTTAACCCTGACCTAGTTAGCCTTTACCTTGACCCAACCTTAACCCTAATCTAACCTTGGCCTAATCGTGACCCTAACCCTAACCATTGAATTAACCATAGCCTAACCCTGACTTTGCTGTAGCCTAGCCCTAAAACAATCCTAAATCCAACCATAGGCTCAAGGCCCAATTAAGATCCAAACCTCAGGCCTAGGGCCTAAAAACAGCAACCAAACACCCCATGGGCCCAAACATTGGCCCGTAGACCCAAACTAGAACATAGGGGCCAGCCAAATTCAAAATTTTTGGATGATGTTGGTAATAACTTTGCCGATATTTCTATTTTCATGCAAAAGCTACAGTACACACAGACTCAGACCAGGCTAGTCAAGCCCATTCTGAGAAAAAAAATCCTTAAATGACGGTAAACCCTCTACCGCCATTACCAATTTGGCCTGAGGTAGGAATACTGATACTGGAATTACCATCATTCATGGAGAATGCGCATAATAGGTTTGCCATCCTCTTGCACCTCTCAGTTGACCCTCCAATCATTCCCCGAGCTCCCAACCATCCCTCTCCGAAATACCCTTGAGCCATAACCTTGCATAATCCTATAAATACCCCCCTTTGCCAACTTTAACCCCATGCCAAAAACCCCATACCCCAAGCCCTATAGGAAGTTTTTAGGAGTTTGAAACATTCCCACCCTCAACCTTCTGGCCTCTAGGGATTGAGATCAGACGTGAGGAATAGTTTGGGGTATTCTCCTTTGTAAGATTATTCTTCCCCAATCTAGGAGCTTCTAACTGTAGCCACCTCTAAAAGTAGGATCCTCTTTGCCTTCTCTATAGGCAAAAGGGACCCTATTGTAAGAGAAAAGCTTTATGTTCAAAGCATGACCCTGTGCTACGTAGAATCCGACTCCTCCAAAGCTCCTTCAAACCTCAGGGTGCTCTTGAGTTCATAATGAAATCCCTGAGGTGTCCTGATTCTCGGCTAAGAGGAGAAACTTTGAAATCTGGGAAAATCCAGAATGACGGTACAGAGATTACCGTCATTTTGGACCTTCATCCAAAATAGTGCTCCATGCCTCATTTTGTTGGCCCCTGGTCCATTCCAAGGCCTGGGCTCAATCCATTGGACTCCCCCTGATGTCCCTGATCATCCTCAGACCTCTAGGCCCCCTGGGCTTATCCAATTACATGGACTATGGAAAAGCTTCAAAATATCGGTATAGTGTTTACTGACATTCTAGGACTTTCCCTTAAATTAGCAAAACTTCCACTGTAGACTACTCCCAGGCTTAACCCAAGATCTGTGATAAACCCCTGAATTACCCTAACGGTCCAGGGACCCTCTGGTGACCTCACACTTCCACCACATGGCCGCAAAACCTCTGTTTTGGAAGGTATTGGAATTAGCGGCAATTCCAATACCACCAATTTCATTCCGTGAAGAAATGGAATTGGTGGTACTAAGATTACTGCCAATTCCAAACTCCCAAAACATTGGCCTTGCCTGTGGGCCCAGACCTTGTAGGAGGCCAGTCTAGGCCTTGCAATTTCCTCTGGACCCCCTTTTCAGACCTTGACTCAACCATGTACCTTAACCCATGTTAAGCCTAACCTCGATTAATTAACCCTCAACCCTAGTCAACTCAAAATATTGGAAAAATAAAAAATCAAAAGTCAGATTTAAAGCCACTTTGGTGCACTCCTTTAACCATAATTAACAGCCTTAACCATAGCTAACTGCCTTAACCACTCCGGTGCAACCCTAGCCACACCGGTCCAATACTTAGCCTCCTCAACTAACCAACCCTAGCCCCCAGGCCCTACCCTAAGCCACTCCGGCACACACATACACACCCCCTAACCCCGTTTCGAGTCTAAGGTACTGCCCAAACTACACCCGGTCTGATCCCACCCCGATGGGTATGTAGGCAACCTATCCATTAGGTTTGACCCTAGCTTAGGATTTTCTCCTTTTTGGCTTAGTACATCCTAAATAACTTAAACATTTCACTGACTGAAAACATCTACTATAGACATAAGCTTCATTATTCCAATCGTTATTGTATGTGGAACAGGCTAGTGGATACAATAGAAGAAAATGAATCTTCTATAAATAATCAGTATAAAATTAAAAATTTTAAGGAGCAATCTAAAATTATGGAATTTCATTCAAATTTTGATCCTTATTCCTTAGATAATATAGAAGAATTCAAAAAAGATGGGTTAAACTTTTCCAAAAAAACTACTCAAATCTGAATTTTTTTAACAAACAACCTTTGGAAAATCAAAAACAAAAAAATAATTCAAATAAGGTTTGTATTTCAACGGACAGAGTTACTCGATCTAGAACTGCGGTTCTCTCTAAAGATACAAATTCCAAAAACATTTTTAATGAATAATTTTATAATTTGGAATATAAGAGGTGTTGGTAATTTGGCTTCTAAAGCTAGACAAAAAAAATTAATTTCTTCTAATCTAGTTTCTTTAGTAGCTATTATTCATTGGTGGCGATTTTAACGCTATTACTGCTTCTACTGAAAAACTGGGAGGTAGAGATGTCAACTATGATTCTATGGAGGATTTAAAAAAATATGATTAATGAGTTGGGTTTGATGGATGCTGGGTTTTCTGGTAGTGATGTAACAATCAGGAAGGAGTGCATCGTATTTATGTCCGCCTTGATCGCATCTTGATTAACCCTGAGTGGACCCAAAATTTTCATATCTCATCGGTTACTCACCTTTCTAGAGTTGCTTCGGATCACTCTCCTCTTTTGTTTGTCTTTGGTAAAGATCAACTTAGAAGACCCTCATCTTTTAAATTTCAGCAAATGTGGATTACTCATTCGGACTTTTCTAGAGTTGTGACTGATTCTTGGGGTCCTCCTATTTCAGCTAATCCTCTTATATTTTTCTTCCTTAAGCTTAAAATACTAAAAACTACTCTTAAAATCTAGAATAAATAAGTTTTTGGTAATATTTTCATAAAGCCGAAAGATATAGAAAGTCAAATAGGCTTTTTGAAAGAAGTTGTTCAAAATTCTTGGGATGAGGATAAAAATGATAGATTATCTAATCTTAAAATAGATCTGCAGTCTGTTCTTCGCCAAGAAGAAATCTATTGGAGACAAAAATCTAGAATTCAATGGTTGAAGGAGGGGGACAATAACACAAATTTTTTTCACATGGTCACTAATTCTAGAAGGAGTAGGAATGACATTCATAGAATTCAAGATGCTTAAGGTAAATGGTTGGAATCTCAGGAGGATATAGGTAAGGAAGCAGTTTCTTTCTTATGTCTGATAATTCTCTGATTGATCCTAAGATACTGAATTTCATTCCTAGCCTTATTACTGAGGAAAATAATAATGCAATTTCTATATCTCCAATAATTGAAGAAATTGAAATGGTTGTCTTTAGTATGTTGGCTGATAGTGCTCCTAGTCCAGATGGTTATTCCGGTCATTTTTTCCCGTCTTGTTGGAATATTATTAAAGATGATCTTTTTCATGCTATTACATTCTTTTTCTTGACAGTTGAAATGCCTAGAGCTATAAATGCAACTGCTATTGCCTTTATTCCAAAATGCAATTCTCCTACTTCCTTTTCAGAGTTTAGACCTAGAAGGTTATTTAATTTTCTTTATAAAATCATATCGCGTATTTTGACTGACAGAATTGGTTTACTGCTTCCTAACATTATTTCTGATGAACAGAGTGCCTTTGTGAAAGGTAGAAACATTATAGATAATGTTAGTATAGCCCAGGAAATGGTGCAGGATATTGATAGGAAAATTATTGGAGGTAATGCCATTTTTAAGCTTGATATGTTTAAAGCATATGATCAAATGGAGTGGAATTTTATTTTTGCACTTTTGGGAAAAATGAGTTTTAAAGAAGAGGTTTTGAGATTAATTCGTAGTTGCATTTTTAATCAATCATTTTCTATTCTTATTAATGGTTACTTACAAGGTTTTTTTCGGAGTTCACGTGGTCTCCGTCAAGGTAATCCTATCTCTCCTGCTCTTTTTATGCTAGCGGAAAAGTTCTTAGTAGGGGTATCAAAACTATCTCTGTAAGGCTTCTTCCACTTATAAATTAGGAAGATTTGGTAATCCGGTTTCTCACATTCTCTTTGCTGATGATACTCTTATATTTTGCAATGGTAAGATACAGAATATTAAGAAGCTATTTGATTTTATTTATTCTTATGAAAAGTCTTCAGGGCAGTTGATTAATAGAGGAAAAATTGTTTTTTATTGTTATGATAACATGTCTAGAAGAAGATCTGACTCTATTTCTAATTGGGTGGGGACTCCTCGAAAAAATTTTCCATTTATCTATTTAGGAGTTCCCCTTTATAAAGGTCGTCTTAAAAAGGTTTACTTCAACTCTCTTATTGACACTATTACTTCTAAGGTGGAAGGTTGAAAAGCAAAATTTTTATCTTCAGGTGGGAGATTAACTCTTATTAAGCATGTTTTATCTTCCATTCCCACTAATCTTTTAGTTGGTATTCATGTTCCTAAAGTCATAACAAATCAAATTGATAGCATAATGGCTAAATGTTTTTGGAATAATACTAATGAAGCCAAAAAGCGTCACTAGATAAACTAGAAAATTTGTTCTCTTCCCCACTTGGAAGGTGGATTAGGTATTCAGAAAATGAATGATTTTGCTTTAACTCTTAGATTTAAACAAGCTTTGAACCTTTATCAATCTTCCAATCTTTAGTCTAAATTTTTCAGAGATAAGTGCCAATTTAATCATATTTGGAATGCTTCTTACCGGGTGGGTTCTTCTAAAACTTGGATCAAAATTAGTCTTCTCTGTAAGGATATGATTTATAATTCAACTTCTCTAATCGGTGATGGTTCTAGGATAAATTTTTGGCTAGATAGATGGTTTGGAGAGGTTCCTCTCATTGATTACGCTATCTCAACTCCTAATTCTTTTCCAGTTATATCCAATATGCTTGATAATAATGGTATTTGGGATTTGTCTATGGTTAATGAATTTTTGCCCGATCATTTTCAGATAGCTATTAGAAATGCTAGTTTTTTCCTACCTGAGACTGATGATGCTTTATATGGAATCCAGCTACAATGGTAAGTTTTCAGTTAAATCTGCTTGCGAAACTATTAGACATTCCTATCCTCAGAAAGAATGGAGTAAGTATATTTGGAATACTATTATCCCAAGAAAAATCCAAATTTTTGGATAGAAGGTAATGTATGGTGCGGTATCGACTGATAACAAGATCCAATCTATTGGTACTCCTTTTGTCAGTTGTTGTTCTTGTTGTACTACTAGTCATACTGAAAACTTAACCCATCTTCTTTTTCTTAGTCATATTGCAGTTAGTATCTAGAGGTTTTTTGCAGGATATTGTTCTGTTGTCATTCAGCCCAGTGATACCATTTAATGTTTCCTGATGAGGTGGTTCAGAGCATATTACAGTATTCAAAATGAGCTCTACATCCTACTTCCTCTTCTTATAATATGGAAAATTTGAAAAGAAATTTGCTCGTGTAGATTCAAAGGAGCTAGGAAATCTTCTGGTACTATAATTGCTCGCATTAAGGTTGGAATGAGGGACCTGGGGCGTCTCCCAAGAAAGAAGAGATTGGATCTCTCTATGTTCAATATCATGATAACTCCTCAAAAGCAAAGAGATATTATTACCATTGTCAAATGGATTTGGCCTCCAGTCGGTAGAATAAAGCTTAATGTGGATGGGGCTTCAAGAGGTAATCCAGGTTTAGCAGGTGGTGGGGGTATCATTCGAAACCATAATGAAGATATATTAGCTTGTTTCTTTGCTTATTATGATCATTGCTCCAACTATATTGCTGAAACTAGAGCACTCCTTGATGGTATTATACCTTGTCAGTCTAGAGGGTATACTCATATTGAGATTGAATCTGATTCTAAATCTCTGGTTGAAGCATGAAACAGGACTTCTAAACATCCATGGAATGTCTGGTATTGGAATCATCAGATAAACAAAGTAATTAGCATAGTTTTGAATATCTCTCATATCTACAGGGAAGCTAATCAGGTGGCTGATTTTTTAGCCAATTATGGTTGTGATCTTCATCACAATGGTACGATTCTTTCTAATCAAGAATGCCCTCCTCGGCTCAAGGCTCTTCTCTTCCTTGATAAACTGGCCACAGGGAATATCAAGCAGTCTTAAAGTGTCAATTTGCTTTGTTTCTTTGTGTCTTTCTTAAGTGTTGGGGGTTTTTAATTCCCCTGGCCCATTGGTTTTGTAGGGGTAAGGTTTATGTCCCCTCCCCCCCCCCCCTCCCAATTCTTTCTTTTATTAATAAATAAGTAGGGGTCTGCCAAACCCCCCACTCCTCCTGAGTGACTTTTCTTTTTAAAAAAATTCAAAAAAAAAACTTAAATATTTCCCTCAATTTTACCTTGTTTGGCTTATATCGAGGGATTAGGTAACCATATTAGATGGGGGTCCCGGGTTGCCTGACACCTTCCCCGAGGCTTAAACGAATCGCTTACCTAGATGCTGACTAAGACCGTAGGTCCCTATCCATCCACCCGGGTCCTATTTCCCTCGAATGAAATAGGTGGCGACTCTTAGTCAACCAGTGAGACCTAAAATGATGTTTTAGTGTCGTTCCTACGTAGGGCCCAACCCGGAAGGAAAGGTGGTAAAATCCCGCACTCCAATTTAACTCATTGATGTATAGTGTATTATATTTGCAAATGAGTGTGTTTATGAATTTAGTAGTGAGTGTGAGGAGTTAATATTTCTGGATTTCAAATAAATCAATAATCACAGTTACCTTTGTAACTGTGATTTTGGAATAAAAACAAACACGGTTTAGTCAAATAAAACGTGATTTGAAATAGGTGATGAAGCCATTTTTAATGGAAATAATCTCGGTATTTATGATATTCAATCATAGATAAAACCATGCATGATCGTTAATATTCATAGCATTCATGGTTATGATTTAAACCATAATATTTAAATACATACAATCATTCATCGAAAGGTCATAGTTTGGTTTGCGCATGGTAACTGTGATCAACCCCTTACGGTCACGGATAAAAACCATGAGTGATGAGCCCTTTTCTTGTAGTGGCTATTTAGTTGTGTGGTTGATTAGCAAAACAATCTATCTAATTCCATGGCGTCGTAGGGGACTCTTGGCTTTGGTCCACATCAAACGTCATTCATCATCCCCAACATCCGTAATGAGGCAATCTTAGGCCGAGCGCTTAAGACGAATTGTTCTTTTCTCTCATACTACCTTGGGTTTTACATGTTTTGGTGTGCAAAAATGACGGTATTTCCACTCTTTGCTGTTCAGCTACTAACACCTTTCGATAAAGATTGGGAACTATATGCACCTTATTTTTGCACCCCTCTTTCCCTTTCAATTTTTGTCCGAGACTCCAAGAACTTACTATCTAAATCATAGGACCCACCTAAAACCCTAGGACTCATTCCTAAATCCTAGGATCTAATCTTAAATTCGAGACCCCATATAAAAAAAAAAAAAAACTTTCCTCATCATTTTCTATAAATATCAAAGCTTCTTCCTCCTTAGAGGACACTTTTAATCCCCCTCAAGAGAACCCTAGAGAATTTTAGAAGTTGTAGCCCTACCTTAACTCCCTTAAGGCTTAGACTTGGAAGTGAGAAAAATCTCCTAGACTTAGTCGTTTGAGAGTGGAAGCCATTGGTTAGACCCTTCTAAGACAAGTCCTTTATATAGCCTAACATATTCATGAGCTTTATTCTGGATAAGAGAACACCGAAAAGGAGCCTTTTTTATCCAAGCATATAATCAGCTAATTTTATTAAATAAATAAAGGAAAAGGGGGAGGAAAACTTTCTACTTACTTTCAATTGCTTAATTAACATCTTAGGGTCGCTAGAGGCAGAAAGAATCGAGATTTGAATGATCTAAAGCTCCTTTAAGCAAGTTATAGAATAGAGAGAGTGTTGAGAGACTAGAGAGATCTCCCAAAGGTTCCTCGAAATCCTTCTCACAATTTCTCAAATTTTTCTTCTTTAATTCAGACCTATGAGGGTTCTTTTATAGGGGGAGAAGTGGTTTCAAAAGAGTGTATTAATCCAAGGAGGAGACCAAAGTGGAGTGAAAAAGCCCTGATAAATTGGTGGGGTTTGGGACCCACTTTGGTGTTCCCTATCCGAATTTTATTTTTCCCTAACTGGTTTTTGGTCTGAATATAAAATACTAGTTTCCCTTGAGACTAAAACTCCCCTATTTAAAGAGGAAGGATGCTTAAAGGTAGAAAAGTCTTAGAATTCCACCACCTTAATTATTTTAATAAAGACTAGCGGGTGGCACGTGCGATGCACGTGAGAGCGAGGGAAAGGAGTTAACCGCAGTTAATAGGAGTTAAAAGGGACACGTGTTAACCCACGGGTGCGATTGAACTCGCTAGTGGCACGTGCGATGCACATAAGAGCGAGGGGAAGGAGTTAACCACAGTTAATAGGAGTTAAAAGGGTCACATGTTAACCCGTGAGTGCGATTGAACTCTCCCTGAGTTCAATCGCGATTGGCTGTGATTCAAAATAGGTAGATGAGCAAGGGTAGTTTTGAAATTAAATCAAAGGCAAGGGGTAGTTTGGGAATTAAAGCAAACATTAAATAAAAGTTCTGTTTTTATATAAGGGTAGTATGAGAATTTCGGAAAAATCATCTAGGGCTACCTCTCGCATTATAATAATAAAGATAAGGCAAAAGATTCATTACTTTCTTTTTAAAAGAGGTTAAAGATATTTTGATAATTCGTTTAGAAAAAGGTTCAGATACACTTTACGGAAACCTCTCTTAGGTCACATGGAGTTTTATAGGCCCAATAGGGTGCATAAATGTGGTGCTTACACCCACTGGCAAGGAACGAACTACTGACCCGAAGGTTGGGGAACCCCGGGTCTCCACCTCGACACACCGAAAAAAAAAAAAAAGAAGGAACGAGCAACTGCTCCTCGCTCTCACATAGCCGACCCTTCAACTCCAATTGACTCGGGTTAGGGTTTTTTTAACCCTTTAGTTAATTTTTTTTTTCTAAGATCCAAGGGTAGATGAGTGAACCCTAAGGGTGGATACATCTTAACCACAGTTAACTGAGATTAGAAGAGGGACTAGTGGCAAGAAAATGGGAGCCGAGACGCCTCTCCTAGCGTCACGGACCGAGGAAGTGATTATTTTCCATTTATATGCTTGTACCAATTTACTTGTTTGGTTAACTGAGCGTGATTTGGTTTAGATTATTCATTTTATAAACATTTATGCAGAAAGCAGTTAAGATATTAAAGCTTGTACAAATTAACTTAGCCCACTTGAATAGGCTCAGAGGGGATGTAGGGGATCGTGAAGGGACAGAAGAGTCGCGAGGCTTGAGTAGATGACTGTGGGCCAATGGCGGGACAGGGAATGGTGAATCAATTTGCTCTTGTAAGTTTCATGAGGGGGGGCGGGGACTGTATTGGGTCTGGATAGCTGAATGTTTTCCTGAGGGAGAGGGATAATAATGATCGGTGATTGGTTGAGGCCTGATGATGCCAGCAATTAACTGCGGGTGCAACGTTTCGTGCCCTGCCCCGGGCTTCTTACCCATCATGAAATTGATGGGTGTTCTGTGGGGGGCAGTGGCACCTGATTATGCTGTGGTTGCAGGAGCCAGATCAACCTTTGCCAGAATCCAAAGGGTACTAGATTGCGCACTTCAAGCGACGCAATAGTCGTCGCGGCATGGGCCCTTGAAAGGGCAGTTTGATTAGCATCTAGTTCTGCGGTTTGGTCTGGGGGAGGAGAGGGGTAGGGCCTCTCAATTCGAGAAGACCTGCTTGGTAGGAGTGCAGAAGTGATGAGGGATAAGGGAGAGGATAAAGTTCTGATGGGCAAGAGGTTGCCCTGGTTGGGTCTAGCCGGCCGGGGTCCATGGTGCTGGCGGTTGGTGCTGAGCGGCGGAGCCGGTAGTCTGATCGGTGCTGATGAAGCCACCAAGTTAACGCTCTCTTTCCTTTTCTGGTCACGGAGACCGCTGTTTCTACTGGTAGAAGCTGTCACTGTTTTCGGAGGATCGAGCCCAAGACTGGAATGGATGGCTCCACTCTGTATTGCTGTTTCAATACGGGCACCTGTCTTGACGATAGTACCAAAGTCTACAACTGGTAAAGTGACCATCAGAGTCGAATAGGGCTGCTTCAGGGTGCCCATGAAGATGCTCGCCAGATCCTCCTTGGGGATAGGAGTAGAGACTTTTGCAGCCATTGCCCTCTAGCGGGAGGCGTACTCCAGGAATGTCTCATTATTCCGCTGGCTCATTTGTTCCAGTTGGCTCCGCTGTGGCCGGAGCTCTTGGTTGAAGGAGTACTGCTCCACAAACATGTCCATGGCGTCTTGCCAGGTTTTGACTCTGGACATCCACCAAGTAAGGGCTGCCCCCTTCAGGCTCTTTTGGAAGTACTGGATCAATAGTGGCTGATTCTTATTGTACAAGAGCATGTCCCCCAGGTATATCTGCAGGTGTTGTCTCGGACAGCCGGAGCCATCGTATTTGTCAAAGTCTGGAACTTTGAAACCTGGGGGTACAGCATCCCCTGATGAGAATGTGAGGTCTTCCAGTGATAAGGCGGGGTTGGCAGATGCCCCTCTCATCCTTCTCATCTCCTCCTTCATTTGTTTTATCTCCTCATGTTGATCTTTGAGGGACGGTGTAGGGTCGGATGATGACGGCCGGTCTTGGTGGACGTGCGAGGCCCTAGGCTGTTCCTCATACTGATCAAACTCCGCTTCTCCTCCGCCAGTTGCGGGTCCAGGATTAGGGATGATGACTGGGATAGGCTGATGTGGCTCTGGACGAGGCTGATCGGGGTTATCTGTTGGGATTCGGTCAGAGGGCTCTCCGGTTCGGGCACCAAGTAGAATGTTCAGGGATTCCAAAACTCGGTCTAGCTTGTTCTGCATGGCGACGATGTCCCGGTCATGCGACTGTACTAAATCATCCATTCTTTGCTGATGGTCTGATGGTTCTGTCATCGCTTCTGAACTGTTCTCAGATGGAGGCTGGTACGATACTAGCTCCGTGACTGGTATCTCGGTCAACACTACATCTGCGACTTCTGCGAGAATCGGAGTCAGAGAACGAGTCATGGGTCGGCTCATGCAGACTGAAAAGATGCAACGATTAACCATGAATATGCATGAAGATAGGAGAGATGATGCTAGAAAAGGTTTTTTCATTGATGCATGTGGAGGTGTAATGAGTACATGACTATGTGACTAAAAAGTAAAAGACTCAATCCTAGGCAGGCCCATCTGGGATCGCAAAGTCAAGAGGTCAGGGGATGCCCCCTTGGTCCATGAGCTGCTGCTGGAGGGATGTGACCTCAACCTCCATGTAAGCAAGGGATTCTGTAGCCCCAAACATCCGGTATCCGAACTGTCGGATAAGGTCGGTCATCTCTGCCTTTGCACTATCAAGCTGCTTTTTATGGAAGTGCAACTGCGCCCTGAGGATGGAGTTCTCTTTGACGTCACCTCTCCGCTTCTTCTGGTAAGAGCGAACTGTCTGTTTGAGGTGGTGGATCTGCTCCTATCTAGCCTGGAGTTCGCAGTCCCGCTCCGCTTCCTGTAGCCTGAACGCTATCTGGGCTTTCCGAAGCCGCTTTTCTTTCATCTGAATGTGGAGCTGTCTTTCCGAGAAGATGTTTGTCCAAGGGATTACCATCTCAGATAACGGTATGGTGCCCCGTGATGGAGCTGAGACTGGAGTCGGCAATTCCCTAGGTGCGGGCATGGGAGATGGAATGTCTGGATCTTCCACCCAAAGGCGGTACGCTACATCAGTAGATGGCCCTGTTGTGACCACAAAGTCTGGCCACCGATCTCGCCTAGAGGTTCTCCAACTGGACTGAAATCGCTCGGTGAGTCGCTGTGAATGCATTGTGAAGTCGGCAAAATCATTTTCCTGCCGATCAATGACTGGAATGCGCTGGGGGAGTCCAAACTGACGGAGGACTCGAAGAGGTACATAGGCTGCAGAGCCTGTAAGACCGGCAAGGATCATACACCGTCTTCCTGAGATGACGACGCGAGGTAGCCTTGGCATGACCAGCCATTCGCAGTGCCAGGTGATGGTCTTCTCTATCAAGTCCTGAAGAAGCTGGTAGAGCTCCTCAACGTATATAGTCACAATCGGTCCCTGACCCTGAGAGATCTTCCGGGGTATACTGTAAGCTTCACGAAGGTCGTCCGGTATAGCTATGACCGATGGTAGGTGTGCTACCAACCAGATGTGCAGAAGCGGTGAGCTGGCATAGAAGATGCCCTTCCGACGGCCTGATGCCTGATTGAGAGCCCTGAGTATCTCAGCAAGGATGACTGGTACAATGGCTCCGGAACTACAGTTGTCTTCGATGATCCCGACCAGAACTGACTCAACAAGTGTGCGGCATCTCGGGAATAACAACTGAGAGACAACTTTTAGTGTAAAGGCGTTGATACCGGGGAGTCCTGGCGCTATGGGGTCAGGGTTCCACTTGGGCTGGTACAGGCTTTCCAGAAACCGCACGAGTATCCGGTCGAAGGTGCCGTTAGGACCGGGCTGCAGGCGGGCAGGCCTGAGATGCAAGAACCTTGATAGTTCTTGTGACGCCCCGAACCCGCGCCTAGGGAATCAAGTTCCGAGACGCCTGTCCGTTCGTCAAATCATGCAAGCGGAAGACTTTACCCGCAAAAATACGGGAAATTTAAGCATTTATCAGATGCTCCCAAAAAAGCAAATAATACATGTCATCACAATAGCCATTATACAAACCATATACCTGTATTATTTACATCAATTTTGTTTTACGAAAATAGGCGTCTCTATCACGCCAGGTACAACTTGTACAAGCTTCCAAAATATCCAGATAGTCTTTTCACTTACTGGTCAGCAGCTCCAAGATCTGCTGACACAAAAAGTCAGTGAGCTATGAAGCCCAATAAAACCACAATCCTTCTAAACTATTTTCCACATAATAACACACATCAATAATGATATAATAAGCAGTTCAATTTGCATATTACAGTAAAATAGAACAATATATAATAAATTGTGACCCAAGGTCACTTAGGGTTACGTCACCGTAACAGAGGTTCCCGACCTCACATTACTTTCTAATTATGAGGTTCAGTTATGAATGTATTATATTAACAAATTATCGTTTCGATCATCAATCATGTTTCATTTCGAGTCCTAAGACTCTACAGCCCACAAATGTTTAGCTTAAAGTCTCTAAATCATAACCATAATACATTGAGTCATTTAGACTCACACACGCTGTTCCGGCTTTCACCCGAACATGACAAAACCTTGGGTATACCAACCCAACTCACCTGGAATCCGATGATTCCATACCGAACTATGAGTCCACCAACTCAAACAAATACACCAACTCTGAGTATACCAACTCAGACCACTTCGTATCCGAAGCTTACACACACAACATGGGCATTCACCCAATAAGAACATTTTTCCATTCAATTGACTGGCCACATCTACCGTGTATTCGCCGCCATCGCCCTGGGTATCAGTTATGAAGGAACCCCGACCAACCTGCCTACCGTCATCTTCTGGCTAGTCTACGGAGGAACCCCGACATCTATACCAATGCCGACATCTCCTGACGTTCCACCAAGAAGGGACCACGATAGACACGGTGCCGACATCTTCTAACCCACCCAGAGAGGAACCCCGGACTATACATTATCTGATGTTTAGCCACTTTAAACTCCCTAGGACTCCGACATCTCCTGACTACCAGTCACGGAGGAACCACGGGCCATGCAGGACACCGCCACTCCTGACCTACTCCAAGAGGCACCACGGACGACCTAGACAAACAGACCGACATCTCCCGACTATCAGTCACGGAGGAACCCCGGGCCTAACTGGGCACCGTCTCTCCTGACCTAGTCAAAGAGGAACCACGGACTATACTGAACCCTGGTTAGATTTTCTAACCACAGGTTAACCCCAGTTAACCCAAGCCTCGCTTGATTAACTGAAATACTTGGGCCTCGCGCCCGTGAACCAACTCCGGTAACACACCGTCCCGTTAGGGAGCGTTTCCAGGCTAATGGATGTCTCCATAGCCTTACAAGACATGCAAAACAACTTTTCGTCACTCTAGGGTGGCAATACAATTTACCCGGGACCCGATCTGGGCTCCCCGAGGGACCACATAAAATCACAACATCACATAGGGGTTCCGCCCCTTTTTCATTCACGTCAAAAGACATGCATATACATCACATGAAATAATATAGCAAAATAAGCGGAAAAAAAGAGAAGAAAAGATAGGGGTTTTACTTGCTTCACGCGTTTCGAGGCGACTAGAGTCGAAACGGACACCGCCAACGCGCTCGGAAGGATGATCAACCCCAAGGTAGAGCGCATGCAACTTTCTCTCTCAACTTTCTCTCTCTACCTTTTTCTCTTTCTCTCTCTACACGCAAAACGAGACGTCGGAGAGAAAATCAGACGCCGCCAACGCGTCGGGGACGTCGAAAAACCTCAAGGAGACCTCCCTTTCCCTTTCTCTCTCTTCCTTTCTCTCTCCTCTTTCTCTCTCTTCCTTTCTCTCTCCTCACTTTCTCTCTCTACAATATGCTGTAGCAGAATTTTCCCACTGTTTACAGAACGTAAGAAATGGGAAGGCTGGCCTCCCTTATATATAGATAAGGTCATGTGCATAGCACATGACCATAATTAATGGTCCCGTTGACCAAGTCAACGGTTGACCCATTTGACTATTTTTTTTTTCTCTTATGTATACGGCCTTCGTGGTCCTACTTAAAGACATCCGATTTTGACGAAACTTTAGGTGACCGAACTTGGGGCAGTCCGACACCTACTATAAAAATTTCGGGGAAAAATACTGAGTTTTGACAGCTACACTTTAGTCCGGAAGAAAATTACAAAACCCACTAATTTCCTGATTTCGAACACAAAACAGGCCGCCGTTTCTTCGTTTGAGATAACTAACTGCCGTGACGACAGACATTAGTCCCCACGGCCGACCGACACGCATTAGTGCTAACCGCACGGATTTCTATTAGGATCTCCAACAGATATTGGGTCCCACTTAATTTCTGGAAATATGAAAATTTTCCGTTTCTCTCAATTTTATCACACATAATGGCCCCGCGGTCCCGCGAAATGATACTTGACGGAACCGATACGGTAGGGGTGTGTCCCGGCAGTCGACCGGCACACTGTGTGCGAATTTTTGCCAAATGATACTGAGATTTCCTCGGTGCACTTCAACCCTGAGCAAAATCCCCTTCTTATTAATTTAACAATTAATTAACTAATTAACCTTCATTAAGGACCCATAAACACATAATTTTATTATATTAAAATTCCGGGTCGTTACAATCTCCCCTCCTTACAAAAATTTCGTCCTCGAAATTTATATATACACTAGTCATCAAATAACTGAGGATGATTGCTTCTAATGACATCTTCAAGTTCCCATGTGGCTTCCTCTATGCTATGGTGTTCCCATAAAACTTTAACTAGCTTAATCGTTTTGTTTCGTAACACCTGTTCCTTGCGGAACAAAATTATCACTGGCTTTTCTTCAAAAGTTAAGTCCTCTCTGACTTGAATTGGTTTATATCGTATCACGTGCGAGGGATCATGTACATATTTTCTCAATATGGATATGTGGAATACATTGTGAACCCTTGCCAGCTCTGGTGGTAACGCCAAACGGTAGGCTACACCTCCTATTTTAGCCAAAATCTCAAAAGGTCCAATGAATCGCGGACTTAACTTTCCCCGCTTTCCGAATCGTACAATACCTTTTGATAGAGAGATTTTCAAGAAGACATGGTCGCCGACTTGAAACTCTAAGTCCCGACGCTTTTCATCTGCATAGCTTTTCTGTCGACTTTGTGCAGATAATAACCTCGATCGAATCAACTCGATCTTCTTTGTTGTTTCTTGCACCAACTCAGGTCCCAGTAGTTTACGTTCCCCTACTTCAGTCCAACATACTGGTGACCGACAACTCCTGCCATACAAGGCCTCGTAAGGAGCCATTTGAATACTTGCCTGATAACTGTTATTATATGCAAACTCGATCAATGGCAAGTGATCATCCCAGTTTCCTTGAAAGTCCAGACTGCAAGTGCGCATCATATCTTCTAGAGTTTGTATTGTGCGCTCAGACTGTCCATCGGTTTGCGGATGATAAGCTGTACTCATGTTTAGCTGCGTACCTAAAGCTTCTTGCAAGCTCCTCCAGAATCGGGAAGTAAATCGCGGATCGCGATCTGACACAATAGATACCGGCACACCATGCAGCTTCACAATCTCCTTGATGTACAACTTTGATAAATTTTCCAAGGTTATGGTATCCTTTATAGCAAGAAAGTGAGCCGACTTCGTCAATCGATCAACTATCACCCAAACGGCATCATGACCACTCCTTGTTTTTGGTAACCCCACCACAAAATCCATCGTAATGTGCTCCCATTTCCACTCGGGAATAGGCAATGAATTTAACAATCCAGGTGGTTTCTGATGTTCTGCCTTGACTTGCTGACAAACAAGGCATCGAGATACATACTCTGCAATTTCTCTCTTCATGCCGTTCCACCAGTAGTTATTCTTCATATCCTGATACATCTTTGTACTTCCGGGGTGCACCGCAAAACGAGATCGATGTGCCTCATTGAGCAGTTCATTCTTCAACTCAGGATTTCTAGGCACACAGATTCGACCTTTGAATCGAAGTATTCCATCTTCAGATTCTTCAAAATCACCCATTTTTCCTTGAAGAATCTTATCTCTGATAACTTTGATCTCCTGATCTTCCAACTGTGCTTCTTGAATCTTTTGTAATAACACTGGCTTGGCCTGAATACTAGCCAACTTGGCACTATTACCCTGGACTCCTAGACTCAGATTCCAACTCTTGAATTCTTCGATCATCTTCCATCGCTCGGCCCTCATATATGCTACAGATCCAACTGTCTTTCTACTCAGGGCATCAGCAACCACGTTACCCTTACCAGGATGATACTGAATTACATAATCATAATCTTTCAAGAATTCCATCCATCTACGCTGTCGCATATTGAGTTCCTTTTGGGAGAATAGATACTTTAAACTCTTGTGATCACTATAGATCACCAACTTCTCTCCATAAAGATAATGTCTCCAAATTTTTAGTGCGAATACTACCGCAGCTAACTCCAGGTCATGCGTGGGATAATTCCGTTCGTGAATCTTGAGTTGTCTCGAACCATAAGCAATGACCTTTTTGTTTTGCATTAAGACACAACCGAGTCCCTTACTGGAAGCATCGCAATACACCTCAAATCCTCCAGATCCTGAGGGAGTTGTCAATACTGGAGCGGTTGTTAATCTCTTCTTTAATTCTTGAAAGCTTCGCTCCCGAGATGCCGTCCATTCGAACTTCACATCTTTCTTAGTCAATTCCGTTAATGGAGCTGCTATCTTCGAGAAACCTTCTACAAATCTGCGGTAGTACCCAGCCAATCCCAGAAAACTTCGAACTTCAGTAACAGTGGATGGCCTTGCCCAATCGGTTACTGCCTGAATCTTGGAAGGATCAACAGATATTCCATTTCTTGACACAATATGTCCAAGAAAGGCTACTTCTTCCATCCAAAACTCGCACTTGGAGAACTTAGCATACAGCTGATTATCTCTTAATGTCTGTAGCGTAATCCTCAAGTGCTCAGCGTGCTTCTCATGACTAGGTGAGTACACCAAGATATCATCAATAAATACCACAATAAACTGATCCAAGTACGGCCTGAAAAGACGATTCATCAACTCCATAAAGGCCGCAGGTGCATTTGTCAGTCCAAAAGGCATCACCAAGAACTCATAGTGACCATACCGAGTTCGGAATGCTGTCTTTTGAATATCTTCTTCTTTGACCCTCAATTGGTGATAGCCGGACCGTAAATCAATCTTGGAAAACACTTGGGCACCTTGCAACTGATCAAATAGATCATCGATCCTGGGGAGAGGATACTTATTTTTGATCGTCGCTTGATTCAGCAGACGATAATCTATACACAGACGCAGACTCCCATCTTTCTTTCGGACAAATAACACCGGTGCTCCCCATGGTGAAACACTAGGACGGATCAAGCCCTTATCTAATAGGTCTTGCAATTGAATCTTCAGTTCTTGCAACTCAGCCGGAGCCATCCGATACGGTGTTTTAGATATCGAGTCTACACCCGGAGTAACATCGATTGTAAAATCGATCTCTCTAGTAGGAGGGAGTCCTGGTAATTCATCAGGAAACACATCTCGAAACTCTCTGACCACCGGGGTATTCCCTAAAGTGTCATCTTCATCTTTATCGACCACCACTGCAGCTAAATACCCAGTACACCCCTTGTCTAGAAGGTGACATGCTTTAATTGCGGATATTAGCTTGGGTGCTTGACCTCGGATAATCCCCTGCATTTCGAACTCTGGGATGTCCGGAATTCGAAATATCACTTTCTTGGCATTACAATCTACCACTGCATGGTAATTAGCCAACCAATCCATCCCTAGGATAACATCATAATCCTTCATGTCTAACACGATCAGATCTACTAACATCCGTACACTATTGACAAGTATGGGACACCTATCATAGACTGTTTTTGTGCACAGAACTTTCCCTGATGGTGTAGATACAGACATCATGCTTTTGAGTGTATCAGGCTTGTAACTTATGTGTTTAGCAAAACGAGTAGAGACAAACGAATGTGTAGCACCAGTGTCAATCAAAGCATAAGCAGGTACTTGAAATACTAAAAGTTTACCTTCGATGACACCTTCGGTCTGCTGTGCCTCTTCCTGGGTAATTGCAAACACTCTTCCTTTTCCGCCTTCCAACGCTAGTGGTTGAGCCTTAGGGCAATCCTTCTTGAAGTGTCCAGGCTTTCCGCACTGGAAGCAAACCTTCGCTCTACAGTCCTTGGTCAAATGACCCTGACCACATTTCTCGCACTTAAGCCCCAATCTTCCTGTAGACCCTTGGTTTTTCATGTCCTCGAACTTTCTTTTCCCAGTAAACTGCCGGTTATTCTCCTTTATCCAGGGCTTCCCAACTGTCCCTTTGCCTTTGCCAGCACTAGACTGTGCCAGTTCTTCATGCACTCGCTCTACTCTGAGTGCTCTATCTAATATCTCTGAGAAGGAGGTAAATCGTTGAGCTGCCAATTTCCCTCTGATAGCCGGCTTCAATCCTTCTTCAAATTTCTCAACCCTCCTACTGCTCATCTTCGACAAATCTTGCAGCGAACCTCGAGAGTTGATTAAACTTTTGTTCATACTCGCTAACCGACATGTTTCCTTGGGTCAGCTGAAGAAACTCCATCTCTTTCCTCTTTTTCATCGACGCTGAAAAATAGCGCTCATAAAACAATTCAGTAAATCTTGCCCAAGTAACAGGCCTCTGATGCGGTGGAACTGTCCTTTCCACTGTGGTCCACCAATGTTCCGCTTCTCCTTCAAGTAGAAAGATAGCGAACTCGGGCTTGTCATTTTCTGGCAAGGACATAGCCCTAAAAACTTTCTCCAGACTTCTGATCCAGTTCTCCGCCTTTAGCGGATCAGTCGTGCCCGAAAAGGCTGACGGTCCAAGCCTTTTAAACTTTTCCAATCGGGTCACATTCCCATGCTCTGGCATGGTAGCAATGGGGATACGACTACCATTCCCATTTCCATTCATATTCTAGGCCTGTTGTTGCTGAATTAGGTTGGCTAGGGCTGTAATAGCCTCGAATGCCCCAGCCAAGGTATTTTCGGGTGCTCGTCGAGGTGGCATGATTCACCTATAATTATAAAGTAACGAACTTTTAATAATAAAATGAAACTGAAATGCATTGAGAATTCGATATCCAAAAAGAGACATTTCATTCATTTCATCTTTAATATATACAAAGCAACACTGTACTATATATAGTACACCAGCGTATACAAAACATCATGTAGCTGTACACATACAAAAAGTGATCTAATGATGGAAAGATCGAGTAGGGCATCTATTATATTCCAAAACCATACAGATGCGCTACAGTCTCCCCTCCTGACTCCCTACTCCTGCATCTAAACCTCAGTCGAGGTAGACGGACTACTCGCCTCCACCAACTTCTTCTTATTCTGCTTACGGTTGTTCAAAATCGCACGATACTCTCGTGCCATAAGCCTCTTAGATGATAGGGGTGGAGGCATCCAACCAATCCCATCCGGACTACGCCTAATATCTGTCAGTGCCCGCTTGACCTGCCTTAAAATCTCACGACGTACCCGAGCCGGTACTGCAAGCTCCATCGGAGACGGGGGTGGCATCCAGGCAGTTCCGTCCGGATTGATCCGGACAGCCTTCGGCTTAATGGCCGCCTTGATTCGTTGAGTCATCCCAAGCCACTGTGGATAACGGCGACTCAATATGGCTGCCATCTGCTCACAATGCTGCCAATCCTCCTTAGTGAGGACTCTGTGCATTAACGACATCCCTGCACATACACACAATTTCCAAATCACTATCTGATTTCGAAATAGGTGATGTACAGTAATACATCTAGCCACACAACTAAAAATCATGTACTACGGTATTTTATGAACAAGTATGGTTTGTTATGATGGTTATTGCTCTTAGGCTCTGATACCAATTGTGACGCCCCGAACCCGCGCCTAGGGAATCAAGTTCCGAGACGCGTGTCCGTTCATCAAATCATGCAAGCGGAAGACTTTACCCGCAAAAATACGGGAAATTTAAGCATTTATCAGATGCTCCCAAAAAAGCAAATAATACCTATCATCACAATAGCCATCATACAAACCATATACCTGTATTATTTACATCAAGTTTGTTTTACGAAAATAGGCGTCTCTATCACGCCAGGTACAACTTGTACAAGCTTCCAAAATATCCAGATAGTCTTTTCACTTACTGGTCAGCAGCTCCAAGATCTGCTGACACAAAAAGTCAGTGAGCTATGAAGCCCAATAAAACCACAATCCTTCTAAACTATTTTCCACATAATAACACACATCAATAATGATATAATAAGCAGTTCAATTTGCATGTTACAATAAAATAGAACAGTATATAATAAATTGTGACCCAAGGTCACTTAGGGTTACGTCACCCTAACAGAGGTTCCCGACCTCACATTACTTTCTAATTATGAGGTTCAGTTATGAATGTATTATATTACCAAATTATCGTTTCGATCATCAATCATGTTTCATTTCGAGTCCTAAGACTCTATTAATTGGTCACAGCCCACAAATGTTTAGCTTAAAGTCTCTAAATCATAACCATAATACATTGAGTCATTTAGACTCACACACGCTGTTCCGGCTTTCACCCGAACATGACAAAACCTTGGGTATACCAACCCAACTCACCTGGAATCCGATGATTCCATACCGAACTATGAGTCCACCAACTCAAACAAATACACCAACTCTGAGTATACCAACTCAGACCACTTCGTATCCGAAGCTTACACACAACATGGGCATTCACCCAATAAGAACATTTTTTCATTCAATTGACTGGCCACATCTACCGTGTATTCGCCGCCATCGCCCTGGGTATCAGTTATGAAGGAACCCCGACCAACCTGCCTACCGTCATCTTCTGGCTAGTCTACGAAGGAACCCCGACATCTATACCAATGCCGACATCTCCTGACGTTCCTCCAAGAAGGGACCACGATAGACACGGTGCCGACATCTTCTAACCCACCCAAAAAGGAACCCCGGACTATACACTATCTGATGTTTAGCCACTTTAAACTCCCTAGGACTCCGACATCTCCTGACTACCAGTCACGGAGGAACCACGGGCCATGCAGGACACCGCCACTCCTGACCTAGTCCAAGAGGCACCACGGACGACCTAGACAAACAGACCGACATCTCCCGACTATCAGTCACGGGGGAACCCCGGGCCTAACTGGGCACCGTCTCTCCTGACCTAGTCAAAGAGGAACCACGGACTATACTGAACCCTGGTTAGATTTTCTAACCACAGGTTAACCCCAGTTAACCCAAGCCTCGCTTGATTAACTGAAATACTTGGGCCTCGCGCCCGTGAACCAACTCTGGTAACACACCGTCCCGTTAGGGAGCGTTTCCAGGCTAATGGATGTCTCCATAGCCTTACAAGACATACAAAACAACTTTTCGTCACTCTAGGGTCACGATACAATTTACCCGGGACCCGATCTGGGCTCCCCGAGGGACCACATAAAATCACAACATCACATAGGGGTTCCGCCCCTTTTTCATTCACGTCAAAAGACATGCATATACATCACATGAAATAATATAGCAAAATAAGCGGAAAAAAAGAGAAGAAAAGATAGGGGTTTTACTTGCTTCACGCGTTTCGAGGCGACTAGAATCGAAACGGACACCGCCAACACGCTCGGAAGGATGATCAACCCCAAGGTAGAGCGCATGCAACTTTCTCTCTCTACCTTTTTCTCTTTCTCTCTGTACATGCAAAACGAGACGCCGGAGAGAAAATCAGACTCCGCCAACGCGTCGGGGACGTCGAAAAACCTCAAGGAGACCTCCCTTTCCCTTTCCCTTTCCCTTTCCCTTTCTCTCTCTTCCTTTCCCTCTCCTCTTTCTCTCTCTTCCTTTCTCTCTCCTCACTTTCTCTCTCTACAATATGCTGTAGCAGAATTTTCCCACTGTTTACAGAACGTAAGAAATGGGAAGGCTGGCCTCCCTTATATATAGATAAGGTCATGTGCATAGCATATGACCATAATTAATGGTCCCGTTGACCAAGTCAACGGTTGACCAAGTCAACGGTTGACCCATTTGACTATTTTTTTTTTCTCTTATGTATACGGCCTTCGTGGTCCTACTTAAAGACATCTGATTTTGACGAAACTTTAGGTGACCGAACTTGGGGCAGTCCGACACCTACTGTAAAAATTTCGGGGAAAAATACTGAGTTTTGATAGGTACACTTTAGTCCGGAAGAAAATTGTAAAACCCACTAATTTCCTGATTTCGAACACAAAACAGGCCGCCGTTTCTTCGTTTGAGATAACTAACTGCCGTGACGGCAGACATTAGTCCCCACGGCCGACCGACACGCATTAGTGCTAACCGCACGGATTTCTATTAGAATCTCCAACAGATATTGGGTCCCACTTAATTTCTGGAAATATGAAAATTTCCCGTTTCTCTCAATTTTATCACACATAATGGCCCCGCGGTCCCGCGAAATGATACTTGACGGAACCGATACAGTAGGGGTGTGTCCCGACAGTCGACCGGCACACTGTGTGCGAATTTTTGCCAAATGATACTGAGATTTCCTCGGTGCACTTCAACCCTGAGCAAAATCCCCTTCTTATTAATTTAACAATTAATTAACTAATTAACCTTCATTAAGGACCCATAAACACATAATTTTATTATATTAAAATTCCGGGTCGTTACAGGTCTGCCTGATAATTTGCCCTGAAGCGCGGTACTATGGCATCGCCGTCCATGTTTAACCTTAGAATGCGCTGAATTTCCTCCAAAGTCGGACATAGTTCGTTCTTACCGAAACGAAAGACCATGTACGAGGGATCCCAACACTGGATTGCAGCGTTTAAGAGGCACGGATCTATGTTAATCATGGATAGGTCGAGGACGGATCCCAATTTGTAATGCTGGGCCCAAGCGAAACGCTGTCCGGAAGTGAGTGCCTCAACTGCCTTCTGGAGATTCCAGCCGCATGGCCCCTGAAAAGTCAGGTGCACGGGCCGAGGTGGTTGACCAGTTGTCTTTACGATCCCTGAAGGACCTGCCATCTACAAATATACAGACTCGATGGTGAGTGTACTGTGAAATACGGATGAAAATGCAAATGTGCGAAATGATTATGCAACATGATTATGCAAATTTTTATTTTTTTATTTTTTTTTGAGGGTGTGACAAGGCACATGTGAGCCGATAGGGCAGTCGGATAGAGTTCCGGCGTGCTTTACCCGGGTTATTAGTAACCAGGGGCCTATCAGGTCAAGGCTAGGATTAGGTCTTGAAAAGACCTGTCTGCCCGGGGTTTGAACCCCACATGCTATGCCAGGACACGGGGTCGGTTGTATTTTATTACAAGCACAAGTTCGGCTTAGTACATGCCCCTGAATGGGTGTTTACTCGGGTAAAGTGCCCGGATAGCCAACCATAATTGGGGACAGGTATAGGGTGCAAGCAAGTTAGAGTTAGGGTACCCTTCCGGATGGACTGCTTGTAGACTATACCCTAGCCTAGGCTATATGTATGTATGCAGGTGTATGCAAGTGTGTTCCTAAGGATGGGGGGTCACTTAACACCGTATATTCTGCTCCCCGGTATAGAACATACCTGAAAATGGATGATTGGTATAAGCGGGAGCGTTCAGAACCGTTTCCTGAGAGTCATCACCCAACAGGCAAGTTCCGCGGACCTCCAAGACTTTTAAGCTACTGACACCGAGGATCATCATCCAGCGGCCGTTAGCGTAATAAGCCTGACTAATAGGTGTTTGGTTTAATTACACTATTATGGGGTGAATGAAATGCACAGTACACAAGCCATTTAAGAGATGTAAAATCGATTAGTATTAAGTTGAATACTAAAGCATTTAATTTGAGGTTTATTTTGGCTTAAACCTAGGGCTCGGGTTGAACAACAAGAGTCCCCAGCAGAGTCGCCAGAGCTGTGAGCGCGGAGAATTCACTCACTGGGATTGGTTTAGAGTCGCCACTTATTAATTCAGAAGGGATAAGTCTCCCGGGAATGTTGGATAAGGCTTGGTCCGCGATCAAAGATCGGGGTAAGAGGTTCGGTTAAGTTCGGGGAAGGGATTAGGCACCCCTACACTTCCACACTTGGTGGTTCCCTACTTGCTAGGTTTTAACCAAAATAAAGATCAAGATTAATCGAATGCCATTAGTGCTTAAGTTAATACTAACCGGAAGAAAGTAAAAGCTAATTAGGGTCGGGCCCGTGTTGGGCTGCCTACGTACTCACATGAGGGGTGAGATCAGACCGAGCGTAGTTCTAGCACTTGAGCCCGTGCTAAGGCAATGGGGCGTGTGTGTGTGCACCAAGAGGTGGCTAATGGACCTAATCCGACAGATTAGGGTTTTGCTTGACCGAGGCTGGTCAATGTGCAAAGGGATTGAGCCCGGAGGCCAAGGGTGAAGCCCGGAGGCAAAGGTGAGGCCCTGTAGGCCTAGGGTGTAGTCCGGTAGACTAAGAGAGATGTTAACCATGGGTTAGGATTGCTAACCGGGGTTAAGAGGGTGTTAACCGTGGTTAGGGTTGCTAACCAGGGTTAAAAAAGTCTAAGAGTTGATTTTTTGGTCTTTTGTATTTTTATGGATTTTTAGGGATTTTTCTATATTTTTTTATGGGGTTAAGTGGTGCTTAACCATGGTTAAAAGTTAACCAGGGCCTATTTTAACCATGGTTAAGGGTCAAGGTTGGTCAAAAATGGGCCCAAAGGGTATGACAGGGCCTCGAGTGGCCTCCTACCAGGTTTGGGCCTTGCACAAAGCCCGAAATTGAAATTTTACAGAATGGAGTTAAACAGATTACCTCCATTTCAGTAAAATTTTAACCAAGGTTTGTGAGGTTATTAACTAGGGTTAGGGACCTCCCCCAGGTAAAGTAAGCACATGGATGGAAAGCTGGGAGTGCCATCTTTCAAATGGTATAGGTCTCAGCCTCTGAATAGGCCAGGTGTGGACCCCACAGGGACTCAAAGTCGGGTAAAAATTAGTCTGTAATATAGGCATTTGAACTGCTGACACTATGGACAGTATTTTAACCCATGTTTAGGGGTCTGCTAACCATGGTTAGGCATGGCCCCTGAACCTGAAATTTTACAGGGAGCTAGGGGAGGTCAAGAGCTTTCCAACAAGCCTGGGGTGGACACCAGAGGACTTGGCATGTGGGCCCCACAGGCGCCCAAAGTCGGTACCAAAATAAGCTCATTATGTCGGTAAACCAAATGGGGACAAAGAGTTTTTAGGCTATTTTGAGCATGTCGGTAATAGAAGTGAAGACATTAAGCTTTTAGACCAATTTTGTGTGGTCGGCAATTATTCTGCCGACCACTAGCAGATTTTTTCAAAAACCGATTTTTTCCCATTGGTCTTGAACCAACAGGGGTCTAAGGGTTCCCTCATTGCCTGAGGGACCCCCAGACCCTATGGGGTGTATCCATGCACGTTGGGTGGGGTGTTACACTCGAGCCTAGCCACTAGGGAGTTCCCCACACCTATGGTGAAGGTGGGGGACCCCTATCCTTGGCTGTGGCAGCTATACAAATGAAAGGAAAGCAAAAGAGGACCCCTGGATCAGGACCAGGGGTCCCTTACAGTTAGAGCAACAAAAAGGGGTGCGGGATGATCCCTACCCTTGGATAAATTGCTACGGAGGCTGTGGACGGAGCTGGACGTCCGGTGGGGGCACCTGGGAGGTCGTGGAGGCCTGGTGGGGTGTTAGGATGAAGGTAGAGGTGATGGTCTCGGTTTTGACAGGGTTTCACTATGAAGAATGGGAGTGAAGAATGCATGAGGATGGCTTGGGATTTATAGGGGAGGAAGGAGGACGTCCAAGGGCATTTAGGGTATTTAGGGAAGGTCCAGGGACCAATGGGGGAGGTCCCAAGCCTCTGGTGGTGCTGCAGTGGAGCCTGCACACGCTAAACCTGGAAACACGGTAATGTCGGTAATTGAATTAGTGACATTAAAAAAATAGGCCAAAAACTGAATGTCGGTAATTCGATTAGCGACATTACCGATTTCATGCTATTTCGGGCCAAACCCAAATCCACTTGGGTCAAAAAGGTTGTGGGCAGCCATTTAGGGCAATTCCCGCCCATTTTGGATTTAGGGTTTGTGGGTCCCACCCATGTGCCCCTCATGGGTTGAGGTGGGCCCTAAAGGCTTTGGTTTTTTTGTGGTTTCTTGGGTTTTGAATGGGCCTTGAGCCCATGGGGTTGTCCTAGGTCTTAGGCTAGGGTTGTGCTAGGGTTTGGCCTAGGGCTAGGTCTAAGGCTAGGTCTAGGGTTATCCTAAGGCTTTGTGTTTGGTTTCGGGTTTTGCAAAGCTAATGGGCCTTGAGCCCATAAGGGTTTACCTAGGTTTTTAGGGTTCTAAGGTTTAGGTCCTAGGGTTTTAGGGTTTCGGGGGATGGTTAGTGTAAACTAACCCTAGTTAGGCAAGGTGTAAAAATTGGGTGCTTACATCGTCCAAGTGCAAAAAAGATTGTCATAGATTCAAAAGATTCAAAAATGCTAAAACAATACCGAAACCCTAGTTTTTCAATGAGATCTAAGGTTTCTGAACTCGGATAACATGCATGTTTCTACAGGAATAAGAGGCATTAACATATCATTTGAAACAAATCATAGAATGAATTGCAAAAGATACAATCAATGCGTAGAAAGGAAAACAGTCTAGTGCGATAGATATAACATGGTAACATAACAAATCCAATCAAATGCTTAGGAAGGAAGTCTAGTACGATAGATGTAACATAGTAACATAACAAACCAGATCCAATCAATGCTTAGGAAGGAAAACAGTCTAGCACGATAGATGTATCATAGTAACATAACAAAACAGATCCAAGTACCAACCAACACAAGAACTACTTACTACTCATACTCTCAGTATGCAGTAGCATATATATAACTTAGATATCTATCTCAATAGTTATAACCAACACAAGAACTACTTACTACTCAGTACGCAGTAGCATATATATAACTTAGATATGTATCTCAATAGTTATAACCAACACAAGAACTACTTACTACTCATACTCTGCAGTAGCATATATATAACTTAGATATCTATCTCAATAGTCATAAAAAGTCACGTTCACATGAATCTCCCAGCTCTTGCCAGAAATACGCTTCCCATAAATATGCTTCTCATATGTACCGGAGGAATATACAGGGAACCGTAGAGTGCCCTTGGCATTCACACCCAACAGATCCGCTTGAACTATCAGGAAGGAGTCAAATGGCACGGATACTATGGATCTTGACAATGGAATGAGCTGCCCAGACCTTACATCTACGTGCTCATTCAATGCCTTTTGGAAAAGCACACTTCATCTAAATAGTTGGAACTGCGAGCAGTAATCATTCCATAAACATGGGCAACGGAGTCTTCCCCATCTCCGACTATGAGAGTAACCTTAACAGTGGCCTGCGCTGCATCACTTGTCACCATGTAGTTCACTTCCAGGGAACAAGGATCTTTTTTTCCCTTTTTTTTTTTTTGGACGGTATCTTTTTTTCCCTTAATTACCCCTAATAGGAGTTTGTCAGACCGTGACCAGCGGGATACGAAACTGTTCCACTGGATCGACCCATTACAGACCAGGGGAAGGTCGCTGTCCTTATCTATGAGATTCGCATCGATGTCAACATAATCGCACGGTAATTCGATTAGCGACATTACCGATTTCATGCTATTTCGGGCCAAACCCAAATCCACTTGGGTCAAAAGGGTTGTGGGCAGCCATTTAGGGCAATTCCTGCCCATTTTGGATTTAGGGTTTGTTGGTCCCACCCATGTGCCCCTCATGGGTTGAGGTGGGCCCTAAAGGCTTTGGTTTTTTTGTGGTTTCTTGGGTTTTGAATGGGCCTTGAGCCCATGAGGTTGTCCTAGGTCTTAGGCTAGGGTTGTGCTAGGGTTTGGCCTAGGGCTAGGTCTAAGGCTAGGTCTAGGGTTATCCTAAGGCTTTGTGTTTGGTTTCGGGTTTTGCAAAGCTAATGGGCCTTGAGCCCATAAGGGTTTACCTAGGTTTTTAGGGTTCTAAGGTTTAGGTCCTAGGGTTTTAGGGTTTCGGGGGATGGTTAGTGTAAACTAACCCTAGTTAGGCAAGGTGTAAAAATTGGGTGCTTACAGCTGCCCCTCTTTGCCGGAGAGTGCTAGGATGACAGTTGAAGGGCAAAGACTGGAGTCGTCCTATTTTTACACCGAGATGGGTTGAGATGGATGATGAGATGCATGCAGGTTGTGCATATGTTGAGTGCGGTGAAGTGATGCAGAGATGGCGTAGCCCGGAGGCGTTGGCCGAAAGCAAGGTGTCAATCGGAAGCGGCAAAGGGGATTTGATCGAAACAGTGTTTCCCGGTCGAGAGACAAACGGAGTGTCGGGAACACACGTGGTGTTAGGAACACACGGGGTGTTGGACATGCGAGGTGTCGGCTTATTGACTCGACGTCAATGGAGACCTAGGATGTCGAGAACGTACGGGGACGTCTCTGAGGGGACATGCAGTGAGTGTTGGAGACTCATATGTCAAAGATATGCGAGGGTACCGCGGAGGAGACATGCAGTGAGTGCCGGAGACTCGTATGTCAAGGGCATGCGGGGATGCCGCAAAGGGGATATGCAGTGAGTGCCGGAGACTCGTATGTCAGAGGTATGCGGGGGTGCCGCAGAGGGGACATGCAGTGAGTGCCGGAGACTCGTATGTCAGGGGTATGCGGGGGTGCCGCAGAGGGGACATGCAGTGAGTGACGGAGACTCGTATGTCAAGGATATGCGGGGGTGCCGCAGAGGGGACGTATTGGATGATGTTGAGATATTGGTCATGCAAGGTATGACGCTATGCAAGTGGGGTCATGCAAGGGACGAAGGTGAGGATGCTTTCCCATGACTTTGTCGACTGTTGCTTGCTGGGGAGATGTGGAAGCTGCTTCTTCTGCTTGTCCCGCTGAGGCTGCTTGGTGCAGGTGGGTCCAATCGGATTTTGAAACCAAAAGTTTTTTTTTCGAAAACCTTTTGCAGAAAAAGTGTAGGAGACTTTTGTAAAAGATTTGATTTTGACAAGAGTATGCTTTGTTAGCTTTCAGATTTGCCAGTAAATTGCCTACGGTTAGGGCTTAAGGGGAATAGCAAGTTTCCTTTTTACTCTCGGGGAGTAAAGTATGACTCAAAGCAGAGTGCTATTGGGGATAGATGAGTTTGTCCAAACGCCGTTGCAGGCTTCTGGACTCAAGCTGGAGAGAGACCTTCTGTTAGCATCGGAAGCTGGTGGTACTCTTGTTGGGGGAGAGTACTGCTGAGAGCCGTCGGAGGCTTCTGCTTAAGGATCCGTTGGGGACTGAAGACTGTCGACCTGTTGCCCAAATCTGTTGGGGAGTAGATCTCTTTTAGACTACTAGCTGGGGAGTAGTTCTCTGTTGTAGACTACTAGCTGGGGACTCTTGGGACTTCCAGTCTGCTGGGGATTTCCCGATGTCTGCCTGTATGCTGGAGATATGCCCTGAAGTAAGACATCTGCTGAGGGTATTCCTTGTTGGAATCTCTGATGGGGATATGTCTTGAAGTGACACATCCGCTGGGGGTATTCCCTGTTGGAATCACCGCTGAGGAAGCTCCCCTGTCGGGAGATGCTGACTGTTGAGGGTGATCGAGGAGTCCGTTGAGCCTGATTACTGCCAGATCATGTTGCCAAACTGGTTTTCAGCTTTTTCTCCATTTTTTACCCTTGGAATGACCAAGTCATGGGGTTTGCCTATTTTTTGCGCAATGAGGCCGTTGCCGGTTTTCCTCATGCCTGCGAAGCTGATGGATTTTTGTCCCTTTTTTGCCCCTAGTCGCAAGACTAGGTCTGGGTGTCACGTGATTTTTGCCCAATGAGGCCGTTTCCAGTTTTCACTCATGCCAGCAACTTATTGGAGAAATTTTGTTTACTGGGGAAAGGGGTATGCTCCTTTCATCGCCCTGGACTATGCATTCCTATGGGTAATGGTACTTCGCTAAGGATGTAGATATGATATTGTGCTTGCACTCATAGTTTCTAGGGGATCTAGGAGGACTTAGAGTGGGACAAAACGCAGGCTGGGGGACCGAAGTTTGGGATACCCTGGTATAGTTTCCTCTTTGTTTGCAACTGGCTTGCATGAGATCTTCTGCTGGAGACTTGTGCTAGGGGACTTCCAGTGGAGAATTTTTTTTTTTTTTTTTTTTTGACCCCATTAGGGATTGTCCTCTCTGGTAGAGGTTGGTTTTGGTTTCCGCTAGGGAGAGAAGTTGATTCTGTTGGGGAGAAGCCCGGAGATTGTTTTTTCTCGGAAGTCCCTGACTTGAAGAATGTTTCACTTCTATTTTGGGTTTTCCTTTGATGGAAATTTTGTACCCTTGGTGTTGATTCCGCCAGGGGAGTTGGGAGAGTTTGTCTCTGCTTGGGGAGTGACTCTGTGAGGAGAGTTGATGACTTCTTTTGGGGAGAGTTGTTGGCTCTCTCTGGGGAAAGAAGGACTCTGCTTGGGGAGAGTTGAGAACTAACTACCCCTTTTGTGACCGCACCTGATTTTGTCAAGCTGCCTACGTACCCTTTGTAGGATCAGGTCATGACGTAGTTCAGGTATGTGCCACAGATTGGCGAGGGAGGGTGTCCCTGAAGAGTTGTAATGAAAGAAAGGCTGTCAGGCTCCAGGGGCTAACTAGCGGTTTTTTTTTCATTGATTTGTAAACGGGTTACATGAAAAAGGATTAGGAGTGTGCCAAGGATGGCCTCCTGTCATTTCCCAGAGATTCTACGAGTGCAAAGCGCCTATCAGATCTAGATCCTAAGCGTAGTATCGTTTGACTTTGTCCATGTTAACGGGCTCGGGGAGGTCTTCGTCATCCATACGTCCGAGCCGAAGGGCGCCGCCTGAGAATTTGTCTCGGACGATGTATGGGCCTTCGTAGTTTGGTGTGAACTTGCCCCTAGGATCAGGGCGGTTTGGCAACACTTTTCGGAGAACCAGGTCACTGATTTCGATTTTGCGAGGCTTGACTCTTTTGTTGAATGCTCTTGCCATGCGCCTCTGATAGGCCTGAGAATGATTGATGGCTTTCAGTCGCCGCTCTTCAATCAGGTTCAACTGCTCAAACCGGGTCTGTACCCATTCTGCTTCTGAGACTTCTGCTTCCATTAACACCCGGAGTGATGGGATCTCTACTTCGATGGGGAAGACTGATTCCATTCCATAGGCCAGAGAGAAAGGCGTTGCCCCTGTTGAGGTTCTGATGGAAGTCCTGTAGGCCATGAGTGCATATGGGAGCATCTCGTGCCATGCAGAGTAGTTGGTCGCCATCTTCTCGATGATCTTCTTCAGGTTTTTGTTGGCTGCTTCCACTGCACCATTAGTCTGTGGCCTATATGGAGTGGAATTGTGATGCTGTATCTTGAATTTCTGGCAGAGATCTGTCATCCCCTTGTTACAGAAGTTGAGAGCATTGTCTGTCACAATCTCGAATGGAACACCGTATCGGCAGATGATGTCCTTTTTCAGAAAGCACTGAACCACGGAGGCTGTCACATTGGCATAAGAGGCCGCCTCGACCCATTTTGTAAAGTAATCGATTGCAACCAGGATGAATCGATGACCATTGGATGCCTTCGGAGCTATGGGTCCGATGACGTCGATGCCCCAGGTAGAGAAAGGCCAAGGGGCAGTCAGATTGTGCAGCCTTGTCGGCGGTGCATTAACCCTGTCGGCATAGATTTGGCATTAGTGACATTTATGTACGTGCCTGCAACTGTCGGCTTCCATTGTGGACCAGTAGTAGCCCAGCCTGAGAATTTTCTTAGAGAGCATTAACCCATTCATGTGTGGGGCGCAGGTTCCCCCGTGAACCTCTTCGACTACCTGTGCCGCTTCACTGGAGTCCAGGCATCTGAGCCAAATCAAATTCGGTGATCTCTTGTATAAGACTCCCCCTGAAAAGACGAACTGAATAGCCAGTCTTCGGATTGCCCGGCGATCTGTTTTAGTAGCTTCAAGAGGGAAGGTCCCGTCTTCGAGGTACTGCTTGATGTCTGTATACCAAGGCTTGTCGTCTGTGACTGTATCTAGTTCGAGGCAGTAGACAGGTTGATCCTGTTGCTGAATTTCGATCGGCCAGAGCATGGTGCCCCTGGGGATTTGAACCATGGAAGCAAGAGTGGCCAGTGCATCGGCAAACTTATTGTGATTCCTGGATCGGTGACTGAATGTGATTCTCCTGAACTGAGTAATCAACATGTTCAGGTAGGCTAGGTATGGAACCAGCTTGGCTTCTCGAATGGCCCAAGATTCGTTTGCCTGACAAATTACCAAAGATGAGTCGCCGTAGACGTCTATCTCCTCGATTCCGATGCTCAGGGCTTCTTTCAGACCGGCTATGCATGCCTCATACTCTGCTTCATTATTAGAGCATCTGAACTTCAGCTTGACCGAGATAGGAAGGTGTGCTCCCTTAGGTGAGATCAGGACTGCTCCTGCCCCATTCCCATGACTATTGGCAGCTCCGTCAAAGTACAACTCCCAGCTAGAGTATTCTTGCTCGTCTGCTTCTGTATACAGGATAGCTTCGTCTGGAAACTGATCATGTACAGACACGTAGTCCTGGCTCGGACTGTGGGCGAGGTGATCTGCTATCGCCTGTCCTTTGATTGACTTCTGTGTCATGTACGTGATGTCGAATTCAGACAACATCATAAGCCATCGGGCAGTCCGTCCGGTGGTGGCTGACTTTTCCAGTAGGTACTTTAGTGGATCCATTCGGGAGATCAGGATTACCGGGTAGGAAAGCAGGTAGTGTCGAAGCCGCTGAGTAGCCCAGACCAGTGCCAGACACGTCTTCTCCAGAAGACTGTACCGCTCTTCATACTCAAGCAAGCGCTTACTGATGTAGTAGATGGCTTGCTCTGTCCTACCTGTCTCGTCATGCTGTGCCAGGACGCACCCCATGGAGGTTTCTTCCACAGAGATGTAGAGTAGTAGGGGCCGTCCTAGCGTAGGAGGCACAAGTACTGGAGGGTTGAGAAGATACTGTTTTATCTTGTCAAAGACCTCTTGGCAATCTGCTGTCCAGACTGTCGGTGTGTTCTTCCGTAGAAGTTTGAAGATCGGCTCGCAGATCGGAGTTAGCTGAGAGATGAACCGACTGATGTACTGAATTCTGCCCAGGAAACCGCGGATCTCTTTTTCAGTTTGGGGGGCTGGCATTTCGATTATAGCTCTGGCTTTAGCTGGATCAATCTCAATGCCTCTTTTGCTGACGATGAAGCCAAGGAGTTTTCCTGATGAGGCTCCAAAGACACATTTGGCCGGATTCAGTCTTACGCCGTACTCTCCGAGTCTATCACAGAGTTTCTTCAGATCTGCTGGGTGCTACCGGGCAGTTGGAGATTTGACGATTATATCGTCCACATAGATTTCAGCTATCTTATGGATCATGTCGTGGAACAGTGCCGTCATGGCCCTCTAATAGGTTGCCCCTGCGTTCTTCAGTTCGAACGGCATAACCTTGTAGCAGAATGTACCCCAAGGCGTAATGAAGGAGGTCTTCTTCATGTCTTCCTCTGCCATCCTGATTTGGTTGTATCCGGAGAAACCGTCCATGAATGAGAGTATCTCGTGCCCAGCAGTGTTGTCGACCAGGATGTCGATGTGCGGGAGAGGGAAGTTGTCCTTGGGACTAGCCTTGTTCAGGTTCCGGTAGTCGATACACATTCGGACCTTGCCGTCCTTTTTGGGTACTGGCACAATATTGGCCAACCACTCGGGGTAGCTTGCCACTGCCAAGAAGCCTGCATTGATCTGCTTTTCAACTTCTTCCTTGACTTTCTGCGACCATTCGGGCCTCATCCGTCTCAGTTTCTGTTTAACTGGTCTGACGTCAGGGTTCAGGGGTAGTCTGTGCACCACCAATGCTGGGTCCAGGCCGGGCATGTCTGCGTATGACCAGGCAAAGACATCGCTGTAGCTCTTCAGGAAGCTGATCATGTCCGTCCTCTGTTTCGGACTCATAGTTGTACCGATCTTGACCAACTGCGGATTGTCTGTGGATCCCAGGTCCACTGTCTCGGTGTCCTCAATGTTGGACTGTAAAAGCCCTTCACTGTGTTCGAGGAGGTCCAGTATCTCCTAATGCAGTTCCTCATCCTGCTCTGCTTCCTGCTCTGAGTCATACTCAACTTCTGACAGCTCAAGGAGGGTTTCAAAGGTAGCCTTGCCGGAGGCGATTTCCTGGCAAATAATCAAGCTTAGTTTAGCATGCTTATGTTTTTATGATTTTGTTGGCTTCAGGACACTAGGCCTTCCAGGGGAAGAGTCCGTGTGATTTCGTCATTAGCCGATGCAAGTGTTTTTTTGAAAACATGTTTTTGAGTCAAAATTCCAGATTTATATAAAAAAGTGGACTGATTACAAAATGACTCAACAAAAAGAGGCCTACAGATGGCCGACAGTTTGGATTTTGCAATGGGAGCAAAAGAGAGATAGATTGAGAAGAAAATGGACAATGGTGTTGGGATCACTGCTCGTCTGAACCAACCTTCCCTGCACTATGCTTGCCCCGGCCTTGAGCAGCCTCAACTGTAAGAGCCTCGGTCCACCAACGGATCAGTGGTCGGTGGCTGCAAGATGCTTCTGCGCTGTTGGAGAGGGTGCAAACCTGTTCTCCCGCTGATTATTCTGTGTCTGAATCTGCATCTCGGACAGCTAGCTCTTCAAACATCTGGGCAACGCTGAAGACTTCCGGTTCGGGAATCCCTGAAGATTCGGTGCCGGGTTGAGGGTAGTATATGTTGGCAACAGGTGCAAATGAGATTTCTGGTTTACTTTCAAAGATTCCGACTGGGAATGTAACAGAAATGTGGGGTCGAGGCTCAGGTTTCGTTGACTGTTTGCTTTTCCGGGTTAACTTCGAGAGATAGTCCTCGTACTTGGGCTTGTATCCCAGCCCGAATGGTGAAGTGTAGCGAGGTGGTATGTATCTCTTTTTCATGCCTTGGTTCCTAGCCCCGAGGCCCTGCCCTGGCTGGTATTTCATGCGGGCCATCATCTTGACAAATGATGGCACTGACTGTTTGCTGAGCTCTTCCGCCTGAGAGATCGAGCTGACTTGTTCAAACTGGAATGACATGAAGGCTGAACTTTGCCCCAGTTCTTGGATGTCCCCAAATGAACTTGCCAATTCCTCCGAGGGAATGATGACTAGGTTGTCATCCTGGATGAATTTGATCCTTTGATGCAAGGAGGAGGGAATGGCTCCGGCCGTGTGGATCCACGGCCTCCCTAAGAGCAAGGTAAATGAGGCAGGCACATTCACTACCTGAAAGTTGGTTGTGAACTGTGCAGGTCCGACCCCGATGGTTAAGTCGATGTCTCCCAGGTTCTGCCTGGTGGTATTTTCAAAGGCTCGGATGGTCATCGGGCGCTTCTTCACTTGGCTGAGGTCCAAACCCAGGCTTTGCAGAGTAGACAGTGTACAGACGTTCAGGCCAGAGCCATTGTCGATGAGTACTGATGAAAGTGTCCTGTCCATACATTGAACTGTAATGTATAGGGCCCGGGTGTGGTCCCTATCTCCTTCGGGTATCTCTTCTTCAGTGAAAGAGATGATTCTTGATTCGAGCACCTGCCCCACCATCTGCCCCAGTTTTTCAGGCGAGATGTCCGGTGTGACATGGGCATTGTTGAATACCCTCAGAAGCTGCTTTCTGTGATGTTCCGATGTCAAGAGGAGTCCCAGAATGCTGATCTGTGCCTGAGTTTTTCCCAACTGCTGGGTGATATTAAATTCTTCTGCCTTCTCAAGGATTTTCAGTAGAAGGACTGAATCTGTTGTCTCTTTTTCTGGGTCTGACACCCCTGTCTTGTCATTCGCCTTCTCTTTTACTAGCTCAACTGCTGGTGGTTGGTACACCCGACCGGATCGAGTAAGATTGGCTATGTACTCGCTCTCTAGGATGAGAGAGTGAGAGGCGGGTACATGGTTAAGGCTGAAAGGCTCAGAGGGGATGTAGGGGATCTTGAATGGGACAGAAGATGTCGAGGCTTGAGTAGGGACTGTGGGCCAATTGGCAGGATAGGGAATGGTGAATATAATTTGCTCTTTGTCAGTTTCATGAGCGGGTGACTGTATTGGGTCTTGGATAGCTTGAATGTTTTCCTGAGGGAGAGGGATAATGATCAGTGATTGGTATGAGGGCCTGATGATGCCATCACTAACTGCGGGTGCACAAGGTTTCGGATGCCCTGCCCCGGGCTCTACCCACTCAATGAAATTGATTTGGTTGTTATGTGGGGGCAGTGGCACCTGATTGATGCTGGTGTTGCCAGGAGCCAGCTCAACCTTGCCAGAATCCAAAAGGTCCTAGATTGCGCACTTCAAGCCGACGCAATAGTCTGTCGCATGGCCTGAGCCTCTGTGAAAGGCGCAGTTTTGATTAGCATCATAGTTCTTGCTTTGTTTGTCTGGGGGAAGGAGAGGGGTAGGGCCTCTCAATTCGAGAAGACCCTGCTTGGTCAGGAAGTCAAGAAGTTGACTGAGGGTATAAGGGAGAGGAGTAAAGTTTCTGATGGGACGAGGTTGCCCCTGGGTTGGTCTAGCCGGCCGGGTGTTCCCTGGTGCTGGCTGTTGCTGAGCGGCCGGAGCCGGTAGTCTGATCGGTGCTGATGAAGCCACCAAGTTAACGCTCTCTTTCCTTTTCTGGTCACGGAGACCGCTGTTTCTACTGGTAGAAGCTGTCACTGTTTTCGGAGGATCGAGCCCAAGACTGGAATGGATGGCTCCACTCTGTATTGCTGTTTCAGTACGGGTACCCGTCTTGACGATAGTACCAAAGTCTACAACTGGTAGAGTGACCATCAGAGTCGAATAGGGCTGCTTCAGGGTGCCCATGAAGATGCTCGCCAGATCCTCCTTGGGGATAGGAGTGGAGACTTTTGCAGCCATTGCCCTCCAGCGGGAGGCGTACTCCAGGAATGACTCATTATTCCGCTGGCTCATTTGTTCCAGTTGGCTCCGCTGTGGCCGGAGCTCTTGGTTGAAGGCGTACTGCTCCACAAACATGTCCATGGCGTCTTGCCAGGTTTTGACTCTCTGTTTGTCAATGGACATCCACCAAGTAAGGGCTGCCCCTTCAGGCTCTTTTGGAAGTACTGGATCAATAGTGGCTGATTCTTATTGTACAAGAGCATGTCCCCCAGGTAGATCTGCAGGTGTTGTCTCGGACAGCCGGAGCCATCGTATTTGTCAAAGTCTGGAACTTTGAAACCTGGGGGTACAGCATCCCCTGATGAGAATGTGAGGTCTTACAGTGATAGGGCGGGGTTGGCAGATGCCCCTCTCATCCTTCTCATCTCCTCCTTCATTTGTTTTATCTCCTCATGTTGATCTTTGAGGGACGGTGTAGGGTCGGATGATGACGGCCGGTCTTGGTGGACGTGCGAGGCCCTAGGCTGTTCCTCATACTGATCAAACTCCGCTTCTCCTCTGCCAGTTGCGGGTCCAGGATTAGGGATGATGACTGGGATAGGCTGATGTGGCTCTGGACGAGGCTGATCGGGGTTATCTGTTGGGATTCGGTCAGAGGGCTCTCCGGTTCGGGCACCAAGTAGAATGTTCAGGGATTCCAAAACTCGGTCCAGCTTGTTCTGCATGGCGACGATGTCCCGGTCATGCGACTGTACTAAATCATCCCTTCTTTGCTGATGGTCTGATGGTTCTGTCATCGCTTCTGAACTGTTCTCAGATGGAGGCTGGTAAGATACTAGCTCCGTGACTGGTATCTCGGTCAACACTACTTCTGCGACTTCTGCGAGAATCGCAGTCAGAGAACGAGTCATGGGTCGGCTCATGCAGACTGAAAAGATGCAACGATTAACCATGAATATGCATGAAGGTAGGAGAGATGATGCTAGAAAAGGTTTTTTCATTGATGCATGTGGAGGTGTAATGAGTACATGACTATGTGACTAAAAAGTAAAAGACTCAATCCTAGGCAGGCCCATCTGGGATCGCAAAGTCAAGAGGTCGGGTGATGCCCCCTTGGTCCATGAGCTGCTGCTAGAGGGATGTGACCTCAACCTCCATGTAAGCAAGGGATTCTGTAGCCCCAAACATCCGGTATCCGAACTGTCGGATACGGTCGGTCATCTCTGCCTTTGCACTATCAAGCTGCTCTTTATGGAAGTGCAACTGCGCCCTGAGGATGGAGTTCTCTTTGACGTCACCTCTCCGCTTCTTCTGGTAAGAGCGAACTGTCTATTTGAGGTGGTGGATCTGCTCCTGTCTAGCCTGGAGTTCGCAGTCCCGCTCCGCTTCCTGTAGCCTGAACGCTATCTGGGCTTTCCGAAGCCGCTTTTCTTTCATCTGAATGTGGAGCTGTCTTTCCGAGAAGATGTCTGTCCAAGGGATTACCATCTCAGATAACGGTATGGTGCACCGTGATGGAGCTGAGACTGGAGTCGGCAATTCCCTAGGTGCGGGCATGGGAGATGGAATGTCAGGATCTTCCACCCAAAGGCGGTACGCTACATCAGTAGATGGCCCTGTTGTGACCACAAAGTCTGGCCACCGATCTCGCCTAGAGGTTCTCCAACTGGACTGAAATCGCTCGGTGAGTCGCTGTGAATGCATTGTGAAGTCGGCAAAATCATTTTCCTGCCGGTCAATGACTGGAATGCGCTGGGGGAGTCCAAACTGACGGAGGACTCGAAGAGGTACATAGGCTGCAGAGCCTGTAAGACCGGCAAGGATCATACACCGTCTTCCTGAGATGACGACGCGAGGTAGCCTTGGCATGACCAGCCATTCGCAGTGCCAGGTGATGGTCTTCTCTGTCAAGTCCTGAAGAAGCTGGTAGAGCTCCTCGACGTATATAGTCACAATCGGTCCCTGACCCTGAGAGATCTTCCGGGGTATACTGTAAGCTTCACGAAGGTCGTCCGGTATAGCTATGACCGATGGTAGGTGTGCTACCAACCAGATGTGCAGAAGCGGTGAGCTGGCATAGAAGATGCCCTTCCGACGGCCTGATGCCTGATTGAGAGCCCTGAGTATCTCAGCAAGGATGACTGGTACAATGGCTCCGGAACTACAGGTGTCTTCGATGATCCCGACCAGAACTGACTCAACAAGTGTGCGGCATCTCGGGAATAACAACTGAGAGACAACTTTTAGTGTAAAGGCGTTGATACCGGGGAGTCCTGGCGCTATGGGGTCAGGGTTCCACTTGGGCTGGTACAGGCTTTCCAGAAACCGCACGGGTATCCGGTCGAAGGTGCCGTTAGGACCGGGCTGTAGGCGGGCAGGCCTGAGATGCAAGAACCTTGATAGGTCTGCCTGATAATTTGCCCTGAAGCGCGGTACTATGGCATCGCCGTCCATGTTTAACCTTAGAATGCGCTGAATTTCCTCCAAAGTCGGACATAGTTCGTTCTTACCGAAACGAAAGACCATGTATGAGGGATCCCAACACTGGATTGCAGCGTTTAAGAGGCGCGGATCTATGTTAATCATGGATAGGTCGAGGACGGATCCCAATTTGTAATGCTGGGCCCAAGCGAAACGCTGTCCGGAAGTGAGTGCCTCAACTGCCTTCTGGAGATTCCAGCCGCATGGCCCCTGAAAAGTCAGGTGCACGGGCCGAGGTGGTTGACCAGTTGTCTTTACGATCCCTGAAGGACCTGCCATCTACAAATATACAGACTCGATGGTGAGTGTACTGTGAAATACGGATGAAAATGCAAATGTGCGAAATGATTATGCAAATTTTTTTTTTTTTTTTTTTTTTTTAGGGTGTGACAAGGCACATCTGAGCCGATTGGGCAGTCAGACAGAGTTCCGGCGTGCTTTACCCGGGTTATTGGTAACCAGGGGCCTATCAGGTCAAGGCTAGGATTAGGTCTTGAAAAGACCTGTTTGCCCGGGGTTTGAACCCCACATGCTATGCCAGGACACGGGGTCGGTTGTATTTTATTATAAGCACAAGTTCGGCTTAGTACATGCCCCTGAATGGGTGTTTACTCGGGTAAAGTGCCCGGATAGCCAACCATAATTGGGGACAGGTATAAGGTGCAAGCAAGTTAGAGTTAGGGTACCCTTCCGGATGGACTGCTTGTAGACTATACCCTAGCCTAGGCTATATGTATGTATGCAGGTGTATGCAAGTGTGTTCCTAAGGATGGGGGGTCACTTAATACCGTATATTCTGCTCCCCGGTATAGAACATACCTGAAAATGGATGATTGGTGTAAGCGGGAGCGTTCAGAACCGTTTCCTGAGAGTCATCACCCAACAGGCAAGTTCCGCGGACCTCCAAGACTTTTAAGCTACTGACACCGAGGATCATCATCCAGCGGCCGTTAGCGTAATAAGCCTGACTAATAGGTGTTTGGTTTAATTACACTATTATGGGGTGAATGAAATGCACAGTACACAAGCCATTTAAGAGATGTAAAATCGATTAGTATTAAGTTGAATACTAAAGCATTTAATTTGAGGTTTATTTTGGCTTAAACCTAGGGCTCGGGTTGAACAACAAGAGTCCCCAGCAGAGTCGCCAGAGCTGTGAGCGCGGAGAATTCACTCACGGCCGTTCCACTTATTAATTCAGAAGGGATAAGTCTCTCGGGAATGTTGGATAAGGCTTGGTCCGCAATCAAAGATCGGGGTAAGAGGTTCGGTTAAGTTCGGGGAAGGGATTAGGCACCCCGACACTTCCACACTTGGTGGTTCCCTACTTGCTAGGTTTAAGCCAAAATAAAGATCAAGATTAATCGAATGCCATTAGTGCTTAAGTTAATACTAATCGGAAGAAAGTAAAAGCTAATTAGGGTCGGGCCCGTGTTGGGCTGCCTACGTACTCACATGAGGGGTGAGATCAGACCGAGCGTAATTCTAGCACTTGAGCCCGTGCTAAGGCAATGGGGCTTGTGTGTGTGCACCAAGAGGTGGCTAATGGACCTAATCCGACAGATTAGGGTTTTGCTTGACCGAGGCTGGTCAATGTGCAAAGGGATTGAGCCCGGAGGCCAAGGGTGAAGCCCGGAAGCCAAAGGTGAAGCCCGGAGGCAAAGGTGAGGCCCTGTAGGTCTAGGGTGTAGTCCGGTAGACTAAGAGAGATGTTAACCATGGGTTAGGATTGCTAACCGGGGTTAAGAGGGTGTTAACCGTGGTTAGGGTTGCTAACCAGGGTTAAAAAAGTCTAAGAGTTGATTTTTTGGTCTTTTGTATTTTTATGGATTTTTAGGGATTTTTCCATATTTTTTTATGGGGTTAAGTGGTGCTTAACCATGGTTAAAAGTTAACCGGGGCCTATTTTAACCTTGGTTAAGGGTCAAGGTTGGTCAAAAATGGGCCCAAAGGGTATGGCAGGGCCTAGAGTGGCCTCCTACCAGGTTTGGGCCTTGCACAAAGCCCGAAATCGAAATTTTACAGAATAGAGGTAAACAGATTACCTCCATTTCAGTAAAATTTTAACCAAGGTTTGTGAGGTTATTAACTAGGGTTAGGGACCTCCCCCGGGTAAAGTAAGCACATGGATGGAAAGCTGGGAGTGCCATCTTTCAAATGGTATAGGTCTCAGCCTCTGAATAGGCCAGGTGTGGACCCCACAGGGACTCAAAGTCGGGTAAAAATTAGTCTATAATGTAGGCATTTGAACTACCGACACTATGGACAGTATTTTAACCCATGTTTAGGGGTCTGCTAACCATGGTTAGGCATGGCCCCTGAACCTGAAATTTTACAGGGAGCTAGGGGAGGTCAAGAGCTTTCCAACAAGCCTGGGGTGGATCCCAGAGGACTTGGCATGTGGGCCCCACAGGCGCCCAAAGTCGGTACCAAAATAAGCTCATTATGTCGGTAAACCAAATGGGGACAAAGAGTTTTTAGGCTATTTTGAGCATGTCGGTAATAGAAGTGAAGACATTAAGCTTTTAGCCCAATTTTGTGTGGTCGGCAATTATTCTGCCGACCACTAGCAGATTTTTTCAAAAACCGATTTTTCCCCATTGGTCTTGAACCAACAGGGGTCTAAGGGTTCCCTCATTGCCTGAGGGACCCCCAGACCCTATGGGGTGTATCCATGCACGTTAGGTGGGGTGTTACACTCGAGCCTAGCCTCTAGGGAGTTCCCCACACCTATGGTGAAAGTGGGGGACCCCTATCCTTGGCTGGGGCAGCTATACAAATGAAAGGAAAGCAAAAGAGGACCCCTGGATCAGGACCAGGGGTCCCTTACAGTTAGAGCAACAAAAAGGGGTGAGGGATGATCCCTACCCTTGGATAAATTGCTACGGAGGCTGTGGACGGAGCTGGACGTCCGGTGGCGGCGCCTGGGAGGTCGTGGAGGCCTGGTGGGGTGTTAGGATGAAGGTAGAGGTGATGGTCTCGGTTTTGACAGGGTTTCACTATGAAGAATGGGAGTGAAGAATGCATGAGGATGGCTTGGGATTTATAGGGGAGGAAGGAGGACGTCCAAGGGCATTTAGGGTATTTAAGGAAGGTCCAGGGACCAATGGGGGAGGTCCCAAGCCTCTGGTGGTGCTGCAGTGGAGCCTGCACACGCTAAACCTGGAAACACGGTAATGTCGGTAATTGAATTAGCGACATTAAAAAAATAGGCCAAAAACTGAATGTCGGTAATTCGATTAGCGACATTACCGATTTCATGTTATTTCGGGCCACCCCCAAATCCACTTGGGTCAAAAGGGTTGTGGGCAGCCATTTAGGGCAATTCCCGCCCATTTTGGATTTAGGGTTTGTGGGTCCCACCCATGTGCCCCTCATGGGTTGAGGTGGGCCCTAAAGGCTATGGGCTTTGGTTTTTTTGTGGTTTCTTGGGTTTTGAATGGGCCTTGAGCCCATGGGGTTGTCCTAGGTCTTAGGCTAGGGTTGTGCTAGGGTTTGGCCTAGGGCTAGGTCTAGGGTTATCCTAAGGCTTTGTGTTTGGTTTCGGGTTTTGCAAAGCTAATGGGCCTTGAGCCCATAAGGGTTTACCTAGGTTTTTAGGGTTCTAAGGTTTAGGTCCTAGGGTTTTAGGGTTTCGGGGGATGGTTAGTGTAAACTAACCCTAGTTAGGCAAGGTGTAAAAATTGGGTGCTTACATCGTCCAAGTGCAAAAAAGATTGTCATAGATTCAAAAGATTCAGAAATGCTAAAACAATACCGAAACCCTAGTTTTTCAATGAGATCTAAGGTTTCTGAACTCGGATAACATGCATGTTTCTACAGGAATAAGAGGCATTAACATATCATTTGAAACAAATCATAGAATGAATTGCAAAAGATACAATCAATGCGTAGAAAGGAAAACAGTCTAGTGCGATAGATATAACATGGTAACATAACAAATCCAATCAAATGCTTAGGAAGGAAGTCTAGTACGATATATGTAACATAGTAACATAACAAACCAGATCCAATCAATGCTTAGGAAGGAAAACAGTCTAGCACGATAGATGTATCATAGTAACATAACAAAACAGATCCAAGTACCAACCAACACAAGAACTACTTACTACTCATACTCTCAGTATGCAGTAGCATATATATAACTTAGATATCTATCTCAATAGTTATAACCAACACAAGAACTACTTACTACTCATACTCTGCAGTAGCATATATATAACTTAGATATCTATCTCAATAGTCATAAAAAGTCACGTTCACACGAATCTCCCAGCTCTGGCCATAAATTCGCTTCCCATAAATATGCTTCTCATATGTACCAGAGGAATATACAGGGAACCGTAGAGTGCCCTTGGCATTCACACCCAACAGATCCGCTTGAACTATCAGGAAGGAGTCAAATGGCACGGATACTATGGATCTTGACAATGGAATGAGCTGCCCAGACCTTACATCTACGTGCTCATTCAATGCCTTTTGGAAAAGCACACTTTCATCTAAATAGTTGGAACTGCGAGCAGTAATCATTCCATAAACATGGGCAGCGGAGTCTTCCCCATCTCCGACTATGAGAGTAACCTTAACAGTGGCCTGCGCTGCATCACTTGTCACCATGTAGTTCACTTCCAAGGAACAAGGATCTTTTTTTCCCTTTTTTTTTTTTTGGACGGTATCTTTTTTTCCCTTAATTACCCCTAATAGGAGTTCGTCAGACCGTGACCAGCGGGATACTAAACTGTTCCACTGGGTCGCCCCATTACAGACCAGGGGCAGGTCGCTGTCCTTATCTATGAGATTCGCATCGATGTCAACAGAATCGCAGGCTAAGATGGCTCGATGTGGGCCATTTAGCAACAACGGTTTGCCCGGCTGGATGTATTCGCAATCCTCCTTTTTTCTGTTGTAGAGGAATTGAAAACCCAGTCCATCGGTGGCTGTGATTGTGCCGTAGAGGTTGCCGCTGAAGTTCGTGATGCGCGCGGAGAACACCTCAAGCATTGATAGAGGGAAAACCTTCTGATTCAGATAAAAATACGAATGTGTAGCCAACTCTACAGAAACGAGAGGATACTTCACTCAGGAAAAAAAAAAAAAAAAAGGTTTGATATTTGAAAATACATACCTCATCTAAAGGTCTGGACTTGAATGTCTGCATGTCGTAGCGTTGATCTAGATTGAAAGAGTAGGAAAGAAAGGGGAGAACATTAGGGCTTTCGTCTTTTAGGAGAAGAGAAGAAAGGCGGCCGAACCTCTTGAACGACTGCATGTTGCTCTCGGGAGCAGGGGATGAACACGGTTGCCAATGAGGCTAGGGTTCATCAGATGATTATCTATCCATATTCTACTCTATCTAATCTAGAGAAATGCTAACCCTAATCTCAAGACTTTCCTACTCTCAAGTTAAACCAATCACCTGTCCAAATTTTCCCTAAAAGTGCGCACTTTGCATTGCAGGAATTAGGACATGTTTTTGACAAATTTATCAAATAGGGCACCCTTTGTTTTTTTATTACTAAAAAGGGTACGCTTTTGACATAGTTACCCTTAAGCTATGGGTATAAAAGTCAAACACTATAAAGGTAATATTGAATTGCAAACCCTCTTTGGTAAAATATTTCAAATCATACCCGAAAGAGTGATATTTTAAGTTTAGGGCGACAAAACAGTACTTAACTTTTATTATTATTACCCTATATACTAAAATCGAAGATTTACCTTAGTAACCCAAACCGTGTATATCACTACCCGCTCTCAAACCTCGCTCTCACGGTTTGAGAGCGAATTAGCCTCAAGAGCACGGTTTTAGATTTTATAGAGTGCGATTTTAGATTTCTTAGAGCACGGTGTTCAAAATAGTAGGAGAAAGCTTCTTTTTTCCATGCCATTTCCGCCATTTCCGTTCGTCATTGATTCTGTAACTCAAAATGAAGAAGACGAGAAGAAGACGAAACAGTCGGTGTTCAAAACTTTAAAATTTATGAAATGGAGTTAATGACTTGAGATGAAAACTAAAAAAAACTTGTCCTTACAAGTCTTTTCATCATTTTTTAATTTTGTTTTTACTTTATAAAGTAAGTCTGCAGGTCTTTTCAACTTTTTCTTCTCATATTATTTATTTTATTTATAACTTCATTGGAAAGAAAGTGAACACATTTACAATCAATTGGGATTGAACCTCTCCGAAAGTGATCACATTTACAATCTATTGGGATTGAACCTCTCCCCAAGTTCAATCACACCCAGTGGCCAATACGTGTCCCTTTTAACCTTGGTTAAAATTAATTAATTCTTAAGATTTAATAATGTAACCCTAGTTTTCAAAAAAATATTAAAATATTATATATATATATATATATATATGGCGATGCTCCGGAGGCGCTCTCGACTATATTCTAAATTAAAATTTGATGCTCTCCCACTCTCGCTCCCGCTCCAGCTCTCACCGCTTTGGTTACTTAGAGATTTACCCTTAAAATTTCGACTGATTATTCTTCCATATCCCTTAAATGTCTTTCGCATTTATTCCTCACGCTAATTTTTTCGTACAACATCTTTTGCTTTAACTCCTACTTAGTCCCCGAATTTAGAGCATTCCTAGCTGCCTCACCAAATTTTACTCACCAAAATAGCCAAAACTCACAAAAAGTTATGTTGGTGAGCTACTTTTTTAAAACACTCCCAGTAGCCTCACCAAAATAGCTAAAACTATCATATTTTATTATTTGTGTCACTTCCACAACTAAAAAAAAAACTTTATTTTATTTGTGTGGGCCCACAAAAAGGAGAGAAAGAGAGAAATCTTTAACTTTGGTGAGTGTACAGTGACTCACCAATGTTGGTGAGTCACTGTACACTCACCAAATCAAAATGGTGAGTTTGAAGAGTTTTGGTGAGGCTGCTGGAGACGTTTTTAAGCACTTTTTAGCTATTTGGCTCACCATTTTGACTAAAAGGTTATTTTGGTGAGGCTGCTAGGAATGCTCTTATAAAGCATTTTGGAGTTTGGACTACAGTGCATGAAAATCCAGTTAACCTGCTCATCTTCTCTACTCCCACTCTTGCGACCTGCAACCCTAATGCTTCGTGCAAAGAAAATGCCCAAGTTCTGCATAAGGTAAGTAAAACTAATCTTCTATTGAATTTAAATTAAATCCATGAACGTCTACAAGAGAATCAGATTTTTTTTTTTTGCAAGTTTTTGGAGTCTGCAAGAGAATCAGATTTTTTTTTTTGCAAGTTTTCGGGGTAGCAGATTTTTTCACCACTTTTATGAGTTTTGATTTTTCAGTTCTAATCTAAAGCAAACACACTCGGAACTTTCGGGGGTTTTGATATTTCAATTCTAATCTAAAGCAAACACGGTTAGTCACAGATTCATGCTATTAATATTGTTTACAAAATTACAAACATTTGGGGGGTAAAGGTCATACCAAGTATTTGTCATCTTACCAAAGTGAAGGTTTCATCTTAAATTTGAGATTTACACTTTTAGCATTTTACCTTTACAGATTCATTTGGGGGTAAAGCCTACACCAAGTGTTTATCATTTTGTAAAGTGTAGGTTTCATCCTAAATTTGAGGTTTACAATTTAGCTTTACATATTTTTTTTCCTCACATTTAAACTGACAAATGTTTATTGGAATTGGAGCAGATTTTTGTTTTCCAACTTTTGGATGTTATATCAAACACGCTTACTCATAGTATCAATCTTTTTTTGTTGTTTCAGCTTTTTACCCATCATTGTTTTTTATCTTATTTACAATAATACTCTTTATGGATTCTTCGCAAAATTACAAACATTTGGGGGTAAAGACCACATATAGTGTTTGTGATCTTGCCAAAGTGAAGATTTAGTCCTAATTTTCAGCTTTACAGTTTTAGCATATGTGCTTTACTGATTTTCTATTTCTTAAGTTCTGATATTAATATAGTCTGCCACATGCTGCAAACTTCTACTATTCTATAACTATAAATATGTGGCATCACATTAAATTATCATGTATTAAAACATAGCCATACCTGACAGTATACAATTCAAATAAAGTGGGTATCCAAAGACGGCTTAGGGAAACTGGCATTCTTTATGTATGTGTGATGTCTTAACTTTTGCTTCAAATTAATGCCTCTGTTATATAAAAACATAAAAACATAGAATGTTGCAACTCTGGTAATTTTACATTGTTATGCATTGCAGAAGTCATGTGTCTGAAAATGTTCTCAGGGGATGGGGAATCCTGTGGGGAAACATGCTTTGTATCCGTTAGCAGTAAGCTTTCTCCGCACTAACTTAATTAAGTTTTTTACTGACTTGGCTGAGTTGCTGCAACATTTGTCTGCAGTTTACTATGACTTTACCATATTTACTTTGGAGCAACCTTTTCTATTATAACTTGCAAGTTATTGTCTTTGATGTACAGTTTCTTAAAGTCTTCAACATATCCATTAACAAAAATATAGTTCATTTTCAGATGAAATGAAAGGGAGAGAAGTCCATCATCCATTTTCTATTGATGTAAGTTCCCTATATTGGTCACTGTGTTCAAATTACTCAATACTTGAACACAAATGGCTTCTTGAATGGAGCACAACTACGTGATTCTCTCGATTATATGGTTCTCTTTACATGTTGCCTCAATTAAATAAATTTACTTTAGATTGTACCTGCATGATGTGAGTTCCTTTACTTCTTCAATAGCTTGAGGAAACTCAAGCACACCACCAAATTCCATAACTACAAATTGATATTCAAATTGCATGCTAAATTGTGTAAGCTTCTAAATTATCCAGTGATGTAACCTAAAGTCGTGGTCCTAGGTTAGTTTTAGATTAAATTAGTCTTAGGCTATTTTAAAAACCTAATAGGTTTTTAAAATAGCCTAAGACTAATTTAGGGACTAGCCTAATACCTACATTAAAGTTGGATTACTTAAAGACTAAAAAAAATAGTATTAACCAAAGTCAAAATTAACCTAGAAAGTAACTAAAAACAGATTCTAAAAGCTTGCCGAAGAAAAGGACTTTATCATAACTGATCTAAAAACTTTCCTAAAGAATGGTTTAATCTAAATTTGAACTAACCTTCAAAGAAACCAAAAACAATTTTAACCTAGCAACTAACCAAAAGGAAGGGCTTTAATTAGAGCTAATCTTAAAATTAAAAACAGATTTTAAGTTAACTACTTGTGAAGTTAAAACTGAACTACTTTAATCTAAAATCAACCAAGCTGAACTATTCAAATCTATGATAAAAGTTATTTTCTCTAAATACAAGTTAAGGATGGAAAGAAATGATGAGAGGTTTACCTACAGCTTCTGTAGAGGTGTAAAGGAGGTGAGATCTTCTTCAGACCAGATCTGGCGTGAACCAGTTGGGGTGGTCGCTGTCGGATGGTGGAGAAGTGGGACTGTTCCTGTGCTTGAAGATGGGGAGCTCTAGGCGTGGAGTTGCTACGGCTGGACGTGATGAAGAGTAGGAGGTGCTCTCTCTCCCTTTCTTCTTTCTTCTCTATGTCCTCCTTTGAGATGCTATGGAGCCGGTCCAGATATGAAATAGAGGACTACTAGCCCGCTGCTCTTGTTGTCGAGCTCCGGGAATATGATGGTGGTAGTATGCTACAGTCTCGATGGGGCTACTAACGTGGCATGAACAAGTGATAAAGGGGATCACCGGCGTTGGAGGTTGATCGCTGACTTGAATGGTGGCTGCACAAGTGTGGTGATGAGAGGGTTGTCGTCGGGGATGGCCAGAGATGGGAGAGAGAGATCGAGAGTAGGGAGAGACAGAAGAGGGCTCAAGATAGGGGATTTTTCCGAAGTGGGACTTGGTACCTCTTTTTTTTTTTTTTTTGAGAAAGACTCTTTCCTTTATAGATCTTAGAGAGGAGACCCAATGACTGGGCTCTCTCTCTCTTCATGGGTTAGCATGGTCTCTCCCATTGGTTGGGCATTTTGTTGGGCATAAAAAGAGGATAGAACAAGAGAGATGACCGAATGAGGTATTGGCGTGTGAGGGTTTGAGGAGGTGAGTGGTTCAGTTGTGTGGATTGATTCCATAAGGTGAGAGACAAAGGGAAAAGACAAAGGGTGGTTTTGTACTTGGTCAAGGTTAGAGGTAGGGTTGTAAGAACTAGGGTTACTATGGGGGTGATGTTGCTCAGGGAATGGACCCTAGAGGGGGGGGGGGGGGTGAATAGGGTCCATGACAATTAAAAAATATTTACTTTAAATTCTCAAAGCGGAATTTTAACTTTAAGGCAAGTTAAAGGAAATAGAGAATCTAACAATTTTGCTTTAACAAAAGTGTAAGCAATAATGGAAATCAGTCAAGTAGAGAGAGTTAGAGAGATGCAAACACTTGACACCGGATATTGTTCACGAGGTTCGGCAACCCTCCTACGTCCCCGCCTTGAGTTATTCCCGCTCCAAAGATTCCCCACGATTTTATTCTCAAACCGTGTCCTCTTCTTCCGGGTGAAGAGTAAACCGTTACACTCCCTTGCAGGCTAGGAGACCACCTTTACTATCCTTTTAATGGCTGAGGATGAACCGTAACACAATCCTTTTATGGCTCAGGATCAAACCTTCACAATCATTTGAGGCTAAGGATGAACCTTTACAATGTAGAGATTTGGATTTTAATTCGAAATACAAAACTCCTTTAGAGTTAGATAAGAATGGAATAACAAACTCTAAGAAATCTTTCAAAAGATGGATTAGAGTTTAGCTCATTAACTGAGTATTAGGGGTTTCAAATTTTTCATAATAGATTTAAGTTTTGGATCTTGGTGAATGATTGAGAATTGATAGATTGATCACCTTTGGTTGTTTTAGTTCATAAACCATCTCAATTTATAGTGCAGTCAAGAATATAGCCGTTAGAGAAGCATTAGATGCGAAAGGAGCCGTTAAAAATATAACCGTTACAGTAAAAATCACGTTCTGGACATTTTTTCCTCTATCCAGTCGATCACAAGGCTTGTATGATCGACTGGATGGGCCTCCTAATCGATTGGATGCTCTACTAGATTGGCTAGATAGAACTCCGTTTTTGCCTCTTAGTGTTTCGAACATAACTATTGATTCACTTATCGGAATTGGGTGATTCAAAAGCCTATTCCACTTAAAATTAAAAGGGGAACAATATTGTCTCGAATAGTCAAGTCTCAATTCTTTGTTTTCATGGCCAAAAAGGCTCCCGAAGTTGACTGGTCCATTTCGCGACTGGGTAGAGCAAAGTTTTTGTTGCGTTCTGTATTTTGATCATAACTTATGATTGGATCAATGAAATTAGGTGATTCATAAGCTTATTCCACTTAAAATTCAAAGGGAAACATTTTTATCTCTAATAGTCGAGTCCTAATTCTGCTTTTACCATGGTCAAAAAGGGTCCCGAAAATTTTTGGGTTTGAGAAAAACAGCCAGAACAAAATTTGTTCTATCTAGTCGATCACAAGGCTTGTGTGATCGACTGGATAGTGTATTTTTTGTCCAAAAATACTGAAATCCCATTTTCTTGATTTTAAAGGTTGGAATGATGTCCTGAGCCACTTGACTTGCTTTTAGAATGATTTTTAAGTGTTCCAAAGTCCTTTAGATTGATAGATAAACATGATTAACAACTCATAAAGATCATTAGAATGATCTAACATGAATTCAAAGAGGTTTCCAACACTAACAGAACATGCAGACAAATTTTTCCAAAATTTGTTCTATCCAGTCGATCACAGGGCTTGCCTGATCGACTGGATGTCCAATCTGATCGACTGGATAGGCTAATTTTATTTACAGGAATCCATTTTCAAAACCTTTAAGATCTGATTTGATTACAAGGTTTTGTAATTAAACTTTATGAGTATAATTAACATGTTTTAAGGTCCTTAATCATATTTTAATGTTAGTTCAAGAGACCTATGGTCAATCTAAGGTATTTTGAGCTTTTTCACCAAATCAACTAATGAGGAAACACTCTCAACTTAAACTAAGACAATAAAAACCTTGAGAGTCTTCACTTCACTTCTAGGTCTGATATTGCTTTGTGACGATCCATCTCCTTCATCTTCATCTATATTTTGATGCTTAAGCTTATGTCAACTTGATGTGTGAGCTTGAATGACTTTGACTTAAACTAGATCTTACATGTAGGCTTTAACAGGGTCCAACTCATGCTTTTTGGATGAAAGGCACTCTAATACTCTTCTTAATCTGATTTTCATAGAAACTCAATAGAGACATTAGTAACACAGTATTCATTCCTTCATTGTGTTATCATCAAAATCAATGATGTTGCCTTAGGTCAAAACCTAAAGGCTAACAGGTGAGGTGTAGGTGTAAGAACTAGGGTGGTGAAAGGTTGACTAGGCTAAAAAGGGTGGGGTTTGGATTCTTTCTAGGATACTTTTCTAACTTTCATAAAAATGACAATTTTTTTGTAATATGTGAGAAAGAGACGAGAGGATAGAGGAGAGACCAATGCTTGGATAGACTAGGGTATGGGGTTTCTAAAGGTGGGGAGATGGGATCCGGCTCCTCTGCTCAAATAGAGGTTCTCGGATCTTGCTTGGGCTTTAACCCAAGCAAGACACCTCATCCAAGCAAGATCCAACGGCCCACCTTTATTCTAAGGGTTTAAAGCTTTAACTCCAAAAATTAAGTGCCAAAACACCCGATTCTCTCTCTCTTCTCCCTCTCTTTCAAATCTCAAGCAAACCAAAGAGAAAAACTCTCCAACCCAGAGACCATTCCGGCCAAGCACCACTCTCTGTCGAAAAGACCCAAATCGTTGTATTTGCTTGGTTGAGGTATTTTCTTCTACATTTATTGATTAATGATTTGATTTGTGATATGAATTGAGAATCAGAATTTCTGTGAGCTTTTGGGGTAACATGATGTTCTTCTTTTGGGGTATCTGAAGCAACTAGTGTTTGTAGGCTTTAGGCTATCAGAATGTTGTTCTTTTGTGGGATTTGAAGCAACTAGTGTTTGTGTGATTTATCCTAATGCGCAAGCTTTGTCTTTGTGCATAAATTTTTTTTTCTAGGTATTTGGAACTTTCTATTTATTACTATGCTTATTAAAAATAAAAATGGGATATGTCTTTCATTATATTTTTATTGTGTTAGCTTGGTTGTTAGTTCCATATGTGGATTTAATTCCTCTAAAAGAAGAGGGTTTTGAGTTCATGGATTTGATTCATTTCCACATAATTCGAGGTTTTGTCATTGGAACAGTTTAGTAGTACATCTCTTCAGGTTACATTTTAGTGTTATATTTAACCTCTGCATGATTTTGAGATCGTGTTCTGTTAATACTTAATACTCTTTTTGTTTGAGAGAACTTAAATTTGTTTTATTGTGATTCGAGGCTTGAACCAAGGGCCAAAGAATAAGGTCCATGTTGATGGAACAAAATCATTGAATCTTGCCGAATATGCTTCTACTGAGGAAGAAAAAGAGATTGAAATTAATGTCCCTCTGACTCTCTGGTGGCTGTGCTGAGCCTAATTCCTCCCTTCATGTATGTTCTCTTGATCTGATTTTGGTTTCCATTGTTCCCAACTGTACTTAACCATGACTTGTATTTTATAGTTGTTATGCTTCAAATGGTTTAAAATATTGATATATATCGACCGATACAAGCCGATACATATCCTATTTGGAGCTACCCGATACACTGATACGCTGGAAAAAAAACTCCACTGTATCGGCCTGATACACTCGATACATAAAATTTTATGTTAATTTTTTTTCCTTCCATTTACACTAGGATCCACAATACAGACACGATACACACAACTTATTTGTATAATATATTATTTAAGTAAATGATTTTAACTTAATTTTACTTTCATTTACTTTAGATATTAATATGTAAATAAGGTTATCCCACTGGTTATGATGTCCCAGTCCAGCCCTACTTATCAGGAGCCACTAGTTATGATGCCCCAACCCAACCCTACTTATCATGAGTCATTGGTTATGATGCTCAGTCCCAGTCTTTGACTGACAGTTATGGACAGATCACGACTCAGCAACAGATATATGTACAATGTACCTGGGCATGTACCGCACGATGATGATTTAGACACAGTGGTGCTATCATGTCGGACCACTTATAATGTATCACTATACTCAATTCTTGATCCCACAAGGATAAAGTATGAGCCGGCACAAAGCTCAATGTGGTATTGAGCTTTTATCATGTATGTAATTTGATTTGTGAATACAAGGGTCTATGTATTTTCATATTTTTGATTTATGAATGTAAGTGAGCTTCTATCACTTGGTTAAGTAACTATGATTTGTATTTTCATACATATTTATCAGCGTGTACGCCTTTTTTTAACTTATAAATTTGTTAACTCTCATATGTATGATTATAAATATAGTTGGAGACTTTCATTTAGTTTGTTTTTAGCTTATATTTCAATTAAAAGATGTTTTATGCAAGTTATCCAAGTTTTTCCTTGCGTAACCAAAATTTTTTAGCATATCCTGAATATTTCCACCGTATCCAACTAATACGGTACCAATACACCGATACGTATCCTATTTTGGACTTACCGATACGGCAACCGATACCGATATTTTGAACCATGCTTGTATAGGGATGTATATTTATTTATTTTTTTTCCTATTTTATCTTTTCTATAATTTTGTGACTATGTGATCTATAATTCTTATTTGCTTCAGCTATTGGTTTCGGCAATTTAATGGTTACAACTGACATTATTATGGATGACTCAGGTGCTTGTGCTTGGAAACCTAAATTTGGCTTGGTGTTTTATTCTAAATAAGATGCATATGATTTCTATAATGCTTATGGGGGAGAGTGGAGTTTGGTATTAGAAAAGACACCTATTATAAGAATAAGAGTACTGGTGAAATGATTTCAAGGATATTTGTGTGTTCTAAGGAGGGTTTTCAAGTTAAGGACAAACGAGATTATTTGGTTAAGAAACCGAGGCAAGACGTAAGGACTGATTGTCAAGCTCGAATGAGTATTAAGTTGAGTAGGTGTAATGCAAAAATTTTAGTTAACGAATTTAAGGAAGAGCACAACCATCCTTTTGTAATACCAGAATGTATCTATATGTTGCCATCCCAACGAAAAATGTCATCCTCGCAAGCCGTTGAAGTAGAATTGGCAAAAGAATCTAGGATTCCTCTTAGAACTGCTTATGAGTTAATGGGTAGGCAGTCCGGTGGTAGAGATTCTCTTGGATATACAAAAAAAGATCAAAAGAATTACCTGGGAACCAAGAGAGACAAAGAAAATTAGCATATGGAGAAACGGGAAGTGTGTTGAGATATTCCAAAAATAAAGTGAGGATAATTCATCATTTTTTTCAGTCGTGCAATTAGATAGTGATGAACAAATAACAAATATCTTTTTGGACCGACGCTAAAATGATATTTGACTACCGCATATTTGGTGATATTGTTAGTTTTGACACTACTTACAAGACTACTTAAAGAGAATCGGCCTTTTGTAGTGTTTGTTGGATTTAATCATCACCGAGAGACCGTTGTATTTGGAGCAACTTTGATGTACGATGAGACTGCATACTCGTTTATATGGTTGTTTGAATCATTTTTGGAGGCAATGTCCAACAAGGCTCCGAGAACCATTTTTACAGATCAGGATGCCGCAATGGCTAATGTCATATCATTTGTTATGCTTGACATATACTACGTGGCATATGATGCAAAATACATTAAAGCATGTAAACAGTGATGTTTGGAGTATTTTATCAAATCTTATGAATAACGTTGAGGATGAAGATGAGTTTCTGGCTACTTGGGATCAAATGCTCATTGATCAAAGTTGCATGATAATAATTGGTTGAGTATAACTTTTGGTATAAGGTAGAAATGGGCTAAGACATGTTAGGTGGGCATGGTCCGCTGAAATGAATAGTATCCAGCTTAGTGAAAGCTTCAATAGAAGTTTGAAAGATTACCTCAAGTAGGATCATGATGTGGTGCAATTTTTCATGCACTTTGAAAAGGTGCTTAATGTTGCGCCCCAAAATACCCCCTAGGAGTTAGGATACTTTGACGACGTGACTTGACCTTAAATCAATCCTGCAAAGAGTATACAAGGCATGCCAAATAGTGATCCAGAAAATTTCTTTATAATAAATGTAATTCCAAGTGTCAACATAAACAACGACTGAATAAAATACAATAATCACAAATGGTACAAATGCTTGAGTTAGCCACTCAAGCTCACATGAAATCCCCAAAAGAAAATCCAAAGACACATATCTCTCTCTCTCTCTCTCATTCCAACCATATGGCACAGGCCAACCCCTAACATCTGGCTAACCATCCGAATAACTTCCTGCTCTCCCTGAGCTGACTCGATCCAAGGGACCAGAGTCCATATTTCGTATAGTGTGCCTGCCAACATAAAAGTACGATTGAGTCTGGAATACTCAGTAAGTACAAGCTACTAGCTAACAATAATAATAACGATAACATAAGATGTGTGGTATAGTTCATCATTATATCCATATATACAAAATCAGAGTACGGAAGTAAGAACAAATAACAAGTAAAATCTTGAACATCATATTTAAACTCATACCTTAGGTTCATGCTTTAACTAAAACATATTTCACTTACCTTATGAATCTTGTAATTCCTTTTTACATCTTATGCTTCTTGTGGGTTTCTTACATGTCTTATGAGATTATTCTTGTCTTGTGAGGATCATATATGTCTGCTTGTTTACTTGCTTGTCTTGTTTAACTAGTACTTGAACTATGAAATGAACGGACATACTAGGTTTTTGTCTTGCTTGACTAATGCCTGGACTATAATGGACATTAGTCTCATGTCTTGATTTGACTAGTGTCCGGACTATGGTGGAACGGAACATACTAGTTATTCTTACTTGACTAATGCCCAGACTATGATTGAACGGAACACATTAGTATCTTGACTTACTTTACTAATGCCCGGACTATAATGGAACGGAACACATTAGTAAATCTACTTGCTTAGCTAATGCCCGAACTATGATGGAACAGAACACATTAGCCTCATGCTTGACTTGACTAGTGCCCGGACTATGGTGGAACGGAACACACTAGTTATTCTTGCTTGACTAGTGCCTGGACTATAGTGGAACGGATCACACTAGTATTCTTGCTTGACTAATGCCCGGACTATGATTGAACGGAACACATTAGCATCTTGTCATTCTTGCTTGTCATGTTTTCTTGGAAGCCAGGTATGACATATCCTAGAGATATGCCCTACCATTTTCATTCATGCTTGTTTTCTTGTGAGCCAGGTATGACATATCCTAGGGATATGCCCTATCCTTGACATTCATGCTTGTTTCACAATTCACATTTCTTGTTCTTGGTGTTTCTTTCCATAAAACATCGGTTCATGCATACATGCATGTTTGTGGGTGTAATTTGTGAACATAATAATAACATGGAAAAATTGAGGATAATATATAACATTTGAACAATTGTAGTCTCATGAGAGAATTAAGGAATTCGTAAAGCATATAATCATTTTTACAATTCTTGGGAAATATCCCTATCTCATATCTCATAGAGTAGGTTTCACATCTTACACATGCATTTAATCAAACAACTTGCATGCCACATTTTCATTTATTTGTTCTTAGCCTTAGGTTTTTAGCTCATTCATGCATTTTCTCAAACACATAGTGTTCAAGGTTCTTGTAAGCATTTATTTCATATTTTATCATTCTCACATTTCATCAAACACATGAGTGTATTCATTATGAGTACAATGCCCTTCCATCATTTTCCAACATACATCCATCACATCCATACAACATCCATCGCCTCAACCACACATTAACAGATCCACAATTTCTTCTTTATCTTGTTTAATTTAGGGATTTAATAAAGCAATCAAAAAAAGAGTGAACTAAAGGAATCTAAAGCATGTTTTTAAAATAAATCTAGGTTATTACTAAAGTAGTTAGTAGAGTGTACTAACCTTGAGATCAAGGCTTGATCTTGAAGAAAAACCCATTTGATTTGGGACTTCAAGCTTGAGGAAGAAGGAACCCTTTGAGAATGGAGGATTCTTTGCTTTATGGGGAAGAAAACCTTTGAAAATGCCAAGGAAGAATGCTGCCGAGCTTGGGAAGGAACTCCACGCGTGAGCCTTGGATTGAGAAATCCAAGCTTTTGGGATGTCGGTAATTCGATTAGCGACATTACCGATTTCATGCTATCTCGGGCCAAACCCAAATCCACTTGGGTCAAAAGGGTTGTGGGCAGCCATTTAGGGCAATTCCCGCCCATTTTGGATTTAGGGTTTGTGGGTCCCACCCATGTGCCCCTCATGGGTTGAGGTGGGCCCAAGTGTGGGCCCTAAAGGCTATGGGCTTTGGTTTTTTTGTGGTTTCTTGGGTTTTGAATGGGCCTTGAGCCCATGGGGTTGTCCTAGGTCTTAGGCTAGGGTTGTGCTAGGGTTTGGCCTAGGGCTAGGTCTAAGGCTAGGTCTAGGGTTATCCTAAGGCTTTGTGTTTGGTTTCGGGTTTTGCAAAGCTAATGGGCCTTGAGCCCATAAGGGTTTACCTAGGTTTTTAGGGTTCTAAGGTTTAGGTCCTAGGGTTTTAGGGTTTCGGGGGATGGTTAGTGTAAACTAACCCTAGTTAGGCAAGGTGTAAAAATTGGGTGCTTACAGCTGCCCCTCTTTGCCGGAGAGTGCCAGGATGACAGTTGAAGGGCAAAGACTGGAGTCGTCCTATTTTTACACCGAGATGGGTTGAGATGGATGATGAGATGCATGCAGGTTGTGCATATGTTGAGTGCGGTGAAGTGATGCAGAGATGGTGTAGCCCGGAGGCGTTGGCCGAAAGCAAGGTGTCGCTCGGAAGCGGCAAAGGGGATTTGATCGAAACAGTGTTTCCCGGAGGATATTAACTGAGTCGGTCGAGAGACACACGGAGTGTCGGGAACACACGTGGTGTTAGAAACACACGGGGTGTTGGACATGCGAGGTGTCGGCTTATGGACTCGACGTCAATGGAGACCTAGGATGTCGAGAACGTACGGGGACGTCTCTGAGGGGACATGCAGTGAGTGTCGGAGACTCATATGTCAAAGATATGCGAGGGTACCGCGGAGGAGACATGCAGTGAGTGCCGGAGACTCGTATGTCAAGGGCATGCGGGGATGCCGCAAAGGGGATATGCAGTGAGTGCCGGAGACTCGTATGTCAAGGGTATGCCGGGGTGCCGCAGAGGGGACATGCAGTGAGTGCCGGAGACTCGTATGTCAGGGGTATGCGGGGGTGCCGCAGAGGGGACATGCAGTGAGTGACGAAGACTCGTATGTCAAGGATATGCGGGGGTGCCGCAGAGGGGACGTATTGGATGATGTTGAGATATTGGTCATGCAAGGTATGACGCTATGCAAGTGGTGTCATGCAAGGGACGAAGGTGAGGATGCTTTCCCATGACTTTGTCGACTGTTGCTTGCTGGGGAGATGTGGAAGCTGCTTCTTTCGCTTGTCCCGCTGAGGCTGCTTGGTGCAGGTGGGTCCAATCGGATTTTGAAACCAAAAGTTTTTTTTTCGAAAACCTTTTGCAGAAAAAGTGTAGGAGACTTTTGTAAAAGATTTGATTTTGACAAGAGTATGCTTTGTTAGCTTTCAGATTTGCCAGTAAATTGCCTACGGTTAGGGCTTAAGGGGAATAGAAAGTTTCCTTTTTACTCTCGGGGAGTAAAGTATGACTCAAAGCAGAGTGCTATTGGGGATAGATGAGTTTGTCCAAACGCCGTTGCAGGCTTCTGGACTCAAGCTGGAGAGAGACCTTCTGTTAGCATCGGAAGCTGGTGGTACTCTTGTTGGGGGAGAGTACTGCTGAGAGCCGTCGGAGGCTTCTGCTTAAGGATCCGTTGGGGACTGAAGACTGTCGACCTGTTGCCCAAATCTGTTGGGGAGTAGATCTCTGTTAGACTACTAGCTGGGGAGTAGTTCTCTGTTGTAGATTACTAGCTGGGGACTCTTGGGACTTCCAGTCTGCTGGGGATTTCCCGATGTCTGCCTGTACGCTGGAGATATGCCCTGAAGTAAGACATCTGCTGAGGGTATTCCTTGTTGGAATCTCTGATGGGGATATGTCTTGAAGTGACACATTTGCTGGGGGTATTCCCTGTTGGAATCTCCGCTGAGGAAGCTCCCCTGTCGGGAGATTCTGACTGTTGAGGGTGACCGAGGAGTCCGTTGAGCCTGATTACTGCCGGATCATGTTGCCAAACTGGTTTTCAGCTTTTTCTCCATTTTTTACCCTTGGAATGACCAAGTCATGGGGTTCGCTTGTTTTTTGCGCAATGAGGCCGTTGCCGGTTTTCCTCATGCCTGCGAAGCTGATGGATTTTTGTCCCTTTTTTGCCCCTAGTCGCAAGACTAGGTCTGGGTGTCGCGTGATTTTTGCCCAATGAGGCCGTTTCCGGTTTTCACTCATGCCAGCGACTTATTGGAGAAATTTTGTTTACTGGGGAAAGGGGTATGCTCCTTTCATCGCCATGGACTATGCATTCCTATGGGTAATGGTACTCCGCTAAGGATGTAGATATGATATTGTGCTTGCACTCATAGTTTCTAGGGGATCTAGGAGGACTTAGAGTGGGACAAAACGTAGGCTGGGGGATCGAAGTTTGGGATACCCTGGTATAGTTTCCTCTTTGTTTGCAACTGGCTTGCATGAGATCTTCTGCTGGAGACTTGTGCTAGGGGACTTCCAGTGGAGAATTTTTTTTTTTTTTTTGACCCCATTAGGGATTGTCCTCTTTGGTAGAGGTTGGTTTTGGTTTCCGCTGGGGAGAGAAGTTGATTCTGTTGGGGAGAAGCCCGGAGATTGTTTTTTCTCGGGAAGTCCCTGACTTGAAGAATGTTTCACTTCTATTTTGGGTTTTCCTTTGATGGAAATTTTGTACCCTTGGTGTTGATTCCGCCAGGGGAGTTGGGAGAGTTTGTCTCTGCTTGGGGAGTGACTCTGTGAGGAGAGTTGATGACTTCTTTTGGGGAGAGTTGTTGGCTCTCTCTGGGGAAAGAAGGACTCTGCTTGGGGAGAGTTGAGAACTGACTACCCCTTTTGTGACCGCACCTGATTTTGTCAGGCTGCCTACGTACCCTTTGTAGGATCAGGTCATGACGTAGTTCAGGCATGTGCCACAGATTGGCGAGGGAGGGTGTCCCTGAAGAGTTGTAATGAAAGAAAGGCTGTCAGGCTCCAGGGGCTAACTAGCGGTTTTTTTTTCATTGATTTGTAAACGGGTTACATGAAAAAGGATTAGGAGTGTGCCAAGGATGGCCTCCTGTCATTTCCCAGAGATTCTACGAGTGCAAAGCGCCTATCAGATCTAGATCCTAAGCATAGTATCATTTGACTTTGTCCATGTTAACGGGCTCGGGGAGGTCTTTGTCATCCATACGTCCGAGCCGAAGGGCGCCGCCTGAGAATTTGTCTCGGACGATGTATGGGCCTTCGTAGTTTGGTGTGAACTTGCCCCTAGGATCAGGGCGGTTTGGCAACACTTTTCGGAGAACCAGGTCACCGATTTTGATTTTACGAGGCTTGACTCTTTTGTTGAATGCTCTTGCCATGCGCCTCTGATAGGCCTGAGAATGATTGATGGCTTTCAGTCGTCGCTCTTCAATCAGGTTCAACTGCTCAAACCGGGTCTGTACCCATTCTGCTTCTGAGACTTCTGCTTCCATTAACACCCGGAGTGATGGGATCTCTACTTCGATGGGGAGGACTGCTTCCATTCCATAGGCCAGAGAGAAAGGCGTTGCCTCTGTTGAGGTTCTGATGGAAGTCCTGTAGGCCATGAGTGCATATGGGAGCATCTCGTGCCATGCAGAGTAGTTGGTCGCCATCTTCTCGATGATCTTCTTCAGGTTTTTGTTGGCTGCTTCCACTGCACCATTAGTCTGTGGCCTATATGGAGTGGAATTGTGATGCTGTATCTTGAATTTCTGGCAGAGATCTGTCATCCCCTTGTTACAGAAGTTGAGAGCATTGTCTGTCACAATCTCGAATGGAACACCGTATCGGCAGATGATGTCCTTTTTCAGAAAGCGCTGAACCACGGAGGCTGTCACATTGGCATAAGAGGCCGCCTCGACCCATTTTGTAAAGTAATCGATTGCAACCAGGATGAATCGATGACCATTGGATGCCTTCAGAGCTATGGGTCCGATGACGTCGATGCCCCAGGTAGAGAAAGGCCAAGGAGCAGTCAGATTGTGCAGCCTTGTCGGCGGTGCATTAACCCTGTCGGCATAGATTTGGCATTGGTGACATTTCTGTACGTGCCTGCAACTGTCGGCTTCCATTGTGGACCAGTAGTAGCCCAGCCTGAGAATTTTCTTGGAGAGCATTAACTTATTCATGTGTGGGCCGCAGGTTCCCCCGTGAACCTCTTCGACTACCTGTGCCGCTTCACTGGTGTCCAGGCATCTGAGCCAAATCAAATTCGGTGATCTCTTGTATAAGACTCCCCCTGAAAAGACGAACTGAATAGCCAGTCTTCGGATTGCCCGGCGATCTGTTTTAGTAGCTTCAAGAGGGAAGGTCCCGTCTTCGAGGTACTGCTTGATGTCTGTATACCAAGGCTTGTCGTCTGTGACTGTATCTAGTTCGAGGCAGTAGACAGGTTGATCCTGTTGCTGAATTTCGATCGGCCAGAGCATGGTGCCCCTGGGGATTTGAACCATGGAAGCAAGAGTGGCCAGTGCATCGGCAAACTTATTGTGATTCCTGGATCGGTGACTGAATGTGATTCTCCTGAACTGAGTAATCAACATGTTGAGGTAGGCTAGGTATGGAACCAGCTTGGCTTCTCGGATGGCCCAAGATTCATTTGCCTGACAAATTACCAAAGATGAGTCGCCGTAGACGTCTATCTCCTCGATTCCGATGCTCAGGGCTTCTTTCAGACCGGCTATGCATGCCTCATACTCTGCTTCATTATTAGAGCATCTGAACTTCAGCTTGACCGAGATAGGAAGGTGTGCTCCCTTAGGTGAGATCAGGACTGCTCCTGCCCCATTCCCATGACTATTGGCAGCTCCGTCAAAGTACAGCTCCCAGCTAGAGTATTCTTGCTCGTCTGCTTCTGTATACAGGATAGCTTCGTCTGGAAACTGATCATGTACAGACACGTAGTCCTGGCTCGGACTGTGGGCGAGGTGATCTGCTATCGCCTGTCCTTTGATTGACTTCTGTGTCATGTACGTGATGTCGAATTCAGACAACATCATAAGCCATCGGGCAGTCCGTCCGGTGGTGGCTGACTTTTCCAGTAGGTACTTTAGTGGATCCATCCGGGAGATCAGGATTACCGGGTAGGAAAGCAAGTAGTGTCGAAGACACTGAGTAGCCCAGACCAGTGCCAGACACGTCTTCTCCAGAAGACTGTATCGCTCTTCATACTCAAGCAAGCGCTTACTGATGTAGTAGATGGCTTGCTCTGTCCTACCTGTCTCGTCATGCTGTGCCAGGACGCACCCCATGGAGGTTTCTTGCACAGAGATGTAGAGTAGTAGGGGCCGTCCTAGCGTAGGAGGCACAAGTACTGGAGGGTTGAGAAGATACTGTTTTATCTTGTTAAAGGCCTCTTGGCAATCTGCTATCCAGACTGTCGGTGTGTTCTTCCGGAGAAGTTTGAAGATCGGCTCGCAGATCGGAGTTAGCTGAGAGATGAACCGACTGATGTACTGAATTCTGCCCAGGAAACCGCGGATCTCTTTTTCAGTTTGGGGTGCTGGCATTTCGATTATAGCTCTGGCTTTAGCTGGATCAATCTCAATGCCTCTTTTGCTGACGATGAAGCCAATGAGTTTTCCTGATGAGGCTCCAAAGACACATTTAGCCGGATTCAGTCTTAGGCCGTACTCTCTGAGTCTATCACAGAGTTTCTTCAGATCTGTTGGGTGCTGCCGGGCAGTTGGAGATTTGACGATTATATCGTCCACATAGATTTCAGCTATCTTATGGATCATGTCGTGGAACAGTGCCGTCATGGCCCTCTGATAGGTTGCCCCTGTGTTCTTCAGTCCGAACGGCATAACCTTGTAGCAGAATGTACCCCAAGGCGTAATGAAGGAGGTCTTCTCCATGTCTTCCTCTGCCATCCTGATTTGGTTGTATCCGGAGAAACCGTCCATGAATGAGAGTGTCTCGTGCCCAGCAGTGTTGTCGACCAGGATGTCGATGTGCGGGAGAGGGAAGTTGTCCTTGGGACTGGCCTTGTTCAGGTTCCGGTAGTCGATACACATTCGGACCTTGCCGTCCTTTTTTGGGTACTGGCACAATATTGGCCAACCACTCGGGGAGCTTGCCACTGCCAGGAAGCCTGCATTGATCTGCTTTTCAACTTCTTCCTTGACTTTCTGCGACCATTCGGGCCTCATCCGTCTCAGTTTCTGTTTAACTGGTCTGACGTCAGGGTTCAGGGGTAGTCTGTGCACCACCAATGCTGGGTCCAGGCCGGGCATGTCTGCTTATGACCAGGCAAAGACATCGTTGTAGCTCTTCAGGAAGCTGATCATGTCCGTCCTCTGTTTCGGACTCATAGTTGTACCGATCTTGACCAACTGTGGATTGTCTGCGGATTCCAGGTCCACTGTCTCGGTGTCCTCAATGTTGGACTGTAAAAGCCCTTCACTGTGTTGGAGGAGGTCCAGTATCTCCTAATGCAGTTCCTCATCCTGCTCTGCTTCCTGCTCTGAGTCATACTCAACTTCTGACAGCTCAAGGAGGGTTTCAAAGGTAGCCTTGCCGGAGGCGATTTCCTGGCAAATAATCAAGCTTAGTTTAGCATGCTTATGTTTTTATGATTTTGTTGGCTTCAGGACACTAGGCCTTCCAGGGGAAGAGTCCGTGTGATTTCGTCATTAGCCGATGCAAGTGTTTTTTTGAAAACATGTTTTTGAGTCAAAATTCCAGATTTATATAAAAAAGTGGACTGATTACAAAATGACTCAACAAAAAGAGGCCTACAGATGGCCGACAGTTTGGATTTTGCAATGGGAGCAAAAGAGAGATAGATTGAGAAGAAAATGGACAATGGTGTTGGGATCACTGCTCATCTGAACCAACCTTCCCTGCACTATGCTTGCCCCGGCCTTGAGCAGCCTCAACTGTAAGAGCCTCGGTCCACCAACGGATCAGTGGTCGGTGGCTGCAAGATGCTTCTGCGCTGTTGGAGAGGGTGCAAACCTGTTCTCCCGCTGAGTATTCTGTGTCTGAATCTGCATCTCGGACAGCTAGCTCTTCAAACATCTGGGCAACGCTGAAGACTTCCGGTTCGGGAATCCCTGAAGATTCGGTGTCGGGTTGAGGGTAGTATATGTTGGCAACAGGTGCAAATGAGATTTCTAGTTTACTTTCAAAGATTCCGACTAGGAATGTAACAGAAATGTGGGGTCGAGGCTCAGGTTTCGTTGACTGTTTTCTTTTCCGGGTTAACTTCGAGAGATAGTCCTCGTACTTGGGCTTGTATCCCAGCCCGATGGTGAAGTGTAGCGAGGTGGTATGTATCTCTTTTTCATGCCCTGGTTCCTAGCCCCGAGGCCCTGCCCTGGCTGGTATTTCATGCGGGCCATCATCTTGACAAATGGTGGCACTGACTATTTGCTGAGCTCTTCCGCCTGAGAGATCGAGCTGATTTGTTCAAACTGGAATGACATGAAGGCTGAACTTTGCCCCAGTTCTTGGATGTCCCCAAATGAACTTGCCAATTCCTCCGAGGGAATGATGACTAGGTTGTCATCCTGGATGAATTTGATCCTTTGATGCAAGGAGGAGGGAATGGCTCCGGCCGTGTGGATCCACGGCCTCCCTAAGAGCAAGGTAAATGAGGCAGGCACATTCACTACCTGAAAGTTGGTTGTGAACTGTGCAGGTCCGACCCCGATGGTTAAGTCGATGTCTCCCAGGTTCTGCCTGGTGGTATTGTCAAAGGCTCGGATGGTCATCGGGCGCTTCTTCACTTGGCTGAGGTCCAAACCCAGGCTTTGCAGAGTAGACAGTGTACAGACGTTCAGGCCAGAGCCATTGTCGATGAGTACTGATGAAAGTGTCCTGTCCATACATTGAACTGTAATGTATAGGGCCCGGGTGGGGTCCCTGTCTCCTTCGGGTATCTCTTCTTCAGTGAAAGAGATGATTCTTGATTCGAGCACCTGCCCTACCATCAGCCCCAGTTTTTCAGGCGAGATGTCCGGTGTGACATGGGCATTGTTGAATACCCTCAGAAGTTGCTTTCTGTGATGTTCCGATGTCAAGAGGAGTCCCAGTATGCTGATCTGTGCCTGAGTTTTTCCCAACTGCTGGGTGATATTAAATTCTTCTGCCTTCTCAAGGATTTTCAGTAGAAGGACTGAATCTGTTGTCTCTTTTTCTGGGTCTGACACCCCTGTCTTGTCATTCACCTTCTCTTTTACTAGCTCAACTGCTGGTGGTTGGTACACCCGACCGGATCGAGTAAGATTGGCTATGTAGTCGCTCTCTAGGATGAGAGAGTGAGGGGCGGGTACATGGTTAAGGCTGAAAGGCTCAGAGGGGATGTAGGGGATCTTGAATGGGACAGAAGATGTCGAGGCTTGAGTAGGGACTGTGGGCCAATTGGCGGGACAGGGAATGGTGAATACAATTTGCTCTTTGTCAGTTTCATGAGCGGGTGACTGTATTGGGTCTTGGATAGCTTGAATGTTTTCCTGAGGGAGAGGGATAATGATCGGTGATTGGTATGAGGGCCTGATGATGCCATCACTAACTGCGGGTGCACAACGTTTCGGATGCCCTGCCCCGGGCTCTACCCACTCAATGAAATTGATTTGGTTGTTATGTGGGGGCAGTGGCACCTGATTGATGCTGGTGTTGCCAGGAGCCAGCTCAACCTTGCCAGAATCCAAAAGGTCCTAGATTGCGCACTCCAAGCCGACGCAATAGTCTGTCGCATGGCCTGGACCTCTGTGAAAGGCGCAGTTTTGATTAGCATCATAGTTCTTGCTTTGTTTGTCTGGGGGAAGGAGAGGGGTAGGGCCTCTCAATTCGAGAAGACCCTGCTTGGTCAGGAAGTCAAGAAGTTGACTGAGGGTATAAGGGAGAGGAGTAAAGTTTCTGATGGGACGAGGTTGCCCCTGGGTTGGTTTAGCCGGCCGGGTGTTCCCTGGTGCTGGCTGTTGCTGAGCGGCCGAAGCCGGTAGTCTGATCGGTGCTGATGAAGCCACCAAGTTAACGCTCTCTTTCCTTTTCTGGTCACGGAGACCGCTGTTTCTACTGGTAGAAGCTGTCACTGTTTTCGGAGGATCGAGCCCAAGACTGGAATGGATGGCTCCACTCTGTATTTCTGTTTCAATACGGGCACCCGTCTTGACGATAGTACCAAAGTCTACAACTGGTAGAGTGACCATCAGAGTCGAATAGGGCTGCTTCAGGGTGCCCATGAAGATGCTCGCCAGATCCTCCTTGGGGATAGGAGTAGAGACTTTTGCAGCCATTGCCCTCCAGCGGGAGGCGTACTCCAGGAATGTCTCATTATTCCGCTGGCTCATTTGTTCCAGTTGGCTCCGCTGTGGCCGGAGCTCTTGGTTGAAGGAGTACTGCTCCACAAACATGTCCATGGCGTCTTGCTAGGTTTTGACTCTCTGTTTGTCAATGGACATCCACCAAGTAAGGGCTGCTCCCTTCAGGCTCTTTTGGAAGTACTGGATCAATAGTGGCTGATTCTTATTGTATAAGAGAATGTCCCCCAGGTATATCTGCAGGTGTTGTCTCGGACAGCCGGAGCCATCGTATTTGTCAAAGTCTGGAACTTTGAAACCTGGGGGTACAGCATCCCCTGATGAGAATGTGAGGTCTTCCAGTGATAGGGCGGGGTTGGCAGATGCCCCTCTCATCATTCTCATCTCCTCCTTCATTTGTTTTATCTCCTCATGTTGATCTTTGAGGGACGGTGTAGGGTCGGATGATGACAGCCGGTCTTGGTGGACGTGCGAGGCCCTAGGCTGTTCCTCATACTGATCAAACTCCGCTCCTCCTCCACCAGTTGCGGGTCCAGGATTAGGGATGATGACTGGGATAGGCTGATGTGGCTCTGGACGAGGCTGATCGGGGTTATCTGTTGGGATTCGGTCAGAGGGCTCTCCGGTTCGGGCACCAAGTAGAATGTTCAGGGATTCCAAAACTCGGTCTAGCTTGTTTTGCATGGCGACGATGTCCCGGTCATGCGACTGTACTAAATCATCCATTCTTTGCTGATGGTCTGATGGTTCTGTCATCGCTTCTGAACTGTTCTCAGATGGAGGCTGGTACGATACTAGCTCTGTGACTGGTATCTCGGTCAACACTACTTCTGCGACTTCTGCGATAATCGCAGTCAGAGAACGAGTCATGGGTCGGCTCATGCAGACTGAAAAGATGCAACGATTAACCATGAATATGCATGAAGATAGGAGAGATGATGCTAGAAAAGGTTTTTTCATTGATGCATGTGGAGGTGTAATGAGTACATGACTATGTGACTAAAAAGTAAAAGACTCAATCCTAGGCAGACCCATCTGGGATCGCAAAGTCAAGAGGTCGGGGGATGCCCCCTTGGTCCATGAGCTGCTGCTGGAGGGATGTGACCTCAACCTCCATGTAAGCAAGGGATTCTGTAGCCCCAAACATCCGGTATCCGAACTGTCAGATACAGTCGGTCATCTCTGCCTTTGCACTATCAAGCTGCTTTTTATGGAAGTGCAACTGCGCCCTGAGGATGGAGTTCTCTTTGACGTCATCTCTTCGCTTCTTCTGGTAAGAGCAAACTGTCTGTTTGAGGTGGTGGATCTGCTCCTGTCTAGCCTGGAGTTCGCAGTCCCGCTCCGCTTCCTGTAGCCTGAACGCTATCTGGGCTTTCCGAAGCCGCTTTTCTTTCATCTGAATGTGGAGCTGTCTTTCCGAGAAGATGTCTGTCCAAGGGATTACCATCTCAGATAACGGTATGGTGCCCCGTGATGGAGCTGAGACTGGAGTCGGCAATTCCCTAGGTGCGGGCATGGGAGATGGAATGTCAGGATCGTCCACCCAAAGGCGGTATGCTACATCAGTAGATGGCTCTGTTCTGACCACAAAGTCTGGCCACCGATCTCGCCTAGAGGTTCTCCAACTGGACTGAAATCGCTCGGTGAGTCACTGTGAATGCATTGTGAAGTCGGCAAAATCATTTTCCTGCCGGTCAATGACTGGAATGCGCTGGGGGAGTCCAAACTGACGGAGGACTCGAAGAGGTACATAGGCTGCAGAGCCTGTAAGACCGGCAAGGATCATACACCGTCTTCCTGAGATGACGACGCGAGGTAGCCTTGGCATGACCAGTCATTCGCAGTGCCAGGTGATGGTCTTCTCTGTCAAGTCCTGAAGAAGCTGGTAGAGCTCCTCGACGTATATAGTCACAATCGGTCCCTGACCCTGAGAGATCTTCCGGGGTATACTGTAAGCTTCACGAAGGTCGTCCGGTATAGCTATGACCGATGGTAGGTGTGCTACCAACCAGATGTGCAGAAGCGGTGAGCTGGCATAGAAGATGCCCTTCCGACGGCCTGATGCCTGATTGAGAGCCCTGAGTATCTCAGCAAGGATGACTGGTACAATGGCTCCGGAACTACAGGTGTCTTCGATGATCCCGACCAAAACTGACTCAACAAGTGTGCGGCATCTCGGGAATAACAACTGAGAGACAACTTTTAATGTAAAGGCGTTGATACCAGGGAGTCCTGGCGCTATGGGGTCAGGGTTCCACTTGGGCTGGTACAGGCTTTCCAGAAACCGCACGGGTATCCGGTCGAAGGTGCCGTTAGGACCGGGCTGCAAGCGGGCAGGCCTGAGATGCAAGAACCTTGATAGGTCTTGTGACGCCCTGAACCCGCGCCTAGGGAATCAAGTTCCGAGACGCGTGTCCGTTCGTCAAATCATGCAAGCGGAAGACTTTACCCGCAAAAATACGAGAAATTTAAGCATTTATCAGATGCTCCCAAAAAAAAAAAAAATATCTGTCATCACAATAGCCATCATACAAACCATATACCTGTATTATTTACATCAAGTTTGTTTTACGAAAATAGGCGTCTCTATCACGCCAGGTACAACTTGTACAAGCTTCCAAAATATCCAGATAGTCTTTTCACTTACTGGTCAACAGCTCCAAGATCTGCTGACACAAAAAGTCAGTGAGTTATGAAGCCCAATAAAACCACAATCCTTCTAAACTATTTTCCACATAATAACACAAATCAATAATGATATAATAAGCAGTTCAATTTGCATGTTACAGTAAAATAGAACAGTATATAATAAATTGTGACCCAAGGTCACTTAGGGTTACGTCACCCTAACAGAGGTTCTCGACCTCACATTACTTCTAATTATGAGGTTCAGTTATGAATGTATTATATTACCAAATTATCGTTTCGATCATCAATCATGTTTCATTTCGAGTCCTAAGACTCTACAGCCCACAAATGTTTAGCTTAAAGTCTCTAAATCATAACCATAATACATTGAGTCATTTAGACTCACACACGCTGTTCCGGCTTTCACCCGAACATGACAAAACCTTGGGTATACCAACCCAACTCACCTGGAATCCGATGATTCCATACCGAACTATGAGTCCACCAACTCAAACAAATACACCAACTCTGAGTATACCAACTCAGACCACTTCGTATCCGAAGCTTACACACACAACATGGGCATTCACCCAATAAGAACATTTTTCCATTCAATTGACTGGCCACATCTACCGTGTATTCGCCGCCATCGCCCTGGGTATCAGTTATGAAGAAACCCCGACCAACCTGCCTACCGTCATCTTCTGGCTAGTCTACGGAGGAACCCCGACATCTATACCAATGCCGACATCTCCTGACGTTCCACCAAGAAGGGACCACGATAGACACGGTGCCGACATCTTCTAACCTACCCAGAGAGGAACCCCGGACTATACATTATCTGATGTTTAGCCACTTTAAACTCCCTAGGACTCCGACATCTCCTGATTACCAGTCACGGAGGAACCACGGGCCATGCAGGACACCGCCACTCCTGACCTACTCCAAGAGGCACCACGGACGACCTAGACAAACAGACCGACATCTCCCGACTATCAGTCACGGAGGAACCCCGGGCCTAACTGGGCACCGTCTCTCCTGACCTAGTCAAAGAGGAACCACGGACTATACTGAACCCTGGTTAGATTTTCTAACCACAGGTTAACCCCAGTTAACCCAAGCCTCGCTTGATTAACTGAAATACTTGGGCCTCGCACCCGTGAACCAACTCCGGTAACACACCGTCCCGTTAGGGAGCGTTTCCAGGCTAATGGATGTCTCCATAGCCTTACAAGACATGCAAAACAACTTTTCGTCACTCTAGGGTGGCGATACAATTTACCCGGGACCCGATCTGGGCTCCCCGAGGGACCACATAAAATCACAACATCACATAGGGGTTCCGCCCCTTTTTCATTCACATCAAAAGACATGCATATACATCACATGAAATAATATAGCAAAATAAGCGGAAAAAAATAGAAGAAAAGATAGGGTTTTACTTGCTTCACGCGTTTCGAGGCGACTAGAGTCGAAACGGACACCGCCAACGCGCTCGGAAGGATGATCAACCCCAAGGTAGAGCGCATGCAACTTTCTCTCCCAACTTTCTCTCTCTACCTTTTTCTCTTTCTCTCTCTACACGCAAAACGAGACACCAGAGAGAAAATCAGACGCCGCCAACGCGTCGGGGACGTCGAAAAACCTCAAGGAGACCTCCCTTTTCCTTTCTCTCTCTTCCTTTCTCTCTCCTCTTTCTCTCTCTTCCTTTCTCTCTCCTCACTTTCTCTCTCTACAATATGCTGTAGCAGAATTTTCCCACTGTTTACAGAACGTAAGAAATGGGAAGGCTGGCCTCCCTTATATATAGATAAGGTCATGTGCATAGCACATGACCATAATTAATGGTCCCGTTGACCAAGTCAACGGTTGACCCATTTGACTATTTTTTTTTTCTCTTATGTATACGGCCTTCGTGGTCCTACTTAAAGACATTCGATTTTGACGAAACTTTAGGTAACCGAACTTGGGGCAGTCCGACACCAACTGTAAAAATTTCGGGGAAAAATACTGAGTTTTGACAGCTACACTTTAGTCCGGAAGAAAATTACAAAACCCACTAATTTCCTGATTTCGAACACAAAACAGGCCGCCGTTTCTTCGTTTGAGATAACTAACTGCCGTGACGACAGACATTAGTCCCCAGCGGCCGTTAGCGTAATAAGCCTGACTAATAGGTGTTTGGTTTAATTACACTATTATGGGGTGAATGAAATGCACAGTACACAAGCCATTTAAGAGATGTAAAATCGATTAGTATTAAGTTGAATACTAAAGCATTTAATTTGAGGTTTATTTTGGCTTAAACCTAGGGCTCGGGTTGAACAACAAGAGTCCCCAGTAGAGTCGCCAGAGCTGTGAGCGCGGAGAATTCACTCACTGGGATTGGTTTAGAGTCGCCACTTATTAATTCAGAAGGGATAAGTCCCCCGGGAATGTTGGATAAGGCTTGGTCCGCGATCAAAGATCGGGGTAAGAGGTTCGGTTAAGTTCGGGGAAGGGATTAGGCACCCCGACACTTCCACACTTGGTGGTTCCCTACTTGCTAGGTTTAAGCCAAAATAAAGATCAAGATTAATCGAATGCCATTAGTGCTTAAGTTAATACTAACCGGAAGAAAGTAAAAGCTAATTAGGGTCGGGCCCGTGTTGGGCTGCCTACGTACTCACATGAGTGGTGAGATCAGACCGAGCGTAGTTCTAGCACTTGAGCCCGTGCTAAGGCAATGGGGCGTGTGTGTGTGCACCAAGAGGTGGCTAATGGACCTAATCCGACAGATTAGGGTTTTGCTTGACCAAGGCTGGTCAATGTGCAAAGGGATTGAGCCCGGAGGCCAAGGGTGAAGCCCGGAGGCCAAGGGTGAAGCCCGGAGGCAAAGGTGAGGCCCTGTAGGCCTAGGGTGTAGTCCGGTAGACTAAGAGAGATGTTAACCATGGGTTAGGATTGCTAACCGGGGTTAAGAGGGTGTTAACCGTGGTTAGGGTTGCTAACCAGGGTTAAAAAAGTCTAAGAGTTGATTTTTTGGTCTTTTGTATTTTTATGAATTTTTAGGGATTTTTTCATATTTTTTTATGGGGTTAAGTGGTGCTTAACCATGGTTAAAGTTAACCGGGGCCTATTTTAATCATGGTTAAGGGTCAAGGTTGGTCAAAAATGGGCCCAAAGGGTATGGCAGGAACTAGAGTGGCCTCCTACCAGGTTTGGGCCTTGCACAAAGCCCGAAATCAAAATTTTACAGAATGGAGGTAAACAGATTACCTCCATTTCAGTAAAATTTTAACCAAGGTTTGTGAGGTTATTAACTAGGGTTAGGGACCTCCCCCAGGTAAAGTAAGCACATGGATGGAAAGCTGGGAGTGCCATCTTTCAAATGGTATAGGTCTCAGCCTCTGAATAGGCCAGGTGTGGACCCCACAGGGACTCAAAGTCGGGTAAAAATTAGTCTGTAATGTAGGCATTGGAACTGCCGACACTATGGACAGTATTTTAACCCATGTTTAGGGGTCTGCTAACCATGGTTAGGCATGGCCCCTGAACCTGAAATTTTACAGGGAGCTAGAGGAGGTCAAGAGCTTTCCAACAAGCCTGGGGCGAACCCCAGAGGACTTGGCATGTGGGCCCCACAGGGGCCCAAAGTCAGCACCAAAATAAGCTCATTATGTCGGTAAACCAAATGGGGACAAAGAGTTTTTAGGCTATTTTGAGCATGTCGGTAATAGAAGTGAAGACATTAAACTTTTAGACCAATTTTGTGTGGTCGGCAATTATTCTGCCGACCACTAGCAGATTTTTTCAAAAACCGATTTTTCTCCATTGGTCTTGAACCAACAGGGGTCTAAGGGTTCCCTCATTGCCTGAGGGACCCCCAGACCCTATGGGGTGTATCCATGCACGTTGGGTGGGGTGTTACACTCGAGCCTAGCCTCTAGGGAGTTCCCCACACCTATGGTGAAGGTGGGGGACCCCTATCCTTGGCTGTGGCAGCTATACAAATGAAAGGAAAGCAAAAGAGGACCCCTGGATCAGGACCAGGGGTCCCTTATAGTTAGAGCAACAAAAAGGGGTGCGGGATGATCCCTACCCTTGGATAAATTGCAACGGAGGCTGTGGACGGAGCTGGACGTCCGGTGGCGGCGCCTGGGAGGTCGTGGAGGCCTGGTGGGGTGTTAGGATGAAGGTAGAGGTGATGGTCTCGGTTTTGACAGGGTTTCACTATGAAGAATGGGAGTGAAGAATGCATGAGGATGGCTTGGGATTTATAGGGGAGGAAGGAGGACGTCCAAGGGCATTTAGGGTATTTAGGGAAGGTCCAGGGACCAATGGGGGAGGTCCCAAGCCTCTGGTGGTGCTGCAGTGGAGCCTGCACACGCTAAACCTGGAAACACGGTAATGTCGGTAATTGAATTAGCGACATTAAAAAAATAGGCCAAAAACTGAATGTCGGTAATTCGATTAGTGACATTACCGATTTCATGCTATTTCGGGCCAAACCCAAATCCACTTGGGTCAAAAGGGTTGTGGGCAGCCATTTAGGGCAATTCCCGCCCATTTTGGATTTAGGATTTGTGGGTCCCACCCATGTGCCCCTCATGGGTTGAGGTGGGCCTTAAAGGCTTTGGTTTTTTTGTGGTTTCTTGGGTTTTGAATGGGCCTTGAGCCCATGGGGTTGTCCTAGGTCTTAGGCTAGGGTTGTGCTAGGGTTTGGCCTAGGGCTAGGTCTAAGGCTAGGTCTAGGGTTATCCTAAGGCTTTGTGTTTGGTTTCGGGTTTTGCAAAGCTAATGGGCCTTGAGCCCATAAGGGTTTACCTAGGTTTTTAGGGTTCTAAGGTTTAGGTCCTAGGGTTTTAGGGTTTCGGGGGATGGTTAGTGTAAACTAACCCTAGTTAGGCAAGGTGTAAAAATTGGGTGCTTACATCGTCCAAGTGCAAAAAAGATTGTCATAGATTCAAAAGATTCAGAAATGCTAAAACAATACCGAAACCCTAGTTTTTCAATGAGATCTAAGGTTTCTGAACTCGGATAACATGCATGTTTCTACAGGAATAAAAGGCATTAACATATCATTTGAAACAAATCATAGAATGAATTGCAAAAGATACAATCAATGCGTAGAAAGGAAAACAGTCTAGTGCGATAGATATAACATGGTAACATAACAAATCCAATCAAATGCTTAGGAAGGAAGTCTAGTACGATAGATGTAACATAGTAACATAACAAACCAGATCCAATCAATGCTTAGGAAGGAAAACAGTCTAGCACGATAGATGTATCGTAGTAACATAACAAAACAGATCCAAGTACCAACCAACACAAGAACAACTTACTACTCATACTCTCAGTATGCAGTAGCATATATATAACTTAGATATCTATCTCAATAGTTATAACCAACACAAGAACTACTTACTACTCATACTCTCAGTACGCAGTAGCATATATATAACTTAGATATGTATCTCAATAGTTATAACCAACACAAGAACTACTTACTACTCATACTCTGCAGTAGCATATATATAACTTAGATATCTATCTCAATAGTCATAAAAAGTCACGTTCACACGAATCTCCCAGCTCTGGCCAGAAATACGCTTCCCATAAATATGCTTCTCATATGTACCGGAGGAATATACAGGGAACCGTAGAGTGCCCTTGGCATTCACACCCAACAGATCCGCTTGAACTATCAGGAAGGAGTCAAATGGCACGGATACTATGGATCTTGACAATGGAATGAGCTGCCCAGACCTTACATCTACGTGCTCATTCAATGCCTTTTGGAAAAGCACACTTTCATCTAAATAGTTGGAACTGCGAGCAGTAATCATTCCATAAACATGGGCAGCGGAGTCTTCCCCATCTCCGACTATGAGAGTAACCTTAACAGTGGCCTGCGCTGCATCACTTGTCACCATGTAGTTCACTTCCAGGGAACAAGGATCTTTTTTTCCCTTTTTTTTTTTTTGGACGGCATCTTTTTTTCCCTTAATTACCCCTAATAGGAGTTTGTCAGACCGTGACCAGCGGGATACGAAACTGTTCCACTGGATCGACCCATTACAGACCAGGGGCAGGTCGCTGTCCTTATCTATGAGATTCGCATCGATGTCAACATAATCGCAGGCTAAGATGGCTCGATGTGGGCCATTTAGCAACAACGGTTTGCCCGGCTGGATGTATTCGCAATCCTCCTTTTTTCTGTTGTAGAGGAATTGAAAACCCAGTCCATCGGTGGCTGTGATTGTGCCGTAGAGGTTGCCGCTGAAGTTCGTGATGCGCGCGGAGAACACCTCAAGCATTGATAGAGGGAAGACCTTCTGATTCAGATAAAAATACGAATGTGTAGCCAACTCTACAGAAACGAGAGGATACTTCACTCAGGAAAAAAAAAAAAGGTTTGATATTTGAAAATACATACCTCATCTAAAGGTCTGGACTTGAATGTCTGCATGTCGTAGCGTTGATCTAGATTGAAAGAGTAGGAAAGAAAGGGGAGAACATTAGGGCTTTCGTCTTTTAGGAGAAGAGAAGAAAGGCGGCCGAACCTCTTGAACGACTGCATGTTGCTCTCGGGAGCAGGGGATGAACACGGTTGCCAATGAGGCTAGGGTTCATCAGATGATTATCTATCCATATTCTACTCTATCTAATCTAGAGAAATGCTAACCCTAATCTCAAGACTTTCCTACTCTCAAGTTAAACCAATCACCTGTCCAAATTTTCCCTAAAAGTGCGCACTTTGCATTGCAGGGATAGGACATGTTTTTGACAAATTTATCAAATAGGGCACCCTTTGTTTTTTTATTACTAAAAGGGGTACGCTTTTGACATAGTTACCCTTAAGCTATGGGTATAAAAGTCAAACACTATAAAGGTAATATTGAATTGCAAACCCTCTTTGGTAAAATATTTCAAATCATACCCGAAAGAGTGATATTTTAAGTTTAGGGCGACAAAACAGTACTTAACTCTTATTATTATTACCCTATATACTAAAATCGAAGATTTACCTTAGTAACCCAAACCGTGTATATCACTACCCGCTCTCAAACCTCGCTCTCACGGTTTGAGAGCGAATTCGCCTCAAGAGCGCGGTTTTAGATTTTATAGAGTGCGATTTTAGATTTCTTAGAGCACGGTGTTCAAAATAGTAGGAGAAAGCTTCTTTTTTCCATGCCATTTCCGCCATTTCCGTTCGCCATTGATTCTGTAACTCAAAATGAAGAAGACGAGAGGAAGACGAAACAGTCGGTGTTCAAAACTTTAAAATTTATGAAATGGAGTTAATGACTTGAGATGAAAACTGAAAAAAACATGTCCTTACAAGTCTTTTCATCATTTTTTAATTTTGTTTTTACTTTATAAAGTAAGTCTGCAGGTCTTTTCAACTTTTTCTTCTCATATTATTTATTTTATTTATAACTTCATTGGAAAGAAAGTGAACACATTTACAATCAATTGGGATTGAACCTCTCCGAAAGTGATCACATTTACAATCTATTGGGATTGAACCTCTCCCCAAGTTCAATCACACCCAGTGGCCAATACGTGTCCCTTTTAACCTTGGTTAAAATTAATTAATTCTTAAGATTTAATAATGTAACCCTAGTTTTCAAAAAAATATTAAAATATTATATATATATATATATATATATATGGCGATGCTCCGGAGGCGCTCTCGACTATATTCTAAATTAAAATTTGATGCTCTCCCACTCTCGCTCCCGCTCCAGCTCTCACCGCTTTGGTTACTTAGAGATTTACCCTTAAAATTTCGACTGATTATTCTTCCATAATTCCTTCCATATCCCTTAAATGTCTTTCGCATTTATTCCTCACGCTAATTTTTTCGTACAACATCTTTTGCTTTAACTCCTACTTAGTCCCCGAATTTAGAGCATTCCTAGCTGCCTCACCAAATTTTACTCACCAAAATAGCCAAAACTCACAAAAAGTTATGTTGGTGAGCTACTTTTTTAAAACACTCCCAGTAGCCTCACCAAAATAGCTAAAACTATCATATTTTATTATTTGTGTCACTTCCACAACTAAAAAAAAAACTTTATTTTATTTGTGTGGGCCCACAAAAAGGAGAGAAAGAGAGAAATCTTTAACTTTGGTGAGTGTACAGTGACTCACCAATGTTGGTGAGTCACTGTACACTCACCAAATCAAAATGGTGAGTTTGAAGAGTTTTGGTGAGGCTGCTGGAGACGTTTTTAAGCACTTTTTAGCTATTTGGCTCACCATTTTGACTAAAAGGTTATTTTGGTGAGGCTGCTAGGAATGCTCTTATAAAGCATTTTGGAGTTTGGACTACAGTGCATGAAAATCCGGTTAACCTGCTCATCTTCTCTACTCCCACTCTTGCGACCTGCAACCCTAATGCTTCGTGCAAAGAAAACGCCCAAGTTCTGCATAAGGTAAGTAAAACTAATCTTCTATTGAATTTAAATTAAATCCATGAACGTCTACAAGAGAATTAGATTATTTTTTTTTGCAAGTTTTCGGAGTCTGCAAGAGAATCAGATATTTTTTTTTGCAAGTTTTCGGGGTAGCAGATTTTTTCACCACTTTTATGAGTTTTGATTTTTCAGTTCTAATCTAAAGCAAACACACTCGGAACTTTCGGGGGTTTTGATATTTCAATTCTAATCTAAAGCAAACACGGTTAGTCACAGATTCATGCTATTAATATTGTTTACAAAATTACAAACATTTGGGGGGTAAAGGTCATACCAAGTATTTGTCATCTTACCAAAGTGAAGGTTTCATCTTAAATTTGAGATTTACACTTTTAGCATTTTACCTTTACAGATTCATTTGGGGGTAAAGCCTACACCAAGTGTTTATCATTTTGTAAAGTGTAGGTTTCATCCTAAATTTGAGGTTTACAATTTAGCTTTACATATTTTTTTTCCTCACATTTAAACTGACAAATGTTTATTGGAATTGGAGCAGATTTTTGTTTTCCAACTTTTGGATGTTATATCAAACACGCTTACTCATAGTATCAATCTTTTTTTGTTGTTTCAGCTTTTTACCCATCATTGTTTTTTATCTTATTTACAATAATACTCTTTATGGATTCTTCGCAAAATTACAAACATTTGGGGGTAAAGACCACATATAGTGTTTGTGATCTTGCCAAAGTGAAGATTTCGTCCTAATTTTCAGCTTTACAGTTTTAGCATATGTGCTTTACTGATTTTCTATTTCTTAAGTTCTGATATTAATATAGTCTGCCACATGCTGCAAACTTCTACTATTCTATAACTATAAATATGTGGCATCACATTAAATTATCATGTATTAAAACATAGCCATACCTGACAGTATACAATTCAAATAAAGTGGGTATCCAAAGACGGCTTAGGGAAACTGGCATTCTTTATGTATGTGTGATGTCTTAACTTTTGCTTCAAATTAATGCCTCTGTTATATAAAAACATAAAAACATAGAATGTTGCAACTCTGGTAATTTTACATTGTTATGCATTGCAGAAGTCATGTGTCTAAAAATGTTCTCAGGGGATGGGGAATCCTGTGGGGAAACATGCTTTGTATCCGTTAGCAGTAAGCTTTCTCCGCACTGACTCAATTAAGTTTTTTACTGACTTGGCTGAGTTGCTGCAACATTTGTCTACAGTTTACTATGACTTTACCATATTTACTTTGGAGCAACCTTTTCTATTATAACTTGCAAGTTATTGTCTTTGATGTACAGTTTCTTAAAGTCTTCAACATATCCATTAACAAAAATATAGTTCATTTTCAGATGAAATGAAAGGGAGAGAGGTCCATCATCCATTTTCTATTGATGTAAGTTCCCTATATTGGTCACTGTGTTCAAATTACTCAATACTTGAACACAAATGGCTTCTTGAATGGAGCACAACTACGTGATTCTCTCGATTATATGGTTCTCTTTACATGTTGCCTCAATTAAATAAATTTACTTTAGATTGTACCTGCATGATGTGAGTTCCTTTACTTCTTCAATAGCTTGAGGAAACTCAAGCACACCACCAAATTCCATAACTACAAATTGATATTCAAATTGCATGCTAAATTGTGTAAGCTTCTGAATTATCCAGTGATGTAACCTAAAGTCGTGGTCCTAGGTTAGTTTTAGATTAAATTAGTCTTAGGCTATTTTAAAAACCTAATAGGTTTTTAAAATAGCCTAAGACTAATTTAGGGACTAGCCTAATACCTACATTAAAGTTGGATTACTTAAAGACTAAAAAAAATAGTATTAACCAAAGTCAAAATTAACCTAGAAAGTAACTAAAAACAGATTCTAAAAGCTTGCCGAAGAAAAGGACTTTATCATAACTGATCTAAAAACTTTCCTAAAGAATGGTTTAATCTAAATTTGAACTAACCTTCAAAGAAACCAAAAACAATTTTAACCTAGCAACTAACCAAAAGGAAGGGCTTTAATTAGAGCTAATCTTAAAATTAAAAACAGATTTTAAGTTAACTACTTGTGAAGTTAAAACTGAACTACTTTAATCTAAAATCAACCAAGCTGAACTATTCAAATCTATGATAAAAGTTATTTTCTCTAAATACAAGTTAAGGATGGAAAGAAATGATGAGAGGTTTACCTACAGCTTCTGTAGAGGTGTAAAGGAGGTGAGATCTTCTTCAGACCAGATCTGGCGTGAACCAGTTGGGGTGGTCGCTGTCGGATGGTGGAGAAGTGGGACTGTTCCTGTGCTTGAAGATGGGGAGCTCTAGGCGTGGAGTTGCTACGGCTGGACGTGATGAAGAGTAGGAGGTGCTCTCTCTCCCTTTCTTCTTTCTTCTCTATGTCCTCCTTTGAGATGCTATGGAGCCGGTCCAGATCTGAAATAGAGGACTACTAGCCCGCTGCTCTTGTTGTCGAGCTCCGGGAATATGATGGTGGTAGTATGCTATAGTCTCGATGGGGCTACTAACGTGGCATGAACAAGTGATAAAGGGGATCACCGGCGTTGGAGGTTGATCGCTGACTTGAATGGTGGCTGCACAGGTGTGGTGATGAGAGGGTTGTCGTCGGGGATGGCCAGAGATGGGAGAGAGAGATCGAGAGTAGGGAGAGACAGAAGAGGGCTCAAGATAGGGGATTTTTCCGAAGTGGGACTTGGTACCTCTTTTTTTTTTTTTTTTTGAGAAAGACTCTTTCCTTTATAGATCTTAGAGAGGAGACCCAATGACTGGGCTCTCTCTCTCTCTCTCTTCATGGGTTAGCATGGTCCCTCCCATTGGTTGGGCATTTTGTTGGGCATAAAAAGAGGATAGAACAAGAGAGAGGACCGAATGAGGTATTGGCGTGTGAGGGTTTGAGGAGGTGAGTGGTTCAGTTGTGTGGATTGATTCCATAAGGTGAGAGACAAAGGGAAAAGACAAAGGGTGGTTTTGTAAGGTAGGGTTGTAAGAACTAGGGTTACTATGGGGGTGATGTTGCTCAGGGAATGGACCCTAGAGGGGGGGGTGAATAGGGTCTATGACAATTAAAAAATATTTACTCTAAATTCTCAAAGAGGAATTTTAACTTTAAGGCAAGTTAAAGGGAAATAGAGAATCTAACAATTTTGCTTTAACAAAAGTGTAAGCAATAATGGAAATCAGTCAAGTAGAGAGAGTTAGAGAGATGCAAACACTTGACACCGGATATTGTTCACGAGGTTCGGCAACCCTCCTACGTCCCCGCCTTGAGTTATTCCTGCTCCAAAGATTCCCCACGATTTTATTCTCAAACTGTGTCCTCTTCTTCCGGGTGAAGAGTAAACCGTTACACTCTCTTGCAGGCTAGGAGACCACCTTTACTATCCTTTTAATGGCTGAGGATGAACCGTAACACAATCCTTTTATGGCTCAGGATCAAACCTTCACAATCATTTGAGGCTAAGGATGAACCTTTACAATGTAGAGATTTGGATTTGAATTCGAAATACAAAACTCCTTTAGAGTTAGATAAGAATGGAATAACAAACTCTAATAAATCTCTCAAAAGTGGATTAGAGTTTAGCTCAAAAACAGAGTATTAGGGGTTTCAAATTTTTCATAATATATTTAAGTTTTGGATCTTGGTGAATGATTGAGAATTGATAGATTGGTCACCTTTGGTTGTTTTAGTTCATAAACCATCTCAATTTATAGTGCAATCAAGAATATAGCCGTTAGAGAAGCATTAGATGCGACAGGAGCCGTTAAAAATATAACCGTTACAGTAAAAATCACGTTCTGGACATTTTTTCCTCTATCCAGTCGATCACAAGGCTTGTATGATCGACTGGATGGGCCTCCTAATCGATTGGATGCTCTACTAGATTGGCTAGATAAAACTCCGTTTTTGCCTCTTAGTGTTTCGACCATAACTATTGATTCACTTATCGGAATTGGGTGATTCAAAAGCCTATTCCACTTAAAATTAAAAGGGGAACAATATTGTCTCCAATAGTCAAGTCTCAATTCTTTGTTTTCATGGCCAAAAAGGCTCCCGAAGTTGACTGGTCCATTTCGCGACTGGGTAGAGCAAAGTTTTTGTTGCGTTCTGTATTTTGATCATAACTTATGATTGGATCAATGAAATTAGGTGATTCATAAGCTTATTCCACTTAAAATTCAAAGGGAAACATTTTTATCTCTAATAGTCGAGTCTTAATTCTGCTTCTATCATGGTCAAAAAGGGTCCCGAAAATTTTTGGGTGTGAGAAAAACGGCCAGAACAGAATTTGTTCTATCTAGTCGATCACAAGGCTTGTGTGATCGACTGGATAGTGTATTTTTTGTCCAAAAATACTGAAATCCCATTTTCTTGATTTTAAAGGTTGGAATGATGTCCTGAGCCATTTGACTTGCTTTTAGAATGATTTTTAAGTGTTCCAAAGTCCTTTAGATTGATAGATAAACATGATTAACAACTCATAAAGATCATTAGAATGATCTAACATGGATTCAAAGAGGTTTCCAACACTAACAGAACATGCAGACAAATTTTTCCAAAATTTGTTCTATCCAGTCGATCACAGGGCTTGCCTGATCGACTGGATGGCCAATCTGATCGACTGGATAGGCTAATTTTATTTGCAGAATCCATTTTCAAAACCTTTAAGATCTGATTTGATTACAAGGTTTTGTAATTAAACTTTATGAGTATAATTAACATGTTTTAAGGTCCTTAATCATATTTTAATGTTAGTTCAAGAGACCTATGGTCAATCTAAGGTATTTTGAGCTTTTTCACCAAATCAACTAATGAGGAAACACTCTCAACTTAAACTAAGACAATAAAAACCTTGAGAGTCTTCACTTCACTTCTAGGTCTGATATTGCTTTGTGACGATCCATCTCCTTCATCTTCATCTATATTTTGATGCTTAAGCTTATGTCAACTTGATGTGTGAGCTTGAATGACTTTGACTTAAACTAGATCTTACATATAGGCTTTAACAGGGTCCAACTCATGCTTTTTGGATGAAAGGCACTCTAATACTCTTCTTAATCTGATTTTCATAGAAACTCAATAGAGACATTAGTAACACAGTATTCATTCCTTCATTGTGTTATCATCAAAATCAATGATGTTGCCTTAGGTCAAAACCTAAAGGCTAACAGGTGAGGTGTAGGTGTAAGAACTAGGGTGGTGAAAGGTTGACTAGGCTAAAAAGGGTGGGGTTTGGATTCTTTCTAGGATACTTTTCTAACTTTCATAAAAATGACAATTTTTTTGTAATATGTGAGAAAGAGACGAGAGGATAGAGGAGAGACCAATGCTTGGATAGACTAGGGTATGGGGTTTCTAAAGGTGGGGAGATGGGATCCGGCTCCTCTGCTCAAATAGAGGTTCTCGGATCTTGCTTAGGCTTTAACCCAAGCAAGACACCTCATCCAAGCAAGATCCAACGGCCCACCTTTATTCTAAGGGTTTAAAGCTTTAACTCCAAAAATTAAGTGCCAAAACACCCAATTCTCTCTCTCTTCTCCCTCTCTTTCAAATCTCAAGCAAACCAGAGAGAAAAACTCTCCAACCCAGAGACCATTCCGGCCAAGCACCACTCTCTGTCGAAAAGACCGAAATCGTTGTATTTGCTTGGTTGAGGTATTTGCTTCTACATTTATTGATTAATGATTTGATTTGTGATATGAATTGAGAATCAGAATTTCTGTGAGCTTTTGGGGTAACATGATGTTCTTCTTTTGGGGTATCTGAAGCAACTAGTGTTTGTAGGCTTTAGGCTATCAGAATGTTGTTCTTTTGTGGGATTTGAAGCAACTAGTGTTTGTGTGATTTATCCTAATGCGCAAGCTTTGTCTTTGTGCATAAAATTTTTTTTCTAGGTATTTGGAACTTTCTATTTATTACTATGCTTATTAAAAATAAAAATGGGATATGTCTTTCATTATATTTTTATTGTGTTAGCTTGGTTGTTAGTTCCATATGTGGATTTAATTCCTCTAAAAGAAGAGGGTTTTGAGTTCATGGATTTGATTCATTTCCACATAATTCGAGGTTTTGTCATTGGAACAGTTTAGTAGTACATCTCTTCAGGTTACATTTTAGTGTTATATTTAACCTCTGCATGATTTTGAGATCGTGTTCTGTTAATACTTAATACTCTTTTTGTTTGAGAGAACTTAAATTTGTTTTATTGGGATTCGAGGCTTGAACCAAGGGCCAAAGAATAAGGTCCATGTTGATGGAACAAAATCATTGAATCTTGCCAAATATGCTTCTACTGAGGAAGAAAAAGAGATTGAAATTAATGTCCCTCTGACTCTCTGGTGGCTGTGCTGAGCCTAATTCCTCCCTTCATGTATGTTCTCTTGATCTGATTTTGGTTTCCATTGTTCCCACCTGTACTTAACCATGACTTGTATTTTATAGTTGTTATGCTTCAATTTCTTGTATATATGGTTTAAAATATTGATATATATCGACCGATATAAGCCGATACATATCCTATTTGGAGCTACCCGATACACTGATACCCTGGAAAAAAAACTCCACTGTATCGGCCTGATACACTCGATACATAAATTTTTCTGTTAATTTTTTTTTCTTCCATTTACACTAGGATCCACAATACAGACACGATACACACAACTTATTTGTATAATATATTATTTAAGTAAATGATTTTAACTTGATTTTACTTTCATTTACTTTAGATATTAATATGTAAATAAGGTTATCCCACTGGTTATGATGTCCCAGTCCAGCCCTACTTATCAGGAGCCACTAGTTATGATGCCCCAACCCAACCCTACTTATCATGAGTCATTGGTTATGATGCTCAGTCCCAGTTTTTGACTGACAGTTATGGACAGATCACGACTCAGCAGCAGACATATATACAATGTACTCGGGCATGTACCGCACGATGATGATTTAGACACAGTGGTGCCATCATGTCGGACCACTTATAATGTATCACTATACTCAATTCCTGATCCCACAATGATAAAGTATGAGCCGGCACAAAGCTCAATGTGGTATTGAGCTTTTATCATGTATGTAATTTGATTTGTGAATACAAGGGTCTATGTATTTTCATATTTTTGATTTATGAATGTAAGTGAGCTTCTATCACTTGGTTAAGTAACTATGATTTGTATTTTCATACATATTTATCAGCGTGTGCGCCTTTTTTTAACTTATAAATTTGTTAACTCTCATATGTATGATTATAAATATAGTTGGAGACTTTCATTTAGTTTGTTTTTAGCTTATATTTCAATTAAAAGATGTTTTATGCAAGTTATCCAAGTTTTTCCTTACGTAACCAAACTTTTTTAGCATATCCTGAATATTTCCACCGTATCCAACTAATACGGTACCAATACACCGATACATATCCTATTTTGGGCTTACCGATACGGCAACCGATACCGATATTTTGAACCATGCTTGTATAGGGATGTATATTTATTATTTTTTTTTCCTATTTTATCTTTTCTATAATTTTGTGACTATGTGATCTATAATTCTTATTTGCTTCAGCTATTGGTTTCGGCAATTTAATGGTTACAACTGACATTATTATGGATGACTCAGGTGCTTGTGCTTGGAAACCTAAATTTGGCTTGGTGTTTTATTCTAAATAAGATGCATATGATTTCTATAATGCTTATGGGGGAAAGTGGAGTTTGGTATTAGAAAAGACACCTATTATAAGAATAAGAGTACTGGTGAAATGATTTCAAGGATATTTGTGTGTTCTAAGGAGGGTTTTCAAGTTAAGGACAAACGAGATTATTTGGTTAAGAAACCGAGGCAAGACGTAAGGACTGATTGTCAAGCTCGAATGAGTATTAAGTTGAGTAGGTGTAATGCAAAAATTTTAGTTAACGAATTTAAGGAAGAGCACAACCATCCTTTTGTAATACCAGAATGTATCTATATGTTGCCATCCCAACGAAAAATGTCATCCTCGCAAGCCGTTGAAGTAGAATTGGCAAAAGAATCTGGGATTCCTCTTAGAACTGCTTATGAGTTAATGGGTAGGCAGTCCGGTGGTAGAGATTCTCTTGGATATACAAAAAAAGATCAAAAGAATTACCTGGGAACCAAGAGAGACAAAGAAAATTAGCATATGGAGAAACGGGAAGTGTGTTGAGATATTCCAAAAATAAAGTGTGGATAATTCATCATTTTTTTCAGCCGTGCAATTAGATAGTGATGAACAAATAACAAATATCTTTTGGACCGACGCTAAAATGATATTTGACTACCGCATATTTGGTGATATTGTTAGTTTTGACACTACTTACAAGACTAATTAAATAAAATCGGCCTATTGTAGTGTTTGTTGGATTTAATCATCACCGAGAGACCGTTGTATTTGGAGCAACTTTGATGTACGATGAGACTGCATACTCGTTTATATGGTTGTTTGAATCATTTTTGGAGGCAATGTCCAACAAGGCTCCGAGAACCATTTTTACAGATCAGGATGCCGCAATGGCTAATGTCATATCATTTGTTATGCCTGACATATACTACGTGGCATATGATGCAAAATACATTAAAGCATGTAAACAGTGATGTTAGGAGTATTTTATCAAATCTTATGAATAACGTTGAGGATGAAGATGAGTTTCTGGCTACTTGGGATCAAATGCTCATTGATCAAAGTTGCATGACAATAATTGGTTGAGTATAACTTTTGGTATAAGGTAGAAATGGGCTAAGACATGTTAGGTGGGCATGGTCCGCTGAAATGAATAGTATCCAGCTTAGTGAAAGCTTCAATAGAAGTTTGAAAGATTACCTCAAGTAGGATCATGATGTGGTGCAATTTTTCATGCACTTTGAAAATGTGCTTAATGTTGCGCCCCAAAATACCCCCTAGGAGTTAGGATACTTTGGCGACGTGACTTGACCTTAAATCAATCCTGCAAAGAGTATACAAGGCATGCCAAATAGTGATCCAGAAAATGTCTTTATAATAAATGTAATTCCAAGTGTCAACATAAACAACGACTGAATAAAATACAATAATCACAAATGGTACAAATGCTTGAGTTAGCCACTCAAGCTCACATGAAATCCCCAAAAGAAAATCCAAAAATACATATCTCTTTCTCTCTCTCTCTCTCTTTCTCTCTCTCTCATTCCAACCATATGGCACAGGCCAACCCCTAACATCTGGCTAACCATCCGAATAACTTCCTGCTCTCCCTGAGCTGACTCGATCTAAGGGACCAGAGTCCATATTTCGTATAGTGTGCCTGCCAACATAAAAGTACGATTGAGTCTGGAATACTCAGTGAGTACAAGCTACTAGCTAACAATAATAATAACGATAACATAAGATGTGTGGTATAGTTCATCATTATATCCATATATACAAAATCAGAGTACGGAAGTAAGAACAAATAACAAGTAAAATCTTGAACATCATATTTAAACTCATACCTTAGGTTCATGCTTTAACTAAAACATATTTCACTTACCTTATGAATCTTGTAATTCCTTTTTACATCTTATGCTTCTTGTGGGTTCCTTACATGTCTTATGAGATTATTCTTGTCTTGTGAGGATCATATATGTCTGCTTGTTTACTTGCTTGTCTTGTTTAACTAGTACTTGAACTATGAAATGAACGGACATACTAGGTTTTTGTCTTGCTTGACTAATGCCTGGACTATAATGGACATTAGTCTCATGTCTTGATTTGACTAGTGTCCGGACTATGGTGGAACGGAACATACTAGTTATTCTTACTTGACTAATGCCCAGACTATGATTGAACGGAACACATTAGTATCTTGACTTACTTTACTAATGCCCGGACTATAATGGAACGGAACACATTAGTAAATCTACTTGCTTAGCTAATGCCCGAACTATGATGGAACGGAACACATTAGCCTCGTGCTTGACTTGACTAGTGCCCGGACTATGGTGGAACGGAACACACTAGTTATTCTTGCTTGACTAGTGCCTGGACTATAGTGGAACGGATCACACTAGTATTCTTGCTTGACTAATGCCCGGACTATGATTGAACGGAACACATTAGCATCTTGTCATTCTTGCTTGTCATGTTTTCTTGGAAGCCAGGTATGACATATCCTAGAGATATGCCCTACCCTTTTCATTCATGCTTGTTTTCTTGTGAGCCAGGTATGACATATCCTGGGGATATGCCCTATCCTTGACATTTATGCTTATTTCACAATTCACATTTCTTGGTCTTGGTGTTTCTTTCCATATACTTATACTTTAAAAACATCGGTTCATGCATACATGCATGCATGTGGGTGTAATTTGTGAACATAATAATAACATGGAAAAATTGAGGATAATATATAACATTTGAACAATTGTAGTCTCATGAGAGATTTAAGGAATTCGTAAAGCATATAATCATTTTTACAATTCTTGGGAAATATCCCTATCTCATATCTCATAGAGTAGGTTTCACATCTTACACATGCATTTAATCAAACAACTTGCATGCCACATTTTCATTTATTTGTTCTTAGCCTTAGGTTTTTAGCTCATTCATGCATTTTCTCAAACACGTAGTGTTCAAGGTTCTTGTAAGCATTTATTTCATATTTTATCATTCCCACATTTCATCAAACACATGGGTGTATTCATTATGAGTACAATGCCCTTCCATCATTTTCCAACATACATCCATCACATCCATACAACATCCATCGCCTCAACCACACATTAACAGATCCACAATTTCTTCTTTATCTTGTTTAATTTAGGGATTTAATAAAGCAATCAAAAAAAGAGTGAACTAAAGGAATCTAAAGCATGTTTTTAAAATAAATCTAGGTTATTACTAAAATAGTTAGTAGAGTGTACTAACCTTGAGATCAAGGCTTGATCTTGAAGAAAAACCCATTTGATTTGGGACTTCAAGCTTGAGGAAGAAGGAACCCTTTGAGAATGGAGGATTCTTTCCTTTATGGGGAAGAAAACCTTTGAAAATGCCGAGGAAGAATGCTGCCGAGCTTGGGAAGGAACTCCACGCGTGAGCCTTGGATTGAGAAATCCAAGCTTTTGGGATGATCTTGAGTTCTCAAACCCTCGATCTCTCTCTCAAGTTGATGCCCTAGGAGAAAACCTCTTTTATCCTCTCTTCCTCTCTCTCAGAATATTCCTAAGGGTGTTTATGAACACCCTTGGCTCGAGCCAACCCTTAAAAGTAAGGGTGGAGTAGCCAAAAGACCAAAAAACCCTTAATGAAATTTTTTTCAAAACTCGAAGGACCGAGCGATCGATGTTTTGACCAAACTCTCAGTCAAAAATCACCTCACTGTAATTTTTCTTCATACAAATTTTTGGACCAGTCAATAGATACCGATCGATCTTTTTTGGACTGATCAATCGCTCTAGCGATCGGTGCTCTGTAAAAAAAATGCGCTTTGGTATTTCGGCCATAACTTTTGACTCCCTTATTAGATTTTGACGATTCAACTTTTGTTGGATTCGTCTTTCAAAGAGGAACAACTTTGATGTTTATAAGAATTTAAATTTTGAATTTTAATTTACCAAAAGTGGCTCTAAAGACGACTGACATGCAAATGAGTTTCATCAACCCATTTTTGCAGTAGAACCGATTTCGGAAATCGGACGTTTAACTTAACCCCGATTCAAAATCAAGAAAAGCAATCAACATGAACCTCGAAGAGGGTTCCAATACCTTTCAAAAAATTTAAGAATCACTCGATTCAGATAAGCGGTGACAATATTATAGCTTCTTCAAGTTAAGGGCAAATGTTAAGACATTTCCCTTTTTTAACATTTAGAACTTTTTCCACTTCTATTTTGACACCCATGAACATTCCTAAAACCTTTTTAATACTTTAATACCTTATCTTAATATTTAATTAAGACTACAAGGACTTAAAATTCTTATTTCATAGAAAGTTGAGGATTACAAAGGCTTAAAGCCTTGGCACAAGTTCTATATATGAACAAAAGTTCTGGGGTGCTACACTTAATGATAAGCGGTATAAGGAGTTAGAAGCAGAGTATTTATTGTGTCAAAAGTTGTCAAATGTGAAAGTTCCAGTTATGATGCTAATTTAGGCAAGAAATACCTATACCCATGCAATATTTGAGGAGTTTCAAAAGCAATACGTCGAGTCACTTGAAGCGTACATAAAAACATGGGTTGAGGATGGTGAACATTTATTGTATACAATGGCAAGATCATGGTTCAAAATATCGGTATCGGTAAGTCCAAAATAGGATACGTATCGACGTATCGGTTAGATACGGTGGAAAAGTTCAGGATACGCTAAAAAAAGCTTGGATACGTAAGGAAAAACTTAGATACTTTACATAAAACCTCTTTTAATGCAAATATAAGCTAAAATAAACTAAATGAAGGTCTCCAACTATATTTATGATCATACATATTAGAGTTAACATATTTATAAGTTAAAAAAGGTGTACGCGCTGATAAATATGTATAAAAATACAAACCATAGTTACTTAACCAAATGATAAAGCTTACTTGCATTTATAAATCAAAAATATGAAAATACATAGACCCTTGATTCACAAATCAAATTACATACATGATAGAAGCTCAATATCATATTGAGCTTCGTGCCGGCTCATACTCTATCATTGTGGGATCATGAATTGAGTAGAATGATACATTATAAGTGGTCCAAACATGATGACACCACTATGTCCAAGTCATCATCATGAGGTACATGCCCAAGTACATTTGTACATATGCCTATTGCTGAATCGTGATTTGTCCATAACTGTCAGTCGCAGACTGGGACTGAGCATCATAACCAATGGCTCCTGATAAGTACGGTTGAGCTGGGGCATCATAACCAGTGGCTCCTGATAAGTAGGGTTGGGCTGGGGCATAATAACCAGGGGATAACCTTATTTACATATTAATATCTAAAGTAAAATCAAGTTAAAAGTATTTACTTAAACAATATATTATGTAAATTAGTTGTGTGTATCGGGTCTATATTATGGATCACAATGTAAATAGAATGAGAAAAAAATTAACTGAAAATCCCCATATCGAGTATATCGGGCCTGTATCGGCCCGATACAATGAAGTTTTATTTCCAACGTACCAGTGTATCGGGTAGCTCCAAATAGGATACGTATCAGTCGATACGTATCAATATTTTAAACCATGGGCAAGATATTGTCACTCTAGGGAGTGGTAAGTCACGAAGAAGATAGACAATCTTATATCTTGCAGTTGAAGGTTGTTTAAAATGAGAGGCATCTTGTGCAGTCATGTTATAAATGTTCTTAAAGATGTCATGAATATTATGGAACTTCCTAGCCAATATATCCTAAAGAGGTGGACAAGAAAAGCAAGGGTTGAATGTGTGCAAGACATGCATGGGCGTCACATTCAAGTAGATGTTAGATTGCAACAAACAACTTGGTATAGTCATTGTGCTCCATCTTCACGCGGATATCATCAAGGGCTTCTGAGAGTGAGGAAACATATAATATGGCGGATGAGAAAGCTAAGGAATTGCTCAAAGTTATTGAAGACATGTTAAATTTGAAATTTCATGGTATGGTGCGAGATAATGACAACCACAACTCTCCTTCTATAACATGCAAAGGAAATGTGGAGGCACATTGCTTGGAGGATTTAAATGATGTGCAAGCAAAGGGACTAAAGAAGAAGAAGAAGAAGAAGAAGAAGTCAGCTAATCCTCGTTCATTAGAAGTAAAATGTTATTTACTATTGAACTTTTTTGGTCTTAAGGTATTATTAAAATTTTGAACATGTTATAGGGCACTAGTATTCCAACACATATTATTGCAACTAATGTTTATAGTTCCTCTCCTCCACCACCCTCTCAGACATCGGAGGTATTGTTTTATGTACCATTGAAATATATTTACCTTAAATTCTTTGCTTCTTGAGGTATAGTTTAATTAGAATATAACATACAGATACCTATCCACATGCTTAATACCGGTGGAAACAACCAATATTCTCAACCGATGATACATATCCTATGAGTGTTTGTGAACTCATTTGTATTTATTTGCGATGGTTTTTTGTTGTTCTAACATATTTATTTCCATAATTAATTTAAAAAAAACATATTTATTTCCATAGGGGCTTTGGCTCTTGTGATATCAAGGGTGATGAATTCTAGATATTTCATTTTTTGGACAGTGCAAGGGCAAGGACAATACATTTTTTGGTCAGACTCATTTTTTGGACAGTGTGGAGCTTCTGGATAATGCATTTTTTTGGTCTGACTCATTTTTTGGACAATGTATAGTGGAGCTTCTGGACAATGCATTTTTTGGTTTGACTCATTTTTTGGATAGTGCATTTTTTTGCCTAACTCATATTTTGATTATGAGTTATGGGAAGAAACCCAAGTAAATAGTTGTGCAAAATTCAATTTGTGGTTATGGGAGGAAACCCAAGTCCTCTACAATGGAAAAATAGAGGGAAAGTGGTTGTAGCCGAAAGATCTCTCCTCTTTATGTGAACAACACTGATACTGAATTAGGTGGTGGGGTTCGTCAGAGGTGTGTTTCTCTCACTTTTCATTCATGTGTGATATTAGAAATATTCACATAAGTGTGATAGTAGAAATTATGTTTTTGGAGATCTTGAGACATGGTTTTTGGGAAACTTGATTCATTGATCAAAGGATCTCTTTTAATTATCTGTCATATTTGTTTCCCTATTTTAGTTGGGGGTTATTTTGCTCGTCAGTATGCATATTCAGTCTGCTAGCTTTGTGCTGTAAGGAGATCCCATTGCTTTGTGCTGTAAGATTTTCCAAAGATGCAAAAATGAACTTTAATGGGTCACCATAAGTTCTCACTACCTAATCTTTGAATTCAATAATTATCTCCCGTCCACATTGAAGCAATTTGGACTTTGGTGGACCTGTTTGTTGCTTACGCCCTCCAATTTAGATCTAAAAAGAAATACCATACATGAACATTAAGTACTAGCAAACTCTGCAAGTCTGAATTTCTTGTCAATGCAAGTTGCAGTGCTTCATAAAAACATAATATTCGTGTAGAAGTCATTAGATGTTTGGTTAGTTGCTGTTCTTTCAATTATGTTTTGATTTGAAAGGGATAACACTATTTACATCAAAATCTTTCTTCTTCCTCTCCACTAGCATATGCTCCTTCATAATTGAAAACACACATGACTCCTTTGCATTTATGGTATCTCCAAGGACAATGAGGTACATAGACTACTTCATATTACATCTGTTGTTCGTGTTGGCTAGAGGTATAGCTCAAAGTTGAAGAAATGTTTAGCTTTAACGAAAGAAAATAGCCTACTCATTGATATTAATCATTTTAAACAGACTTATATGGATCTCCTGAATGACGATGAGCACTCCCTAAATATTGATTCTTCCTAATTCCAAATTAGTCTTTATATATTACCAAGTTTGATTGTCTACATGAAGAATGGGTTTGTGTCTATAGTTTGTAAAGATGCATGCTTAAATTAAGTATAAAGAATGGGTTTGTGTCTATCTATATGAATTTGGTGGCTCACAAGTAATCATGAATTAATAACTCAAGCTTTCTTTTAGCTTCTTCTGTTCATAAATTCTCCTTTTCACTTCATTTATATTTCGGCCAGGTAGAAATGTGCTTCTGTTTTTGCCTTTTCTTTCTTGACTATTTTTGACTTGCTATTTCATTGTTATTGTTGTTTTCTTAAATGGAGGTAGTACTTTCTTCATTTTTTTTGTTCCTTTCATTCCTAAATGTTTTTCTTTTTGAAATACAGAATAAGTTCGTCGGAAGCAAAAGGAAATGATGGTGTGTTCTGCACCCAGGAAGGCTGCAATTGCTCCTATTCGCAACAGGGCTCTTAATCGTGACAGAGTAGTTAATTACTGATGACATATCTGCAATGCTACCAGTTAATGTATATGGAGCTGTTGGGTCATTAGATGGAACTCCTGTATTCCGGTTGGTTTTGAGCTGCAAGATGCCATGGGAGTAGTATCACAAGAAATCTAGTTTCAAATGTTTGTTATTTACACTTATGAAATCTGGATGAGGGATTGAGGAATGAAATACTGACCATTGGCTTTGTAACCTGAAGTACCTATATTTGTGCTTACTTCCTAGTGGTCAAAATTCTTATATGTTTGAAATTACCAAATTCATGCTTGTAATCTTATGAAGCTCCTCTTATCAAATTACCACCGTTAAAGCAAGCCCCAAGCTAGTAACAAACTTTTTAGACTTCCATTGAAATTTTTTAGTTCCAAAGAGTGTACATTTTACTTCTTTTTGTTTAATGTATTTTTCTATATTTCTGATAGCTTGATAAGGTCTGAAATTGAGAACATGGAAGTCTTTAATTTATTGCTAGTTAATGGTTTAACAGGACAAAGATTTGCTTTGAGGGAGGGAGGTAGAACAGTTGATTCAGGGGTGTAAAGTCAAAGTTTTTGTTGGCAAAATTCCGAGCCCAAAGAGTTGTATAGATCGCTTTAGGTCATCATCCGGTTTGAAGCAAAGCGAAAAAGAAGCCATGAGAAAATATGACGATTCATCACCCAAGTTTGGCTTATTGTTTAGGATGATAAGTGAGACCTAGAAGACCAACAATACCCTACTTGAAAATGCTCAAAAACATGGAACTTTGTTCCAAAGATCATAAGATGAGTGAAGGATTGAATCAAGGTTTTAAAAGCTAAAAAATTCGGATTTGCCTCCTCAAGGTCAACCCTGACCACTTAGGGTCGACCCTGAGTCTTCCAAAAAATGTATGGTGCAATTTGGCAGAGAGTGATTTTTCTCAAGGTCGACCCTGAAAGACGTTTGGGTCGACCGAAGTACCATGTTGGGTCGACCCAAACGTCTTCCAGGGTCGACCCTGATATGGGTTTTTCACTGATTCACATTCTAGCACCTCAGGGTCAACCCAACTGATTCCCAGGGTCGACCCTGATATGAAAAAACTTTCTAAAATCCTTTTTAGCATGTTCTAAATTGCATGGGCTGCTCCTCTATTTATTGGGACACCCCTAATTCGTGGAGACCATCTTTCGGAGAGTTATTGAAGCATCTTAGGATCACTCTAGAGTTCATCTAGACTTTGGAAATTATTACTCTTCCTCTCCATTAGCTTTTCTCTAGGGTTTGCAAGTTTTTCACTCTCATTATTATGAACTTGCATTAGATGATCCTCAACCTTTGATGAGATCACCCTAGAGCCTTTCTAAACCCTAAAACCTATAGTGTGCTCTACTGAAGATGGGTCTGCTACAAATTCAGCAGTCAGTCTTGGACCAGTTCACTTGTGGGCCCATTTGGACCATGAAAAGCTCATAATTGGGGTTTATACAAAACATAAAAGTTGTTCTCCTTTGAAAGAAAAATTCAACACAAGTTGAATCGTCAAAATAGGATAAGGGAGTCAAAAGTTATGGCCGATTTACCGAAGGACATTTTTTCAGACAAACTCGCTCGAGCGAGATCAAAACTCGCTTGAGCGAGATTCACCAAAATGTGTTTTTTCAGTCCAGGGAGCAACCCGCTCAAGCGAGATGGAAGCCCGCTCGAGCGAGATCACCCATAAATTTTTTTTTTAGGGTTTTCTCAACCCAAACACCTATATATACTCCATTTTTGAGGGACCAAAGTTTCTAACACTTAGAGAATGACTTTTGGAGAGAAAAAGGAGGAAACTTAGGTTTCCAAAAGGGGGGTTTCTCTTAAGATCAAGGAAACCCCCAAATTCAATCTTCAAGCTTCTCAAGACCAAATGGGGGAGCAAAGATCGTGCAAGCCAAGGGTTTTCTCATGAGCTAAGCTACGAGGAAATGACCACAAAGGGGATTTCGTGAGACGACCAAGAAGAGCTCAAATCCTCTTCTCCAAGACCTTTCAAGCTTGGTTCTCCTTCTTAGAAGCTCGGATCTTACGTCTTCAAGTCTCCTCAAGCTTTTTAGGGCTCACAACCAAAGAGATTTGGGTTTTTCCAAGTTAGTACACCCTCACTAGCTCACTTAGTAATAACATAGTTTTCTTGAATTGAGAATGGTTTGAGCTTGTGTAAACCCAAATTTCTACATTAAACTCATAATGACCTAATCTATACAAGATAATTAAGTGCTGAATGGGATGATGAATGTGGGATGTGGAGACGATTGGATGCCATGTGTGGTGATGAATGTGTGTTGGAAAAATGGTGGATGGGCAATGTACATATAAGGAACCCACTCTATGTGATTGGATGCAATGTATGAAGTAACAACTTGAAATAAAAAATGATTGGATAAATGTTGCAAACCAAGTGTTTGAGGAAATGTTTGTATGAGAAATTATATGGTTAATCAAGCCTAGAAAATGCATGATTTGTGGATTCATTTTAAATGACGGTTTAACCAAATACTATGAACATGCACTTAAATTCTCACATGCCTATTGATAAAATTGACATGCTATGCTACATCCTTAAGTGTTCATGTTATTTTAATTATCACACGTTGCTACACACATGCACGCTTACACGCATTAACCGAGGGTTTTCTAAAGTGTGAATATATGAATGAACCATAAGAATGTTGAATGCTAGGTGTTTGTTGAAATGCACATATGGAAATTAGAACAAAGGTTATTAAGCATGACTTAAGGAGTTTTTCCAAGTTTTGTACTTTTAATAAATGCTCTATATATGTTACTTCCAAACTCACATGCTTAGAGAAAGGTATAAATACTACATGATGTTCCTCAAATTAACTCAGGTTATTACATCCATAGATTGTCAAGCACAAGCACAAGCACGCACGCATGCATGAACCAGTTTTCTAAAATATAAGTATATGTACATGACAAATCAAACAAGGAAACAAGTACATGTCAAGGAGGTTAGTAGCCCAGGTGAAGGGTACTAGCCTCTGGCTCACAAGTAAATGAAACAAGTACATGTCAAGGAGGTTAGTAGCCCAGGTGAAGGGTACTAGCCTCTGGCTCACAAGTAAATGAAACAAGCATATGTCAAGGAGGTTGGTAGCCCAAGTGAAGGGTGCTAGCCTCTGGCTCACAAGAAAAGCTCACAAGTACATGATATGTCAAGGAGGTTGGTAGCCCAAGTTGAAGGGTGCTAGCTTCTGGCTCATAAGTATACAAGCAAGAACAAGTCAAGAACATGACAAGAACAAGCAAGGCATGTATGATTCCCACAATACAAGAACAAGACAAGAATAAGTTCTAAATACGGCAAGCAAGTTTTGAAAACCATGAAAAGTATTTTCAAGAACAAGTCATGATTTTTGAATATGAGTTTACAATGCATGAGTTAAAGTATGATGTTCATGATTTACTTGACACTGTTATTTCGCTTTAGCTTCCGCACTCTGATTATGTATCTTTTGATGAATTGTATCATGTATGACATATTAATGTTATTACTATTGTTAGCTAGTAGCTTGTACTCGCTGAGTATTCCATGCTCAGCCGTACTTTTATGTCGGTAGGTACACTAGACGATATGGACTCTGGTCCCTTGGATCGAGGTAGCTCAGAGAGAGCAGGTGGTTATTCGGATGGTTAGCCAGATGTTAGAGGTTGTCCTGTGGCCATAGGGTAGAATGAGAGAGAGAGACATGTATTTTGGGATTTCCTTTTGGGAATTTTTCATGTGAGCTTGAGTGGGTAACTCAAGCATTTATATTATTGTGATTATTGTATTTTATTCAGTCGTTGTGTATGTTAACACTTGGAATTAAATTTATCTTAAAGAAATTTTTTTTGGATCATGTTTTGGCATGCCTCGTATACTCCTTGCAGGATTGATTAAGGTCAAGTCACGTCGCCAAAGCATCCTAACTCCTAGGGGGTATTTTGGGGCGTTACAGTCACCCTCTCAGAGATTGACAATACTCCCACAAATCATAAAGAGAAGAGTGATGAAGATCAAGTGAGTGAGTTTAGTGAAGATCATGATCAGAGTCACTGTCTCTGAGTCTGATGAAGATATGAATACAACGTATGAAAGGTTGTTTTCTAAAAGTCTCAAGCTGAAGAAAGCTAAGATTTCTTTGAAGAAAAAACTTAAATTTACCCAACAAGAAAGAGACTCTTACAAACTAGAAGCAGAAAAGAAGAATGCTCTAGTATCTCAGCTTGAAAGTGAAAAAGCTGAACTGGTATCCAAACTAGAATACCTTGAGGAAGAAAATGCCTCTTTGTCCAAATGGATCAAGGTTCTAGAAACTGAGGAAGATAACTCCATGAGTGTATTTGAAGAGTCAAAGACTCGAATTTAAGAATTGGAATCTGAAAGAAATAACCTTATTGAAAAAGTTAGATTTCTAGAAAATGAATTTCATGATATTCTGAAAGTTTAAGGATGGGTTAGCTAAGAAAGTAACTGAACTTGAAAAAGAAGCTAGACTCCTTAGCAACACTCAAATCTTGGATAAACTGGCTAGTATGCAGCGCTCAACAGTAAACATGTCCGGCATAGGACATCCAAACAGACCATCCGGTCCCTTGAATGTCGAAACAATGTCTATTGAAACATTTGAGCCAATAGATGAAAATCCAAGATTTGTGAGTTCTAATTCCTCAGGATCAAAATCCAGGATGCCAAACTCTCAGCTGTACCAAACTTTTGTCACTTCTGGACAAGGTAAAAATTCAACTGAAGCTGAGAGAACAAAAGTTCAGCACAAGGATAAAAGATCTCCTACTCTTAGGTTCATTCCCACTTGCCACCATTGTGAAGTGAAGGGTCACACCTGACGTAATTGCAATGCCTTTCGGAGAAATCCCCGAAATGGTTCATGGAATCAAACACAACATCAAGGGAATCTCCAAAGGTAAATTCAAGCCTTAGCAGAAAAATCTAGGAGTTTGAGTGAAGAAGTGATAAAAATTGCTCAACTCTCTAGTACGCAACACGGTCGTGACACTTCTTATGCTCATCATGAAGATGGTAACAGGATGAACCAAAATGCTAGGGTCTCCCAGAAAAGAAGGAAGAGGAGATCTAACAAAAAGAAGGTCATGCCTACAAATGAAATAAACAAAGACAATAGGGTTCCCCAAAAGTCTAAGTTTATTTATGTAAGAAATGATGATCTAAAATGCCTTGTCATCCACACCGCTTTGAAAGCTCAAAATTCTGACATGTGGTATTTCGATAGTGGATGTTCTAGACACATGACAGGTAACAAGTCCCTCTTCACTCATCTTGAGGAATGCTCAGATGAGCCTGTTACTTTTGGGGATGGAAGCAAATCCTTTGTGAAAGGAAAAGGTGTCATCCAAGCCCCAGACATTCCTAAACTGAAGGATGTCTTGTTTGTAGAAGGACTGAAAGCTAATCTAATTAGCATAAGTCAATTGTGCGATGATCACTATGCTGTCCACTTTATCAACAACAAGTGCTCTGTTATGGATGACAAAGGTGTGTGTGTTTTGAAAGGGTCAAGACCACTGATAATTGCTATGGTTTAATTCCAAGTGATGGTTCTTCTCAAATTTGCAACAGGGCTAAAGTTGAAGAAGTTGAACTGTGGCACAGGAGGCTAGGTCACATGAATTTCAAAGACCTAAGCAAACTCTCAAAACACGAGCGTGTGAGAGGTGTGCCAAAACTAGGAAAGCCCTCTACTGCTATGTGTGGGCCATGTCAAATTGGCAAACAAATTAAAAGCCTACACAAGAAGGCTTCAAATATGGCTACTTCACACCCACTAGAACTAATACACATGGATCTCATGGGTCCAACTCAAACTGAAAGTCTAGGAGGTAAGCGATATATCCTAATGGTGGTTGACGATTTCTCAAGGATGTCATGGGTGACATTCATAAGAGAGAAGTCGGATGCTTTTGAGAACTTCAAGAACATTTGCTTGAGAGTGTAAAATAAAAAGGGATGCCCTATCACTCGAATTCGAAGTGATCATGGAAAGGAGTTTGAAAACTCCAAGTACAATGAGTTTTGTGATGAAGCAGACATCAAACATGAATTTTCAGCACAAATAACACCTCAGCAAAATGGTGTAGTGGAAAGAAAGAACAGGGTGCTTCAAGAGATGGATAGGGTGATGCTTCATAGCAACAACCTGACTGCTCATTTCTGGGCTGAAGCAGTTAACACTACATGCTATACTGTAAACAGAGTCTACACTAGGCCCGGAATTAGGAAGACACTCTATGAGCTGTGGTACAAAAAGAAACCCAATGTCAAGTACTTTCGAATATTCGAAAGTAAGTGCTATATCCTTAGGGATAGAGAGCAATTTGGTAAGTTTGATTCCAGGAGTGATGAAGGGAGAAATAGTAGAGCATATCGAGTGTACAACTTGAGAACCTCTACTATTATGGAGTCCATAAATGTGGTGGTTGATGACTCAAGATCTGAGACTTTGCAACTAGAGGATGACAATGCTGATGAAGGTGTGCAAATTTGAACATCTAAATCAGAAGATGAATCACCTTCAAAGTCACCTCCTAAAAAACTTATACATCCTAGGGTTATAAGACCTCACTCCTCAACTGAAATTATCGGAAACCTTTAAAGTGGAGTGAGAACTCAAAAACAAGTTGAAAATGAAGTTAGCCACTTTTGCTATACTTCTACATTCGAACCCAAAAATGTAACTGAAGCTCTCACAGATAAAAATTGGATAAATGCCATGCAAGAAGAGCTAAATCAGTTTACAAAGAATGATGTATGGTTTTTAGTTCCTAGGCCTGATACAAATGTTATTGGTACTAAATGGATTTTCAAGAACAAATCTGATGAACATGGTACCATTGTTAGAAACAAGGCCAGGTTAGTTGCACAGGGATACACTCAGATTGAGGTCATTGATTTCGATGAAACTTTTGCTCTTGTTGCCCGACTAGAGTTTATTAGGATCTTGCTTGCTGTTGCATGTCATCTCAAATTAAAATCTTTCAGATGGATGTCAAGAGTTCCTTTCTTAATTACATTCTTCAGGAGGAAGTTTATGTGGAACAACCAAAAGGGTTTGAGGACCCCAATCATCCTGATCAGGTTTACAAATTAAAAAGGGCTCTCTATGGTTTGAAACAAGCTCCCAGAGCTTGGTATGAGAGACTGACTACATACCTCTTAGAAAAGAGATTTTCGAGAGGGAGAGTAGATAAGAACCTATTCATTAAAAACATCAAGAATGATATGGTTATTGCACAGATATATGTTGATGATATTATCTTTGGTTCTACATCAGAATCACATGCTCACTCATTTGCTGAACAAATGAAGAATGAATTTGAGATGAGCATGGTTGGTGAGCTGAATTTCTTTCTTGGTCTGCAGGTCAAACAAATGAGCAATGAGATTTCTGTATCCCAAACCAAATATACCAAAGACCTTGTAAAGAAATTTGGCATGAGCTTAGCTAAACATGCTCGCACTCCTATGAGCACCACCACCAAACTTAGCAAAGGTGTTTCAGGCAAAAGTGTTGACCAAATCACATACCAAAGTATGATTGGTAGTTTGCTCTATCTTACTGTCAGTCATCCTGACATTACCTTTAGTGTTGAAGCTTGTACTTGCTATCAATCAAGCCCCAAAGAGTCACACTTACTAGCTGTCAAACGAATTATTCGATATGTAAGTGAAACTCTCTCTTTTGGCCTCTGGTATCCCTTTGATACTAATGCCATGGTTGTTGGATATTCCGATGCCGACTGGGCCAGAAATGTTGATGATAGGAAAAGCACCTCCGGAGGATGCTTCTATGTTGGAAACTTTTTAGTTGTTTGGCTTAGCAAAAAATAGAATTCCATCTCCTTGTTTACTGCCGAGGCTGGGTACATTGCAGTCGGCAGTTGTTGCACCCTACTTCTATGGATGAAACAGATGTTACAGGACTACGGGATAGAACAGGGCACCATGCCTGTGTATTGTGATAACATAAGTGCCATCAACATCTCCAAAAATCTCGTGCAACACTCTCGCACCGAACACATAAACATTAGACACCACTTCATTCGAGAGCTTGTTGAGTAAAGTGTTGTGACATTGGAATATGTGCAAACTGATACTCAACTTGCGAATCTCCTTACCAAATCTCTAGACTCCCTCAGGTTTGAGTTTCTTAGGAAATCCATCGGTGTGTGCGGTATTGAGTGATTGAGTGCTTTCTGATAGACCAGATGATCTCATATCTATATCTCTTCCTAACTCTTTTCCTTTGGTGTACATTATCAGTTTTTTGCTTACTTTTGCTTTTGTTTGTTTCTCTTATTTCAAAAACCCAAAAACATTGAAAAATTCAGAAAATCAAAAACATTAAAAAAAAAAAAAAAATCCAAAAAGATTATTTGTTTTCTTTTAGTTAGGCATATTGAAAAATCCAAAAACATTAAAAAATAAAAATTCAAAAAGAGTTGTGTTGGAGTTAATTGTCATCCCATGATGTGCATGGCTGAAATTTTCTTGTGTTCATAATGCTTGTCCAAGATACATATTTGATAGAATTGAGTTCATGAGGATATCATACCTACCAAAGTATTGTGAGCGTGGGATTTCTTCACTCACAAAGGTTAAATTTCATGTGTACCCTTACGGGTGTGAAAGAGTTTTTTTAGAGTCGCCACCTATTCATTTAGAAGGGATAAATCCCCCGGGTTTAGACAAGGTCTTGGTCTGCGAGTGAGATCAGGGTAAAGGGTTTGGTTAAGTCCGGGGAAGGTGTTAGGCACCCGAGGCTTCCGTTTTTCAACGGTTCCGTACTCCCCGGGTTTAAGCCAAATAAAGTTAATCTTGATTAGAATGCCGGAGTGTTAAGTTAACACCAATCAAAGAAAGAAAAAGCTAACTGGGGTTGGGCCCGTGTTGGGCTGCCTACATACTCACAGGGTGAGATCAGACTGAGCGTAGTTCTGGCACGTGAGCCTGTACCGAGGCTAGGGGTGTGTGTGTGTGCACCAAGGGTGGCTAACATGGACTAGTCCGGTAGACTAGGGTTTGTTTGACCGAGGAGGATCAAGTGCATGGTATTTAAGCCCGATAAGCTTAGGGGGGTAGTCCGGTAGACTAGAATGGAGTCCGACTCAGGTTAAGGTTGCTAACCGGGGTTAGGCCGAACTAACTATGGTTAGGGTTGCTAACTACAGTTAAGGGAAAGTGGTGTGTAGCCTGGTAGGCAAAGGGAAGGCCCGGTAGGCCGAGGTAAGTCCGGTAGACTTGGTTTTTAGTCCCGGTAGGCCGTAAACCGAAATTAACTATGATTAAGGATGCTAACCACAGTTAAGGGAATTCTAACTATGGTTAGGTTGCTAACCAAGGTTAGGGAGAGGGCCAAAGTCAGGTTTACAGTCCCAAGTTTAATTTAGGAATTTCCGTTTAATTTCCCAAAGTTTGTGGGGTTAAGGGTACTTAACCGTGGTTAAATGCTAACCGGAGGTGGATTTAACCACGGTTAAGGGTCTAGTAAGTCTAAGGTGGGCCCAGGGGGTAGGCAGGGCCTAAAGTGGCTTCCTACCTGGCCTAGCCTCCTGCATAATCCCAAAATCAAAAACATAGTTAATGTCGGTAATAGGATTACCGACATTATGAACAATGTTTTTAACTGAGGTTTTGCCACTGCTAACTCAGGTTAAGCTATAACCCAGGGGGATTTGAGATAAGGGGAATGAAGGGCAGACTCTTGGGAGTGATTCAGGCCTTGTGTGGGCCCCAGGGGATGCCTGGAGTGGGCCCCACAATGCTTCAAGTCACCATGCTTGTAACAACATATTGGCGGTAGTTATTCTAGTGCCAATACGAAACTAGGCCAAAAACAGGGTGTCTTTAAACAGTTCACCGACAAAAGGAAAACCAGCTCTACCAGGAATGGCAGGACTGGAATTGCCGCCATTCTTGATTTCTTTTGAAAACCAAATTTCTACCCATGGGGGCTGTGCACAGAGGTTACTAGGGGTTCCCTTATGATCTGAGGGACCCCTAGAAGGTTCTGTGACGACTGCAATGCTCAGTGAAGATTGGTATACCCGTAGGGGTTCACCACACCTATGGTTTAGGTGGGTGAACACCCTGTATGGGTTTGTACTACTGAAAACAAACCAACAACAATAATAATAGTCCCCTGGAGATGACTAGGGGCCCACAAGATGAGTAGGGGAAAGGAAAAGTGGGTAAGGGAAGTCCCTACCCTATACTCTATTTCTGCCGAAATGGGGGACGGCATGTACACGATGGTGGTGCACCCTGGTGGTGCTACATGAGCAGGGGAGGTGAGAGGCAGGTCCAGGGGAGTCCTGGGATCAAGACCAAGGTTAAGGATCACTGTTTTTTTACAGCAAGGGTTCACCTCTAAAAATGCAGACCGTTTGCATTGAGGAGGGAGTAGGTTTTATAGAGGAGAGACCTAGGGACCTAAAGGAAATTGATAGGAAGGTTTAGAATGTGTATGGACCTTTTGGAGGTCGAGTGGGAGGAGTTGAAGGGAGAGTTGAGGTGAGGGTTGAGTGTGCAGGGGTGTTTCTCAAACTGCGAACTCGGAACTCACATATGTCGGTAGAAGGTCTACCGACAACAAGAAATCAGGCCAAAATAAAATCTCGATAAACCTTCTACCGACATTCTGAGATTTGCTTTGAATTGGGCCTGGCCCTGCTCGTACGGGTATGGGGGGTTGTTCTAAGGTTTTTGGGCCTTAAGGGCCCTGGATAAAGGGGCACTAGAGGCCATGGGTCTTAGGGTTTAAGCCCTAAGGGCTCTAGGGGTTGGCTGGTGCTCGGCTAGGGTCACCTAGGTTTTAGGTTTTTTGATTAGGGTTCAACTAGGGGTGAGTCCTAAGGTTTAATTAGGTGAGCTAGGGTTTAGCTGGGGTTTACCTAGGGTTAGGGTTTTGTTTCTAGGGTTTCCTAGGGTTGAGTCCTAAGAGTAGGGTTTGACCTAGGGAGGGGGATTGGGCAGGGGGTAATCATAGTTAAAAGTCATTAACTATGGTTAGAAGGGGTGTAAAAATTGGGTGCTTACAAGTATCTTTTGGGAATGTGCACATAGACTATCTTGCTAAATACAGTTATAAATATGGCATATACTGTTGCACTATCACATGCACTTGCACTCTGACTGTCACCTGCAGATGGTACATCTCCCTATGAATAGGTGATGATATTAATCCAACCATACCATACCATACCGGATCTATACCACTGAACCCATACCATTAAATCCAATCATACCATTGAACCCATACCGAATCCATACCATTAAATCCAACCATTAACCCATACCAAATCCATACCATCAATCTTGAACCAAGACCACCGACCAACCCGAATACCCATCCGAATCCTCACCAGCCATGTTGGTTCGCCTGTGTACTCATTGTGGTGAAATTGGACATAACAAGTCATAATGCTATGAGTTAATTGGATATCTAGAATGGTGGGATCCTGCCAAAGCTCTGTGCAAACAAAATTCAAAGCCGAATCCTCGTGCCTCTGATGATGTTGCTGAATCATCTAGTTTGATTGCTACTTCAAATAACTCTGGTAAGGCTCTTAATGTTTCTGCATCTAATAGAAATAGTATATGGATTATTGATTCTGGTGCTACATATCACATGACCTTTGATATTAATCATATTTAGTCTATGAAGTCGTCCAAACAACCTATAGTGTCCACAGCTAATGGTACTCCCTCTCCTGTGATTGGAGAAGGTTCCATTACATTGAATAAGAATTTGAATTTGGACTTTGTTTTGGTTGTTCCTTCCCTTAACTATAACTTGTTGTCTGTTGCTCAAATATTAAACTGCACTCTGTATTGTATTGTGATTTTTTGGCCTAATCATTGTGTTTTTAAAGACATCCGGACTCGGAGGACAATTGGTTATGGTACTAGAAAGGGATAACTCTATCATCTTGATTTGACACCGATAAGTTCAAATCAGTTGGCTCATGCATTCTCAGTTGATAGATCGACGCATCTATAGAATTCTGAAATTTGGTTGTGGCATCGATGTTTAGGCCATGCTTCTTTTGGATATTTAAGAAAATTATTTCCGAAGTTATTCGTTCAGTCGAATGTTTCTGATTTCAAGTGTGACATTTGTGAGTTTGCTCAAAATCATCGTGTTTCCTACCCAATTAGTATGAAGAAAAGTCTAGTACCATTTATGGTTATTCATTCTAATGTCTGGGGTCCAGCAAAGATTCCTTCTCTGAGTGGTGCATGTTGGTTTGTTTCATTTATTGATGAGTGTACTCGCATGACTTGGATCTGTTTAATGAAGTCAAAAAGTGAAGTCAACTCTCTCTTTCCAAAATTTCACAAGGCAATAACTACTCAGTATCAATCTTATATACGGGTTGTTCGCACTGATAATGGTGGAAAATTCATTAATCAGGACTTGAAACAGTATCTGCAACTGCATGGTATTGCTCATCAGACAACTTGCCCCTACACCCCTCAACAAAATGGGGTTATAGAGTGCAAGAATCGTTATCTTCTCAAAGTTGTTCGTGCCTCCTTGTTCGGGGCTCACATGCCCACCAATTATTGGGGTGAAGCTATCACCACTGTGGCCTACCTCATCAACCGAGTACCTTCCAGTTCCATGCAATTTTAGACCCCCTAGACACTTTACATGAAGTTGTAAGTGCCCCTACAATGCCGAATTTGCCACCTAAAGTTTTTGGGTGTGTAGCATTCATATATCTTCACAAGCCCTTGCGAAGTAAATTGGAACCTCGAGCTCTCTGGTGTGTATTTATTGGCTACGCCCTATATCAGAAAGGCTATTGGTGTTATCACCCCCTTTCTCGAAAAATATGTCACTTTGGACGTCACCTTTCATGAGGATGAAATGTATTACTCTGGCCTCGAGTCTTTACTTCAGGGGGAGAGTAGCAATAAAGTGAGCAATGAAGAAGTGCAGACTCTGAATCACCTGTTGGACACCTTAGATTCTCTCAGTGGTGAAGCCGAAGTCCGTTCTGAACCGTTCTAGCAAAATCCAGATTTTCGCGCTGAACTGAGCGATCGGCCAGGAGCAGTCGATCGATCGGGTTTTGAAGCTATACCACACATGCTAGAGATCCCCTGTCAAGTTGTACCACTTAACCAATTGCCTTATGAAGCCGAAGCCGAATACACTCCTAAACCCCAGGTGAGTTTTGAACCCCACATAAAATTGCTACCTGATCGAGTCACTAGAGGAATACCTAGAGTAGCCTATGAACCTGTTCTTAGTTCCAAAGCTAAGTATCCATTGAGTAACTTTGTATCCTACCATAGACTATCAAAGGAAGGTGAATCATTTGTGAATCAATTATCTGTTGTATCTATTCCTAGTAGTGTGCAGAATGCTTCGAGTGATCCCATGTGGATGGAAGCAATGAATGAAGAAATGAAGGCTCTCCAAAAGAACTCAACATGGGAAATTGTTGATTTACCTGAAGGGAAGAAACTCCGTTTGATGCAGGTGGGCTTACACCATTAAACATAAAGCCGATGGAACTATAGAAAGATTCAAAGCCAGACTTGTTGCCAAACGGTACACACAAACATATAAAATTGACTATGAAGAGACGTTCGCACCAGTGGCCAAAATTAACACAGTTCGTATTTTGATATCTCTGGCTACAAATCTTGATTGGCCATTACACCATTTTGATGTGAAGAATGCATTCCTGCATGGAGATCTCAAAGAAGAAGTATATATGGAGTTGTCTCTTGGATGTAATATGTGGACTAAAAAAACCAAACAGGTGTGTAGGCTGAGGAAGTCCCTGTATGACTTGACACAATCCCCTAGAGCGTGGCTCAAAAGGTTCACGAATACTATGAAAATATTCGAATACAGACAAAGTAACTTGAATTACACTCTCTTCTTAAAGCATAATCAAGAAAAGATCACTGCTCTTATTGTGTGCATTGATGATATGATAATGACTGGGAATGATCCGGAAGAGAAGAAAACATTATAGGATCACCTTGCCCGTGAGTTCGAAATAAAGGATCTTGGTCCATTGAAGTATTTCCTAGAAATTGAAGTTTTGAGGTCAAAGAAATGTATTTTTCTTTCTCAACAAAAATATGCATTAGATTTGTTGAAGGAAACTGGTATGATAGCTTGTAGCCCAATTAACACTCCTATGGAAGAAAATCTAAAACTGGGTTTGCATCCAAATCAAGTTCCAGCCAACAAGGAACGCTACCAAAGACTAGTGGGAAGATTGATGTATCTTGCACATACTAAACCCGATTTGGCTTTAGCGCTAAATGTCGTCAGTCAGTTCATGCACTCCTCTAGTGAAGAATATATGAATGTTGTAGTTCGTATATTGAGTTACTTGAAGGCATACCCTAGAAAGGGAATTATGTTTACAAAAGGAGACAATTTGGATATTGAAGGTTACACTGATGCTGATTGGGCTGGGTTAATAAATGATAGACGTTCTACATCTAGATTCACGTCTGTAGGAGGGAATCTAGTTACTTAGCGAAGTAAAAAATAGGAAGTAGTAGCTAGATCCAATGCTGAAGCCGAATACAGGGGAATGGCTAAGGGAGTATGCGAGTTACTGTGGATCAGAAATTCAATGCAAGATTTACGAATCGAGCCGGTCAGTCTAATGAGGTTATATTGTGATAACAAGGCAGCATGCGATGTTGTCCACAATCCAGTTCAACATGATCGGACTAAACATGTTGAGGTGGATAGACACTTCGTCAAGGAGAAGTTGGAAGCAAAGCTCATTGAAGTTCCTTATGTTCGATTGAAAGATCAGCATGCGGACGTACTCACTAAGGTGGTGTCAAGTCAAGCGTTCCATAGCCATCTCAACAAGTTGGGCATGCGCGACATCTATGCACTAACTTGAGGGGGAGTGTTAAGACAGCTATTATATGGATACTAATTCTGTAATTAGTAATTCTATAATTAGTAGTTTCCCTCATTGTAATTAGTTGCCTGTAAAGGTGGCTTGCTCTACACTCTTGTATACTTGTATAAATATACCTCTCATAAAGAAGAATAAATTATCAAGCATTGTAACCCTAAACTTTATCTATAACTTATACAAAACTAACCAGATAAAATCCAATACCAAATTCTAATGACATATCTAAGTGATAAGGGTATATTTCAACTACATCAAATATCAAAATTTGAAACTCTGAAGATTAAATAACAATTACATAGAAAAAAAAAATCCCGAAGGACCAACCTCACATGTTTACAAGACCCAACTACAGGAAGGCAACAAAATCTACAGGTACTTGAGATTGGATCAATATCTACCAATTATAGAACTTAAGAGTCATAATCATAGAAAAAGTAAACAACTGCAAGCCTCCACCAAAATCTAAGTTTACAATAACAAATACACATAAATCAATCCTACTACTGATCAAGAAATTCTTATGCAAAATCAAAGATTTAATCTAATTACTGATTATTACTTCCACAAAGCATCCAAAACCCATATGAATCAAGGCAACTTAATTGCAGAATCCACCTATAGCAAACCAATCAAAATCCCAATTGGGCAACCTTAGAATAGCAGAACAAAAGAAAATAAAAAATCCCCCAAAACACATGCAAAAAAATATTCAAAAAAACCACAACTCAAATTTGAACGTATATCAACAACCCAAATCCTCAAACCCAGTGAAATGAAATTATGAAGACGTATATGAGCATTAATTACCTTAAAAGCCGATCCTTGTTCTTGGTGGATGTAAGGGATAAAATTAGTAATAAGCAAGTCTTGAGAGGGCGAGTAAATATTTCGTCTCCCGTGCCCCACTCCAGAACGGTATCATGCTCCTCAGGATGATTCCAGATATCGTGCTCCTCGGGACAATTTCAGGTATCGTGCTCCCTAGGACGATTTCAGATATCATGCTCCGAAGGACGTTTTTAGCACTCGTACCAATAATGAGGATGAGTCTGTGCTCTTATTAAGGACGAGCCCGTGCTCTTATTGAGGACGAGACCAACTTGTAGGACGGAATTATCAGGAGGCGATCTATTTATTCTGAGGTTAGGTGAAAAGCTCTGACTTAGCATTTAATGCATTTAATGTTGGTCATTTCGAATCACTTTTGGCTTAAAACCGACCTGAGGATAGTAGGCTCACACGTGTGACACGTATTAGAGAAGATTTGTCCAAGATATTTAGTAATGATCACAAGTGAGAGTCCATGGCCATTTATGGGCATACAGACCTTGGCCTATAAGTACCCCAAAGCCCCCAATAAGAAAGGACTACTGAAAAATTACCGAAGAACCACCTAAACTCTCAACCATTACTCTTACGAACCATACCTTGTTTCTCAAGAACTAAAGGCCCTACTTCATACACTCTTAACCACTTTCTAAGCTTATTCTCTACACCTCATCTTCATTTTGTACTGACTTAAGCATCGAAGTGTCTTGACAGGGCGAACCCCCCCTTCTTAGCAAACGAAGATACCTACTACTACCTTTTTCTTTCTACCGGTCAACTAGAACTCAAGGAGCAAGTGACACGTCGAGCTTCCAAGAAAATCGTCCACAAAAATTGACGCCGTTTATGGGAAATCTCTAAACGACTCCCTCTTTTCTCCGCTTACTCATCATGGCAGATCGAGTTCAAGTTCCCTTTGTTGAAGGTGTGGCCAGATCCAAGGTCCTAGAAGTTGGTCTAACCACACAAGCCACCCATGGAGGTGCTGAGCCTTCTTTTGGACAATCTGCTGGACAAACGTCCAGACAGGTTCTTGAAGAGAGCGATGCAGCATGACTTGCATCTAGGCAACAAACTCCTCCTGAAGGAGATATGTCTCAGGTTGACCAGATACTCATGTTGTTACAACAGCAACAAGAGGACATGATTCTGCAACAGTCAATGTTGAATCGTTTGACAAACATTCAACAGAAATTCCAAGAAAGGCTAGAGGCCTATGAAATGATGTGTACGAGCCGGATCTCGAGCTGCCTTTGTGTAACGCCCCAATATACCCCCTAGGAGTTAGGATACTTTGGTGACATGACTTATACTTAAAAACTAACCTGCAAAGAGTATACAAGGCATGCCAAATAATGGTCCGAAAAATTTCTTTAATATAAATGTACTTCCAAGTGTTAACATAAACCAATGACTTAATAAAAATTACAATAAGTACAAAAGAGTCAATGCTTGAGTTACCAACTGAAGCCTACATGAAAATCCCCAAAGAAAAAACCCAAAATACATGTCTCTCTCTCTCAACCCGACCATAAGGCTATCTAATCCCTAATATCTGGGTGACAAACAGAGTAATCTCCTGCTCTCCCTGAGCCGCCTTTATCCAAGGAACCGGAGTCCATATATTATATAGTGTACCTGCCGACATAAAAGTACAGCTGAGTAAGGAATACTCAGCGAGTACAAGCTACTAGCTAACAATAGTAATAACAAGAACATAGCATGCGTAATATAGTTTGTCCGTTACATCCTGAGTTCCTTATATATCTCATGCATCTTGTGACTACCTTATACATCTTATGAGATTATTCTTGTCTTGTGAGAGTCATGCATGTCTTCTTGTTTACGTGCTTATCTTGTTTAACTAGTACCCAAACTATGAAATGGACGGACATACTAGGTTCTTGTTTTCTTGCTTTATTAATGCCCGGATTATAATGGAACGGAACACATTAGCCTCATGCCTTGTTTAACTAGTACTCGAACTATGACTTGGACAGTCAGACTAGCTCTTGCCTTGCTTTGCTAATGCCCGGACTATAATGGAACGGAACACATTAGCATCTTGCTTACTAATGCCCGGACTATGATTGAACGAAACACATTAGTATCCTTGCCTTGACTTGACTAGTGCCTGGACTATGGTGCAACGGAACACACTAGTTATTCTTGCCCACTAATGCCTGGACTGTGATTGAACGGAACACATTAGTATCTTGACTTGCTTACTAATGCTCGGACTATAATGGAATGGAACACACTAGTAAATTTACTTGCTTAGCTAGTACCCGGACTATGATAGAACATAACACATTAGCATCTTGATTTTCTTGCTTGTCTTGTGAGCCAGGTATGACATATCCTAGGGATATGCCCTACCCTTGACCGGCCCGATGTCCAGCTTCGTCATTCATGTCGTAAATCACATATCTTATCCTCGTAGTTTTCTTACATGTTGATCCTGCTTAAAAGTTTGGTCCATGCATGCGTGCTTGGTGTGTGTGTCATTCGTGACAATCATACTATCATAGATGCTTCAAAGGCACATATTGCATTTCAATTCTTTTTATAATCATGTTGGAATTTAAAACAAGCATGTAGGGCCATTAATCTAAAATTATCATTTTAAAGAAAACTACATAACTCATGCTTTAATAATCTCCTTTAATTTCCTTCAATTCTCATTCATGCATTTTGTCAAACACTTAGCATGCACCATTTCTTTAACCTTTATTCATATTTCTTTTGTCTTGGTGTAGACCAAGGATTTTAACCCCACTCCCGATCAGGATTGAACCCAAGGAGGAATAGTGCTAAAAATGTTGAAAAGAGAGAGTCGCCACCTATTTAGATTGTTAGGGAAAATAGGGTCCTTTAAAAGGTTGGATAAGGCTTTGGTCTTGAAATAGAGTTCAAGGTAAGAATTCATTTGAGTCAGGGGATGGTGTTAGGCACCCCTAAACTCCCATCTGAAGATGGTTACCTACTCCCTAAATCTGAATTAAAGTGGGGAAAACCATAAGATAAGCTTGCATTTCATCTATATGCCTAATAGGTATTGTATGAACAGTAATATACATGTTAAAATAAGCAGGGATAGGATAAGAGCTCTATCCTGGGTGAGCTAAACCCGATCAGGGTTGCCTACGTATCCACTATTGGTGGAATCAAGCAACACGTGGTTCTAGAAGGGTAGTTGATGGTTTGATTTGATTTATTTGGATTGTGGGTGTTAGAAATGTCTTTGGATGCTAGAGTGTTTTTGAATGGTTTGAGCTCCTATTCAGGAGCGTTTGGGCCTTTTAAGCTCTTGCCGGGGAGCATTTGGACAGTTTTAGCTCATGTCAAGGAGCATCTGGGTTGGGTTAGGATTTGAACCAGGGTTTGAACCAAGGTTCGGACAGGGGTTCGGATAAGGTAAGTAGGGTTTGAACCAGGGTTTGAACCGAGGTTCGAACAGAGGTTTGGCAGGATAGGCTATGTTTGAACCGAAGTTTGGGCAGAGGTTCGACTGGGTAGGCTAAGTTTGAACCAAAGTTCGGGCAGAGGTTCGACAGGGTAGGCTAGGTTTAAGTAAAATCGAGGAGGGGTTTGACAGGATAAGATTGGTTTAAGTAAAACCGAGCAGGGGTTCGACAGGGCAAGCAGTCTAAGTATTTAAAAATAATAAAATAATTAAGACTAATCAAAGACTAATCAAACGTTAGAGTTTGGCAATATTTTACCTTCCAAGAAACCCAAAAGAGTCTCTGAAATAAGTGCTCCCGAAAATGATTATTCGAAATCGAATTCCTGGGATCGCCAACGCTAAAGAAGAATTTTTGAAAGAGGAGAAAGAAGAGAGCAAGTGGAATAGAATGAAGAATGAAGGAATGGTGTGGGGTATTTATAGGGGTTAAAATACAAGGGGCGCTACTTGAAGTAGTGCCCCTATTTGGATATTTCCGAAACAGTAGGCTGGAATGAACAGTATGGCGGCAAACAGGGGCAAAATCGTATTTTAATAAGGGCTCTATTAGAAGTAGCGCCCCTATTTAGGATATTTTTGAACACGATGTCGACGGGGTTGAACCGTTTGACAAGAGGGGCAATTTTGTAAATATAGGGGTGCTGTTTGAAGTAGCACCCCTATTAAGGGGTTAAAAATGCCACGTGGCACTCCCCGATTAGTCGATAAGCCGTTTTTAGCCCGAAAAGAGTTAAAATTGAACTGATAAAATCCAGAAAAATATTTTAGATAAACATGAATTTTTCAGTACTTTTCAGGGGCATTTTGGTCATTTCAACCGTTTTAAGTCTAATTTAATCCCAAAATTAGCCAAAATTCATCAAAAAATTTGTAAAATCATTTTGGACAAAATGATAACTTTTTTGAAATTTTCAGGGGTATTTTGGTCATTTTTTATCCTAGGGGCATTTTGGTCATTTTTTACCTAAGGGGCGTTTTTGGAAATCGAAGCACGTGGAAAGAGAGTTTTAAAAGAGGGTTTTGAATGTGTTTTTAAGGGTATGAAAAGAGACTAGGGGGTACAAAATTGAGGTTTTTACAGTTGCCCCGCTTTGTCGGAGGGTGCGGGCACGTGAACGACAAAGGCTGATAACGCATCAATTTTGAACGCGTGTGTGAAAAACGTGAGAAAAGATATAGGAGAAAGTGAATTTCTACTTAGAATACTTGCCCTGGGTTGGATAACTGAAGGGTAACGACTGAAAGGGTGTGTTTGTGCCAAGTCGGTAATTTTTGGGGATTGGGAAGGGTTATAGTGTATGAAGCTGCCCGCTAATCGATCACACGACCAAATAACGGGGTGCATGATGCAAGTGAGTGAGATGCAAATGAGTGATGATTATTGCAAAACTGGTTTCACAAGAGGCCGCAACTGATGATCGATCAGACAACCGTGTCAGTTACTCCTTTAAGAGTGAGCAAGTATTATAGTACAGTGTGTGAAGAGTTCAAGACTAGCTTCACAAGAGGCCGCAACTGATGATCGATCAGACAACCGTGTCAGTTACTCCTTTAAGAGTGAGCAAGCATTACAGTGCAGTGTGTGAAGAGTGCAAGACCGGCTTCATAAGAGGCCGCAACTGATGGTCGATCAGACAACCTGTCAGTTACTCCTTTAAGAGTGAGCAAGTATTGCAGTGTGGGGTGTGTACAAGACTGGCTTCACAAGAGGCCGTAGCTGATGGTTGATCAGACAACTGTGTCAGTTACTCCTTTAAGAGTGAGCAAGTGTTGCAGCGCAGTATGGTGAAATGTGAACATGTGGTGAAAGATGCAAATGAGTGAAGGTTGGTTACACAACCAGCTTCGCGAGAGGCAGCAACTGAAGGTCGATCAGACAACCGTTCAGTTACTCCTTAAAAAATTGGGTAAGGTGCAATTAGTGCTGACAACCGCACGGTTGCCCCACCGAGTACTATGCCATGGTGCTGACAACCGCGCGGTTGCCTCACCGGGTACTATGCCATGGTCCTGACAACCACGCGGTTGCCCCACCGGGTACTATGCCATGGTGCTGACAACCGCGCGATTGACCCACCGGGTACTATGCTTTGGTGCTGACAACCGCGTAGTTGCCTCACCGAGTACTATGCTAGCAAGATATATTAAGTCAGATTTGAAGGAATCACGCGATCACTTCAATACAAGTAAGCAAGCAAATGTATAAGTGGAGATAGCCGCACGGCTAGTCCACGAGCAAGTGTATAAGCAAGTAGTGTGTATGATGAATGGAGTTAGATTTAAAGAGGTCACACGACCGCTTCAGCACAAGTAAGCAAGCAGATGTATAAGTAGAGATAGCCACACGGATAGTCCACGAGCAAGGTGTATCAGCAAGCAAAGTGTATGATGAATGGAGACAACCACGCGGTTGTTCTATTTTATAAGCAAGATGTATGAATAGGGAAAGCCACACGGCTAACCCATGAGAAAGCAAAATGTAAGGTTAGTGAGGATTGGTTACACAACCGTCTTTACTAAGAATGAATGCAAAGCAAGCAAATGAATGCGATATATGTATAAATGGAGATAGCCACATGGCTAGTTCATGAGCAAGTAAAATATAAATGCATGAAAGGGGATAGCCACGTGGCTTCATAAGCAAGCAAATGAAATGAATGATGGCGTATCAGGTGTGAGAGAATGGAGCATGACCCTGAGCCTCTATCTAATATCTGCCCTCTACCTGATGTATCAACATTGCACTGAGGTTATGCCTGGATTTGTCCAACTGAAATAATCTGCTAAGATAATTTGCTTGAACCAGTCTCAAGTCCAGGAGATCCGATTGCACCACCGAAAGGATTAGCCAAGTTTGAGTGACTTGCATGAGGACGGGACTATGATTGACAGACTTGACATGACAGACTGATGTCTTGGTGATAGATTGACAGAATGACTTGACAGACTGATAAATCGACATAAGTATTTTGAAAGATGTCTGATATTGCCTGTTGATGGGAAGCCTAGCTAGGATTCCTTTGCCTTAGAAAGGAATTGAATAAGTCTAGGTTGATTGTTTCTGAGATAGATAGGTAAATCTGCTCCTGGATGTCCTCGCCAGATGCCTGATGCATAAGATAGTGCTTGACTGCATTAGCTGATTACTGCTGGTGACGCTTGATATGAAAGCTCGAACTTTACAATTTTCCCTTTTTTGCCCCAAGACCATAACAGGTTTCACCAGGACTGGGTTCACATTATTTTTGCGCTCTAGCAAGATTGATATTCCCATACTAAGCCCGTGAAATCAGAAATTTTCCTTTATCATTTTTTTGCCATTGGAATGACCAAGTCTGGGGGTCGCATAATTTTTGCGCAATGAGGCCGTTTCCGGTTTTCACTCATGCCTGCGTAATTGACTAATTTGTTCCCTTTTTTGCCCTTGACAACAATGTCAGGGCTGGGCTCGCATAATTTTTGCGCCTTAATGTCATTTATGGTTTTCACTAGGCCTACAATTTTTGATAAGCTGATTTTTCTTCTCCCGTCATTGCCAAGTAAAATGGTAGAGATTAATGCTTCTGACCATTGATGCTCAAGACCTTTCAAAGATGAAAGAGGGCTTAGTTACTATGACAAAACGTAGTAAGGGTAGAAACGATTGAGGCTCAAAATTTTCTTATCGGGGGTAGGACACCCTAAAATGTTTTTGCTGCACGTAGAGGTGGAACCAGTAGGCTTCTTTTCATCATTTTAGAGATTTTCCATTTTTGCTCTCTTCTTTTTTTTTCTTCTTTTTTTTTTCTTTTTTTTATTTGCTCTTTTTTTTGTTGGCTCTTTGTGCTCTGTTTAGAGATAGCAGTCTGGTATTGATGAAAATTTGCCATAATGTGACTGAACCTTTTTCAGGTTGCCTACGTATCCACGATCAGTGGAATCAGGTCATGCCATAGTTAAAAATAAGCTTTACTTTTGATTGATTGGATTCAGCTCTCTAATTTATCATTCATAGGGTGCCTTAATGTGTGGGTTTAGAAAGAAAGGTTATTAGGCTCGACGGGCTAACTAGCGTATGTTATTGCATGGGTACGAAGGAAATATTTAAGTGTTAACCAAGGATGGCCTCCTATCATTTCTTTGGTTGGTCAAGAGCATATGTGGTCATTGCATTATCCTTGTTAAAATAAGTTTGATGCTTGATAGCTCGGGGAGGTCTTCGTGGCTCCTTTGTTTCTCGTCTTCTGATGGATTGGTAGCTCGCCTTGAAATCTATGGGGAGTAGAATACCTTTCTAGTTCATGAGAGGGTCATGAGTTTTGAGATTACTCTTCTGATGATCATGCAATTGCCCTTTGCAGGCTCAGAATCTAGTTCAGTTCCCAAAACTAGGCATCTCGGAGTAATAAGCAAGATAGATTTTAACAAAAGTAGGAAATTTCATTAGAGTATGAAAAGATGTACAGACTCAATTGCAGAAGATAAAGACAGGTGGCCACTGGCCAATATGCTAACTGACAGGGAAGACTTCGATTTGAGCCATCATGGCCATTTGCAAAAAAGAAAAAAATGAAATTAAGGAATAAACCAAAAAGACAAAAAACTGGTGAGACTGTTCAAAGTCGGCTATAGAGTGGCTCAGGCTGGTGCGTCTCGATTTCCTGTTGCTGCATGATTAGGGAGAGGGGCCTGGTTGATGTCGGTGTTCCCTGGTTCAAACTAAATCTTTCCCGTTTCAAGCATGTCTTGGATTGTATACTTTAAATTAAAACACATATCGGTGGAATGCCCCGGGGCTTGATGATACCTACAATGCTGGTCAGCCCTGTATGACCTTAGCAGTGTGACTGGTGGCGGCTTGGGTTCCCTCAGTGTGATCAATTTCTTATCTAGTAGATAAGGGAGGAGTTGCGTCATGGTATATGGTATGGGAGTGAAGACTCTTCTCCTTTTCTGCTTAAATGTCATTTGCTGCGAGGGAAGCTGTTGCTGAGTCTGCTTGGGTTATCGAGGTTGCTGGGATAAATGGGGAATATAGATAGGCATTCCTGTCACTATTTGCACCTCATCCTCTCTTCTCCGTGTATCTTTTCAAGGTGGTTGAGTGCGATTAGAGGATGACACCCCCTTGGATCCTTAGAACATGTCAACTGCTCCCACATCTCCCATTGTAGCCTCAATTCTGGCCCCACATTTAACCATAGTGCTGAAATTATAAATAGGTTGGGCTGCTAGCAGAGTCTTGAATGGATGTTTGAGTGTGCAGAGGAATGTGGTCACCAACTCGTCCTCAGGTAGAGGAGTGCTCATCTTTCCAGCATTTTCCCTCCATCGAACATAATATTCGATAAAGGATTCATTCTCTCTTTGAGTCATTCTCTCCAGATCTACTCTCTATAGGACCAAGTCAATGTTGTAGGAGTATTGAGCAACAAACACCTCACAGAGGCCTTCCCATGTGCGTACCTTAGCTGGGTCAACCTTGGTGAACCACTGTAGGGCTGGTCCCTTCAAACTTCTCTGAAATAGCTACACCAATAGCTTATCAACGTGCTTTAGCTGGAACAGCTCTCCACAGTAAACTTTTAGGTGTGTCTCCGGGCATCCTTTTCCATTGTATTTCTCAAATTCGGGTATTTTGAAGTCTTCAGGTAATTGAATCCCCGAATGCAGACACATATCTCAGAAGTCAGTGGATGCTAAGTTATAGGACCCCTGGGCCCTCTTCACCAATTGTTCTAACCTCTCATTCCTGTCCTTGTAGAAGTTTGGAGTATGGGCTGAGCTGGTTGATGTGCCTGGCTGCTCTGTATTCTAGGCAATCCTTGCCTCCTCTTCCTCATACTGGCCAATGTGTGGTGGCGGGATGTTGAAGGATGGTTGGTTCAACGGTAATGAATCATGAGATGGCTGGTTTGAAGGTGATGGGTTGTGAGATGGTGGATTTGGAGATGGTGTGTTGTGAGATGGTGAATTTGGAGGTGGTAGGTTGTGAGATGGTGGATATAGAGGTGGTGAGTTGTGAGATGATGGATTTGGAGGTGATGGGTTGTGAGATAGTGGATTTGATCGGTTCAAGGCTAGTGGTTCGACGATCGGGATAGAAGAGGAGGACGGTTGTTCATTATTCACGGCATTCAAGATATCCTGCATGATGTTTTTCAGCTCTAGGATGCTTTGTTCAGTTCCAGATACCCTTGCCTCTAAATCAGGGATTTGCTGCAGTATATGTTGAGGAGATACTGGGCTGTCAAGGTCAGTTTCCAAACCTTCTACGACTAGCTTATCTCGATCATTCAATCTTGTGCTTACCGGAGTCATCTCAAAGAGGACAGATAGCTTAGTACCGCTTTTGCTCGGGGTGCAATGAACTGGGTGGTAATAACAGGTATGTACAGATGGATCAGATGACGGTCAAGATGCTGAATGAAGACTAAATTAAGACGATGATGAAAGCAGTGATGCTACACACATATGATCTAATGGATGACTTTTTGACATGGGACGTTGCCCCTTGTCTGGTCATGAATATAAGTTTGCACAAAATGATGGATGCGGAAAGTTCTAAGACTAATATATGATTTAAACAATATGATGATGAGCAAAATGATTGAATGAAGTTTTTGAATTGACTTGAATCAAATAAAACGAATTTTTTTTGATGAATTGAATGAATGAATTGAGCAAGTATACTAAAAAAAAGATGTGTCAACTCAACATGTGTGACCTAATGGGGTGAGTGGATAAAGATCCATTTCACTTATCTGGGTTGTAGGGAACCAAAGCTCATTAAGATCAAAATGAATCAATGAGATTCGTTTAGAGTCCAGGGTTTTAACCCTCACAACATCTTGTTGACTTAGAAAAGAATAGGGTTAGACCTATTTAGCAATCAAGGCTCACACAAGCTCCAAAAATGGTTAAGTATAGGGATAAGATTGTCTCTATACCTGAACAAATGATGCAGGAGTGGCTTAAACCAGTAACAGAATAGGGATAAGGTAGTCCCTCCTGATGGGTGTTCTTGGTTTATGCCCAAACAAAGACCTATAGTCTATATGCTTATGCTGGTGTATGCAAGGTTTTTGTCTAAAGGTTGATGAGCACTTGACCGTATATGCGACTCCTCAGTATAGAACATACCTGAAAATGGACGATTGGTGCAAGCGGGAAAGACCAGTCGCGTTTACCGGAGATAACCATCCCTCGGTTTACAACCAGTACTTTCCACAGATCATTGGGCTCCAGCATCGGGGATAACCATCCCTTGATTGTAAGCTTACCGGATCCAATTAGATAGGTGAAAGGTTTTTATTATATTATGTAATGAATACGAATGTGAATCAAAATCAAACAATGAATAAAAATGGAACCTTAGGCATGTTGCTAAGTTGGCAAACAAATGACCGAGATTCGATGAATGATAACAAAGTAAGAATATGTACAAAATTTGCAGCATATAGATGAAAGTAAAAGTTTTTGATGTGGTTTCCCTTATTCAGTTCAGACTTAGCTTTTGGCTCGAATCCTGGTCTGCGAAACCAGAGTCCCTAGCAGAGTCACCAAGCTGTAGACCCAGGATTTTAACCCCACTCCCGATCAGGATTGAACCCGAGGAGGAATAGTGCTAAAAATGTTGAAAAGAGAGAGTCGCCACCTATTTAGATTGTTAGGGAAAATAGGGTCCCTTAAAAGGTTGGATAAGGCTTTGGTTTTGAAATAGAGTTCAAGGTAAGAATTCATTTGAGTCAGGGGAAGGTGTGAAGCACCCCTAAACTCCCATCCAGAGATGGTTACCTACTCTCTAAGTCTGAATTAAAGTGGGGAAAGCCATAAGAGAAGCTTGCATTTCATCTATATGCCTGATAGGTATCGTATGAACAATAATATACATGTTAAAATAAGTAGAGACAGGATAGGAGCTCTATCCTGGGTGAGCTAAACCCGATCAGGGTTGCCTATGTATCCACTGTTGGTGGAATCAAGCTACACGTAGTTCCAGAGGGGTAGTTGATGGTTAGTTTTGATTTGTTTGGATTGTGGGTGTCAAAAATGTCTTTGGATGCTAGGGTGTTTTTGAATGGTTTGGGCTCCTATTTAGGAGCGTTTAGGCCTTTTAAGCTCTTGTTGAGGAGCATTTGGACAGTTTTAGCTCAGGTCAAGGAGCATCTGGGTTGGGTTAGGATTTGAACCAGGGTTTGAACCAAGGTTCGGACAAAGGTTGGGCTAAGGCGAGTAGGGTTTGAACTGAGGTTCGGGTAGAGGTTCGGTTAAGGTAAGTAGGGTTTGAACCAGGGTTTGAATTGAGGTCCGGACAGAGGTTTGGCAGGATAGGCTATGTTTGAACTGAAGTTCGGGTAGATGTTCGACTGGGTAGGCTAAGTTTGAACCAAGTTCGAGCAGAGGTTCGACAAGGTAGGCTAGGTTTAAGTAAAATCGAGCAGGGGTTCGACAAGATAAGATAGGTTTAAGTAAAATCGGGCAGGGGTTCGACAGGGCAAGCAGTCTAAGTATTTAAAAATAATAAAATAATTAAGATTAATAAAAGACTAAGTAAACGTCAGAGTTTGGAGATATTTTACATTCCTGGAAACCCAAAAGAGTCTCTGAAATAAGTGCTCCCGAGAATGATTCTTCGAAATTGAATTCTCAGGATCGCCAACGCTAAAGAAGAATTTTTTAAAGAGGAGAGAGTAGAGAGCAAGTGGAATAGAATGAAGAATGAAGGAATGGGGTGGGGTATTTATAGGGGTCAAAAAATAGGGGGGCTCTACTTGAAGTGCCCCTATTTGGATATTTCCGAAACAGTAGGCGGCAATGAATAGTAGGGCGGCAAACGTATTTTAAGAAGTAGCGCCCCTATTTAGGATATTTTTGAACACGATGTTGACGGGGTTGAACCATCTGATGAAAGGGGAAATTTTATAAATATAGGGGCGCTGTTTGAAGTAGCGCCCCTATTTCGGGGTTAAAAATTGCCACGTGGCACTCCCCGATTTGCCAAAAAGCCATTTTTCGTTTTTAGCCCGAAAATAGTCAAAATTGAATTGATAAAATCCAAAAATATATTTTAGATAAAACATGAATTTTTCAGTACTTTTTAGGGGTATTTTGGTCATTTTGCACTCCAGGGGCATTTTGGTCATTTTCTACCATTTTAAGTCCAATTTAATCCCAAAATAGCCAAAATTCATAAAATCATTTTGGACAAAATAAAAACTTCTTAGCACTTTTCAGGGGTATTTTGGTCATTTTTTTACCATAGGGGCTTTTTGGTCATTTTTACCTAAGGGGCGTTTTTGGAAATCGAAGCACGTGGAAAGAGGGTTTTAAAAGAGGGGTTTTGAATGAGTTTTTAAGGGTATGACAAGAGACCAGGGGATGCAACATTGGGGTGTTTACACTTGGTTTTCAAGGTCATTCATGCATTTTATCAAACAATTAGTGTGCAACATTCTTATATTTATTTAATTCATGTTTTCTCATTCAACCATCTCATCAAACACATGGGGTGTGTTCCTTATGTGTACAAATGCCCTTCCACCATTTTCATCACACATCATCCATCACAATGCTTGGCATCCAATCGCCTCATCTACATCCAACATCTCACACATCCACAATTTCTTCTTTATCTTGTTTAATTTAAGAATTTAATAAAGCAAATCAAGAAAAGCATGAACTAAAGAAATCCACAAGCATGCTTTTAAAATAAACCTAGGTTATTACTAAAGTATTTAGTAGGGTGTCCTAACCTTTGAGGATGAACTCCTCTCTTGAAGAAAAAACCTTGATCAAGGGGTCCAAGCTTAAGGAAGAAGAAGACATCACCTTGAATGGGAGATACTTGCTTGATATGAACAATCCAAGCTTGAGGATGAAGATCCAATTCCAATGGCGCGTGGGAGTGAGGTTCCAAGCCTTGAGAAAGCCTTTGGAAGTCATACTTGAGCTCCACTTTGATCCCAATTGAAAACCCCCTTTTTGAAACCCTAACTCTCTCTTTTCCTCTCAAAATCCATTTTCCCCTTGTTAGAACCCTTAGTCCCATGAAATGTGGATTTATATAAGAGTTTGGGGTTCCTAAAACCCCAAAATACCCTTAAAACACCACTAGAAGTCGAAAATTGCGCAAATGAACAGTAGACCGGTCGATCGGTCACAAATCCGGTCGACCGGATTGGTCCTCATTTCTCTCATTTTTCCCATCTTAGTATTTCGGCCATAACTTTTGACTTGCTTATCGGATTTTAACGATTCAACTTATGTTGGATTCCTCTTTCAAAGGGGAACAATTTTCATGTTTTGTAAAACTCTAAATTATGAGTTTTTCATAGTCTAATTGGGCCCACAAGTGGACTGATCCAAAATAACTGCTGAATTGACAGTAGACCACCTTTCGGAAACCTTATATTTGACATAATTTATGCTCAAAATATGAAAATATGCAAAGCATGAACCTCGAAGAGGGATTCAATATCTTTCCAACGATTTAAGAATCACTCAATTCCGTTAAGGGACGACAAAACTAGAGCTCCCACAAGCTGAGGGAATGCAAAGACATCCTTCTTTCTCGACGCTTAGAGTATGTTATACTCTTATTTCTTCATCCCAACCATCCAACAACAACACTTAACCTAATTTAAGCTATTATTATCATGTCTTATAAACCAAGTTACATAAATGACCCTCGTCCTTTACAAGACTTGTGCCCATGGCACTATTCACAACATTGTGAAATGGGTTCCCGGGTTCTACATTCACACTTAGGGTATTTTATACCCTAGATACTTGAGTATTATTATACTTTTGTTTTAAGACCCAACACACATATATAAAACCCTCAATTCACTTTCCCCAATATCAAGAACACATGGTAGGCCTTAGGCCTTTACATGCACTACACACTAACACTATTCACTGCACTATACATATGAACAGTGCACCGGAAATTCGAGGCTTTACACTTTGAATTCGAGGACCCATGCTTATAATCCTGAATATCCAAATTTGCAACCAGAAAATTGAAGAGGTCCCCAAGGAGATCCACAAGGTGGATTCAAGCAGCCAGAGTCTCCATGGTGAGACGTTTGACGAGAACTTTCTCCAATGTCAGGTGCTCGACGACGGATTCACTTCTCGTCCCCTCCAAGAGGTCTAAGAGCACGGCCGGCATCACCACCATTTGAAGGCAACCCCAATAGAAGGTTTATGCTTCGTTCTCCTCCCCGTGATGTAATCTGACCCCACTCTCCTCCTTTTCAGTATACTCGTGCTGAACCACGGGATCTTCAGTATGACGGTGAAGAGCCACAAGATCTTTGGAATGCTTGTAAAAAAACCATGGGTAAAGGCTTTCTATGGAATTCATGGGGCATGGACAACCCCAAACGATGTGGAGGCTATGATCAACGCCCATGTCAGGCGCCTGAGCGGGAGTACTATGGACCAGTTCGTTCGGCAAGCGAAGGTGAACGTCGGAAATTCTCCCCTCTTCGACCTTATCAACCAATCCTTCATGCCCCAGAAGTTTGTGACACCAAAATTCGCCATGTTCGATGGAAGGACTGATTCAGTTGATCATTTATTTCAGTTCACTCATGCCATGGCTCTTCGCAACCTAGATGATGCCCTCATGTGCAAAGCTTTTCCAGCCAGTATGCAAGGATCAGCCTTAAGATGGTTTTGAACTCTTCCTTCCGGATCAATAAGAGATATGACAGGACTAAGGTTAGTCTTTATTGATTAGTACATATGCAACAATAAAAAGAAGGTAGGTGCAGACTCACTCTTTGCCATGAAAATGAAGTCTACAGAATCTCTCAAAGATTTCATATATTGGTTCAATGAGGAAGTCTTGAACATTGATAAACTTGATAATGGGAGTAGTATCGTAAGTCCATAGTTGTTAAAGGCGTCGCCTCAGGCGGTCGCCTAGGCGACTAGGCATTCTTCTGGGCTCAGGCGACTGGCCGCCTCAAGCGGTCATTATAAAAAATCTGATATATGTAATATTATTATTATTTAAGGATATAAAATTTATTTTATTTGAATATGATTGTTCGTTAAATAAAAAATATGTTATTTTATATACTTCTCTTGACTTTTACAATATAATATGTTATGATTTGTATATCCAACAAAAAAAAGTTAATAGATAGAAGAAGAAAGAAGAGACGAACGGTGTTAAATATGTTTATCTCATGTTAACTTGTTATCTCTCTCAATGGGTGGACCTATTTTTCTCTCCCTCTGTTTATGGGTGGACCATATAGTCCCTATTTGTTTTTTTTCATGGTTGTTAAATTACAGCTAGCTCAGGCGGCCCAATAACAAATTAAGAACCTTTCTACGACCCCCAAAACTCTCATAACCTCATATTTAAAGGAATCTTTTATAATTTAAATATGTGCAGACCTTATAGTTATATATTTTACTTATCAATATTATATTTATTACTTATATTGAGTATAATCGAAAAAAAAAGAACTGAGAGTAAGTGGTATGATATCTCCCTCTCCCCTCTTCTTTCTCCTTTGTTCAGCATCACATTTGACTATCGGGTTATTTTTTTAGTTTTTATTCAGTCTTATATTCTCCCTCCTCTCTCTCTCTTTTTCCTATTGGGCTGTCTATTTTTATCCCTCACAAGCCCTCTCTCTCCCCCCCTTTTTAACAGTCATTGTAGACTTAATTTTTATTCCATTTTTTTCCAACACTTGAAATTCCCTTTTATTATTTTTAGAATTGTCTCTAACGATGGTTTTATCAAAGTGCATCTTGACAATGGTGTAATTTATATGAATGTAGGATCTCTTTTAAAAGAAAATGCATCATACATAGATCTCATATTAGGGGGAATTTTTGAAACAAAAAGTTCATCAGGCGACGCCTCGGGCGCCTCAGGCTACTGCCTCAAGCGTCCATGGGGTCTATCGCCTCAAGTCGCCTAGTCGCCTTGACAACTATGATCGTAACATTTAAGAATGCATTGCCAATTGGCTCTAAGCTGTATAACTCTATCGCTCTCGATTGTCCCTACGTCTAGATGAATTGATGCTTTGTGCAGCCAAGTTTGGGCGACCTCAAGACTCGAAGCAAGCCGAGAGGTGCAGTTGTTGAAGTCGTGGTGAGAGCGGACAGAGTATTCACATCGAAGAAAGGGAAGAGGCCAATGTACGATTCTTCACAAGATGAAGAGTCACCTCGGTATGAGCCACGAGAGCGAATAGTCTATATGAATCAACGTGATCAGCCGGATTGGTGCCCGTATGAAGTATATCAAAACCAGAATCAGCAGTAAAGTCAGTCGGATCAGCGCCCCATTCAGTCCAATCAAAACTAGTAGCAGCAGTAAGGACAGCCAGACAGGCGTCCTGTCCAACCCAATCAGAATCCACCTAGGCAGAATCAAGGGCCTCAAGAGTGGGGCAATCAAACGACGGAGAGGTGTCATTATCAAAACCGGACTGACCAAACTCAACTTCACGGTCAGCCCATCGATGATAATGCAGACGATGGTGAACAAGCCTTATTTTGAAGGGTTAGCATGAGCCATCAATGATGTCACCACGGGACCACGGGTTTGAGATTACTGCCATTATCACAAGTGTCACGGTCATGTGACTAATCAATGCAGAATCTTAAGGGAATATTTGGAGATGCTAGTTCGAGAAGGTTTCTTAGAAGAGTATGTGGTTCCCGATGTTGCTACGGGACAAGCGCGAGCATCACCAAGTCTGCCCCACATTGAAGGGCCCGTGACCCGGAAGCTAGTCATGGAGGAGCACCAACTGACAGGATCAACGTCATCCATCGTGCCCGTACTTTAGAGGTTGACTTAGAACAGAACTTCCGTGCAAAGACCAGGAAGTTATCTCATCTGGCTGAAGTGTACCAAGTACAACCAGTGACGAGGGACATCGAGAAAGCTCTTAATTTCTATGACCACAACATGACAACTGTGGTCCGACCTCATTATGATGCCATCATCCTTACCATTAGGATAGGTGACTATAACATCAAGAGAGTGCTCATTAATTCAGGGAGTGCAGTGGACATTCTCTATCTCTCAGCCTTCACCCAGATGAATTTAGAACTAGCTATGTTGGTTTCAGCACAGACTTCATTAGTTAGGTTCGATGGAAGTTCAATGCAGTCTGTAAGCGCAAAATTCGTCTTATCAAATTTCTTCAATTGTTGTATGGAGTTTATTGTTTGTTGTGGGGGACTATTCTTCCAATTTGAGTAAACTCAGACTGTTAAATTACATTTCTTATATTGGAAAAGAACTTCTGATTAAGAAGAAGAATAAAAAAAGGAATAACAAATTGAATAAAGTATATGTATTTATTCAATGAGGTTGCCCAATCCCATGTAGGCGTTACAAGTGACTCACTGATGTCATTTTAAGAAAAGAAAAAGAATGGTGGCCATGTTTAAGGGCTCACCTCATATTCTCCATGTCGAGGGAGTCTTCTTCTTCACTTGCTTGTTTTTTGCTTGCTGCTGCTTGAAGGGGAGGAGAGAGTTTTCTCTTTCTTTCTTTTCTGTCATTTTTCTGTGTTTCTTCGTGTGTCTTCTTCATGTGTGTTTCTTGCGAGAAACACTCCTTTTATAGGTTTGAGAGAGTCCTCTTTTGGTCTTTCTCTTTGACTCCCTTATTTTAGGAAACTCAAGATGGACTCTCCTCTTAGAGGATGCCAGCTCACGGGTCTCCCTTATCTGGGAGAGTCCTCAAGTTCAAGAGAATCCTCTTCTTTTGAGGACTCTTGTACCAGATTTCTTCTTTTTAGGGGGAATCTTAGTACCTTTCGAAAAGGAGGATGTTTATTCTCATCATTTCCTAGGATATAGGACATAGTCCTAATCCTATTATAATTATGAGGTACCGTGTGGCATCCTATGAGATTTTTAAAAGAGGGGGTCCTTATCTTGGAATCCCCTCACAGCTTGATAGAGAATCTTTTTTATCAAGGATTCTCTGCCCTATGATAGTCAGATATTGATTGTCAGCTGGGGAAAGACTGACCTAAGTTAGTCTACGAATTTAAAGGGCAAGACCATAGGTCTCGCCCATGAACAAGAGGGTAAAACCATAGGTTTTGCCCATAGACCAAAGGGTAAGACCATAGGTCTTGCCCACGGACCAGATGGTGAGACCATAGGTCTCGCTCACGAACTATAGGGTGAGACCATAGGTCTCGCCCACAGACCAGAGGATGAGACCATAGGTCTCGCCCACGGACTACAGGGTGAGACCATAGGTCTAACCCACGGACCAGAGGGGGAGACCATAGGTCTCGCCCACGGACTAGGGTCTTGATCGTGGTTTGGGTTTAGGTGCAGGACATGATATCTGATTTGTGAGGTTTTATCCTCATAGATAGGACACGTGTTAGCCTCTTGGAGGCTGGCACCAAATACGATCCGTGGGAGTTTAATCCTCACGGATAGGGTATATGTTAGCCTTTTCGAAAGCTGTCACTTAGGGTGGATCCATGAGGTTTATCCTCACGGATCAAACCCCACATTGCTTAGCTGGGTGGCATGATGACAGCCATCGGCATTTAATGCTGACAGCTAAAGGTACCGCACGTGCCACAGGCACGAGTGAACCAAACCGTCTCTCCGAGAGACTGTGATCCGGTGTGTGTCATTGCACATACACCTGGGCAATGGACGGTGAGATTTCACTGCCCACAAATGCCCAACAGGATCTGGATGGTTGGAAATGATCCATCCATCTGGATCCTAACACCTGGCAGTGACAGTGGAGAGACGTAACTGCCTTCAACTTACGGTGTTAGCTGGAAACCCACGATGAGTTTCCTGATCGAGGCGCCCTCATGATGAGGTCACCTCTGCCATTAAGGCTAAGATGACGGGGACATCCCTGCCATCTAGACCGTCCATTTTGAAATGGATGGTCAAGATTAGCCAAAAGGCAACCTTTATAAGGGTGCCTTAGGCTTGGGGAAGACACTTTGTCTTCCTCAAACCTCCGAATCCAGAAATTTCTGAGCTTATAAATTCCTTTTTTCTTTCAAGAAAGCAAGAGAAAAAAAAATTCTTTCTTCCTTTTCCCTCTTCATCTTGAGGTGAGACTTTCACCTTGACTAGGGTTAATGGGGGAAGAACCAGTGTTCTTCCCTGTTTTTTTTTCTGTTTTTTTTTCTTACCAAAAATGGGAATGAGTGTTTCAAAACTCATTCCAGAGGATTGGACGTGAGAGGAATTCTACTCTGAATAGCATCCATCAATGCGATGCTAGGACCTCCGACCTTATATTCAAGGTAATACTTGTCAAATCCAATAGCTGGTTGGAGCTAACAACATATTCTCAAGATACTGCTTGTTTAACTCAGTAGCTTGTTGGAGCTGATAACGTATTCTCAAGATATTGTTTGTTTAACTCGAGTGAGTTCTCCAATTTATGTGGAGTTCTCTCATTTTGTTATCCATGAATAAAAGACTTTTTTTTTTGTCTTGTAGTCCTTTTTTTTTTTTGATGATTTTCCCATTTGTATCTTGAGGAATTGGTGTTCTTTTTTTTAAAAGAACAGACGAATCCCATTTTTTTTAGGCTGTCTACGTACCCATGATAGGATCAAGTCAAACGTAGTTTAGAAGTGACGATTTTAGACTAGTAGTTTAGGAGTAGATAGTTTCCGTTCGTATCTAGGAAGGTTTAGACTTATAATTTGGAAACAAGCCTTACGAAAAATAATGAATCTTTTTAGCTCGTATTCAGGAGCCTATCAGATTGCTCTAATTTTTGTCTGAACCAACTCTTGGAATGTTAGTTTAGCGAGCTTTTTTTGTTTTTTTTTCTTTGACTGTTTTTTTTTGTTTAAGCCGTCCTTTCGAATTTTCAACTTAGCGAGCCATGTTATTCTAACTTTTGCCTAAGCCGTCCTTTCGGATTTTCAACTTAGCGGGAATTTTGGTGCCCTAATTTTTGCCTAGACCATCTTCTTGAAGTTTTAAGTTTAGCGGGCTTTGAGAACCTTACATTGGTCGGGAGAGATATTCTGTTATCCGTCCATTGTAATCAGCAGATATGCTTCTGATGGTGAGAAGTCATTCCTTAGAATTGTGGTTTCTTCTTTGTGCATCAGATAAATGTTTTCTTCATTTTACTCATATTGAGGGGCAATAACGATGATTCTGTATCCCAGGGAGATGTTGTTCTTTTAAAAGAACTGACTGAACCCAATTTAATTCCTTAGGCTGCCTACATACCCATGATAGGATCAAGTCAAACGTAGTTTAGAAGGGGGATTCACATTTTGAGAGCGAAGAGGTGGTTTCCATTTATACCTAGGAAGGTTTTGACTTTGGCCTTTTATTTGGGGGGCTTTTGAAGCTTTGATTCACATTTTGATAGCGAATAGGTAGTTTCTGTTTGTATCTAGGAAGGTTTAGACTTTGACCTTGTATTTGGGGGGCTTTTGAAGCCTTGATTCACATTTTAATGGCAAGTAGGCAGTTTTCGTTCATGCCTAGAAGGGTTTGGAATTCGGTCTGGTATTTTGGAGACTTTTGAAATGTCGTGAACCTTCTTAACTTGTATTCAGGAGCCTGTCAAATCGCTCTAATTTTTGCCTAGACTGACTCTTGGAGTGTTAGTCTAGCGAGCTATTTGTTACCCTAATTTGTGCATATACCTTCTTCATAAAGTTTTGGTCTGGCAGGCAATTTATTTTGACTTAATTTTTGTTGTCTAGGCCGCCCCTTAGGGTTTTCAACTTAGTCATTATTGCTCTAATTTTTGCATAAGCCGCCCCTAAGGGTTTTCGACTGATCGAGCATAACTCTAATTTTTGCCTAAGCCGTCCCTTAAGGTTTTCAACTTAGTGAGTCATTTTATGATCTAAATTTTGCCTAGACCGTCTTTTAAAGTTTTGGTCTAGTGAGCGTTTGGATTCCTAGGAGTAATATCGCTTGAGGAATCTTGCATTGGTTGGAGGGATAATTTGCTCTCCATCCATTGAGGTCAGTAGGTACGATCTGTTAAAGTATACCTTCTCGAAGATGTATGGCCCTTCTCATTTTGGTTCGAGCTTCCCCTTAGTTCGACGAGTGACGATGATCGGAGTTCTGACCAGTAAGACCAAATCTCCTGTTTTAAAAGACCTTAGTCTTACCCTTTTGTTGAAAGCACTAGTTAGCCTTTGCTAGTACATCTGTAAACTCTGTTGGGCTTGGAGACGACGTTCATCAAGAGTTTCAAGCTCCGCAAAACGAACCTTTGCTGAGTCTTCTTTTGTGAGAGACTGCTGAATTGCTACCCATAGGGAGAGAATTTGAATTTCAAGGGGGAGAACTGCTTCACTGTCGAAGACCAGGGAATACGGCATAGCCTGTGTCGGAGTCCAATGAATAGTCCTGTATGCCCAGAGGGCTTCAGGTAGACGTTCGTGTCAGTCCCATTTGCTTTTATCCACAACTTTCTTGAGGATTTTGCACAAATCCTTGTTGAAGGCTTCGGTGAGACCATTTGCGGCTGCATAGTACCGGGTGGAATGGTCCTCTCGGATACCAAATTTGGCATACAACTTGTTAGCCTTAAGGTTACAACCATATGACCTTCAATTAATTTTAATGATAACATAAATAATGAAATGACTCTTGTAATATTAATGTCTTCCATGAGCAACTTTTTCCTCAGTATTCAATAATCAAAGAAGTGATTTCAAGCAAAGTTCAAGAACCTTCAATGAGAAAGATCAAGCCAAAGCATGATGACAATTCCAAATCAAAGGTTCAAGAAGATATTCAACTATAAGCAAAAATGATTTTGGAAAATTGTCTTGAAGGCACTGCTATTGAAGACCATAAAAGCCAAAGGGTCATCTCCATCAAGGTCTTAGTCTAATTAGTAAGTGGTCTATCTAGGATTTCTTGTAAAATTCCTCAAGTAGTTGATTTGGTGAAAAAGCTCAAAATACCTTAGATTGACCATAGGTCCCTTAAACAAATATAAAAATATCATTATAGACCTTAAAACATGATCAACAGGTTAAGTACAAAACCTTGGAATCAAATCCTATCTTAAAGGTTTAAAAAATGGATTCTGCAAATAAAAAATGGTCTATCCAGTCGATCAGATAGACCATCCAGCCGATTAGGCAGACCATCCAGTCGACAGGAGACTTGACACTTGTGAAGTTTTGCGAGTACTATTCTAACGTGGATTTGACTTAACAATTTTAAAGTCGCAAATGTGAATGTTATTCCTACTTTCATTGAATAAAATCAATTAGAATCTTAGTCAGATCTTGGGATTCGATGTATGCCCCCCAAGAACTGTGTTTCTAAAATTAAAAAGAGGCATACTTTCAATACATACATATATAACTAAATCATTGTATACCAAAAGCGGGTCATATGCCTTTGGGATACCTTATCTAGAGAAATTATAAGTGTCAATCATCTAGTACAAGAGAATGAGACTATGGAGACTGCGTTTTCCTCCAATAGCCCACACGAAAATGAGACAAGATACATCTCAGAATTCCCTAATGACTGTCAGCGCATGAAGTAATCAATACTTTGCTGGAATAGGAGATGAGAGGAACACACAAGCCCATTCCCATGAGGAAGGTAATCAGTACCTTTACCCATTGACAAGGCAATAGGGTACATGGTGATCTGATTCCACTGAAATCCTATGATGACGAGGCTGAACTAGTAACTGCCTTTTCGTTTTAACGGAATATGACTCATTCGAGCTTCTAATCAACAAAAGCTCGCAACGCCAATGATTCAAGACCTGTCTTGAAGAATAAGATATTATAATGACATTAGAAAACATTCAGTAATCTGATTCTACTAAAGTCTTACCAAGGACGAATTTAGTCCTGACGGAGTATACCGCCTTTGAGCTTTCTATCTGTCTAAAAGTTTATCATATCAGTTGATCAAAATTTGCTCATTTGATCATATCATCTGTGAAATACTCGAACTACTTCAAGTCACGAAGACGTGATCAACATGCTCGGAGTTCGGATCTTATTCTCGAACATGACATACTTCAAGGTTTCTGAAAGCTTATCACACTAAAAAATGTTAAACCATAAAAATAGTATAAATGAACATCTGATACGCTATTGACTCAAGGTTTATTCCTTAAGCAAAACTTATTTTAAGGTAATAAAATCTTTTAAATCTTCATAATCTTTTATCCACGTGGCTTCTAACAGGTTTAGACTCTGGTTTGACAAAGAAATGTTTTCTATGTGTCAATCGCATCATTTTCCATCATCAACACCTTCTTTTTCTTTTGATCGAGAGCCGATTAGTCGAGTGAACAAGGATAGTGCCAATGGCGTCCACGATTCCCACTTCTGAAGGGATTCGAGACGTGCTAAGGCTGCTAAAAATCAACACATGCCCTATTCTCAGCAGAAATCAACACGCTTTTTAAGTCAAAAACTACGAGTGTCAAAGATTGCCCTAGCATGTCTCAAAAGATAAAAACATGGTGTACTGTTTTTAAGTAGGTATTGTACGGGAAGAATAACGGTAGGCTCAATCGGGGTTAAGGATTCCAAATCTAACCAACAAAAACCCGAGCACCTGGCGATAAAATGGGGAGTCATTTCATTTTCTCCCACCATTTTGACTTCTCCCTCACATCATATCTCTCCACCCTTTAAAAAAAACGCCACATGCCCAATGATAATGTGTGTGGATGTCCCATCTCGGCCATCCACCAGACGTAAACCGAAGCCCTATTTCTTCAATCATTCTCTCTTTTTTTCTTTTTCCCCGTCGAAAAATTTCTCGAGAATGTGTCCTCTGCGTCTAATTCTGCTCTTCCTTTCCGCAACTCTCGCCGGATTTTTCATCCTTAGGAACCTCAAATCGAAGTCAGAGTTACAAAATCCCGAAGAATCGGCCAATCCTATCCAAGAATCAACTGCATCGATCCCTCGATCGGAAAAGGTATTCGATTGTTTTAAAAGTTTCGATCAGGTTTTCTTCTTCATTTTCTTTTGAAGAGTTTTTTGGGTTTTAAAGCTTCAATTCCTCATGCTGTTCTCCATTTTCAGGCTGTCTCTGCTATTGGTTCGGGATTCTGGACTTTCGTTGACATGGCGAGCGGTTGGTACTTGTGGAGGAATTTGGTGTCCTCGAAGCGATCCGACTGATCTTAATTTGAGAAGTTCTTCTCTCTCCTGTTGTTGTTTTTGCTTTGAGATCTTGTCAAGGTTTGATTGTGCTTTATCCTGTTGGTGACGATTTTCTATCTGTCTGTTGTAATCATCCATCACATGAAAACCCAAAATTGGTGAAGGAACTGTACGCTAGACATATCAATAGAGGAATAACAAGAATTTCTATTTTGTTATGCTCTTCTTCTTTTTTTTCCTTATCACATTTCGTTACTGAACGTGTCTCTCCTCAAAGCCAATAACGAATTTTCTCCCTATGCTAAAGTTCTGTTCTTTTTAAAATAAAAATAAAAATGGCAAGTCATAACATTTTTAACAGATCATCTGATTGATGTAAAACACATGTGATTTAGAGTCAAAAGATCCTTTCTAGTGGCCACATAATACTCAAATTGATTTTATACAGAGGAAGAACTCTCCTTACTTTGTGCCACTTCTGTGCCATATCGGTATCGCAGTGTCTTTGATACTGATGGAGATTTTTTGTGGCCTACTAATAGGGGAAGCCAGATAAACTTATAGAATTATACCCTTCTTTTAATAAGCAATTGGTTTGGTTTAACTTGATAATTTGGATGAGTATGTGCAGGGTAGATCTTCTCTTATGGTCCTCGTAGGGTGCCAATGCCATGATAACCACGGTTTTAAATTTTGTTGAAATCTCGCGAAATTTCGGTTTCGCCCAACCCCAACGACATCGATACTGAGTTTATTTTGGAAAACAGATTTCGGCTGAAATTTTGAAAATTTCGGGTCAAATTTCGGATTTCGAAGATTTTGGAATTTCGGCGATATTTCGGAAATTTATTTTTAAATAGGTTTTTTTATTTTTTTAAATTCAGAAATATTTCTATATTCTTACTGAAATTTCAAAATTTTATATATTAATTTTAAAAATAAAATAATAATATTTATATAAATATATAAAATATTATTTTTTAACTTATATATAATTAATAAAATATTAATATTTCGGATTTTGAAATTTTGCCGAAATGCCGCAATTTTTCGGGATTTCGGTTTGGGTTGGCTGTCTGAAATCTCCGCAAATTTCGAAACTAAAAACCTTGATGATAACTATGAGTCAAGTGACTAGGTTAATTTTATGATTCTCAAAATATGCAGATTTTCCGTATATTAGGATCAGTTTCTATTCTTTGTATAGCTATTTGCGGCCCCTTCCCTTATGTTTCCCATTATAATTAGATCTCCTTGTTTAATAATTATGTCTTTGTTTACTTCATTAATTTCCCCTTCATAGCTTGCTGCCAACAAAATATGCCCTTTAATTGTTTGGATTATGATAGGCAATTTGAAGCTGTTTGCAAGCAAATCTCTTGAGAAAAGATTTATTGAAAGATACTTCAGTTGTTCAAATTGTTGTTGAGCTGATTTATTTTACACGTTTCTCCCTTGGAATGACTCAAATGAGGAGAGTTCAGGAAGATGTTTGTCCCCTTGGAACTTGAGAAGGTTTATTTTTAGTTGCTTGTTTTGGGAGTAGAGACAGGACTGATTTCAGGCACGGAAGGCCTCGTAGTCATCTTCCAAAAAATATTAAAGTGGTTTACTATGCATGTTTGTATTTATAATATACCAATGAGCTTATGTAGCGGTTGTTTTCTCATAAAGCTATACACTTAAATTGTCGAAATGCAAAAATAACGAGAACATCAAATTTGAAAAATATGATTAAGTTAAACGGGTCATCCCCAAACTGTTGGTATATGGCATTGACAAAGAGGAAGATGAAGTTAAAGACGCTATCTTGGTGGAATCATGAGTATCGGTTGGTGGTGGTAGGGGCAAGGAGAGAGACATGAGCTGCATGCCTGCAACAAAACATCTGAAACGGGAGTGACACGTCGGTTAGGAGGTTGCAGCAACTGAGGGTTGATCCTCAAGCTACAGAGAAGTGTCTGTCCAAGTCAATAATTTCCAGCAACAACAGATTGCTAGGTTCTAGAAGTGTTGCTCATTGGTTTCAGATTGATGTTGACTGCTTGCATACGGTTTTCTTTTCCTTCTAAATGGTAGTTAGGAATAGTAGTGATGTAGATTCAGGACTGTTTTGGGGGATTTTATTAGAGAAAAATGTTAGATGAAGGAGCATCAAGGTGGTGAAGTGACAGTCAACATGGTGAAGAATAATTCACCCAAATGCCTGGGGTTTATGGGGTTGAACCTGGAATTGAACACTATGGTTGCATGGTCGACCTTCTTGGCCGAGCGGGGCACCTCGAAGAAGCATTAGGGCTCATTAGGAGCATGCCTATGATGCCAAACTCGGTAGTGTGGGGAAGTTTGCTCCGTGCATGTTGGATTCATAAGGATACCAAACTAAGTGATAAAGTGACACAGAATCTGTTAGAGTTAGACCCCCATGATGGAGGTAATTACGTTTTCTTGTCCAATATATATGCATCGGTTGATCGTTGGGACGACGTGCAGATATGCAGGAGGTTGATGATTGAGAGAGGGTACATAAAACACCTGGATGGACAATGTAATAAATGAATTTGTGGCTGGTGATACTTCAGTGCATCAGAAATTCCCACAGATCAATGCATTCCGAGATGAGATTGCTAAGAAAATAAGAGGACTCGGACATGAACTGGATATGACTTCTGTGCTCCATGACATAGAGGGGGAGGAGAAAGAGAGTGCAGTCAGATATCATAGTGAGAGAATTGCTGTTGCTTTCGGGCTTATGAACACGTCGCAGGGAAAGCCAATTCGGGTGGTGAAGAACCTTCGAGCATGCAGCGTTTGCCATGCTGCTATGAAGCTTATATCTAAGCTGTTTGAGAGAGAAATAATTATAAGGGATTGGAACTGCTTTCACCATTTTAGAGATGGCTATTGTTCTTGTAAGGACTACTGGTGTTTGAGTGTATGGATTGAGAATTGTAGCATGGTCATCATTCCTTGAAAAACAGTTCAGGAAAGGCCCTAACTTGATCTCAATTTCCTGTTGTATATCAAGCATTAAGCAAGGAAGATTGACAATCACTTATGAGTTCATCAACTGCCCATGACATATTTACAATATGCAATTGCAATAGCAGTCATCCTTCAAGTAAACAGCCAAAGCACAACAAGTTCAGATGGATGGTACTACAATCAATGCTGCAACGTATGAGAACTAAAAAAACTGCCATTGCTGTTGTTGCTGCTGCTGCTCACCTTGCCAAGCCCAGACATTATCCTTGAGAGCTGGCCATATTGTTTCGAAATCTTCTGATACTCCAATGTATCTCCACTAGACTTCACCAAATGAAAAGATGGAGTGACTGCAAAGATTTCTGCATCAATGGATAGGACCACCATCAGAAAATGAAGCTATAATTATATCTGAATGCCTCCATACATGTAAGTCTCTTTGTTCTGTTTCCTTGCGTTCTAAATCTCGTTTTTTTTTGGCTTATTTAGATCTGGGTTGTTCGAATCTTGCATTTGTATCATCTTTCGTATTTTGCATATTTTGTGATATGGGTTCTTCCTATTTTGCATTTTTATGATCTGGGTTTCTCGTATCTTGCATTTTTTGTGTTTGGGTATATCGTAATTTACATTTTCATGGTATGAGTCTTTTATATTTTGTGTCTTTTATGATAGGAGTATGTCTGACTCGAAAGATTAGCTAGAGGAAGGAAAAAAGATTAAGATTAGATGGTGCTCACTTGGTTAGTTTCTTCCTTGGGTGTTTGAATTACAGTTGTATTGAATTTTTGTTCATGAAGTTTATAATGGTAATGCATCTGTAATATTGTCAGCCAAATGTGTGTTTTCTTTTCTTTTTTACTTGGGTTCTCCATGGGAGGAACATTAGAGCTCTTATTGATGTTTTCAAACAGAATTTGTTGTGATGGTGAGAGATATGTTAGAAAATGATCTAGTTTATGGGAGGAATGTGAGTTCATTCTTCTTATCCTATTGTTGGAGGGAAAAAATCTTGTTTCTTCCTTGCTTTTAGTTTTTCATTTTACAATCCAAACATCTTGAATCCAATTATCGTAGTTTCACAGATGAAACAGTTTTAGAACAAGACACCTCCTCTGGATTTTCTCCCTTGTGAAGCTAGAACTTGAAAGTTTGGTAGTAGTACATGTAGGGGCGATTTGGTTACTGCTTTCATGAGCCTAACTAGGTGATTTGTGCTTTAATGGCCCCTCGGATGGTCGACAATGCCCTATGCCCTATGCCCTTGAGGATGAGAATAAGCTCCTTAATGTGGTAACAACTTTAATGAACTTCTTTCGGATTTTACTAGAGGCTTCTGCACAACTATAAGTTTTTCAAGCTTATGGGAGGCTTATAGGGTGGTTGGTTAGTTTTACCTTTCTAATAGAGAATTTCTCGTCTATGCCTATGGTGACTAGTTTTTCTTTACCTTTTCAATTCATAAGCATATAGCTTGGGAAATGCTTTGTTGGTATGTAACTTACTACACCCTTTCAATTGAAGCCCAAATAGTCCAACACTCCCTGTCCAACTCCTTTTTGTTTGCCCAGTTTTTTCCCCTATGATTGTTTGCTTGAGAGTATGAGGTCCATTAAGTACTGTATTTCCTCACTTTTTCCATATGCATTGAAAATTGAATTTGCTGAACATTCAAGATCCATCATTTTTTGCAAGGGCGGAGCCGGGGGGGAGGGGGGCCTGGGGGGCACGTGCCCCCCTAAACTTTTGCAAATTTTTTTTTTGTGTGTATATCCATATGGCACCGTGGCCATGGAGGTGGATGGAGATCCAATGACAGCCAATTGTGATTGAACTCAGGAAGAGTTCAATCGCACCCACAAAGAGGCCAACACATCTCCTTTTAACCCCTATTAATTGTGGTTAATATTCACTAACCTTTGGGGTTCAACAATATAACTTTAGTATTAAAAAAAAAAAAATTATTTCTAAGGGTTAAAAAATTAAGGTTGTATTGTTGAGCCCCAAGGGTTAGTCAATCTTAACCACAGTTAAAAGGGGTAAAAGGGACACGTGTTGGCATGTGGGTGTGATTGAACTTTCCCCAAGTTCAATTGCGATTGGTTGTGATTCGATCTCAGGTGGGTACTCCCTCAGCTTTTGAATTTTTAAATCCTCTGTTATAATTGGACTCCTTGGAGTCGGTTACAACCCACAAGTCAACACGTGTCCCTTTTAATACCTCTTGATTCTGGTTAAGATTCACCAACCCTTTGGGTTCAACCACCAAACCTTGGTTTCTAGACAAAAAAATTTAACTCTAAAGGTTAAAGTTGTTAACTAAAGTTAAAAGACTCTTCAAAGAGTTTGGTTATATCGATAGAGGATTAGTCATGGGATGGCTGTCCATTGAATTTTCAAAAAAAAAAAAAATCTTTTAACTATTTTGTTTAATTATTTAATAGGGCATAGACAAGGGAGAAACTACTCCTTAAAATTTTCAAATAAATTATATTATAATATATGATAGGGCATAACCGTAGGACAAGGGGACAACTGATGTATGGATGAAATGACCCACAAACTTGGTCATCAAAATTTTTTCCGAGGGCTTTGCCCCCGAACCCCCGTCCCTTAAACCAAATGTGCCCCTCCTATAATAGATTCCTGGCTCCACCCCTGATTTTTTGAGAATGTTTTCAAGCAATATTTGATACTCGTAAGTTGAACTTTAACCAGTTTGCAGGAAGTGCATATTTAAGAAACTCAAAGATGATAAGGAGGTAGATTATTGTCCCGTATGCTGTATTGATCTTGGTTGTGTTCTGGTGGAGAAGCTCGGGTCAGATTCTACTTACTCAACTACCATATATGTTCTCTCTATCTGTCTGCTTCTTTCTCTCTATCTCTATGCATACTTTTCTGGTTTAGAACTTTGCATACTTAGTTACTGTCTATCTCTATCGCAAAATAGACCCTCTTAGGTCAATCATTTTATTTATATTATGAGTCTCTATGCCGTGTGAAGTGATTATCGCTGCTTAAAGTTGATATGGTTGGAAGATTTGAAGTTTATATCCTTCTAGTGTAGGGCACATGCAACGCAAGCGTTGCAAAACTAATAGCATAGACATATAAGGGTTATTTAATAAAATGGAATTAAGAATTACATTGATCTTGCATTTCAGTCCAACTTAATTGGACTACAACATTCATAAATATATATTTTGTTAACTGCAACCTGTCCAAGTATACTTCCACTCAGCAATCCCATCCCTAAAATTAAGGGAAAGTCTGGATGTGCGTTTATCTCTTTCTTTGTTGGGGTACAATTTTGGATACACTTCTTTATGTAGCTTTGTAATCCCAGTCCAAGTTACACACTTTTTCAAACAGTGAAGTGAAGTCAAGCCCGCAACTCACATTCAAACCAAATTTTTACAATGGTAAGATTCTTCTGCTTCACCCTGCAGAAATGCAGCAATACTCTGTCTTAGACTACTTAAATGATGAAAGGTAACAACCACAAGTTCAGTTCCAACTCACCTACTAGGGGGGGGGTATGAGTTTGCAACTTGTGTTATCATGGGTGCCTGTATGAGAGGTTCTTGACAGGGCGGAGCCACGGGGGTGGGGGGCCCAAATTTCAAACGTTTTTTTTTGCCTTTGGAGTTTGGACTCTATTCTAATAAGAGTAGTGATAGGCGGACCCATGAATTCCATTTGATGGGCTAAGGCACCACCTCATTGGTGGATGCCCCCCCTCTTAAATGCTCACCACAGCCCATCAAATGGAATTCATGGGTACGTTAACTATTTCCCTTCAACTATTTCCCTTCTAATAATTACTACTAAATGTTTCTTTTGTCTCTTATTTACTATTATTTTATTGGTAAAAGATCTTTTTGTCTCTAAATGAATTTATATTATTTTATGTGTGATGATTACTTTCTACTTTATTACTATGTAGGGACTTTTGCATATCAGCTGTTGCATTCTTCCCACTTTGCAAATACACTGTTATGTAAAACAGTTTTGCAAATTAACTCATTGTTTTACAACAGTTAGACAAAGAACCTCAACCTATGGTTCCGTTAGACTTTCGTCTATATTTGTTAACCAAATGACTATTATGCCCTTAAGAGACTTCATAACTGTACAAAGTCCCTTTAACTTCTCTTGAACTATGGTTAATAAATTTTAATTCCTATGATTAATTTTTTTAATAATTTCCTAAGACTCAAGATTAACTCTAAGGATTATTGAATCTTAACCATAGTTAAAAGGAGTTAAAATGGGACACGTTAATTGTTTCTAAAAGGCAAAGTTAGATGCTTTAACCGTAAGGGTTAAGGAATCTTAACCACAATTAAAGGGAGTTAAAAGGGGGACATGCTAATTTTTTTCTTCTTCTAAAAACCAAGATTAGATGCTTTAAACCCTAAGGGCTAGTGAATCCTAACCACAAGTAAAGAGTGTTGAAAGGGACACGTTAATTTTTAAAAATTTGAGTACCAAGGTTAGATACTTTAACCCTAAGGGTTAGTGAATCTTAACCACGTGTAAAGGGAGTTAAAAGGGACACGTTAAAGTTTTTAATTTTTTTTCTTTCTAAAAACCAAGATTAATGCTTTAACCCTAAGGGTTAGTGCACCTTAACCACATTTTAAGGGAGTTAAAAGGGGACAAAATAATTTTTTTCTTTTAAAAACTAAAGTTAGATGGTTTAACCCTAAAGATTAGTGTATCTTAACCACAGTTAAAGAGAGTTAAAAGGGGACATATTTATATAAAACCTTAGATGTTTATCCCTAAGGGTGTGAATCTTAACCACATTTAAAATGAGTTAAAATAGGACAAATTAACCATAACGATTAAAACTTGTTAACCATAGTTCAAAGCGGTTAAAGAAGTTTTGCAAGGTTATGAAATATCTTAAGGTCATAATAGTCATTTTTATAAATATGGAAACTAACTTTGAATTTTAGGAAAATATTAAAAAAATTAATCATAGGGATTAAAATTTACTAACCATAGTTCAAGAGGAGTTAAAGGGACTTTGTAAGGTTATGAAGTCTCTTAAGGGCATATTAGTCATTTGGTTAATAAATATAGACGAAAGTCTAATAGAACCATGGGTTGAGGTTCTTTGTCTAACTGTTGTAAAACAATGAGTTAATTTGCAAAACTGTTTTACATAGTGTAGTTAAGGCGTCACCTGGGCGTTGACTAGGAGGTTGCCTAGGAAGTTTTGGACTGTCACCACCTAAGCACTTCTCTAGGCGGGCGGTAGTCACCTGAATCCTTTAATAGTTTGCCTGTTTTACAGTTTAATTACATATAAATACCATTTAAGTAAATGGTTTTACACTTTACTTTCATTTACTTAATATATTTAATTAAAAATAAGGTTACACCTCGCATTTGAATTCAATAAAAATTATCTTCGATTCAAACTCTTAAAGAATAAAAAGTCAACTTTTTTGTTCAAGAACAAAATCCACTTTTTAGCGCCTTTGTCAAAATTCCAACTTGAAAATGCTAAGTTATTTATCAAAATTTAAATTTTCATAAATTCTATTGTAACAAAATATTACTAAAACTCAAAAGTCTGGTAAAAGGAGTCATATTTTAGACATTAAAAATATTTTCATCTACAAGGTCAAAAATCAACTAATAGTTTAGCAGAAAAAAGAATTACATTCAACCATTACAACTTAATTTGCCTAGATTATTATCAACCTTAGGAGGTTTGAGTTGTTATGTGTGTGTGGTACCCGTTTTGAGGAGCTCTAGGGTGAAGCTTACATGGACTGCATGTGTGGTGTGTGTTTGCATGTGGTGTGTGTGTGTGTGTGTGTGGTGTGAGTATTTCCTTGAATTTGCCTTCAGTCATTGCCTTGTGGTATGATTGAGTTTACAAAAAAAAAATAATTATTTTTATCGTCTAGACATCACCTAGGAGTCGCCTAGGCATCGCCCGGACGCCTTGACTACACTGGTTTTACATAACAGTGTATTTGCAAAGTGGGAAAAATGCAACATTTGATATGCAAAATCCCCTACTTTGTAAGAAAGAAAATAGAGAATAGAATACTGAATACCATTACCGTGAAAAAAGGGAGAAGAAAGGAGGAGAAGAGAAGAAAGAAAGAACTTACTTACCATCTCTTCGTCTTCGACTCTTCGCCCAATCGCCCCTCTCAGGCTCTCACACAATATTTGCTTGATGACTTAATCTATCAGACAAAAGAAAGACCTAAAAGAAAGGAGGAGAAGTTTAATCCTTCAAACCCTAGCTAAAACCCTAGAAAAATTCCTGGCTCTGTCCTTTGGAGTGATAATCTTTTCCATTCCATCAGGTAATTTTATTTGGTTTTATGATTTTATTTGTGTATTTATTTTTTGAAATTTGGAATGGGTGAAATTTGGAAAGGGAACTAAATGAGTAAATGGTGATGTGGCTAATGAATAATGTCAATATGTCATTGGTATAATGGTAGAGACTATTGAATATTTATATGGACGTTTTTTATCTTTGCCTTATTAATTTGTATTTGTTTTTCATCTTTTCTAGCACTGGCAGTGAGAATGTGGGATCATGTGTCAATATATTTCAACTTTCAAGCACCATTTTTGCCCCTTTAAACTATCTTGTAAGTTGTAACAATCCTTTTCCCTATTGTTTCAATGTAGAATTATTTTTAGTAGCCATTTGATATTTCTCTCATCACAAATCTCCCTATCGTGTATCGACTATTAAATTGATATTAACATTTTGCATTTTATTTTTTCATTATTTTTAGAAATTAACTGAGCTTATGATGAGAGCGACCACAAAGGACTGTGATTTTTCAATTGAGTGCTAGCAGACAGCCTTCGCCTTGTGGCTTTTGATGCCAACCCGGTAAGTTAACTCCATGACTGCAATTTTATAAATCTTTATTTATATTGTTTTTATAAGAATTCAATAATGGTGTAGTAGCAATTAAACTCGTTTGATGAATTCTTTATTGATAAAAAAGAAAATCACATGCATATGCTATTTTATATATTCCTTTTTAGAATTTTATAGTTTAAAACTCGTATTTATAAATTGTATATTGTTTCACCTACACAAAGTAACTGAGTGAAAATTACAAACAAAAGAAAATACTAATAAACTAGTATTTTTTCAGGTGACTTTTTTTGGGACTTTGCTACTGAGACCTCTTTAGGGCTGAGACCATCGAGACCGTGCTCTAGGAGCACTGGATTCAGGTGGGGCCCATTTCCACATGGTAGGCCCCACCTGAAATCCCGTGCTCTTAGAGCATGGTCTCAGTGGTCTCGGCCCTAAGGGGGTCTCAGAAGCTTTATCCCTTTTTTTTGGGGCATTAATTCGACTTAGATTAATCATGGTTAAGTAGTCGACTATAGATGCATTCTTCAAGAGAAAGGTTTCTCAAAGTTCATAAGCTAATTCATCATCTCCTACTAGGGGTGTCAACGAGCCGAGCTAGGCATTGCTCAAGCTCGGCTCGTTGGATATTTGATATTTCTCAGGCTCGGCTCGAGCTCGACTCGAGCTCAGAAAGGCCAGCTCAAGCTCGGCTCGTCTACAAGTCATCAAGCTCGAGCTTGGCTCGTCTCAGCTGGGCAATCTCTAATTTTACCGAAAAAAAAAAAATAGAACTTTTGCAATCAGAATAGACAACAAGAGTAAATTTTAAAATCAAAAGAAAATCTACCTTCCAAGACTCATGGCCACAAGGAAGAGTATATTTTATATATGCATGATGCATTTGAATACCTCACCATTCAATAAAAAACTATCCAAAAGATAAACTGTGGTGGGGCGTGGGGAAAACATTCTAACAGTCAATAATGGTGGCATGGGACTGACAATAGGGATTAGGGATTAAATGGTGGGGTCAAGGAAAGGGGGAAGATAAAATAACGCATTTACTAACCTGTTGGAAGTTGGGATTTGAACCTTGGAAGAGTGGTGGCTTGGTGGGGAGTGGGGACTGCAAGTCCGCAATGAATTGCAGCGTGGTGGATTGCTAGCTTGCAAGTTGCAACGAGGATGGCGATGAACTGGTGAAGGACTGGGATGGCGACGTGGTGTGGCCGTGGGAGTTGGGACAACGTTAGTACAAAGTAAAAGTTTGGTTGTGGCCTGTGTGATTGTGGCGACTAGGTTTAGCCGGAAAAGGAACGAAGAAGATGGGAGATAGGAGAAAGAGACGAGTCTAGGGATTCTTTGGAGTTTGGACTCCTTTATTAGTTTTGTAATTTTTTATGATGAGATGTGCCTTTGACTTGTAAGGCACGTGATATATTTATTTTACTAAAGGCTTAAAGTTAAATTTTTGAAAGGCTTTTATTATAAATAATCATATTTATGTATACTAAAACTATAATGCAAATTTTAACTATTTTATTTCAACGGGTATTATTATAAAATTAATCAAGCTGAGCCCCCTATTGTTCATGCTCAACTCTTTAATTTTTCGAGCTTACTTTTAAGGCTCGGCTCGGCTCGGTTCAGTTCGGTACAACGAGCCCAAAGTATAAGCTCAAGCTTGGTTTATTTAGAGTCGAGCCGAGATGGCTGACGAGCTGGCTCGACTCGCTGACACCCCTACTCCTACCACTAATCTTGACACTTCAAGCCATGATCGTCCTCCCAAATTGCACAGAATTGAACATATAGAAGTTGATATGAACTCTTTAAAGTGCGATCCAGGATCACATCTTCAATATAGGACTATCCTATTGACCAACGCGATGAAATCTGCCGTGCTTATATCAAAGCTGGGCCATATCAACAAATTCTTATAAACTATCCATTTTCTGGGCCGGAGAAACATCATCGTCGATTTCAATCATCTTGGTTTAAGTTATTCCCATCCTGGCTAAAGTATTCTCCTTACAAAGATGCAGTATTTTGTCTACCATGCTATCTTTTCACCAAGAAGCCAATTGGACGCTCTGGATTGGGTTTCCGCTAAGTTTGATTTGGCAGAGATAGGGTTTGATGAAGTTATCTCGTAATTCGATTGGGGAGGGGATTTTGTATTAGTTCTATGATCTAGAGTAGTTTTGTGTTATCTCTTGGGGATTCATATTTTGCGAATTTTCCTTTTTTTTTTTATATATATAAATGCGTTTACCGATAAAAAAAAAATTCACTATTGAATTATTTTGAAATTGGAAAAAAGTCTATGATGGTGAGAATTGTGGTTTCTTAAGTCATGTGGGGAAAGATCCTAATTCATCACATAATGTAGCTGAGCAAGCTTGTAAGGATCTAATGAGTCAAGCACAACACATTGAGAAGATCATTCAAAAGCAAACGTATTGACAAATTTTAAAGAATAGACCTAAGTAACCAAAGCGGTGAGCGGGAGCGGGAGCGTGAGAGCGTCAAATTTCATTTTAGGATGAGGTTGAGAGCGTCTCCGGAGCGCCGGTATATATAAATAATATTTTTTCAAAAAATAAAATTATATTCTTAAATTTCAAAGATTAATGAATTTTAACCACATTTAATAAGAATTAAAATAAACAAATGTTGATCACTAGGTACGATTGAACTCATTCCCCAAGTTCAATCGCAATTGGACGTGAGTGAAAACTAAATAAAGTAAATATCAAATTTGACAAGACTTTTAAGTTTTTTTATTTATTTTTCTTTATGAGGCAAGACTAGACACTAGAGCCGAAAGACTTTTAAGTCTTCACTGACGTTTCGTACAAAAAGAGAAGACGTCTTTTCATCTAAAGCCTTAAGGCCCTTAACCATAGAAAACGGTGCTTCGTCTTCTTCATTCGGATTTATAGAGTTCGAACCTGTAAATTGAACTTCCAAAGGAGAAAATGGCCGCCGCGCTCTAGAAATGAGAAACCGCGCTCTATGAAATGAGAAACCGCGCTCTCAAGATGGATTCGCTCTCAAACCGTGAGAGCAAGGTTTGAGAGCGGGATCGGCTACCATTTTAGGCGGTCTGGGTTACTAAGGAATAGACTATGACTTAAGACTTTAATGGACTTCATTCGGTGGTTGACATTCCAAGCATGTGCTTTTAGAGGTCATGATGAACTCCCTGAGTCTAAAAATCGTGGCAATTTCCTTGAAATGATAAAGATCTTGACTTCTTATAATAAAAGTGTTGATGGAGTTGTATTGGAAAATACTTCTGGAAATGCCAAATACACTTCACCAATGATCCAGAAGGAGATATTGCATATTTTTTCAAGAAAAGTGCGAGATGCAATGCACAAGGAAATCGGTGATGAAAAATTTTGCATTATTGTTGACGAAGCACGAGACGAGTCTAAAAGAACAAATGACTCGTTTTGAGATTCATTGATAAAGATGGTATTTTACGTGAACAATTTTTTGATATTGTTCACGGCTCAGATACTATGGCGTTGACTTTAAAAAGAAGTATATGTGCGATCCTTTTGTGTCATAATCTTAGCATTCAAAATATTTAGGGTCAGGGATATGATGAAGTAAGCAATATGTGAGGCGAATGAAATGGATTACAAGCTCGGTTTTTCAATGATTATCCATCTGCATATTATATCCATTGCTTCGCTCATCGCCTTCAACTAGCCCTAGTTGCTGCCTGTAAAGAAGTGAAAAACGTTTATCATTTCTTTTCTAAATTGACAACTGTTGTCAATATTGTTGGTGGTTCTTACAAATGTCATGATGAATTAGAAGTTGCTCAAGCGGAAGAAATAGCAAATTTACTTGCCATCGATGAACTTGAGTCTGATAGAGGGCTTAATCAGATTGACACTTTGCAACGGGTTGGAAATACTCGATGGGGCTCTCACTTCAATTCTATTTGCAACTTGATAAAGATGTTTGATTCAACTTGCTCAATTCTTCAAAATGTCATCAAAGATAGATTTAGTTATTCTCAAAGAAGAGATGCAGATGCAAGTTGTGATGCAATAACTTCTTTTGAATCCGTCTTCATCTTACATCTTATGCAAGAAATTATGGGAGTAACTGATAATTTATGTCAAGTTTTGCAAAGTCAACCTCAAGATATTCTAAATGCCTTGGAGTTAGTCTCAACTACAAAAAGACTTATCCAAGAATTGAGAGAAGATGGTTGGGATCTATTGCTTCAGAAGGTAATATGTTTTTGCAATCAATATGATGTTGAGATCCCTGATATGAATGCTCATTATGCTGCGGGTCGAGGTTGATTTCGTCATCAACATGATCATATTACAATGAGACATCATTATAAGTTTGATATATTTACTGCTACAATAGACTCTCAATTACAAGAGTTAAATCGGAGGTTCAACGAGCACACAATGGAGCTACTTGTTCTTAGTTCAGCATTGGATCCTAGGGACAATTATAAATCGTTCAAAATTGATGACATTTGCAATCTAGTAGAGAAATTTTATCCACAAGATTTCACAGAGCAGGAAAACATTCATTTGAGATATTAATTGCAACATTATGAGCGTGATGTGCTTCAAAATCTTTGAATTACGGAACATGTTGATCATTTTTGAACTTTGTCAAGGATTAGTAAAGACAAGAAATTCGATGATCTATCCTCTTGTGTATCGATTAATTTGTCTTGTGCTGACTCTTCCCGTTTCGACGACAACAACGGAAAGAGCATTTTCGGCTATGAAGATAGTCAAAACAAGGCTTCGCAACAAAGATGGAAGATGAATATCTTGTAGATACTTTAGTTGTCAATATTGAAAAGGAGATTGCAGAAAAATTTACTACTGAATCAATGATAGAAAATTTTTATTCCATGAAAGAACGTCGAACACAACTTCATGTCTGAAATGACTGAAGTTACTTAAGATATTTGATGGAGTTTTTTGGAAGTGTGTAGTTTTTTTTATGCATGATACGAAAGTGAAGGAATTAGAAGATTCAATTCTCATATTTTTTTGGATATCGGTGGAGATATTTTATTTTTTGTTTTTCTTTTTGTACATATCCATGTCAAAGTTGATTGGATATACTTGTAAATTGTAATATGTTCATATTGAATTACAACATACTCGTTGTCACCAAAAAAAAAATTCATCTATTTCTCTTTGGTACACCTACTTTGGCCGGCTTCAGTTAGAACTTAAAAAAAATTTAATCAATAAAAGGTTCAGTTGTCCCAACACTACAACTCCAAACTTTAGTTAGGCCAATATTTAACAGAAGAACCCGTTTCAGAAATTCATCAATGAGTATAGGGTAATGCAGTAAAAGAGGGTGAGGAAAGGAAAAGGAGATTTTGATGACTCTCCTTTTAGCCTTTGCTTTCTTGTTTTGATTGAGCTTGTGTACACACAAACTTTCAGAAATTCCATCGGGATCATTGTATTCTCCGGAATTCAAGTAAGACCACAACACCCAAAACCAAACTTGGAAACATGGTTAAGCAAATAAGAATCTCCATCTCAAGCAGGAAAAAAAAACTTTTCCGAAGCAAAAGTGAAGTATCTTATTTGGTAATTAAGAATACTGTATGGAGCAAAACTTGGAAAAGTTCTAAGAGAACGTGAATTATAAAAGGCTACCATGAAGTTAAGGTGTATAATTTTTTATAATTTTGTTAACCAAAATATTCATCTTGGTAGACCTGGCATTTGAGGGTCCTACTGGCAAGACCTACTAAACAAAAACCAATTTAATTGAATTGATCAAATCCCACCAACCTACCTTACTCAGGGTGGAAAACAGCATTGCAAAATATCTATCAACCTGATGGTTACAACTTACAACCGCCCAACCAAGTCCATGTTGGCACATCCATGTTGGAAATCTCCCAAGTGAGACCAATGGAATGGCGTTTCATCTCAACATGTATGCCACTTCTGCCAGTAAGCTATAGCAGTCATTGTAGCAGAATACCAGACCTGCAGCTCTTCAACAAAAGCTTGAGACATATGCCTTTCTACAACAGCTTTAATCAAGTCCAAACATAGTATCTTTAAACTGACACACATCTTCATACAGAGCATTACAAAACAAAAACAATTTTTTTAATAAAAAAAAAGTGACAAACTGAACGCCTAATCAGGAAGAACGAGAATGAAGTTCATTTACCCTCTTGCATAATCTTGGGCTTGGAGCGTGCTTCTTTTTCATTCTTTGTTTGTTAATAGTAGCGAGAAACGGTCAAACCTAAACTTCTTCCTCTTTGCAGAGAACTGCTTCCATCCTTCTCAGCTTTCCGAGGAGGGGATAGAACCCCGTTTTGTTTGCGGAGCATTTGCTCCAGCTGACACCCTTTGTTTCTCAGTGCCATCCTCCCTGATTATGAGATGTATAGGAATTCTTGAACTCGGTGGAGTTGTACACTGACCGCATCTTCTGACCATGCTCTGATCTCCACTTTCGGAGAGCCTCTCTGACAACTAGCTTCCCTCAATTCGCAGCCTCTAATCAGTTCAGAGCCTCTTCTGGAACCTTTTTACTGGTTTTCACTTCTTCTGTTACTTCCTCTACCTTCTTTAAAATTGCCACTTTGGATACATTTGCCTCATCGATTTCAAGCATGGCATCTACAACTCTCTTCTTAGAGAGTTCATGAGCTTCTTGAGCTTTGTGAGTTAATGAAGTGTACTCTTCGAAAGAAAGAGTGACCCCCAAGGGATTTTACAGGGAAGCCCTGATGAGCTCTCACTGTTTGATAGAGCCCTTGATATCTGCCAAAGCAACAGCTTCCACAGCTCTAGCTGCTTCCTCCATCTTTTTTGCTGCAACCCACATGATCGCAGCCAACTTTATACTATTCTTTGTCTGTTCAATCTCTGAGGTTGCTTTCAAAACTTCAGATTTTGCAGCTTCTGCCCTCTTCTTAAATTTCTCAGACTCGCCATGTGTCCCTTTTAACACTCTTTAATTGTGGTTAAGATTCACCACCCTTAGGGTTCACCCACTTATCCTTGGATTGTAGAAAAAAAAATTAACCATAAGAATTAGTAAATTTAAAGTAAGGTTTAAAAAAATTAATATTTTTTTTCTAAAAACCAAGGATAGGTGGGTGAACACTAGGGGTAGATGAATCTTAACCACAGTTAAGGGGTGTCAAAAGTGACACATGGCAACCTGAAGGGCTTAACCGAATTCCAACTGTGGTTAAGATTCACCCACCCATTCTTTGTTTTTAGAAAAAAAAATTATTTATCTTAAACCCTGGTTAAAATTCACCAACTCCTATGGTTAATTTTTTTTTTATTATTTTTTTTTCTTAAAACTAAGGATAAGTGGGTGAACCCTAATGGTGGGTGAATCTTAATCACAGTTAAGGAGTGTCAAAAGAGACACATGACAATCTTAAGGGCGTAACCGGATTTCAACTGTGGTTAAGATTCACCCACTCCTAGGGATCATCCACTTATCCTTAGTTTTTATAAAAAAGATATTATTTTTTTGAACCCTAGTTAAAATTCAATAACTCCTAGGGTTAAATTTTTTTCAAAAAATCAAGGATAACTGGATGAACTCTGGGGGTGGGTGAATATTAACCACAGTTAAGGAGTGTTAAAAGGTTTATATGACGACTTCAATGGCGTAACCGGACTCCTTGCTCTCTTGGCAAAGCGGTCCGAAAGAAGAACGGCTCACCAAGGCCCCGCCTGCCCCCTTTCTTCGCTCCACGGGCGAGGAGCGAACTATTGCTCCTTGCTCTCACAAAGTAGCCCCTTCAACTGCCATGAACTCGGGTTAATTTTTTTTAACCCGTGGTTAAAATTTATTTATTTATTTTTTCTAAAAATAAAGGTTGATGGATGAACCCTAGGGGTGAGTGAATCTTAACCAAAGTTAAAGGGGGTTAAAAGGAGGACACATGGCATAAAAAGGAGAGCAGAGATGCCCCTCAGGTCACCGATTGAGGAGGTGATTATTTTCCACTCAAAATGCCCCTAAAGCATTTTGGTTCTCAAAATATCCCTACATCATATTTCTATAACTAACGTGTTCCTTTTAACACCCTTTTAACCCTGGTTAAACTCAACTAAATTAAAACTAAGATATTTTTTTTATTTTTTTTTAATGAAAAACCATTGTTGATTGCTTAACCCTAGGGGTGAGTGAATACTAACCACAGTGGGTAAGTATTTAAAATTGGAGCGTGGACAAATGAGGATATGCCCTACGGTTATAAAATGGAAACCCAGGTACGTTTACTATTTTCCTTACAAAAATATCATAGGTGGCCATTTCCTTAGTTTTCGGGCAGTGCCTGGTATACTGCCCAAAACAAAGACGTTAGGAGGCCTGCCGGGGTGAAAATGAGGGCGCAAGAAAGGGTGCCACGACATGCAGATATTTACTCGCAGGACCTCTCCAGGCTCCAATTCCTGCTCCGCCTAACGCGAGTGGAGGGAACTTGGCGAAATGAGGGCGCAAGAAAGGAGAAGGACAGCCTCCTTAGTCTATTTGGACAATACCCAATAGCAGGGCAGCATTTCCGGTCTATTTTGGCACGTCTGATTAAAGTGTCCAAAAAAAAATTCCTGATTTCATACACTCCACGGCAAAAAGGAAGAGAATAGAAAGGGGCAGTGGGTCTCTTTCATACTATTTTAAGCTTTAGATTGAAAAAAAAAATCAGTTGTTGAAAAAGAAGGAAGAAGAAGATCAAATGTGAGAAGAAGAAAGAGGAAAAAGAAAAAAAGAGGAAGAAGACGAACATACCTGATTCGCAGCTTCCAGAATCTCCTCCCTCTCCTCTCGTCTCCCTCTTTGTTCTCTGTACTTTTTATTTTGGTTTGGAGTAGTTGTGGAAGGGAGAAAGACCTTCGTATGCCCTTTTAAATCGTAAGTGGAGAATGACCTTTTGTTTGTTATTTATTTATTTATTGATAATGATAGCTCTAAATAGCAGCATTCTTCTTAGCTCTGCTGAGATTGATCGGAGTGATCACAACCCTGTTCCAGGGAATGTATTGAACCATCTTCAGTAAATGAATGTCGATCTTACTCAAAAAAGAAAGATAGATAAAGGGTATAAAATCATGGCCATCAGGCCCATTACTGTAGCCACCGTATACTAAAGAGACATCAGGCCAGGCGTCTCTACGTCCTTTCCCGACTTACGATTATTATTATTTTTATTTTTATTTTATTTTATTGGTTTGGTCTGTCTCACTCATTGGTCCCATTCTCACACTTTTTTTTGGTTTGATCAGTCCCACTCGTGTGCTTCACACCATAACTTTATTTTTTAATCTTTTTTAAGCTAAAGAGAAGTGAGCAGACCATCTCTCTGTCCATCTATCTATCTATCCATCCCTAAGGCCTTCTCACAGGGGCCACTCTTCAGGGTCTCTCTCTCTCTATATTATTACACACATTTATATGGCCGTGCCACTGTATTGGAATTTCTAGGCTTTGCCGTGTCGGACACTTGGCACCCATGCCAAGTGCCCGGGTAACAGTAACATTGATTTGGACACTTGGAGGGAAGGATACCCAATAGCAGGGCAGCCTCTCTAGTCTATTTGGACACTGGGAGCTCCCAGTTTAGGGTTAGAAATGTCATAAAAAATCAGGAGTTAGACTACAAAGTAGAAGGTAGTTGTAGTAGCTATTCTCTTGAAAAATTGGAGATTCACTCTTTCCACTGAATAGAGGTAAAATGGAATGAAATTTCTTTAGTATTGATTTATTTAGCATTAATTTCTTCCGCTAATTTCACTCTTTCCACTGAGCAGGAAGCGTGAATGATGGTAGTTCCTGATGCGGATTTCACTGAGATCTTCGAAGTCGAAGATGCAACTCCTGATAGTTATAAAGTTTTCATCAATAACCTGCTAGGTCATTTTGGAGATCCGGAGGGTATTCTCGTTCTTCCCTTCCGCCAGAATTCACGTAGCTGGATTGATGTCATTTTGACAATCAACCAGCGTGTTGGTCCAACTACTCGCAGGATCAAACTAAGAATTGCAAAGGACGATTTATATCTAATTGGTTTTCAGAAGCAAGACTATTATGAAGGACATTTCACGAAATGGTATGAGTTGCTAGATGTTAAACATGAAATTGCGGGATCGATATTCCTTACAGTCAATGGGAACTACCGGAATTTGCAAAACGCTGCGCAAATTGATATGAAGAAGATGGTATTTTCAAAGCAGCGACTTTTAGATGCCGTTTACTGCATGGTTAAGCCAAAAATTCAGACGAAGACAATCGCAAAGTCACTAATCACGTGTATACAAATGATTTGTGAGGCGATGAGATTCAAAATTATCTGTAATCATATGATAAAAAATTGATAAAAAATTTTGTATACGGCAGTACTCTTCCTCTAGAGGTGCTAAAGCTAGAGCATAATTGGTCATACCTTTCTCGCCTTTTGATACGTCACTTGGAAACTGGAAATCTTGAGGACCCAATCAAAATTGAAAGAGTCGAGTTCGAAATTACAAAGTACAAGGATGTGGCTAACCGTCTTGGTATATTGCAAAACTTGGAAAAAAATGATTACAAGGTATGTTACATCTACCGTACTAGACTGTTTTCCTTCCTAAGCATTGATTGTATTATTTGGAATTCAGTCTATGATTTGTTTAAATTGATTGGTTAATGCCTCTTATCCTTGTAGAAACATGCATGTTAATTAGTAAGGGTATTTTTGTAATTTCTCAGGGGTTTATGGACCGTCAGGGGGTCAGACGACTTGGTTTTTTGGTCGGAGTTGTATGATGTAAGTGTACGTTGGGGCGTAATTTGATAAATTATTGTGGTGCTCACATGCATCTTCTCGAGAAGAGATTTGATGGACTTGTAAACCTGTAGTGTTTGTATTTTGAATATAAGGTCAAACAGAGTCATTTGAGTGGGTTAAAGTCAAGGTTGTAGGATTTGGGGGCTGTTAGTGGAAGGGTTGTTTTTTATGGAATTGGAAACTGGTAGGTCGAACTGGATGGACCCTGAGAAAGTTGGTCTGATCTCTAGGCTGGAATTACACCAAAAACTGGCTAGTTAGGCAACTCAACCACAACCGCTGGATTCGACTGGTTCGAGTCGGAGCAACCAAATCCTTGTAATTAGAGACATAGGGAGGGAACTTGGCCTCTTGGATTGGGGGTTGGTTTGACCTTCGGACCAGACTTGCACCAAAGACCAACAACTTGGACTGTTCTGTCGACACAAATATTTGATGATGGTATCTAGACTTGTGCTATTTGACAAATGCCCCCATTGATCCTGGGATGGATCGAGTTAATTGTTTAAAGATAGGGAACTACCTTCCAACTCTGATTCATATATAAGTCGTTAATTAATCCAAAAGGGTAACCTCTGATTGAGGACAAAAAAATGAAGAAAGCCTTAAGAAATATCTTAGTTTTCATTGATTTTTTTGGGTATTGTGTTAGGTTGTTGGACTAGGGGTCCTAAGTCCTAACATATTGTCTGATATTTTCTTCATATTTGCAAGGAAAGAACAAATGACAAGGGGTCGCTGTTTGTGAGTTTTCCTTGCATCCTCCATGTCGTCAGGGGCGAAGCCACATGGGGTCCAGGGGGGCTGAAGCCCCCCTTGAAATTTTGGAAAAAAAAAATCTATAGCGACAAGAGGGGTGTAGTCTGGGAGAGGGGCAGAGCCGGGGCAACGGGGGACTCTAGCCCCCTCTAAACTTCCAAGAAAAAATATAATCTTTATAAACGGACACAAAATAATGCGATGGCCCATGAACATGGCCTTCAAAAAAAATAAATTCGGGGGCTACACCCCTGAACCCCCCTATTGTTAGCCCCCCATGCAAGAGAATCCTTGCTCTGCCCCTGCATGTCGTGGATGTGCATCTTTTAAGTTTTTTCTCCTTTTTATGAGAAGTGTCTTTCTGGAGACTTCTCGGGGTCGTAAGTTTGCCCCCATTCTGTTCACGGAAAAAAGAAAAACTCATCTTCTAGAAAGCCTCCCAAACAAACTCTTGCCCGAGACACCCTCTCATGATATGAAGGCGGGAAGGGGTGTAGTTGAAGTAACTTCTTCATCCTTATAATGGTGGGAGTCTGCCCATCAATATGAGCAGGTTGGCTTCAGTTTCCTCTTCTTCTTTAGGACACTTGTCCCTGCTGGATAGGCTTTTAGGTCCTTCCTCGATCACCTTTAAGTGATGAGTACCAGATACCTCCTCACTAGGGGAGGATTATCGGCACTTAGCTGTTTTGGGAGAGACCTGTAAAGGCGTTGTCTATGGGATCTAGGATGCATGAAAGACTTTAAGGGATGCTGCACAGTCCTTGGAATATCCAAGGTTGATTGCCACATTCACTGCCATGTGACAGTAAACCAATGTTCGCGGGGTTCTGCCGCTGTAGACCTTCCTCCATTTGGTAAGAGGAATGCCACGAGACGCACAAACTCCTCTCTTTTAATGAGGAAGGGCCCCTGTCCTCTGCGGGGGTAGGGGCACGTAGCCCCACCTCATTGGTTAAAGCATATGAGGGAGGCCTCCTATCCTCTTGGCCCTGGTTCAGATGATGGAGATCCATGGATACAAAAGACAGTCCTGCAACCATTGTCAGGTGATGGAGAAAACCATTTCCCTCCAAGTAATCCTCGGGAGGACATCTCTTGGAATCAAATGACTTATTGCAGTCCAAGCAGATCAGTGACCAACCATCCATTTGAACTATCTCCAGCCAATTGTTGGTCCAAGTGAGTATTGAGTACCCTGAACTTCCTTTGTTTCAAACTAGTCTAGTGGCTTTGTTTGAGAATGGGTAAGGCACAACAAGAAGTCTTAAATTGTGGCTTTCATAATCATTGGAACTATTTAGAGACATGAAATGCTATTAATGGTGGTTTTCTTTATTTATCAAATTTTTATTTTTATGGCTTCTACATTTAGCATTTTCTCCAACATTATGTATAACGGTGGGGTTCTTTTCCTTGCAAAGATGGCCTTTTTGTAAGTTTGCTGTTTTTCTTACTTGTTTAGTTCTAATGCTCTTTTGAAGATTGCACTTTAATAATAAAACTTAAAGAATACCAACAACAACAAAAAAAGAATACTTGTGTACTGTAGAGGGCTAAAAGATAGTACAAATGTTCGTAATTTAAAATTAGAACAAAAAAAGCCATATTGGTATATTAGTGATTATTGTTAGAACATGGAATCCAACAGTGATGCCAAAAGGTTTTCAATTTCAGTTCTTGTACGATGAAATGGAAGTTTACTTGTGCTACTTATATGAAGCTTTATTTGCATTGGTGCTTAAATTAACAGATTTGAGTAAAGGAACCATTTTGAATGACAGTTGAGTTTGATTGCAATAAATTTTGCCACAAGTGGTGGACTTTGCTCAATATCCTGTTTTAGTATCGGTGTTGTAGGTAACAAAGTAAGGGTTCGGGAATAATTGGCAAAATTCGGCAAAGTCAGGAAAAAAACGGAAACAATTAAATATAAATAATAATTATAAAGAGAAAGTAACATGATAAAAACCATAGTTACCAAGTTAGAGATTATTCATCTAGAAAATTTAGAAAAAAAATATAACAAAATTGGCAAAATTAAAAAATCAATTGACAAAAAATAAGCAAGATATGAAAAGATATTAAATAAGATTACTAATTAGAAAAGTTACAAACACATATTTTCTGTCTTGCTTGGGAATGGAGTGGGTCTTTTTCAAAAATCGTGAATACTTCGTGTTTAATTTGTGAAATTCACGACCTTTTGAAAAAGTCGTATTTTTTCAAAGAGTCGTGAATAGTTCGGGAATTAATTGTTCGACGAAAAATCACGTATTGTTCAGGATTTTTTGAAAATATCGAAGAATTTTGTTACTATGGTGTTACTAAAAATGATTGCTGCATTCCTTACCTTTCCAATAAATTTGCAATGAACCAAAGGAGGGTATCATCCCAGGGAGATTTTGATTGTTAAGTAGTCTGACAAAATGAACTTTGGAATAAGTAGAGAGCTAAAGGGATCCTGATGATACAAAAGGAAGTTCCATATTTTTGGTGAACATTTTGAAGAAGAGACCAAATCCTCTACGATGATAACCGGATTTGGCAAATCCTGTTATCACCCCTGAGGTTGCCATGTGTCCCTTTTGACAACCCTTAACTGTGGTTTAGCTTCACCCACCCTTAGGGTTCATCCACCCATCATTGGTTTTTTAGGAAAAAAATATTAATTATTTTTTAAAAATATTCTAATATTAAAAATACCCTAAAAACAGTTTTTTTAATTTTAGAGACATTTTGAAGAATGCAATATATAGAAGGAGATTGTGGTTTGCAAGGATTTTTGGTGAATTGGCTTGTAGAGACCCGGAATTTATTTCATGATGTTATCTTGTTTAATGGGAGCATAATCGTCAATGATATGTCGTGATGCGTGTGTTAAATTATAATTAAATGGGTAGGGTGTTTAAAATGCTTAAACGGACTAAAAGCGGAAAAACATAGTCTGTGATCGATCGGAGGTCACCACTGATCGATCGCGAAAGACCTGGAAGTTGGGCATAATTCTGTCTAATCGGGATTGATCGCAGGAACATGAAAAATTATGTAACTCTCTATTTTTGCGTCCGATCGATCGCATCAATCAGCGATCGATCTCACCTACATGGATGCGATCGATTACATCGCACTGTATGGGCGATCGATTGCACGTCGCGCACATGATTTTTAAAAAGTTACGGGAATTGGGGTTTTTAATCCCTTTCCTATAAATAGAAGTTCTATTTCAAGGGCTTTAGGGTTTCTAACTATTCTAAACCTAATTTGGCAAAAGAGGAGAGAATAGTTAGAAACCCTAGGTTTTTGCAAAAACCCATGCACAGGATGTTATGTGATGAAGACGTGCATCAATGCCTTAGTTAGGTCAAAAGTTTATGAGGTTCAGCCCGACAAATTTGGCGATGGCTACATCTGAGTATAAACCTTGCCAACCATGCATTTTATGCCTTACAATGGTTTCTCTCTATCTGTTTTATTGGACAAAGATGGATCAAGGCTGTATTTAAGCATATTACTACTAATGAAAGCTAGGGAGGGGGAGGACACGTGGCGCGTTTAGAGCAATTTTAGGGAATGAACAGATACGTGTAAAGAAGTTTTTCATATTCATACCTCTTCGTTTTGTATTATGCACGCCTACTAATACTGGACTCCAAAGACTTTGATGGAAGGGATGCAACGTTTGGATTTTTGAGTGGGGCTCGACTCTTCACTGACACCCTTCAATTGCACCTCTTTCCTGCCCTTAATTTTCTCCCTGTACTTATCTTTCACAGCCAATCAGGTAATGGGTTACGCGGTTGTTTGGATCGAGAAAGTAGTGGGCCGGCGATGGTTAGATGGAATGTCCATGCAACCACGCCTCCTCTTTTCTACCATTTTCTATTCTCTCTCCTTTGAATATCAAACATTCCATGTGGTGTGCTTGTTTGGGAGGGATGCACCTATTGGAAGTCTGTTTTCAGGGAGACAGAACTATGAATTGGGAGAGAGATGCAACTATTCATAACAAAGTGCAACTCTTGATTTGTTTCATCTCCTTTCGCAACCGACACACCTATTCACACTGCATCTTTATATATACTCCTCTCTTTCTCTCATTATTGAACATGTAACATAAACTAGAATGCCGCACTTATTCTCTTTCTCTGTTATGTTCTCATAAACTCTCTCAACCAACCGAATAGAGTATATATAGTAGATTTCCCTAGATCACTCGGTTACATGTTGTTGGAGAAGTGTCTTTAAATGAAGATTCAATACTCATATTGACATTAACAACGAACAATGGTCCCCTCTCTTTGTGCATGGGAAGCTCCGTCCATATCTAGAGAACTCATTAATAAAGCAATCACTGCACTGTGCATAGGATCTTGCGGATCTTAGTGGCGTCCTTGTGGTCTTTGCGTATGGGTGGAACATGGGTTATGTCCTGACGATGTTGCTGGTGGTGGCTTACCTCATTTACTTCCTCTATTAATGATGCGGGTTCGCTGCAATAAGCCAATAACTCGAGTTTTCCAATTGCTATCATCAACCAATTCAGTAATAGGTATAGCAGATGTTTGTCGGGCACTTCATATTGGTTGCTTTAAGTTTTCCAATTTGGAATGAGTTTTTTTTAAAAATTAAGAATATAGTTTGTCCTCTTGATATACATGCCACACTATCCTTAATTGACGGGTCCATTTGCATTTCTCCCCTCTGTCATTTGTTTCTGTACTATATCTTACAATTATTAGAAGTCAATTGCTCGAGGGGGTGATTGTGGTTTGGATTCAGAAGGCTATAGGCTGTGTAAGTTTGAGAGGTAGGTGAAACCTTAAACATGGAATCTACGTAATGCATGCTTAGGAGGAAGTATATTATCATGTGGTGCCTTGGGTTTGCTTGACTGCTACAAAGCCAATTCCTCTTTAACGGATTTATTAAGTCATTTATGCAACTCTTTTATTTTGTAAAATCTCTCCATAATGCTTTTAATTCATAAATACCCTCTTGACGCCTCTCCGAATTTATAAACATGTATCATCTTCTTTTCCTCTCAAATATCAATAAAGTTGTCACTTTGAGAAGTGCCCTCGTGTGCCCTTATTTTACATATGTTGGTGTAGTAGTAGTTCTATTTGCAGATGTGTGATGAATGCATGTTTGTTTGTGTACTATCATTTACTCTCATTGATAATGACTGAGTTTTTTTTATATAAACTTTATCCATAGACTGAAACAGATCATAGAGGTAAACAAAATGACTACTTGCAAATTTTGATCTATCTTTGGATGATCTCTGGAGATGGGTCCTTTATGTATGAAAATCATATTTTGCTGTTGTTAATACATAGAAAGCGAATAAGATAACGACCTAATTCTATTTGTACCTTGGATATGCATTAGGCCAAGGAGTGACTCACATAATGGTTTAGACATAATATCGCGTGGTTGACCAGTTAATGATATCCATCATTGCGCAAGTAGCCTACCAAGTAAACCTTTGTTTCTGTTTCAAATTCTGTAGACATGTGAATGTTTTTCCTTTTTTTTAAGAGTGCATTTGTGTTTCCATCCCATTCTTTTCCCTCTGTTTTTCACGTTATCACTCATACTTTTTCTTCCTTCAGCATTTTCCCGTGCATTTGAATTTTATCATATCGAGCACTTCACAAAAACAAGAAATATGGAATGGTCATTTGCTTATTGTCTTTGTTAAACTGTGTGCACTTTGCAGAAGGAGTATGTTGGGCAAATGCCGTTTGGCCGCCGTCATTTCTTGGCATCAAGTGAATTGAAGTACCGTCATTTCCTGGTATCAAGTGAACTTAGGTACCGTCATTTCCGGGTATCAAGTGAAATCAAGTCTTCTTTTTGCTTTACATCGGCTCTTCCCCATTGGAGACGTCTCAGGTTTGGCAATCAAGTTCTTAATTCTTATAATTTTTTGTTTGTTCATTTCCTTTTTGACTCGAACAAATAGGGGACAGATGTAGTTGGTGATACGTGGTTGCTGTTGTTGTCTATTATTGCGGGAAACTAGACATTCGAACAGAGGATTGGTCTTTTCTTTATAATCACTTTTGTAAAATGGTAAGCTTTTGGGTTGTAGGTGTTTTCTGTAGTCCGACTGCTCTAGATACTCGGCAGTGAGTTCCACAAAATTACTAGTCCGTCCTAACAGGCAAATGAGAAATTGATTACCACTCAATGACACCACTTGGACTCTTTGGTTTCGATTGAAGGACATGGGTCTCATGGCCCCGGTGGTAATTTAATATAATACCACCTCAATGATACCTCATTATTCCCAAAAACAAATCCAAAGGGTGGCATTGAGTACATCTGAAATAATTGGCCGTATCCCAGGATCTTTCCTTATGAATAGGGCTGTACATGGGCCGGATTTGGGCTTAACCTTTGGTGATTTTTGAAAAGACCTGGCCTGAACCCGACACATTTATTAAGTCTTTTAAGCCCAAACTGGGCCTGATGTGCAGCCCTATATATGAGGGTCACAACCTCAGCATCCTCCACTCTGTTATATGTATAGGAAATATGGGGTGCTGGGCCTCCCTCTTCTGGGAATCGATCCCAGGATCTTTCATTTATGTGGATCACGACTTGGCATCCTCCACTCTGTTATATGTTGACTCATGCTAATCCCTAATCATATGAACTTCCTTGTCTATAGGCAGTATGACCATACTGTATGCGGTGTTGGGCCTAGAAACAAAAAATTCATCCAACGGGATGACTTGTGATTATCCAACTAGATTAGTTTTTGTCAAGTAACACATATAAGGAGGCGAATTGGATTTCTTTGGGTCCAAATATCCTCTACATGGCACTCAATTATGTGATACCTCCACATGAGATTCAATTGGGTGACACATGTGTAAGGCTGCACTCAAACCAAGGTCAAGCTATCATTTCAGGCTACAAATCAAGCCAATTTTTTTTTTGAGCTCGAACTTGGCGTTTGAAACCTTCGACAGTTTTGGAGCTATTCTTTACTTTGATCCCAAGCTCTATACAAATTTGTTGCGATAGATGACAACCAAAAGACAGCGAGAAAATAAACAAACAAAAATGCAATCACATAAGATACAAGCAGATAAGATACAAACAGTTACGTGGCTTGGCCTAAGTAGTTACATGGTTTGGCCTAAGCCTACGTCCACGGGTGATGATGATTGAAGTTTTTCATTATGAGAAAACATAGAGATTATAGAGATCTCTCCCTCACAACCTTTCTTTGAAAACAATTATCTTCAGTGCTTTAGTGCCTTAGAAACTCTAAAACCGAATAGTATTATATATATACTTGGTAGAAACCCAACTAGAAATCCCGTATTACTATTTTGACTCTCCCGTTCTTGCTTGAGCTAAGCCAGTCTCACTCAAGCAAGATTGACAGAACCCGAGCCTTTGAATCACATAGTCAGATCATATATATATCATTCTACTAATAAAAGTACAAGGAATAACCTAAATTTTATGTTGACAAAAATACCCTTTAATTTAATTTAATAATTCTATTAACTTAGGTTAAAAGAAGTATAAAGAGTTTTAAAATTAAAACCTCACGAATATTGTTTAAAAAAGCGGATAGAGATATACTTAGAAAAGAAGTAGAGTTAGTTTATAACTCAATAGAACTCCTAATTCTCCTTTTTTCTCTTCCTCATGTATATTGTTTAAAAAATCAGATAGATGTGTACTTAGAAAAGAGGTAGAGTTAGTTTATAAAATGTAGTTGCAACAAATGATAATTATTACGTATGAAAAGGATACTGTTTGAGGAGTTTGATGATAAAGGGGCTTTGTGAACCCAGGTAAACATCTTACTGCACGGTGAACTCTTAACATATTTTTATAGAACTCCAGTGTCCAAATTTATCAATATGAGTATTTGGATAACTCTAATAAGCATCTTAAGGTTATCAAAAATATGTCATGAGTATTTTTAATAGGATGAGAGACCCACTAATAAAATGATCTTCCAAGTGATTAAGTGATATCTAATAACTATTCTTGTAATAGGACTCTATTAGCTAGAAAGAATCCTTATAAAAACAAATTAGGATTCTTTTCCATTCTTCACGGTATATGTAGCCATGCTCACGAAAATGATGAATTGCTGAATCTCTTGAAGAAACTGAATTCCATGAAGAAAAAAGTTCTGGATTCCATGAGAATAACTTTAGAACCGATATGCTTATTAGAGATAAACATGCGCCTGTAAGTTGGACCAGACCGGTCCTTTGTTTATTATGTATCTTATTGTTTCACATTGTGACTTTTGGATTTGCTTCGGCTTGCTCTATTCTTATTCTTAATCTATATCTCCTCTGCTATACTACTTTTTTACTTGGTGTATCATGCCTATTTTGATGTTAATTTGTCTTCCTTCCAAGAAAGTTGAATGTTGCTATCTCATGCCATTGCTACGTTCCATTGTTGAAATGCATAATGAGTATACACCCAACAATGTAGAGGATAATCTACCTCTTCCCTAGAATGATAGCAACTTATAATCGTCGTCGTGGACAATGAAAGTGTAAAATATTCCACCATTGTTAGTTGTTACGTAGCTCATGGTATAGACCATTAGTAATAGATTTCTATAGAAGCTAATGGTTTATATACTATTGGTGTGAATCTTCAATTATTATTGGGAGACCATTAGTAACAAGCTAATGGTTAGTAGTACGTAATAGATCTCTATAGAAACTAATGGTATAGACCTTTAGTAATAATGGTGTAGACGCTCTGGTTCTTATCATTTGGTGGAGAGACGCAAATATCAAAATATGGAGTTCATGATGCAAAGATTATAAATATCATGTATTTCCATTTCCACTCCACTGTATCTTGTTAGAATGGTCAATCTCCACTATATCTTGTTAGAATGGTCAATCTGCTATACAAAGGGCTGGCCTATTTGCATCAATATTCACCTTATTGTGCACCAAAGCTTTCCATGCTCTCTCTCAATCCATAGATGTTGATTTTGTGATGATAATTCATGCATCTTGATTAGATGTTGATTTTGTGATGGTAATTCATGCATCTTGACACTTCTTTATTTGTCTTATTTATATTATATCCCTTGTATAGGGGGTTGGTGGATTTAATTTCTAAACTAGGTCTACAAAAAGCATGGGTGCTTAGTGATTCAATCAATTTTGCGGGGAAGAATTATGGACCACTCTATCATACACAGTTCATTATGGACAACATTGCTGACAAGGTATTGATGAGACTCTTAGACTAGGTTGGTTAGTTCTGTGTTAGTTCTTTGGTAGTTTTTTTGTTTTTGGCTTAAGAAAAATAGCTCCATTTTCCGTGTTTCCACTCAAGGATGACCCAACAATAGATTCTTCCAAAGATACGTAAGAGATGATCTTAATTGAAAGTTATCAGTACTCATCATCTATGATTCTATTAACAAATGTTTTTGTTTTTTAAATATATTTATAAGTGAGACTCATAAATAATTTAGTCTCCTTATACTTAGAAAGAAGTTATTAGCCACTCTTTTTTAATGGAACTCTTTTAAAGTGATTATTAGAAGTACTCACTATCAATAAGGCTCTATTACATAGAGTCCTTGTTTATACATTTATAAGTGTAACTCGTAAATAATCAGCTTCCTTAAAATATACTAATAAATTGTAAAATTAATTAATAAAAGAGAATAATACTTAATAAAAATAAATTGAAAAAATTGTTCGTGCCTTGCACGTGCACCTTTACTAGTATATATATATATACAAGGAGTATACTAAACTTTACTTGGACATAAATACCCTTTAATAAAAAATAATAACTTATTAATCTATGGTATCTATTAAAAATATTAATAGAAGTTTAGTTTTTTTATAATTCTTATGTTGGAGTGGATTACAATTATAAGTGCTTCTCACACACATCACTCCCCTCTCCACAAGAACTTCCTCTTTTATTATTATTATATTATTGGTTTGGACTCTACGACCTCTCACAAGAACTTCCATTTTTATTAGTACTACTTTATTATATAAGGAGTATACAGTTAGCAATAAAACTCTCCCTTCCTTTGGACTCTCTATTAATAGTGAAATGCAGAATTTTAAAGATTTAGGTTTCTTCTCCCCTTTTCCTTTTTTAAACTCACACAAAGCTCTCATTCTCGGTTGTGGGTTTGGTTATGAATTGAGTTTGATTGATTTCATAGAGCATGTGTGTATTTATTGCAGTTATTTTTGAAAGCATCTCAAGCGAGGTTTTTTACGTTTCTACTGAATAGATTTCTGTAACTTTCAATTGAAACCATTATGTTTTGATTGTTCCATTCCTGATCTTACGTAGTTGTCCTCTGGATTGGACTTTCTTCTGGAAGTGAATTAGATAATATGGAAGTTATATTTTTTTTCTCAGTTACTTGTTCTAAGATTGCATGATATATTTATTGAAGGAATTGCATTTTTGTATCGTGCAGGCCACAAACTACCATTGGAACTGCCATGGTTCTTTGCCACCGTTTTTTTTGTTTGACGATCTCACACTGGTCATGATAGATTTGTGAGTTTCCAACCTTAAATTTTAGTGTTCTAAAATTTGCAGGACCTTCGTGGCTTCGTATTGGCGGGCATTTGATATGGTTTACAGTCTACGTAACTGTTGCTAAAGTCTTTTTTTGTTCTTTTAAACTCAAACTGAACAGTATTGAAATTAGGGGACCATGCTTTTTAGAATGAGATTTTGGAGATACAATAACTCAAAACAAAAGGATCTGGAAGCTTTTCTAAGCAAGAAGTCCAATTGCAAACCATTTAGCAGTGACAAAAGATTCTATGATACGTTGTTCTGATTGTAGTCATGTTTGTAGAATTTGAGGATAAACTCTCATGCATATGGGTTTGTTGTAAAAAATTAAAATTTTCATGCTGCAATTTTTTGTGTGTAATATTTTAGCTTGATTTTGTTTACTATATTGGTTGCATGTATAAGAGAAAAGATGGATATAATTTTTGTCAAGTAAATAGAATCTATTTCCAAAAAGGAGTGAACTCCATAAACCAAACTATCTAGCCCCCCAAACTCTGCACAACTCACCCAACTCACCTTAGACAAATCTCCCAGTTAAGGTTAGTACAAGCAATTTTAAGAAGTATTTAAAAATATTTTCTACTTGCTTAAAAATTATAGATATTTATAAAAATATATAATTAAAGTTGGTACACGCAAGTAAGCTACTCAAAACTACATATTTAAAATTTCTATTATTATTACATACTACTAATTATGTATTATCTATTTACTAACAAAATTACAACTAATTATATATTTATAAATACTAGTAAAGGTGCACGTGCTTTGCACGTGTTAATATTTTACTAATGGAATTTCACTAAGTGAAGCAATATTGTTTCCGTTAGTAAATACAATCGTAACACTTTTTTGATATTTATATAAGAAAATATACAATTTAAAAAATCATAATAAATGATTATGAAGAAAGTATTTCTTACATATCTTCAATGATGAAGCATATTTTTAAATAATCCCTTCAAGATCAAGTTTTTATGCCTCTGAGATTTTTATCTTGATATGGTAAAGGAAGTTTGAGCAAATCTGTAATTTGTTTAACATAACTAACAATTATTGAATATCAAACTATAATTTAGAAACTTTTCTTTTCTTGAACTCTCTTTTACTTATTTGATATTTGAGTAGTTGGATTGTAGGGACACGGGATGACTTGTGGTCGCAATTTTCTACAAATTATACTTTATCCAATTCCAGGGATCAAGTGAAGAGCCAACACCTTAAAAAATACCAAAACATTCAGTTATAGAAATTTGAAATCTGAAGAATAAGCAGTGTCAAATGATCAAGATGCTAATGTTTAGTAGGAATACAGAATTTCGTTACATTAAATGAACTGTGTTGTCACTATATAGCATGAAATTGATCAACATAAGATGCAAACTGCATTAAGCAATAAGTATATTGTCTAGTACAATCTAAATGATGGATTCACAAGAAGTTGGGCCAAATCTGTAAACCCTGCCTTTTTGTGATGGGCTACTAATTCATATTCAAATACCAACATTAAAGGAAAAATTAACTAAATGATGCTAAACTAAGATTAATTTAGCACATTTTGGCAAGAATCTAAATGGTGATATAGTTGACTTAGCAACATCGACAAGTTTTTCATTGATTTGGCTGAGTTGATTTCTAAAATCGAAAGACCACAGTCAAAGTGCAATCCCGTACCTAGTCTATATTGCTATTTATTTTGGATAACACTGTGGTCTGTAGCACATTGCTATGTGGCCAATGGTGTTAAAGGGACTCCTTTAATGTTTTACAATCGCTTGAGTAATTTAAGCGAGTCATAACCCAACAAAAGTTGTCTCGGTCCCCCAAACGGGTCTTTGAAGTCCATTGCACCCTTCAAGGGTCTATATGGGTTTATGTTTTCCAAAGGTGTAAGTAACCCATGATAACTTGTTTTGCCATCCAGGTTTATATATAATTTAACAAGGTAGGAAGAAGGGTTTCAAAACTCTCACACGTAGACAACGTACTCATCAACTTCACAATTGTTTTCAAGGAGGGGTTACCTAATTAGTCACGGTTCTATAATTTTATGCATTCACAACAAATTCATATGAAAAGAACAAAGAACCGGGATGAACAAGAGAACTTACCAAACTGAGCAATGCAACGGAACCTAGAGGCTATCTCCTATGCCGTCTGGATGGGACCTACTACTTTCCCATCTATCTCACAAAGTTGCACCAAAGACACATGACAAAATATCAGGAACGTATATTTTCAAGAGTAGTGCTTTGGTTAAGTATATTCTTCAAATCATCAATAAAAAAAAAATAGAGTCCTGTTTTGGTTAAGAACCTATGTGGATTTAACACAAAGGTAAGAAGAATAACATGAAACCAAGAAAAGCTCTGACCTACATTCATCAAACCATCATCAAGAAGGAAAAGCTGCTAAAGCCAAGTTGGGAAAACACTTCTAGAGTAATACTACACGTTTCTTTATATAAAAGAAGAAAAGATCCAAATAGGCAAGAGATACCCGGCCCTAAAACTACTATCTTTGTGAAGGAAAACATCTTACAAGAGAAACATGAAAGGATATCTGAACAAGAAACAACTTCAGGGTACTCTTAACGCATCTTTAATGGTGTCATGGTTTCTGGAGTTCTAGGCCCATAGCTTCCTGTCTGTCTTCTTCTCAGACAAGGATCTCCTTGTAGAGTCCAATAGAAGTGAAGCGTCACAAGACCACTAAAAGAAAACATCAGAAAAAAAAAAAACCCCATTCACATATCTTAAACCAATAAGGGGAAAACACTTAAATAGAAACCAAAAAGCTTTGTCTTGTTTACCTGCACAACAGTCATGGAAGATGACAAATATTAATATAGCATAGTAGCAAAGTCTTCCTTCCCATGGTAATTGACTTCAACATAAAACAAGAAGAAAACCTTTTTTTATAACGAGGGAATAAGCATCTTTTAATGGTGATTAAGGATTGGATAACTACAAAGAATCCAGTCCAATCTAACAACGTAATTGGAGATATGTGGGACCTTTATAGGATGGCTTCTAACGTAATTGGAGAGTATAATTTAATTTATAAAGTTTGGTTATACTTTAATTATTAATAAAATAAGGGTATTTACGTCCAAGTAAAGTTTAAGATACTCCTTATCGATAAAAAAAGCAAAGATACTCCTTGTACTTTTATTAGTAGAATGATATTATTTGTAATCTAATTTACAAATATTAATAATAATAATATTTTTATTATATTAGATTATATTTTTATTAATAAAAAAATTAGTACAGTGTAAAGCACGTGCAACTTTACTAGTATATATATATATATATATATTACTAATATATATTTCTAATATAAAGAGGATTCATCTGTTCAAAACGTTGATTGATATTTGTGTTAATTCCAGAAATACCTTTTGACTTCTATTTATCTATTACTCTATTACCAATGTAACCCTAAGCTTACCATACCAAAAAAAAGAGAATGATTTAAACCAAAATTTTAAAATTCCCAAATTACCAGTATCATAATCATGTATATAAGACAATTTAGATTTGCTTAATTCCCATACTTACCCTTACTCATTTGTAAACTTGAAATTCTCTACGGTTATACACTCCTTAACTGTAGTTAAGATTCACCCACTTATCCTTGGTTTTTAGAAGAAAATAATTAACCTTAAGAGTTTGTGAATTTTAACCAGGGTTTCAAAAAATGAATATTTTTTTTTCTAAAACCAAGGTTAAGTGGGTAAACCTTAGGAGTGGGTACAGTTAAGGGGTGTCAAAAGATATATATGGAACCCCTAGGGTTCAACCACTTATTCCTGGTTTTTAGAAAAAAAATATTTTTTTAAACCCTAGTTAAAATTTACTAACTCCTAGGGTTAAATTTTTTTTACATATTTTTTCTAAAAACCAAGGATAGGAGGGTGAACCTTAAGGGTGGGTGAATCTTAACCATAGTTAAGAGGTGTCAAAAGAGACACATGACAATCTCAAGGGGGTAACCGGACTCCAGCTGTGGTTAAGATTCACCCACCCTTAAAGTTTACCCACTTATCCTAGATTTTTAGAAAAAAAATATTAATTTTTTTAAACCTTGATTAAAATTCAATAACTCGTAGTTAAATTTCTTTCATATTTTTTTTCTAAAAACCAAAGATAAGTGGGTGAACTTTAAGAGTGGGTGAATCTTAACCACAGTTAAGGAGTGGTAAAAGGGACACGTGGCGACCTCAGTGGCATAACCGAACTCCTCGCTCTCTTGGAAAAATGCTCTGAAAGAAGAACACCTCGCCAAGGTCCCGCCCGCCCCCTTTCTTTGTTATACCTAAAATGCCCCTTAAAGCTTTTTGAGTCTCAAAATGTCCCTACGTCATATCTCTATAACCAACGTGTCCCTCACAATTTTTTTTTATAGGGCATCTATCCAGACAAGATATTCAAATATCCCTCAAGTTTTTATACATAAGATATTTCTTAATTGTTTTTTCAAATGCCCTCACTAGGGTCCCTTTTCCCAGTCTTTCTCCCATTCCCATCTCTCTCACGTGCATCACACATGCCGCCCACTAGTATATATAAAGAGGATTCCTCTATACAAAATGTTGATTGATATTTGTATAAATTTCAAAAATGCCCTTGACTTCTATATATTTGTTACAATATTACTCCCCTTAACCCTTATCATAATCATGTATATAAGACAAAAATTTCATTGAATGTTTGTTTAATTCCCATACTACCCCTTACTCATCTATAGTAGACATGAAATTCTCTACAGTTATACACTCCTTAATTGTGGTTAAGATTTACCCACTCCTAGGGTTCACCCACTTATCCTTAACTCCAAAATATGATTTGATTAGTGTTGCCTAACTCCAAAGTAGGATTTAAGAAGGTTAATATACTAAGTGGGACATGGGTAAAAATTAAGAATGATCAAAGATAGATAAAATCTCAACTTGTGATCACCTTGTGCATAGAGGATGGTGTTTGGCTAACAGATGCTATATGTGCCTTTTAGTAGAGGAGTCTGTGGATCACTATTGTTGCATTGTCCGGTAGCGAGAGAGGTTTGGTCCTATTTCCTTTCTCATCTTTGCGTCTCTTGGATCTTTCCCGGATCCTTTCGGAGCTTCTTATCTTGTTGGATGTCACTATCGTTCCCGACACCAGTGAGGGTTGTTTGGCTTTTCATTTCAAGGGAATAGTTTGGTCCATTTGGAAGGAGAGGAATAGGAGGGTGTGTAAGGATACATCCTTGACCACCCCCCGGATACAAGCTCGGGTTAGAATACTAGTTTCAACCTCATGCTCAGTTGGGGGGATGGTGGCGATCCATGGGGGGAAACTAGTAGTTTTTACTTCCGCTAGTTTTTAGCTTGTTGAGGGATATGGTATATATAGGGAAAGGATTGGAGGAAGATGTTTCTCCTCTCCCATGTGGAACTAAACCAAACGAGGATACAATAGTCATTTTTAATTTGCTAGGGATGAATCCCTTGGAATTTCTTAAATTGTATGGGGGCAAATTTGTCAGATGTGTAAGAATTCTCCATAATATATTGCAGATTTCAAGTACGGTATGAGTCTGTCGACTATCGTTTATACTAAAAACGATACCATCACACCTTAAAAATTGACTTGAATCTCTCCCACTTGATCTGTTACGCCAAGTAACAACTTGCCAGAGCAAGTTGGTTATGTCATTTTTACTAAAAATGTCGGGGTTTCCTGTAAATGGGCTCCAAAATTTGAAGAAGCTTGAAAATGGGCTTGCTTTTGTGAGACTTATTTTTGTAGTCTCCTGCACATGTATGGGCCATGCACGTGTATGGGTGGTATTGTCTTGGATGAAAATACCCCTCTGTGAACAATAGAAAGAAGGAGAAAGAACGACCTTTGCCCTCAAAAGAAAGAAGAAGAGGAAGAAGAAAAAATGATGGAGAAAGAAGAAGAAAGAATAAGGAAGAATGACCCTCTACGCACAGTAGAATGAAGAAGGATCCTCTGTGCATAGTCAAAAGAAGGAGAAGGAGAAGGAGAAGGAGAAGGATCCTCTGCGCCGGTTCCTTTTGTCTTTCCCTTTTCCTTTCGCTTCCTTGATCCTCTGCGTCGGTTCCTTTTATCTTTCCCGTTTCCTTTCGCTTCCTAGCTCCTTTCCCTTTCCCTTTGATGAAGTAGGAGATACAACCGTCTTCACTCTAGCCATCTTAAAGCTGTAAATTTTTATCAAACTTTTTCTTAGATTTATCAAAAATTTTCTTAGATTTATCCAACTTTTTCTTAGATTAAGATAATCAAAATTTTTCTTAGATTTATTGAACATTTTCTTAAATTACAAAAATTTTCTTAGAATTATCGAGGAAATTTTTTGATCCAAATTCAGAATCTTTACGATTTGCAGCTTAAGAAGCCTAAAGTGAAGATGGTTGTATCCTTAGTAACCCAAAGTCCCAAACCTCCCAACCTGCTACTTGCTCCCGCTCTCAAATCTCGCTCCTGCTTTCAAACTCGCTCTCACCTTGGGAGCCCAATTTCAACTTTTTTAGAGCGTGGTTTATGGTTTATAGAGAGCGTGGTTTGTGTAAAGTTTCAATTTTTCCCCATGTTTCATGATAAGTGGAGTGTATTTTGTCATTTTCCTTTGTAGGGTACAAGATTCTTATAAGGTTCGTTAATTATTAGTGATCTTGTAATTGAATTTCAAATAATACTATATTAATAGCTATCATGTTTACTGCGACTACAAATTTGAATGATGAATGATTTTATCAGTTCTTTCATATATACTTTATAAAGTGAAAGGGATATACGCCCACCCCCACCCCCACCCTCCATATATATATATATATATATATATATATATATATTGGCGCTCTAGAGGCGCTCTCGAGTCTCGACCCTTTCCTAAATTGAAATTTGACACTCTCCCGTTCCTGCTCTCGCTTTCTCCCGCTTTGCTTTCTGGTTACTTAGGTTGTATCTCCCTCTGTTTTAAAACTCGGCGAGTCGGCTCGAAACTCAGCCGAGTCAACTCGGCTTGGTTTCGAGCCGGGTAGCCTGGAAAACTCTGAAAAACCATTAACTCGCTAGTTTCTCGGTCGACTCGGGCGAGTCAACCCGACCTGGTAGACCCCCCCGACTTGCCAAGTTATGTAACGTTTTTTTTTTTAAAAAAAAACACTCCTCCCGATATTATAAAACACGAAAGGGGAAAGGTGAGAAACACGAAAGAGGGGGAGGGGGAGGGGGTGCTAGGGCACAGGACGTGCGTCTCTCCAAAACCCTCGCCCTGTCATTCTTCCTCGGTGATCGGCTACCGGCCATTAAGTTTCCGGCGAAAGGTAAGTCCTTTTCCCTCTCTTTCTTCCCTCTCTCTCCCCTCGCTCTCTTCTCTCTTCCCTCTCCCTCGGCGATCAGCTACTCGGCGAGTCTGCCCTTAGGGCGTGGTTCTCACCTGCATGACTCTCGATCAGACCACGGTGAGGTTTTCGAGCATCAAGTTCACTCTCCTCTAGTCTCTCCCTCGTCCATCTCCTATGTTTTCTCTCTCGTCTCTCTGGTCTCATGGCTTACTCTGCCGATAAACAGAATCCTCCCCTTCCAAGGTACCAACTCAGATCCATTATTTCTATTGAATTATTTTCATGAACATTTGCATCTAGGGTTTTTTTTTTTCTGTTTTGCAATGGAGATGTTCTGTAGGTTGAAATAACCAACTGGGTAGAGACAAATTTTAATTTTTCCTTTGAGAAATAAGAGAACCCATGTTGGAAATGAGAGAACACTCGGTCAAAGAACAGTGATTAAGAGAACACTCATTATATATTTGAAGGATGTTCTGAGATGGGTTTAGATGATCATAGATCTTTAATGAGAGAAAACCCAGATTCAAATATAGATCTCATTGCTTTCTTGTTTGATCACTGTTCTTTGACTGTAGATTCAAAATCTATTTTAGTAGATAGAATTTTTGTTTATATTCTTTCTCCCCTTTTTCACTTACAATTGTTGTTCTGCATCTCCTACTCGAATGTTTGTGGGTTTGATTAGCTTTATCTCTAATCAAAACTAGAAAACCCCAAATCCAATGTTCATTGCCTTATTTATATTTTCTTATTTTGATTTTTCTTCTTCTCCTCTGTTTGCTTTGCAGTGAAATTGTCCTCCAGTTGCATCCCTATCATCTTCAGTTCATCACCTCTCCCCTTGCCAAGTATTCTGTTGAGACCTGCAATTTGAATAATTAATTATTTATGATTTCTCTAAAATGTTGAAATTATAAATCACAGTAACATACGACTTCCTAGTTCATGCTTCATAGTTCATTGTGAAATTATAAATCACAATAATTAATTATAGAGACCTGCGTGTAGACTGTAGAGTGTACTGTAGACTTCATAGTTCATGCTTTAAGTTTTATCATTAATCTTTAATTTTAAGATTTTTAATTCATACATATATATCTCTCATTTTAGGTGTATTTTATCATAATTTTTATTATTATAGCACATATCTATATAATAAATATTAAAAAAATATTATATATGTTCGAGTTTTATGTGTCATTACTCGGACGAGTTTTGCCTGAGTTGACTCTACTCGGCAAGTTTCCGAGTCGAGTCGAGTCGAGTTTTCGGGTTTTAAAACACTGGTATCTCCTACTTCATTGAACAGAAAAGGGTATGGAGTAGGGAAGCGAAAGGAAAAAGGAATGACAAAAAGAACCGGCGCAGAGGATGAGGGTCCTTCTTCCTTATTCATTCTTCTTCTTCCCTATGACTTCTTCCTCTTCTTCTTTCTACTGTGCATAGAGGTCATTCTTTCCTATTCATTCCACTGCTCACAGAGGGGTATTTTTGTTCAAAACAGTATCACTCATACACGTACATGGCCAATACATGTGCAGGAGCCTACAAAAATAAGTCTCACAATAACAATCCCATTTGAGGCTTCTTCAAATTGTGGGGCCCATTTACGGAAAAACCCAAAAAAGGACAGGTTTAAAACAGTTAAATCGTTTTTACTAAAATCAACGTCCAAAGATATTTTTAAAATCCAGATTTTTTGATTTGTAAAGTACGCTAACGGCCTCAAGATCGCGTGGGATACGACTTGTGTCGTTTTCATTAAAAACGACAGCCAATTTTTTTTAAAAAAATAAAAATGTCAGGGAAAATTTGCTACTGAAAATCAGCTGTCATTTTTAATAAAAACGACAAATACACTACAGTTTGAATTCAAATCTTTTGGGGCTTTCTTGCTCGTGGGACAGCCTCTGATCAAACAATACAAATACACAGGAAATTTTAGGGTTAGATGAAAGTCTCGACTTTTAAAATGGCCAAAATATCCTTTTATCAGTGTGAAGTGTTGAGAGAGGGTATAAGGTTCTGAAAGGGAATTACTATATTGTCTGCCTTGAAGCATTGGAAGAAGAGATAGAATACTTAAGAGCACTTGACCGTGAAAAAAAGATGTCTACAAAGGAAATTGGGCACAATATTTCTAATAATGCTTGCATATGCATTTGCTGCATCTTCCAGACTCTCACTGACCAGTAAAAATTTCTGGTTAGAATCAGGACATCTCTCTCTCTCTCTCTCTCTCTCCCCCCGGACTGCATACATCATCTCCTTTTCTTCTCTCATCATTAGTTATGAGCTGCGAATGTTGTTTCATGTGCATTATCATCTATTTATCATACTATTCAATTTTGTGGCCAAAGCCTCCAGAAATAATAGGATTAGAAATTGTTATATTATTTTACTTGTGTTGCTTTCTGTTTTTAATTATTTAGTACTGGATTTTTTATTTGTTTTGGTAGTCACTTGTGGGGAGTTCTGACATTGGTTTTTGATGGCTTTTGATTGCTTTGAAGACTGATGACAGTTATCTCATCCCTCATGAGTTCAACTGTTTCAACATCTCGGGGAGTACTTTCACCAGCAAGGCTTGGCACATGTGATTTCCCACATGCACAGGCTTCAGGTCCTTTTGGTCAATCTGAACCAGTGTTCAATGACAGTGAGGAAACAGAGTTACTGTAAGTGTCCTGGAATCGGGACTATGGATGCTTTGCTGCTGGCACAAGCTGTGGTTTTCGGATTTATAATTGTGAGCCCTTCAAGGAAACCTTCAGACGGGATTTGAAGTGTGGGGAATTTGGAATTGTTGAGATGCTGTTTCAGTGCAACATTTTAGCACTTGTTGGAGGTGGGGCTAATTCCCAGTACCCTCCGAACAAAGTTATGATCTGGGATGATCATCAAAATCGGTGCATTGGTGAATTTTCATTTAGATCTGAAGTGTGGGCTGTGAAATTAAGACGTGATCGCATAGTTGTTGTCCTTGAGCACAAGAAATATGTATACAACTTCATGGATCTGAAGCTTCTTCATCAGATAGACACTCTGGGAAATCCAAGGGGACTTTGTTGCCTTTCACACCATTCAAATACCTTTGTGCTGACTTGCCCAGGTCGTTACCACTTACCGCGGACAGGTCCGGATTGAACACTTTGGTTTGAAGATGACAAAGTTCATCAGTGCTCATGATTCTCACATTGCATGCTTCACCGTGACAATGGATGGACTTCTTCTTGCAACTGCTAGTATAAAGGGCACTTTGATTAGGATTTTTAACACAATGGATGGAACCTGCTTACAAGAGGTATCATCACTTCAGGATTGCTTCCGATTTTATGTAGTGTTACTTCCTTTTAGGAGTATATACTGAAGAGTAGTTTGTTGTCATAAACATGAAAAATTTGCTACAGATGATTGTCCATATATTGACTTCAGTAGCCTTCAAGTAGATTTTTTGTTAGTCTAGAAGAGTTGTGAGCTTCGAATCCAAAAAGGCATCCAATAATTTTAAGAAGCATGCTTAGGACTTTATTTCTTTAAGTTCAAACTTTTGCCTTCTAAGTATTTGTTGGAGTGCGGATGTGAGTTGTATGTTGTAATGCTTATGGTAGAGACTAGAGAGTAGTTCGTTAACTTGTTAATTGATCCTTGGGTAGGTGCTAAGCGTGGTCTATTTAATTGGAGAAATTTTATCATAAACTTTCCCTGTACAATTTACTTTTGAATTGTGGGATGCTAATCATATCAAATTGTATTTGCTCTATCAAGATGGTTCAAGCATTGGATTTTATACCAAAACAGTATGTTTTTGTATTTTAAACATTTAATATCCCTGCAATAATTCAAGTAATTTATACATTTACAAATTGAATTAGTCTAGGGATACTCACAAAGTGTACTCACAAATATTCTCCCAAATCCTAACCGTTTATCTCAGTTATTAAATGGTTAGGATTAGAGCTGATGTGGCATTAGAAAAGACAAAATAAGCCAACTCAAATCCTGGCCCTTAGTGGTTGGTTATAAATGGTTAGGATTAGGGAGTAGATTTGGGAGTACCCATAGATTGACTCTTACAAATTATGACATAAAATAATAACTTAATTTTTCAATAGTCACTTAACTGTTAAAATGTTTGTCATTCAATGTTTCATATATAGTTAGTATGATCCTAAACTTCAAGGATGAAAAATAAAACAATTAGGGTTCTCCATTTTTTTTTGTTCCAATTTTCACTTGATAAATCCATTTTTTCCCATCCTTTTACTGTAAATGCACCATAATCCATGCATCTAATGCATTTACACAGAATAAAACAAAATCTAATGTTATACTACTAAAAAACACAATTACAATAAAATCTTTGCTTGGGGGGGTTGAAAACAGCCAGGATGCTTCCAATGTTCTATTTCTTGTAATTTTGATCGCCAAATTTTCAAGAGGATATCTTGATTTTGAGTACAAAAACAGTCAAGGAGGAATTTTAAGAAAAGTTTTGAGGTTTGGAAGGAGTTTAGAACCTCTCCATTGAAAAATAGGATTCATAAAAGAATTCGATGAAAGCGTAGAAAAGGTGCAACTTTCACAATATGCTAAGTTCAATTTAAAGTTGATGTCTTGTGATAAATATTATGTAGTGCAAAAATGCCGAAATATCGGCGATAGTTTACCAAAAATTGTAAAACATATATTATTGGGGTGTTTCGTATTACTCCCCTTGGAGCTTGTGAAATTTCAGCAGAAAATTTCCCTGTTTCGACCGAAATTTAATACTATAAATTTAGCATATTAAACTTTTGCATGTCATCCCGAACTGTTTTAAGTGCAATTTAAGCCATTGATTAATTTGATTTTTTCTGCACTGTGTGCATACATGTTTATAATTTTCTGGTTCATCTTGGTTGATTTCCCATCTCAGGTTCCTAAAAACAATTCCGTAGTGTTTGCTTAGGCTCCGTTCTTTTGCGGAGACCTATAAAGTCTGGCACTTTGCTAGTTTTGCCATTTTGTCTTTGGTCGGTAATCAAAATGTATATAGAATCAAAGAAACTTTACACAACTAAAACGACTATAAGGAGATTACAGTCATGTAAACTTCTTGACTATAGAACTAAGAAAACAACAAGAACTCTAGTCTTACTCTCCCTCGGCAAGCTAGGAACCCAAGACTTCCCCCAACATCCCCTCTGCTACCTCCTTAGAATGCCTAACTGAACTCCAGTCCATAACAAGCTACCTAATCCGAGCACGGATACGAAATGGAGAGGAAGCTGAATTCTCGAAACCCTCTTATTCCTCTATTTCCAAATGGACCATGCTATAGCCCCCAGAAGCAATAACCACACTGACTCTCTAGCACCCTTCGCACCGACCCAAGACCAACAAGACAAAACATCGCAAAAGGAAGAAGGAAATGCCCACGCTATTCCTACTTTTGAAAGGAAAAACCCCTAAATACCGTGCACCGTAGAGCAATGCAAGAGAAAAAGGATCCACTGTCTCTTCCTCCCCCTTGCATATAAAACAACGGCTAGCCATCTGCCATCCTCTAGATTTCAAATGATCACAGGTGGGGATTTTATTTAAAGCTGCATTCCATATGAAAAAAGAAACCTTGGAGAGAATACCTGGATTCCACACAATCTTATTAGGAAAGGAAACAGAAGGGACCAAGTTTAAAAGATGAACCACTGATCTTATTGAGAACCGACCGGCAAGGCCTTTAGACCAAATACTCCGATCCAGATTTTGCAAACTTGGAGAAGTAGATCTAAGACGCCCTAGGAGACGACACAAATCCTCAATTTCCCAATCGTTAAGGTCTCTCCTTAACTTGGGACACCAAACCACCTCCTCCTCACACAAATCCCAATAGTCTGCCACCAAAGCCTCTTTGTCGATCGCGAGATGGAACAGATTACAAAAGTCATCCTTTAGAATCTCGGATCCACACCACAAATCTTTCCAAAACCTGACCTCCATCCTACTACCCACTTGAAATCTGATATGGGGAAAGATGATACTAGCCTGGGCCATTATACCTTTCCATAACCGTGACCCATAAGCCCCTCTAACCTCCCTCGATGACCCCCTAGAAGATTCTCCGTGTCTGGCTGCTATAACCACTCGCCACAGGCTCTCTCGCTCCTCTCCAAACCTCCTCACCCATTTACTAAGAAGCGTCTTGTTAACCTGTCTCAACGACTTAAAATTCAACCCCGCTACTTGTTTAGAGCGATAAATTTGATCCAATGCAACCAGGTGATAATTGAATATATCCATTTTCTCATTCCACAGAAAGACCTTTTGAATTCTCTTTAGTTTGGCAGCGATAGAAGCTGGAATGGTGAGCATAGACATATAATACATTGGGAGACTGCTCAGAATACTCTGAATAAGTGTTAATTTGCCCCATTTGGATAGAAATGAGGCTTTCCACCCTGTTAATCTACTAGCCACTCTCTCTAGAACCGGATTCCATATGCACTCAAAGCATATTGTTAAGTTTTGTCATTTGACAATATGCATTTTCTTTTGAGAATTAGACTATCGTTTTTTTTTATTTCTTGGGTTGCAGACTTGTAGTTCCCGTAAGACTTCAAATGTGGCAAAATGAATGATTTCAAATCCCATAAAAAATGATATGACTTGAAACATCATGATGGTAAGAATTAATTTTGTTTGAAACCTTGACTAAGTTATTCAAATTTCCTAACTACCATGACAAATTGCAAAGTGCCAAGCTTTATAAGTCTCAACGAGAACGGACCCTTATTGAACTTTCCTCTAATTTCCTATTTCTTTTTAGTGCACCCTCACCTAGATATCATCTCTTGTGATAACATTTTAAGTCTCAGCAATGAGCCGCACCTTTGAGGTTCTAGGGCAGTCTGGATCTGTGCACTCATTTGTGGAACACACCTTAGAGAGGTCAGAGGAGTACACCATGAACTCCTCTTTCTTTTTCTTAGCTAGAATTCTTTGATATTTACAAGGGGAAGAAATCCTTCACGGATTAGGATTATGGCATGTCACATCCATGACCATATGAGGCACTAGATCAAGTTTATTGCTTCTTTCTACCAAGTTATTAATCTTTGTACAGGCTGGTTGATAAGACAATCTGCACTATATGAATATCTTTTGAGCTGTATAGCACTTGTTTGGCTATGTGAGAGCTTAATTGGATGTTGTGGTCTTTTGAAAAAATTAAGTGGTGCTTAGATAAGGGGTAATAACCAAGCTGCCAGATGCACAATATCTACCCCACAAAAAATGGAGGTTCTCTGGGTAACAGCAGGAGTAGGGAAGATGGACACTCAGTTCACCTTTACAGCTATTTTGCTCTTACTTTAAAAAAATAAATAAATAAACATCACCCAGTGGGGGTGGTGGGGGTTTGGCAGACCCCTACCAGCTATTTTGCTTTTATTTGGTGCAACTTGTGATCCCTAAAAAGAGGTAGTACTCTCGCTCCAAATAAGGGTTGAGCGGCTTGAGCCTTACCTGGAAATTTCTTGACTCTTAAGTCTTACCCCTTGTCTAAGAACTCAGTTTTTGTCGGGTCAATTCCAATTTAAGCACAAAATCATTGTATATCCTGCACTTCTATTTTATTTTAGTTTGTTGGTAAAATTATAAAGGAGTATATAAACAAAGTAGTTCATCGATAGGTGAACAAGAGCACACAATATACAGACAAACAACTATTTTATAAAGATAATCACAGCCAGGTACATAAAAAGTGACCTCCCTCTCTCATCAAAGACATTACGGACCGAACACCATGAGGAGAGCACATTGTTGATGTCAAGAATGAGCTTTCTGTATGTGATTGAATAGTTTTCAAATGCCCTTATGTTTCTTTCTTTGTGAATACCCCAACAAATAGCATCAGGAAGGACCCTCCAAATCACCCTCTAGATTTTGTCCACATCTTTTAAGAACCAACTGAAGATTAAGAGATTGAAACTAATTGGCAATACCCCCAACACTCCCAAGCGAGCTATGAAATGACCCAAACTCTTCTAAGTTCTAACCATAGGACAATGGATCAGCAAGTGATCAATGGATTTTTCCTGCACTTTTATTAACACCTGCTTTCATGGTAGATTATAGCTACCTGAGTCTTCTACCTTGGGTACAATTCTCAATGAAATCTTGCAATTTCCAGACTCTGGAGATTATAAACATCCATTTGCTACTTCTTGTCACTCCTGTGCACTGAGCTCACTTATTGTAAGTTTGTAACTAAGATTTAGGGTTTTGTAGTTCTACTTATAAATCATGTTTACCCATGAAGCTTTTCTAGTTTTACTTATAAATCGTGCTTACCCTGAAGTTTCCCCGTCTAATCTCCCCAGAATTATATGGAGCTCTGAGATTAACTAAGCATGCTCTTATAGCTTCTCTCTGATCTGAACCTGTTTGTTCTATCCCTAGGAAGTTGCAGAAATCCAATCCTCAGGTTCAGTATTGTTGTTCCTCAAGTTCTCTCGGACCTCTCAAGTAGGGGCATTTCCAGTTTCATGTGATCAGAACCCATAGTAGGGATCCACTATCTCAAACCAGCATATTACGTACCCAGGGACAGTAGATCTTGAATTCTTGATAGAAGACCACCCAATGTATTGATATCCATTGTTATGGTGATTTCCCAGTCATGGGAGTTATTGATATTTATCCTCTTTACTTGTGACAGCCAGAAAGAGTAAAAGCATAGATCTTCGGATATACTGCATGTGTTGTTGTTTCTTTCAGCATGCCATTTCATGTGTTGTCTCCCTTATTTTCTGTTGTGCATGTGTGTACATATATATGCATATCAGACACCGTTTCATGAACTTGACTGGCACCCATATCCTATATATTCAGTGTTTAACTGTTAATGGATTTTTGTATTATGTTCATTTTCATTGTCAACTTTTCTTTATTTTTGTGAATTTCAGGTCTTCACTCATATAGTTGACTAAATGATCTTTCTTTTCAGTATGGTTGCTAAATGTTCAAAAAACTCAGTTGACTTGTAAGTATATCCTTTTATTTCCAAAAATGACTAGACTAGTCACAGATAAACCCTCCATTTACATGAAACTTGGCGTGTTCTCTGTCAGTTTGACTTTGCCAGGTTCAAGTTTGATCAGCATTTGCATTTGGTGGTTGTTTATTTATAGTTCACACTGTAGTGCCTAATCTTGATGATCACAATTAGTTGGAACTTGGAATATGTGTAATTCATCTTTACTGCTGCCCTGTGTAGGTACGCAGAGGAGTGGACAAAGCGGAAATTCATAGCATCGCTCTCTTTTCGAACGGCCAGTGGTTGGCTGTTATCTAGTGACAAAGGTACAGTTCATTTATTCAGTCTCAGAGTTCGAGTGATTGAGGACTCATTGAACCATTTTAATACTGTTCCAGGGTGAGCTCTGTTTCACCAGAATTCTTCGACTTCTCTCAATGCCCTTAAAATACCAAACACGGGTGCCAACCCTAGCTCTTCATTGTCTTTTATGAAAGGTGAGAGGTTTATCCAGAAATATTTCAGACCTCTTGAAAACTTGGAATGATTAAAAAGTAAAAAAAAAATCCGCTTGGATAGTTTGCATCAAGGTTTGACCAAATATTGAATCCACGCAATGAAATTCAGAGTATGCACATGGAGGCAATTCATTCCTTTAAAAGGCCAAGCGAACTTGATCGGGTGTTACAGTAAAAATTTATTCAAGTATTTTAAAAAACCCAATCAAGTCTAAAGAGAACTTGAAAACCCAAATTACAGCATAACATTTTTAGACAAACTTTGATTGAGTACTGATTGAGTTAACTAGTCTTCTATTTTTTGCACATTTTCTGGGCCCTCTGGATTTATGGCAGGTGCAATGCTGTTTTGACCAATGGTCTTATTCTCATAGGATTTTTTTGATTTCATCATTTCGAAGCAGAAGAAGAGTTAATTCCTTCTCTATACCTTATTCTGAAACTTGCCAGGGGCTTTACCAAAATATTTTAGCTCGGAATGGTCATTTGCTCAGTTCCACTTACCAGAAGACACCAGATTTGTTGCCACATTTGGATCTCAGAACACTGTCATCATTATTGGCATGGATGGAAGGTATGAAGCGGCTTCATTCACTTTCTTTCCAGGTTCATTTTACTTGTGCAAGTGTTGCTTGACTATATCATTTTTGGGTAAATTACACTGACCGCCCTTGAGGTTTGATGAAATTTCAAAAACCTCCCCTGTTAGTGTTTAAAGTTAACACTGTTAACTTGGGAATCCACTTTTACTATTTTACCCCATTTCACTAGGCTTGTGAAATGTTTGGTGCTAGTGGGTCTCCTACCTATCTCTCTGGTGAGCAAACCGTTGAATGTGATGCTTGGAAGACATTTGAGTACGTGTGAATATTTAAGGAAAAAAAAATTAATTTACTTTTTGTTAATTAGTGTTTATTTTTGAATCAAAATTAAGTTTTTGCTCAAAATAAAGAATATTCACGTACTCCCATAGCGTCACTAAGGTTCCATTTGTTTGCACGTAAATTGTTTTCTGACGTAAACCATTTACGAAGGAAAAGCTTTTATGGTAAAATATAATTTTTTAAACAATTTTTTGTTGTTTGGTTGCATTCTTTGAAAATCAGACGAAATATTTTTTGAAAAAAAAATTTATAAAAATTTAGAACTAACAAAATTTAAAATATTAAAAAAATTAAATTTTCTTCATTGAATGTGGGTAATTTTGCAAATTTTAAAATATATTTTAAGAGATAGAGATTTTATGGGAAAATGACTTGTGAGTACTTGAAACTTACGAAAGATTTTACGAGCAAACAAACACACATAATTGATATTTTCTGCGGATTTGATTTGTTTTCCTCTATTTTACATCGAAACAAACGGAACATAAAAGTCTAACACCCCTTGCTTACGTTAATATTGAAGTGTTTTTGTTAAAGAAGAAGTGAGTTAAAAAACATTTTTTTGTGTTATTGGTATTTCAGGGGCAATTCGAACATTTTAAAATATTTAAACCATGACATCATCAAATTCCGTCAATGTTTGTAACAACATATTAATAGAAGGGGGAATTTGTTACCACTACTTGAAACACAGGGGAGGGCAGTGTAATTTTAAAAACAAGAAGGGAGATTTTTGAAATTTTGCCAAACCTCAGGGGATGTCAGTGTAATTTACCCATCATTTTTCCAGTAATAGTTTTAATGGAGTTGCTCCCCTGATGCCTTTTTTCAGTTTTCTCATACTGTAATGTCAGCATAACATCATAAATTTATTAAAAACAGGAGATAAATAACACTGAAAAATAAATAAAAAATATAAATAATACCTTCAAAACTCTAATGTTTTTCCTCTTTCTCCTACACCAAATAAAAAACCATTTACTTGACATACTACAAATAGTCTTCGTGGGGCATCCTCTCAGCAACCCATTTGTTTTACGGTTTTAGCTGAGAGTCAAAGAAGGACAGTAAATAGAGAAAGAAGGTAAGCACGGCAGTGAGAGAGATGGACCAAGAAGGGTGGGTTTTGGTTCAGCAGCCATGGATTTTCTTGGTGATGACTGGCATATGAAAATTCTTTTCTACTGACAGTGGAGAATTATTCTGGAAAGAAATCTACAAACTCATCAATAGAGTTTGAGTTGGAGAAGATGAAGATGAAAAGGAGATGGCAATGGTGGTAAAAGCAACAATGATGATGAGGATAGTTATGGCGCCTTTTTCCCCTTTAATTTTTATTTGGTACATTCCATTCAAAACATTGGTATAAAGTGTAATCTTGAAACTTCATCTTTTCTGATTTTTCTGTTTCTATGTAGTTCAGTGATCTCTAAAGGCGACTTTTTTTAACCTGTTGTGTTTAAATTTTTTTACTAGTCTGGAATTTTGTTGATCTGTTTACAAGATTTTAGCATTTATAGCTTCTATACCCATATCTCTATTTTTTAAAAAACTTTTGGAATAGAGAGAAATTAAAGAACAAAATCTGTTGTGCCATAACATCCAGTTAATTGCTCCTGGCTTGAAATTGTGATAGTGCATTTATTTATCATGGGCTAATACGTAGTTATTTGTCCTCTGATTGTTTCTCAATTCTATAATATTTTGGGTTCTTTTTCTCAATTCGATCCTTTGAATGGAGGGGAGATGTTGCAGCAGGAATACGTCCGCTTTCTGAAAACTGGCAATTGGCCAAGATAGGGCTGCCCCTGAAAAACTTGAGCAATCTATATGACTCTCCGCCATGTAAATATTGAACCTAAGATATCTGTCAATTGGTGTAAATGCTGCTATATATATATATATATCTTATATGTTACAAAATGATTGACTGCTACTCTGTTTCTGCATATTTATTGTATAAGAGAAATTATAAAACCCAATCTCTTTCTGATGGTTATAAGTTACTGTTTAATCATATTATTGGCTCATCTATTAACTGAAGCATGCCTGTGCTCTATACCTCTTTATCACATTTAATAGTCTCTTAATGCATGGACTACACGGCTCAACGGGATCCACGAAAAGAGTTTATAGATACATTAGGTACCCCTAATTTTCAAAATATTGACACTTACACTCCTTCCATCAGTCAACTAATGGAATGATGTCATGGGATAAAATGGTATGAATTATCAAAAGTACCCTCGCTAAAGTTATCATTTTCCATTTTTCACATAGATATACGGCTACACTTAGTTACTTATTTATAAGTGTTTTGAGCCAATAGGTCACCCAAGACCCAAGAGGTAACCTGTTGGAGAAAAAAATGTGGAGAAATCGTGGCTTGATGAATGGCCACGATTCTTAGGTAGTGAACGAGGGGTATGGAAGTGCGACTCCATTTTTAAATGAAGTCAAAATCCTCTAGGGTGACCATGTGTCTTTTTTGACACCCCTTGAGGTGGCCACGTGTCCTTGACACCTCTTAAATGGGTTAGATTCACCCACTCCTACAGTTCACCCTCACATCCTTGTTTTTTTTTTTTTCTAAATATTAATTTTGTTCTTAAAATTTAATAATTGTTTTAAAGACTTTTTTAATATTAAAATATTTTAAAAAATAATTAATATTTAGAAAAAAAAAACCAAGCATGGGGCAGGTGAACCCTAGGGGTGGGTGAATCTAACCCCATTTAAGGGGTGTCAAAAAGGATACATGGGGTAGGGTATCAAAAAGGACACGCGGCTACCTCAAGGGTTCACCCGCCAATCCTTGTTTTTTTTTTTTTAATATTAATTATTTTTAAAAATATTTTAATATTGAAAAAGCCTTAAAAACTGTTTTTAAATTTTTAAAAAAGAATTAATATAAAAAAAACCAAGAATAGGTGAGTGAACCCTAGGGGTGGGTGAATCTTAACCATAGTTAAGGGACATCAAAAGGGACATGTCGTTACTTCAAGGGGTGTCAAAAAGGACACATGGCCACCCCTAGGGTTCACCTGCCCATCCTTGGTTTTTTTTTTCTTGTAAATATTAATTATTTATTTTTAATATTAAAAAAGTCTTAAAAATAATTATTAAATTTTTAAAAAAGAATTAATATTTAGAAGAAAAAAAACCAAGGATAGGCGGGTGAACCATAGGGGTGGGTGAATATAACCCCATTTAAGGGGTGTCAAAAAAGACACGTGGCTACCTCAAGGGGTGTCAAGAAGGACACGTGGCCACATCAAGGGGTGTCAAAAAGGACACGTGGCTACCTCAAGGGGTGTCAAGAAGGACATGTGTCCACTACAAGGGGTGTCAAAAAGGACACGTGGTCACCCTAGAGGATTTGATTTCATTTAAAAATGAAGGGATAATTTCGTATATAAAAAAAAGGGAAAATGACAACTTTAGAGGGTATTTTTGGTAGTTCATACCATTTTATCCTATTTTATCCTATGACATAATCATTCCATCAATTGACTAATGGTCAACTGATGAAAGGGGTGTTAAGTGTCGTTATTGATAATTAATGTATTTTCTGAAACCTAAGGGGTCTCTGTATTTTCGTCAAACCTCAGGGGGTGTAAATATATTTTCTCCTTATAATTGAGGCTATCATGGATTCATGGGTGATATTGTGCGACTCTCCTTTTGAGACCAATAATGTTGCGTGTTTTTTTTTTTGGTTTTTTGGGGTAGTGGAATGCGGGTAGGTTGCAACCCGAGTTAGTGTTAGCAATGGTTAGTGGATTAGAGATCCGAGCACCAGACTAAAAGCAGGCTAAACAAGGTGGGTCTATCAACTGCGAATAGAACCCTGGACACCCCAAATGGGGGATATATGGCACAAGCCAGCCCGTTGAAGCTCACTAATGTTAGCGGGTGTCCAAAGCTCTTGCAGCAGCATGTTCAGTTTGTCAAGTGGGTTCTACTAATCAATCCCTTTGGGTGGGGAGATGAGAGATGATAACAGTAGACGTTCTATTGTGTAATTTTTCTGTCCTTAATATATCTCCCTCTTGCTTGCCCAATAAAATACCGATAGAATTCTCTAAACACTCCCTGTTGCTCATAGCGAGAAAGTTGGTGGGCCTTTGATCTAGTGGTATTAATATTCTTCTTTCACTTTGGGTGCAGAAGGTTGTCATTCCATTCTTTTCACTAGATAGGGGACCTGTTGAGAGGAGTGGTCACAACACCAAACACAAAAGTTGGGGAGACTATATGACACTGACCATCTCTCGACACTTTTTTTTCTGTGCGTATGTGGAAAATACTTAATTTTCTGCAGTCTAATGTACAGTCTTCATTGGTCAATGCCCCCTTTTTACCACAAAAATATTCTTTAATTTTCTTAAGTTTAACCATAGTTAAAAGAGTGTTAAAAGGGATACGTGTGGCATTTGACTACATAGTCTAATGCGAGTGTGCTAATCACTAGCTTTTATTATTATTATTATTATCGTCCCTCCAAAGAACTAGGCATTATATACACTAGTGGGCGGCACATGCGATGCCCGTGAGAGAGAGGAAGGGGAGAGAGACTGGAAAGAGGGACGCTAGTGAGAGCATTTGAAAAGAAAAAATAAAAATAAATTTTACGTTTACAAACTTGAGGGATATTTTGGTTTAAACAAAATTGGGAGTGATACATTGCTTATAGAAATATGACATAAAGACATTTTAAGAACCAAAAAGCTTTAAAGACATTTTGGGTATAACGAAGAAATGGGGCGGGTAGGGCCTTGGCGAGACCTTCTTTTGGAGCATTTTGCCAAGAAAGCGAGGAATCCGATTACACCACTAAGGTAGCCATGTGTCCCTTTTAACATTCCTTAATTGTGATTAAGATTCACCCACTTATCCTTGGTTTTTAGAAAAAAATTTAACCCTAGGAGTTCATGAATTTTAACCAATGTTTAAAAGAATAATATTTTTTTTTTCTTCTAAAAACCAAGAATAAGCCCTAGGGGTGGTGAATCTTAACAACAGTTGGAATTCGGTTGCGCCCTTGAGGTAGCCATGTGTTTCTTTTGACACCATTAACTGTGGTTAAGATTCATCTACCCCTAGAGTTCACCTACTAATCATTGGTTTTTAGAATTTTTTTAAACCCTAGTTAAAATCCACTCATTTCTAGGAATAATTTTTTTTCTAAAATCCAAGGATAAGTGGGTCAACCCTAAGGATGAGTAAATCTTAGTCATAGTTAAAGAGTGTTAAAAGGGACACTTGGCGATCTTAGTGGCGTAACCGACTCCAAAGAGTCCGGTTAGAAAATTTCAAACCTAATAGATAGATGAGTGAGGGGTAGTATGAGAATTAAGAAGATGAGATAAACGCACAAGTAGTTTTGCAATTACAAAAAATTCCATCAACGTTTTGAACATCGTTATCGTTATCTTTACCATTATAATGCGAGAGGCAGGCGTAGCCTCATTTTTCCAAAATTTCCAAACTACCCTAATATAAAACAAAGTTTTGATTTCATGGTTTACTTTAATTCCCAAATTACCCCTTGCTTCTCTATCTATTTAAAGAATAGAATCACAACCAATTGCGATTAAACTCGAGGAGAGTTCAATTGCACCTACGGGTTAACATGTCTCTTTTAACTCCTAACTGTGGTTAACTCCTTCCCCCTCGCTATCACTTGTATCGCACGTACCACCCGCTAGTATTTGTGAAGATACAGAAGAAAAGATGTGACGCCTATTCTAAAGGACAATACTAAATGACGACAGTACTCAATACCTTAAAATCTAACTCGAGGTTACCTCACATATTCTGTTAGCCTGCAGACCAAGTTGGTTACACATAGCATATTTATGTTGAGGAAAATAATCACCTCCTCGGTGACATGAGGGGCGTCTCGGCTCCTATTTTCTTGTCAGGTGTCCCCCTTTTAACTCATTTAACTTTATTTAAGATTCATCCACCCTTAGGTTCACTCATCTACCCTTGATTTTTAGAAAAATAAAATAAAAAAATTAACTAAAGAATTAAAAAAAACAAACCCGAATTAATAGGAGTTGAAGGGTCGGCTATGTGAGAGCGAGGAGGAATATTCCCCTCCTCGGCGGACGAGGGGACTATTGCTCTTTCTTTTAGGAATATTGTTAGGGTTTTTTGTGAAAAACCCCCTAGCTTTTCAGCTATTTGTAAATACTAGGGGTGCACACGGTTCGGTTTGGGTCGGTTCTAAGAAATTTTTGGACTGAACCCTCGGTTCTCGGTTCTAAAAAATCCAACCCAGGACCAAACCATAGAGCCTCGGTTTGGAAAAAACCCAACCCAGAACCGAACCGTAGTGCCTCGATTCGGTTCGGTTCTACCCACGGGTTTATAATCTTCTCCTAATAGTGATAAATTCAGTAGTTCACAATTTCACATTCTCAATGTACTGAAACCACAACTCAAATCTTATCAATGAACAAAAATAATCACTAATTAAAATAAATTAAATTGAAATTGGAACCACTGGATCAACTTGTTCAATACATTAAGAATTGGAACCAGTGGATCAACCTTCTCCACTTCTTAATTTTAGTTCGGTTCTCGGTTCGGTTCGGTTTCAAATTGGAACAAACCAGAACCGAACCGCATAAATTCGGTTTAAGCAAAACTATACCCAGAACCGAACCGAGCCTGTAAAATATCAAACCAAACCCGAACCATGGTGGTCGGTTCGGTCCGGTTCACGGTTTGACCCGTACCCATGTGCACCCCTAGTAAATACTCCCTTATGTTTTGTGATTTTGTATTATAGTCCACTAATTTTTAAGACTTTTGCAAATCCATCATTCCATTTAAAAGTTAGTTAACGGATGTTAAATATTTTATGAAATGACCTTTTTAACCTTTTTAATGGGTTGAATGGTACACTTTATCACGTGTCTCATTTATCCCCCTTTAATTGTGGTTAAGCTTACTCGATCTAAGATTAATATTTTTTTAAAAAAATCTAAAAATCAAGGTTAGATGAATTAATACTAAGGGTTAGTGAATCTTAACTACAATTGATGAGTGTTAAAAGGAACACATGACAACTTGCAAAGTTTCTTTTAATTGTGGTTAAGCATCATCAACCTAAGGTTATTTTTAAAAAAAATCCAAGATTAGATGCATGAACCCTAGGGTGAGTGAATATTAACCACTGGTAGTGGATGTTAAAAGGGAGATGTAGCGATGTGTAGAGCCTCTTTTAACTATGGTTAAGCATAATTAGTATAAGGTTAATATTTTTTCTTCTATAAACAAAGGTTAAATGCATGAATCCAACGGGTGAATGAATCATAACCACAATTAGTGGGCGTTAAAAAGGACATGTGACGACTTATAGAGCCCCTTTAACTCTGGTTAAGCATAATCAACCTAAGGTTAATATTATTTTATATATATTTTCTAAAATCCTAAGTTAGATACATGAACCTTAAGGGTGAGTGAATATCAACCATTATTAGTAGGTGTTAAAAGGGACACATGACATCTTGTAGAGCCTCTTTTAACTGTGGTTAAGTATAATTGTAGTGACCCTAATTTAAATTAAATACACTCGGGAGTAAATTGGTAAATTATAACCTGAGAGTAATTTAATAATTGATTTTTTGGTGTTTGGTCATATGGCTAATCTTGGTGGGATAGGACTAACCTAATGATTTAATTTAATGAATTAAATTGATTAAATCTACGTTATAAGCAAACGTGTCTTAGTGGAGATATATTAGTAATTCTCTACATGAAGTTTAGTATAAATAAAATTGTTTAACCTAATAGCCATATTTTTGTTAAACCTGAATTAGGAGAAGTGAGATACGATCGTTTTGGGAAGAGGGGAGGAAAGCGGCTGTAGAGTTTGGAATTCTGTCGGATCCCGTGAAGAACCCGGTGATGAAAATTGGATCATCCAAGTTAGCAACGAAGCTCTCCTAAGCAATCAATCTCTTGCATTCTTCTCAAAATCAAATCTAGAGGCAAGTGAATATTTCTATAGTTTAGATGTACGGTATGTTGTGATCACACAATACTTTTAATGTATTTTTCTTCTTGTGTTAATGATTCTGTGTATGAAAATATGCTAGATCCGATAAATATTTTATACAGGCATTATTTTGATTTATTAAATATGTTATGAGTGATTTTAATAAATGATAGAATAATATATTAGATTTTAGGGAAGAAAATATAAGAGATCTAGGAGATTAAAATTAGTGATTTTTGGAATTGAATTAATTTAAATAAGATTTACCTTGTTTCGTATATGGATCATAACTTTATAACATTAAGTCCGATTTTGGTCCAATAGTATATCGTTTCGAAGAGCTCGAAAAGATCTACAACTTTCGTGAAGAAAATTTTCTCAAAATCAGTATTTTTGTGGGTCAAAACCTTAGTTGAAAATCAAAAAGAGGAAAAAAATGATATTTTTCACATTAATTTTCCTAAAATACTTTAATTAAATGTATATATTATTTGAGTATGAGAACATTGTTTTGTTGGGATTCCTTTATAACTAATTAGTTAGTTTGTTAGATGATTGAAAGATACATCTAACAAATTTAAATAATTAGTTACTAAATAATTTGTTAGTAACTTGACTTATATTTTATTAATTAATTTGTTAGGTGATTGAAAGACACCCCTAACAAACTTAACTAATTAGTTACTAACCAATTGGTTAGTAATTAGGCTTATTTATGCTAGTATAGGGGTTTTACTAAACTCACTAGCATAAAAGGGTTTTTCCAAGCCCTTGAGGGTTTGTGAAATCCTGAACTCCATTATCAAGAGAGATTGAGAATTTGTAGGGTTATAAATATGTGATATTTATAAATAAAGTTTCAGTTGTAGGAATATAGCTGACACCCATTTTGAAATAAAGTATGTTATGCATGCCTAGATATTAATTGTAAATTATAGTATTGTAGATTTTAATTATGAATTATGATTTTGACTGTTATAAGTGTCATTTAATGTTTGATATATTTTCATAATAGTTGGAATTCATCTTCTAAAATAATTATGATTCAATAAATATTGTTTTAACATTGGTTAAGGGTCATTCAAGGAGTAAGTTGTGTAAGACCTCCTTAAATTGATCATAGGATGATGTTGGGTACCACCCAATGATGATTTCAGGGTGGTGTAGAGTACCTACCCAGAAACAGAGGATTGAGTTGAGTTGTGTAAGATACTCAATTCTCAGATGGGTAAACTGTGTAAGACCCAAGAGATATGATAAGCTGTGTGAGACCCCAAAGATTCCTTTGGTCAATAAGGTAAGTTGTGTAAGACCCCTATTGACCGGACTGGACCATAAGTAAAAACTTAATTGAATAATATGCATAATTTGTTAATCATCTTATTATATGAATTGTTAATGCATTTAAATTATAGTGTATTCTTTTGTTGAGCTGTGGGCTCACCCTTGTTAATTCTTCTTTTTCAGGTGGTGATTAAAAATAATAGAATTACTCTCGTTTGACCAAGTAAGACCAACCTTAAAGTTTTTTTCCCTATTAGAGTGTGAGAGAACTGTAGTGAGGTAAATTATATGAAATCTTTGGATGATTTAGTTTTTGGGAGAACTCATGTTATTGAGTCTCTTAGTTATGTTGGTTATTTAAATCTGTTTAATGGAATATTAAATTATTTTAATTTTCATTAATATTAAAATTTTGTTCCCGGTTCACGCCTTTATATTTATACAAATATTAGTACTATTGTGTATAGGTTTCGAGGCGTGACAATAATCATTAAGGTTAATATTTTTTTCTTTTAAAAACCAGGGTTAGATGCATGAACCCTATGAGTGAATGATCTTAACCACAGTTAGTGTGTTAAAAGAGACATGCGACAGCTTGTAGAGCCTCCTTTAACTATGATTAATTAACCTAAAACTAATACTTTTTTTCTAAAAATCAAGGTTAAACGGATGAATCCTAGGGGTTAATAAATCTTAACCACAGTTAGTGGGTTCCAAGCACTTCTCTTGTAAAAATTGTTTACAAATCTCCTTAAATTAAAAAAGGTTAAAAAGGTAATTTCATGAAAATTTTAACATCTTTTAACTTAATTTTGGATTGAGAGGATTTGTAAAAGTTTTAAAAGTTAGTGGACTATAATATAATTTAACAAAACATAAGGGGGTATTTACAAATAATTGAAAAGTTAGGGGGTTTTCACAAAAAACACAAATAGTTAACGTACCCATGGTTCCCATTTTGTAATGGAATGGCCGTTCCTCATTGGTCCACGCCTCAATTTTTAATACTCACCTACTATGTTTAAAATTCACTCACCCCTATGGTTAAGCAACCAATCATGGTTTTTAAAAAAAAAAAAACAAACCAAAATCTTAGTTTTGATTTAGTCTAGCTTAACCAGGGTTAAAGGCGTGTTCAAAGGGCCAGGGGTAAGATATGAAATGAAATGGACCCTTGGGTCGGCTTATCACTACTCATTTTTTTTACTTCCCTTTTGTTAAAATATTAAAAATGACAACCTCAAAGATGTTTTTCTAAATATCTATTTGCTGACGTGTAAACTAACGCCGAGTGCATGTGTGATATTTGTTGTCATTTTTAACAAAAACAAAAATTCCCTTGTTAATATAAGGAAAATAGTTAACGTACTTGAGATATCCATTTGGAAACGTAATGGTTGGTCAATGAATCTTAAATGCTCATTAAATGATTGGTCTACGCCCCGCTTTTAAATACTTACTAAATGGTTGGTCTACGCCCCTCTTAAATACTCATCACAATAGGTAAGTATTTAAGAGTGAGACGTGGACCAATGAAGACCAACCATTATGATATCCCAGGTACGTTAACTATCTTCCTTATATTTATTAAATAAATGACAGTTTACAGTTAAAATTGTAGTCCTTATTAAACACTAAACTGTGATAGTCGTACCTGGGATATCCATTTGGAAACGTAATGGCTAGTCTTCATTGGTCTACGTTCCACCCATAAATACTCACCAACTCGTCCTACTCATAAATACTCACCAACTGGTGAGCCAACTGGTGAGTATTTATGAGTGAGACGTGAACCAATGAGGACCAACCATTACGTTTCCAAATGGATATCCCAAGTATCCCTATCACTCCTCTAACAATAACCCTACGAGTCTAGTTCAAATTTGTCTTCAGGGATGTCCTTGCACACGGATTTGCCTCAAACCAAACTTTAAACGCCCGGCATAAAAATTTAAGAGTTAGGAAGTCTCAAATTATGAAAATGACCGAAAAATCCCTTCACCAGGATTATGAATTGGGCGGAATTATGAAATTTTGAAGGAGATCACCAAGGGTGTAAGCTCCACCTTGAAGCCTCAAAAGAAGAATTAAAGAACTCAAAAGTATTAAACCAACATAGGAGCACGCACTTATCGTGCAAAATAAGGTGTCTACAGGGACCAACAATGCAGCGCAAAGAGCAGCAACACAGAGTTCTTTCAAACATTATAATAATAATAAAAATAATAAAAAATAAAAACCAAAAACCTTTCAAACAAGATCTGGTTTCTAAAGAATAGCATTACCTGGACCAGCCTGCTATTGGAAAATCTATACCCAAGAAAAAGTCATACTTGGGTATAACGGCTCAGCCAATCACCTTATTGAATGGTCTCATGGGTTGTTTCACACAATTTTAACTAATGTTAACTCAAGCATGGTTATATCAACACAGTTGAAGAGTTGTGGGTTCAACAGCCTTAGAACAGAATCTACAGAACTGCTTTAATAAAGTGGCTTGCAAGTTGATGTTTCTCCATTTTATCTTATTTCTGGAGGTATCATTAATTTAAACTTTACTACGCCCCATTATCTAAGCCAAATAAATCTCGAATGAACTTTGGATTTTTATGCGACAACATTTTCCTATCCTTCAACTGAAGTAACATCTAGAACATCACACCATCACTCACACGATGTAAAATCAAAAGTTTGACTCTGGAACAATTATTTATTTAAGATAGGAGTGGCTTTGTTTTCTGACCACAACTTGTTTTGCCATGAAACTCACATCTGGTTATTAATCTAAAGAAGTAAATAAGTTGACAAGGAAAATTCGTATGGTCTTAGTAGGGAATTATAAGCACGGTCAGCTTCATATATTCAAGTGACTGAAGATATTTTAAACACCTCCATCGATCTGATTCCTGGTTAGAGGATCAAAGGTTAGATCTTACAGTTTTGTGGTCATCGAAAGCAATCATCACCTTTCCAATGGCTTTCCTCTCTTTGATTGCAGAGAATGCAAGGCTGGCCTGTCACGAGCACAAGATTAAGTTGAATCAGGTGATACACATATTATAACAACAATATGATACAGAAAGCACTGGGATGATTAGGCCAAATCGTAGTCACCTAGACAGGAGAGATTAATACACTTTATATTCTATCCTTTTCAAATGATAGAGAAGGGGAAGTACAGAAGTTTTCATACTGTCATAGATGAGTAACCACTTTCCAGGTAATTTTTCAGCAATTTATTGCAACGCATTAAGCATAAAGACATCCTCCAAGAGTTTCAAGAATGATTTTGAGCTCTAGAGAAGTGAGGGAAATCCATGTTACTCTTGGTGGTCCTTTGGATTAATGTAATTCGTTTAGCATTTCTAGCACGAAGGAGGCATTTGTTAATTATGAGTATGAGAGTCTAGCAAACCAAAAACTAAAGCTGTCATAAAAGATTCAGATATCATAACTCTTCCGAAAGGCATCTAATCATGGAAGGAAAGTCCCGTGCCTCGTTTGATGAGACAAAGTCATCTGTAAATTTTACTGCTACTACTAGTATTCAGTGAGGACATTACTTACAGCTGAACTGCTGAAAAAGGGTGAAAGACATGCCTCAATAAGAATTTAGATAAGTGATATTTGTAAATACAATTTTTCATACCAAGTGAGTCATGGTGATGTAAAGTGTAAACAAGCAAACAATGTCACTTTCAATAATCAGAGTCAAAATTCCAATTCAGACTCCATGAGGTCAAGGTTGCTGCAAGAATTAGTTTAATATTCCAATGAGAGGTTCACTTTTCAAAATTGGGCTAAATCTAAAACTTTTGAGTTGTCAAGAGCTCACTCAAGATTTCGAGTCTTGGGAAAACCTGCGTAGCCTCTTCACTCAATCCTAGTTTGACAGTTGCAAATGGATAAGGCGTATTTTTTTTAGCATAAGATCACGTTACTAAAAACAATTGAGGGTCATTTGATTTTGTAATGCTTTTTAATGGGTTAAGCTTATGGATGATTCCTTCTAATGAAAAATGATGAGGAGCTTTGGGCATTGTTTTTTTGTTCTCTGCAACTGCATGTAAATAATACGTGATCGGCTTTCAGGGGTCAAAGAGTAGCAAAAAAGGAAAAATCAACTTTGAGACAGAAATTTGGGTAAAAACAAAAAGTGCAAGAAATAAAAATTGGAAATTAAAGGATGTGACAAGCACCCTGACCTCTGGTAGGCTGTAAGTATGAGATATATGAATGGTTATCAAGCCCCTTGCTAGCCAGGAAAGTAGCTCCTTAACAGGATCTTCAAGAACACCTGGCTGATTTATTTTGTAGCTCCCCCAGTAGAGTCCATGTATTGTCCAGTTCTGAAGTGCAGCAGACATCTCAGAAAATCAGAACTGAAGCGTTATGAGCCCAACAAGCAAAAGATTACCCATATAAAGTCACAAATACCCCCAAATAAGTGATTGCATTCCACAAACCAAAGTGCAACATAAAGTAACACCTTTCATTCTGTGTACCAACGTTTAAGAATTTGGAGTTCCAACTCTTGACTCGACAAGGAACCAAGTCCAAGGCACTTAGAAATCCGGTATGGCAATAGAACATGCTTTTTGAAAAGATCATGAGCCAAATTACAGTATGATTCCCAAGTTCAAAGAACTACTTCAAAATTTTCATTGAGTTTCTAATCACTTGCATTAAGCTTTGCATACTAGAATCAAGATTATGTAAGAATCATAGTTGGAAAAATTGGAATCATATGATTAACCGCATAAGCAATTACTTAGAAGTACATTTTGTGCAACAGCCCTTCCTATCTGATAGAAAAGGATCCCATGATCCTGAACCGATCTTACCTGGGATCGAATCGCAATTAAATTTGTGGAGTCAAAATAAGCAACGACAAACATGTTGCATGACTTTAAATTACAGACAGTCACCAGAAGTACCTTAACAAGTGCAATATTTGCCAGAATGATGGGAACCTCCCCACTCGTAAGCCCTATTATCAAAATATTTGCTCCCCAGCTCAAAAGTTTCATGCTTTCTTTTGTAAGCTTGCCTCCAACTGGATCATATAGAACATCAACCCCTTTGAGCTTTCTTGCCTTCAAGAATTCCTTAACACTTTCAATAACACTTCCCTTGCTCAAGTCAACAACATGATCAACACCCATGGACTTGAGAAACTGCACTTTTTCAGCTCCCCTGAGACACAAATCCAAAAGATGTTAACAAGCCTGAATTATATCCCCATTAGTTTTGGTGATCTCATCGTGCATAAAATAACAGGACTAGAGGAGTGAACAGATGAACTTCTGCAGCTGTTTTATCCAAATATCAAGCAAATAATACCTAGCAAATTAAGGCATAACAAGGGCACCGCAAACCTTTCCTATCTGTACAGCAGAAAGCCCAACACCGCCAGCTGCTCCGAGAACAAGCAAGACCTACAGTTGTATCACCATAAATCCCTGTTGCAAGCCTTAAAATCCAAAAGGCATCTCATTCGTGCGAGATTGTTTAAACATCGAATTCAAAAAATTTCCATGAACAGGAAGAGGAAGAGGAGGGAATCATGAGTACCTGACCAGTTCTCAATTGAGCTCTATGAACAAGCGCAGCATGCGACGTCCCAAATGCAACAGGAAGCACACCAGCAGCTACCAGGTCACATCCATCGGGTACAAAAAACCTTCAATTTAATCAAATTGGTTGATCCATCGTTCACAAACATCAGATTTTTCTTTTAATTACCATATTTTAAAACTAAAATAAAATCGAAGATCACATCCATTTCTTTCTCTTCTGCAACAACATACTCGGCAAAGGACCCAAGCCCAACAAAGGATTTTGAATTTGGAGACTTTGTTTCCGACAGCTTCCACGACTCCGGAGTAATCGGAGCCTGGGATGAAAGGGAGAGGAGGTTTTTCTTGGTATTTCCCCAATATTTGCAGGTAATTGGCGTAGTTGAGGCTCGTAGCTTTCACTTTGACTCTAATGGCGGTCGGAGAATTCAATTCAGGGATTGGATGAGAAACGGAGATGGAGATTGGTGAGGCTTCTGAGATCGGTACGGTTGGGTCACCGATCTTCCTGCAGAGCAGAGCTTCCATTGGTGAGATTTCTAGGGCTTTTTAGGTTTCCCTTCCCTTCCCTTCCCTTACAAAACCATAGATATCAAAGAGCCCGACCTCTCTATGGCTTAGGTATTTTCCTCACCAGCTTCTTAGGTAATTTACTCACCAGCTTTGTCTCGCTTCCCTTCCCGCCAAATGATAAGTAAGATTCACTAACAATTAGGTTACAGTATATAACCTTAATTATTATTATTATTATATTTTTTTTTAATTAAGAGTAAATTACACTCACCTCCCTTGAGGTTTGGTGAAATTTCAAAAACCTCCCCTCTAGTTTTTGAAATTACACTGCCCTCCCCTCAACTTTGGTTGTCCGTAACATATACCCCCTTTCCTTCAGTTTACCGTTACTTTATGGATGGACTCTATTGATGTAATCATTTAAACATTTTAAAATGTCTAAATTACTCTTTTTCAACACCAGGTTAGTTAATTCAATAAAATAAATGATAATTGTTTTATTACCAAGGTTAATAATATCAACTTAAGGTTAATATATATTTCCAAAATCAAGTATATATATATATTTTTTCTAAAAACAAATGTAAGATAGCTGAACTCTAGGGGTGAGTGAATCTTAACCATAGTTAGTGGGTATTAAAAGGGACACATGATGACTTATAGAGATCATTTAATTGTGGTTAAACATAATCTTAACCATAGTTAGTGGGTAAAGATGTGTTAATATTCTGGATCAAGTAATAGGGGTAAAATGGGAAAATGATAACTTTAGTTAACATTGTGAATATTAAGAGTCTGACAGGGGAGGGCAGTGTAATTTCAGAAACTAAAGGGGAGGTTTTTGAAATTTCACCAAACCTCAGGGGATGTGAGCGTAATTTACCCAAAAATTAATCATAGTGGTTAAGCTTTATCAACCATAATTCATGGGTAGTTAAAGGGCTTTGCGAAGTTATAAAACATTGTATGGGCATAATAGTCATTTTAAGTCCAACAAAATCAAAGGTTGAGGATTTGTGCCTCAACGGTTGCAAAATTTTGAGTTACTTTGCAAAGTTTAGTATATATAACAGTGTATTTGCTTCTTTCCAAAAAAACAAAAAGAAAAAATTTTATTTGCAAACTAAGGATAAATATAAGGGTAACTTACACTCACATCTCCTGAGGTTTGGTGAAATTTCAGAAACCTTCCCTCTAGTTTCTCAAATTACACTGCCCTCCCCATCAGACTCTTAATATTAACACTGTTAACTAAAGTTCCATTTTTCCCATTTTACCCCTATTACTTGATTGAGGAAACACGACTTTACCGTTTGAAAGCTCAACCAAAGAAATATATAAACTCCCAAGTCGCCACGTGTCCCTTTTAATACCCACTAACTATGATTAAGATTTACTCACCCCTAGGATTTATCCATCTAAACTTAGTTTTAGGGAAAAAATAACCTTAGGTTGGTTATGCTTAACCAACAATTAAAGGATCTCCAACAGTTAAAGGATCTCTATAAGCCGCCATGTGTCCCTTTTAACACCCATAAACTATGGTTAAAACTCACTCACCCCTAGGGTTCATCCATCAAACCTTGGTTTTTAGGAAAAAAAACCTTAGGTTGCTTATGTTTAACCACAATTAAAGGGAGCTCTACAAGCCGCCACGTGTCTCCTTTAACGCCCACTAACTATGGTTAAAATTCACTCACCCCTAGGATTCATCCATTTAACCTTGATTTTTAGAAAAAAAAACCTTAGGTTGATTATGCTTAACCACAATTAAAGGGGGCTCTACAAGATGCCACGTGTCCCGTTTAACACCCACTAATTGTGCTTAAGATTCACTCACCCCTAGGATTAATCCATCTAATCTTGTTTTTAAGAAAAAATTTAAAATATTAACCTTAGGTTAATTATGTTTAACCACAGTTAAATGATCTCTATAAGTCGTCATGTGTCCCTTAATACCCACTAACTATGGTTAAGATTTACTCTCCCCTAGAGTTCATCTCTCTAACATTGGTTTTTAGAAAAAAAATATATATATATACTTGATTTTGGAAATATATATTAAACTTAAGTTGATATTATTAACCTTGGTTAGAAATCAATTATCATTTATTTGATTGAATTAATTAACCTTGTGTTGAAAAAGGATAATTTAGACATTTTAAAATATTTAAATGATGACATCATCAAAGTTCATCCATAAAGTAACAGTAAACTTAAGGGAAGGAGATATCTGTTACAAACAACCAAACCTCAAGGGATGTGAGTGTAATGTACCCTAAATATAAACTCCCAAGGGTGTAGCCTAGTGGTTACATGGACGAACCGTCAACCTAGAAGTCTCGAGTTCCATTTCTGGCTCCCCTCACTAACGGTTGCATGGGGTGAAGGTATTCCCTATGTAGCCCGTGAGACTGGTCTGCACTTTCAAGGCTCCAGGATATCCACGGTCATCAAAAAAATTAAAAATAAAATAAAATAATAATAATAATAATAAATGCAGCTGATATGCAAGAACCCCTAGCTTTAATAGGCATAGGTACATGTGTACATAATACATGTGCTCAACTAAGTACCTTAGGTCGAAAATGCCCCCCTCTATTTGTAGTCTAAGTCTCTCTATCGTTCTCATTGTGAGCACACAAAAGATCTCGCTCATTGTCATCTATCTTTCTCTCATCATCTCGTTGTGCTACCGAGATTGTCGAGAGTATTTTCACGAACCAAATAACCAAAAAATAGTTTTTTTAAACATAGGGGTGGGACCTTATTTGTGTCATATTGTTTATGGTATTTTTTTTATGCGACATGAAGATGTAAAAACTGGAAAACATGCTAGAAAGAAGAATCTTAAAGGACGAAAATAGATTAGGAAATATGAACATCGTACCTACGGAAGACATTGTTAAAGAGATAGACTAAATCTTTATCTCCTTGCTCCTCCAAAATATTAGCTTTCAATGGGGCAGGCCAATGGACGTACAGAGAGGAGAGGGGACCTAGCCTTATATATAGAAACCTTATGGAGTCCTCCCATTAAAGACTCAAATTCCAATGGGTTTAAGAAATTTCCAGAATAAAACCCGTAAGCTTCCAGGCCTACATACGTAATTTACCACAATTCAAATACGATATAATCCCATATTACTAAGGTGCAATAAACCCCAAATGATCACTCAACTTAATGGGTTTAACCAAAGTACCATTGTGAGCAATTTATATCTAATCCGTTTTTATAAAAATGCAATCAAAAGAAGCCCATATTTGAAATTGCCCATATTTGAAATTATTCTAACATTCTCCCACTTGGGCGAACATTGATTGCAAAAAAAAAAGAAAAATTGTTTTGAAAATGACTCTCGGGTTAGACTACATAGGTGGCTACTCAAATAAATAGCTCAAATGATAGCACCTTAGAAAACATGATCCGGTCCAACAAGAATATCAACATCGAACATGGAAGTCGTTACACCACTTAAACGATGTAAGACCACTCCACAGCTACAAATGCTAATATCCTTATCGACATGGATCCCCATCCTCCGACCAATGTGGTAGTATGTAGTATGAACTTAGCACCAATGTGATCAAAAGTTGTGCTAATTCATATCAGTCCTCATAATGCTTCAAAATGAAACCACATGTCTCTAAAAGAGACTCATCTTATGTCTTTATCCATAGTATCTCGAGATTTTAAAAATATCATAATAAAAGACATAAGCCAGATGCATGCTCAAAACATAGTTTATGGATAGGGGAGATATATATTGTTATTATTGAAAGAAGCTATTCCCAAATAACATATGGGTTGCCTACGAACCCCATAAAGGGATTAAGCCAAAATGTAGTTCTTTGTACATAAGTAACTCCCATTAACCAAAAACATCAAAAGTTTCCACAATACCCATATTAGCAACATGTGTTTTAAAAACTTTAGGAGCGAGTCCCTAAGTCAAAGGATCTGCAATCATCACCTCTGTAGTATTTATATGCTCTATCTTTGTCCGTCCTTCCTTCATTTTGTCTCTAACAACCAAATACTTGATGTCAATGTACTTGGACCCACTAGAACTCTTATTATTCTTTGAAAAGAACACCACTGCGCTATTATCACAATAAATAGTAATTGGCCTTGAGATGGAATCAACAACTTTCAGTCTAGAAATAAAATTCCTTAACCAACAACTTGGATAGTAGCTCCATAACACGTCACAAATTCAGCTTGCATAGTAGAAGATGCCACCAGAGTTTGCTTTAACACTTTTCCAAGAAATAGCACCCCCAGCCAGCATAAAAACATAACCCGAGGTTGATTTCAAATCATCTTGACATCCAGCAAAATCAGAATCTGAGTAGCCTACCACCTCAAGGTGATTTGTATGCTGGAAAGTGAGCATGTATCCTTTAGTCTTCTTCAAGTATCTCATAACTTTCTTAGCTGCTTTCCAATGCTCTGGCCCTGGATTTGACTGAAACCTACTATGAACACTAACTGCATAGGCAATATCTGGTCTAGTGCAAACTTGAGCATACATCAAACTCCCCACAACACTAGCATAGGGTATGTGCTTTACAGATTCCCTTTTGAGCTCATTTCTAGGACATTGAGTTCTGTTAAACTTATCTCCTTTGATGATGGGTACATCACCAGGTGCACAGTTTTGTATTTCAAACCTTTGTAGTCCACGCCGTATATAAGCTCTCTGAGAAAGTCCCAACAAACCACGAGCTCTATCACGACATATTTCAATGCCAAGCACAAAAGAAGCTTCTCCAAGATCTTTCATTTCAAAATTAGCAGATAACATTTTCTTTGTTTCATGAAGTAATCCCAAGTCACTGCTAGCAAGCAAAATGTCATCAACATACAAATTAAGAAAAATAAAGTTTCTCCCATTGATCTTGCGATATATGCACTGGTCAACTGTATTTTCAACAAAACCAAGAGAAGTTACAACCTCATCAAACTTCAAATACCACTGTAGAGATGCTTGCTTTAGGCCATAAAAGGATTTATTTAACTTACACACCAAGTTTTCTTTTTTCCTTCACAATAAAGCCTTCAGGTTGTCTCATATAAACCTCTTCATAAAGATCTCCATTCAAAAATGCTATCTTTACATCCATCTGATGAAGCTCCAAATCATAGTGTGCCACAAGTGCCATGATAATTCTAAAAGAATCTTTAGATGAAACTGGTGAAAAAGTTTCATTATAGTCAATGCCCTCTCGCCGAGTAAACCCTTTTGCAACTAATCTTGCCTTCTTTCATTCAACATTCCCTTTTGAGTCTAATTTACTTTTGAAAATCCACTTGTTGTCAATAGCCTTAGCATTTGGAGGAAGTTCAACAAGTTCCTAGACTCTATTCTTTTTCATAGAATTCATTTCATCTTCCATAGCACTTAACCATTTATCTAACTCAGGACATGTCAAGGCTTGCTTAAAAGTAATAGGATCAACAATGTGTCCAATATTAAAATCACTTTCTAACAAATAGACAATGTAATCATTAGGCAATGCAGACCTTCTTTCCCTTTGTGATCTTCTGACTTGTGGCTCAGAAACTGCCTCAATCGCTGTTAGAATTTCTTCTTGTTGCCCAGGTTCTTCACTAACAATTTCAATTGGCTGAGAAACAACTCTTTCTTGTATAACAGGAACTGGAACAATAACCGGATTAGATTCAATAAAAAGTTCATTCAATACAGAACTCACACTATCCCAACATCATTCTCCGAAAATTTAGCAGTAATGGACTCAACAATTCTGGTGCCACGATTAGGACAATAGAACTTATATCCTTTTGATCTATCTGGGTACCCAATAGAATAACTAGGAGTAGATTTTGGGTCTAATTTCTTTTCAAGAGGATTATACATCCTAACCTCAGATGGACATCCCCAAACTCTGAAATGAGCAAAACTTGGCTTACGACCTGTCCACAATTCAAAAGGAGTTCTTGAAACAGATTTACTGGGAACCCTATTTAAAATGTACATAGCAGTTTTCAAAGCTTCACCCCATAGATATTTTGGCAAATTTATTCTGCTCATCATACTCCTAACCATATCCTTCAGTGTCCGATTTCGTCTTTCAAAAACACCATTCTGTTCGGGTGTTCCTGGCATAGTGTATTGAGGCACTATCCCACACCCTTGTAAAAATTTTGCAAAATCACCCATGTTTTGTCCAGACTCATCATACTTTCCATACTACTCACCACCACGGTCAAATCTCACTACTTTAATACTTTTCCCACATTGTTTCTCTACTTCCATTTTGAATATCTTAAATTTCTCAAGAGCAAGGGATTTATCATTAATCAGGTAAACATATCCATAGCGTGAGAAATCATCAATAAAAGTTATAAAGTACTAATTTCCACATATGGTAGAAGGTAAAGGTCCACTAATGTCGGTATGTATTAAGTCCAAAATGACATTGCTTCTAGTAGAACCTTTCCTTGTGGACTTAGTCAGCTTTCCTCTTATACAGTCCACACAGGTGTTAAAATCTGAAAAATCTAGGGAGGGAAGTATCTCCGCTTTTATCAATCTCTCCATTCTTTCCTTTGAGATGTGTCCTAACCTCTTGTGACACAACATAGAAGATGATTCACGGATTAAAGACCTTTTCTTCACTATATTGGTAACACAAGAAACTTCACCAAAAGAAGCCAAAGACATTCCATATAAACCATCACATAAAAGACCATTTCCAACCAAACGAGAATCATAAAACAATTCAACTTTTCCATTACCAAACTTAAAGGAAAAACCAGAATCGTCAAGTTTTGATATAGAAATTAAATTCCGTCTCATTGACGGTACAAAAACTGTGTTCTCCAAAACAAGAGAAAAACTAGATTCCAAAGATAACTTTACTACTCCTATAAACTCGACCTTTACTTGAACTCCATTCCCAACACACAAGCTCACTTCATTCTCACTTGGCCTCCGTTTGCTTATGAACCCCTGCAAGGAATTCGCAATATGAATACTTGCACCTGAGTCTATCCACCAAGAATTTAAAGGTACATCTACTAAAGTAGACTCAAAACAAACTATAGCCAAGGAGGTACCTGCCGAGTTCTTCTTCTTTTTCTCTAGCCAAGCCTTAAACTTAAAACAATCCTTTTGCTAATGACCCTTCTTTTTACAAAACTTACATTGATCATTTTTCTTTACAGTTTCTTTAGGACCACCAGAAGTCTGACCTCCAAAACTTTTATTGTGTTGGTTGCGGTGTGACTTATTGCCTTTATGGAACTTAGACTTATGATTATGAGAAGACCCCTTGTTCTGTTGTGGCTGAAAAACCAATTGCATAGTTTCAACAGTCTCACGACACATCCTATACTCCTCTTGGGCACATACTACTATTAAATCATTTAAATCCCATTTATCCCGCTGAGCATTGTAAGCAACCTTTAGCTGATTAAACTGGCTAGGAAGGCTATTAAGAACATGATAAACCAGAAAAGGCTCTGCAATAGGAATTTTGAGGGCTTCTAGCTTAGAGGATATATGTATCATTTTCATAATGTACTCCCTAACTCCACTTGAACCATCATATTTCATACTCATCAGTCTATCCATCAGGTCTCCAGTTTCAGCTTTATCGGATTCAACAAACCTCTGTCCTATGGCATCCAAAAAGTTTTTAGCATTGTCATTGTCTAGAATAGCTCCCATAATTGAATCTAATATAAAACGTTTGATGATCTTTAAACAAAGTTTGTTTGCCCTATCCCATTGTTGATACTCAACCACATATTCAGTAGTGCTCTCATCGGTAGGTGTTGAAAGATGATCCTCCAGGGCAAAATCCAATCCCAAAAGACCAAGTGCTATTTCTACGTCTCGTTTCCATCTCACATAATTATTTCCAGTCAAAGTTTCAATAGCAGATAATTGACTTGAAAGAGAGGAGGCACTCAATACTGCTGAAACATGAAATAATACATTTTATTTAATTATCATCCAAACATAATGCATGCAGTCAATGGATGATAACATATCTATCTAATTAATATGGGCTATTAATTAGCAGTCCGTAATTAAGCTCGGAACCATATGAGCTTCATTACGGTAAGAGCCTTGGTGCATCATTGTAAAGTCACCTTTGGGCTGACTAAACAACATGCTATAAGGTACTCTTAAAACATATCATGAAGCAAATTAATAAAATCACATCAGTTTTCAAAATACCATCACCTTTAGGCAGAAGGAAAATTCTAGACTAATGCAATTTCATTAACTACTTCTCACCATTTTCTAAAACATCACACACAATAACACCTTTGGGCAAGATATTATGGGCAATAAATTAGAAAATAAAGATATCCTTTTTTTTTATGAATAAATATCAATAAGTGTGCCACTTTGGCGGCTACCACCCACTAATATTTCAAAAGATTTCTCTTAATGAGAAAATAAGGATAGTCATTATAATAATCAACTTGACACAATCAAAACCAAAATTCACATGTGATTAAGAGATGAAATTAGTATGAACAGATCAAGCATATAAGAGAATAGATATGTCTTTAAAAAAATGAACTTGAAAAGCATATATTTACAAAAGAATGCTTATAACAAGTTACAAAATTAATATGCATCCACAAACATGCTTAGAGAGAATACATATATGCATAGATCATATAAGACACTGACTATTCACCAGAAAATTTATCGCAATATTCAGTACACTGTAGCCCCTCGAAAAATGTGTAAATAAAATTCAAAATTATAAAACAGTGTCTTACGATGGTACAATTTTTTTTTAAAAATATATAAAAATTATTAGGGTGAATAAATAAATAATGGAAAAAGAAAATAACAAAAACACTGTTCCAGGTGTCGCATGCGCCACTCTGATGTGCGTGGGGAACGTTTTGGTTGGAGGAGAATTCATCTTCAATCTCCAGCCGGGTCTGAAATTGGGTTGCGGGTCTGCCTTCTGGGTCAACGGGTTTTCAAATGGATTTTGAGTATTCGGTTTGTATATATAAAAAAAAAAATCCAAAATTACAAACTCACGAACACCCTTTTTATTTGAAAGATTCTAATCCTAGCATGCAGGCACTGATACCAAATGTAAAAACTGGAAAACATGCCAGAAAGAAGAATCTTAAAGGACGAAAATAGATTAGGAAATATGAGCATCGTACTTGCGGAAGACATTGTTAAAGAGATAGACTAAATCTTCCTCTCCTTGCTCCTCCAAAATATTAGCTTTCAATGGGGCAGGCCAATGGACGTACAGAGAGGAGAGGGGGCCTAGCCTTATATATAGAAACCTTATGGAGTCCTCCCATTAAAGACTCAAATTCCAATGCGTTTAAGAAATTTCCAGAATAAAACCCTTAAGCTTCCAGGCCTACATACGTAATTTACCACAATTCAAATAGGATATAATCCCATATTACTAAGGTGCAATAAACCCCAAATGATCACTCAACTTAATGGGTTTAACCAAAGTACCATTGTGAGCAATTTATATCTAACTCGTTTTTATAAAAATGCAATCAAAAGAAGCCCATATTTGAAATTATTCTAACAGAAGACACTTTCATGCTCTTTCCCCCCTTTTTATGCTTTCTTTTTTACTTGATGATTCGGTGAATTTTAGAATTATTTTATTTTTAATTTTTTGAACCATCAAGGAAAGATGAGAAGGTAGATCTTAATCAGGGTATACTGAGGCTTGAGCTAGTGTGTTCTACACTCTCCATCATGTGTCTCTTTAGTTGACTTTGTTTCGATTTTTTTTTCTTTTTTGATGTGGATATCATTTATCTATGTTAGTAGGGTTAGTGGTTAGCTTAGGCAGTGGAGCTTTTGCAACTCAAACCCAGAGGGATTGGATCCCATACCTCCCTCAACAGAGAGACCACACCCCACCACTAGCGCAAGAGGAAAAATGTTTGCCAGTGACTGTTGTGGCCATACTTTAATCCAAGTGGTAAGGGTAAAGCATTTGCACTTGTTTATTATTTTAAGTATTAATTGCAGATTAAAATGCCTATTAAGTTTAGAGCCAAGGGTCCACAAAAGAGCTGCAAAAGCCTAAGGAATAAGAACTCCAAAAGCAAGGCAAAGGGCATATTAAGTTCCAAATACAGCAAATAGAGGAGTGCTAGCCCCAGCCCATTTACTCCAAAATTTTCCATAGATGCAAGATGGGGCTAACACTTGGAGATCTTTCATTATTTTAACAGTTTAAAAAGTAAAAGTCAGAAAATGTTGGACATTTATAGCGCCCAGTTGTGTCTTTGGAAGATTTGCGACTGGGGCTAGCAAAATCCTAACAAAATATGGATGCCTTATTGCATTCCAAGTATAGTTCTTCTTATTAATTTATTTTGTTTTAATCAAATGCCATGTTATTTGTTGTTAGCTTCTATTACTTTTTGTTTTCACTAAACCAATATGAGCATATGAACGTATCACACTGCTTCACTTTGCTCTCCAATTGAAGTTGTGCCTTTCTTCTCACACATTCTATCAATCAACATCTTTTTTTTATTTTTTTTGTAGCTCAAATTGAATAAGGAGTTAGTCCTAACAAATTTGGAGAAGGAGCATCAAGTTGTAAAAGATGCCCTTGCCTGGGTGTTTTCAAGCTCAAGAGCTCCTTCCCAGCAGCAAGAGGAGCATGAGAAAGAGGAGGCAGCGGTGGCTCATGGGGAGGAGGAGGAAGAGGTTGAGGAATAGAGGAGGAGAAAGATGAGGAGGACAAGGATGAATAGGGAGTTTCCAATTTCTCTCTTTCCTTTCTCTTGGGCGTTGACATTTACAAGTCATACTCATAGGTTATGCTCATAATTCCCAGTAAGTGTAGAGGTTAAGAAGTTGTCTCATCCTCCAAGATTACAGCCCAAGTTATCAAAAGTGGCTTCTCTCATCCTTGTTTGTTTATCTGCCACCCATGTGTTTCGGATTGGAAGCTGGAACACTGAAATCCAGACCCATTTTACACAGACACCTTCCCTGTTCTATTATCTCTTGCTCGGTTAGGTGGAGGCAGGACACAAAATTTTCCAGCTGAAAAAAGCATAGGACAGCTACAACTTTGAAATTCAGTCGTAGTGCTCTTAAGATGAGAAGGGCTCCCTTGACGGTGGAACTAACAACACCACTTGATCTTAAGATGAGAAGGGCTCCCTTGATGGTGGAACTTATTAGCGTAGATATCTCCTACCATATCTAGGAGATAGACTTTCCCCAGTATTTTGAAAACCTTCCTAATCTCTTGTAATCCCTTTTATGTATTCCTTTGTATACTCCCATAAGGATCTGTATCCAGCTGTAGAATCCTATGAGGAATGGATTGTAACTAGCTCAAATAGCAATACAGTATACACTCAATATTCAACTGAGCTTAAACCATTATATGGTATCAGAGCTTTATAGCTTACTGCTCTCAATTGATCCTAAATCAATGGCATCATCCTCTGTCCTCTCAACCTCTCTCAACATATCCAATATCAGCAACTTCGTCTCAATTAAACTAGATGGGACGAACTATCTTCTCTTGCATAGCCAGATGGAACCAATTCTGGTTTCACTAGATCTTATGGGTTATATTGATTGGACGATCCTTTTCCCATCCCCTCTCATCAATGATAAGGATGGCAAACCTGTTCCTAATCCAACTTTTCAACAGTCGAGGCGTCTGGATAAATATGTGACTTCCCTCCTCAATGCCACTCTTACCACGAGTGTTCTTGCTCAGACACTGTGTCTGACATCTTCAAAAGCCATTTGGAGTGCTCTCTCATCCACTTTTGCTCAGCAATCTCAAGTGCAAGTGATGCAATTGCGCCTTCAGTTACAGACTATAAAGAAAGACAACTCGACGATTTGTGAGTATCTTCACCAACTTAAAACAGTGTCAGACTCTTTGGCAGCTATTCAACAATCTATTAGTGACCAAGACTTAGTTTTCCACACCCTCGGAGGCCTTGGACCTGAATATGAGGCATTTGTCACCACCATCTCCAATCAGATTGAACCAATCACATTTGCCGAACTTCGCTCTCGACTTTTAAGTCATGAGCAGCGCCTCATCCAATTTCATTCTCCTCCCACTAACATTGTGTCTTCCACCGCATTCCTCGCTACTCATTTAATGACCCTAAAGGGGGGGTGAATAGGGTCTATGACAGATTTAGAACTTGAAGTGCGGAATAAAGTAAGATATGCAACAACCTGAACTAAAGAATATTAAAAGAGAGAGAAGAGATAAGAAGAGTGCAAACTCAAGATTTGTTTACGAGGTTCAGCAAACCAGCTAGAGGATTCACCACGATTCCTTAATCATACAGGCTCCTTCACAGGTGGAGTCCAAACCCTTACAATCTCTCTTTACAGGTCGAGATATCACCTTTCAAGCTCTCCTTTAGGCCGAGCTGAAACCTTTCAAGAGTACAACCCTCTCTTGATATAGCTGAAGTAACAGCTTCAGTGCAAGAATCCTAGATTCTTGACTAATCTTAATAAATGAGTTTTTGATTGAAGATCCGAATTGAAAGCTCATTGAATGAGCTGGATAAGAGTGAAATACAAACTCTAATAAAGTCTCTCAAAGAAAGTAGACTTGAATGAGCACAAGAGAAACTTTTGGGGATTTTCTAAGTGTGAGAGTGAGTGAAAATCAATAGCAATGAATGAGAGATCAATAGAAGTTATTGCTGTGTTCAAGAGTTATTATTTGTTCATAAATGAACTCCTTTTATAGCATTTTATCCAATAGTGCCGTTGAGGTAGCATTAAATGCTTTTAGGTCCGTTGCAAACTAGCCGTTATAAATTTTTTCTGTTTCAGACATGATTTCGTCGACGAAGTGGAGTTCCCACTTGAGATTTTGTCGCCAAAATCAAGAAACAGAACTGAACTTGAAAACTTCTATCATAACTTCGTCGCCGAATTCAATCTACCTAGAGAATTCATTGACGAATTCAGAGTAAAAATTTTGAATTCAGTCTTGGATCAGACCAAAGGGATGTGATTGATTTCCTAGGTCAATTAGCTATACTTTTATCATGATTATATGATCCTTAGGGCCTTAGAATAATTTCCAAAAGGTGTCCTAGGCTCCTATGGTCAATCTATAATACTTGAGCTTTTCAACTTTACCATTCTTTTGAGGAATTTTTACATAAGTCCTGTGAACTCTCAAAAAAAATAAGAAATAACTACATTTAAGATTGTTAAGAGATGAAGTTGGCTTGACTTGGGTCTTGTGAGTTAGCCTTATGTCTTCAATGGATTCAACTTGGACTATGATCTTATCTTGAATGTATACAATGAGTTGAACTTCCTCTTGGGTAATTTCCATCATTTTTCATGATTAGAGTGCTATCAACTTGTGTAATCTGAAATATTCACGCACTTAAACAGGTTTATTAGTACAAAATATTTCATTTCATGATTATGTTATTATCAAAATTATTAGGGGTACCCATGGTTGTAACCCTGAGGCTAACAGCAACCGCACCCGTCAAGGAAACCAATACAACAACAACTATTCGGGTTCTTATCATGGTCCTCCAAATCACCAACGAGTTCAGAACTCCCCTCCTCGGCATCCCACACGGTTCCATGATCCTTGCCAAATCTGTGAGCACCCTGGTCACTCCGCTATGCAATGCCATAACCGCTTCAACCATGCTTATTAAGATGCTCCCTTACAACAATCTTTTACTGCTATGACTTTATCTGAACCATTTGACAACCAATGGTATCCCGATACTGGCGCTGCGAGTCATATGACTAGTGACTCTTCCATCCTCCATCAGGCATCAGATTATCACAGAAATGATACTGTTATGGTTGGTAATTGGCAAGGTCTTCCGATTGCTCAAGTTGGTAAATCCCTTTTGCACACTCCGTCTTCTTCCTTTTTACTCCAAGATGTGTTATTAGTACCTGAAATCAAGAAAAATATACTATCTGTGGCTACCTTTACTCGTGATAATAACTGTTATTTTTGTTTCTATCCTTGGGGTTTTGTCATTAAGGATCTGCGCACCGGGACGGTTTTGATGGAAGGTCCCACTAATGGAGCTCTTTATCCCATTCAACTGAATAAGATGTTGGACCACAGTGCTTTCTTTGGGCAGCGTGTCTCTTTGGATGTTTAGCATAGACGCTTGGGGGGCACCCTTCTACTACAGTTTGTCACATTTTATTAAATAATTCTACTCTTGATGTTTCATCAAAATCTTTGACAAACTTTGATTGCTTAGATTGTCGATTAAGCAAAGTAAGAAACTCCCTTTTCAAGATGTGATTCATGATGCTCCTTGTCCTTTATTTCTTGTGCATTGTGAAGTGTGGGGCTCCTCACCGATTCTGTCTATGAATGCTTTTTTGCTATTATATTATATTCGTGGATGAATATAGTCGATTTACATGGATGTTTCCTATGCGCAAGAAGAGTGATAGTTATCAATGTTTCACCATTTTTCATGCCATGGTGGAAAATTTTTTTTCTCGAAAAATTAAGGAAAATCGTTAACGGACCCACGGGTATGTTAGCTATCCCAGGGATCTCTCTTCAAACCACCTGTGAAGGGAGTGAATTGTTTACCTTTTCATCAGGTTTCACTTTTAAAGAGTGAAACATACCCTCTTTAGTTAATTAAATTACAACTCTACCAAGTCTACCACTTGCGTGACAACACATTCCAAAAGACAAATATATCTCTCCTACAATTAATAATTACAACTCTACCATTTTCATTCCAAAGTACTTTACCCATATTGTAATATATAATTACATATGTACCCTTTCACCTTTGCTAAACACATTACCTTGTATTTCCACACATATTACTGTGTTTTCCACACATATTACCAAAGCACCAAATCCGGTTATGCCCCTAAGGTCGTTACGTGTCCATCCATCTCTTAACTGTGGTTAAGATTCACCCGCCCCTATTTAATTCTTTTTAAAAATATTTTAATCTTTTTTTTTGTAAAAAACTAAGGATAAGTGGTGAATCCTAGGAGTTGGTGATTTTTTTTTAAAAAAAAAGTTTAAGGGGTGTCAAAAGAGACACATGAGTTTTAATGTGGTTATAACTGTGGAGGATTTGGTTCCTTTGATAAAATGTGATTTTAATGTCTTCATTGTTCACCATTAGATCAAGGATCCGACAGTCGTGGGTACTACTATTACTCTTCATAGAAAGATACAACTCTCTCCCCACATCCATATATTAGTTATAAGAAATGTAATCTCGATTAGGTTCCCCCGATTTAACCTCACGAAAATAAGTTGCATACCTAAGAAATGCATTTACAATAGAATGGTACATCATCTTCATCCAACCCAAACCATGTAAAATCTATAGGTAAGTTGCATACCTAAGAAATGCATTTGGTAGTAGAATGGTTCAACCTATATAAGCTTCTATGATGTCCTTATTAATATGAGAAATATATAAAGACAAGTATTTGGCAATCGACAATAAGTAAATAAAAAATATTCAAAAAGATTAAGATAAACTTTAACAATCTTAATTCCCCAAAAAAATAAAATCTGTGTAGACTGATAATTTTCAAACTAATTAGTCTCAGCTAACTCCTCATACTCATAACTCTCTCTAATCTTAACTCCCCCAAAAGAACTATCAGATCCAGTTGATCTCCACGCTGATACCAGTTAAAAAGACGACTTCCTGAAAGACATTCAAATTGTAAAATTAGTAACTTTAGTGGAAACTAAATACTACAATAATGTACATTAGAGTAAACAAAAGGTTCATACCTAATAAAGTTTCTGAATGAAGGTAGTTCATCAACAATGTTATTCATGTTATACTCACCATCAAGGCTTGAATGGGTAGGTGCAATTTGTCTCTGTTAAGCAAATCACATTCTATTATGAAAATGATGTTAAATCACACTAATAACACATTATAAGAATTAAGAAAAGAATTTTCAAACCCTCTTGGACATTCCACTGGTTTGTAACTCCTAAATCCAATGTGAAAAATTCATCCTATATCATATTTAAAGAGTTAGTAAACAAACTACTTATAAACTGTAATAGTATATATTTCTATAGTAAAATCTTCTCAACTTGGACAAAAAAATGCATACCCTTTGTTGGTTGCCCCATTGCATGTTTGGCTGAATATCAATCATTCGTTCTGGTACATCAAGACTTGAATATGTAGGTGCAATTTGTTCCTGTTACCCAAATCACAATACATTATGAAATGGAAGTCAAATTATTAAAAAATTATCTTCTATGATACAAATAATTCTTACACTTGGATGTATATTGTTTTGTGCACTGCAGTGATTGCCATAATTTGGTGGTCCCGAGACATTATTTCGCTACATCACACATGATACGTGTACGATAAAAAATAAAATATAATTGACAATAAAAGCATGTTAAACTATCATAAATTCATAACTTACTTTTTTGCCGTTTTTCCTAATGTTCCTCTCTGATGAAGATTGAAGTCTATTTTTCTTTGGCCGACCTGGTCGCTTCGCTTTCACAGGATCACGAATCTTCATACACCCCGTAAACTTTTGTAGTGCAGCATCAGAAATCACATTTGTCTCAACATCTCCACAAGCATTACCATTGTTACAATAATTGTCATTTATCTTTTGAACTTTCTTCAACAACTCTTATAATCCTTCTAAAACAATATTGTAGCTCACTTCAGATATTACCCCTTCATCCAAAATTTGAAGTGCTTGTGGATATAAAACATCATAACGCTGCACTGGGCTAATAGCTTGCACATTCTTTGAGCATTGATTTGAAACATATCGGCGCTTGAAGTCTTTTCTCCATCGTAAGAGAATGTATTGAGATAGAATCTCATCCACATGCTCGTTAAGAACACATAATGAGTGTTTACATAAAATACCTTTATGCTCAAACAAGTTGCAAATACACCGAACTTCCACTTCAATTGTATTAAACAAAACTTCATAAACTTTAGGCTCCAACATCTTGCCATTCTTACCAATAGCACGCTCTTTCACAGCAAATGTTATGATTGGTCCATTAACCTTGACTACTGATTTTGAACAACACACCATACCACAAATTTCGTCTTGAAATTTTATAAACATTTCTCTTGTATATATTTTAGCGATTTGAACTTCAAAGTAACAACGTGTCTTTAAAATGGGATTGGTATACAATGACTCGAAATCTGCCTGGGCTTCTTTCTCATACTTGTCACGAAGAGCTGAATCGTACTGATCAACAAACTCCTTCAAAGAAGTCTTTGCATGCACATAGCCATCAAAAAAGGAATTCATACTCTCACTTCATTGAGTAGTAGACATTTCTGCAAAAAATGTGTCCTTCAAAAATACGGGAACCCATTGTCGTTGAACTTCATATAATGTTGTGAGCCATTCATTATGCTCAAGGCTATATTGTTTGATCATACTTTCCCATGCCATTTCAAAATCTGTGATTCTCAGTGACTCATAAACAACACTTTTCATTGCCTTTTTAACTTCTTTATATTCCCTTAATCTTCCCAATTTGTCTGAAATTTTTTTCATAATATGCCACAAACATAGCCGATGACGAGCTTTTGGAAAAACCTCAGCAATTGCTCTTTGCATGGCCTTACACTGATAAGTAATAATGGCATTGGGAGGGCGACCTGACATAGCAATTAGCCACGCTTTAAACATCCAGATGAATGATTCGATTGTTTCGTCTGCAAGTAAACCACAACCTAATAATACAGATTGACCATGGTGGTTTACTCCAACAAATGGAGCAAATGACATGTCATATCTGTTTGTCAAGTATGTAGTGTCGAACGTGACTACATTGCCGGAGTAACTATATGCAGCCCTAGACCTGGCATCGGCCCAGAATACATTCCGCAAATGTCCTTCATTGTCGAGATCCATTAAATAAAAGAAGTTAGAATTCCTTTGTTGCATGCGAGTAAAATAAATATGCATTGCCTCTGCATCTCCTTCTGCGAGCTTCAGCCTCTTATAAACACCAACATAATTTCTAACATCTCTCTCCCCAAATTGCAAGTTCTCATGCCCCCCCGCTTCCACAACAAGGCAATGAAAAGACTTATTGAGTCGTATTCCTGAGTCACAATTCAATTCCAATTTTCTCTTAGTTCCAGAATCAATGCGCCTATGTGACCTACATCGCCGTGCTTGTGAAGGAGTAACCGCATGATTGTGATCTAAGTCAACCCCAATCACTTCCCATTTCTTAGATTCTATTAGTTTGATCCTCATGTACGCCCCACAACCTGTTTTTCTAGTCGGTCTTCTATAAAGGGCATTTTTTTTTCATCTTTCGAACCCTACCTACAACACACAAACAAGCCATGGTACTTTTCTTTAGTTTTCTTCCTGTTCCAAGAGGACTTGATTTTAGTGCCAAATCCCACACCCAAAGCATAGCGATTGTAAAATTCTCTAGCATCTTCATAAGAACGGAATTTCATTCCCATAGCAGGTGTTAGATCCTTGTTCTCTCTCAATGGACTTCACATTAAATGAACATCTTCCATATCCTGAAATGACACACATATAAATATCAATAACTTGTAATGATAAACATTGAAATAGTTATAATCACAACACTATTAGAGATGTATGTGGTAGACAAGATAAATCTCTCTAATGAAGCTAGCATAACTATCTACATAGGTAGCCCATGATCCTACATTTTTGATTAGTTGCATCATGAGCAATCACCAGTTTAACAAAATTTGAGCGTCTGACTAATTGTTTGATCTTGTGTAATCATCAGTTAAAAAAAATCTGATTGACACACTATGTTGGTTCATTCTACTAATGTGGATTATGCATGTATGCAGTTTGGGCATTACAGGAACATCCAACAAATTGCCGATCCAGCTAAAAGAGAAAGGCAGAGGTACTTCCTTTTTATTCATTTATCAGTTTTCTCATCTGTCCACTATTTTCTATTGTTCAAGATTCTTTCTTTTTTTAAAAAAAAAAAAATTATTTATTCTTGGGTATATTTTTGTTATGCTGAATTTTGATTTTTCAGGATTTTTTTTCATGCGCGATTCCTTTCTCTTGGATGTCGTGTACTTATGTCATCTGGGTTTGATTAAGATTCATTTTTGCAAGCTGTTTTCGGATTCGAATGAGTAGTCTTTGAGTTTCTTTGTTTTTTTTGTTGGCTGCAATGAAATTGTTGGAGCCTTTCTTGCTTTTATTTTCAGAGAATTAAGGTGAGATCAATCATGTCTTATAATTTTTTTTGGGAGGGAAATGATGATCATGTTCTCTGTGAGTAATTAAGTTCATTGCTCAATTTTGATTCATATCATTTGTTTTTTCTATGCATTAGAGATTTAATAGGTAATTTTGTCAACATATCACATTCACCTAGAACCCATAGTTTGCTCCATGTTTGTTTGAAATGGGTTGATTGTTAGAGCTAAACCTGGAAAGCTAAACTGGACATTTTCAACAAGTAGTTCGTTCAATGTAAGATGCACAACATTTTAGGAACTTTAGATAAATGGTTAATTAAAAGTTACTGGGGCAAGATTATGGTCATTTGTATTCTCTTTTACTTCTAATCTTTTTATTCTTTATTTTCTTTGCATGAATGCAATCTGCTTTACTAACAAGAGGAAACTATAAATGATTATAGAAGGGGTCATAGGATAGCCTTGAAGCATTTACTAACAAGAGGAAACTATAGTATATGAGTTTTTTCTTTAATTATACAGTGAAACTCTTTGAAGCATTTAACCAAACAACTTAGATACAAAGAAGGGATAGTAACTTTCAAGCCTTAACTGCATTTCAGTCGCACCAAAAGAGGGCTGGAAGAAGAAGATGGAATGTAGGAGGAAAAAATAAGAACAAAGAAGAAGCTTACCGGTGGTGGCGGAAGCAGGCAATGAGAGGAGGCAGACATGATAATTGCAGACTTGCAGTCGCCACGTGAGAGAGACAAAATGGGAGTTACAGGGGTTTGAGAGGAAACCCCCTGTTCTACCAACCTTCTTTTCTTCCGACTCTTCATCTCCCACATGATCCCGCACGAGAGCATAACTGGCTACATAGGTAGCCCATTTTCGGGAACCAAGTGGCCCAATGGAGAATGCCCTTCAGTTTCCTACCATACCCGTGGGTACGCTGATCGGTACTCAAAAATTAAATATTTTGAAAGTGATGGAGGCGGAGAGTTCTGTAATAAACAATTTTCCACACTCTTGCAAGGCCTTGGGATCATTCATCGTATTTCTTGCCCTCATACTCTTGAACAGAATGGAGTTGCCGAAAGAAAACATTGCCATATTGTAGAAATAGGGAATGCCCTTCTACATCATTGTCATCTTCCCAAAGGTTTTTGGACTGAAGCATTTTTACATGCTGTTTACCTCATTAACCGGTTGCCCAACTCTGCTTTACATGGTCTAATCCCCTATGCTCGCTTGTTTGGACATTCACCGAATTACAAACTACTCTGCACTTTTGGTTGTGAATGTTTCACGCATTTAGGGCCTTATCGCTCGGATAAGCTCAGCTCAAAGTCTGCTCGTTGCCTTTTCCTTGGATTTAGTCCCTTACACATGCCTTGATCCTTCTAATGGCAAGATCTATATATCTCGGCATGTTATTTTTAATGAGAATTCATTTCCTTTTGTTGATCTCTACAGGAAAAGTCAAGGTGAACCATCTTTGCCCACTGTTGCTATCCTACAGGCTCCAACAATCAGTCCCTACCATACACGTACCCACAGCTACTCATGACATTGCTGCCCCATCTTCTCTGCATTAACCACTAGCAGCCATCCCTGTTGTTGCTGCCCCTTCCGGATTGGGTGTCTCCTCTCCACCAGCATTCATACATGGTGATGATGCTGACCGCATGGATCACCCATCACCAATTTCTGCTCCAGCACCTTCCTCACCAACTTCTGCTCCTGCACCAATTTCTGCTACAGCACCTGTAACGGGTAAAATTCGTAAACCAGCTCAGCGTTGTGGGCCAAGCTCGTTTTTGTCGTTTTTGTTCACGAAAGTGACACGTGTTCACGAGTTGGGGTCACGTGCTTAAAATATCGGGGTCACACGTTGTCCGATGCACAACGATCCCATTGTGCGCATTACGACGTCTTTGTTTTCTTGCAGAACAACGTTTCCGTTGTGACTTTGATGACGTACTCGTTGTCTAAAGCACAACGTGAACGTTGTGCTCTTGACAACGTCGTTGTCGTTGCGCGAACAACGAGACCGTTGTCTCACCGACAACGAGGTCGTGCTGTGTTTTGAGGCATCTACGCCGTAACCGAGCTTGGGTCAACAACGAGATCGACTCGTAGGAGGAAGTGATCAGGAGGCGATCCATAATTCCGACAAGTGTGCCGAACTCGCCGTTTCGTGCCGAAAGAACTGTCTTGGCATTTAATGCTGGTCACTTCTGCGTACCGTCCGATCCCGTCTGATTGGACTTAGAGGAGGCTCTCACGTGTAATGCAACCGACGGCAGATATATCTCAGATATTTGGCAATGAGTGCTAAGACACGTGGTATGGACACCTATGGCCCTCCATGGTCATCGATGGCCATACCAACCTTGCCCTATAAAAACCCCGTGATTTTTAGTGCACAGGACACTTGTTCATGAACCCAGATCCGAGAAGACGTGTTCAGTGCTTTCAGTGTCTTGCGTATTTTTCAGTGATTGTTCTTGCGTTTACTATTCATCATCTTCTACCCCTATTGACTTTACCATCGGAGTACAGGTCAGGGTGCCACACCCTCCGCTCCAACCTTCTACCAGTAAACCAGAACGTGGAAGAAGCTGCTGCTGACGAGTGCTCCTCCGGTACTTTTCCCCTCACAAAATTGGCGCCGTCTGTGGGAAATAATAAACGGACCCCCCTTTTTTGCTCTCTGCGATCATGGCTGATCAGTCAGAAGTATTCGGGCATGAAGATCAAGCCCCTCATTCCACTTCTTTCATACCCTCTATCGTGCACATTCCTGGAGCCAGTCCTCCGTCTGGACAACCAGAAAGGACCGTACCTTCCCCTGCTGAACTCTCTGTTTCAGATCGCGTCTTTGCAATGCTGCAACTGCAGCAGTCTGTTCTGGATCAAATCACCAGGCAGCAACAGTTGATGCAAGCGAGGCTGGAGGCGTTCGAGCATAGCAGGCTCGAGGTGGAGGAGGTGCCACTGCAGAGGCCTTCCTTGAGACGTCAGTTTGACTTCTCTTCTTCTCCTTCTGCCCCGGAGAACCGTGAGACCAGGTTTGTGCTTCTTCCTACCGAGGGGGATGTAAGGCAGCCTCCGGTTCGGGCAGAGCAGAACATCCCTTCGGATCGTGTGGATTTCAGAGAAGGAGCAGGTAGAGAGGACCTGAGAGTGGGTACCGGAGGTGCAGACACCCAGAAGACTTGGGTAACAGCCAAGGAGGTGGAGGCTTTAATCGGTGCTCGCGTTAAGAGCATGAAGGGAGGGGTTCCTGACCACTTTGCTCAGTCAGCAAAAGAGAACGTTGAGAACTCTCCTTTCACGGATGCTATCAACCAGTCTTATACTTCTTCCAAGTTCATAACTCCGACCTTCTCCATGTATACTGGAAAGACAGATCAGGAGGAACATTTGTTTGACTTCAAGCATGCGATGGCTATTCGCAACCCAGATGATGATCTTTATTGTAAGGCTTTCCCTAACAGCCTGTCGGGAGCAGCATCGAAGTGGTTTCGGAACCTACCTCCTGGCTCCATCAGCAACTTCTCGGAGCTCAGGTCGGCCTTTATTGATCGCTTCATCATCAATAAGAAGAAGAAGGCAGGTGCAGATACTCTCTTCTCTTTGAGGATGAAGCCGGCCGAATCCTTGAAGGACTTCATTTCGCGTTTCACCGATGAAGTCCACGATATTGACAAGGTTGACGAAGCAAGCTGCATCGCCGCTTTCAAGAATGCTATCCCCAAGCATTCTGAGCTCTACAAGTCCTTAGCTCTTGACTATCCTGTCAAGATGGACGAGTTGATGGTACGTGCCACCAAGTACGGGAGGTACGAGGAGGACGTATCCGTTGTGTCAGCACCAAAGCCCAGGGTGAGAGCGGTGGATGTCGTGGAGAGGGCACACCGATCATCGAAGAGGAAGGAGAAGAAGCAGCAGCACGAGTCTTCATCATCTGAGGACTCGCCACCGAGGAAGCGGAAAGAGAAAGTTGTGTATGTGACCCAGCGGGATCAGCCGGATCGGCGCCCGCTGGAGAGAAATTTTCACCAACATCAGAGCAGGACGGAGAGGCGTCCTAACGACCAGCAGGCGAGGCAGCAGTATCAGCCACGCCAAGTGCAGCCTTAAGTACAGCACGAGAGAGGCGTACAGCCTAGTGAGAGGCGATCTTTTGCAGATCAGGCACCGCGCATCAATTTCACAGTCAGCCCGGCGACCATTATGAGGTCAATGGAGGATCAGCCATATTTTGAGTGGCCGGCGAGGGCGGTGCCGGATATCACATCGGGACCACGGGTGCATGAGTACTGTCATTATCACAAGTGCCGTGGTCACCTTACCAACCGATGCCGTATTCTGAGGGAATACTTAGAGAGGCTTGTTCAGGAGGGGTACTTGGGAGAGTATCTCGCTCCTGACAACGGCGGTGCGGAGCGTACCAGGGAGCCGATGTCCCAATCTCGTGGAAGAGAACCCGCCAACAATCCCAGTACCAGTGGAGGAGCTTCTTTGGGCACGATCAATGTCATTTGCCGCGTGCAAACGCCTGAAGCTGATGTGGAGAGGAACTTCAGGGCGAAGGCCAGAAAGCTGTCTCACGAGGCCGCAGTGTGCCAGGTGCAAGTGCCTAGCAGGAGCATTGAGCAGGCACTCACCTTCGCTGATCGTGATCTGGCAGGAGTGATCCAACCTCACTATGATGCTCTTGTTCTCACCATGAGAATAGGAGACTTCGACATCAAGAGGGTGCTCGTGGATTCGGGGAGTGGAGCGGACATTTTGTACCTTCATGCTTTCACTCAGATGAAGCTGGATCCTTCCGTCCTCATCCCTGCTCAGACTCCCTTGTATGGATTTGATGGCAGCTCGATGAAGCCTGTAGGCGACGTTGTCTTGCCCGTTGTGGCTGGACCCGTTGTCCTCCAGACCAGGTTTTCTGTTCTGGATACGCCATCACCATAAAATGCCATCTTGGGTCGCTGGTGGACCCATGAGATGAAGGCTGTCCCGTCCTCGTACTACCAGGTGTTGAAGTATCCAACGCAGGACGGGCCTCGGGAGATCCGAGGTGATCAGTTGGCTTCGCAGAAGTGCGATTTTCCAGCTTCCGTTGTGCCTTCGTAGCAGTTACAGGTCGTTCCCATTGAGGAAGAGAGCTCGGAGGCATCGTTGTGCAGACCTTCCGTTGAGCCCACGAAAGCCGTCAATTTGGGAACGGAAGAAGAGCCAAAGGTGTTGCAGGTCGGGACGAGCTTGACAACGGAGGAGGAGCTCGAGTTGCTGTGTTTTCTTAGGCAGAATCTTGATGTCTTTGCATGGTCTCACAAAGACATGACTGGCATCGATCCGGGTGTTATCTGCCACCACCTCAATGCTGATCCTGCCATCCCTCCAGTGAAGCAGAAACCTCGGAGGCTTGCTCCAGCTTATCATGATGCAGTGAATGAGGAGATTGACAAGCTGATCCAGTTCGGGTTCATTCAGGAGGTGCAGTATCCTGACTGGATAGCCAATGTTGTGGCGGTACCTAAGAAGAACGGGAAGGTGAGAGTCTGCATTGACTTTACTGGGGTCAACAAGGCGTGCCCCAAGGACTTTTTTCCCATGCCAAGGATAGACAGGCTCATCAATGCCACTGCCGGCCACGAGATGTTATCCTTCATGGATGGTTATTCGGGCTATAACCAGATCCTACTGGCGGAAGCAGATCGAGAGAAGACCACCTTCATAACAGAGCGAGGTTTGTTCTGTTATCGGGTGATGCCTTTTGGCTTGAAGAATGCAGGTGCCACCTATCAACGTCTGATGAATCTCATGTTCGGGTCACTCCTTGGCAAGACGGTTGAAGTGTACATCGACGATATCGTTGTGAAGAGTCGAGTACGAGGTGCTCTTGTGGCAGACCTTGCTGAACCTTTCTCTGTGCTGCGATCTTTCAATCTGAAGATCAACCCAGAGAAGTGCACCTTTGGAGTCACCTCGGGGAAATTTTTGGGTTATCTTGTGAGTCAGCGGGGGATTGAGGCTAATCCAGCTCAAATCCGTGCTTTACTGGACATGCCAGAGCCTAAGTCGAAGAAGGAGATCCAGAAGCTGACAGGCCGGATTGCTGCGCTCAACCGATTTATCTCCAAGTCATCCGATCGTTGCAAGCCTCTGTTCGAGCTGTTGAGGAAGGACTCCATTTTTGCGTGGACCCCAGAGTGTTCCCGAGCTTTCCTTACCTTGAAAGAGTATTTAGGGTCAGCTCCTATCCTCTCGGTGCCAGAGCCAGGTGAAATCTTATATCTCTATTTGTCTGTTTCAGAGCAAGCCCTTGGTTCCGTCCTGGTGAGGAGCTGTGATGGCGTGGAGAAGCCTGTCTACTTCATCAGCAAGACCTTTCTCAAAGCAGAGAGCAACTATAGCAAGCTCGAGAAGGTGTGTCTGGCTCTTGTCTTTTTTGCAGAGAAGCTTCGTCCGTACTTCCATGCTCATTCTGTCGTTGTCATCACAACGTATCCTTTGAAAGTCGTGCTGGGACGACCCGAGCTGGCAGGAAGGATGTCAAAGTGGGCGGTAGCTCTGAGTGAGTTCGATATCCAGTATCGAGCCAGGAGTTCAGAGAAGGGGCAAGCGATGGCGGGTTTTCTTTCTGATTTCCCTGTGGAAGAGGAGGCAGAGGACACGGTTGTTGATCTACGGGAGCTCCCAATTGAAGTTGACAACGAAGATGCCGTTGTGGAAGGGGCCGAGTCGTCGGAATGGAGCGGTTGGCTGTTATACGTAGACGGATCTTCCAATTTCAGTGGCTCAGGACTGGGCGTTGTGCTTGTAAGTCCGGATAACATCAAGGTGCAGAAAATGTCGCGTCTTGGGTTCACTGCCTCCAACAACGAAGCTGAGTACGAAGCCTTACTCCTTGGGTTGGAGAGCGCACGGGAGCTGCAGATCTCCACGTTGAGAGTGTTTTGTGATTCACAGCTCGTGGTGAATCAGGTGAATGGTGTTTATGAATGCAAGGACGATCGGATGAAGCAGTATGCTACTCTCGTTCGTTCGTTGTGTGAAACATTCACCGTTGTGGAGATTAGGCACACCCGGAGGGATGAGAACAGGCATGCTGATGCTTTGGCATATCTAGCTTCCATGGTGCAGGCTGGCGAGCCCAGGGCTATTCTGATGGAGTTTCAAGAGTATCCTTCAATAGCTCTTCAGGCACAGCGAGAAGTGTTCTTTGTCAATCCAGTCCCGAGCTGGATGACAGGGTTGGTGGCTTATCTGAAGGACGGAGTTCTCCCTATCAGTGTGAAGGAGTCAAGACGCATTCAGTTTAAGGCATCTCGTTATACCTTGATGCAAGGAGAATTGTTCAGGAAATCTTTTGGTGGTCCCTTGCTGAAGTGTGTTCATCCTGTAGACGTGGAGAAGATACTTGCTGAGCTACATGAAGGTATATGTGGCATTCATTCGGGCGGGAGAACCATTGCCCATCGAGCTCTGGGGCAAGGCTACTTTTGGCCTTATATGCAGGTCGATGCTCAGAAGTACGTGAAGAGGTGCAGCCAGTGCCAGCGGTTTGCTCGTTTGATTCATGCTCCAGCTCAAGAGCTCAGCACTGTATCTCAACCTTGGCCATTTGCGCGGTGGGGACTTGACATCGTGGGACCTTTCCCGAGGGCTCCAGGGAATCTGATCTTCCTTTTGGTGGCAACTGACTACTTCTCGCGGTGGATTGAAGCCGTTCCCCTTGCACGTATCAGAGAACAAGAGGTGAAGAAATTCTTGTGGGAGCACATCATCTGTAGATTTGGCATACCGCAGTCTATCGTTACTGACAACGGGAAGCAGTTCTCAGGACGGCTGATTGCCGACTTTTGCAGCGAGCTGAAGATCAAGCACGTCTTCTCTTCCCCTTATTATCCTCAAGGGAATGGATTGGCCGAGGCAGCCAACAAGAACATTCTCAATGCCTTGAAGAGAAGATTGGAAGATTCGAAGGGGAAATGGACCACCGAGCTGCACAACGTTTTGTGGGGGTACAGAACGACTCCAAGGAGTCCTACCAATGAAACTCCTTTCTCTCTAGCGTATGGCATGGAGGCTGTCATTCCTACAGAGATCAGTTTGCCTACAGTGCGTTCTTGGCACAGCAAGAAGAAGGATGGAGAGAAAGATCAGAACACAGTACTCATGGCTATTCATCTTGACCTGCTAGAAGAGAAGCGAGAAGATGCCAGCATTCAGATGAGGAGGTACCAGCAGCGATTGAGGAAAGCCTACAACAAGAAAGTACAACGGAGAGTGCTACAGGTCGGTGATCTCGTCCTCCGAAGAGTGTTCCAGAATACGAGAGAGCTTAACAGTGGCAAATTGGGACCAAACTGGGAAGGGCCCTATATCGTAGAACGATTGGGGAGTCCTGGAGTCTGCTACTTGAAAGACTTGCAAGGTAACCTCATCTCAAAATCTTGGAACATCATGAATCTGAGGCAATTCTTTCAATAGAATCTGAGATGTGCTGTTTACATGCATCGTTGTGCTTACAAGTTTTTTCAGTGATCTTACATAATCATAATGCTCATATTTCAACATGTGATTCGCTATATTATGTGCCTGCTCGTTGTGTGCTCGATCATTGTCTACACTGTTCACTATCTAGTTCATCAGTGCAATATTGTGAATGTTTTGCAAGTAATTCAAATAAAGTTTTTTGACCGAACGACGTACTCACAACGAACACGAGTGGCTTATATAAGGTTGTCATCTGAGCAAATCTAGTGGCTTAACCTAATGACATCCTCTGAGCATGTGTTTCGGAACTGAGTCACGTTGCGTTCGTCTCATGAATTTTATTTGTCAGATTGCATTCACAGCGAATTGCGCGAATGATGTGTCTGGATCAGTGCTTGCTCGCAATGCTTGTTCATAAGTAATTTTTCATAGTGCTTTGCTCGTAGTGAACGATCATAGTGCTTTGCTCGTAGTGAACGATCATAGTGCTTTGCTCGTAGTGAACGATCATAGTGCTTTGCCCATGGTGAACGATCATAGTGCTTTGCTCGTAGTGAACGATCATAGTGCTTTGCTCGTAGTGAACGATCATAGTGCTTTGCTCGTGGTGAACGATCATAGTGCTTTGCCCATGGTGAACGATCGTAGTGCTTTGCTCGCAGTGAACGATCGTAGTGCTTTATCCGTAGTGTTAACTCGTGGTGCTCTGATCGAAGTACTTAATCGAAGTGCTCTACTAGCAGTGCTTGTTCGTTGTGCTTTAATCGTAGCGCTCTACTCTTAGTGTTCTGCTCGTAGTATAATTACCACGAGTATTCAAACATTCACATAGCGAGGCATCGTATTAACTTCGATGCGTTGAACTGTGAAAAATCATTCAATTACTCATGATGTGTTCTTTCTTATTCTGTGTGCATGCGTTGTACTATGTTACGAGGTGAAAAGAAGTACAAACTTGGCAAAGAAGAGTGGTCCATTCATAATCAAAAACCTATTTCAGTGATAACCTCCCATAAAAAGAGAATTTACATCGACAAGAGAGAGAAGCAGAAGCATAGATAGGGGCAAGGGATCAGAGGAGCAGGAGATCGGAGGGGCAGCAGGTCAGACGAGCTCAAGGTCAGGCTCTATTGCCGTTGCAGCAGGCGCAGGAGTAGAGGCTTCAGCAATGGCTTCAGCAATAGGGGCTTCCACCGGAGTAATTTCATCGGCAGCAGGAGGAAGCTCTGGAGCAGCAGGCTCGGAGTATGGCTCGGTAGGGAGGAGTGCAGGACCTTCAAGAAAGTGAGGCAACTCGACGCCTTGTACCTCGGGCTCGTTGTCGAGCTCGATCAGTTCCTTGCTAGGGAGCTCGGAGAACATGGTGGCGTCCTCTTCGTTGTCTTCCTTCAGGCGGCCTTGCTGGCGAAGCGAGTCGAGAACCTCTTTCTCGGTCTCAGCACGATCTTCATCCAAGAGCGTGTCCAGCTGAGACTGGTAGTGCTGCTGCAGTCTCAGGGTCACGGACCTCTCGGTGTCCTCCTGAATTTTCTTGGCCTCCTCGAGCTCCTCCGCCAGTGCCGACCTGGCTGCCTCAATTTCCTCCAGTTGTCTACCCAAAGCTTGGGAGACATGCTCCAGCTCACTGATGCGTACAACAGCATTCTCAGTCTCTTGCTTGGCCTTCCTTTCGGCCTCCTTTGCTGCTCGTGCCTCAGCTTCGGCCTTTTCCCTAACCTTGGTGGCAGTGCCTAGCCTTACTTCAGCACGAGTCGTTTCAGCCTTGGCTTGAGACAGATCGAAGTCTGCCTTGAGTCTCTCCTCGACAAGAGTCTTCTCCAGCGTCTCCGTCCTGTCTCTCCAGTAGTTGATCCCGTCTCGCAGCTGAGTGTATTTTTCCTGGCTGCGATCGCAGAGCTCTTGCACGAGCGCGTTCATCTGCAAAGAGATGTCTGGGCGTTAGCACAACAAGAAGTAGTATTTCAAAACAATTGAGGTAGAAGACGAGGGAAGGAGAAGCTTACTGTTGCCACGGACTGGCAGGCGGCGTAGGACAGGTCGGCTAGGTGGAGTTGGCCAACCTCAGCGATGTCCCGGGGAAGCCTCATCGCATGAGTTAGAGCTCGGGCAACCGTCCCCGAGCTCTTCGCCGATTCAATCACGGTCGGCACTCCGAACCGAGTGAAGTCGGGTGACCAGTCCGGAGCGGAGGTCGGCAGCATACTGGCCGGGAGACTTGTCGTGCCAGTTTCCGTCGCAGCCAAGGCAACGACAGCGGAGCTCGTAACGGCTGGGGCAGCAGCAGCTCGAGAAGGGGCTGGCGCTGAGCTAACCTCGGGCACTGCCGATGTCGCCTCGGCTCCTGGGCTTGTTGGAGGAGGAGCAGCAATGACCACGACCTCTTTTTCCAGGCGTTTGTCCGCCTTGGCCTTCTTCCTGGCCTCGTGCTCGACCGGGGCGGCCATCTTTCTCTTCGGGTCAGCAGGCGCTGTATCCTTGGAAGAATGGTTCTTCTTCTTCTTCGACAATGATGGCGGTGGAGGCGGCTGGACTGCAGGGCGTGCAGACCTAGGCTTCCAGCTTAGCGGTGGTAGGTTTGAGTCAGCCATTGCTTCTTCCTCTTCTTCGGGCAGGTGAGGAAACGGTGAAGGTACGAAGGGGGAGGCGCCCTGTTGCTGTTGTTGTGGTTGTTGTTGAGTAATTGCTGGGTTACTGGAGGAGGCCCGCGTGACGAGCTCGAGTGGTTTCCACCTAATGTATTCCCCGCCTCGAGCACGGCGGATACCAGTAAGAAGTTCTTGTTCTTCTGAGGTCAACTTCTTGTATGGAAATTTCTTTGGGTCCACTGCACACAAGAGAAAGCAAAATGAGTACAACGAGGAAGTTAGCAGGACGAGAAGATACAGCGTACAACGAGAACGTAGTCAGGACAATTGCGCACATCGGACAACGGATGACTAGTGGTATACCTGCTTCCACTCGGAAGACGTTGGGAACCGAGGAATTCTCTGCCTTCCAGCCGCTAGAGACAACGAATGGAGTGGCTTTCCATTTCCTTTCTCTGTCAAGGATGCCCGAGACGAGCTCTGGACAGTAGGGTTTCTTGTTCCACGAAAAATAGGAATACAGACCGTCGTCATTGCCTCGGCATCTGACGGCATGACAGAAGTGGAATGCCTAGCCTCTATGGGGTACCCGTCCTTGATGAATTTGATCATCATGGACATGTATTTGTGGAAGCCCGGGTGCATTTGCCCCGGTGCAAGTTGCAAGGTGGACAGAACTTCATCCAAGACAGGATGAAGAGGGAAGCAAAGGCCAGCCTCGAGCTGGGAGAGATAGACAACGGTACAGGCAGAGCGCCTGTCTATGATGGCATCATCTCGCATGAAATGGAGATTGACATTGGAAGGGAAGTCGAAACGTTCCCTATAACGGTTCAGATGCGCCAACTGGTACTGGCGCAGAACTGAGGATCTTTCAATGTAGGCACCGTGAGGTGCGCTACCTGTGCAACTGGCCTCGTCATCAGAAGGGCCTCTAACTCCCTCTATCCTAGCAGGTTCTACGGGGACATTGGCAGCCATGGTGGTAAGGAGAAATCGGAAAGAGAGACAAGAACAAAAGAGTATGCGCAGAGCAAAACCACACTGGGAACCGGAGAAGAGAGGAATGGAAAAACAGTAAGAGAGAAATGGAAAAACAGTAAGAAAGAATAAGAGATAGGGGTGAAGGGCGTACCGAACTGAAAAACTCAGAAAGATCGTTGAAGAGCTTGAGGAAGATGAACTTTCGGGCAAGAAGAAGATTCGACAGAGTAACAGTGCTTGATGAAACAGGGTGGGAGAGAGAGAGGATTCGATGGGATTTTATAGACGTCTCTGGCTTGCGAAAGTACACCACTACCCTTCATCTGAGGCGTACACCTGTATCGACGGAATGAAGAACAGTGGCAAGATCGTCCTTTCACCGAGTATTACAAACGTCAGGGTCATTAAAGCATTCTCGAAATTTAAATCGGTGATGATGACAGCCTGTCCGCATTGAAGAGACGCGACGGTTCGCACGCGTGACCAGCTGGCGTGAACGGTCGACCTTCTTAGTAAGCGTTTAGAGCACGCAACGTTTCGCCTTCCGGAGTGGTGCCAGGTATGATCCTTTTTGTTCGTTTATGACGCTTCGAACTACGTTCCAAGCATCATAAAGGGGCAAATTGTAACGGGTAAAATTCGTAAACCAGCTCAGCGTTGTGGGACGAGCTCGTTTTTGTCGTTTTTGTTCACGAAAGTGACACGTGTTCACGAGTTGGGGTCACGTGCTTAAAATATCGGGGTCACACGTTGTCCGATGCACAACGATCCCGTTGTGCGCATTACGACGTCTTTGTTTTCTTGCAGAACAACGTTTCCGTTGTGACTTTGACGACGTACTCGTTGTCTAAAGCACAACGTGAACGTTGTGCTCTTGACAACGTCGTTGTCGTTGCGCGAACAACGAGAACGTTGTCTCACCGACAACGAGGTCGTGCTGTGTTTTGAGGCATCTACGCCGTAACCGAGCTTGGGTCAACAACGAGATCGACTCGTAGGAGGAAGTGATCAGGAGGCGATCCATAATTCCGACAAGTGTGCCGAACTCGCCGTTTCGTGCCGAAAGCACTGTCTTGGCATTTAATGCTGGTCACTTCTGCGTACCGTCCGATCCCGTCCGATTGGACTTAGAGGAGGCTCTCACGTGTAATGCAACCGACGGCAGATATATCTCAGATATTTGGCAATGAGTGCTAAGACACGTGGTATGGACACCTATGGCCCTCCATGGTCATCGATGGCCATACCAACCTTGCCCTATAAAAACCCCGTGATTTTTAGTGCACAGGACACTTGTTCATGAACCCAGATCCGAGAAGACGTGTTCAGTGCTTTCAGTGTCTTGCGTATTTTTCAGTGATTGTTCTTGCGTTTACTATTCATCATCTTCTACCCCTACTGACTTTACCATCGGAGTACAGGTCAGGGTGCCACACCCTCCGCTCCAACCTTCTACCAGTAAACCAGAACGTGGAAGAAGCTGCTGCTGACGCGTGCTCCTCCGGTACTTTTCCCCTCACAGCACCTTTGTCTACCTCACTCGCTCAGCCGGCCACTAATCTTGTTGTCGATGTACCACCTCAGGCGTCCTCTACTGCCACCACACAGGTTGTGCATTCTATGATGACTCGAACACGTGATGGCACTATTCGACCTCATGCTTGGTACTCCACTCGACACCCCATTTCACTTGCACTATCCTGTCAATTATGTGCCAGTCCTGTTGAACCCACATGCTACTCTCAAGCTTCCAAGGATCCTCTTTGGTGTGTTGCCATGGCTGATGAGTTTAATGCGCTACTTAGCAATCAAACGTGGTCCGTAGTCCCTTTTCAACCTCACATGAACTTGGTTGGTTGTCGTTGGGTGTACAAAATCAAACGGTGAGCTGATGGTACTATTGAACGATATAAGGCATGCTTAGTGGCTAAGGGGTATAATCAATAAGATGGTGTTGATTATGATGAGAGTTTCAGTCCTGTTGTCAAAGCCACCACCATTCGGTTGGTTCTCTCTATTACTGTTGCTAAAGGTTGGAAGATGCGTCAACTTGATGTTAAGAATGCCTTTCTTCATGGCATCCTTAACGAGGAGGTCTATATGGCTCAACCACCTGCTTTCTCTTTCCTAGACTATCCTACTCATGTTTGCAAGCTCCATAAGGCCTTATATGGGCTCAAACAAGCTCCTCGAGTCTGGTTCCATAAATTCAGTACTTTTCTCTCTGAATTTGGTTTCAAGTACAGTTGTTCGGATTCTTCTATGTTTACTTATCATAGCACTCGTGGCACACTCATTCTCCTCCTCTATGTTGACGATATTATTCTCACCGGTGATAGTGATGATCTTCTTCTTTCCTTTATTCAACATCTTAAGTCCGCCTTCTCCATGACTGACCTTGGTGATCTCCACTTCTTTCTTGGCATGGAAGTTTCTTCGACTCCAGAAGGATTACGTAAGTATTGTCTCACACTCTTGGACCGGTTTGATATGTTGGGCGCCAAACCATGTGTCACTCCTGTTGCCATTGGTTCTAAGCTTTCCATTCATGATGGGGAGCTCCTTTCCAACCCCTCTCAATATTGCCAAATTGTTGGTGCCTTACAATACCTCACTCTTACTCGTCCAGACATCACTTATGCCGTTAACCAAACATGTCAATTCATGCATCGCCCGAATACTATACACTTTATTGCAGTCAAGTATCTAAAAGGGTCTCTTGATCTTGGTCTTCTCTTTCGTCCAAGCACTAGCTTTGACATCTCCGCCTATTCTGATGCGGATTGGGCTGGCTGCCCAGATGATAGGCGCTCTACGACTGGTTTCTGCATTTATTTAGGCCCTAATCTCATCTCATGGGGCACCAAGAAACAACCAACTGTCTCACGATCTAGTACTGAGGCAGAATATAGAGCCATTGCTACTGCCACTGCGGATATCTTATGGATTCGATATGTTCTTCGTAATATTGGTATTTTTCTACCTATCGCAACTCGCCTTCTTTGTGAAAATATTGGAGCTACCTACTTGGCTGCTAATCCTATTTCCATGCCCGAACAAAACACATCGAGATTGATTACCATTTTGTTTGGGAACGAGTTAGCAAGGGTGATTTACGCATCTCTTTTGTTCCTACTATAGATCAAATTGCCGATATCTTTACTAAAGGACTTCCCAGTACCAAGTTTCGCACCTTTTGTTCCAAACTAATGCTCGTTCCTTCATCAGTTTGAGGGGGACTATTAGCGTATATATCTCGTACCATATCTAGGAGATAGACTTTCCCCAGTATTTTGAAAACCTTCCTAATCTCTTGTAATCCCTTTTATGTATTCCTTTGTATACTCCCATAAGGATCTGTATCCAGCTGTAGAATCCTATGAGGAATGGATTGTAACTAGCTTAAATAGCAATACAGTATACGCTCAATTTTCAACTGAGCTTAAACCATTATAGAACTAACAACACCACTTGACTGGAATGTTTAATTATCTGATTGCCTTTGCAATCATTTGATGCACTCCTTCTATACATCATTGTGATGGATCACAAAACGTCGTCTCCAAATCCGCATGCTTGGAAAAATAACCTGAAGGATATTTAGTTGAATTACTGTGATGAGTAGATAACCCAATTGTGTCTAGTACATAGAACACTGCCATGTAACAAGGTCAAGAATGGTACTTCATGCACTATGTATTTACTGACCGTCCGCATCGCACACATGCAGAGATATCCGGAACAATCTAAGAGCTCCACTTGTGAAATTCCCCAAAACCATCCTATTCTAGTGACCCCAACCATCTGATAAATCAACTTAAAAATACCAGTAGTTACAATCACAGACCAGACTGATTTTTTGCAAGGAGTCTATATGGGGGCCATTGATTGAACCAGATGTTCTGATGTGAAAAGTGGATAGGGAACGAAAGATGAGGCTTCATTACCAGATATTCTCCCTGCATTTACTATAAATAAATGTGAAGTGAGAGAGAAAAAGAGTGAAGGTTCTCCACAAAACGGGGAAAGTACGGAATTAGGCTCGATTTTTTGAAAAATTACGGAAACCAGCTCCCTTTTGAGGGAGTTATTTTTTCCAGCCTCCACGCGTGTGTAGAGCTGAAGCGTGCGGGAGGGCTTGTTACAATGTCCAAAATACCCCTGTAAAAACTGAACAGTTGATATGGCTAACTCTCCCCATTCGATCGAATACCTTACTTACCCATTTCGAACTTACCCATTTCGAACGCAGAGGAAGAAGGAAGAGGAAGAACGAAGAGGAAGAAGGAAGAGGAAGAACGAAGAAGGAAGAAGAAGGAAATTTCGGTTAAGAGGTATGGATTGAAACCCTGATCAAAACAGATGAAAATTTCGGTCATGCTTTTGTTGATTTTTTCGCATTTCGAACTCATTATGGATTGAACTCGTTAGTTTAAGAGGAAGATAAACCCTAAGGAAATAAAACCGTAACGAAGATGAACCCTTAAACCCTGTAAGAAAAATCCCAAAAATCGGGAAATCGGTAAAGATTTACAGTCTCAAATTCGAGATAACAGTCTCGAATTCGAGATGGTTATCTCGAATTCGAGACTGTTATCTCGAATTTGAGATAACCATCTCGAATTCAGGACAACCATCTTGAATTCAGGATGGTTATCTCGAATTCGAGATAACAGTCTCGAATTCAGGCTCTTTTTTTTTTTTCAAAGTAATTCTTAAACTGTATTACTAATATTAAGGAAGCCACACCCTAAAACCCCTGTAGGAAAAATCCAACGGCTGAATTCGAGGTTACAGTCTCGGATTCGAGATGGTTATCTCGAATTCGAGATAACCATCTCGAATCCGAGACTGTAACCTCGAATTCAAGATAACCATCTCGAATCCGAGACTGTTATCTCGAATTCAGGACTGCTAATTTTTGAATTCCATCTTCCACTAATCAATTTTATTAATACTTGCAGAGTCAAGATGCCAAAAAACAGAGGAAAAGGGGATGACAAAGGCAAAGGGAAGGGGAAAGAGGTGGAAAAAGCCCAACCTTCTGTGAAATGTACCATGAAAGAATGGTTTGAAAAAATAAAGCCGCACTTGGAGGCCCATCCTGAGAGAAAGTCTTTATGGAAGCAGACTTGCTTTGGGCATCTTTATGATTTGCCCAGAAATCCCCAATGTGGTCAGGCATTGCACCACCTACTTCAGAGGCGTAGGGATGCACTTACTTTTGATTTAGCTGGTAGTGTTATGCGGTTTAGGTTGTTAGACTTCACCCTGATAATGGGTTTAAATGCTAGCATAGGTGTCCCTCCCGCCATAGTACCCGCCAATTCTCCTACCTCCCTAAAGGTTCGTAAGTTTGGTGAAGTACAACTTATAAAAAAATTGGACCTGCTTAGGGTGTTGGAGTCGTGTAACAATGATATGGACGCAATCAAGATTGCATTGGTCCTATATGTGAAGTTATTGATCATTGCAAAAGAGACACACTCGAACATCGAGATTGACTACTTGGATCTTGTAGAGGACCTCGATGCCTTTAACAAATACCCTTGGGGCACTGTAGGGTACTCGATATTTAAGAAGAGTATTAAAATGGCACATATAGATACCCCACAATACAACATTAACGGATGTTGTATTGCCTTTCAGGTATATTATATCCTTGATATAAGTTTAATTTGTAATTACACTCTTGTTTGTATTTTCATTTCAAATTGTAATGATGACAGGTTTGGATGTTTGAGTGCATTCCTGCACTTGAGAGATTATGTTCTCGCGGATCTCCGCCTACTACTGAGATTTTCCCTCGTGTTTTACGTTGGAAAGATACTACGTATAAAATCTACAAGACATTGGAAGAAAAGATATTTAATGTTGAAGAGGTACGAAAGTGAAAGTTAGTATTTAGTTATATATTTTTTGTTTGCTTAGTTTAACATAATTTTGTGTTCACAGCTTGAGGTTCTGAAGTTGAATGTCACTGATCGTGAGAAGGAGCAAGAAGTTGTTAGGGGTGTCCTTGCACGAATGGGATCTGAGGATGATGATGATGATGATGATGATGATGATGATGATGAGGCTGAGGATGAGGAGGAGGAGGATGGAGATGAGGAGGGTGGTGAGGAGGAGGATACTCTTGAGGGGGATGATGATGAGCAGGCTGAGGTGGAGGGAGGGAATGATGATGGTGATGATGACGAGGAGGAGGGTAGTCCCCCCCCGGTACATGAGCGAAGGTCAAAAACTGTAAGTAACAAAATTGAAACCCAAAATAAAGATGATTGTATCGAAACAGTTGTAAAATTTTATCCTGAAATCGAGATTACAGTCTCGGATTCGAGATTACAGCTTCGGATTCGAGATGGTTATCTCGAATTCGAGATAACCATCTCGAATCTGAGGCTGTAATCTCGAATTCATGACTGTAATCTGGACTTCTGGCCCATTTATTCCATATATTTAGATTTTATTGTGTCCTAATATCTAGCATTTTTTCAGGTACACGATGTACAAGCGAAATCACACCCATCTTTGTACAAGCGTCTGAAACGTTATTTTGGCCGACGGTTTGATGCCTTAGCCACGAAAATGGATTGCTTGGCTGACAGATTTGATAATTATGCATCAGAAATGAGGGCTATAAGAAAAAGGGAAAGAAAAAGAGATAGAGAAAGAGAAAGAAAAAGAAGAAGAAAAGAAAGAGAAAGACAAAGAGAAAGAGAATGCAGAAAGTATGCACCCCCTACTGAGGAAGAAAGAACTATCTTTTCAGGGGGGCAGGTGGGTGATGAGGGAAGGCCTACCTGTTCAGGGGGGGAGGTGGGTGATGAAATAAGGGCAACCTGTTCAGGGGGGGAGCTGGGGGATGAAGTAAGAACAGCCTGTTCAAGGGGGGAGGTGGGTGATGCTGAAATAACGGCTTTTGAAGGTGATGATGATGAAACCCTTACAAGAGTTGAGGGAAGGCCACTAAGAGCCACAATCATTTCGAAGCATCTCCGCTCCCCTTACTTGAATACTAGAGTGAAGAAAAAAATGACCGAGGGCATGACCGCTAAAGACCCAATGAGGGAAGCTACGACAGCTGAAAAAAAGGCCCTACGAACCTTTTTGAATACGGAGGCAGATTCGAATAATTTTAGGTAATTTTTCTAATTTTGAATTCAAAAGTAGATGCATAAATTATCATATTTCTCTACTTTAGAAAGTTTTTGAAATGTAGGCAGACGATATATAACGTTAGAATAACTCCGGAGATGCTCGCTGTTGTGTCAACTAGCAAAAGCTTGATCGATTCCACGGTAACACTCTTCCCATCTTTAATTTAATGTTGTGTATCTCTTTTGTAATTCTAATAATCTAACACTAATCCTTTTATATATATTGCATATTGACGTATGGATGGAGCTGTTGGCACAACGTCGTGAGAGACATCCCGCTCTTTACACTCAGTCCTGTGTCTTTGGACCTACTTGGTTCATGGAAAGGTCTCTTCTTATTATTTCATTACCGGTAACTCAATCTTTAAGGCATTCTAATGATTTAGTGTCTTCACAGGAATTTCTACTTCAAGAAGCAGACGTGTGCAGATTATATATGAATGCAAACGACTCTGTGACACGAGTGATGTTAAAGGACCAAATAAACCCTAACCTTAGACCCATTGTTGAGGGGTCAAGTGGGCGACCAGCCATGTGGTCGGCTGAGAGAGTGTACCTCCCGTTTCTCCATGGCCAGCACTGGGTGTTAGCGGTATTGGAACCCCCGAGAAACCAAGTCCTAATTCTGGACTCATACTTCACCGATGTCATAGACATGTATGCATCAGAACTATGTACCATCAAAGAATGCATCCCCGCCTTCTTCCATATGTTTGGCGACGTGGAGGCTCTAGGCAAGGACTGGGTGGTACGGGAGGTCACCCACTTACCAAAACAGAGAAATACGTAAGTCTATATGAAAATAAGCAATTTATTTATAATTTAGCTCACTTTTTTTTCCTATACTATAAATACTAATGAAATGTGTTGTTTGTGTATCAGGCGCGATTGTGGAATATTCCTGATGAAATATGTTGATTTCTTATGTGCTGATTTGGAGATTCAGTTTGAGCAGGTATTATTCCTTATTTTTCTCTAACTTACTATTTATGCTCTTGAAGGTTTTTTATTTATTTGACTCACTATTTATGCTCATCGTATTTTAAATTTGTAGGTTGATGTTTTGAAGTTCCGGAAGCGGATAGCCTGCGAGATAATGGATGGGGTTACCAATCCTTAGGGGACATGGTCAAGGGGTGGGAGTGTCTTATGTGTACTTTATGTCAAGGGGGGCTCACTATTTGGATGTACTAATTTTTTTATGAAAGGATGTTTAAGTTTTCAAACCTGGCATGGATGTATGTATTGGATTTGTAATGGATTTATTATGGATGTAAAGGATTCCCTCAAGGTAGCTAATTAACTGTTCATTTACAGTGAATGTCCCGAATTCAGATTTCCAAATCATCTCGAATTGGAAATGGTTATCTCGAATTCGAGATAACCATCTCGAATTCGAGACTGTTGCTTTCATTATTTTTCATTCTGTTCCAGATTATACAGGTCCAGGTCCTAAATTCGAGATAACCATCTCGAAATCATCCAAATCATCTCGAATTGGAAATGGTTATCTCGAATTCGAGATGGTTATCTCGAATTCGAAATAACCATCTCGAATTCGAGACTGTTGCTTTCATTATTTTTCATTCTGTTCCAGATTATGCAGGTCCAGGTCCTAAATTCGAGATAACCATCTCGAAATCATCCAAATCATCTCGAATTGGAAATGGTTATCTCGAATTCGAGATAACCATCTCGAATTCGAGACTGTTGCTTTCATTATTTTTCATTCTGTTCCAGATTATACAGGTCCAGATCCTGAATTCGAGATAACCATCTTGAAATCATCCAAATCATCTCGAATTCTAGACGGTTATCTCGAATTCAGGCTCCAGTTCCAGATTACAGGTTCTGTCTTGAGACTGTTGTTTCCATTTGTCTCCCTTTATATACCACTGAAGTACATGGATGGATGAATTTTAACAATATTCGAATATACAAAATCAAGAATTCGATACAAAAACACTTTGAATTGTTATTATGAAATGATCATACTTGTGGGATTACATTAGTGCATGTTTGTCTATTATGACCACTTTGTTTGCATCTACCACATCTTACAGTAGGCCTTTCTTCACCTTGTGAAGGAATTCTGTTCTTCTTCGGTCTCCCCGTGCTCCTTTTTTGTATAGGGGGTTTCATCCGCTTGGTCTCGGCTATTACTTCATCTGGGAGATTCCAATGCTTTTTGTCATGTACCGGATATATTGACTCTTCATAGGTGACTCGATACATATCAGATGTATAGTAGGGAGAAAAGTACGCATACGGATCATGTCGATACTTATTACAGGCAGCCAAAACATGTATACAAGGCAACCCCTGTATATCAAATTTCCTACAGGTGCAAGTACGTTCAAGAAGCTTCACTGTAGCGTTAAATTCTCCCCTCACATAATACTCATATCGAACGATTCCATCACATTCCAAATAATGTGCTTTAGAAAGTCTCCTCTGTAGTTTACCCTCAGCCCATGTTGTTAGGCTTCCATTCATTTCCATCGCTTTGTTTCATCGGTTAAAGAACATTCGTTGGATCTTAAGACGCGCATCCTCTAAAAGCATTGTAACTGGATATTCTCTCGCTTCCTTCAGCAAACTATTGATCGATTCAGCTATATTAGTAGTTACAATGTTATACCTTAGCCCAGGAAAGTATGCAGATACCCTTTAGATGCGTCCCGTCAACGGCTAATACTCTTCGTAAACTGAGCTGAAAACTTCTTATACAAGGTCCAAGAGCCACGAAACACCTTTCAAATGCACCAGTATCTGGGTCACTCAATACTGCAGTTACTGTTCCCGGGTTGGTCCTACGTAACTCGTACAAATAAGCGGGGAGGTCAGTGTACGAATCGTCGTATGATCCTCTAACATGTTCTATTGCAATCTCTCTAGATCTCCACGCTTTCCGGTAACTCATTTGCACTCCATAATGTTTCCAAACATCATGAATAATCTCTTTGGGCCTAGATGCCCACGTGACCCTCGATTCGTCCCACGACCATGTCACTAATAACCAAACTAGATGCTTGTCGATGATCGGGCCCCAGTTATGAGAAACCCACAGGAGTGATGTGAATTATAAGACTTTATCTTGAAGACACCCGACTCATTCACCCTTGATGCCGTAGCCTCCAAGTACAATTACCCCAAGGCACTTAACTACAAACTTTGATTTATTCGAATCCACAACCCTGTATTGGAAGTTTTTTATCATTGCATACTTTGCCAACACATTCTGTAGGCACCTCTTATCCTTAAACATTTGCCCAAGTGAAATATCATCCGTATTGTCGAGTGCAGCCGCAAACCCTGAAGGATCGAAATTGACATAGTCATCATTCTCAATCACATTTGATGAAGGGCCTTGACTGACTTGCCGAAAGCAGACCTAGATGAGCTACGGATATTTGCACGGATAGGACCCTCATCACATCGTGTTCTGACAACATCTTCATCTACCTCTACTGAATAATCATCATCAGCATCATCTTCTTCATCATCATCATCATCATCTTCAGCACATTCACCAACATTAGCACATTCATTATCTTGAACACCACATCTTCACTATGGTAGTTGTCGCCCCTGCTGGTATCACCATAATCTACATATGTGTTAGGCACAAAACAAGTATATTGAGTTGGCCTGTTGTCAAGTCTTCAAAGGGCCAAGGCACGGTTGGGAGGACAGGGTCGGGAACATAGACCGTAGAAGGCTGAAGGGACATGACAAGTATCACCCTCATTCGCATGGGGAATGGCAGTCTCATGATCAGGAAAACCTTCGTAACTCAAAGAGGGTGGACCACACTGTTGTACTCCCTTTGCAACTTCAGTTACTATATTGGCAAAAGTACATTATGAGTTTGTGCTCGCTCACATTCTGAAATAACTACCCACAAGTCTTCATCATCTTCAATATCAGGTAGGAGGAATTGTCGGGTGTGTAGGGAACATAGACCTCAGTCTAATCTCAGTTTCTTCCCACCGGGATTTAGTCAAATCGATAAAATCTGCTTAAAGTTGCTCATGTCTCATTCCACTATACAAACTGTATCAATTTCGATTTTCCCCACCCTCAGATACGTGGACCTGTCAGGAGAATCTTCCATTCTCCGTCATACACAACAAATCACTGAAACATTCATTATTCTGCAACATCAAGAAAAAACAAGGCAAAAAACTCAACAATGTCAATGCTTTACAATACCGACTCACAATGAAAGCAGGGGTTAAAATTTTAATACTTTTTTTGAATTAGGTGTATAATATAAATCAAAATTAATTTTAAACATATTAATTATTGTCATATAGTATAATTTTTTATATGACACATCATTTTACAAAAAAAACCTTATTTAAACTTTAACATTATAATTTTTTTTTAGATTATATACAAACCAAAATTTTTTTTATAATTTATAAGTTAACACTTAAAATTTTTGTATAAAAGCTTACGTCCCCAATTTTAAATTTTTGTACTAAATAGTATATATGTTTTTATTTTAGGCTAAAATTAAAGCCTAAGCCCATTTTTAAAAAAAGTGAAACTAACATTACCCTTGTTAGGTTAAAATTCTCAAAAGTGAAGTATGTTATTGAGAGTGAAATTAGAATTACCCTTATTAGGTTAAAATAATTTAAAATGGAAGCATTTAGATGTTTAAAAAAATTAAGTGACATTAGCATTACCCTTTAGGTTTAAAGAGACAAAGTAACTTTAGCATTACCCTTTTAGGGTTTAAAATCTTCCTCAACTAAACTTACGGGTTTTTTTGTCAAGGTAACAATACCACAATAAAGCTACAGGCAAACTTACGGGTTTGGGGAGAAAAAAAAAAAACAGGAGCTCTGCTCCGAATGGAAGAGGGAAGAGGGGAAGAGGGAAGAGAGGAGCATGACGGCGACGACGACGACGGCGATGGCACAGGTATGTACCCACATGCCACGGCCACAACCCTTCTTCCTTCTTTCTTCTCTACCCAAAACCCTTTTTTTTTTCTCCTAAATCAAAATCTCAGATTCTCAAAGATTTCTCTTTGTTTCTTTTGATGGATGCCTGCAAATCTGCAAAAAAAATGGGAGATTTTTTTTAAAAAAACTTTGATTCACAGATCTGGTCTTTTTCGGTGGGTTATTGGCGATATTTCTTCGATATTGCCGATATATCGTCGATAACCCACGATATCATGTAATTTTTTTTTGAAACCGTATAGATGTATCGGAAGGCACCGATACCGAAAAATATCCGCGATATATCGCCGATATTGTCGATATTTAGAACCTTGGTGGTCTTTAGTTGGGCTATTATAGTATTTTTTTTTTTTGATCGATAAAGAATTTTATTAAAAAGAAAAACAAACAAACAGGAGCTAAACAACACAACAAAAGAGTTTACAAGGAAATAAACTCAAAGAAAGAAGACCAAGTGAAGCCAACACTCCTGCCCAACGGCTCTCCCAACAGAAAACATCAACCTAGAACCCCCCTCAACTCTTCCCTATCCTTCAATAGCCCTGCCCATTCCAATACAACCAAACGAACCCTAGCACAAATCCGAGATGGGGCCGCCGAAGCTCCCTCGAACACTCTAAGATTCCGCTCCCTCCACACCATCCAAGCAATAGCGCCCGGCAACACCGCCCAAATAACCTCCATCACCTCATCTGCACTGATCCTACCCCAACTAACTAGGAAGCTAAAGAAGGATGCTGGAAACACCCACTCTACTCCCAAACGAGAAAGAAAAAATCCCCAAACGCTAGCCACTATGGGACAATGGAGGAGCAAATGATCCACTGTCTCCTCCGATTGAAGACAAAGGAAGCATCTATTTGGCAAACTCCACCCTCGATGCTTCAGATTATCACACGTAAGAATTTTGTCCAAAGCGGCATTCCAAAGAAAAAACGACACTTTGGGCTATTATAGTATTCTTCTTTAATAGTTAAGATTAGCCAGAAGCATTAACTTCAATCAAATTGTAATAGGTGGCAACCTTATTTGTTGAAAGAATAAAGGATTTGGAAAATTTTCCATTTGTTGAAGAAGTTCAGGACTTCGTATAAACATCTTGTTGTGCCAAGATCGGCTAATGATGTGGCAGACTCTAGCAAAGAAGATGAGTCCTGTAGGGAGTCTTAGTACAATAGTGTGAGACTTTGAGCCTTCCATTTTCGTTTCATTTTTGTACTTCTTATCATAGTGACAAAGTCGGTGTTTGGGAATAATTCGGCAGGGATCAAGTTCGGAAAAATCAGGAAAAAATATGGGAAAAGTAAATTAATAATTATAAAAATATACAGAACAATTTAATTAAAATATATACAAAATAAGTAATGTTTTTGAATAATTCTAGAATAATTCAGGAAATTCGGGAATAATTCGGAAAGTTCGGGAATAATTTGTAAAAACACGCAAAATAATTCGAAGAAATAGCGTTTTTTTTTTAATTAAAAAAAAAAACGCGATTTAAAGGCCGAATGCTTCGCCAACCCAAAAATTCACAAATAAAATGAGAAATTTTGAAAAAACAACGCCTTTTTTGTTACTTGGCTTCTTATCCTCTCGTTTAATAAAACTTCTCTTTTGATTTGAGGAAGAAAATGTCCTGTAGAATTGGACAGGTTTAAACATTGGAGTGTTTAACCACTTAACCTCGGGCTGATGAAAAATAACCAAGAAGAAATGGGTGATCATACTCTTAAGCAAGTATCTTGAGCTTTGCTGGCTGTGACAAAATTTCAACCACATCTACAAGCCAAGCTCTGCAGAAATTTACTAGCTCTATTCCCAATGGTATTTACAAGTAGGCCACAATATCATGGAAATTTGTTTATGCATGATTATAATCTGATGTTTTAATTCTCTAAAGTTAATTGGTTTTTCAAGGAAGAATTGTTTCTCTTCCACCATATCACCTCTCAGTCTTAGCATCCTTGCTCAGGGATCTTTTTAATTGGTTGGGGCCTGTGTATCAAGAGTTATCAGGACTTATTTTATTCTTGGTGTTTCTTTCTACAATTGATATGTTCATAACTCATAAGAATAAGGGGAAAGGGATAAGACGGTACGACTGGGTCACATACATCAGTGACGGATTATGAACTTTTATTTTTAATGTTTAATAAGTGATGGACATCAATGAGAAGTAGTGTCTTTCTCACAACTAAAATTTATCTTTTAGTAGTTAAGGTAAAATTTCTATATTTTCATATGTTTTGCGTGTAAGCTTGTTTGATGAAGAATTAACCCATATCACTTCCTTTGAAACTTCTCGTCATGATCCCATGTTCTGAAGTCTACACATCTAAATGAAGGCTTATGGAAATGTTAGTTCACAAATTGTGATCTTGATGTTGACTTGATGTACCATGGATTGAACTCTTTTGTCACTAGAATGACATGGGCCCTACTTTATAACTCAAAAAGCTCAACAGATGAAAAAGTACAATTAAAACAAGACGAGATTATAGCATTGGTCATTTTAATAAAGTGGTGCACAAGCGACATGTCAAGTCCCATGAACTTGCATATAAATTCTACAGTGACTTAGATGAGCCACAGGCAACTCAGCCGAGTCGGCAGAGATTCATATCAGGTTTGTCTGTTGTCACAAGATAAATCGAGATTTTAATTTTGATATGGACTACAGTGAACCAAACTAATATTGAAAATATAATCTAATTCCAAAAGCACGATAATATGACATTGTTACTAATAATAGGGCTAATATTTTTACTCTAATAATTGACGAATACACACCATAACCCTATGTTACGATGACACGGTTTAACTCTGGTTAAGGAGTTTTAATCCTTAGGGCTAATATTTTTACTTTAATAATTGACTACTACACACCATAACCCTATGTTTGGTTGCTGAGGAAATAAGTGAAAACACGAAAAAGAAAAAAAATTGAACAAAATGCAACTAAAACAAAATTCATCTATTTTCTCTACAACCAAACATAGCATGAAAGAAAAAACACAAATCAGGTATTGATAAGACTGTTATACCCTCTAACTCATCTTCCTCTTTATCGTTTTCTCCTACCAAACCTCTCTCTCCTTAGTCCACACCCTCTCTCTACGGATTGTAGTAATAGTGGAAAAAGGAGAGAAAAAATAGAAGGGAGAGAAGGGGAAGCTTGTAGAGCAGTAACGATTCCATTTCTACAGTTAAAGCCACAAGCAGAAAGTAATTGAGCGCGTCTAGTTTTGCAATCAAACCTTAAAATTATTAAGAAAAACTCAAATTTTCATTCAGCTTCCATGGTAGTCACACTTCCAACCTACACCTGTAAACTTGAGTTCTCTCTATGCTCTCAAAACTCTAATTGCAATTGGCGTTGCCCATACACAACTCTTCTCATTTGAATTAGATAGTCCAACACCTATCACTAGTGACCCCATTCTCGATTTAGGAACATGAGTAGAATTTGGAGCAAAGAGAAGCATTTCCCTTATTTGTTCTCCTCCATGCATTTACGCTTCCTATATGTGTGGGGTTCTCCAGGCTCATGAAATGGAAGCTAGCCATTGAGAAATCAGAGTACCTTTAATTTCATCATTTTCTCTCTCATGGGAAAACGAGATGGTGTTTATTCAACTCAGTCGATTTTTTATAAGAAAACGAGATGGTTTGCTAGGGTTTGGTATGAGAAAAAAGAGGAAGACAAGAAGAAGGGTATTATCATCATTTTATAGGTTTTTTTGCTTATGGGGTATATTCATCAAAAAGTGAGGTGCAGGTAGCACCACTCTATTTTTATTGTCTTTCGACCATTTTATTGGTAGAATTCGTGTGATTGACTGGTTCTAAAACTGGGGCTTATAGCTATTTGGATTGGTAAGAGATCTGGAGAGAAATCAATTTCCTTGTGTGCTCATTGGTAGCATTTTGAGGTTTTGTTGATGGTGTTTGGATCTGAATTGTTTGGTGGAGATTGATCAATTCATTGTGTTGGGTTAATAACTTGGATTTCATTAGTTGTGGGGTTCTAGTTGCTCTCTTGTTGTGGCTAGTGATTATGTCTTGTTTCCATATGTTAGATTTCAGTAGAACTCGCTGGTGTGGATTGATTGAGTCCATTTGAGACATTGGGTTTTGTTCTTGGGCTTTAAATTGTTCTTATTCCTTGATTGTTGGGTATGCTGGTTTTTGGTTTTACTATGAGTATTTAGATTTTCATCGATTGTTGTCTAGATATAGATTTGAATTGATAGATTCCCTCTTGGGCGTTAACGTTTATGTTCATTGTGGAATTTTGGCATGGATTAAAAGCTTGGTAAAAGCATGGGATTTTAACCCCCTATGCCTGTAACGCCCCAAAATCTCATATTGACTAAATATGAAATTTAATTATTACCTACATGTCCAACTCATCCTACCAGCATGTATGACATATGAAAGTATGAGTCTCAAATTTTTTCTTCAACAATGATAACCATTTAATTTATAATCTCTAAAATCAAGAAAAAAAACATAAATGAAATCAATTCCAATCATCCCATGTGATCTCAATCTTAAAACAACCTAAGCCAAATCAATTTTAAATAATCTGATTACAACCTTTTCTCAAATTGAAATAAAATAATTACTGTCTTAATAATAGGGCCAATTATCTAGGCCCCTTTCATCTTCATGCTAACTAACTTCGGGCTCCCCATCGTATTCTTCCTCGATCCATGGTCCTAGGATACAAATATCAAAGCCCGAACTTACCAAACAACAACAATTTGGTTGAGTATGAAAAATACTCAGGGGATATAGAGCATAGTTAACAATATAAATACTATGCATTTTCAGTCATTATGTACATAATACTTTATCAAAATTAGTGTGCGGAAACATATCGACAGTTCATAATTCATTCTAAAACATATTCAGACTTGTGACTCATGCAGACTCATACATATCCATACTAGGTCCATACCATCTCATACTAGAGTTCCATATCAGCTTTCCTCATGCTTGGAATGAACACTGTATCTAGAACGTGTAACGCCCCGAATTTCGGAAAGTGCCGGTGACTCAATTCACAATCCCTAGATCGCTCATTCTCTGAGAACTCGAAGAGTTAAGATGAAAATTAATTAGATGCTAATTAATATTCTCTACTCCTTCATTAATCAAAATTACAAATTTTGTTATCACAAATTTCAAACTATATTAACCAATTTATAATATGATGTAACAATAACAATCATAATTATGTAACTGTCATAGGAAATTCAATAAAACAATACTATCTTAATGAAAGGCTCACAAGACCGAATTAAGTCTTACAGTCAACAATCTCGATCAATATAAATATTAAAAGAAAAATTAATAAACTTTTTATTCTTAGTCTAACTTCCCACCACGTCCAGTAGCTCAATCTGAAAATATAAGTCAGCAGTGAGCTTCACAAGCCCAATAGGAAATCAACCAAAATATAAATATCATAATAGCGATGATAAATACTAATTAAAGAATCATTCCTTTCAAAACAATGCAATGTAAGAATTTATATGAGAATAACCCAAATCAATTTAACCATATACTCACACTTATACCAAAGACTTTCTTTCATCTGAATTCATGTATTAATGTGGCTTGATTTTCTCATCAGCTCGGCCTAACTCTCATAATACGCACACTAGGGTCTTTTCGAGGATGTTTGGGGCCTTTTACTCTAGGACACCGAGCCCTTCTTACTTACTTTAGGGGATTTTCCCCAAAGGATCTCAAGGACAAGCCCATATACACGTATTTAAACAAAACAAAATTCACGAGTGCTCATTCTCATCATTCTGTTTCAATTCTCAACTATTATTTCTGCAGACAACTAACTCAATGAATTTTACGATAAGAATATTAAACATTTCAAATCTCATGATCTTTCACATAAAATAAAATAATTTCAGACCTAAATACCGATGCTGAAAATAGTAAACTGTGAAATAGTTCAAGAATTATTATAAACTAAATTTAAATCCAATTATAGTCAAATCATAGGAGTTTTAAAGCTAACTCACATATACATTACAAGAAAATTTTTGAGGATTTATAGGATAATCTTTCATACCTAAAATACTTAATTTAATAGGTTATAGTATTACAAGTTCTAAATTTCCGATTCGACCATGTCTCACTAATAAATACATAATAAAATCAATATAACTTGGAATTGAATGAAACAAATTGGGTGTTAAAGAAGACAGAATAAGGAATCTACCGTACAAATATCACGATTTTATCAAAATGATAGATATTTCAAACAATTCATTAAACCATCACCGGAATCTGGGTATGCAATTTACTACACAAATCCCCAAAATATGCAATCAAATAAAATACTAAATGACTAAGAAAAATCTAAAAAAATCATAGAAGTTATATTAATCAATTACGATTCATTTCCAATTGGCCAAAATATTAAATTTTATATATACAATAAGTTACACATTTCTCTCAATCACATACGGTTTTTGACAGCTTCTATATAAATCAATAATTTCTACAAAATAATTTATAAGTCATTTAAAAATTTCAAGAAGAATATTATGATGAATTTTAACAATAACATAAAATTTCAAACTAATTAATTTTAACAGAATAATATTTTTCTATTTATTTTAAATCATTACACAATCATGATCTAAGATTTAGGTTAGATTCCTACCTCGCTTTCACAACTTGAAACCTTTGATCTTGAGGCTTCAATGGTCTTCTTTTCTCTCTTCTTGATTGCTTTCTTGAGTTATTGAATCATCAACATGGATTGTTTTCTTAGATTTAGGGCTTGGAGAAAATATAAGAATAAAAAAGAAATCTTACGTATAAAGTTTTTCACTCCCTTAATTCTCTCAATTCCCCTTTAATCTCTCCACACTTCCCTATTATTTTAAAATTCAAACTTCTTTATCTATTAAAATTCAAATTACACCAATCAAGGCTTAAGAGGGTATGGGCTTGGCCCAACCAAGCCTCTACTAAGGCCTTTTTGGGCCCTAAGAGTGAGTAGGCCCAACAACACAAAATCCCAAAAGGTGTAAATAAATAAAAATTTGGGTTATTACAGAAAGTGTTGTAGGATTAGTGCACATCGGTATCTAAAATGTGCCTCGATATCCATAACATTTCAGACTTACCAATTTACACTTTTCCATTTCCGTTCCAGGGTCCAAGGTCCATACAAATTCTAAGTTCGTACCAAGACTGATAAGCCTGTGATGTTATGGATAAGACCAATTTCTATACCAGATTTCAAAGTCCATACTATTCATTCCAGGGTCTTATCAGTCTTGTGTATACATGCAGAGATACCAACTCATAAATTTGTGTAAACCTACCAACCTATCATGTAGTGAGAGTTTGTGCTTGATCATGTCATGATTAATTCTTGTCTAGGCTATTTCTTAGATTCTGATGTCTCCCTTAGAAAACCCACTAAAACGGTCCATACCACAATAGTCAGAGAATTCTAATTTAAAGACATCATTCTCTAAGTATAGGCTACACTAAACTTAATCATTATATATATGCATAATTAATCATGTGAACATTATACCATAATATTTTACATCTCATAAGGCATAAGAATTAAAATCATATTTACAAGATCTTCACATTGACACATAACAAAATCATTAGTTCCAAACCATTCTTTCTCCCATAATCCAAACATACAATTCTTCCTCCATATCCATTTATAATCATTCATTCATTCATTCCTCTATTTCCAATAAGGATCCATCATGTGTTAATATTTAACAATATTATCATTACAGATCAAAATCAATAAATCTTTCAACAATTCTTCTAATAGTCTATTTCGAATCTTACCATCATACTTTCAAAATCATATAAAATTCATTCCATTCCATTAAGATTCATCTATAAATAAACATGTTCTTCAAAATCAACAATAATTTTTATTTAAAATTATTAACTAGGCAATACATCAAACCTTTCAAGATTTTCTCCCTATGATCAAATGCTTTCGAAAGCCTTGGATTTCGATTCCCAAGCGTTCCTCCTTCTCCAACTGGATCCTCTTGCAAAAACTCTTAGAATTCCCTTTTCTCTCTCTTTTAGGTTTAGGAGGCTTTGGAAAGCCTAACTCCCAAGTTAAAGAGGTATATATACAGGGTAGGAAACCAAGGGGAGTTAAAAAGTTGAAATTCTTATTTTTCCGGAAAAATCACCGTCGGGCGATCGATTGAGGGTGGTGTACCAATCGATTGGTCGTACATCGATTCCCTTTTTAAAAAAAATCTTTTGCTAGTTTTTTAAGGACTTCATTTTCATGAAATTAAATCATAGAAATTTGCTAAAATGAGCAAGATAAATGGGTTTTAAATTTCTAAATTTTCTACCAAAATTTTCATCAAAATAAATGCATACAAATTAAATACTTTCTTCTATGAATTTTAAATAAATGATACAAATACTGGTGAATAAAAATTCAGATCACTACAATGCCTATCAGGATTAAACCTGAGAAGGAATAACGATAAATCGCAAATGGATGAGAGCCGTCACCTATTATAATTCTAAGGGAAATAGGATCCTTGAGATGGTTGGATAAGGCATGGTCTGTAAATTAGAGAATAGGGTAAGGGATTCATTTGAGTTACGAGAAGGTCTTAGGCACCTCTAAATTCTCATTGTGAGAACTCCTTAAGTCTGAATTAATAATAAAAACCATAGAAGAATCTTGCAATTGAATCTATATGCTAAACAGGTGTTGTATGAATAGTAATGATATGAGTAATTGAGTAAGGTAGAAACAAAAAGGAGTTATATCCTAGGGGAGCTGAAGCCGAGAAGGGCTGTCTACGTATCCACTTTTAGTGGAATCAAGCCACACGTAGTTTAGGGTGTTGGTTTGAAAGGGATGGTGTTAAATAGTTTTAGTTCGTATATAAGAGCAATGGGGCAGTAGGCTCGTGCTGAGGGGCAATAGGGTAGTTTAAGCTCGTGTTGAGGAGCGATAAGACAATTTTAGCTCATGATTAGGAGCAGCTATATAGTTTAGGCTCATATCAAGTAGCAATGGGACAGTTTAGGCTCTTGTCAAAGAGCAGTAGTGAATGGGGTATGGAATAGAGCTTTGAACAGGGATTCGGTTAGCATAGGTTTGAACTGGATTTGATTAGGTTCAACTAGATTTAGCTAGGTCAATCGGGGTTTGACCGGGCTTCGTTGGGTCGGTTAGGGTTCGATAGGGGTTTGACCAGGGTTGGCTAAGTCGGTTACAGTTTGGCGGGGGTTTGACTAGGGTTGGCGGGGCTAGTTAGGGTTTGGAAAGGGTTCGATCGAGCTTAGCTAGGGTTTGGATAGAGATGCGGGTATGGGTTCGACCAGGTTTGGCTAGGGTTTGGATAGAGATGTGGGCAGGGATTCGACTAGGGTTGGCTAAGATAAGTTTAAACTGGGGTGTGAACATGGATATGGCTAGAGTTTAGCTAGGGTTTGGATAGAGATGCTGGTAGGGGTTCAACAAAGGTTTGGCAAGCAGTCTAAGCTAGAATTTAAAATATCATAATTTAAAGCAATTAATAAAGCTAATAAAATACTAAAAGCAAGACAAGAGATAGAAAGATTACTTGCCCAAACATTTGGTGGACATTCTAAAAAAATGAGTTTTCTCTAGAAAACAAGATTCCCAGACTTTGAACTCCGAGAATTATTTTTCCAAGGGTTTGAAATATCCTTGAGATAATGATTTCTTAGACCTAGAGGGGGGTGAATAGGTCTACCTAATGATTTCTACCAATTTTTAATTTTGCTTCACCAATCAAGCAAAAATAAGTAAACACACCATAAAACACTTGAGAGTTTTATGTGGAAATCCTTCTGGGAAAAACCGCGGGACCTAGTCCAGTACACAATTCACTATGAGAAAATTTATCAAGTACAAGACTCAAATCTTACCCAACTAGACATGATACAAATGCTCCTTGGTATAGATTCTCCGCCTTGAAGTCCACGAATCCGCAAGTTAGATCTTCGCTTCAATAGCTCTGGTTCCTTATCGGCCAACTCTTTTTCAAAGGAATATCAATCACGATCTCCGAAGATCAATCTCTATCCTCGACGGCTTTGGCTCATGCCAACCAGTACTCAAAATTGTGTAGAATGAGTTTGAATGATTTAACACACCTCTAGTGAGATCTCATGAACAATGAAGATCAACTAATGCAAGTATAAAGTTCTGAATTTAAACTTGCATTAACTAGTGCATAGGAGAGGAGATCAATGGGGATCAACCAATAGGATTTGGGAAACTCTAGATATCTCAGAGTAATCTCAACTCTCTTGCTTCAAAACTCTAATAAGGTTTAGGGAATAATTGCTTAAATAGGAAAGCCGAAAATCAGAGTTTGAGTATGTTTAGAATACTCTTTACACACTCATCGTTCGAACGGTCTTGGGTTCGTTCGAACGGACTCTAGATCGTTCAAATGATTTTGGCTACGGGTAATGTTCAATAATGCTTTTCTGGCATGTTCGAACAATGGTCAATTCAAACTGTTTTGTATTCAGGATAGCAATAAGAATTGAAAACCTAGCACCGTTCAAACCATTATACAATCGTTCGAATGGTTACAGTGAAAAACTGGTTTTCACTACTAAACTTCCTGAAAAACATGTGACTAGTCACCTAGAGTATATGTAACCTTTTCTAAGTCAATTCACCTAGGGTATAAGATATCTAAGTCACTTACTATCCTAAATGTGAGAGCAAAGCTTTACAGCGGAATGTTCTTTAATTAAACATCTTAAGCTTCATCTTCACAGTCTTGAACGCTTTGACATATATGAATTGGGCACACAAGTACTAGATACCTTTTTGATACCAAAATTAAACCATACAAAATATGACTTTACAATCTCTTCATTTGGTATTTTCGTGACAAAATATAGATTGAAGTACATGACTCGACATTAACTTACCCAAACCATTATAAAATGGAAAGTTAGGACATTACATAACTCAGAAATTAAAATTACATGACACAAACTCAAAGACTAATATCCTGGCATGATAACTCTATTGGCACACCTGCACATGCTAAACAAAAAAACCCGGTGAAGCACGGAGAACTGTAAAATTAAATTAAAACATCATGTAGACATATATGTAGGAATGCCATCCATGTTATGTACACTCTCACTCCCTCTCCCCCTTTTTGGTACGTAATGCCAATGTAAAACAAATGTGAAATACAATGTAACACAAAGTAGAGAGATAAAAAAATATAATGCTAATTTCATTAATTCAAAATAGAGAATTACAAGGCACATAATCAGTATTACAAGCAAACCATAGAGCATTAACATGAAACGACATAAATATTCAAAGTAAGCATACAGATACATAAACAAGCACTACTTGAATGATGCAATCAAAATGAAATCAGGTATTAAATAACTAGATAATCCAAAAGAACAACCTAGAAGATCATAATCCCAAAGTTTTATACAAGGATTCATCATATCCAAAGTAGTACTGTCATACAACATCCAAAAAAAAAACTAAACAACCATCTGAATTGACAAACTATAATTAAGAAAGAAAAACAACAACTAGTCTTCTACGGGAGCAAGAACAGTAGCAGGATCATCTATGCCATCATCATCATCATCCTCCACAGCAAGTCGAGCTACATCAACCCTGATTTATCAAAATCAGGGCATAACTCCATCATCGAGGTGCTAAAAGACCTAAAATATCCTCGAGTCTCGACAACAAGGCTGGATAGCTAAGCGTTAACCTCCTCGGTGAATGCTCCATGATTCTTCTGAACCTAATAAGAAAACCAGGCCTGAGAGGCCAACAACTGTTTCATCTGAGCATACAAACACTCCATAATAGGTGGCAGTGCGGAAGAACCAACAGCACAATGCCCTGAATGAGCAGTACCTAGAGGAGCAACAGCTGGAATACCCTCATCCGCAGTAGTAGGAGCAACAACATGTGCAAGACTGCTAGCAAGGAATTTAGCAGATGACTTTCCTCTAGAGGATGAAGCACCTCTATTGTTAGGAATAGTGGTTTTGCGTATAGTGGTCTAATAAGTGTTGAATGTTACACATTCAAGCCCCTTAATTTGCATACGTTAATCCTCTAGCCTTGTTACAATTTGATCTTTTGTAGTGTTTTACATGCTTTCAGGTTTCTCAAGAGGAGTACAACAAAATTCATCATTTCTAGACTGTTATAGATAAATTGAGCATTTTGCTAAGTCATGTTGTCACTAGCAAAGGGTGAAAAGGAACTTCACTAAATTACCAGAATTGCCTGTACACATCAGTCGTCTTTGCGGATTAAAATGTATTGATTTATGAAGAACCAGGAGATGAGCCATATATTCTTGGAAAGATCCGGATGTCTATTTTTTGGAGAATTTTACGGCTCGTAAAAATAATTTTTCTAGAGAAAGTTATGGCAGTTTTAGTAGACAAAGGTCAAGCTGTGCGTGATGTCAACGTGGCAGACGTGAAGGAGCTATTAAATTCTGATTTTTTTGGGATTTGCACGGCTGGAAAAGGAAGCTGATTGCCTCAATAAGTCTAGGGAAAAATCAAAAAACAGAGGGAGGCACACGTTCTATTGCTAGGGTGTTTTTTAGGTCTCTATAAATACATATTTAAGAGACCAACAAGGGGGATATATTTTTTCTACTAGTTTTTCTTCTAGGGTGGCCGTCTTCACGAATGGGAGCTCTTGTTCTCTGAGGATTATCATCATAGAGGAGTTGTCTTTTCTTTCTTTTATCTATTTTTTTATGAGGATATTTTTCATTAGAATTATGTGTAACTAAATATTTTAGTTAGGGCTCGATTGAAGCTCTAGTCATGTTTTCTTAAGGATTTTGATTTGCTTTGTTACAAATTATTTTTGTGATGCTTAATTGATTACTTCCAGATTTTATTTCATTCTTCATATGGTTTGTGTTATGTTTGATCATCATATACATGTGTTGTATGGAGATTGTCATCTGGGTAAATTTAGATGACCGAGTCTTGTGCCTACACTAAGTGACGAAGGAACCAATTATGGGTTCTTGGGATTAATCAACATGAAAAACCAGAATAGATACCATGTTCAAGGTTTCGTGTGTTTGTTTATTTCCATTGTTTTATGCTTTCTTGAAGTGCAACTTAGTAGATACCATGCTAAATACTTTCAGAATGAAAAGAGTTAGAGTAGACACCCATGCCTAACTTGTTGCTTAGGGAAATCATTAGCTTAAGGAGTAGATACCATGCCCTTAGGTTGGCAAACATTAAGCATCTAAATCTAGTTTATAGCATTATACAAGTCGTTTGCTTTAAAGAAGATGATTAGTGGTGAATATTGAAGCCTTAACTTATTTTCTCATTATTTCAATTCTAGTTTCAAATCTGTTTTACGATTTTTTTTCACTAGTGCAATCTTGGCTGTTTATTCAAATCTGTTACTTTTGTTTCATTTAGATAGAAGCTTTAGGAAATTATATTTAAACACAATTAATCCAATCCTCATGGGAATGATCTCATATTTGCTAGCTATACTATTTGTTTGATCTTGTGCACTTGCGAGTTAAAACATACATTTAGAAGCTTATTATTTAGGCTGATATTTGTATAACATGGTCTTAGGAGATCTAGCAGGCACATCAGGGGTTTCGTCATAAAATTGGGATCCCCCCTCATCATAAGTTGGGTGCGAGGTGCACTTGCCCAAACCCTCAACCATAAGAACAAGTATGGAAAAAATGTGAAGGAAGAAAGCAATTTGGAGTTGAAAGAACTTCAAAATCAAACCCTAAATGCAACCCTTGAGGAGGAAGTAACCCTAGACAAAATGCGATGAAATTCAAAGATGAATGTGAGATTTTACCTTTAGAGTGTGAAGGAAGGGAAGGAAGAAGGCAGCCCTAGGTTTCGTTCAAACAAAGTGAATAGTAAACCTAGGTGCGGGCCTTTTTTAAAAACTTAAATCCGTACTACCGTTCGAACGGTTTCCTCTTTGTTCGAACGAACACTGCCAGAACCTGTTTTTAACATAATAGGTGTTGCATTCACGTATAATGGTCACTTCCCCTTAACCAAAGCTCATTCTCTCCCTTGATAGGAATACTCTCCCCTTGAGACCAAGCAACTGACAAAAAGAGAAAAGTAGGGTTTTAACACACATGTACGAAGTGATTTCCATGTTGCCAAATTATGATTCACCCAAGGACTAATAGACATTTAGTTTTGACTCAAAGAGAATAAGGACATATACTGTAGTCTCATAGGGTGATCAAGCATAGGCTCAACTACTATTTTACATTTAGTAAAAAGTTACTGTGTAGCAATGTGTGTGAAGTGGGAGTTCTGACTAGACTATATATAAGGTTTCAATTCTTCGTAAGGAATTGAGTTTATTTCACTTAAGGGACTCTAGGTTTCTCAAAACTAGAAGTCAAACCTAGTTAAATCCAGAATGCCAATTTTCTTTTCATGTGCATTTTTCTCCTATTGTTTGACTAAACATGCTTCTTTTTATGCCAAACTCAACCAAATTGTAAGAATTCTCAACATATTGATTTTCATTCATTTTCTTACAATGGTGGTTTTCACACTTGTGATTCATTCATTTTCTTACAATGGTGGTTTTCACACTTGTGAGTAGGTAGCCCTCTCTAATGGCAATAGGGGCTTTAAATCTAGCATCCAAGAAAGATACTTGTTGACTTAGGTAGCCATTTGTATTGTTTGCATCCAAAAGTAGCTATCATAGTAGCTCACAACACAGGTAGCCCTTCCCATTGCCTCAATTTTTGTGGAGAACACATATACATGGCATAGTAACCAATGAGTTCTAGACTTGGTCAACCAACCTAAAGGAATAATACAAATACATATGCATATGAACTTAGACCTTATCCTAGGGCCAGTCAAAGTGCATGTGCATGACACATTGCATACATAGATGACTAAACTCTAATTGTCATGATTAAAGAATTTTGTCTAATTTTAATCACTCAAAGGTCCTAGTAGGTGTATTATCCTCAAAAACTCAATCCTAGATGATGTTTTTTCTTGGGCATATATTTAAATTTAGAGCACAAGGAAAGTAAATCATGCAAAGTACGATAGGAGAGAAAAAAACAAAACAATTTTTTTTTACGAATTTTTGACTTTTTAATGTTTTTGATGTTTTTCAAAGGAAAACTTCCTAACTAAAAGGAAACCGAAATCTTTTAGGATTTTTCTTTCTATAAAACAACTAACTAAACAAAACAAACCAAAAACTATAAAAAATACACTAGAGGCATAGTACTAGGAACATATAAGTCAATAAAAACTACATAGGCTATGATTAAACACCCATTTACTCAACCATGAAACCCCTATGGATTTTCTAAGGAACTCAAACCTAATAGCATCTAAAGCTTTTATGAGAATGGCCGCAAACTGACTATCGATTTGGACATACTCCACATACGCAACCTTTTACTGTACAAGCTCACATATTAAATGATGCCTAATGTCTATGTGCTTAGTTTTGGACTGTTGAACGAGATTTATGAAAATATTGATGACACTCGTATTATCACAATACATAGTCATGATGCCCTGATCAATCCCGTAATCATGCAATTGAAAGTATGTCTCTTTTTAATTTTATAAAAAAAATTCTTGGAGGGCATACATTGAATTTCAAGATTTGACTATAGTTCTAATTGATTTTATTCAATGAAGGATAGAACAATGTTTACAAAACTTCGCAAGTGAAAAGTCTCATTCACAATTCACATGAGCCTTCTTTTATTATCCAAAGCTTTTCTCCAATAGAAGCTAATGACCATTCCGATCCAAGCTCCTTAATCTTTCTTCTTTTCTTGATTGCAAGAACTCTTCTTGATCAATAAAGAATCAAACTTGATCCTTAAAGAAACAATCTTGATCTTCAAAGAATTAATCATGATCTTCAAAGAAATAATCTTGATCTTCAAAGAAACAAAATTCAAACCAAGGTTGAAGATGGGAGAGGGGTGGGTGTGCACTAAGAGAGGGAGAGAGAAAGAGAGATTTTAGATTTCTTGAGTTGTGTGATTAGTGTTGGATGTTCCACACTAGGGGTCTATATATAGACTCCCTTGATTGCTAACTTGTAGATCAAGTCTAACTTCTCTTTCTAATTCTAATCCAATTAGAATTCTCTTTCTATTTTAATTCCCCATTATCTCTTTCTTATTTTCAAAGAAACAAATAATTAATTAGTAACTAACTTTTAGCAACTAATTAAACAAGGAATTATCCATAGAGTGGGGTGTCCCACCCTAGGTGGGCCCCGTATATCTCACGCCCCTTTTAGTGTTGCATTCCATATTGGACTCCTCTTGATGATTAAATAATCAAAATCCCATATGGGTCCTACCCATTTGGTTAATCACATATTATGTGATTTCACCTATTAGAGCTTCACTATACCATATAGTGAAATACGTGGAGAAATTAATTAATTTAATTCTTAATTAAATTAAAAGCTTTAAGAAGGTCCTAGTGTGTGAGATTTAAAGGGATCTCCTATTTTCAGTTGTAGAACCAAGTGCTTCACCTTTAAGGTGTAACTTTGTGCTAGGAAATTCTTTCCAATAATTCCATTAAGATCATAGAATGCTATCTAAGTTTCTGGACTTCCATTAATCACAATAATGTCTATTAACATATTGTGACTAAACTTTCAGAAATGAGAGAATTACTTATAAGTCAATTTTATCACAAGATTGGTTTATAGACATATCCTTCCACTATCTAATATTGCTTATACTGTATGTAATCCCTAGCTTATATTGAGAACTCTTTCTCTTTGATACCTTTAGTCAAACTTGGACTTTCAAATACAATTTAAAATTCATTAAACGAAAAATAATAATTACTTTTCTTTTATTTAGAAAATAATCATTTCGATAAAACAATTTCATTTATAAATATCAGTTGGATTTCCAAGTCCGGTTTGACAAGTATCAACTCAATATAAATTACTCTAAATGAAGAGCGGTGGAGTCCTTGTTGAGTGTGCACACACTTCTTCAAGTATAATGCACTTAACCCAATGAGCCCGTATTTAGTCCGGTGTGTTGGACATTGACGATTGACTACATCAAAGCTATATAGGCAAATACTAGAAAAGATGGCGACCTCTCAGGTTAAGGACATTCTGTCAAATGGACTACCCTAAATATATAGACAATATATTTCTAAGGGTATCCACTGTGAGATCCTATTACAATATAAGTACCTATTACTTGAATCCACATCTTTGTCAAGAGACCCTTCTCTCAATGATTGAAATTCATCACTCCATCTTATGGAACTAACCATGTGTAAGTTAGTAAAAATACATTGTTCAGATGTATCCTAAATAACTTAGAACTATTCTAGGTCTACAAGGAACCGGGAAACCATATCTCTTTAGCATTTGGTTCAAAACCAACTGGATGGTTTTCCTACATTGTTACATAAGGGACAAAGTTGTAGAGCCCCAGATTCTTTTTCATGCTTAATACATGACACTTTCGTTGTTATCTCGCCTTTTTAAGAGGTATGATTAATAAATGAAGAAGAACTTGGAAATTTTGAAATGTCAGAATTGTTCCTCTTCGAAGTACGAACACAACGCAAGTTGAATCGTCAAAATCGGACGAACGAGTCAAAAGATATGGCCAAAACAGTCTGTACCTGTAGGAAAACGTATACTGTGTGCATCCGTTGTACAGCTCACCACGGGTACGTTGTACAACTCACCACGGGCACGTTGTACAACTCACCACGGGCACGCTGTACATGAGACGACGTGACAACGGGTTCGTCACCCTTGACAACGCCACCACGAGTTGGCACTATTCACGCCACCACGAGTTGGCACTATTCATGGCACCAGGAGTTGCACTATTCACGCCACCACGAGTTGGCACTATTCACGCCACCACGAGTTTGCACTATTCATGGCACCACGAGTTGCACTATTCAAGCACCACGAGTGGCACTATTCACGGACCACGAGTGGCACTATTCACAAGCACCACGAGTGGCACTATTCACAAGCACCACGAGTTTTCACTATTCACGCCACCACGAGTTGGCACTATTCACGCCACCACGAGTTTGCACTATTCATGGCACCACGAGTTGCACTATTCACGGACCACGAGTGGCACTATTCACAAGCATCACGAGTGGCACAAGCACCACGAGTGGCACTATTCACAAGCACCACGAGTTTGCACTATTCACAAGCACCACGAGTGGCACTATTCACAAGCATCACGAGTGGTACAAGCACCACGAGTGGCACTATTCACAAGCACCACGAGTGGCACAAGCACCACGAGTGGCACTATTCACAAGCACCACGAGTGGCACTATTCATGGACCACGAGTGGCACTATTCACAAGCACCACGAGTGGCACTATTCACAGCACCACGAGTTGGCACTATTCACAGCACTATTCACAGAAATCCCAGCAAGGGTATTTCGGTCTTTCGGTCAGTTCACTCTTACCTTAAGAGTTTAACCTGAGCCTTTAGGGCATCATTCGACACTTAGAGAGTTTGAGAGAATAGAAGAAAGAGGAGAAGGCGATTCCAACCTAGGGTTTCCATTTGGGAGAGAAATCAAAGGGTTTGAAACCCTAGATCAACCTCCAGCCCGTTTTTCTTCAAGATCAAGGCACAAACTCGTGAGGAGCATCTCCTCAAACTAGGGCAGCAGCTACACAGTCGTTTTGGAAAGGGGTTTCTTCCTCATTTCTTCAAGTCGGTACTTTTTACTACCCTCCTAGTTATAGTTCCTCTTTCCCCTTCTTTCCTCTTCATTTTCTTTCATTTACACATGTGCTATGAGATGGATGAATGGTAAATAGTAAATGGTAAATGGTGAATGGTGAATGGTGAATGGTGAATGGAGATGGGATGGGCGATTGGATGCCAATGGTTGTGTGTGTGATGAACAAATGGGGAAGGGCATTGTTCCAATAATGAACGTACATGTATGATTTGAGTAAAACCCATCTAGAAAAGCATGTTGTAGGATAAATCCATAATGAACATACCATGTTTGATGAAATGCCAAGGTGAACACAGTGAGCTGAAAATCTAGAAATGCATGCCTAATAAATTATGAATATTGCTAGGGACTATGATAGCGTGTTTCCTGCTTTCCCATAATACTATGAATATTACATTACTCAATCTTTGATGCTATATGTGTTGTGAAATTACCCAAATGTCATCTTTAAATTTGAATGCAAGTATGTACACGGTTCCCACGAGCACGGCATGCATGACATGATTTATCGAGGTTTTCAAGAACATGGTTAGAGGTGGGACATATCCTACGATATGTTTTACCTCGTTTTTCACAAGAAGACAAGAACCAACATTCCACGAGGGGTCTCCCCTCACTCACAAGTGCATATCATGAAGAAGGGTCTCCCTTCCCTCGCAAGTGCATTGCATAAAGAAGGGTCTCCCTTCCCTCTCAAGGCATCTCACAAGTGCATCTCACAAGTGCATCTCACAAGTTACATGATCACAAGCAAGCATGCATGACATGACATGACATACAAGAATCAAGCAAGATAGACAAGACAAGCTTTCACGTACGAAAAGATATTTCAAGTCAAGTCAGGTGCACGATGTTTTCAAGAGGATTTATCGGTTTTCTACGAGTTTCAAGCATGATTATAAACTGCTTTACTTCCTTGTATGATATAAATTGTTTCCGTGTGACAAATATGAATTTCTCCTGATTATGTATTGCCATGTTTATGCTATAATTGTTGGTTAGTATTCAGTACCCGCTGAGTATTCCATGCTCAGTCGTACTTCTTATGTCGGCAGGTTCTGAGGGAGCTGCTACTCCATTTGATGTTTGTGCTCCTGGTCCATGGGTGGAGGAGGAGTATGTCGAGGAGCCTTTGGAGGAACCTCTAGTAGAGGGTTACCAATAGGTGGTTGTAGATTCTGGGTAGATTAGCTGTGGGTGAGACGAGAGTCAGATTTATGTATTTTGGCGGGCATGTCCGCACTTTCTTTTGGATTCTTTTTGTATAAACTTGGATTGATTATGTATATACATAGAGGTTTGGTAGACTTCCGCTATGCCATGTTAGAGCATGTTTCCGCTGTTTTGTCCTCTATCGTATATGCTCTGTGGGTTTTGCAGGTTAGTTGTCAAGCAAGTCATGATTAGTCGTCCAAAGTTCACTCTAACTCCTAGGGTGGGTTTTGGGGCGCGACAGAAGTGGTATCAGAGCTTAGGCTTTAGGTCTCTAGGGTCACTTAGAATCTTATACCACGGCTTGACAAGAGCATATGTCAGGAAACAAGTTAGGAAGAAAGTAAGTCGGAAGAGAGTCTTGATCCAAGTGTAAGACTAAACTTTAGTCTTAGTCAAAATGATTGTTTCAACCAAGTACGAGCCTTAGGAACGCTAGAACACCAAAGTATAATATTATAAATACTCTGATGACTTAATGCGATGTATATTAGTATTATACAACTAATACAAATTGGATTATTGTGAAATGGCATTGAAGTAAACTGTGGTTTAAAGTTAGACTCATGTGGTGTTATTATTCTCAGGACTTGAGTCATGAGACGGAACACACGGGGTCGTGGACCACATACCAGAGCTTCCTCTTCTTCACGGGATGAGGATGAGCAGCCGGACCTCTCTCGAGTCTTAGGCTCTATTGCTGAGACACTCGCCATACTGGCGGCTCGGCAGGCTATACCATCATCGGCGGCACCTACTCCACTGCCCGCAGCTCCAGTACATCGTACCGCTGGAGTTGAGGCATTCAGGATATTGAGGCCTCCACCATTCCATGGGAGTGTGGACCCTCTTGCTGCGGAGGCATGGATCCTCCAGATGGAGAAGATCCTTACGGTCCTCTCACCTACAGAGGAGGAGAGGGTAGCATGGGCAGCTTTCATGCTAGAAGGCGAAGCCCACCATTGGTGGTTGTCCGCACTGAGGACGAGAGATTTGACCATGCAGGGTCTACCTTGGACTTGGGAGGAGTTCAAGGATACTTTTTACAAAAAGTATTTTCCGATTGGAGCACGGGAAAAGAAAGAGAGAGAATTCATCAACCTTGAGCAAGGTTTGATGTCGGTGGCACAATACGAGGCCAAGTTCTCGGAGTTGTCGAGATTTGCGCCTCATATGGTTGCTACTGAGGCAATGAAGGCGAGGAGATTTGAGCAAGGGCTCAAGGATCTGATTATGGAGAAGGTGTCCGTTTTCAGGCATACTACCTACCCTGAGGTAGTAGACAAGGCCTTATTGGTCGAGGCCAATTCAGAGACAGTGTCCAAGAAGAGGGAGTGGGCGAGAGGCCAAGCTAGCAGTTCAGCACCTCCAGAGAGGCGGACTCGTTATCAGTATGCGTGGCCAGCACCATCGATGAGACCTTCTTATGCGCCTCCAGCTCCACGGCAGTATGTGCCTCAGGCACCGAGACCTCAGGCTCTTCCAGCCCCACGGCCTGTTGCACCTCAGACGATGAGGTATGCTCCGCTTCCAGCCCCTCCGACTTATACACACGAGGTCTGCACTTCATGCGGCAAAAGGCATCCGGCAGGAGATTGTCGAAGAGCATCTGGTGGATGTTATCATTGCGGTCGCCAGGGCCACATGATCAGGGATTGCCCCAGTCGGCATTTATCAGGCCAGTCTCAGGGGATTAGTCCACCAGCACGCCCAGCAGGATCATATCAGGCGTCATCTCAGACTACCCGGTCTACACCACAGTCTCGCCAGGCGAACCAGGGGCGAGTTTTTGCCTTGACAGAGGGTGATGCACTTGCATCTGACGATGTGGTGCAAGGTACGCGTTTGGAGTTATTTTCCTTATTCGTGATGGTTATGTTATGTTTTATCCCATGTGTACGTACTTGGTATGCTATATATGTATATACCTATGTGTATACACTGTTGATGCTTGAATTGACGTAACTAGCTAAAATTTCAGGAGCCCTACTAGTCAATGAGTGTTTGGCTCGAGTGTTGATTGATACCGGGTCTACTCATTCATTTGTCTCGCCGAGTTTTTCAGAAGGCTTTTCTGTAGAGCCAAGTCAGCTAGAACTGGAGTTAGCCATTTCGACTCCTCTCGGCAAAACAGTATTGGCAGATAAAGTGTATGGAGATAGTGTGGTCCAAGTTGGGAGCCACGAGTTGGCGGTTGATCTCATTGTCCTTGGATTCCAAGACTTTGATGTTATATTGGGAATGGATTGGTTAGCAGCACATCATGGGCATGTAGCTTGCTTTGAGAAAATGGTACTCTTCAAGCCGGTAGAAGGAAAACCATTTCACTTTCGAGGGTTGAGAAGTAGAGACATTGCCCGCTTTGCGGCGTTGAGCTTAGCTAACCCTGAAGCAAAGGACTCATCGACTATTCCGGTTGTGAGTGAATTCCTGGATGTATTTCCAGAAGAGTTGCCAGGATTGCCTCCAGATAGGGAGATTGAGTTTGTGATCGAGCTTACACCAGGCATAGCTCCTGTTTTCAGAGCTCCATATAGAATGGCCCCTATTGAACTCAAGGAGTTGAAGACTCAGTTGGAGGAATTACAAGGCCTTGGTTTCATTCGACCAAGTGTCTCACCGTGGGGAGCCCCGGTGTTGTTTGTTAAGAAGAAAGATGGCTCGATGCGAATGTGTGTCGATTACCGACAATTGAACAAAGTCACCATAAAGAATAGGTATCCCTTGCCTAGGATTGATGACTTGTTCGATCAGTTGAAGGGAGCGAGATTTTTCTCGAAGATAGATCTTCGATCGGGTTATCACCAGTTGAAGATTAAGGTGGAAGATGTTCCCAAAACTGCTTTCAGGACTCGGTATGGGCACTACGAGTTCTTGGTGATGCCTTTTGGACTCACGAACGCGCCGGCAGCCTTTATGGATTTGATGAACCGGGTGTTCCGGCCATATCTTGATAGGTGCGTGATTGTATTTGTTGATGACATCTTGGTCTATTCCCAGACACGGGAAGATCACACACGCGACCTATGCCTTGCTTTGGAAATGCTAAGAGAACACAAGCTATACGCCAAACTTAGCAAGTGTGAGTTTTGGTTGGAAGAGGTGTCATTCCTAGGCCACGTGGTTTCTGCAGAAGGTATCTCGGTGGATCCGAAGAAGATCGAAGCAGTTATGAGTTGGGCGAGGCCCAAGAGTGTTACCGAGATACGCAGCTTTCTTGGGTTGGCAGGCTACTACAGGAGATTCGTAGAGGGTTTCTCTAGCCTTGCAGCACCGCTCACTTACCTGACAAGGAAGAATGCCAAGTTTGTATGGAGTGATAAGTGCGAGATCAGTTTCACGGAACTGAAGAAGAGGCTTACTACAGCTCCTGTCCTTACAGTGCCATCCGGACCTCTTGGGTATGAGGTGTACAGTGATGCCTCACACGTTGGACTTGGATGTGTGCTTATGCAACACAAGAAAGTCCTTGCCTATGCATCAAGGCAATTGAAGGAGCATGAGAAGAATTATCCCACGCACGACTTGGAGCTTGCGGCGGTCGTGTTTGCACTTAAGATTTGGCGTCATTACCTTTATGGGATGGAGTTCTATGTGTTCACTGATCACAAGAGTCTCAAGTATCTCTTTTCCCAAAAGGAGCTGAATCTAAGGCAACGGCGTTGGATGGAATTTTTGAAAGACTATGATTGTACCATTCAATACCACCCAGGTAAAGCAAATGTAGTGGCAGATGCTTTGAGTAGAAGACCTCAAGGGTTGTTAGCACATATGTTGGTTCAAGAATGGAAGCTACTACAAGATTTGGCAAATCTGGACATAAGTGTGAATGACTCTGTCCGTGGCCTTACCTTGGCAAATGTTACGGTTCGGCCGTACATTATAGATTTGATCCAAGAATATCAAGACATGGATGCTGAATTGTCGGCTTATCGGGACAAGGAAGTTGCTAAGGGTAGTGAGGACTTCTCTCTCACTAGTCGGGGTGCTATCACATTCAAAGGAAGGTTGTGTGTTCCGGCCAACGCAGATCTTCGACGAGAGATCATGGATGAGGCACATCGTTCGAAGTACACAGTGCATCCAGGGGGTACAAAGATGTACCGGAACCTCAAGAGTCACTTTTGGTGGCGGAATATGAAGAGGGATGTTGCGGAATATGTAGCACGGTGCTTGGTGTGTCAACAAGTGAAAGCAGAACACATGCGACCCGCCGGTCTATTGCATTCCCTTCCTATTCCCGAGTGGAAATGGGAGAACATATCCATGGATTTCATAGTTGGCTTGCCAAAGACGGCAAGGGGCTCAGATGCGATATGGGTAGTAGTGGATCGTTTGACAAAGTCCGCTCATTTCTTACCCTACCGTACTACCTTCAACTCTAGTCAGTTGGCTGCACTATATATCAAGGAAGTAGTTAGACTACATGGGGTGCCAGTCAGTATTGTGTCAGATCGGGATCCAAGATTCACGTCAAGATTTTGGAAAAGTTTCCAAGAGGCTATGGGTTCCCAACTTGATTTCAGCACCGCCTTTCATCCACAAACGGATGGACAAACCGAGAGAGTGAACCAAGTCATTGAAGACATGCTTCGAGCTTGTATGTTAGATTTCAGAGGCAGTTGGGAAGAGCACTTGCCTCTGGTTGAATTCGCTTATAATAACAGCTATCAGGCAAATATTCAAATGGCACCATTTGAGGCCTTGTATGGGCGAAGTTGTAGGTCTCCTCTCTATTGGGATGAGGTAGGAGAAAGGAAAGTGCTTGGTCCGGAGTTGATTGAGCAAACTGCAAACACAGTTAAGATCATCCGGGATCGATTGAAAGCCGCTCAAGATCGCCATAAAAGTTATGCGGACACACGCCGTAGGGACTTGGAATTTCAAGTAGGGGATCAAGTTTTTGTGAAAGTATCGCCTAGCAAAGGGATCATGAGATTTGGGAAGCGAGGCAAGCTCAGTCCTCGGTATGTTGGGCCTTTTGAGATTATCACGCGGGTTGGTGAAGTTGCTTATCGAGTAGCTCTTCCACCTCACATGGCTGCAGTTCATAACGTCTTCCATGTGTCCATGCTTCGGAAGTATCTTGCGGATCCTTCGCATGTCATAGACTTGGAACAGTTGGAGATTCGAGAGGACCTCACCTTGATTGAAAAGCCAGTCCAGATTATAGATCGAAGGAATCAAGTGCTTCGCAACAAGACAATCCCTTTGGTTCTTGTGCAATGGCAACACCATGCTCGGGAAGAAGCTACATGAGAGCGTGAAGCCGAAGTCAAAGCAAAGTACCCAGAATTACTTGAATGAGTTTCTGTGTGAAGTCTGTATATGACATGTAATGTTCTTTTTGATTTGTAATGCAAGTAGTGTCTGAATTTCGAGGACGAAATTTTTGTAAGGGGGGGAGGATGTAGAGCCCCATATTTTTTTTCATGCTTAATACATGACACTTTCGTTGTCATCTCGCCTTTTTAAGAGGTATGATTAATAAATGAAGAAGAACTTGGAAATTTCGAAATGTCAGAATTGTTCCTCTTCGAAGTACGAACACAACGCAAGTTGAATCGTCAAAATCGGACGAACGAGTCAAAAGATATGGCCAAAACAGTCTGTACCTGTAGGAAAACGTATACTGTGTGCATCCGTTGTACAGCTCACCACGGGTACGTTGTACAACTCACCACGGGCACGTTGTACAACTCACCACGAGAACGCTGTACATGAGACGACGTGACAACGGGTTCGTCACCCTTGACAACGCCACCACGAGTTGGCACTATTCACGCCACCACGAGTTGGCACTATTCATGGCACCAGGAGTTGCACTATTCACGCCACCACGAGTTGGCACTATTCACGCCACCACGAGTTTGCACTATTCATGGCACCACGAGTTGCACTATTCAAGCACCACGAGTGGCACTATTCACGGACCACGAGTGACACTATTCACAAGCACCACGAGTGGCACTATTCACAAGCACCACGAGTTTGCACTATTCACGCCACCACGAGTTGGCACTATTCACGCCACCACGAGTTTGCACTATTCATGGCACCACGAGTTGCACTATTCACGGACCACGAGTGGCACTATTCACAAGCATCACGAGTGGCACAAGCACCACGAGTGGCACTATTCACAAGCACCACGAGTGGCACTATTCACAAGCACCACGAGTGGCACAAGCACCACGAGTGGCACTATTCACAAGCACCACGAGTGGCACTATTCACGGACCACGAGTGGCACTATTCACAAGCACCACGAGTGGCACTATTCACAGCACCACGAGTTGGCACTATTCACAGCACTATTCACAGAAATCCCAGTAAGGGTATTTCGGTCTTTCGGTCAGTTCACTCTTACCTTAAGAGTTTAACCTGAGCCTTTAGGGCATCATTCGACACTTAGAGAGTTTGAGAGAATAGAAGAAAGAGGAGAAGGCGATTCCAACCTAGGGTTTCCATTTGGGAGAGAAATCAAAGGGTTTGAAACCCTAGATCAACCTCCAGCCCGTTTTTCTTCAAGATCAAGGCACAAACTCGTGAGGAGCATCTCCTCAAACTAGGGCAGCAGCTACACAGTCGTTTTGGAAAGGGGTTTCTTCCTCATTTCTTCAAGTCGGTACTTTTTACTACCCTCCTAGTTATAGTTCCTCTTTCCCCTTCTTTCCTCTTCATTTTCTTTCATTTACACATGTGCTATGAGATGGATGAATGGTAAATAGTAAATGGTAAATGGTGAATGGTGAATGGTGAATGGTGAATGGTGAATGGAGATGGGATGGGCGATTGGATGCCAATGGTTGTGTGTGTGATGAACAAATGGGGAAGGGCATTGTTCCAATAATGAACGTACATGTATGATTTGAGTAAAACCCATCTAGAAAAGCATGTTGTAGGATAAATCCATAATGAACATACCATGTTTGATGAAATGCCAAGGTGAACACAGTGAGCTGAAAATCTGGAAATGCATGCCTAATAAATTATGAATATTGCTAGGGACTATGATAGCGTGTTTCCTGCTTTCCCATAATACTATGAATATTACATTACTCAATCTTTGATGCTATATGTGTTGTGAAATTACCCAAATGTCATCTTTAAATTTGAATGCAAGTATGTACACGGTTCCCACGAGCACGGCATGCATGGCATGATTTATCGAGGTTTTCAAGAACATGGTTAGAGGTGGGACATATCCTACGATATGTTTTACCTCGCTTTTCACAAGAAGACAAGAACCAACATTCCACGAGGGGTCTCCCCTCACTCACAAGTGCATATCATGAAGAAGGGTCTCCCTTCCCTCGCAAGTGCATTGCATAAAGAAGGGTCTCCCTTCCCTCTCAAGGCATCTCACAAGTGCATCTCACAAGTGCATCTCACAAGTTACATGATCACAAGCAAGCATGCATGACATGACATGACATACAAGAATCAAGCAAGATAGACAAGACAAGCTTTCACGTACGAAAAGATATTTCAAGTCAAGTCAGGTGCACGATGTTTTCAAGAGGATTTATCGGTTTTCTACGAGTTTCAAGCATGATTATAAACTGCTTTACTTCCTTGTATGATATAAATTGTTTCCGTGTGACAAATATGAATTTCTCCTGATTATGTATTGCCATGTTTATGCTATAATTGTTGGTTAGTATTCAGTACCCGCTGAGTATTCCATGCTCAGTCGTACTTCTTATGTCGGCAGGTTCTGAGGGAGCTGCTACTCCATTTGATGTTTGTGCTCCTGGTCCATGGGTGGAGGATGAGTATGTCGAGGAGCCTTTGGAGGAACCTCCAGTAGAGGGTTACCAATAGGTGGTTGTAGATTCTGGGTAGATTAGCTGTGGGTGAGACGAGAGTCAGATTTATGTATTTTGGCGGGCATGTCCGCACTTTCTTTTGGATTCTTTTTGTATAAACTTGGATTGATTATGTATATACATAGAGGTTTGGTAGACTTCCGCTATGCCATGTTAGAGCATGTTTCCGCTGTTTTGTCCTCTATCGTATATGCTCTGTGGGTTTTGCAGGTTAGTTGTCAAGCAAGTCATGATTAGTCGTCCAAAGTTCACTCTAACTCCTAGGGTGGGTTTTGGGGCGCGACAAAAGTAATCTCATCTTATGAGATACCATATAATATGTTACCTAATATAGAAGACAATGTGTGAATGTTAAGATGTTATATTAATAATGTAGATTAATACAAGTCTAGAATGACTTTATGGGCATATATGTCTAACAATCTCCCACTTATATGTAAAGAAAATCTCTTATACCTATCATCTCTAGATGTTTCTCAAACACCTTCTGTGGAAGAGCTTTAGTTAACGGATCTACCATGTTGTCCGCTGATTCAATCTTGGATAACTCGATGGTTCCTCTCTTGATAATGTCTCGAATCAAATGAAATCTCCTTTCAATGTGCTTAGTCATTTGATGTGCTCTAGGCTTGAGCAACAACACCACTATTATCATCATAAAGTATGATAGGAGATTCTATCGAGGAAACAACACCAAGTGCTTGGATAAACTCTTTATCCATACTGTAAGCTAGATAATGATATTTAATCCACCTTGCGTTCAAGAAAATGTGTTTAATAGTTGTCCAATGCTCAAGACTAGGGTTAGATTGATATCTACTCACGATACTCATTGCATGACATATATCAAAACTTGTCAATATAATTGACTTGGGACAATCCCAACATTTTTTTTCTTTTGATCTCTAAATACTTTAAGACCAAGAATATAGTATACTTCACCAAGGTCCTTCATAGCAAAGTTAGAAGACAACCATAATTTAACAGTTGATAACATTTCTACATCATTCCCAATGAGTAGAATATCATCTACATAAAGAACTAAGAAAGTCACTGCACTCCCACTGACCTTTTTGTACACATATGCCTCATCCATGCTTTGTTGAAAACCAAACGATTTAATTGATTCATCAAAACGAATGTTTTAACTCTGAGAAGCTTGCTTAAGACCGCATATTGATTTTATCAATTTACAATAGACAGATCTTACATGACAAGAGCTTCATTTGTTTACAATCTAGGTTGTTTCTCAATAGGTGTCATATAACTCGTGTGGGAGTCATGTAATGACCTAATTCACCGTTTGATGTGTTTAGGTGAGTTTGTGTCAAGTCATGTATTTCGGTTTGGTTTTTACACAGAATTGCCAAAGAGGGATATTGTAAGTCCATATTTTGGTATTGACTTATTCCGTTATTAAAATAGTGTGTCTAGTGTGTCTTGAGTTCTTGTCTTCAATCATCCAAGACCAATGAAGATGAAGACCGAAGAAGATTAATTAAAGACATTCTAATCACCGTCTTTGTTTCACTCATAGGATGGTAAGTGACTTAGATAACGTGTTACCATAGGGGGAATTGACTTAGAATCATCCTAAAGACACTGGGTGCCCAAAAAAGGGGTTTCTGGGCAAAACTACTGAGGTCAGTCGACCGCTTAGTTTCACTGGTCGACTATGGGCCTACTGGTCGACTGGTGTGCGCAAATTTCAATCTTTCATCCCAATTAGAAATCTGATTTTTCTTATAAATAGTAGGGTTTGATCCCCATTCGACCCTAAGAGTTTTTAGAGAGTTTTGAGAGATCTTTTTGTCCAGATTTGGGTTTCCCAAACCTATTATCTTCTCCCATTCTTTTATTATAGATTGCAAGACATTCTTTCTTGCTTAGACATTCCCATTGATAGGAATCCATCTAGGGTTTGATTAACAACCTTCAACCCATTCTTTTGAAGAACAATTGACTGGTATGATCCAGAGCCTTTGCGAAGGAGATCGATCCAAGAAGGATAGTGGTTGTTGTGGAGACGCAAGAGAAGAACATGCAACTGCGGCAGATTTCGAGACATGCAAGTTCATGATTTGCTTTTTGAGGCGTAGAAGACTAAGTACTGAGGATCGTAGTGTCAAGTTCGATTAATTATAGTTCGAGTCTTATAAGTAATTGTTTACTTTGTCTTAGTGATTTTTTTTGTTGGACTAGGTCCCATGGTTTTTACCGGAAGAGTTTCCAAGTAAAAGTCCCTTGTGTTGTGGCTTGTTGTCCTTTATTCCGCATATAATTGTTATCCTCCCTTAGTTAATAATTTGATTGCTAAAATTTAAATAGGGTAGATAGACTTTTAAGAAGACCTAGACTTCCACCTTTGTGAGTTCTCAACCTAAATATTATTTTTGGGGTTCACCGAGATTTTTCAGTTAGTTGGGGATCTAATCAAAGAGAAAAAAAAGGTTGGGAGAGAGAATTAATGGGGGGGGGGGGTTATTTGGGGAGATGATTTGGTCCGGAGAGATAGGAGTTTTCTTGGGAAGTTAAAGAAGGGGTAATGGAAGAGAAAATGAGTGGATCTATGCTCCCAAAAACCAAGAGAAAAATACCAATGACATATATTTGACTTGCATGAAAACTAATAAGATTTTGTCATTTAGATAATAATATATGTCATGTTAGACGACAAATTGCATCAAGCTGGAGCTAAAATGGACTAATTTGAAGTATTCCATTTGGATACGAACTGACCTATAGTAGTAGTATAGATGTGAGGATGTGGACAATGAAAACTCACTGACTAATGATGATTACATGTGCATTGTGCACTTGAATGTATTGGATCACCACCCACATTGGGCGATTGAGCTTCACACGTGCAAAATGCATGTATCACAGCTGATTGACAATTGTGATATTAGTCTGCTAGCACTAAATGTTGGCACTAAATGCTAGCAAACAAAATCCTGAGACAAATATTGCCTCACTGACAAAATGAAAGCAAACCAATGGCTTGCTGCCACGTAGCTGCAACCATGGGGTTGTGGCAATTCTTGGCCTATGGAGCAAGTTAGTGCCAATCTATATTAAATTGACACGTGGCCAAAATTAGACCGATTATGACCCTCACAGACAAGCTAACTCTAGCCCTCATGTAAAAGCTAGTGCCAGTCCATAAAGGACTGACATGTAGCATATCCAGACCAGCTACAGCCCGGCCTCGGATTGTCTCTGACTAAGCAAAAAAGGGCTCTAGGGGTTCCATACATTGTGCGACAGTTGGCATAAAAAATGGGGAGAAGTCATTCCATTTTCTCCCCATAATTTTGACTTCTCCCCATTTGATATCTCTCACCCTTATTCTCACACACTTATCACCACATGTCATATTATGGGTGGAGAAGTCAAAATCATGGCCCCATAATTTTGACTTCTCCACCACTTGTCACCTATTCTATGGAGCCCCGAGACAAACCCTCCAATGTATAAGGGATTGGTGTGTGTTCGCAACCAAATTAGCTGTAGACTTAATTAAGCCTACAACTAAATAGCTGTAGGTAATCCTTTTAAGCAACCAATACATTACTGCCACGTGACAGAGAATCCTCACATAAAATTTTAGGGATGCCGAGATAAGGACTTCTTTTTCAAGTGGCACCCCATTTGTGAGCACGGGGATTTCACTCCCTCGGGAAAATGTCTCACAGGAAATTGAGAGTCGTCACTTATTAATTCAGAATTGATAAGTCCCCGAGAAATGTTGGATAAGGCTTGGTCCGCCATCAGGGATCAGGGTAGGAGGTTCGGTTAAGTTCGGGGAAGGGGTTAGGCACCCCGATACTTCCACACATGATGGTTCCCTACTTGCTAGGTTTAAGCCAAAATTAGTTTCAATATTAATCGAATGTCATTTAGTGTTTAACTTAATACTAACCGGAAGAGAGTAAAAGCTAACTAGGGTCGGGCCAGTGTTGGGCTGTCTACGTACTCACATTGGCGTGAGATCAGACCGAGCGTAGTTCTAGCACTTGAGCCCGTGCTAAGGCGAGGGGGCGTGTGTGTGTGCACCAAAAGGCGGCTAATGGACCTAATCCGGTAGATTAGGGTTTTGCTTGATCGAGGTTGGTCAATATGCAAAGGGTTAGGTCCGATAGGCCGAGGGATAGTCCGGTAGACTAGGGTGAGGCCCGGTAGGCCAAGGGTGAGGCCTGGTAGGCCTAGGGATGTGTTAACTGAGGGTTAGGGTTGCTAACCAGGGTTAAGAGGGTGTTAACTATGGTTAGGGATGCTAACCAGGGTTAAAAATTCCACGATAATGATTTTTTGGTCTTTTGTATTTTTATGGATTTTTCCATATTTTTTGTGGGGTTAAGTGGTGCTTAACCATGGTTAAAAGTTAACCGGGGGTCATTTTAACCATGGTTAAGGGTCATGATGAGTCAAAAGTGGGCCCAAAGGGTATGACAGGGCCTAGAGTGGCCTCCCACCGGGTTTGGGCCCTGCACAAAGTCTGAAATTGAAATTTTACTGAATGGAGGTAATCGGATTACCTCCATTTTTGCAAACTTTTAACCAGGGTTTGTGAGGGTATAACTAGGGTTAGGGACCTCCCCTGGGTAAAGTAAGCACATGGGCAGGAAGTCTGGGATCCAGGCTTTCCAAAGAACCAGGTGGCAGCCTCTGAATAGGCCAGGTGTGGTCCCCACAGGGGCCCAAAGTTTGCAAAAACAAACACTGTAAGGTCGGCAGTTGGACTGCCGACACTCTGAACAGGTTTTAACCTGAGTTCAAGGCATTGGTAACTGGGGTTAACCTTTGAGTTAGGCCCTGAAATTTTGCAGGGAGCTAGAGGGGGTCAAGGGCTTTCCAGCAAGCTTGGGGTAGACCCCAAAGCACAAGGCATGTGGGCCCCACAGGGGCCCGAAGTCAGTGCAAAAATAAGCTATTGTGTCGGTAAATGGACTGGGGACAGAGTCTTTTTAGGCTTTTTTATCAGTGTCGGCACTGGTATTGCCGACATTAAGCTGTTTTTGTAAAAAAATGGTTTTTGTCCACTGTTGGCTATACGAGCAAGGGTCTAGGGGTTCCCTTATGGCCTGAGGGACTTCCGGACCCTATGTGGAGTCTCCAAGCATAGTAGGGAGGGTGTTGCACCCGTGTGAGCCTCGAGGTACCCTCCCACACCTAGGACGAAGGTGGGGAGGTCCTGTCCTTGGCCGTGAAGGCTTCATGAGCAAACAACAAGATAAATGGGACCCCTGGAGTAGGACCAGGGGCCCCTCACAACTCAGAAAGCAGGAGAGAGGAGAGGGATGATCCCTACCCTATACACAGTGGTGGTTATGGCAGTGGTGATGGATGAGGGTGCCTGAGCTAGACTGGTGAACCTAGATAGACTTGGGGGAGTCCTAGAGGTCTACTGGTGGAGGCTGCAATTCGATGGAGGTGGTCTGAGGTCAGGTTTGGACTTTGGCAGAGCTTAGCTAGGTGAAAAATGGCGTGAGTTTGCATCGGGGTGGTCTTGAATTTATAAAGGAGAAGGGAGGACCCCCCATGGGCATTTCGGGCATTAAACAGGTCGGGGGTGAGTCATGGTGGAGGTCCCAAGTGGCCAGGGTGAGGGGGGGGAGTCTGCAACACGCGATTTCGTAAATCCTGAAATGGCGGTAATTGAATTACCTCCATTCCAAAATCAGGCTTATTTGGAATGTAGGTAATTCAATTACCGACATTATGCCATTTATGCTATTTTGGGCCAGGCCCAATCTCACTTGGGCCAAAAGGGTTGTGGGCAGCCATTTCGGGCATTTCCCGCCCAAACTCAACTAGGGGGTTGTGGGTCCCACCCATGTGATCCTGATGGGTGAGGTGGGCCCAAGTTTGGGCCCTAAAGGTTTGGGCTTTGGTTTTTTTGAGGATTTTAAACGGGCCTTGAGCCCAAAAGGGTTTTTCCTAGGTCTTGGGCTAGGTTTGAGCTAGGGCTAGGTCTGAGCTAGGGCTAGATCTAGGGTTTGGTCTAGGGCTAGGTCTAGGGCTTAGCTAGGGCTTGTCCTAAGGTTTGGCTTAGGTTTAGGGTTTTGAAATACTAGTGGGCCTTGAGCCCAAGAGAGTTTACCTAGGGTTTGGACCGGGTGTAAAAATTGGGTGCTTACACTATTCATAAGAGGGGGTTATATTCTTCCCTATTGTTTTTCCCGCGCCACTTCTATGACCCTATTTTATTTTTCGGTGACCTTTTGATTTTTGACTACCTATTTGATTTTTGACCTATTTGTCTTGAGATTTAAGCACATACGACCTAAGAAGAGATTAGGGGCTTGGGTTGTTTTGAGATTAAACAATAGACAAACGAACATGTAACCTCTCTTTTTCTTTAAATCTCCTCATTTTTTATAATTAATTAATGTAGCTTAAATTGCATCTCTTTCTTTGTTTCTGTCTTTTTTTTTTCATTGTTGTAATGACCTCTTTGATTGTTTCTTTAGAACCAAGGATAAGGGTTCTGTATTTAGATTGAAAGCTAGAATTCCTCATTTTTTACTCCTTCGGTACTCTATTTTAGATTTTCAACTACAAAAGAAAGTGCTTGGGTTAAATTTCTTTGTTTCTCCAGTTTTTTTTTTTAATTCCTCTGGATTAGATTCCCAAATGCAAAAGGAAGTATGAAATGCTCAGAATGTGCGCTATTTTATGGATTGTAGATAATTCAAATAATTTACTGAGACCATAATCATCATGATCCAATAAAATTACACATCTTTTACTGAGAAGAATAATTAAACTCACTTGAAACACTTATCTCTCATGTGGCCTAATTATTGACTGTGCAGGTAAATTCCATTTATAGTAGCTGCCCTTCCCTAGGGTATGTTTATTTGCCGAGAAAATAGATGAAATCGTGAAAAATAAAAGAAAATTTTGGATTCTTAGTTAAATTTTGTCCAGTTTTCTTTTCTCTCTTTTCACTTATTTTCTTGGCAACCAAACATAGGGTTAATGATGGGTACAGACTAGAAAATTAGACCAAGTTATCGAAATTAGAAGAAAATTGCCATGTTCTCTTCAATCCAGGGCAATCAAACTCTTAAGACCACTCAATAGAAGAAAATTGCTATGTTCTCTTCAATCCAAGGCAATCAAAATCTTAAGACCACTCATTTGCAGGAAAAATTAAGTACATTAACTTGAATAGATTAAGGAAAAGTAGGTAATTTGGTTGTGCCGATCGATCTCTCATTTGGTTGTAGCATTGCAGTTGTGATTCCTGAGGTTGTGGGTCCGTCCATAGGAAATAGGATCTCTCATTTGGTTGTTGCATTGCAGCTTGAACAACATGCTGTAAGTTCTTGGAAGCCAAAGGTTCTTTTGACTCTGTCACCCAAGAGATAAAGCAAGGCAACCTTGTGGTTTTCTCTATAAGGAGCGATTGATAGCACAACCCTTGTAAGTTGTAACATAACAGCTGGGGCAAGCATTGCTTCCATGCTTTTAAGAGTTTCAGATAAAGATTTTAAGAAGAATAGTAATTAAGGCAATAAATATGTCCTTTAATTATTTTACTTTGTGATTTCGTTTATACATAAAGAGAGACGAACATAGAATGTGCACCAAATTTTAAGAAGCCTGCCGAAATGAAAGCCCACTAGGAGAATCATTTCTTACAATGAGATCAACATCATCACCCGAGTCGTTACCTAGTACACGACTCACTTTTTTTCTTCTACTTCCTAGTGCGGGTTTAGGATTTTGTCCTGCAAACTCTTTCAACTCAATGCTCTTGCTCGTACTAGCAGCTTCTTTTGATCTGGCTGAAACAAGTGGATGAGCATAAGGTCCCCTTGACGGAACTCTTGGATACAACAGACTGTGTGATGGCTTAACATGAAAACTCCGAGGAAAGCTTTGGGTACGCCTGTGCTTGTAATTCACCTTATGATTTAACAGGAAAAAAAAAATAGAAAAGCAAAATAAGTCAAGGATAAGATTGATCAAAACCAAAGTATTAAAAACCAGTCATAATTTAAACAAACCATGCTGCCAAAGATGCTCAATTGCATTGCTTTTGCGGACAAGCTATTAGAGCTTGTTTATCAGTCCCATTAGGATTTTGAGGATGTTGCCTTGGTTTGTAGAAATGTTGAGGCCAACTCATTACATCACTGTACTCTCTACTTTGGGATCTAGGGGGGTCTATGGAATGTGAAATTGAAGATGCTGACCTTCTTTGAAGTCCACGATCAACCTCAAATGCTGCAATGTCAAAAATTATTTACCCTTGCTCTTTTCTCGACTTGATACAGGGATCCGTGATGACAAAAACTTGCCTCCATGGTACCTGTAATTAACCAATAACCAAGAATCCGTGATGACAAAGTTTCTCTTGGTTCAGATAATTTGCTTGAACAAGTTGGTGGCAGGAATGAGAAACTTAACGATGAACATGTTCAGATAAAATAGCAAGAAAAATCAAATTTGTATCTTTCCGATTGTTTTGTTCAGCTTCCTGGCATGCACAAGTTCCAGATGACATTTTATATAATAAGACTAGTTAGGGGAGAAATTAGGGCTGTCAACGGAGCGGATTCGAAGCGGATAGGGGTATATCCATTTCCGATCGGATTACATTTTTTGACTATCCGAATCCGGTCCGATATTCGCCGGATAGTGAAACATGGTATCCGAATTCGATTCCGATTAAATAACTCGGATTATCCGGATATCCGACTAGAGACTTGAAAATGAGAAGAAACAGAGGAGATGAAACTGTCTGAAACCAAGATTTGAAAGTAAAGAAACCAAACATAAGTAGGTGCTGATCTGAAACCAAAAACAAATAAAATTGAAGAGAACAAAAATGAAAATAAAAGTAAAGAAACAAACAATTCATAGACCAAGATCCAGATCTAGAACTAGAGGAGGATAGGACTGAAGGTTAGGTTACCAGAGATTAAAGGGAAAGGGGAGAAAAGTGAGCCGCTGCCACTGCCGGTGATGAGCTGCGGCCACTGGAGATGGGCTGCTGCTGTTGGTTGCATGTTTGGAGTTGCAAATCCGGTGTGAAATTAGGTGATCGAGTAGCTGGAGTTGTGATTTCTATTTAGAGAAAGAGAAAATTTCTCTTGCTGGATTGTTGTCGAACCAAACAATGTGAAAGGTTAGAGATGGGTAGTATCCCAAGTCCCAACAACGGTTTTGCTATACAATGGTTTTAAAAAGGCCCACGGTTTTGCCTAATTGGTAGTTTTAAGTATCTTGGTTTTACTTTTAACCTTTAAAGGCTTGAGCAATGCTATGTCCACTTTCCGGCCATCCACTCTTCCCTACTTTTGTACAAGAAAACAAAATAGTATGACACTTTTGTATGGGTCCCACCACTTTTGTTTTGTCCTTTTGTTTTAAATTAGTAAAAACCGCCCTAAAGGGCTTTGTTTGGACCATCGGATTAAGCATAAAATCATAAAAAAATTAGGCGAACACTCTATAACTTGGCGGAGAGGATATTTAGCGGAGCGGATATAACAATATCCGACTCCGGTCCAATTATAAACGGATACTCTATTATGTTATCCGAATCCGATCCGCCGGATATTGTATTCGGATATTATCCGTCGGATTCGGATCGGATTTGAAAGATTCAGATATCCGTTGACAGCCCTAGGAGAAATACATGAGCACAACTTTGGCAATATATATATATATCAAGGAGTATACCAAACTTTATGTGGAAGTAATTACACTTCACCTTACTTATATAAAAAAAATTATAAATTAAATTATAATGTATACTATTATGTGGGACCCATGAGACCCACTATTACATATGTAGTTAGCAATTTTGCTTTAGATGAACTTTTTAAAGTCTATCTACTACGTGAGTATGTAGTTAGAAGTTTTGCTTTAGGTAAACCTCTTAAAGTCTTATCTATTTACTCATCTTATTGGGACAAATCTTATTGGGACACAATTATAATCTTTAGTCTTTACAATACAGTAAAACACTAAAACTCTAGATATTTTAATTAGAAAATAACTGTTAATAAATAATTAGTGTAGATACCACTTACGAAAACTTTATTAGTATATTTATTGTGTGTATATTAATATTTAATATAGAGATATTATTATTGATAAGAACCATCTAGTAGCAGAGGCTTGGGACTTTATAGAAAGTCCTCGTTGTAAGTGATTGCTACCTAGTTTCACTCTTAAGAGGTGGTGGGAGTCAATTTTATTAAATTTTATGTACTAAAAAATTTCTTATAAGTAGTACCCATGATTACTCTATCTCTTATGAACTCTTTCAATATTAATAGAACTCTCTTTTAAGTGATTAAGTGATAAGTATTTTCTATTGGAAAAAATCCTTATATAAACAAGGTAGGATTCTTCTACATTCTTCATAAACGAATTATACAAAAAATTCACAAATTATCTTAGCCTAATTGGAATTAGAATAGTAATGACCTTTTTGATACAAAATTCTTTCAAAGTCCCTCTTTTCTCTCATTCTCTTCTCCTAAGGCTCTACGTTCTCACGTACGCTCTCCCCAAACTCTACTCCCACGGTTCCTCTATTTCACCCTGAGCTCATCAGCTGTAGATCGGTTAATGATCTAAGTTAATTCATTTATTTTTTTAGGTTCTTGAAATGTTGTTCTTGAGTTTCCTTTTCCTTTTGCCCTTTTTATAGTTTCAACGATCAACTATAATCTTGGGGATTTGCTATTTTTCTTTTCTTAGGATCTTGATCTTCTTGATACCTGGTTCATATTTTATCACAAAAATTCTTTCACAACTATTTTACAGTAGAACATGTAGAAATTCTGTTAATTGTTAGAAGGGCAATATAAATGTAGTAAATGATGCATATGATAGGAGAAATAAATGAAAAAACATGCATTTGTGCATTGGAATTATATGCCCAATGGAGTTGTTAGTTTATTAACCAAAAAATAAAGAGTTGTTAGTTTATTTGATGAACTATGATATAATAGAGCTGTAGATATTAATGCTAGTATTTGTATAATGCTATTATTGCAGTTATTTGGTGAACTATGATACAATAGAGCTGTAGATATTAATGCTACTATTTGAATTATTCAATGAACTTGTTCAATGAATACTTTTAACTCGTAGTCATTTGATAGATGATGTATGCTATGTGTGGGTTAAAGGGAATGATGTATTTAGTTCTTTTTACCCAAATTTGTTTCTAATATACTTAGATATCAAAGTTACTCTGACATAGACATTTATTTTAAATGCGAATTTTAAGTTCTTTTTTCTCAACACCTCATATGTATTCATAAGGAGAATCAATGTATTCTCACTTGAGAAGTATCACAACTGGTCCTATTTACGCACAATGTCTATCAAGTTATATGATTGAGGTCATAAAACTAATAATATTTGTAACGGATAAAATTCGTAAAATCAACTTAGAGTTGGAGAACGAGCTCGTTTTTGTTGTTTTGTTCACGAAAGTGACACGTGGACACGAGTTGGGGTCACGTGCTTAAAATAGGGGGATCACACGTTGTCTGATGCACAACGTTCACGTTGTGCGCATTACGACGTCTTTGTTCTCTTGTAGAACAACGTTTCCGTTGTGGCTTTGACAACGTGCTCGTTGTCTAAAGCACAACGTGACCGTTGTATTCTTGACAACGTCTTTGTCGTTACATGAACAACGAGTCCGTTGTCTCACCGACAACGATGTCGTGATGTGTTTTAAGACATCTACACCGTAACCGAGCTCGAGTTAACAACGAGACCGACTCGTAGGAGGAAGTGATCAGGAGGCGATCCATAATTCCGACATGTGTGCCGAACGCGCCGTTTCGTGCCGAAAGCACTGTCTTGGCATTTAATGCTGGTCACTTCTGCGTACTGTCCGATCCCGTCCGATTAGACTTATAGGAGGCTCTCACGTGTGATGCAACCGACGGCAGATATGTCTGATATATTTGGCAATGAGTGCAAAAACACGTGGTATGGACACCTATGGCCATCCATGGTCATCGATGGCCATACCAACCTTACCCTATAAATACGCCATGATTTTTAGTGCTGGAGAGGACGTTGAATCACGTTTTTACACACGTTTTGGCCATACTTCAGAGCATACTTATTCAGTGCTTCCCAGTGCCTTGTTTAACTTCCAGTGCCTATTTATGAGTTTACTGTTTATCATCTTCTTCATCTACTTACTTTACCATCGGAGTACAGGTCAGGGTGCCACACCCTCCACTCCAACCTTCTACCGGTAAACCAGAGCGTGGGAGAAGCTGTTGCTGACGCGTGTCCTTTCCGGTAATTTCCCCTCACAAAATTGGCGCCGTCTGTGGGAAATAATAAACGAACCCCCCTTTGCTCTTTGTGATCATGGCTGACCAGTCATCAGTGTTCGGGCGTGAGGATCAAACCCCTCAGGCCACTCCTTTTGTACCTTCTGTCGTGCACATCCCCGGGGTCAGTCCTTCGTCTGGGCAACCAGAGAGGACCATGCCTCCTCCTGTTGAGCTTTCCGTTTCGGATCGCATTTTGGCGATGTTGTAAATGCAGCAGTTTGCTCTGGATCAGATCACCAGGCAGCAGCAGTTGATGCAGGCGAGGCTGGAGGCGTTCGAGCATAGCAGGCTCGAGGTGGATGAGGTGCCACTGCAGAGGCCTTCCTTGAGACGTCAGTTTGACTTCTCTTCTTCTCCTTCTGCCCCGGAGAACCGTGAAACTAGGTTTGTGCTTCATCCTACTGAAGAGGATGTAAGGCAGCCTCAGGTTCGGGCAGAGCAGAGTATTCCTTCAGATCGCGTGGATTTGCGAGAAGGGGCAAGGCGAGAAGACTTGAGAGAGGGTAACGGAGGTGTAGATGCCCAGAAGACTTGGGTGACTGCCAAGGAGGTGGAGGCTTTAATCGGTGCTCGTGTTAAGAGCATGAAGGGAGGGATTCCTGACCACTTTACTCAGTCAGCAAAGGACAACGTTGAGAACTCTCCTTTCACGGACGCCATCAATCAGTCGTATACTTCTTTCAAGTTTATAACTCCGATCTTCCCCATGTACACTGGAAGGACGGATCCGGAGGAGCATTTGTTTGATTTCAAACATGCGATGGCTGTTCACAATCCGGATGATGACCTGTATTGCAAAGCTTTCCCCAACAGCCTGTCTGGGGCAGCGTCGAAGTGGTTTCGAAACTTGCCTCCTGGTTCCATCAGTAATTTCTCAGAGCTCAGGTCAGCTTTTATTGATCGTTTCATCATCAATAAGAAGAAGAAAGCAGGTGCAGATACTCTCTTCTCTTTGAGGATGAAGCCGGCCGAATCCTTGAAGGACTTTATTTCGTGTTTCACTGATGAAGTCCACAACATAGATAAGGTTGACGAAGCGAGCTGTATCGCTGCTTTCAAGAATGCTATCCCCAGGCATTCCGAGCTCTACAAGTCCTTGGCTCTTGACTATCCTATCAAGATGGACGAGATGATGGTTCGTGCCACCAAGTACGGATGGTATGAGGAGGACGTATCCGTTGTGCTGGTGCCGAAGCCCAGGACGAGAGTGGTGGATGTCGTGGAGAGGACACATCGATCTTCAAAAAGGAAGGAGAAGAAACAGAGGTACGAGTCTTCATCATCTGAGGACTCGCTACCTAGGAAGCAGAAGGAAAGAGTAGTCTATGTGACTCAACGGGATCAGCCGGTTCGGCGTCCGTTTGAGGGAAATTTTAATCAACAACAGAGTAGGACGGAGAGACGTCCTAATGATCATCAGCAGGCGAGGCAGCAGTATCAGCCACGCCAGGTGCAGCCTCAAGTACAGCATGAGAGAGGCGTGCAGCCTAATGAGAGGCGGAATTTTGCAGATAGAGCACCGCCCATCAATTTCACGGTTAGCCCGGCGACCATTATGAGGTCGATGGAGGATCAGCCGTACTTCGAGTGGCCGGCGAGGGCTGTGCAGGATATTACATCGGGACCACGAGTGCATGAGTATTATCATTATCACAAGTACCGTGGTCATCTCACCAACCGATGTCGTATTCTGAGGGAGTACTTGGAGAGGCTGGTTCGGGAAGGGTACTTGGGAGAGTACCTTGCTTCTGGCAATGGCGGCATGGAGCATGCCAGGGAGCTGGTATCCCAGGCTCGTGGAGGAGAACCTGCCAGCAATCCCAGTACCAGTGGAGGAGCTTCCTTGGGCACGATCAATGTCATTTGCCGCGTGCAAGCGCCGGAAGCTGATGTGAAGAGGAACTTCAGGGCGAAGGCCAGGAAGCTGTCCCACGATGCCGCAGTGTGTCAGGTGCAGGTGCCTAGCAGAAGCGTTGAGCAGGCACTTACTTTCACTGATCGTGATCTGGCAGCAGTGATCCGACCTCACTATGATGCTCTTGTTCTCACCATGAGAATAGGAGATTTCGACATCAAGAGAGTGCTCATGGATTCCGGGAGTGGAGCAGACATCTTGTATCTTCATGCTTTCACCTAGATGAAGCTGGATCCTTTCGTTCTCATCCCTGCTCAGACTCCCTTGTTCGGATTTGATGGCAGCTCGATGAAGCCTGTAGGTGACGTTGTCTTACCCGTTGTGGCCGGGCCCGTTGTCCTTCAGACCAGGTTCTCCGTCCTGGACGCGCCATCGTCGTACAATGCCATCTTGGGTCGTTGGTGGACCCATGAGATGAAGGCTGTTCCGTCCTCGTACTATCAGGTGTTGAAATATCCAACGCAGGACGGGCCTCAGGAGATCAGAGGTGATCAGTTGGCATCGCAGAAGTGTGATTTTCCTGCTTCCGTTGTGCCTTCATAGCAGTTATAGGTCGCTCCCGTTGTGGAAGAGAGCTCGGAAACATCGTTGTGCAGACCTTCCGTTGAGCCCACGAAAGCTGTCAATTTGGGAACGGAAGAAGAGCCAAAGGTGTTGCAGATCGGGACGATCTTGACAGCGGAGGAAGAGCTCGAGTTGCTGAGTTTCCTTAGGCAGAACCTCGATGTCTTTGCATGGTCTCACAAAGACATGACTGGCATCGATCCGAGTGTTATCTGTCATCACCTCAATGTTGATCCTGCTATCCCTCCAATGAAGCAGAAACCTCGGAGGCTTGCTCCAGCTTATCATGATGGAGTGAATGAGGAGATTGACAAGCTGATTTAGTTTGGGTTCATTCAGGAGATGTAGTACCCTGATTGGATAGCCAATGTTGTGGCTGTGCCTAAGAAGAACGGGAAGGTGAGAGTTTGTATTGACTTCACTGGTGTCAATAAGGTCTACCCCAAGGACTTTTTTCCCATGCCAAGGATAGACAGGCTCATCAACGCCACTGCTGGCCACGAGATGTTATCCTTCATGGATGGTTATTCAGGCTATAACCAGATCCTCCTGACGGAACCAGATCGAGAGAAGACCACCTTTATAACGGAGCGAGGCTTGTTCTGTTATCGAGTGATGACTTTTGGCTTGAAGAATGCAGGTGCCACCTATCAACGTCTTATGAATCTCATGTTTGGGTCACTTCTTGGCAAGACGGTTGAAGTTTACATCGATGATATCGTTGTGAAGAGTCGAGTATGAGGTACTCTGGTGGCGGACCTTGCTGAGCCTTTCTCTGTGCTGCGATCTTTCAATCTGAACATCAATCCAGAGAAGTGCACCTTCGGAGTTACCTTAGGGAAATTTTTGGGTTATCTTGTGAGTCAGCAGGGGATTGAGGCTAATCCAGCTCAGATCCGTGCTTTACTGGACATGCCAGAGCCTAAGTCGAAGAAGGAGATCTAGAAGCTGACAGGCCGGATTGCTGCACTCAATCGGTTTATCTCCAAGTCATCCGATCGTTGCAAACCTCTATTCGAGTTGCTGAGAAAGGACTCCATTTTTGCGTGGACTCCAGGGTGTTCTCGAGCTTTCCTTGCCTTGAAGGAGTATTTAGGCTCAGCTCCTATCCTTTCGGTGCCTGAGCCAGGTGAAATCTTATATCTTTATCTATCTGTTTCAGAGCAAGCCCTTGGTTCCGTCCTGGTCAGGAGTTGTGATGGTGTGGAGAAACCTGTCTATTTCATCAGCAAAACCTTTCTCAAGGCGGAGTGCAATTATAGCAAGCTCGAGAAGGTATGCCTAGCTCTTGTCTTTTCTGCGGAAAAGCTTCATCCTTACTTTCATGCTCATTCTATCGTTGTCATCACAACGTATCCCTTGAAAGTCGTGCTGGGACGACCCGAGCTGGCGGGGAGGATGTCGAAGTGGGCTGTGGCTCTGAGTGAGTTCGATATTCAGTATCGGGCTAGGAGTTCAGAAAAGGGGCAAGCAATGGCAGGTTTTCTTTCTGATTTCCCTGTGGAGGAGGAAGCAGAGGAGGTGGTTGCTGATCTTCGGGAACTTCCGATTGAAGTTGACAACGGAGATGTCGTTGTGGAGGGGGCCGAGTCATCAGAGTGGCATGGTTGGTTACTGTACGTGGACGGATCTTCTAATTTCAGTGGTTCAGGACTGGGTGTTGTGCTTATAAGTCCGGAGAACATCAAAGTGCAGAAGATGTCGCGTCTTGGGTTCGCTGCCTCCAACAACGAAGCTGAGTACGAAGCCTTACTCCTTGGGTTAGAGAGTGCTCGAGAGCTGCAGATCTCCATGTTGAGAGTGTTTTGTGATTCACAGCTCGTGGTGAATCAAGTGAATGGTGTTTATGACTGCAAGGACGACCGGATGAAGCAGTATGCTACTCTCGTTCGTTCGTTGTGTGAAGCATTCACCGTTGTGGAGATCAGGCACACCCGGAGAGATGAGACCAGGCATGCTGACGCTTTGGCGTATCTAGCTTCCATGGTGCAGGCTGACGAGCCCAAGGCTATTCTGATGGAGTTCCAAGAGTATCCTTCAATAACTCTTCAGGCACAACGAGAAGTATTTTTTGTCAATCCAGTTCCGAGCTGGATGACAGGGCTGGTGGCTTATCTGAAGGACGGAGTTCTTCCTATCAGTGTGAAGGAGTCGAGGCGCATTCAGTTCAAGGCATCTCGTTATGCCTTGGTGCAAGGAGAGTTGTTCAGGAAATCTTTTGGTGGGCATTTGTTGAAGTGTGTTCATCCTGCAGATGTGGAGAGAATACTTGCTGAGTTGCACGAAGGTATATGTGGTATTCATTCAGGCGGGAGAACCATTGCCCATCGAGCTCTGGGGCAAGGTTACTTCTGGCCTTACATGCAGGCTGATGCTCAGAAGTATGTGAAGAAGTGCAGCCAGTGCCAGCGGTTTGCTCGTTTGATTCATGCTCCAGCTCAAGAGCTCAGCACTGTATCTCAGCCTTGGCTATTTGCGCGGTGGGGACTTGATATTGTGGGACCTTTCCCTAGGGCTCCAGGGAATCTGATCTTTCTTCTAGTGGCAACTGATTACTTCTCTCGTTGGATTGAAGCTGTTCCCCTTGCACGTATCAGAGAACAAGAGGTGAAGAAGTTCTTGTGGGAACATATCATCTGCAGATTTGACATACCGCAGTCCATCATTACTGACAACGGGAAGCATTTTTCAGGACGTTTGATTGCCGACTTTTGCAGCGAGCTGAAGATCAAGCATGTTTTCTCTTCCCCATATTATCCTCAGGGAAATGGATTAGCCGAGGTAGCCAATAAGAATATTCTTAATGTCTTGAAGAGAAGACTGGAAGATTCGAAGGGGAAGTGGGCCGCCGAGCTGCACAACGTTTTGTGGGGGTACAGAACAACTCCGAGGAGTCCTACTAATGAAACTCCTTTCTCTCTAGCGTATGGTATGGAAGCTGTCATTCCTACTGAGATCAGTTTGCCTACAGTGCGTTCTTGACACAACAAGAAGATGGATGGAGAGAAAGATCAGAACACAGAGCTTATGGCTATTCATCTCGATCTGCTAGAAGAGAAGCGAGAAGATGCCAGCATTCAGATGAGGAGGTATCAACAACGATTGAGGAAAGCCTACAATAAGAAAGTACAACGGAGAGTGCTGCAGGTCGGTGATCTCGTTCTCCGAAGAGTGTTCCAGAACACGAGAGAGCTTAACAGTGGCAAGTTGGGACCTAACTGGGAAGGGCCTTATATCGTAGAGCGATTGGGAAGTCCTGGAGTCTGTTACTTGAAAGACTTACAAGGTAACCTCATCTCAAAATCCTGGAACATTATGAATCTGAGGCAATTCTTTCAATAGAATCTGTGATATGCTATTACATGCATCGTTGTGCTTACAAGTTTTCAGTGATTTTACATAATCATAGTGCTTATATTTCAACATATGACTTGCAATATTATACGCCTGCTCATTGTCTACACTATTCTCTGTCTGGTTCATCAGTGTAATATTGTGAATGTTTTGCAAGTAATTCAAATAAAATTTTGACTGAACAACCAACTCATAACGAACACGAGTGGCTTATATAAGGATGTCATCTGAGCAAATCCTGTGGCTTATCCTAATGACATCCTCTGAGCATGTGCTTCGAAACTGAGTTACATTTTGTTCATCATATGAATTTTATTTGTCAGATTGCATTCACAGTGAACTACGCGAATGATGTATCTGGATTAGTGCTTGCTCGTAGTGCTTTGCTCGTAGTGCTTGCTCGTAGTGTTTACTCGTGGTGCTTGCTCGTAGTGTTTGCCCGTAGTGCTTTGCTCGTAGTGCTCTATCCGTAGTGCTTTGCTCGTAGTGCCTTGCTCGTAGTGCTTTGCTCGTAGTGCTCTATTCGTAGTGCTTGTTCGCAGTGCTTTGATCGTAGTGCTCTACTCGCAGTGTTCTGTTCGTAGTGCTTTGATCGAAATAATTTGTTTAAGTATATGCATCAGTTATAATTTTCACCCTCATACATACATTCACATAGTAAAGTGCCATATTCACATCAGTGCTGTGAACTGTGAAAATTAATTCAACTACTTGTGTTGTGTTGTTTATGCCTACGTTGTGCTACGTTACGAGGAGGAAAGAAACGCGTACATAAGGAAGGAGTGATCTATTCATACCAAAGGCCCATTTCTGGGCAATCACAGCAACAAACTCCCATAAGAGGGAAATAAAAGAGTCTACATCATTCAAAAAGAGAAACAGAGATATGAAGTGGAGCAGCAGATCAGACGAGCTCAAGATCAGCATCTGTCGTCGTTGCAGCAGGGGCAGAAGTAGAGGCTTCAGCAGTTGGGGTTTCCACCGGAGTAGCTTCATCGGCAGCAGCAGGAGCTTCCGGAGCAGCTGGCTCTAAGTACGGCTCAGCAAGGAGGGGTGCAGGACCTTCAAGAGAGTGAGGTTGCTCGACGCCTTGGACCTCGGGCTCGTTGTCTAGCTCGATCAAGTCTTTGCTCTGAAGCTCTGAGAACGTGGTGGCGTCCTCTTCGTTGTCCTCTTTCAGACGGCCTTGTTGGCGGAGCGATTCGAGAACCTCTTTCTCGGTCTCTGCCCGATCCTCATCCAAGAGCGTGTCCAGCTGAGAGTGATAGTGTTGTTGCAGTCTCAGGGTCACAGACCTCTCGATGGTCTCTTGAGCTTTCTTGGCCTCCTCGAGCTCCTCCGTCAGTGCTGTCCTGGCTGCCTCAGTTTCCTCCAACTGTCTGCCCAAAGCTTGGGAGACATGCTCCAGTTCGCTGATGCGTAGAACAGCGTTCTCTACCTCCTGTTTGGCCTTCTTCTCGGCCTCCTTTGCTGATCGTGTCTCAGCCTCAGCTTTTTCTTGTGCCTTGGTGGCAGTTTTTAACTTCACCTCAGCGCGAACAGCGTCAGCTTTGGCTTGAGACAGATCAAAGTCTGCCTTGAGTCTCTCTTCGACGAGAGTCTTCTCCAGCGTCTCAGTCCTGTCTTTCCAGTAGTTGATCCCGTCTCGGAGGTGATTGTAGCTATATTGGCTACGATCACAGAGTTCATGCACGAGCACGTTCATCTGCAAGGAAGTGTCCGGGCGTTAGCACAACGAGGAGTAAAGTTTCAGCAGTAGAGTAAGAAGAAGAGGAAGTGAGAAACTTACTGACGCCACAGACTGGCAGGCGGCATAGGACAGGTCGGTCAGACTGAATTTGCCGACGTCAGCAATGTCTTGGGGCAACCTCATAGCATGAGTCAGAGCTCGGGCGACCGTGTCAGATTTTTGCACCAAGTCGTTTACAGTCGGTACCCCGTACCGAGAGAAGTCGGGCGACCAGTCCAGAGTGTTCGTCGGTAGCATACGAGCTGGAAGACTCGTTGTGCCAGCTCCCGTTGCGGCCAGGGCAACCACAGTGGAACTCGTGCTGGCTGAGGCAGTTGCAGCTCGAGAGGGGGCGGGCGCCGAGCTGGCCTCGAGCACCGCCGTTGTCACCTCCGCTCCTGGACTTGTTGCAGGAACGGCAGAGGTGGAAGGGGGAGCAGCAATGGTTGCGTTCTCTTTCTCCAGGCGTTTGTCCGCCTTTGCTTTTTTTCTGGCCTCTATTCGGCCTGGGTCGGCAGCTTTCTTTTCGGTTCAGCAGTCGCTGTACCCTTGGAAGGAGAATTCCTCTTCTTCAACGGTGGTGGCGGTGGTGGCAGCTGAACCACAGGGCAAGCAGACCTTGGCTTCCTGCTCAGCGGAGGTGGATCTGTGCTGGCCATGTCTTCTTCTTCTTCTTCTTCGGCTGGGTTAATTGCTGGTGAAGGTGCAAAAGTAGAAGCACCTGGTTGCTGTTGCTATTGCTGTTGTTGTGGTTGTTGTTGTCGTCGTTGAGCAGTTGCAGGAGTGCTAAAGGCGACCCGCGTGTCAGGCTCCAGTGGTTTCCACCGGATGTATTCCCCACCTCGAGCACGGCTGATACCGGTAAGAAGGCCTTCTTCTTCTGGGGCCAACTTCTTATATGGGAGCTTCTTCCCCTCAACTGCACACAGAAAAGCAGAATGAGTACAACGAGAGTTAGCAGGACGAAAGCATACAACGTACAACGAGAACAGAGTTAGAACAGTGGTGCACAACGGACAACGGACGACCGTAGTGGTATACCTGCTTCCGCTCGGAAGACATTGGGGACCCTGGAATTTTCTGCCTTCCAACCGCCAGAGACGACGAAAGGAATGGCTTTCCACCTTCTTTCTCTATCGAGAATGCCTGAGACGAGCTCTGGATATCGAGGTTTCTTGTTCCACGAGTAGTAGGAGAACAAACCATCGTCATTGTCTCGGCATCTGACAGCATGGCAGAAGTGGAATAGATGCCTAGCCTCTATTGGGTGACCATCCTTGATGAATTTGATCATTATGGACATGTATTTGTGGAAGCTCGGGTGCATTTGTCCCGGTGCGAGTTGCAGGGCGGATAGAACGTCATCCAGGACGGGATGGAGAGGGAAGCGGAGGCCAGCCTCGAGCTGGGAGAGGTAGACAACGGTGCAAGCAGAGCGCTTATCAATGATAGCGTCATCTCGCTTGAAATGGAGATTGACGTTGGAAGGGAAGTCGAAACGTTCCCTGTAATGGTTCAGATGTGCCAACTGGTGCTGGCGCAGAGCTGAGGATTTTTCGATGTAAGCACCATGAGGTGCGCTACCTGTGCAACTGGCCTCATCATCAGTAGGGCCTCTAACTTCCTCTAACCTAACGGGTTCTACGGGAATGTTGGCAGCCATAGTGGTTGGAAGAAACAGCGAAAGGGACAAGAACAGTGAACAGAGCACGGAGAGTACACAGAGTGGAATCACTCCAAGAACCAGAGGAGAAGAGAGAGGGAGAAACAGTAAGAAATATTAAGGAAAAAGGTGAAGAGTGTACCGAACAGAAGACGACTGAGAGAGATTGTTGAGAGCTTGAGGAAGATGAACCTTCGGTTGAAAAAAAATTCGGCAGAGTAACAGTGCTTGAAGGAACAGGGTGAAAGAGAAGGAGTATTTGATGGGGATTTTATAAGTATCTCAGATTTGCGAAACTACACCACTACCCTTCATCAGAGCCGTACACCTGTGACAAAGGGGAGAAGAGCAGTGGCAAGATCATCTTTTCACCAAAAGAGAGTAACCGTCAGAGCTATTAAAGCATTTTGAAATTCGAAACGACGATGATGACAGCCTGTCCGCATTAAAGAGACGTGACGGTTCGCACACGTAACCAGCTGGCGTGAACGGTCGAACTTCTCAGAGAGCGTTTTAAACACGCAACGTTACATCTTCCTGAGCAGTGCCAGGTATGATCTTTTTGTCCGTTTATGACGCTTCGAACTACGTTCCAAGCATCATAAAGGGGCAAATTGTAACGGATAAAATTTGTAAAATCAACTTAGAGTTGGAGAACGAGCTCGTTTTTGTTGTTTTGTTCACGAAAGTGACACGTGGACACGAGTTGGGGTCACGTGCTTAAAATAGGGGGATCACACGTTGTCTGATGCACAACGTTCACGTTGTGCGCATTACGACGTCTTTGTTCTCTTGTAGAACAACGTTTCCGTTGTGGCTTTGACAACGTGCTCGTTGTCTAAAGCACAACGTGACCGTTGTACTCTTGACAACGTCTTTGTCGTTACATGAACAACGAGTCCGTTGTCTCACCGACAACGATATCGTGCTGTGTTTTAAGACATCTACACCGTAACCGAGCTCGAGTCAAAAACAAGACCGACTCGTAGGAGGAAGTGATCAGGAGGCGATCCATAATTCCGACATGTGTGCCGAACGCGCCGTTTCGTGCCGAAAGCACTGTCTTGGCATTTAATGCTGGTCACTTCTGCGTACTGTCCGATCCCCTCCGATTGGACTTATAGGAGGCTCTCATGTGTGATGCAACCGGCGGCAGAAATGTCTGATATATTTGGCAATGAGTGCAAAAACACATGGTATGGACACCTATGGCCATCCATGGTCATTGATGGCCATACCAACCTTACCCTATAAATACCCCGTGATTTTTAGTGCTGGAGAGGACGTTGAATCACGTTTTTACACAAGTTTTGGCCATACTTCAGAGCATACTTATTCAGTGCTTCCCAGTGCCTTGCGTAACTTCCAGTGCCTATTTCTGAGTTTACTGTTCATCATCTTCTTCATCTACTTACTTTACCATCGGAGTACAGGTCAGGGTGCCACACCCTCCACTCCAACCTTCTACCGGTAAACCAGAGCGTGAGAGAAGCTGTTGCTGACGCGTGTCCTTTCCGGTAATTTCCCCTCACAATATTAATATTTATTTTATTTAATCTTATTATTTTTTCCTTAATAACAAATTAATAAGTGCAAAGCACGTGCAACCTTACTAAGTATATATATATAATATATAGTAATAAAATAACAAAAGTCAGCATTATTGACACCCATCAGTTGAGTGATCATGCTGGAAACTATTAACAATGTCAACATATAAGTGTTACCTTTTGGGTTTACTTCACAGATTTCACAATAGTTCAATTCCCAAAGCTCAAGGTATTGATAAAAAAGACTAATAAGAATTGTACAAATTCCTTTTCAGTTGATGGTAGGAAATATTTTAACACTTAACTAGCGGGTGACACTGCGATGCACCTGAGACCTAGGGGAAGGAGTTAACCATAGTTAATAGGAGTTAAAAGGGACATGTGTTAACCCGCAAGGAACTCTCCCCGAGTTCAATCGTGATTGGCTATGATTCTATTCTTTAAATAGATAGATGAGCAAGGGGTAATTTGGGAATTAAAGGAAAATATTAAATCAAAGTTTTATTTTATGAGGGTAGATTGGGAATTTTGGAAAAATCAGGCCATGCCTGCCTCTCCCATTATAATAGTAAAGATATGTTTTTACAATGAAAAATTTGGTACAGGTGATCCATATGGACCATATTTGATATGGATCCATAAACCGTAATAACCATAGTGTAGTCTAGAAATGGATGCCGGCATCTAGTGAAATAAATGGGGTAAGTAGTGAAATACAGTCATTATACATACTTATATCTTTAGGGTCACAATAGGTAATCTTAAATTATTATTTTATAAATTTCTTGGTTTGTCCCTTACAATTGGAAGAATCATCAACATCTAGCTAAAAGAATAGGCAATAAGTAGTTGTAAAATAAATTGGTGTTACCTAAGAAGATAATGCACCTCAAGTAGGTTGGCAGGAAATGATTAAGGGGCAGTTAAGAAAGAGATGGATACACTATATCATGAAATCCATGATAGAGAAAGGATAGTTGTAGGGCAGTACTTAAATAGTCATTCAAGAAAAGAAGGATATGAAGGGGGTGCATGTAGGGAGGGGTTTGAAGAACAAAAGAAAATGGAAGAGGTGAACCTTGAATTCATGATGTAGTACAAATGTACAATCTTGTAAGAGCAAACACACAATTTCATGAGAGAAATGAGTGTTTAATGACTTTCAACAGTGAAATTAGAATCAAAGTGACTTCTACTCAAGAGGAAGGGGTGATCAACATCCAAACATGTAATGTTGTCTTAGAAGAGAGTCTGACAACACAACATATACCAAATACCAATAGTTACGGATGGTTCAACTAATAGAAGAGTGAATAAAAGGTACCCAATATTATGGTAGCAAGGAGTCTGACAGCACAACATACGCCAATAGTTATGGAAGCTTCAACTAATAGATGGGGAGTGAATAAAAGGTACCCCAAGACGTTGTGGAATTTCAAAGAGGTAAATTTTTGTCTATTTGGTTATGTTATTTTCATGGGAATTGGACGCAGGACTTTTGTTTCCCTGGAATTATTTACTTTGGTGCTATTTTTTTTTACCTGGGATTTGATAATGTGTCACTTTAAATAAATCCCCAAAAAAGTTGGGTTTTCAACAACCACCAAAAAGGATGAGATTTGAATTCTTCACAAGATGAGACTTTTATTTGTTCTTCTCTCTCCTCTCCTATCCTCTCCTTCACTACTAACTGGTCTGACCTTCTGATAAGGGCCAAAGAAGAAGACAACAGTTAACAAAGAAATTTTCCCACTTATGGGGGGAAAAACCAAAAATAGGTAATTTCTCACACTTCAATTACAACTTTTTCTCAACACTTATACCCAAACTAACTTCCCTAGAAACATGCAAAGAGACTCACCCTTTCTTGATAAGCCCAACTACTTAGCTATATCATAACTACTCCTACATATATAGCAACCCAATCTAATCACCCCATGCATGTATCACCTTCAATATGTATACCTCCCTCTCTCTCTCTCTACTCGCTTGGTTCCAATGCCATGATGATGTTGCATATATCAGCGACACTGTAACTATACTCTCTCCTGCAGTCTCGCTCAGTTTAGGGCTCCGAGGTCATGATTTTCATCCATCAATCATCGGATGATGAGGGCACTTTCCCATTATCTTTCTCTTTGTAACTCTCGGGAATTAGGGAGATCTGTTTTGGATCTGTTGATTTGTATTGATTGGATCTGAAATTTATTGGCTTAGATCTGAACTAACAAGGTGCGTATGAAATCTTTTCATTGCTCTTGATTCTATATCTAAGGGCACAATTCTCACTATCGCATTGACAGTGATAATGCAAGTTAATAAACCCAATTCCACTTCTTAATAGAATCTCCCCGTAGCTATACAATTATGGGGAATTGTGTTCTTTTCTCATCGTCATTATGTAACTTCTAATGAGGTATGTTGTGCTTGTCTGTGAATCTATGTTTTACTCTTTTTCTTGTAGTCCCACATGAGATCAAAGAAAAAATGGGGATCTGACTATCCTATTTTGGAGTCCCATAAAAAGTCTCAGTCCCTGTCTTACAATCCCGAGTCTTGATTTTTTTTCCTGTAAAGTTTATCATACTATTTTCTCTTCAATTTTTTTTTCTTGGGATAAATCTCCAAAATAGAAATTATCTTGAGAATTTTTCTCGTTAAGACTTTGAAGAAAATTTTACCATATTTTGAATAGAGAGAAACATTTTCATCATGAGATTAGTAGATAACGATATACATATTTTCTGCAAGATTATGTTTAACAAATCCTAAATGTTGCATAATTTCAATATCTTTCTTTTGCAAATGCTAAATGTAGTATGGGAATGATAATCTCAATTATACCATTCTTCTAGAAGTTAAAGTGGATGAGTATAAAACACATGTATGACTAAAAGGTGTTGACATTTATTAGAATAAAAAATAGTCCACCTAGCCAAGATATCATACCAGAAAGGGAAGAATTGCGCAAAACGCGATGGCAGCCATTGTGTAAACATGAAATTTGCATATGTGGAGGCTGGTTGGGAAAGATCAGCAATGGATTCAAAGGAATTGGCATTGTCCATAATAGAACATACTGCAATAAAGGGAGAAGGCAAAGGCTACAAGGGAATTTAAGAGAAAATAATTCAAATGAAGAAACTTGGTACTGGAACACCAAGGTTCAGAAGGCTATTGCAGAAAAGGGGCCTTGTTACAAGACCTCAGAGACTGGGAACAAGGAAAACATTGAATAATGTACAAGTGGTTATAAGAAAACTAAGAAAGTAACAAGTAAAGCCAAACATAGGGACTATGATGGCTTAAAAAGAAAATCAGGTACATAAGAGGGTATGAAAAATGCGAACAAACTTGAGAGAGAGATAAAGAGAGAGAGACCTTGAATATGTTATATGCATTATAATTGATGATGGACGTTTTGGTGAAGGACGAAGAGAATACAAAAATTTCAAGGGGTTATTTTCATAAATTACTAATTAACATAGTAACAAAGTCAGGGTTTCAGAATAATTCGGCTGGGGTATAGTTCAAAAAAAATCGGCAAAGTCGGAAAAACTTCCGGAAAAAAGGGAACAATGAAAAAATATATTTAATAATTATAAAAAGAAAGTAACATAATACTAACCATGTTACTAAGTCGGAGTACGAGAATTATTTATCTAGGAAACATAAAAAAAAAAAAATCGGCAAAATTCAAAGAATTCAAAGATAAATTGGGAAACATATGAAAAATATAAATAAGATTACTAATTATTAAATTATAAACAAACTTTAACTTATTTCATATATAAGATATTTATTCGGGGTTTTTTTTTAAAAAAATCCGTGAAATTCAAGACTTGTTGAAAAAATCGTGATTTTTCAAAAAGTCGTGTATAGTTCGGAAATTAATCATTGGACAAAAAATTCGTGTATTATTAGGGACTTTTTGAAAAAAAAAAGGAGAACTTTGTTACTATGCTAATAAATACTACATGAGGAGCTAAGAACTACGAGGAGACGCTAACTTGGGGGGTGGGCAACAGGCATATATACTTCCATAGAACTAGAGTAGCAAAAGAAGCTCTAACAAGGATAGTTGAGGCTCTGGGACAGGATGATATTCCGGTAGAGATGTAATTATGCATGAGAGAAACTGAATGTGTTACGTACCGATTTAGTGGGTTAGAGTAACATATTTCCCAAATCAATTACTCCTTATCATATGGCTCTGACATTATTGAGAAAATTGAAAGCACAAATTCAGGAGTTGCTAGACAAAATGTTTATTTGCCCTAACACTTCTCCATGGGAGCTCCAGTGTTATTTGTGAAGGACGGCTCCCTGAGATTATGTGTTGACTAACTGTAGTTAAACTAGGTGACCATCAAAAATAAGTATACCCTTCCTCGTATTGACAATTTGTTTGATGAATTGAGTGGTACTCCATAGTTCTCCAAGATCGACTGCAAATCTGGATACCCATCAATTGAGAATTAAGGAAGAAGACGTATCGAAAACAATCTTCAGAACCTGGTAAGGGCATTACGAGTATCTAGTGATGCTATTTGGCCTCACAAATACCCCAACAGTGTTCATGGATCTGATGAATGGGGTATTCCAACAATAATTGGACCAGTTTATAGTGTTATTTATTGATGACATCATTGTTTACTCCCAAACTCAAATTAAGCATGAGAAGCACGTGAGGATCACTCCAGACGCTGCATGACCATTAGTTGTATGCAAAATTTGGCAAGTGAGTTCTAAATGTGCCAGGTGAAATTCCTCAGGCATGTGGTGTCTAGGACGGAGTTTCAATAAACCCTTGTAAGGTTGAAGCCATACTTAACTAGCCTAGACCTACCATTGTGTCGGAGATCAGGAGTTTCTTGGGCTTTGCGGGGTATTATTGGAGATTTTTTTAGGCGTTTTACCATATTGCAGCACTCTTGATTAGCCTGACACAAAAGGGTTATTGTTTCGAACAAGATGATGCCTATGAGGCAGCATTTCAAGAGATGAAGTCTGGTTGACCACTTTGAGCACGGATTTCACCCTGCCCACAGTAAGGGTTGGGTTAGATTACGAGTCGCCACTTATTCATTCAGGAGGGATAAGTCCCCGGGCTTATGGATAAGGTCTTGGTCTGCTTTAGAGTTCTAGGTAAGAGGTTCAATTAAGTCCCAGGGAAGGTGAGGCACCCTGGTCCTCCCATTTTGCAATGGTTACCTACTCCATAGATATAAGCCCTATTAATGTCAATTATTGTTCAAATGTCTTAGTTTTAGTTTATACTAAAACAAGAAGGGAAAAGCTAACTAGGGTCAAACCCGGGTTGGGTTGCCTACGTACTCACATTGGGGTGAGATCAGACCAAGCGTAGTTCTGGCACATGAGCCCGTGCCAAGGCTAAGGGAGTATTTGTGTGCACAACAGGTGGCTTAAAGTCTAGCTCGGAGGCTATGGTTTGGTTGACCGGGTTGGTCAAGTGCATAGTTTAGTTGAATTGGACCCGGTAGGCCGAAAGTTTAGGTACGAAGACTTAGGGATTGGACCCGGAGGCCAAGGTCTAGCTCGGTAGGCTAAGGGTTAGCCCGGTAGGCTTAGGGTTGGGCCCGGTAGGCCAATAGTAAGCCCGGTAGGCTTAAGGTAAGGCCTAGTAGGCCAAGATTGGGCCCGGAGGCTAAGAGTAAGCCTAGTAGTCTTAAGGGTAAGCTCGATAGCCTTAAGGTTGGGCCCGGTAGGCCAATATTAGGCCCGAAGGCCAAAGGGATTTAACCGGAGTTAAAGGATGGTCTAACTAGGGTTAGAGTTGCTAACCATTCAAGGATCAAGCAGACTACTGTTTCAGAGACTTGCAGAAATCTTACATCTGCAAGGCCGTCTTATCTTCAAGTCCTTCCTGTTCATCAGATTATGTAGTCATGGTTATCCATGGTTCCGCTTACAAATTAGGCTTTGCAAAAGCAGGAGATGAATCATGGACTACTATAGAAAGTTGGTCGGCTCTGTATTCTGATATTTTATTTTACAGGGGACAATTCTATGCTGTCAATTGCGAAGGAGATGTTGTAGTTTGTGACGTTGAAGGCTCTAATCCTACAGTGGCTCGGTATGTTTCAACAAGAAAACGAGCGGAATTCTTAGATTGCCCTCCTTCTAGCATATATCTAGTAGAATCATCAGGGGCGTTGCTGGTTGTTTCACGATATATATCTTTTCCAATGCCGGATTCTTATGATGATGATTATGATAATCTTGTTTGGCCTGACTATATAGAAAATATTCTTTATGAGACAACAAGTTTCCAAGTTTTTGAATTGGATATAAGCAGTGGGGAGTGGACAGAGATGAAGAGTTTGGGCGATAGAGTATTGTTCTTGGGCTATAATTCTTCTGTGTCTTTTGCGGCCTTTGAAAACCCTCCATGCATGGCAAATTGCATGTATTTTACAGACGACTATTCTTATGGTCACTTAAATAATGTTAACGGTGGGGGAATGGACATGGGCATCTTTGACTTGGAGAATGGAAGCATTAAGCGCCATTACATGGGTGACCTTTGCTTGAGTCAGCTGTCGCCACCAATGTGGGTCCTACCAAGTTTGTGATGGGCAGTTTCTTTTGGGTTTATTTATTTAGATATGTTGATTAAGTTAACTGGATGTGTTTAAATTATTTTGAATTTGTTTTATGTTATTTTAGTTTGTGAACCAGATCATTTAATCTTAATATTAATTTTTTAAATCTTTTCTCTAGAGTGAAATTGTATTCTTATATATATATATATATACCTGCAATCCTTTTCTTTTACAGCTCTTGGCTGCTGTTTATCTCACTTTTTTTTTTTGGCTCCATAGGGCCTGAGGAGAGACCAGCTTCATGGGACTAGTAGGTAGTTCCTTTCTTCTGGTGAGTTGTTAAGCAAGGTTACGTTATGTTATAGTAGCTGTATAGACAATGGTATAGGGGGCTAAGGGGGGTCTATTTGAGTATGAAACTCAATGAAAGTAAATTCAAAACTAGCAAAGCTTGGTACATCAAAGTGGGTATGCCCAACAACTGCTACGTTGAGGGCTTTGAAGCAAGGAGTCCCCTTTGAAGACATAATAGATTTTCCTTGATATCTGACATAATGCATGGAAGGATCCTTGAACAACCTTTTGTAAATTCTATAAACAAGAAATCGTTGAGTTTGAGGTCATACTAGGATCAACTTGGCCTGACCCAAGAACTGGTTGAAATGGAGCAATGTTCTTTAATTTTCATATTATGTTACCATTTTCAAGGGTGGACCCTAATGGTATCTCGGATTGGTCAAATGATGACCATTCTAACAATCCCACAATAAATTTCGTAAAAGTAGAAGTGTATCTAGGTACTCCATTAGAAGTGGTAAGGCATATGTTGGATGCATAAACTTATTTTGAGATAGAAAGTGAAATTTATCCAGATCAATGATCTCTAAGACCTAGAGGGGGGTGAATAGGTCTATCTAATAATTTCTAACCAATTTTAATTTTTCAATTAATATGTTTAGAAATCAATGAACAAGTCAATCAGACAATCCACACAAATCAAACACAGAAGATTTTTACGTGGAAATCCCTAACGGGAAAAAACCACGGGACCTTGTCCAGCAATAAACTTCACTATGAAAAGATATCAAGTACAAGACAAGACCTTACCAATACAGAAACGACGTTCCTAGGTATAGACTCTTACTCTTGATTTCCACGAACCAGCAGGTTCGATCTCCGCCGTAAGCTTCGGTTCCACACCGACCAAATCTTTTCAAGCGACTTCAAAACCACGATCACACACGATCGATCTCCTTCCACGAAGGCTCCAGATCAAACACCGGACACACACACTCAAGGTGTAGGGTTGTGAATCAATTTAAGAAATTTCAAACCCTAGAGGGATCTCATACAGATCTGAGATCACACAATGCAAGATCAAAGGTTTAGATCTATACTTGCATTCTCTAGGATCTAAGAAAGAGGAGGGATCAAAAAAGATCTAATAAAAACAATAAGAAAAACCCTAAAAGAGTTTCTCAGACCTCTACTCTTTCAAAAATATCAAAGACACGAATTAGGTCTCCAAAAAGTTGTTTATATAGGGTTTAAAAAAAGAATCCAAAAAAAGAAAAATTCTTTTTATGGGGACCGATCGATCGGTGCTCACTACCGATCGCTCGGTCCAAAATGGATCGCTCGGTCCAAATGACCGATCGCTCGGTTATAAATCATCTCTCTGGAAAAATACCCCATACAAACTTTTTGTCCAGTTGATAGCCACCGATCGCTCGGTAGGCCACCGATCGATCGGTCCCAATACCGAGCGATCAGTTGAGATAGAATTTTGTTCAAACCATATGTCTTTTCATGTTTATTTGATTCAACTAAGATCAAACAACTTTGTTAGGTTTAAAACTATCCTCCTAGGTATGTTTAGAGTTATCTAAGCCAAAACCAACCTAGGTAGGGGTCTCTAAGTCCATTACCTGTCTAGATCCAGAGTCGAAGCTTTTTCTTCTCTTTCTTCAATCTTCTTTAAGCTTTAGCTCTTCTCTTCTGACAAGTTGAACATGACTCGACTCACATGACCTATCTAATGATCACGGAATTTGCCAACACCTATTTAGGGATTTACAGAAAGCATATATGAGGTGGTACGCACAAAAAAGGAAGCACTTTTTAACACATGAATATTTTACATTTTTCACGAGTAGGGGCACATTTACAAAATTAGAGACTAATTGGAAGATTCTAAAAAATGGATGCCAACTATTAGAAACTGTCTGAAAATTCTTGCTGTTGTTCAATTTGTATGAACCTACTTTCTTAGGACTTTTTCTTTTTGTGTGTGTGTTTTAAACTATGGATGAGTAACTTGTTTCGGGGTTTTCTTGTGGGGACAGGACTTGCTATTATCTAGTCGTTAGTTGTGAGTTTAAGATTTTATATATGCCCAAGGTACAGGTTTATGCGAATGCGATTATCTTAGTTGCTCTTTGCGTTTGAATGTGGATCTTTTGGAAAGTGTGTTCTAGCTATTCTCAATATCTCGTTATTATTCTCATTCTATCCCAATGATTGTGTTTCCACACAGCCCTATTTTTTCCATGTTAGTAGAGATGCAAGACAAATTTCAGGAGTAGGGTTTAGCATGACATCAAATACTTTCATGCATGACATGGATATGGCGGGAATGCATATTATGGACAGGCGAAAAGCAAGGATGACTTCATCAAACTGAATGTTGGGTGCAAATCATGCAAAGGGTCAACTAAGTTTGACTAACGAAGCCCATAGATCAAATAATATGACTTTTGAATTCTAGTTTACTGGTATTCAATAGAAAAAATAGAAAAAGAATGCACATTATATAGTACTAGCGGAAGGCACGTGCGATGCACTTGAGTTACAATATTGATGAATGTACAATAGTAGATGAAATGATATAATTGAAACACATGAACTTAATGAATTTTACATCAACACATCAAATGGACTTTATATATGTAATTTATTAATACAAATAGTAAATGTAATGTATTCTAGTGCAAAATAAAGTACGAAACATACAAAAAATATGGGTATTCAAATATATGATATTAGCACTTGAAAATGACTAAAAGAAAATTAGAAGAATTTCAATTAAGAGTAACAGTAGCAGTTACAATTCAATTCTAGAGAATGAGATTAATGTCATAGTGAACATGTGAGCACGGGTTTCGGGGAAACCTTTTTTATACCCTCACAAGGTGTTTAGTTGTTTGATTAAAGTTGCCACCTATTCATTCTGAAGGGATAAGTCTGCAGGTTGGATAAGGACTTGGTCTACGGGAGAGATCAGGGTAAGAGGTTCGGTTAAGTCCGGGGAAGGTGTTAGGCACCCCAGGACTTTCATTTTACAATGATTCCCTACTTTCTAGGTTTAAGCTAAATTAAATCAAGTTTAGCCAAATGCCTAAGTGTTTAAGATAATACTAATCTAAGAAAGAAAAGCTAACTAGGATCGAACCCGGGTTGGGTTGACTACGTACTTATATTGGGGTGAGATCAGACCGAGCGTAGTCTGGCACATGAGCCCATGGCAAGGCTAGGGAGTGTGTGTGTGCACCAAGGGTGGCTAATGGCCTAGTCCGGTAGACTAGAGTTTGGTTAACCGGGGTTGGTCAAGTGCATGGTTTGAGCCCGGTAGTCCAAGGGTTAGTCCGGTAAGGCTAGGTTTAACCAAGGTTAGGGTTGCTAACCGGGGTTAAGGTCAAACTAACCATGATTAGGGTTGCTAACCACAGTTAAAGGGGTAAGGTTAGGCCCGATAGGCGAAAGGTAAGCCCAATAGGCTATGAGTTTAGGCCCGGTAGGCCAAAAGGTATTTAACCGGGGTTAAGAGGGTAGTTACCATGGTTAGGGCTGTTAACCATGGTAAAAAATCAAAGTCTATATTTTTGATCTTTTCTCCTTTTTTGCATGTTTTTGGTATTTTTGGGATTTTTTTCAAGGGTTAAGCATTTTAACCATGGTTAAATGTTAACTGAGGTTAGGTTAACCCTATTTAAGGCACTAGTCTGGTTTGGAATGGGCCCAGATAACATAGCAGGGCCTAGAATGACCTTCTACCTGATCTGAGCCCTATGCAAAAGCCCACAAGAAGAAAATAAGGAATGACGGTAATCTGTTTACCGCCATTCTAAATATTAAGAAAATAAGGAATGACGGTAATCTATTTACCGCCATTCCAAACATTTTACTGTTTGGAATGGCGGTAGACAGTCTACCGGCATTACTGTATTCTCACTATATGGTTTTGCAGGTCTGGAAGGGAGTAGTTAAGGGTTTACCCCCTTGCTGGGAGCTCTTCCTTCTATGGTCCGTGAGCCCCTTGAAGGTTCTACAAAAGAAATAATGAAGCTACATGGTGTGACACTGTACCGAGAGGGATCCAAGACAAATGGTATCTCGCTTATAGTAAATGGAGTGGTCAAGGTAATTATATCTATATATGAATTACAATATAAGTTTTAACTGTCAGATTTTTTCTATGAACATCTGGAAAATTAAGTTTCTTTCTTGTGAAGTGGGCTGCTAAGAGTTTGAGAAACAAACACTCACTGCATCCAACATTTTCACATGGAAGTACTTAGGCCTATATGAAGTGCTACTCGGAAAGCCTTATGTCTGTGACATGATCACCGATTCTGTGGTACGCTGTTTCTTTGTTGAAACTGAAAAGATGTTCTCAGTGCTCAAATCAGACCCTGCAGTAGAAGATTTCTTGTGGCAGGTATAGTTATACACTTATACTAGAACTTCCTGATCATATTCACCTGTTAAACTAACAATCACTTTATTCTTTGGTATATCAACCTACTGAAAGAGAATATATAGGGCTGACTGATTTCAAAATAAATAATTATCCAATTTATCATATTCCCCTTGAAATATTAAGTTATGCAGTATGTTGAGAATAGACAATTATTTCATTCTAATGTACGGCTTAATCTTTTAATGGTTCTAAATTACCATTTAGAGGTTAAATTGCTGGTACAGTTGGTATAAACTCGTACTGATTTGAAGGTCTCAGCCATCCTGAAAAATTATTGTCATGTTGGATTACTATATCATATGATTTCGGTCTTGCTTTTGCAGGAAAGTGTTATATAGCCAAACTCTTGCTTCCTCAAATATTTGAGGAAATGACTATGCAAGAATTGAGAGCTCGTCTTGCAGAAAGGTCTGTAATGAACATATACTCAAGTGGAGAAACTATAGCAATACCACATCATTCCATTGGATTTCTATTAGAAGGATTCATAAAAACCCAAGATGTCCAAGAAGAACCAATTAAATCTCCAGCGGTATTGTTGTCTTCATATGGGGATCTGAGCTTCCTAAGTGTAGAAACATCAGGTAATTAAACATATTCAAGATGTCTGCAAATGGTATATCCTCATTACTTCTATTTTATTGACTTACTATTTTTCACGATCATGGTGCCTTGCGGTTCCTGGATACCTGTACTTTCTTACCATTTGCATTACAATATTTTTTTGATACTAAACTTACTGGATGTTGCAGGATACTTCTATACAATTTCTTGTTTGATTATATCTTACTAGTCCCTTAACTCATATGGATATTCTAATTTGTTTCATTAACAAAAATATGCCAAGGATATATGGTGAAAAACCTTACTATAAAGTTCATTAACTTGCATGTATTATAGTTTTGGAATTAGATTATTTGGTTAATAATAATCATTTTCTTGAATAGAGAGTAAAAGCCAATTCCTTATTTCTCATATCCATGTATGTTTCTTACTGCCTTAGATGGTACCCTTGATTTTTCTATCTACATAGCATGATTCTGGCATCTTTTGAACACATATATACATTATTATCTTTTACATCTTATATTCTGTTTAGCAATTTGAAGAGAAAACTTAACACTATGATAAGTTTTTGTGTTAAACAATTACCAAAATATATAATGAGATTTGGAAATCTTGTAACTAGCGAAATACAAGGTGATTAAGAAAAAGATGTGGGAAGTTTGTAGACCTCTCGAAACAATGTGGGTACTTCAAAAGGAGAAACTACTGCCTGACTCCTAGCTAACCTTAATGCTATGTTTGATAGCTCAGAATAGTGAGTCATAACTCATGAGTTGAGAGTTTTCCCGAAAGTCGGTAGACTAGTTTTTGGAACCATTCGATTGGTTTGGTCCCTTTGGCTACTTTCGTGTTTTTGGAAGTTTTTCTCAACAGTGGTCGACCGGTTTGACCAATGCCCTGTTTTTCTCCCGCAGTTCACAACAGTACATAGCAACAACATACTTATTACATAGCAACAACATACTTATTTTACTTAATATATTTAAGTAAATGTTTTTAACTTTTCATTTACTTTAAGTTTTTTAATTAAAATAAGAAAATGACCCCCCCCCCCATTTAGATTCAATAAAAATACGTATAAAATCAAATTCCTAATAAATCAAAATCTTATGTTTATAGTTTTAGGCCAAAAATGAAAATCCTGCTCGTTGTAAAGATTTTGATAGTCAAATAAACCGCTCAATACATAACAATAAATCACATATGTTCATTTAATACATAAACATCAATTTCAGGGAAAAATGATATTCGACAACTCCTACCATAAAGAGCTTAGAAAGGTACCATTTGAATCAAGGATTAAAAATACGGTTTTGGGGGATGTATCGGTCCCAACCGAAACTAATACGTATTGGTTTCGGACGATACATATAATTTTTTATTTTTCTTAAATAAACAAAAAAAATCAAATTAAATTTTAAAAAGAAATTAAATGAGTTATAAGAACCAAATTTACCAAATATAAAGTCATGGGAAGCGACTCAAAGACAAAATAGCAAACACAATTACAATTTTACGTATCAGTATAAATATCGTACGGGGCTATCGATACCTATATAAGCAGAAGCATGTTCTCGGAGTTGAACTTAGAACTCAGATGAACTTCTTAAGTTTGATACCATGACTTAATGGGTATCAAGCAAGTCAACCGGTTAACTTATTAAGTTTGTTACCCTACTTTACTCATGTCATGGATTCGATAGCAGAGACATTGGCTTTGCTTACAGCTAGGTCTACTGCTACTGCTGCACCCCCACCTCCTCCCTACATCACACCGCGGGACTCGAGGCTTTCAGGAGACTACGGCCTCCTACTTTCTATGGGACCCTTGATCCTATGGCTACAGAAGCATGGATCATGCAGTTAGAAAAGACTTTCCGAGTGCTCCGCTGCACTAATGAGCAGCGTGTTGAGTGGGCTTCCTTTGTGATGGAGGGCAAAGCCAAACACTGGTGGAGAGCGGCCCAGAGACAGAGGGATGTGTCTAAGGTAGGGGAACCCCAGACATGGGGAGAGTTTTTGGATACGTTCTACGAGTAGTACTTCCCTAGGTTTATTAGGGAACAGAAGGTGAGGCAGTTTGTACTTCTGGAGCAGGGAGAGACGAGCATAGCCGAGTATGAGGCGAAGTTCATTGGACTATCAAGGTTTGCTCCACATCTGATTACTATAGAGAGTATACGAGTCAGAAAGTTTGAGGATGGATTGTGGTCTTTTATCCGGGACGTTTCTATGTTTCAGGTGGAGACATGGAAAGATATTGTAGGGAAGGCGAAGATCGCCGAGAGGAATTCTGTAGAGTTTCTCAAGAGGAGGGACAGTGGCTTCGGAAGAGGCATGTCCAGAGGACAATCAAGTGGCTTAGCACCACCTGAGAAGAGGGCCAGGACTGCTCCATTCCAAACTTCTTAACCTATACAGGCTCAAAGGCCTCCTTTTGCCCCACAGGCATCGCGCTCTATTATTTCACAAGCCCCTAGGTATGCGCCGCCAGCTTCCTCGATGTTGTTTTCCTTTGATGAGTGTGCCACGTGTGGCAAGAGGCACAGGGCAAGGGAATGTCGTAAACTCTCAGGTAGTTGCTTCTATTGTGGCGAACATGGCCACGTGATAAGGGATTGCCCGAAGAGGCAGTTACAAGCCACGCTTCAAGGAGTCCGACCTCCACTTAGGCCGACGACACAGCAGGGGTCTTCACAGGCTTCTAGACCTTCACAGCCCACCTAGTCGTCTCGCTAGGCGAACCAGGTTCAGGTTTTCGCCATGACTGAGCAGGATGCACATGCATCAGATGATGTTGTGCAAGGTACGCTCAAGTCAAATTGTTTACGTTTATGAAATGTTGATTGTATGTGATGTATATACATGCCTGTACAAACATGTTACCTATATAGTATGTGTGACTTGTGAAATTTATTGACGTAAGTTAATTTAAATATTCAGGCACCTTGCTCATTAGCAAGTGTTTAGCCCGAGTGTTGATCGATATTGGGTCATCGTATTCTTTTATCTCGCCAAGCTTTGCCAAGGGCCTTGCCTCAGAGCTGAGTCGATTACCCCAGGAGTTATCCATTTCGACTCCACTCGGTAAGATGGTTGATGCAGATAAAGTGTATCGGGGCTATGTTGTGCAAGTTGAGCACCATGAGTATCCAACCGATCTGATCATCCCCGAGTTCCAAGACCTAAACTTTGATGTCATTCTTGGGATGGATTGGCTCTCGACTCACCATGGGCATGTGGCATGCTTCGAGAAGATGGTGAACTTCAAACCAGTTGGGAAGAAGTCGTTTCATTTCTGAGGGCTACAGAAGCGAGACATCGCCCGTTTTACAGCTCTAAGTCTATCAAAACCAGAGGAGCAAGACTCCACAGCTATCCCGGTTGTGTGCGAGTATATGGATGTGTTTCCAGGGGTGTTACTAGGATTGCCTCCGGATCGAGAGATAGAGTTCGCTATTGAGCTTACTCCTGGTACTGCTCTGATTTCTAGGGCTCCATACAGGATGACCCCTATTGAGCTTAAGGAGTTGAAGGAGCAATTGGAGGAATTGTAGGGCCTTGGCTTCATCCGTCCGAGTGTTTCACCATGGGGAGCTCCTGTGCTCTTCGTGAAAAGAAAGATGAGTCGATGCGGATGTGCATTGACTACAGGCAGCTAAACAAGGTCACGATCAAGAATCGTTATCCATTGCCTCAGATAGATGATTTGTTTGACCAACTTAAGGGAGCGAAGTTCTTCTCAAAGATTGATCTTCGATCTGGGTACCATCAGTTGAAGATCAAGGCTAAAGACGTTCGTAAGATTGCCTTCAGGACTCGGTATGGGCACTATGAGTTCCTGGTCATGTCTTTTGGTTTGACGAATGCGCCGGCTTCTTTCATAGATTTGATGAACCAGGTTTTCAGATCATCTCTCGATCGATGTGTGATCGTGTTCGTCAACGATATCCTCATGTATTCTAAGACACGGGATGATCATGCGAGAGATCTTCGCCTTACATTGCAGACTCTTCAAGAGCATAGCCTGTATGCTAAGTTGAGCAAGTGCGAGTTTTGGTTGGAGAAGGTGGCATTCCTTGGCCACGTGGTATCTGCAGAGGGTATCTCAGTCGATTCTGTGAAGATAGAGGCAGTGATGAACTGGGAGAAGCCGAAGAGTGTTACCGAGATTCGTAGTTTTCTCGGCCTGGTAGGGTACTACAGGAGGTTTGTGGAACGGTTCTCTAGCTTAGTAGTTCCGCTTACGTATCTTACACGGAAGAACGCTAAGTTCACTTGGAGTGAGAAGTGCGAGGCAAGCTTCATGGAGTTGAAGAAGAGGCTTACTACGGCCCCGGTTCTCACAGTTCCATCTAGGAGCGACGGTTTCGTAGTCTAATGTGATGCATCACTTATTGGGCTAGGATGCGTACTGATGCAGCATGGGAAGGTCATAGCATATGCTTCACGGTAGTTGAAAGACCATGAAAAGAACTATCCTACACATGATCTAGAGTTGGCTGCAGTTGTCTTTGCAGTGAAGATTTGGCGTCACTACCTTTATGGGGAGCATTTCGATGTGTTTACGGACCATAAGAGCTTAAGGTACTTGTTTTCCCAGAAGGAGCTGAATCTAAGGCAGCGTAGATGGTTGGAGTTTCTGAAGGATTATGACTGCACTATCCAATACCACCTGGGTAAGGTGAATGTGGTAGCAGACGCTCTTAGCAAGAAGCCTCCTGGACACTTAGCTCACATGATGGTTCACGAGTGGAAGATGTTAGAGGAAATGGCGAACCTCAATACTAGCTTCAGCTTTCCTACTTTTGGACCAGTCATGGCTAATCTTATAGTCAGTCAAGCCTTATATCCTGGTTCAGATTAAGAGTTACAAAGTTGGGATGCTGAGTTGCTTGCTTACCGAGACAAGTCTGTTAGCAGTGGCAGTCATGAGTTTGCTTTGAATGGTGATGGTGCCATCACATTCAAAGGTAGGTTGTGTGTTCTCGTCGACGCGGTGTTGAAGAGTGAGATCTTGGACGAGGCCCATCAATCCAAGTACACGGTACATCTTGGAGGTACTAAGATGTACCAGAATCTCAAGAGGTACTACTGGTGGTGAAACATGAAGAGGAAAGTTGCAGAGTATGTTTCTAAATGCTTGGTATGCTAGTAGGTGAAGGCAGAGCATCAGAGACCAGTAGGTCTTTTACAGTCCCTCCCTATTCCGAAATGGAAAGGGAAGAATATCTTGATGGACTTCATAGTTGGTTTGCCAAGGACGGCAAGGGGCTCCGATGCTATCTGGGTTGTAGTTGATCGGTTGACAAAGTCTGGGCATTTCCTACCCTATCAAACTACGTACAGTATAAGCCAACTTATAGCCTTGTACACCAAGGAGGTGCTTCGACTGCACGGGGTACCAGTTACCATTGTTTCTGATTAGGACCCTAAGTTTACTTCCAGATTCTGGAAGTACTTTTAGAGTGCTATGGGTTCCCAGCTAGATTTTAGCACCTCCTTTCATCCTCAGACTGATGGGTAGACCGAGAGGGTGAACCAGGTGATTGAGGATATGCTCTGAGCCTGTATGTTAGACTTCCAAGACAGTTGGAAGGATCACTTGCCGTTGGTTGAGTTTACCTACAACAATATTTACCAGGCGAGTATCCAAATGGCACCTTTCGAGGCCTTGTATGGGTGAAGTTACCGGTCTCCTCTCTACTGGGATGAGGTTGGAGAGAGAAAGGTTTTGGGTCCTGAGTTGATCGAGAAGACTGTCAAGATAGTCAGAGTCATTCGGGAGAGGTTGAAGGCTGCCCAAGATAGGCAGAAAAGCTATGCGGACACTCGTCACAGAGACTTGGAATTTCAGGTCGGAGATCGAGTCTTTGTGAAGATTTCTCCGAGTCGGGGGATCATGAGATTCGACAAGAGCGGGAAGCTTAATCCTAGATATGTGGGACCTTTTGAGGTGATCACGCGTGTGAGTGAAGTTACTTACAGAGTAGCACTACCTCCTCACATGGCGGCAGTCCACAATGTCTTTCATGTTTCCATGCTTCGGAAATATGTGTCGGACCCTTCGCATGTCATCAATCTTGATCCTATGGAGATTCGAGAGGATCTCACCCTAGTGGAGCAACCAGCTCCGATTTTGGATAGTAGAGATCAAGTCTTGCGTATCAAGACAATTCCACTAGTCCTCGTGAAATGGCAACACCATTCTGCGGAAGAAGCAACCTGGGAACACGAGGCTGAAGTAAGGGAGAAATACCCTCACTTGTTTGAGTAGTATTTGTTCGTGTATGTAAGGTTGGTTTTTTTGTGTTTTTCGTGTATGTAGGATCGTCTTAATTTTGAGGATGAAATTTCTGTAAGGGGGGAGGATGTAGAACCTCAGATCTCGTTTTCATAGCCTGCGAATAGTGCTATGAATTGTGACCATGTAATGGAATTTTCCAAATTTTGAGATAAAAAGTCCCGGTAATAGTTGTTTATATGTTAACTAAGCTCACGTAATTTTATGGGATTTTATTCACATGCTTAGAATGGATTCCCGGGCAAAGGAAAAAGTTACAACGAATCGGAATTATCGAGTTTTGCCTAAAACTGGAAATTCAGATTTTGAGTTATGAGGAATTGGAATTTCTAAGTATTTTTATTGGATTCAAATGGGGTACTTCCTTATTTTAATTTAAAACTTAAAGTATGAAAGGTTAAAAACATTAACTTAAATGTTTTAAAGTAAAATAAGTAGTAGACTAAGTAGAAGAGAGGAAAAGACCAAAGCACAGTGCAAAAACATAAAAACAGGGGAAAAATCAGGCAAAACCGGTTGACCGATTTTGCTACCGGTTGACCGAACCTCCTTACCGGTCGACCGAAGGCATGAAAAATTGTGGGGTTTTTGGACAGAGAGGGGTCTTTTGACCGGTCGACCGATCATGCTGTTTTTGCCTATGGACGACCTTCTGAGATATTTTGAAGGGTGTATGAGTCTTTGACTCATTCCCTTTGGCTATAAATAGCCCAATTTCTTGCCTTAGGGTTTCACAAACCCTAGAGCTCTAAGAAAAGAGGAAAAGAGAGAAAGAGAAGAAAGGAAAGAGGAAGAAGGAAGAGGTGCTTGGGTTTTTGGTTTTGGGAGTTCTTGAGTTGATTTCTCAACACCGGAGGAGTTCCTTCTCGTTTTTCAACCTTTCTAAAGCGTTTTAGATCAAAGGATTGATCTAGGAAGGTAGATACACTCTACTACCTACCTTGTGCTATTATTTTTAAGGCAAAACACTATGTTTAAGGGTATTCTTGGGTGAATTGGATGATGATTTGAATATGAGATGTAAGTTATCACTAGTATTGATCTTCTATGAATATGATGTCATGTTTACAAGCTCTCTAAGTTCATCATGATATTCAAAAGTACCATATGCACCTTATGTTCACAAGTCTAGCAGGATGTTCACAAGTCTCGCATGATCCGATGATTTCTCACAAGAAAAGTATTTTATAAAGTTCATAAGCAAAGTTTTGGTAAAAAGATTTCTCACAAGCTCACAAGAATTGATAAGGTCAAACTATGGGTTGTTAAGTGACAAGTTCTAAGATCGTTTTAAAGCTCACAAGGAATCCCACTATACATGGACTCAGAAGTAGTCATGTCTCACAAGCTCACAAGTTCACAAGAAATCATGCATACTCAGATCTCGCATGCTCACAAGGAATCCCAACTCTCACAGAACTCACAAGAAACATGATTATCACATGACCTCACAAGATTTACCTGGTTTTGATTTCACATGAATACTGTTAAGAAAAGGATTTTGATAACTACTTTCACGAATGTTATTTTCTAAAGCTTATGCATGTTCATGATATTATTCACTGTTAATTAGTAGTTTGTATGTGATTGAGTATTCCATGCTCAGCCGATTATTGACTTCGACAGGTGCACATGTTCCTTTCGATGTCTCTGGTACTGAGCCTTGGATAAAGGAGGAATACTGCGATCCAGATCCCTCTATGGACCATTACCAGGATGATCGATCGCTAGATAGGCCGCCCAATTTTGAATTATGTTGAGAGAATGAGAGAGATGATACTGATATTTTGTGTATGATGAGAGTGGCACTTGTCCACTCCATATTTTTGGATATATTCTATTGGTCCAGACTTGGACTGAATTATAGGAGTATTTTGTTATAAACTGTTTCCGCTTTGTTTCTGCTATGTGTTATAACTTGTGTACTCTGACAGGTTGTTATGTATGCTTTATGTGTCATACGAGGTGTTAGCACCCCAATTTTGTACCCCTTTAGCATCTTTTACCCTTCTAAAAATCCTCTTAAAAACCATCGTTTAAGACCTTGGCCTCTTTCCACGTGCTTCGAGTTCTGAAAAACGCCCCTCAGGTGAAAATTGACCAAAATGCCCCTAGGGTGAAAAATGACCAAAATACCCCTGAAAAAGTGTTAAAAAGTTATCTTTTTGTTTAAAATGATTTATAAATGTTTTGGTAAATTTTGGCTATTTTTGGAGTTAAATCAGACTTAAAACGGTTGAAATTGATCGAAATGCCCCTGGAGCGTAAAATGACCAAAATGCCCCTAAAAAGTACTGAAAAATCCATGTTTTATCAAAAATATTTTTCCGGATTTTATCATCTCAATTTTATCTATTTATGGGCTAAAAACGGGCTAAAACCGAATGAAGTGCATTGGAATGCGACACGTGGCATTAAAAAAATGAAAAAAAAGTTTTTTGGCCCTTTAAATAGGGTGCTACTTGAAGTAGCGCCCAGCCTATTTTTAGGCCATTTTTCCCTGCTCCGTTAACGCATGTTGGTTGGCCATTTTGTAAAACCCCAGATAGGGGCGCTACTTCAAGTATTGCCCCCTTGTTTCGTCCGTTTTTTACCGCCGCACTGTAGCTTGCCGCCATGCTTTTTCGGGTTTTTATCCAAAAGGGGCGCTAGCGCCCCTCCATTTTAAAAAACTATAAATACCCCTACCCCTCCCCCCTTCCTTTATTCTCATTCAATCCCATTTGCTCTCTTCTCTCTCCTCTTTCAAAAAAACCTCCTTTTTGGCGTTGGCGATCCCGAGAATTCGATTTCGAAGAATCGTTCTCGGGAGCACTTATTTCAGAAACCCTTTTGGGTTTCCTGGATGGTAAAATAGCCAAAACTTTGACGTTTGTTCTGTCTTCTAATAGTTTAATTAGCTTTTAATTATTTTTAATCGCTTTAATTACTTAAACTGCTTGCTCAGACTCTACGTTGTCGAACCCCTGCCCGATTTTACTTAAACCCGGCTTACCTTGTCAAACCCCTGCCCGGTTTTACTTAAACCCGGCTTACCCTGTCGAACCCCTGCCCGGTTTTACTTAAACCTGGCTTACCCTGTCAAACCCCTGTCCGGTTTTACTTAAACCCGGCTTACCCTGTCAAACCTCTGCCCGGTTTTATCCAAACCTAGCCTCGCCTAGTCGAACCCCTGCTCAAATCCCAGTTCGAAACTAGTCTCGCCTAAGTCGAACCTCTATCCAAATCCCAGTTTAAAACCCCAGTTAACCCTTATTAAACCCTAATTAAGCCCTAGTTAACCCTAGGTAAACTCTAGTTAACCCTAATTAAACTTACCTAAACCCTAGCTTAACCCTAGTGAAACACTACCTAGTCCAAAACCCTTGTTAAAGCCTCAATTCAAACCTTGTTCAAATACCCACCTCGCCAGGCTCCTCGGCACGAGCTTAAACTACCCCAAGGCTCCTCAGCACAAGCTTAAACTGCCCAATCGCTCCTCAGCACGAGCTTAAAAGGCCATTTCGCTCCCAAATGAGCGTAAACAATCACAATCACAATAAAATCAAATCAAACCTCCAATCAATCAAATCAAACCACCAATCACCATCCGGAACTACGTGTGGCTTGATTTTACTAACTGTGGATACGTAGGCAACCCTGGTCGGGTTCAACTCCCCTAGGATAGAAGCCCTATTCAGTTCTTATCCTACTCATCTCAATTTATTTATTTCATTCATATTACATTTCCCAGCATATATATCGAATTTCAAGCTTCTCTTATGGTTTCCTTTATTTGATTCAGACTTAGGGAGTAGGTAACCATCTCCTGATGGGAGTTTAGGAGTGCCTAACACCTTCCCCTAACTCAATTGAATCCCTTACCCTAACCTCTGATTTCCAGACCATGCCTTATCCAACCATTTCAGGGACCTATTTCCCTCAGAATTAGACAGGTGGCGACTCACAACCCAATTACAATTTATCCCTATTCCTTATCGGGATTCATCCTAATCGGGAATGGAGGGTAAAATTTAGGTACTCACAGCTGACGACTCTGCTGGGGATCGAACATAGAATGTCTGGTTTCGCAGACCAGTGTTCAAGCCAAAACCTGAGTTTTAATCAAACATTGGAAACCATATTAGAAGCTTTCAAATTCATCGGTATGCTGCAAATTTTTCATTATTATTTGAACCTTAGACTTTTGTTTGCAAAGCTTAGCAACATGCCTAGGATTCCATTTTTTTATTTCATATCTAATTCTGATTAATGCATTCATATCCATTTCATGATAGAATAAAAATCTTTCACCTATCTAGCTGGATCCGGTAAGCTTACAATCGATGGATGGTTATCCCTGATGCTGGAGCCCAAAGATCTATGGAAAGTACTGGTTGTAGACCGAGAGATGGTTATCTCTGATAAACACAACTGGTCTTTCCCGCTTGCACCAATCATCCCTTTTCAGGTATGTTCTATACCGGGGAGTTGTATATACGGTCAAGTGCTCCTCAAACTTTTAGACAAAACCCTGCACACACCAGCATAAGCATGTAGATTATGAATCTCTGTTTGGGCATAAACCAAGAGCTACCCATCAGGAGGGATAACCTTATCCCTATTCTACTACTGGTTTAAGCCGCTCCTGCATCTTTGTTCAGGTATTAGGAAAAATTTATCCCTATACCTAACCTTTTCGGAACTTTGTATGAGCCTTGATTGCTAGATAGGTCTAACCCTAATCCATTCGTTTTAATTCGTTTCATAAATGATTCTTTTCAATTCAATTCAAAATTTATAAAGTATTCAATTCAATTCATTCAATTCAATTAATAAGGTTCAAGTTAAAAAAATAATTGAATTCATCTTGTTCATATCATCATCCACATTCTATTAAACATCATAGTCATCATATAAGTCAAGTCTTGTCATCATCTACCTCATTCATTTCATCTCTAATTGTAGTACATTCATGAGTCGGAGATTTACTCGTTCTATGACTAAAACACTTACCCTTGCACAAGCAGAGCAAGAGAAAGAGTATCCCGAAGATTTACTGCTAGCACTCTCAGAGATGGAGCACAAAGAAGCACCAGCTGACATGTCCACCATGCAAGCTTTGGATAATGCACGCGAAATTCATGAAATCAAAGGCTCAATCACTGCAATCTTTGAATCACTGAAGAGTCTCACCATGGCACAAGCATCTAACCGTCCCATTCTTCAACCAGGACCTTCATCTGTTGAACAACCTACAAGATCATCCACCAATCCTCAACCCACTGATGACCCAGACTTTGGCCAGTATGACCAACCGGCTGATGAAGTAAACCAAGCCCCGCCAGATCAACCAAACTCGCTCACCCCAGAGATAACAATATTCATAAAGAAGCCACAAAAGCAAATGGAAGGAGTCCAAGAGCAGCTCAGGCAGATACAAAAGGGAAAAACAGTCCAAGGGAATGATTTCTCAGATTTAACATTCTATATTGGGGCAGCAGTATCTGAAAAGTTCAAAGACCCAGTCTTTGAGAAATATGATGGTAAGGGATGTCCTCGTACTCACCTCAGGCTCTACTACGGAGACATGCTTGGTCACGGTGGAAATCCTGCACTACTAGTCCAATGCTTCCAGAAGAGTTTGACCGGTCCGGCTTTGAGATGGTTCACATCACTGGATTTAGAAAGGATCAAGACATGGAAGGACCTGACAACTGCATTCGTTGAACATTACTCTTTCAACATGGAGCTCCTGCCACAGAAGGGTGACCTTGAGCTCATGTTCAAAAAACCTGACGAGTCATTCATTGAGTATGCAGCCCGATGGAGGGAGATGGCCGCCAGAATGAGAGTTTCCCTACCCAACGATGAGCTGATAGACACATTTCTCAAGACTCTGAAACAGCCTTACTCTTCTTTGGTTGCTGCAGTTCAGACCTCAGATTTTGTAATAGTAGCCCGAAGTGGGGCCCGTATTGAAGCATCCATCCGATCTGGATCTATAAATTCTACATTATACCAAGAGTCATCACAAGTTGAAGGCAGCCACAACAAGAAGTTTGGAGGGAGACGTGATCCCAAGAAGAGAGAAATCGAAGTCCAAATGGTGACACATGTAGCACCAGTCCAAGTTCCTAACCTTGGGGCACCAGCACCACAGGCCCCTAATCAGCATCAAGTTCAGCAGCCAGTTCAATCCTAGTACCAAGCCCAGGGTCAAAGGCAGCAGCGAGGGCCAACCAGGCAATTTGCCCGTCTCCCCTATTCACTCAGTCTACTCCTTCCGTTCCTCATAAAGAAAAAGTTGGTTGAGCATCTAGAGCCAGTCCCTATACCTAACCCGGTACCGTACTATTTTCGTGTGGATCAACACTGTGACTTCCATCAAGGCCCAGGTCACTTAATCGACAATTGCCGAGCATTGCAACATAAAATCCAAGATATGCTTGAGTAGGGCAAGATTGAGTTCACTCCTGGAAAGACCAATATCCTTGATACCCCCATGCCACCATATAATAACCAAGCTAACCATATCCAGCCTGCCCAACCCATCCAACCAGTCCTACCTGTGCCATTCTGATACTCACTGGGAATGAACGCTTCTGAAGGGGTCGACAGAGATCAAGCCGGTCGAAGTCTGGTTTTTGTTTGTTTTTTTCAAGTCTTGTAAGTATCAGCTAGTGGCCCATAGTCTGGTCCATGTAAAGTCTGTCTTTTGTAGTCAAACATGTTGTGCTCACTTCTCATATTCTATAAAACAAACTTTTTTTTGAAAGAAGTCTCATTTTGCTTAAGCCTGAATTTGGCCCATGATGATCTAGCACTTCTCAGAAGCTCTAGTAACCTGAGGCCATCTAAAACCAAAATTGTTTTCTCTCCTCGTGCTAACTAAACTTGCTAGTTTAAAAAAAATGGCTCGCCTGAATCATGATTAAACCACTGAATTTCAAGAATATCCAAGGGCAGCATATGTCAATGAGCAGGAAGAAGAATTTTCAAAGAAAACCTTCAACCTCACAGAGCCAGGCAAGAAAGAAACGAAACTCAGTAATGACCTTAAGTATGCAAAGATTGGAATCTTACTACGTTAAGGGCAGAGGGTAAATAAGAGATTTCTTCAAAAAGGTCTCGCACAGTCTATCAGACCAGTGTCAAGATTTCAAATTGTAAATCATTCATACAGAAGAAATTGCACAGAGCATGCATCATCCATACTGAGGCAGTATACAAGATAGGGGCAGAACAATATATGAAGCATTCAACAAAGAGATTGACCAAGAACCCTATCTTCATTGAAGCATCACACCGAAGGGCAAGGTCAGTCCATTGTCAAAGACCCATACGGTTGGAAACAGATTTTCCAAGAATATTCGTCAACACAGCCGTATGGAGAATGAAGACCTCCTAGAGCCAATCAATACAGATCAAGTTAAAAGATGCTATGCTTGAGATCTTGTCAAGAAACTGTCTGTACTCTCATTCGCTGTAGGACATGAAAGGAGGCCATGTTTGGCACACATTTTTCCCTACTCGTACACCCGATCAAGTTCATATCAACAAAATTTGCTAGTTAGCCCTTCGAGCCTAATAGCCTTTTTTTCTTAAAACACATTTGCCGGGACACCCCTATCAAAGCTTCATTGTAGGCCTAAGCGCCTGAACTACGACATGACCTGATCCTAAAAAGGGTACGTAGGTAGCCTGAAAATCAGGTGCGGTCAAATTAATCAATTGAGCACATTAGCTTCTTCAAAAAGGTAAGGAGCAAAAGAAAAATCAAAGTTCAAAAGAAAAATCATCAAAGAAAAAAAAGAGAAAGAGCAAATCCAAAAAGCTCAACAAAAAAAAGAAAAAAGCAAAAGCTCAAAAGAGGTGCTCGAGTAAACAAAGCTCAAAAGCAAAAAGGGTGTTCTCAAAACCTCGACCCCTAAAGCCTATGTTTCGTCCTATCTTAAGTCTTCCTAGATCCCTCAGAGACTAAGAGTACAGACAGATTGATAGACGAGTATCCGAAAGCAACACATCAAATCCACCAAGGCGATGACAGGAGAAGACAGCTCAGCTCAGCTCAGCTCAGCTCAAAGTCGCAGGCCCAGTGAAAACCAGAAATGGCACTGAGGCGCAAAAATAATGCGAGCCCAACTCTAGTATAGCTACTAGGGGTAAAAAAGGGAACAAATTATTAACTTCGTAGGCATGAGTGAAAACCGGAAATGGCCTCATTGCGAAAAAATTATGCGATCCCCATGACTTGGTCATTCCAAGGGTAAAAAAGGAAAAAAGTTAAATTCTGGTTCGAGGCATAAGAATGACAGAAGAAAACTGTGACTCTCCAGCAACACATCTCTGCAAGCTCAGATTAAAGAAGCTTAATGTCATAGTGATCCAATTGCCTCAGCTCCAAGCAAGACCCGATTTAGCATACGAAGAGGTCAGAACTGAGTAACTATCTCCCTTCGCTTTGGCTCAAAAGGTTAAGATTGCTCATTGCTATATCCTGCCCCAAAGGGGCAAGAGATCCACAAACTCCAGCCAGGACAGGCCCTTTCATAAACTAGCAAGCAAAGAAGGCACCCTCCTTTTAACTTTTGATCTTAAATTCAAAATTTTTGAAATCTCATTATTACTTTCAAACTGTGTTCAAAACTCAAATTTTCAAAAGCAAGTCGTCTTCAAAAGAGTCATAGTCCGTATCATGGCTTGGTCAAAGATCGATCTCCTTCCAACAGTTCTCAGAAGAGCCGCAGAGAAAACAAGAGCAGAAATTGCAAGCCAGGGGCAAGTGCGAAATTAGAGCTTCATTTAGCGAGTCATCTCTCTGCTCTTTGCATTATCATTCCATCTCATCCATATTCATTCTAAGCATATCACCATTCATTATAGGCATCATCATGCATCTCATGTCTAATCTCCTTACATAATAGCCACATCATATACTTGTACACAGGTATCCACACCGCCCACACACCTACATAGGTTGTCACACTGTTCACACACTTAATTACATTGCTTGCACACCTACGTAAGTAGCTGCATTTTACTTCACACACCTACATAGGTTGTCACACTGTTCAAAATACTTAATTACACTACTTGCACACCTACGTAAGCAGCTGCATTTACATCACATACCTACATAGGTTGTCACTGCTCATACACCTATATAAGTTATCACACAGTGCACACACTTAGCTGTATTGTGCACACGCATTCATACAGCTACGCACATTATACACATGCAACCACATATCTTGATTTGATATCATCTTCATTCTCCCTTCATGCATCACGTCTGATGCATTCCTCCTGACATCTCGTATGGTGTCACCTACCTAACATCTCGTCTGATATCACTGTCATCTTTTCTGACATCTCGTCTGATGTCATCGTCTTATGCATCTCATCTAATGTCACATCATTCAGGGGGGGGTCCCCCCCCTACTGTCTACTGGAGCCCCTCTGTGCATGAGGTAACTTCATGTAGAAGTCCCTGTGAGCCAAAAACTCCTGTCGATGAGGGTTAAACGCACCGAGTATGCTATTGAGCCCTCTTGTGATGAGGGTTAAACTCACGAGTACTGTTTTGGGAGCCCTCCACGAGTCTGTTTTGAGCCCTCCTGTGATGAGGTTAAATCCCACGATTCTGCCTGTGAGCCCTCCTGTAATGAGGTTAAACCCACGAGTCTACTTTGAGCCCTCCTGTGATGAGATTAAGCCCACGAGTCTACTTTGACCCTCTTTGTGATGAGGTTAAACCCACGAGTCTGCTTTGAGCCTCCTGTGATGAGGTTAAACCCACGAGTCTGCTTTGAGCCCTCCCGTGATGAGGTTATACCCACGAGTTTTGCTTTAAGCCCTCCTGTGATGAGGTAAACCCACGAGTCTATTTTGAGCCCTCCTGTGATGAGGTTAAACCCATGTAGAGTCTGCTTAAGCCCTCCTGTGATGAGGTTAAAACCCATGTAGAGTCTGCTTTGAGCCCTCCTGTAATGAGGTTAAACCCACTAGTCTGCTTGAGCCCTCTTGTGATGAGGTTAAACCCACGAGTCTACTTTGAGCCCTCCTATGATGAGGTTAAACCCATGTAGAGTCTGCTTTGAGCCCTCCTGCGTCGAGGTTAAATTCGCATTTCCATAATTGTTTTCCTATCTCAGATGTTTGTCACTAAGCACGAAACATCCATTTCCACTCTATCACTGCCGTCCTCCTGAATGAAGCGTGATTTCATCACTGAAGTATGAATCATTCCTCCTCCTTTCAATCTTTCCTCCGAAATCTCGGATGTGTTCATCACTGAGCATGAACCATACCTTTCTTCTATCTATACCCGTCTATTGAACAAGTTCTCCCATCAACCCAGTCCTTTAAAATCTCATTTGTGTCAAGCAGTCTAAGCATAAGTTAACTTTCTTTTTTTAACTCTTTTGTTTTCAAACTGACAAGTTTTTTAGCACTTGCAAAATTGAGGTCTTATAGTCTTTGTCGTTCACAGTGCCCGCACCCTCTGATAAAGAGGGGCAACTGTAAGCACCCCAAATTTCACCCCTTTAGCATCTTTTACCCCTCTAAAAACCCTCTTAAAAACCCTCTTTTAAGACCCTCTTTCCACGTGCTTCGAGTTTCGAAAAACGCCCCTCAGGTGAAAATTGACCAAAATGACCCTAGGGTGAAAAATGACCAAAATACCCCTAAAAAAGTGCTAAAAAGTTATCATTTTGTTTAAAATGATTTTATTAATTTTTTGGTAAATTTTGGCTATTTTTGGAGTAAATCGGACTTAAAACGGTTGAAATTGACCGAAATGCCCCTGGAGCGTAAAAAGACCAAAACGCCCCTAAAAAGTACTAAAAAATCCATGTTTTATCAAAAATATTTTTCCGGATTTTATCAACTCAATTTTATCTATTTATGTGCTAAAAACGGGCTAAAACCGAATGGAGTGCATTGGAATGTAACACATGGCATTAAAAAATGAAAAAAATGTTTTTTGGCCCTTTAAATAGGGGCGCTACTTGAAGTAGCGCCCAGCCTATTTTTAGGCCATTTTTGGGTGGGCGCTACTTCAAGTAGCGCCCCTAGAGTTCCCTGCTCCTTTAACGCATGTCGGTAGGCCATTTTGTAAAACCCCAGATAGGAAGTAGCGCCCCCTTGTTTCGTCCGTTTTTTGCTGCCGCACTGTAGGTTGCCGCCATGCTTTTTGGGGTTTTTATCCAAAAGGGGCGCTACTTCAAATAGCGCCCCTCCATTTCAAAAAACTAAAAATACCCCTACCCCCCCCCCCCCCTTCCTTCATTCTCATTCAATCCCATTTGCTCTCTTCTCTCTCCTCTTTCAAAAAAACCTCCTTTTTGGCGTTGGCAATCCCGGGAATTCGATTTCGAAGAATCGTTCTCGGGAGCACTTATTTCAGAAACCCTTTTGGGTTTCCCGGAAGGTAAAATCTCCAAAAATCTGACGTTTGTTTTCTCTTTTAATCGTTTAATTAGCTTTTAATTATTTTTAATCGCTTTAATTACTTAAACTGCTTGCTTAGACTGCTACCCTGTCGAACCCCTGCCCGGTTTTACTTAAACCCGGCTTACCCTGTCAAACCCCTACCCGGTTTTACTTAAACCCGACTTACCCTGTCGAACCCCTGCCCGGTTTTACTTAAACCCGGCTTACCCTGTCAAACCTCTTCCCGATTTTATCCAAACCTAGCCTCGCCTAGTCGAACCCCTGCTCAAATCCCAGTTCAAAACTATTCTCGCCTAAGTCGAACCTCTGTCCAAATCCCAGTTTAAAACCCCAGTTAACCCTTATTAAACCCTAATTAAGCCCTAGTTAACCCTGATTAAACCTACCTAAACCCTAGCTTAACCCTAGTGAAACACTACCTAGTCCAAAACCCTTGTTAGAGCCTCAATTCAAACCTTGTTCAAATACCCACCTCGCCAGGCTCCTCGGCACGAGCTTAAACTACCCCGAGGCTCCTTAGCACGAGCTTAAACTGCCCAATCGCTCATTGGCACGAGCTTAAAAGGCCATTTCACTCCCAAATGAGCGTAAACAATCACATTCACAATCAAATCAAATCAAATCAAACCTCCAATCAATCAAATTAAACCACCAATCACCATCCGGAACTACGTGTGGCTTGATTCTACTAACTGTGGATACGTAGGTAACCCTGATCGGGTTCAGCTGCCCTAGGATAGAAGCCCTATTCCGTTCTTATCCTACTCATCTCAATTTATTTATTTCATTCATATTACATTTCCCAGCATATATATCGAATTTCAAGCTTCTCTTATGGTTTCCTTTATTTGATTCAGACTTAGGGAGTAGGTAACCACCTCCGGATGGGAGTTTAGGGGTGTCTAACACCTTCCCCTAACTCAATTGAATCCCTGACCCTGACCTCTGATTTCTAGACCATGCCTTATCCAACCATTTCAGGGACCTATTTCCCTCAGAATTAGGTAGGTGGCGACTCACAACTCAATTACAATTTATTCCTATTCCTCATCGGGATCTATCCTGATCGAGAATGGAGGGTAAAATTCAGGTACTCACATGAGGTGTATGATACGGTGGTCACAAACTAAAGTATTCCTAACTCCTAGGGGGTATTTTGGGTCGCGACACACTACCTGCCATAAGAATGAAGGGAAGTTGTGTGTGAAGATGTGACTCTTGACATACTAGAATTCTGGAACAAGATCATGTTGCAAACCCCAAATATTTGGGATGAGGGGCTGATATAGGAAAAGTCTTCTTGCACACTATGTTACCCGGGTACTAGGTTTGTTACAGACACTGAATTTACACATTAGAACGGTTTGTGTCGAATATGAGTAAGGCTCCCTTTAGAACTGTTTAACACAATTTGCAAGCATATTTTGTTGCAATTATAATTATTAGAAACCAAGCATATATGGGAAGAAATCAGGTTCACTTGGAATGTAACTGTATGGGGATATTTGAGGAAGTTCATGATCGTCTCTTTAGTCAACTAATAATATCATTTTCACTTCTTGTTTGCTATTTTTGTTCTACTAAACTTAATATTATTCTTTTTAGGAAACTCAAGTATACTTTCAATTAGGAGAATATAGTTTTATTCTGCATATATGCATATATTTTCAAGTGCCTTCCAGGTTATCCCTTCGTTACGGGGAATGGGAAATTGGAATTGGCCGGATGATAGTTAAAAGCCGGATGATAGTTAAAAGGATCATAAGGTGTGTGAGTTCTCATTTTAACATTGATAGAGTGGTTAACTCTTGATCGTAATAACATCTGCACAGAATTCTATAGCCTTAAGTTCATTTTCTCGACAAAATGGTGAGGAATTCTGAGTACCTTTCAGCTAGCCCTAAGGTCATTCTAACTATGCTTACTGGCGCACATGTCACACATTCAAGGGGCTAAACCATTTGATGAATGCCACCCTGCCCTTGTCCCATACTCCCATGTGTATTAGGATGCATAAGTGGATGACTGGTACTCATATCACGAATTCTATTCAGTCAAAATTCTCGGGCAAGATCATTTGGATATAAGTGACACTACTTTGATGTTTTTATTTCTATGTCTAAAATCTCGACTATTTGATCAGAGTCACTAAACTGTTTGCTTTTCCGGGGAATACTAGTATATGTTGTTGTGGAGAGTTAACATATTTACTCTTTCTAGTTAAAGATAACCACATTTCAGGTCTTCCATTACATGTCTAACATGTCTCTAGTTTTTTGTATCGGTGTCTAACATGTCTCCAGTTCCTGCCAGGGTGCTCACAAGTAAAGACATTTATGACATTGCAGCCCTCTGCTCTGAAAAGGAGAGGTAGATGCTTCATTATATATTTTCTCAGTCTAAAATGAAGGTTCTTGATTTGATGGTTAAGGTTATCTGAAATCTGAATTGTGTGCATTCTGTGTTTTATCTGGTTCAAGAGTTGGCCTGAGACTTGGAAGGTCCAAATCAGTGACTGTACGTGCCACATATATTGCATCCACATTAAGTACAGTTTCGTGGAGAACCTTCACTCTTTTTCTCTCTCATTTCACATTTATTTATAGTAAATGCAGGGAGAATATCTGGTAATGAAGCCTCATCTTTCGTTCCCTATCCACTTTTCACATCAGAACATCTGGTTCAATCAATGGCCCCCATATAGACTCCTTGCAAAAAATCAGTCTGGTCTGTGATTGTAACTACTGGTATTTTTAAGTTGATTTATCAGATGGTTGGGGTCACTAGAATAGGATGGTTTTGGGGAATTTCACAAATGGAGCTCTTAGATTGTTCCGGATATCTCTGCATGTGTGCGATGCGGACGGTCAGTAAATACATAGTGCATGAAGTACCATTCTTGACCTTGTTACATGGCAGTGTTCTATGTACTAGACACAATTGGGTTATCTACTCATCACAGTAATTCAACTAAATATCCTTCAGGTTATTTTTCCAAGCATGCGGATTTGGAGACGACGTTTTGTGATCCATCACAATGATGTATAGAAGGAGTGCATCAAATGATTGCAAAGGCAATCAGATAATTAAACATTCCAGTCAAGTGGTGTTGTTAGTTCTATAATGGTTTAAGCTCAGTTGAAAATTGAGCGTATACTGTATTGCTATTTAAGCTAGTTACAATCCATTCCTCATAGGATTCTACAGCTGGATACAGATCCTTATGGGAGTATACAAAGGAATACATAAAAGGGATTACAAGAGATTGGGAAGGTTTTCAAAATACTGGGGAAAGTCTATCTCCTAGATATGGTACGAGATATATACGCTAATAGTCCCCCTCAAACTGATGAAGGAACGAGCATTAGTTTGGAACGAAAGGTGCGAAACTTGGTACTGGGAAGTCCTTTAGTAAAGATATCGGCAATTTGATCTGTAGTAGGAACAAAAGAGATGCGTAAATCACCCTTGCTAACTCGTTCCCAAACAAAATGGTAATCAATCTCGATGTGTTTTGTTCGGGCATGGAAATAGGATTAGCAGCCAAGTAGGTAGCTCCAATATTTTCACAAAGAAGGCGAGTTGCGATAGGTAGAAAAATACCAATATTACGAAGAACATATCGAATCCATAAGATATCTGCAGTGGCAGTAGCAATGGCTCTATATTCTGCCTCAGTACTAGATCGTGAGACAGTTGGTTGTTTCTTGGTGCCCCATGAGATGAGATTAGGGCCTAAATAAATGCAGAAACCAGTCGTAGAGCGCCTATCATCTGGGCAGCCAGCCCAATCCGCATCAGAATAGGCGGAGATGTCAAAGCTAGTGCTTGGACGAAAGAGAAGACCAAGATCAAGGGACCCTTTTAGATACTTGACTGCAATAAAGTGTATAGTATTCGGGCGATGCATGAATTGACATGTTTGGTTAACGGCATAAGTGATGTCTGGACGAGTAAGAGTGAGGTATTGTAAGGCACCAACAATTTGGCAATATTGAGAGGGGTTGGAAAGGAGCTCCCCGTCATGAATGGAAAGCTTAGAACCAATGGCAACAGGAGTGACACATGGTTTGGCGCCCAACATATCAAACCGGTCCAAGAGTGTGAGACAATACTTACGTAATCCTTCTGGAGTCGAAGAAACTTCCATGCCAAGAAAGAAGTGGAGATCACCAAGGTCAGTCATGGAGAAGGCGGACTTAAGATGTTGAATAAAGGAAAGAAGAAGATCATCACTATCACCGGTGAGAATAATATCGTCAACATAGAGGAGGAGAATGAGTGTGCCACGAGTGCTATGATAAGTAAACATAGAAGAATCCGAACAACTGTACTTGAAACCAAATTCAAAGAGAAAAGTACTGAATTTATGGAACCAGACTCGAGGAGCTTGTTTGAGCCCATATAAGGCCTTATGGAGCTTGCAAACATGAGTAGGATAGTCCGGGAAAGAGAAAGCAGGTGGTTGAGCCATATAGACCTCCTCGTTAAGGATGCCATGAAGAAAGGCATTCTTAACATCAAGTTGACGCATCTTCCAACCTTTAGCAACAGTAATAGAGAGAACCAACCGAATGGTGGTGGCTTTGACAACAGGACTGAAAGTCTCATCATAATCAACACCATCTTATTGATTATACCCCTTAGCCACTAAGCATGCCTTATATCGTTCAATAGTACCATCAGCTCACCGTTTGATTTTGTACACCCAACGACAACCAACCAAGTTCATGTGAGGTTGAAAAGGGACTACGGACCACGTTTGATTGCTAAGTAGCGCATTAAACTCATCAGCCATGGCAACACACCAAAGAGGATCCTTGGAAGCTTGAGAGTAGCATGTGGGTTCAACAGGACTGGCACATAATTGACAGGATAGTGCAAGTGAAATGCGGTGTCGAGTGGAGTACCAAGCATGAGGTCGAATAGTGCCATCACGTGTTCGAGTCATCATAGAATGCACAACCTGTGTGGTGGCAGTAGAGGACGCCTGAGGTGGTACATCGACAACAAGATTAGTGGCCGGCTGAGCGAGTGAGGTAGACAAAGGTGCTGTAGCAGAAATTGGTGCAGGAGCAGAAGTTGGTGAGGAAGGTGCTGGAGCAGAAATTGGTGATGGGTGATCCATGCGGTCAGCATCATCACCATGTATGAATGCTGGTGGAGAGGAGACACCCAATCCGGAAGGGGCAGCAACAACAGGGATGGCTGCTAGTGGTTAATGCAGAGAAGATGGGGCAGCAATGTCATGAGTAGCTGTGGGTACGTGTATGGTAGGGACTGATTGTTGGAGCCTGTAGGATAGCAACAGTGGGCAAAGATGGTTCACCTTGACTTTTCCTGTAGAGATCAACAAAAGGAAATGAATTCTCATTAAAAATAACATGCCGAGATATATAGATCTTGCCATTAGAAGGATCAAGGCATGTGTAAGGGACTAAATCCAAGGAAAAGGCAACGAGCAGACTTTGAGCTGAGCTTATCCGAGCGATAAGGCCCTAAATGCGTGAAACATTCACAACCAAAAGTGCAGAGTAGTTTGTAATTCGGTGAATGTCCAAACAAGCGAGCATAGGGGATTAGACCATGTAAAGCAGAGTTGGGCAACCGGTTAATGAGGTAAACAGCATGTAAAAATGCTTCAGTCCAAAAACCTTTGGGAAGATGACAATGATGTAGAAGGGCATTCCCTATTTCTACAATATGGCAATGTTTTCTTCGGCAACTCCATTCTGTTCAAGAGTATGAGGGCAAGAAATACGATGAATGATCCCAAGGCCTTGCAAGAGTGTGGAAAAATTGTTTATTACAGAACTCTCCGCCTCCATCACTTTCAAATATTTAATTTTTGAGTACCGATCAGCGTACCCACGGGTATGGTAGGAAACTGAAGGGCATTCTCCATTGGGCCACTTGGTTCCCGAAAATGGGCTACCTATGTAGCCAGTTATGCTCTCGTGCGGATCATGTGGGAGATGAAGAGTCGGAAGAAAAGAAGGTTGGTAGAACAGGGGGTTTCCTCTCAAACCCCTGTAACTCCCATTTTGTCTCTCTCACGTGGCGACTGCAAGTCTGCAATTATCATGTCTGCCTCCTCTCATTGCCTGCTTCCGCCACCACCGGTAAGCTTCTTCTTTGTTCTTATTTTTCCTCCTACATTCCATCTTCTTCTTCCAGCCCTCTTTTGGTGCGACTGAAATGCAGTTAAGGCTTGAAAGTTACTATCCCTTCTTGTATCTAAGTTGTTTGGTTAAATGCTTCAAAGAGTTTCACTGTATAATTAAAGAAAAAACTCATATACTATAGTTTCCTCTTGTTAGTAAATGCTTCAAGGCTATCCTATGACCCCTTCTATAATCATTTATAGTTTCCTCTTGTTAGTAAAGCAGATTGCATTCATGCAAAGAAAATAAAGAATAAAAAGATTAGAAGTAAAAGAGAATACAAATGACCATAATCTTGCCCCAGTAACTTTTAATTAACCATTTATCTAAAGTTCCTAAAATGTGTGGCATCTTACATTGAACGACTACTTGTTGAAAATGTCCAGTTAGCTTCCAGGTTTAGCTCTAACAATCAACCCATTTCAAACCAACATGGAGCAAACTATGGGTTCTAGGTGATGTGATATGTTGACAAAATTACCTATTAAATCTCTATGCATAGAAAAAACAAATGATATGAATCAAAATTGAGCAATGAACTTAATTACTCACAGAGAACATGATCATCATTTCCCTCCCAAAAAAAATTATAAGACATGATTGATCTCACCTTAATTCTCTGAAATAAAAGCAAGAAAGGCTCCAACAATTTCATTGCAGCCAACAAAAAAAACAAAGAAACTCAAAGACTAACTCATTCGAATCCGAAAACAGCTTGCAAAAATGAATCTTAATCAAACCCAGATGACATAAGTACACGACATCCAAGAGAAAGGAATCGCGCATGAAAAAAATCCTGAAAAATCAAAATTCAGCATAACAAAAATATACCCAAGAATAAATAAGTTTTTTTTTTTTTTTTTAAAAAAAAGAAAGAATCTTGAACAATAGAAAAATAGTGGCCAGATCGAGAAACATGGATCATCGAAAAATTTTCCGGGTGTCACAGATGGTGAGTAAGGACATGAAATAAGTTAGTAGGCTATTAAGGGTACTTTTCAATAGACTGAGACGACTGCATTTTTTTAACGGCAAGAGGACTTCCACCCCGCAAGCTTCTTTGAGAAGTGGTGAAGAACCGGATCCCAAGATGATTTTAACTTTATATCCTGCCCCCAAGCGGCAAACCCAAATAAGAGGACGATAAAATGTCTACCCTATTGACAAATTGGTCTGAATACCCTTTCCATAGGGTTTGCTTTCATTATATATAGAAGAGATTTACATAGTTGTTGCCAGATTTACACAGTTGTTGCTAGGCTATTTAAATGCTATACAAGGTAAGTATTTCCAACGTTATTTACAGCCTAATTATCTGCTATATACAATCTAGATATAAAGGAAAACATCCCTAAAATATTACAAATCAAATCCCATAATATCCTAAAATATCTCTGTAACATCCCCCCTCAAATTGATGCTGGTAGATCAAGAAGCATCAATTTGTCAACCAAGAACTGATGCCGGTGCCGAGAAAGAGCTTTAGTGAATATGTCGGCAGTTTGACGTTCGGTGGAAATGTGAGGAAGAGTAATCACATGTTTGTCAAAGGATTCACGTATGGAATGGCAATCGACTTCGATATGTTTCGTACGTTCATGGAAGACAGGATTAGCGGCGATCTGAATAGCACTGGTATTATCAGCATGAAGAGGAGTGGGATGAAGCTGAGGAAAGCCAAGTTCACCCAATAACCCACGAAGCCATGTGATCTCAGAGCATGCGGAAGACATAGCACGATACTCAGACTCAGTGGAGGACTTGGAAACTCTGTCTTGCTTCTTACTCTTCCAAGAAATGAGTGCATTGCCTAAGAACATGCACCAGCTAGTGATAGAGCGACGAGTATCCGCACATTTGGCCCAATCAGCATCACTATACCCCACCAACTGTAAGGAAGATTCCTTAGGAAAGAACAACCCGCGTGTAGAGGTGCCCTTCAGATATCGGATAATGCGGCGGACAGCAGCTAAATGTAGATGTCGGGGGCCCTGCATAAATTGACTGACCTGCTGCACAACAAAAGAAATGTTAGGACGAGTAATCGTCAAGTAGTTCAAACTCCCAACAAGCTGCCGATACAAGGATGGATCTGATAGAAGCTCGCCTTCCTCCTGACGAAGCTTAAAATTGACCTCCAAGGGAGTAAGAACAGAGTTACCCGATTGGAGACCAACCAATGAAATCACTTCCTGCGTGTATTTGTGCTGGTGTAACAATGTACCAGTCGGAGTAATCTGCACCTCAAGGCCAAGAAAGTACTGTAGAGGACCAAGATCTTTCATGTGAAAAGAGGCCTTGAGATGCTGTTGTAATTGCTTAATTAGCTCAGTATCAGAGCCAGTAATCACAATGTCATCAACATATACCAGAAGCAATACAATGCCTGCAGAAGTCTTGCGAAGAAAAAGAGAGGAATCAAATTGGTTCTGATTAAAATGAAAAGCAAGCAGGGTCGAGCGAAATTTATCGAACCATGCACGCGGAGCCTGTTTCAGTCCATACAAGGATCGGCGTAGCCGACAAACCTCTGAGGAAGGTGTAGCAAACATGCCGGGAGGTGGGGACATATAGATTTCTTCCTTCAAATCCCCATGTAAAAAAGCATTTTTCACATCCATCTGCCGGAGAGACCACCCTTGCGACGCAGCAAGTGCCAAGATAGTTCGCACAGTAGTCATTTTGGCAACAGGTGCAAATGTCTCTTCATAATCAATACCATACTCCTGCTGGTTCCCAAGAGCCACGAGACGGGCCTTATATCTGTCCAGTGAGCCATCAGATCGAAACTTGACTGAGTACACCCATTTACAACCAATAGGTTTGACACTAGGGGGACAAGTCACAAGATCCCAAGTGTGATTGTCTTGAAGAGCTTGGATTTCTTCTTGCATGGCCTGCTGCCAACATGCTTGGGTGGCTGCCTGGGTATAAGAGTGAGGAATAGAAACAGTGTTGAGAGTGGCAGTAAGCGAGGTATGAGGAAAACCATACCTATTCGGTGGATGTGTAACCCGGGTGGAGCGCCGAGGTATAGGAACCGCGGAATCAGATGACAGATCAGTGTCTGGAAGGGGCGGTGAAGAAGGGGGAAGACGGTGATGATACACCACACCTGGTTTAAATCGCTCAATAGAAGAAGGCACATCATCAAAAGCGGGAAGAAGAGTAATAGGAGGATCAGAAACTACCTGAGACGGAAAGAAATATTGATTTTCGAAAAAAATCACATTCCGTGAGATCCGGAATTTGTTTGCATGAGCATCATAACAAACAAATCCTTTCTGAGTAGGACTATATCCCATAAAGGCACACGTGACAGCCTGGGCAGCAAGCTTGTGACGCTCAACAGGTGGCAGATGAACAAAACAAACATACCCAAAAGTATGAAAGGATTGATACTCAGGAGATATGCCAAATAATCGAAAATAGGGAGAATCATAATCTAGAGTGACAGTAGGCAAACGATTGATCAAATAGACAGCAGTAGATAAAGCTTCTACCCAGAACTTAGAAGGTACAGAAGAATCAATCAACAAAGTACGAACGACATCTAATAGATGACGATTCTTATGCTCAGCCACTCCATTTTGTTGAGGAGTATAAGGACAAGAACGCTGAGAAATGATCCCCTTTTGCTGAAGAAAAGTCTGAAAAGAATGAGACATGTACTCCCCCCCTGAGTCGGAGCGTAAAGTTTTGATACAAGTACAGAACTATGTCTCGATAAGCGCAACAAAGTATTGAAAGACAGAAAACACGTCAGCTTTAGAACGGAGAAAATATATCCAAGTGAATCGACTATAATCATCGATAAACGTCACAAAATAACGATACTGACCATGAGAAATAACAGGACTCACACCCCAAACATCAGTATGCACAATCTCAAAGCAATTAGAAGCACGACTACCATGCGCAGGAAAAGGTAAAGTTTTACTTTTACCAAGACGACAAGTAGCACAATCAAAAGATACAGGAGGAGAAGAAAAAAATCTTTATTGCCCAAAAAACCATGTTTCATAAGATGAGCCAAAACAACAGAATTAGGATGACCTAATTTCTTATGCTAGACTTCATTATTATTGGCAGTAGCCGTACAAGCAAAAGAAACAACATTAGGAATAGAAAACTGTAAGGGAAATAAACGTCCCACTTTAGGCCCCTTCGCGATCATCGTCCCCGACACCTGATCTTGCACAAGACAACCACCACGAGAGAAATGAACATCACAATTATTATCTACCAATTGTCCAACAGAAATCAAATTGGTAGACAATCCAGGAGAGACAAAAACATCGCGAAATGAAGAGCCCAAATTACCAACAGCAGTAATATGAAGAGTACGGCCATCAGCAATCTGAATATTTTGCGTGCCTCTATACTTACGAACACCATGGAGACCCGTTGTATTACCAGTCATATGATTAGAAGCACCCGAATCAACAAGCCAAGAAGTTGAGTTAGTACCCGTACCTTGCAGGCCTAAGGCCGTAAAAGCAGACACAATCATCTGTTGGACTATTGCTGGTGTGAGAACAGATGAATCAGAGCTTACAGTGGGTGGCGCAGAAGAAGAAGAAGACTGAACAGCAGCCTGAAAAGCTTGGGATTGGCGATTTTGAGGCCGCACCCGACAATCTTTGATGATATAGCCCTCTTTCTTGCAGTAGTTACAAACTTTCTTAGGACAGTTGCGAGCAATATGACCAAACTCCTTGCAACTGAAACACTGCAACTTGTTCCTCCCTCTCCCTTGTGCTGCATAGGCTACATTCACAGCCTCAGAAAAGACCTTCTCAGAAGTCATTCCCATCTGAGTGGATAACCGTTGTTCTTCACGCAATAACTCTCCCAAACAAGTATCCAAAGAAGGAACTGGATTACGGTTCAATAAACCGGCTCGAACAGGCTCAAATTCAGGTCGAAGCTTCATCAAAAACTGATCACGTTGACTCTCAGCATGAACCGCTTGAAGAGCCGCGAGTGCCGCAGGGGGAACCTTAGCATGAACAATAGCAGAATACTCGCTCCAAAGATTAATAAAACCAGAATAAAATTGTTCAATAGGTAAATTACCTTGATTGGAATTACTAATTTCCAACTCCAATTGGAACTTCCGAGCACTGTGATCTTGGTGGTAAATACGGTGGAGATAATCCCACATAGCCTGAGCCGTAGTAAAACAACGAAGATTGGTCACAAGGTGAGACTCAATCGTCCCCAACAGCCAAGAGATCACCTTAGCATCCTTGACCTCCCATTGAGCAAGTTCATTTTTATCAGTGGGAACCTTAGCAGAACTATCAATATGATTCGATAATTCTTTCCCTTTCAAAAACATCTTAAACTGAAATTCCCACGAAGGAAAATTCTTTCTAGTAAAGCGAACAATAGTATTCTCAATAGACATGATGAAGGTCACGTAGAAAACAGGAATATATCCAACCAAATAAGCTCAGGCAGTCTTGGCAAAAAAAATAAACAGATGACCAACAGCAATGAAGCCCAGGTAACACCAAAATAAGCCCACAATAAGCCCACAAGAAAGAAGCCCAAGTAATGATACCTGCCCAACACAAAAGAATCGGCAAACCAGAGTGTCGATATCACGCAGAGAAGATGCACCCAGCACCGATGTCAACCAGAAGGAGCCGAGCACCTTGCAACCGCCACAGAAACTGCCGTCTGCCACAGAGAGAGCTGATGGTTCCACAGTAACCCAGCCACCACAAAGCAAGCACCGAGAGAGAGAACTGCCCAGAGACAGAGCAACGACCGCCACAGAGAAGATCGAATCACCACTCAACCACCAAAGAAAAACAAACACCACCACAGTGGAGGTCGACTGCCACAGAACAGTAAACCCACAAAATGATCACCACAGAAAGGACCGACAGACCAAGAGGAAGAAAAAAAATTCTTCCTGTCGCACACGAAGGATTAAGACCACAGAGATGAATATCAGAATAGGAGCTCTGATACCATGGCAAATTGGTCTGAATACCCTTTCCATAGGGTTTGCTTTCATTATATATAGAAGAGATTTACATAGTTGTTGCCAGATTTACACAGTTGTTGCTAGGCTATTTAAATGCTATACAAGGTAAGTATTTCCAACGTTATTTACAGCCTAATTATCTGCTATATACAATCTAGATATAAAGGAAAACATCCCTAAAATATTACAAATCAAATCCCATAATATCCTAAAATATCTCTGTAACACCTATAACCCAGACAAGTAGACAATTCCACCACACTAGGGACATCTCCCATATGAGATGCACTAAATGACGAGAGGAAGCACTACAAAAGACTAGAGTGTCATGAAGATGAGAAATCATAAGACGCTCTGCCCCAATTGAAAAACCTTCTAGTACTTACCCCTCCAACCTAGAGAACATCCTGTTAAGGGCTTCAATGACCAAAATAAAGAGGAAAGGAGACAATGGGTCACCCTGATGCAAACCCCTAGAACTCCGGAACTAACCTGTAGGACACCCATTAACCAAGATGGAGAACGAAGCTGACAAGATACACACTCTCATCCACCTACGCCATCTAATACCAAAGCATGTCTTCCCCATGATGTGATCTAGAAAGGCCCAAGTGACATCTTCTCCATATTAACTTTGCATAATAATCCCAGAGGCCCATTCTGAATCCTGTCATCCAGACATCGTTTGCGATCAGAACTCTATCAAAGATTTGCCTACCTCTCACTAGGAGATATCAACGAACTCATTATTGAACTGAGGTGGAATGCTAAAAGTTTTGAGAGTGTCTTGTATACACTCCCGACTAATCTAATAGGCCAAAAACTATTTAGAACTTGACCGCCTTTCTTTTTGGGGATTTGAACAATGAAGGTATTGTTTAGGGTTCTATCAAACTTCCCATCCGTTTGGAATTCTCAAATCACTTTGACAAGATCAAACCCCACAATATCCCAACACCTCTTGTAAAATTCAATGGAGAAGCCACCCGCCCCTGGCACTTTGTCTCCATTCATTTCCTTGATAGCCGTTGCAATTTGCTTAACCACAAAGATTTTTTTAGAAAGTCCCTTTGAAAATCTGACAACCTATCAAACTGTAGACCTTCAACCTTTGTTCAATAGATATGCTTTTTTCCTCATAAATGTCCTTAATCGACAATGGATTAAGGATTGAGAGAGTAAAAGACCACACTTCTGCTCCAACACATAACCTCGTTGTCCCAAACTATAAGGATACCCCTAAGGTACCAACAATAGGATTCACAACCCAATCCGAACAATCCTACCCCCAAATCTCTTTCACTATACCATTAGACATTACCCTAATCTTGGTCTCCTGCACAATAAAGATGGTTTCTTGAATTTAACCATTTGATGAACCACATGCTTCTTACCTGTTTGACCTAGGCCTCTAATGTTCCAAGAGATCAGTCATATAGTCATTACTAAACATGATTATCCCCTTGACTTTTCTAGGGCTGCGCATCAAAACCTTGCCCCCTGTACCCCAATAGTTGACCCTTGAGGTCAGCTTCCTCAGTTCTCTAGCCATTCTATTGTTACTAGATTCACCCTCCTACCTCTCGATCTGAGAGGCCTGCATAGGGCTCCTAGTAAGTTCGAGGCTCTGAAAGAGAACAACCACCTCTTTCTCATGTCCTTCAAAGGACAAACTCTGAAATTTCCAGAATTCTACGTGTCTGTCTTGCACTGTTTTAGAGATATCTCCTTGTGACCTAGATGAAAACATACAGTTTGTTGACTCTACCTCAGTCCTCACACAAGCAACTTGATTACAATCTATAGCGACTTGTGAAGGTCTATACTTAGTGAGATCCCCATCTAAGTTCGCGAGATACAAGTCGTTGCTCAAACCCCTTCCAACAACAGGCTGCAGTATTTGTAGTTTCGAACTCCTTTGTGAAGCAGAAATGGACATTCAGATATATCACACTTTGAACAAATAGAAGCTTTACTATCGATCCTATCATTTGTGGTTAGAATGATAAGATAAATAGGAAGTGACAAGCTTAGGCATACCTAAGGAAGTGAAGGCAATTGCCACTGAGTTACAATATCCTTCACCACCATCAATGGCTGCCCTACTATAGGATTAACTCCTTCCCTCGCAAAGGACTAGCTGTAGTTTTGCACAAGTTCCCCACTTTACTCCTTTAAAATAGGAAAGCTCATGAGCTGATGGAGGCTGTCTACCAACCGAAGAATAAAAATGGTACTACTTGTTTAGAGTCTTCCACCCCCTTATTAGTGGCCCAGAATTTTCTTGTTGGAGGGCCCACATCTGACTTGTTTGTAGTAGTCCACTGAACTGAACCCTCTACTGCTTTTGAAAGATTCGACTTACAATGAACTGCTATGACCTGATTTAATCCCTCCCCCTGGATCGTTTGTCTTGCTTGCCTCAGGTAGAGGCGCATCTTGAATGAATAGTGGGGATTTTTGGGTGGAGCTTTACATCAAGAAACTTTCAAAACAATCTTTGTCCGACAAGAAGCTCCCCTCCTTTAACTCTTCTGACGATCTTAATAGCAATCATGGGCAACAATTCATAGATTGTAAATTAAATCTCTGTTCCGGCGAGGGGCTTGGAGAGTATGGTATGATCCTTTGATGTCTCGCTGTAATGGTCCGTGCTGGTGAGAAGATCCTCCCTTCCACACCTGAAGCAACTCCTATACCAACATGGTTATTGTTGATGGATGCTCGCTAGACGAAGAGGCTACCCTTCCGCTCCAACACTACATCAGATGCCTCTCTGAACCACCTAGAATCCACCAATTGACGATGCCTCTATACCCTATGGTACCCATCTGAATTGGAGATTTGCTCCTCAGATCGCTAATTCTCGATCATAGCTCCCTTCCCCTTCATGCTACTCATATGCTCCTCCCATGTAAGTGGTTTTCTTCCCTTCTCCTTTCTCCTTCTAAACCTCTCGAAAATTGGTTGGAATGCCTTGAATGAGTCTAAGACATGTAAATGATTTCTGATGCAAAGATTACATATAGTGATCTATTTTCTAATGTAGAGAATCCCTCGTGTCATCAAAGGGGTATAACGCATATTTTTTGTCAAAAGGTAACACTATGTTCACCTCTCGTATTTTTTCTGAATCAATCAAGGCCAGATTATTTGGAAAACTCTCCTTTGCAACAGCACCTTCCATTTTAGATTTATGTTGTTGTACACCACGCTTTGAGAGGGTAAAGTTGCCTTGGGATGAAACCCCTCAGATCTGATTCCAAACTTTTCCAGCCGTCCTTTTCCCACCCTCCCGGGAAATTTAACCATCTCCTATGACCACTGGAGAAAGGGAACAGAGTGAAGGTAATGACTTGTCAAAACATATTGCATTTTGTCTCCGCCAAACAGGAGCTTTAAATGCCCTGAATCTTCTCAGCTTTGTAGCCAACATTTTCTACGTTAATGCCTGCTACTACAAACTTCAACAAAAACCAAAATACTGGATCTTCCAGTCGCTCCACTGAGTAGCCTCTACTCTAAATGATACTGATGTTTTCCCCAATCCCACTGTCCTTTCTAAGAGGTCAAAAGATTTGGATTCTACATAAAATGACTTCTATCTCCTGATTAAGGATACAATTTTTTTAAGTTCCTAGAAGGGACAAAAGCAATAAGTAAAAACAGGAAAGAAACAGCCTCCAAGTAATCTAAACCACCAGTCTCTGAGTTCTATGAACCAGCTTCTACAGAGAGACACCAAGTGACACAGACCCCTTAACCAGCCTACATATCGGCAATCCAAACTTCTTGGCCACCTCTCTTTTTTGGAGAAATGGCCAGCAATATGGATCCCAGACCTGGGGTAGTTATTTGAGATCCCTTCCATTATATTAGAAGAGATTTATGGTTCCCTCCTGATTAAGCTCGCCGGAGAAGATTTCTCTCACCAGAGTCCTTGATTAAGCTCACTGGACCTCAACAAGGTGTCAGTCTCCTCCTCGGTTTTGTTAAGGTTTGGTTATAAAAGCTAGTATTTTAATGATTAATTAGAGTTTTTTTTTCCGAAGTTTGAGGGACACGAAGGCTTTATAAATATGCATGAACGTAAAATGGATGTGATGATATGACACTTTGAAGTTGAGCAATTTTTTCATTGCATTGCTGTACGACTAGGGCATTAGCTTTCTCTCTCGTTGAGTGTCTCTTCTCTTCCCCAAATTTCTCTTTTCTGTTGGTGCGAATCTCGTGTTGCTAGATTGTTTGCTTTGACATGTTACCCAGTTATTGCAAGGGTAATGCTATACAATTCACTAGATGGATGATTTATTTGTTTCTCACATTGCGAGGGAACCACTTAGTTCTTTTTTCCTTGCAGAGATGCATGGTGCAAATGCTTCTACTTGCTGGTCCAGGTGTCCTCATTTCAACCTTCTGTCTTGGATCTGCTTTGAAGGTATTGTTGAACTATGCTGTTTAGACTGGAGCATCTGTGCTGTCTAATAATACCTGCAATGAATACTGCAGCTCATATTTCCATATAACTGGAGCTGGACAACGTCATTGTTGCTTGGGGGGCTTCTTAGTGCTACTGATCCTGTTGCTGTTGTGGCTTTGTTGAAAGATCTTGGTGCGAGCAAAAAATTGAGTACAATCATTGAAGGAGAATCCTTGATGAATGATGGGTATCGATCCATTTTCATTATCCTTACATTATTTATTGTGTACTGGACTTTCAGTAGAGACTATACTGTTTCTGTATGATATGATTGCTTAAATGCATTATTTGCTTTATTATTATTATTTTTTTATTAAAATGAGCTCTTCCCTTCCTCCCTAAAGAGATCACCTCCTATTTTCAGGACGGCAATTGTGGTCTATCAGCTATTCTATCAAATGGTCCTTGGCCGGAGCTTTACCATGGGAGCCATAGTCAAATTTCTAACACAAGTTTCACTTGGCGCGTATGTGTCACTGTTATTTTGAATGGTGTACTCGTGGCAGAAATATAATATAGATTGTGAATTCTTTACTTGGTCCAGTGTAGGCATTGGTCTTGCCTTTGGAATAGCATCGGTTTTGTGGCTGGGGTTTATTTTCAACGACACTGTGATAGAGATTGCACTGACACTAGCTGTGAGCTACATTGCTTACTTCACGGTAAGTTCCTTCCCAAAGTTGTGCAGACCATTTTATATTTACTGTGCATTTAGTATTGCTTATTGATGTAGCTGATACGTTCACATTATAATTTTGGAACCTTTTGTCACTCTAAGCATTTATCACCCTCCTGACATCAAGGAATTAATGCTGAATAGGTTTCCTTAACTGGATCTTGAAATGACATTAGGTGGAGGAGAGATTTCAAGTATGAATGATTTGTCCAAATTACAGCTAACTTGATTTTTTCTTCTTCTTCCTGATTGGTGGTTTGATCAAAATTACACCCTAGCCACTAATTATTTGCATTCTAAATAGGTAATTGTTACATTTTTTTACTATAAAAGGGTTAGGTTGCAACTTAGGAACACTCTTGCCTTTCTTAGACCATCTCTTGAATAATTTGCTATTAGCTCAAATATATTTAAAGTTTTCTTTGAGTTTCAACTAAACAAACTTTACACTTGGCGATACTAAAATTGAAAATATCAACAAAATGTTTTGGCTAGTTTTTATCCAATTAAAGTAGTATTGCTCCGTCTTGGATGCTAACTCGACTTGTTTATTGGTGCAAAATGTAAGGGAAAAAATGTCCCTGAATGAAATGGAAGATATGTTCTCTTAATGATCTCTAGCTTCAAGATTGTATGAATGAACAAGGATATGAAATCACTCATGTGCACTAGGAGACAGATGTTGTTGGGGACAGATTAGTCATTGTTCTGCTAATATGTCTTCCATTATTCTACTATTATGTCTTCTGCGGTAAAATGCCACTTTATCAAGGGTATTTATGTCCCCCACTATTCAATATAGAACCACTCTCGACGTTTTTATTTTATTTTATTTTTTAATTCTTTTTTAAGGATTGGTAGAACCACTCTCTACGTTTCCCCTTTTCTTCTTCTTCTTCTTCTTCCTACATAAAACTCTTCTTATATTTCATTTTAGTATTAGAGCACAATTTGATTTACTTTTTATCCTTTGGGAGCATAGTTACCATGAACGGGTACATGTATAATATGACAATGATTTGTATGGGAAGTACAAGTGTTATATGGCAAAAACACGGCAAAAGTATGGGAAAATTAAAAATAATTAATAGTTATAAATGAATAAAAATCATGATATTAACTAATGACAAGTATTTAATATGGAATATGCGTTTAACACGGTAAAAATATGGCAAATATATGCATATTGTACACGTTTAATATGCAATCCGTGTATTAAACGGTAATTATACGACCATACGTGTATACTATGTAACCGACAAAAGTATGCCGTTTTAAGCAACGACCCCCACTAAAAGTAATTAATAGTTATAAATGAATAAAAATCATGATATTAACTTATAACAAGTATTTAATATGGAATATGCGTTTAACACAGTAAAAATATGGCAAAAATACGCAGATTGTACACGTTTAATATGCAATCCGCGTATTAAACGGGTATTATACGACGATACATGTATAATATGTAACACGACAAAAGTATGCCGTTTTAAGCAGCGACCCCCCCTAAAAGTATTATACGGGGTACTATATGAGTATAATACAGGTGTTTGGTAACTATGATTAGGAGTACCCTAGATTGTGGAGTTGTTGGGTAGGGTTGGAGCACCCATGAACAGTACTCATACAAATTACAACAGTCCAAAGTAATCTAATAAAATAAGGAAAAGTTTATATCGGTTAACAGAATTGCAGAAGATGATTTAAGGTTATTTATGGTGGTTATTGACCAACACAGAGGGATTTTATCAGTGGAGAGGGTAGGATGGTAATCAATATGAAAAATATTCTTGCCATCGTGGGTTAACACACCGCCTTTAGTTTTTAATTTTTTTGAGCTGTATTACATCAAGTACTTGTATTTCCTTGCCAAAGTTACGAAAAATATAGTTTTGAGAAATCTGATGTGTGATCATATGTGGGAAGTTTTATCGTGGACACGAGAACTAGTTGGGTCTTTTTTTGTGACTCCACTCTCGCGCTGATTGGATCTATATCAAAGGTACAGTGGTGATTTCTTCTTGCTATTTTCACTGCCCTTAGCTATTTCGTGATCTTCAAGTCATGTTATGAACAATGGATGCAATCTGACTTTATGAGTAATACTTGGGAGTAGTATATAGTGTTTTCTTGTGTTTAGTGAAGCTAGTAACGCTGTTTGATCCGTTCAATGTCAAACATGAGTTCTAATACAGCCTTGATCCAATGCAATGGGTGGTGTTGGGTTACACGAGTACTCATGGTGACAACCCGGGATTACAAATCACTACCATGAAGTTAGATGGTACTAACTATTTTAGAATGGTTCCAGAATGTTTATTGGAAGCTGAGGAAGATTGGGATACATGAATGGGAAGGTGAGTGAACAGCCCTAGACAATCTCATTCCCATCTATAATAGGTGGGAAGCAAAAAATTTAGCAGTGATGTCATGGTGATCTATGCCCCCATATTACTATGGGCCTCTTATTTCCCAAAACATGAAGAGTGATTTGGGTTTTCGTAGCTCCAACATATTCTCAAGTAGGGAATATTGCTCTAGTGTACCAGTTGCAACACTCTACCTGCCATCAACTCCACGGGGAGATGACTCGCTGTATATTTGACCTCTTTATGTAATTTGTGTGAGGAGTTTGTCCATTATTAGGAATACAAGCCAATCTACTTTGCTAATGCTACACATAAGATGTTTATTAAAAGAACTAGGATATTTGAGTTCCTAGCTAGATTGAACACTGATATTTTTTTTGATCGATAAAGCAGTTCAATATATAAATAGGGAAGAAAGGAAAGAGTACATAACCAAGAAACCCTGCAAACGGAGCTTACAAGCATGTAAACTCAAAGCCGAGGAAAGTAGGCGAGATCCTACCTTATGGGATAAAACATATTAGTACAACACCCCCCACAATTCCCCCCTATCACAATGCACCCCTGCCCATTCCATGACAACTGACCTGATACGATTGCAGATTCGAGGAACGGTAGAAACTATATCCTCAAACACTCTTTAGATTTCTCTCTATCCACAACATCCACTGAATAGCCCCAGGAAGCGCCTTCCAAATCACCTCCCATGCACCCGCCCTGCGCATGAACTGCCAACAAGATAACGTCATAACGAGCTGAGGATGGAAGCGGGAAAGACCCAAGCAACCCCCATACGTTGGAGGAAAAAACCCTACACCTCCCGCGCCACATGGCAGTGCAGCAAGAGATGATCCACCGACTCTTCCTCTTGTAGACACAGATAGCATCTGTTAGGCAAACTCCAACCTCTATTCTGCAGGTGCTCACCTGTTAGGATCTTGTTCAACACTGCAGACAATAAGAAGAAGGATACTTTAGAGGGGATTCCAAGATTCCACACCACTCTATGAGAAAAAGACTCACTCGGGATAGTAGATATCGATTTTAGCAATAAACTTACCAAGAACCTCCCTTGACTGTTTCTGGACCACAGCAATCCTTTACCTTTGGGCAAAGGGCTGACAAGGAAATGCGCTCTAAGAGCCGAGACATATCATTGATTTCTCAGTCGTTGAGATCCCGACACTTCTGCGGACACCAAACAACCCCTGAAGCACACCTCTCATATTACTCCTCCACTAAAGCATCCCTGTTGGAAGCTAGGATGAAGAGATTGCCAAAATCATCTATCAACCTAGTAGACCTAGACCATATATCCTTCCAGAACCTGACCTCCGATCCACTCCCAGCCCGATATGTGAAATAAGGCACGACCAAGTTGGCATTGGCCATGATCCCCTTCCAAAACCCTCACCCATGAGGATCTCTAACCACCATAGGAACTCAACACGAAATTTCCCCATACTTAGCAACGATCATAGCGCGTCACAAACTATCCTTGTCGTGCCCCAAAACCCACCCTATGAGTTAGAGTAAATCTTGGACGAGACTTGACATGACTTAATATACCATCCTGCAAAAGAGAGTTAGAGCATGCAATAGTGGAAGCGAATACATGACACAACGTAAGCAAAATATTTATTTCATATATCTATATAAACAAGTATTCCAAGTTATGTGCAACATACAAAAGATAGGATAGACATGCCTACCGCAAAATATACAAGTATCTCTCCCTCGCCAAATCTCAATGTTCACTAGACATCCCCACCACGAGACTCACTAACTGGAATGTCCTCTACGTATTCCTCTTCTTCCTATGGACTGGGAGCACATATGTCAAAAGGAATAGTCGCTCCACTAACAGTTGCCGACATCAAATGTACGACTGAGTATTGAAACACTCAGCGGGTACCCACTACTAACTAACAAGTTGTAGAAGCAGTGCATAATAATAATAATAAGTAGAACAACAAACAATAAACAACAATAATAAAGCAATAAGTAGTGAATATTCATGCATGCTTGAATCATGAACGGTAAAACCTCGGTAAATCATCGTAATCTTGTCTTGAGTTGTTTTCTTAAATTTTAAAACTAGTTTTCGTGCTTGTGAGAACTTCTCTTATCCCTTGTCTTATCATGTCTGGTTTCTTGTAAAAAACTGCTTGAATGCAGATGCAAATGCATGAATGCTTGTCATGACATGAGTATGCACATGCTTGCTTGCTTGGAATTAAATGTGCTTGCTTATCATGCATGCTTGGGATGTTAGTGCCCTTGAACGACTTGAAGTCGGGAGTGTAAACTCCCTTCAGTGAAACATGTCAAACTACTTGAAGTCGGGTGTATAAACTCCATTCAGTGAAAATGCGATAGAAGCAACTTGAAGTCAGGTGCAAGCACTCTTCATGGAAACATGCATGCTTGAAAGGCGTACTAACTTCTTGCTTGTCCTTGTGAAAAACGGGATAAGACAAATCCGAGGATATGCCGTACCTTTTTACCAATCCTTACGTTTGGCCTTGTCATGATGTTCGTGAATCGAGTCATTTTATTCTTGTTTTCTTGAAATCAAAACTCGATCTTCATGCTTGAAAAAATCCTAATTCATGATCTACATGTCGTGTTCATGGATCGTGTACAATTCAAAGCATGAAATAAATGAACATAACATTTCACGGCAACAATTAATTGAAAGCAAGTAAATCTACAATCATACTTTTCTAGGAAGCGAGTAAATCTTTCATGTGGGTTTATTATGTGTACCATGTCCTTCCCATTTTCCCATTACATCTCAACCATCTATGGCATTCATTCACAAAATCCATCTCATATCATGTGAAAATTTTAGGGAAAAACAAGAAAATGGAGAAACACAAGTAAGAAGGGAAAAAAATGTGGCAAGTTGGGAAATAGGGGTACCGACCTTCAAATGAGAGAGAAATTCCAAGCAAATGGTCGAGGAAGTTGTTGTTTGTGCTTGAAGGAGGTGCTCCTTACGTGGCTTGCCTTAGACTTGAAGAATCCAAGGATTTGGGGATGATCTAGTCATCCAATGTTCAATTCTCTCACTCAAGAATGAGAACCCTCTCTTGGAAACCTTCCTTCCCTCCTAATCTCTCTCTTTAGGTTTAGGTTAACTCAAAACCCCCCACATGGTCTCCTATTTATAGGCAAAGGGGTTAAAACCCCAAAAATCACGGTCTAAAGAAGTTAATTCGTGCGCCTACGATCGTTCGCAGGCTTCCTACGATCGATTGTAGGTTGTCCAGAGAGTTTGCCCAGTTTCTAGGACTTTACGATCGGTCGTACCATATTTATGATCGTTCGTAACTTCTCTACGATCGTTCGTAGGTCTTCTATGATCGTTCGTAGATTTGACAGAAAGTTTCCAGATTTTCATGCTTTAGTATTTCGGCCATAACTTTTGACTCAATTATCGGATTTTGACGATTCAACTTGCGCTGGACTCATCATTCGAAGGAGAACAATTTTGTCTCTAATGGACAAGTCCTAATTCCGAATTTTTAATTACTTAAAAGAGTTCTAAAGCCGACTGGTTTGAAAATGGGTTTCAGCAGCCCAGAGTTTCAACAATCTGACTTCGGAAATCCAACTTTTAACTCAACCTTGACTCAAAATCTGGAAAAATGATAAACATGAACCTCGACGAGGGTTCCAATACCTTTCCAAAAATTCAAGAATCTCTCGATTTCGATCAGCGGTGAGAAAATTAAAGCTTTTTAAAGTTGAGGGTAATGCTAAGGCATAACCTTCGTTGACACTTAAGAGTATTCTATACTCTTACTCATTCATCCCAACATCCATACACTTAAGAAAACATTCTTAAGACTTTAATACATGCTATAAAGATCTGGGGTTCTACAATCCCTCTCATCTCTGAATCTTCACACCCATTTGCCTAATAGAGCTTTATTCACTTGGGTGAGAGGCTTAAGATTCAAACCCCCATCTTCTGTGGGGCGATACATTTGAGGCCAAGCTACTTAATGATATTGTATTGTGTCCTCTCTCTCATTCCACAAAAACTCCATTTGCAACTTCTCAATAGACTTAGCCACTGATCAAGGGATGGTGAAAGTATACATGAAAAAAGTGGGAAGGCCTCATAAGGTGCTCCAGATTAGAGTCAACTTTCCCCCTTTGGATAAGTATGTCGACTTCCACCCTAATAATCTTTTAGCAAATCATTCAACCACCGGATTCCACATTGATTTAGTCTTGTAACTTGCTCCCAAAGACATGCCCAAATATACTGAAGGAAGTGAATCCACACGACATCCGAGACAAATGTCCAGATGTTCTAAGATTGGCACCTCCCCTACCTCGAGAAGCTCTGTTTTGGCTAGGTTGACACGAAGTCCTGTCACTGCTTCAAAACATCTAAGGATACATCTGAGATTGAGAAGGTCCCTTCTCGAAGCTCTACGGAAAATGAGAGTGTCATCCGCAAATTGGAGGTGTGAAATCTTAAGTTTTGAGCACCAACATGGAAGCCTTCAAAGAAAATACCCTCTACTCTATACAACATCCGGCTCAGAGCCTCTGAGGCCTGCCCAAAGAGAAAAGGCGAAAGCAAATCTCCCTGCCTCAAGCCCTTAGAGCTGGGAAAAAAGCCCACTGTACTATCATTTACCAAAATGGAAAAAGATACCGAGGACATACAAGATCACATCACCTAAAATGTAAATGACAGACTCCCAATTCATATGATGAGAGCGGCCATCACTTCCTTGAGCCAGGAAGCCAACACCTTATAGAATTTTGTACGCGTTACTCACCAAACTAATAGGACGAAAGTTCTTGAGGTCTACTACACCCTCCTTTTTGGGAATCAAGACAATGAATGTATTATATATTGCTCTGTCAAACCGCCCTGTATCATACAACTCCTGCATCAACTTCATTAAATCCCGTCCCACTATCTCCCAACACCACCTCTAAAATTCCATAGAAAACCCATCTGGCCTAGGAGCCTTGTCACTTGCTAAACTACGGATGGTGCAAAGCACCTCCACTTCCTCAAAAGGAGCCTCTAGGGTTGACCTCTATGCCGGGGTTAGCCCATCAAAATGGAGACCATCCAAACGCGGCCTATACCCTTCCTTTTCCTTATACAACTCTTTGTAATATGAGACCACTCTCTTCTATCTCACTCTTCTCCTCCTTCCAGATGCCGTCCACCCTCAACTTGGAAATCAAATTCCTTTTCCTGTTAAAGGAGACCACTCTCTTCTATCTCACTCTTCTCCTCCTTCCAGATGCCGTCCACCCTCAACTTGGAAATGAAATTCCTTTTCCTGTTAAAGTTTGCCATTCTGTGAAAATATTGTGTTGCGGTCCCCCTCTTGTAACCAACGGGTTCTAGCTTTTTGTTTCCAAATAATTTTTTCTTGCTTAAGTACAGATACATATTCCATCTTCTTCACCTCTCTTTCCCTAGATATGGAAGTGGATAGATCTCGGGACTCACCTAAGTCATCCAATTTGCCAATATCCCTCAATAACCCGGAAAGATGCATCTGAATGTTCCCCAAGACCTCGTTGTTCCATATCTTTATGCAAGCTTTCAAGGTTTTGAGTTTGAGATCGAAACTGGTATTGGCAGACCCCCACCCACTGTTTGCTTCCATGCCTCGACAACTAGGTCTTTAAACTGCTCATCTTTAAGCCACATATTCTCAAATCGGAAAGGACTAGGTCCCCCCAAAAAACTTCCCGATTCCAGCAAGATAGGCACATGGTCGGAGATGGGTCTTGGAAGAGATGATTGGGCTACATTTGGGAATTGTGCCTCCCAAACCTGATCAACTAAGAAATGGTCAAGACGACTTGCCAACTGGTTGTTACCCGCTTGGGACGAAGTGAATTGGGCCCCCCTTAACTGGTAATCAATCAAACCATGTCTGAAAAACGACTTGCCAACCGGTTGTTACCTGCTTGGGACGAAGTGAATTGGGCCCCCCTTAACTGGTAATCAATCAAACCATGTCTGAAAATGAAAGCCCGAATCTTCACATCCTAGCTATAAGCGCATTTCCCCCTTTCTTTTCTGAAGAGATTTTGATGCTATTAAAGTCGCCTCCTATGCACCAGGGTTGATCCCATCTTGCTCTAACATCATCCAATTTGGTCAAAAAGTCCAAATCTCTTGACCTCCCTATCGGCCCTTACACCCCTGAGAACACCCATTTGAAGTCCTCTATCAAGTGACACAAAATAGAAATCGAGAAGGCACCCAATTCTGACTCCAACACCACTACTTTTGCCTTATCCCACATTAGTAAAATCCCCCCAGATGCTCCTAATGACAGAAGTTCGATCCATCATGGATCTACGCTCCCCCAAATGTCCCTAATGTGATAACCCTGGATGGCTAGTAACTTGGTTTCCTGAATACATAGGATCGCCGGATGTTTTGATTGCACAAACGTTTTTATGGCCACTCTTTTCTACAACTGCCCCAAGTCCCTGATAGGCTGATATTCCATGAGAGAATGGAAAGACCCGTCATTTAACTACTCGACAATCCCTGGTTGACCTCGGGCTGCATGACTCCCCTCTAAACCGTACACAATCGTAATTGATGCTGCATTCTAACCTTTGTAACTCCATCGCTGATGTTCCCTTCCTACGAGTCATCTGCTTGCCTTTGGACCACTCCCTACCCCTATCTTCCCCTCTTTCAATTTTATGGAATAAAGCTCTTGCCTTGGATGCGTGTCCTACCATTGATAGACCCAACTCCTTACCCATCCCCTTCATCCGGTTAACTACCGATTCAGTTATCTCCTCCTGTCGCATCTATGGAAGAAAACCTTGCTCTCCCCCTAGATTGGGGAGGAGGCATCCTAGTTATGCTCCAGAATCTCGGCCTCAGATATCCTGCTCTTGTCATTAGGAAATCCAGAGCCCTGTGCTACTTCTTCCCTGGTATCAAGAGCCCCCTCCCCCTCGGACTGAATCCACAACTCACCAACATTTGCCATCAAAGAAGCAATATCCAACAAAGATGAACTTAAGCCAGGCAAAATATCCACCCTTTCCGTGGTTAATAACTGAGTAGGAGGGATATTCGGAGATAAGATAGAAGTTGTACCTTTCACTCGAGCCTACGGGAGATTAAATTGCCGATCCGTCGAAGCCCTCTTTGCTGTAGGAGATTCAAGAAAAGAAGATTCCTCCGAATCACGGCTAGGGTATGCAATATTATGCTCGCCCCTCCCCGATTTCACCGCCTCAAAGTTCTCTCAACACTGATGTTTTGGGATGCTTCTTCAATCCCCTGAATTGTCACACGCCGCACCTGAGTCAAGCAACTCAACATTATCCCGCAATCGGCAAGACCCCATCACCATCTCCAATACGGTCGCCGAAGAGAGCCCCTGGGGCCCGACTAATGAAACTCCTCCCCAATCTGAGATTTCCCCTGGGAGGGGCAAATGACAGCCACTTGAGTTCAGCGAATCCACTATAGGGGTGGTAGAAAATTCTGTGAATAATAACGGGGTATAGCTTTCCATTTCCGAATTCACCGACTCCTCTTCCAAGAACTTTCCCACAAGAGGAGCCCCTGAAGATAGAGGAGACCAAAACTGCGTACCTTCGACCCGTTGGCTCCCCAATTCTACCAAGCAAAACTCTGCAGGCAGCTCCTCTGCCCCACCGTCCTTATCTCCTTCCTTTAATTCCCCTAGGGCATCAACCAATATATCCTTCTCCCTACCCTGGACCATGGATAAGAGGATAATCGTCCTTTGCCTCCTACGCCACCCTCACCATCTAGCGTTTGATCTTGCGATGCTCTCTTGGATTTTCCTAGTGCGATTTGGATCGCTCCTCTCCATAAAATCCCAGCCTTGTTACTATCATCTTCTCCCCTAAATAGCTGGATACGAGACGGGCCTTGCTCAAGGCAAGGCTCACTCAAGAAAAGACTTTGTGGGCTCACGCTAGGCTGCTCTGGACCCAATTGGATTCTGACCAGATCTCCTCCCACTGCAAGTCCATTATCTTGGTCCCAAATAGCTCGGCCCATCTGGCCCGATTTAATGATTAAAGGAGCCAAGCCTTTTGGATTGGGCCTACCCCCAAGGTGCGAGTTAATGAACTCGGATCTGCGCTCCAGTTGGCAAACACTACCCCCTGGCAATTGGCTTTCCTCATCCTGCGGTTCACCCCTCCTGCCCTCTAGATCAAAACCCCCGACATATGCTTTCCTCTCCCATTGCAGCCTCTTCCATTGCCAGCTTCTTTTCTGGTTTCTCTTCGCGTAATTTCCTCGGTTCCTTGAGCTATACTCCATACCAGAATTACCTCTATTTTCCACTTTAAAATTACTAGGGCTACTATCAGCCTTCTTGCCTGCCCTAGGATGGTTGACTGCACAAACCCTAGGGGCGCAAGAAACATTGATCTCTTGTGGCACCAGCAACCCTTCGCCGCTTACTACTTGTGATTGGACGCCTTAACTGTCCCCTCCTTATCGCCAGAGCTACTGCCAGAAGCCTGATTCCCATTGGTCTTCCCATGTACTATCGCAGAACAGTACCTATTGTCGCTCGAATTTGAAATTTCCACCGCCGGCCACGGTCTGAAATCCCTAGGATCGCCTGAGAAGCCCAACTCTTCTTCCGATATGATGGACAAAACGACCCAATGAACTCCTCCCCGGTTAGGTATTCTCGTTAGACGTGGAATGCCATCCCTACTAGATGATAGAATTCGGATTCGAGCTTGTTGGAGATCCGACAAAATCTAAGGTACGTTGGTCTATTGCCCTGGTACTGCCACAAAAATCACCAATACCCTTTAGTGTTTCCACATTCCACAGATGAAGAGGTAGCCCCTAAATCTCTATCCAAAACGATGCCCTTACCTGACTATCAGGGACTTTATTGGAGGCTGGCCACCATTTGTTCACAACTATGCACCACCCTCCAGTAACGGCCAGTATCGCCTAGCACAAAGATCCACCAACATAGAACGACGACGAACTATTATGATCCCTTTCCGGTATTCATAAGGGATTAATGGCGAGTGTTCATCGCTAGGCATCACAGCATGTTGCTTTCTCGAGTTCGGACCAGCTTGCCAGAGAATTAGGAAAAGCACACACTAAAGCCATATCCCACCACCCCTCCAGCAATGGCTTCTTTGCCGCCATAGGAGGAAAGGTTTGAGATGAGGGTATCGCCTGAGGGGGGGGGGGGCAGGATTCAACCGTGACTTGTGACTTGGGCGCAGATGTGACCTACTGATGCCCAGGAAGAAGATGAGGAGGAATGATACTATTTAATGCACCCAACACCCCCTTCCACCCATAGCCCTTCTCCCCTTTAGGAAAAATTATCCATCGCCTCCTCCCTCCTCCCAAAGGGATCACTGATAGAGTAAGGAAAACTCCCCTGACATTGTTCTTTCTTTCCAACAGGAAGGATTTGGATTGGCATTGATACTTCTCCACCCTGTATTTGTCGTCTTCCAATCGCACAGTCACCAAAGTACTGAAGAAGCCACCAGAAGCTGCTCTCCGCCAGATGTATCTCAATGGAGAAACCCCTTCCTCTCTCGAATACTGAAACTTCCCAACCTTGCTTCTCCTCCAAGCCGACGAACTCAAAGGATTTTGATTCCACTACCAACAGCTTCTTGCGCATGATCCTCTCTTTTTTTGATTTGTATTACTTTCATTAGTTGGGCAAAAAGTAATGGGAACACTCCCTGGAGAGTTTGTTTTTGGATTGCACTCCCTGGAGAGTAATGGGAACACTGATTATGAGCTAGTTCTTATTCAGATTCTTAGACGAGAGTCTCTGCCATCTCTAAATTAGGTCTACTATGTGTCTATGCCTATGTCCAGAGCAAAGAGAATAGACAGGGTGCTATGCTACAAAAGGAGGTGGGTGATCAATCTGCTCTTGCTTCTTATCACAAAACGGAGGTAAATGGGGTGCAAAGAGATTCACTAAGGCTTGATATACCTCAAAAATTTAATGCTGCTCTAGATGTGAAGACTTGGGAGAATGCATAAATTGACTTAGTACGCTGACTGCTTATGCTACACCTAGATCTGGTCTTGTAAGTGAGAGAGGTAAATCAACCTTCCAACCAGTTATTGAAAACTGACAACATCTTGAGAGGCTCACTACACTATCAATCCAACTTGTGGTTTTGCTCAATAGGTATATTTGCCAATCTAGCCCCATGCTTCCATGTCTTGTGCAAAAGATCTAAAATATACTTCCTTTTGGAAATGAAGATTTCCTCATGGAATCTAGCTACTTCAATTTCCAAGAAGTACTTCAGAAAATCTAGATCTTCAATCTCGAACTCATTGGCTAAATACCTCTTTAGCTGCATAGGAGGTGTTTGGTATCATTCCCGTGGATCGATTTCTTGTTCTGTTTCTGGGAACGCATTTGTTATGGCGCGTTTCTTTCGCAATCGGAACAGTTTTTAAGGGAAAAAAAGTTGATTGTCCTTACGGAACAAAATGATTTCTCTCGGGCCTGATAAATAAAAGAAATTCGAGCGTTAAAGGGAGAATCTTAGTTGCGAGTTATCCGTTGTTAGAATCAGTATCTGATTTGGAACGATGCCAAACACCACCTTAACTTCCACTGTACTGTTTCTTGTCACAGCGATATCATATATATATATATGACAAGAATTGTGGTACTCCTCCGGGTGTGCTTGACAAGCAAAGTATAGTCTGCTTGACTTTTCAGCATATCCTATCATTTCACTGCTTTACCCTAGGAGACTTTTTCAGCTCTTCAACATTTTCTTCAATTTGCACCCTATCTTTCCACCCCATCAAGGTGGAACCCAGAAGGAGGAGCAACATATTAAGTCTCCATAAACGAATGCATTCTTCACATCTAGCTAATAAAAGGGTCATGATTAATTCGCTGCTAAAGATAAAATCACCTGTATCGAGTTCATCTTTGCCACAGAAGCAAAGGTTTCCTGATAGTCAATTCCATAAATCTGAGTGTAACTTTTGGCGACCAGCCTAGCCTCCACTGACCCATTTGCCTTACACTTTACAGTGAACATTCACTTACATCCCACGGGTTGCTTCCCTTTAGGAAGATCAACTAGTTCCCATGTAGCATTTTCCCAAAGGCTGTCATTTCTTCACACATCGTTTCTCTCCACTTTGGTTGTTGTAAAGCTTCTACAACTGAAGAAGAATGGAAACTAAAGATGAGGAAACATATGACCTAGAAGATGGAGATGATGCTTTGCATGAGACAAAATTAGCAATAGGATATTGGGTGCAAGAATGTCTTCCTTTATGAGGTGCGATTGGAAGAATGGAACTATCATCTGAAAGATATTCCCTATGAGGCAAAGGAAACAAAGATGAAACAAAAGTAGGAACGGAATTACCTGAATCCAAGGAGTTGATTTGGCCTTGGTCTTTCTTAGTTGTGGTTTTCCTTCCACTTTATGACACTTTTCATAACTTTAAGCTCCCCCGTCATTTAGCACAACAGTCTTGAGTTGTATACGAGTTATCAAGAAACAATAGAGGAATAATTAACGGATAGGGAAGGATTACTTGAGGAGCAGAATGGGACATACTCAGAAGGTGACATCCATGGTCACACACTTTCTTTTGGTAGGAGGATGTTAACATTTGTATTCCTTTTGAAATCTCGATACCCTAGAAGATACAATTAAGAGCTTTTGGGTCCAAATTTGTTCTATTTGGGCCTATGCCTAAGACATGAACATAACACACACATTCAAAGACTTTTGGAGGCATAGGAAATAGGGGATGGTTTGGTTTTAGGAACTGATATGGAGCTTTAAAATTTAACACACGGTAAAAAAATGATTAATGAGGAAAGCTGCAGTCAAAATGGCTTTAGATAAAAAAGACTTTGGAATATTAGGATATAAGAGAAGGGCCATTGTTACCTCTAGAAGATGTCTATTTTTTTTTGCTAGCTACTCCATTTTACTGGAGTTTACTGAGGGTGCAAGGATAGGAATTCTAATGTTCAATCCCATTGTCATTTAAATTCTCTTTCAAGCCCCCGTACATATACTCTCCTCCTTGATCAGACCTGTACATATACTGTCCTCCTTGATCAGACTGAGGGACTTTGATATTTGTTTTCTCAAACTGGGTCTAGACCATCACATTAAAAGTTTTGAAAATGGAGACGACCTCCTCTTGGATGTCATAAGATAAATACAAGTACATTTAGAAAAATCATCATCAAAGCTTACAAATTAATGCTAGGCAAACATCGTGATAATTGGAGCAGTTCCCAAGCATAAGTATGAACAATATCAAATTAAGCAGAACTTTTATTATTACTTGGAGAAAAAGAATTTCTATGGTGTTTTGAAAATTCACTCACTTCACACTGAAACTCTGATGTAAACATAGAAGAAAACAAGTTTGAGAGTAAGACAAGTAAATTCTAACCTTATCTCGACTAGAAGAAACAAAATAGGAAGATAATAAGTGAACAGTGGATCACAATCCCTTTCCTTATCTTTTTTTTTTAATATATAAATGGGGCATAATATTAATTCCCCTTAGACAATGACACAGTAACATAAAGACCAAATAAACATAGTATGCTCAAAATACCCTTACAACAGATAATGACATCATGACAATGTATATGGCATCATTAGGGTACAATGCCTTGTGTTGAGGTGGTATTATATCACTAACTACTGGGGCTATCACGCATGGAAATAAAAATCAACGAAGCCGATACAAAACGGGCAATACGTATAGGTATTGGTAGACCCCTGTACGATATTTAAACTGATACAAAACGGGCAATACGTATCATTTATTAGTTATTTATATTTTAATTCATTCTGTAATTGTAATTGTGTTTGTTACTTTGTCTTTGAGTTGCTTCCCATGGCTTTATATTTGGTAAATTTGGTTCCAATAACTCATTTGATTTTTTTTGAAATTTAATTTAATTTTTTTAAAAATAAGGACAAATTATATGTATTGTCCGAAACCGATACGTATAGGTTTCGGTTGGGACCAATACATCCCCCGAAACCGTATTTTTAATCTTTGCTATCACGTTAGTGTACTTGTTTTGTATAGTATTATATCCAGACATGTAAAGTAACTTGAAAGCCTAATATGAATGTTTATGTGCTAGGCTCAAGAGGGGCTTGATGTTTCAGGCGTCTTGACAGTGATGACTCTAGGGGTGTAAGTTATATGGATCTTGCAAAGTTTCTTACATATATTGGATTTAGCTATGCAACTTTCTCCTGATATTTCAATCTATTGATAGGTTTTATGCTGCAGTTGCTAGGACAGCTTTTAAGGGTGACAGCCAACAGAGTTTGCATCATTTTTGGTATGTTATATTCTCATTATAGATTTAGTGTAGCCTATATGATACATGATTAAAGATGTTAGAGTGATGTGTGGGATTTCTGTTCATGATTTATGTTTATAAATGATTTCTTATCATGAAAAATAAAGGGTGTATTTTTCTGAATACAAAATTTGTTTGCGACGATCCTTTACCATAAAAGGATGAGAACAATAGAATGTCTTATCTACAATGATACACATTGGGCATTAGAATGAAGTTGAGGGAGGGATCAGCGTATGATTGATTTCAATTTGTGATTTTTTCAGACAAACGTTATGTATCATTTTTAGTCTTGAAGTTGTAAAGAAGATGATGAATGGACATTGATTGTGTTGAAAGAAAGATAAGTATATGAGAGGGAAGAAAAGATAAAATATCTGGGAGGGCACGGGTCCTATTAGGTAAACAGACTTGACTTATACCCATAATATATTAGCTTTAACATCTATTACCATGCAATTATATGCATGGTATTAAATTTCGATTGGTGCACCTTGATGCTTGGTTTTTTATTTTAATATCCATGAGTAATCCAAGTACCCCCCATGTATTGACGCATATCGACTAATGCACATGTTCAATGATTTGTTTTCTTTTGAAATTGGTCATCTTAACATACAGTTGCATATTGATCCATTTTTTAAACCTTTTTATTTTTTCAAAATATAATTTGGTCCTTTCAATTGATATTAGTTGAGAATCACGCATGTTGACCTTTAGGTTTGTACGTATCAAGTCGATCGTTAGTCGATATTCATGTCTATACAATATCTGAAGCCATGATCCCGCATTTTACTGTTCAACCCACCAAGTTTGATAAAAACTTCCTTCAAGCTATTCAATGGTGTTGGTCATGCAGAACTTGTCGAGAGTGCACGGGAATTAGCCCAGCTAATTGCCTTGGTGAAAGAATCTGCAAGGTGTGATAGGGAGTATGCAACTTGTTTGAGTGCCCATGGAGATTATGACAGTTAACTCCCTTAATCCTTAGCGAAAACATCTGCAAGGTTTTGAACTTTGAAATGGATTCTTATAGCCAACTGTTTTCAAGGTTCAAAGTGTTGTAACCTGTAGAGTAATCAGTTACTCTAGAAACAGGCACACAGTGTGGGTTCTGTTACACAAGGAAATTTCAGAAAAGATTAGAATGCATGTAAATACTAGGGATAGGCTAGGATACTCACAAGTAACCTTGTTTAATCCTTGAATAAGCTATAAACATTTAAACATAAATACATAATCTCTTAAATACAATCTTCTATGGCAACCATCTAAACTAAAAAGAGCAAGACTTGGAACCGCGTATTTACAGTTATGCATGCAGCTGCAATCCATAATGGAATGACCAATAATACAATTTTCCAATCACTGACATGTATGGCAATGCACATCAAAAGCTCAATTCAGGGATGTAACGATCGTATCAGCATCAAGTTAGTTCAGGGCTGGAAGTTGTTGCAGTCCCTCTAAGCATACTATGATACATCTGCTGTATGAGGCTGTCGTAGTGAGCTCAGCTTATGCAATGGTAGTACACCTCAAGGTAGTGATTTGAAACTATGAATTGATAAGTATAACAAGAACAAAATAGTTAATGATATTTTCCCGAATTCGTCACGTGGGAACTCATATTTAATTCATAGATCCTTCACAAATCTTCAAATTCAAATTGTTTAATATTTATCTATCTTCCTATTATATGTATTGATATAGTTAATTAATAAAGATTTCATATATAAGCTTAAATTTGTTGAATGCCTTTATTTTAATTTTATATGCTTTGCATGTTGAATAAATTAATATTTAGAACAACATCCATGCACCTTCGACGATTCCACCTATTGTTCACCAACTCTAATTAATACAATTTTTTTTGTCAGTACACCAACTCTAATTAATTCCAAAATGGCATCCAGTCCTTTCCCTCATCTTTACCATAAACCGCCTTAAGAATTCATCTAAAATTGTTGCTGCATTCCTGCAACAATACTGAAACAGATTAAGAGCCAACCACCACATCAGCATTTTCTATTTCCATGGCCTCACCTTTACTTGGCCAACTCCTCCTCTCTGCTACCTTCTGTTTGATTGCGTGTCCACGTTTCAATATTAGCTCCCTTGCCTATGAAAAACACAATCTATACATGTATAGTCTACTTTCAATCGTCATACAATCCCTGTAGAGACTTGTATTTTAATTCTCAATATTTGTGTCATACATGTGATGCCTTGTAATTTTAATGATTTTAAGTTGATTTAAAAATGACTAATTATAAGAATTGTTGGAGTTATAGGAAACAATGATTTTTAGCAAAAAAATAAATGTCGAATTTTGAGATTAGTTTTCCCAGTAATTGATGTTTATGTGTTAAATGAACATATGAAATTTTAATATCATGTATGTAGTTGTTTTTTCGACTATCTATTCTGGAACAACAAGCAGGATTTTCGTTTTTGTTCTAAAACTGGAAGATGAGATTTTGATTTACTAGGAATTTGATTTTCTAAGTATTTTTATTGAATTCAAATTATGGGTACTTTCTTATTTGAATTAAATAACTTAAACTAAATGAAAAGTTAACAACATTTACTTAAATTTTTAATGAAAATAAGAGTGCTGTTGCTGTGTGCTGTAGGAGAAAAACAAGGCAAACCAGTCGAACGGTTTCCCCAACCGGTTGACCGCTGTGAGTAAGAACACAACCAATGAGGCATTAGTGAATCCGGTTGAACGAATTTCCCATCTGGTTGACTGCTACTAGTAGAAACACGGAAAATAGAGGACCAGTAGCCAAAGGACCAAACTGGTCGACCGGAAATCCAAGTTGGTTGATCGACATTCGCGCAAAAGCCACGAAATTGGGGTTTTGCGAGAATTGGAAGAGAATTAGTATTCTAAACCCTATAAATAGATCCTTATTCGTGGGATTAGGGTTTCTAATCATTCTAAGAGCCTTGGAACTTCAAAGATAGAAAACCTAGGGTTTTGAAAAGGTTCTTGCTTGGAAAAGAAAAAAGGACCTGTAAGAGAGGGAGATTGTGATCAAGGTCATTCCTCTTCAAGGCTGGGTGTGGAAAGGATCTCTTCGCAAGCTTTTGATCGTAGGGAATCGATCGAGAAAAGGAAAAGATTATTCTTGTCATAAATTAGAATTTCATTTTTATTTCTTAAATTAGGAAAATGATTGGCTTCACTAAATAGATTTATAAAATTGTATACTATTTCTAAGAAGTATGTTTAACATAATGGATCACATGATTATATTATTTATGATGTTTTATACTTTTTCTTATTTCAGTTGGCTATACCATACATGATTGTGTACTTCTTATTTTTTAGTTATACATCAGCTTAATACTTGCAAATCTATTAGAAAATGCTTTGTTCTTTTTAATAGTTAAATTGGAAGTATTATTACTTTTATTATCCTATCTTTATCCAATTCAATTCCTAAACATTTTGATTAGTGTGTCCTATATCTTTTCAGCATATCTAAATGATACAATATGATATGCTGTTGTATATCCTAATTTGGGGTCACTGATACACGCTGATAATGATATGTTAAACTATAAATTTGCACCATCAGAATGTTCTAGGAAATAATTATGGTTATCTGCAAATTTTGTTAATTCCATACAAGAAACCACAAAAGGGAATTGAGGTTGCTTCTAAGGCCAATTACTCGCCCCTCTTTTGCCCCATCACCTGTACATATAGTTTCCATTAGGTTAATCGTTAATGTGATGTCAAATCCTTCTATTAATCTCATGATACTAATTATTTCTTTTGAATTTGTTTCTTAATAAGTCAATATGACTTGTAAAAATAGAATAGCAGATGAAATCTGTCTTGGCATCTGAAAAGTGTGCATATGACATAGTTTGTGATTTGACCAAATGACTTGAATCATTACCCTAGTGGTGACAAACAGGAAGAGTTAATACATCCAATGCTATTGCTTGCAATGCATATTGATCTCAGATTTCCAATCACTAACCTAAACTGATGGACTCATACTTGTACAGTCCTATCAAATTTTCTACTTGGCTCATGCTATGACATGCACCAAAACGTTGGCTGCATGTTTAATAACTTTTTTTTATATATATGTAATGTATGAATTCAGTGTAGGGGAAAACCCACGAAAGTTCAACCTTCAAAGTTACTTTGGAATTTGGGCTTGCTTGAGTCTTTTCTGTATCCTTTTGCAGGGAAATGGTCTCCTACATTGCAAATACTCTAATTTTCATCCTGAGGTAAGAGCTTTACTCGGTGTTCTGGTTTATGCTATTATGTAATGCTTTATCTTTATCAGGAACCAGATTGACCTATTTTGCTCACGAATTTCTATTCTTTTTGAGTAAAAGGAATGGCAATCAATTTATGAATATGACAGCACATACATAAACACACGTATGCTATAATTATATCAGACTGAGATGCTAGTTAAGTGAAAGAATAAGATTGTATGAGGTTCTGAACAAATTACCAACAATACTATAGGTTCAGAGAAATCTTTGATACTCCACAACATTTCAGGTCTGAACCTTGCTTATTGGCATTTTCAGTTGCTAGAGTTCGGACTGTAGTTGAAGGATTGTCTACTAATAGAAGGTTTGGCCAAGTTGAATTTTTAGTGTACTGATTCCAACTGTCACCATGATACTAGCTTGCCCAATTGGCCTTATATAGAGATTACATACATTGAATCTAAACAATTATAACTCCAACAATTGTGAATCTGTTTTTTTTTTTTTTTAGGTTGGCTTTGTGGTTTTGTTTTGCTGTCGTCTTTGTTGATTCACCTATTGTGAATCTGTTTTCGTTTCCTTCCTTTAATGAATTGCTTTTACCAATCAAAAAAAAAAAACTCCAACAAATCATGGATTATTCTAGACACTTTGAACATATGACCAACTCTTTCCCAAAGTCTTCTAGAATTCTCAAGCATTGGAAACTCGAAAGATTCCTTGAATTAACAACCTTTTCTTGAAAATTTAAGACACTAAAAGAACTTCAGTAGTACCATTAAAAATCAACACTCAAAGACTTTAGAAAATCAATGACTTATAAATTGAAAATTAATTTGTAAGAAACTTAAAGACCAAGGGTTACAACAAAACCATGCTAAGATGAAACCTCATTCTTTTGTAATGATTTTAATGTTCTAGGACAGCAACCTATTCTTTTTGTGAGCCCTCTTGTTGAGATGCAATGGGAACCTTGTAGGCCCTGCCATGAATGCATCATCCTCATCGGGCTGAGAGAAATTCGCCCTCGAGTTCTTGTGGTGAAAATCGTCATACAAGTCTGGGTCTTGATGCTTGAAATCCACATTTGAAATCCCTATACTTTCTGAGGGAGGAAGTCGTACCAATTGCACTAGATAGCCATGTGGTTTCATTTCTTTCTCTTGATTGATTTAGCATCAATCACATGTGAAATCTTTCCCATTTTGCCTTGTTGTTTAATTAGGTCAATTTCAATATTTGCTTCGTTAGGATCCCCATGAAAATCAAAGAGATCAGATACATTAAATTCTCGTACCCTTTCGGTAACTCAACTTAATAAACATTGTTTGTTGAATTTTTAAAGTATACGTCATGGTCCAACCCTCTTTTTTTTTTTTTCAGCTTGTGAGAAACCTTTCATTTCGTAAGTACTAAGTAGATCATTACTTGGTCCCCAACTCATAGGCTTTCAGCCTTTGATATTCATTTGCCTTCACTTGATACTTCTCATTGTCTTTAATTTTGTGGCATATTTGCTCTTGCATCTCTATACTGTGTTCGGCATAACTATTGGCCTCTTCATTGTGCTTCCCTTGTATCGACAAAGGAACTAAATCCAAGACTTGGTGAGGCATATGACCATGCACAATCTCAAATGGAGACTTTCCCGTAATTCGATTAATGGAGTTGTAAGCAAAGTCAGCTTGTGAAAATCCCAAATCCCACTGCCTTATATTATCTGCTACCAAGCTTCTTAAGAGGTTTCCCAAACTCTTATTAACTACCTTCATTTGTCCATAAGTTTGGGGGTGATAGGAACTATAAAACTGAAGTTTAATTCCCATCCGCTTTCATAAAGTAGGTCAGAAGTGCCCTACAAATTTCACGTCTCCGTTAGATGTAATGGTCTTTAATAAGCCGTGTAGGTGTACTTCTTTGAATAACAAGTGTGCAACTTATGAAATATTGGAGCTCTTGCGACATGGAATAAAATGTCCCATTTTGGAAAATCTATCCACTACCAATATGCAATCAACTCCATTTTGCATACGAGGCAATACCAAGACAAAGTCCATCTTGATATCCTCAAGGAGCTCTAGGAACTGGCAATGGAGTTTTTAATCCCATGCTCAAAGAGTGTCCTTAGAAGTTTGGCAAACCCTACATCCATTTACGAACTTACCCACGTCATGATGCTGCCTTGGCCAAAAGTACTTTTCTTCGACGAGTGCAAGGGTCTTTTCAATGCCAAGGAAGCCACCCAATCCGCAACTATGCAACTCCGTAGTAATCTTCTCATTTAAGGAACCTTAAAATATAACCATCATGAACAATAAAACCAGCAATCGATGGATTTGCAAGCACCTTTCCAAAGAAAGCATCATCTCGATAGTGGTCACAAAATGATTGCTTAGAATCCAATCATATCAATTGATAAATGTACTCAGAAGTAAGACTTTCCAACTCAAAGCATTACAACTTTATTTTGCGCACCCAATCTATGCTTCAAAAGAAAGGTATACTCTTGAAGGAAGCTGGTCCACTTTGCTTGTCGTGAGTTTAGCTTCTTTTGTGAATTGTGAATTCAAGTACTTCAAGCCTCATGACGAAGTTAACTGAATACATCTCACTTTACAGCTAAAAGAGGAGCTGATAACACCGATAATCGTCGGAGCCAAGATTTCTTGGAGGGAAATAGAAAAAAAAAACACCTTTATGTTGCTAATCTTAGCAACTAAAAAACTAGTTAAATAACTTAATTTAGAAAATCTGTTAAGTATTCTTGTTGTTGTTACATTTCATTACCCAATGCACCATTTATATAGACCCAAGTACCTGCCTCTCTTTGTCATTGCCCTTCTAACAAATTAGATTCTCGGTGGTAGAATGATTGCCATCAGAACTGTTCAATTGACAAATATGCTTGCAATTTAATTTTCATTTTCATGACCATGGTAGTGATATAGATCTGAAACATTAAAGGTTGAATCAATTCTCAAGTGACCCGACAAATCAATATCATTGGCATTGTCATTGATCTGGAGAATTTTGTAAGGTCCAATGTTCCTCTTGCTAAGCTTCGAATATGTTCCGACTGGAAAATTTTCTTTTCGTCGATCATATCCCCTTTGTTGAAAGATTGGAATTTTCTTTGCTTGTTAGCATAGGTTTTGTACTTGGCATTGGACTCTTCAATCTTTAAATGAATGTTCTCATGCAGCTTCTTCATCTCTTTGCCCACACTTATAGCAAATGATTTTGGATAAACTTGGATGATGTGCTACTTTTCCAACATTGATGCTTGTCGATCCGCTTCTGAGGCCTTGGGTATTAGTTGATGCACCTTGTTTTTGCAAAAATTTTCCTCTACTTCATCCAACATCAAATCCCTTTTCATGAGATTGTGGTTGTACCATTCTGGCTGGTGTTGCCCGGATAATTGATTGGGTCAGTTGTACCTAAACTTTTGTCGCTAATTACACTGTACTGGTTAGGGTCCAGCAAGGTTGCAACTCCACCAAATTTCGAATTGTAGTATGTAAGCCCATCAAATAGCAATTGGCGACTTGAGTTTCCGTCTCGACAAGTTGTACGTGTCCTATTATTTTCTTGATTTTGCCTTTTTTTTTTTTGAGAAATCTTGAAAATTGGTGAATTTATTTGATAAGTTTTCTAGCCACTCAAGGGAGGTTTTTGGACTTCCATTCTTGTTCTCTGGTTTGGCTGGATGGTTGTACAAGGTACCCATTTGAGACATTTCTTAAATTTTTTTTGTTTTTGGTAATATTTGAGAAAAAGAAGAGGTAGATTTTTTTCCTTGAATTTTCCTTTATATGCATATTTTCTTCGAAACTTTTTTTGAATCCGAATAATACAAGTATTGTACAAATTAACGCAAAACATACACATATAACCCCTATGGTTATTTACTTACTTATATAAAAGGCGCCTAACTCCATGCCCACTGAATTTATTTTTTATTTTTTTATCTTTTAATGAAGGGAAGAGCATGGTTCATAATATCGAGTGTATCAATATGTATCTCGTGATATGTATTTTTTTTTGGACTTACTGATACGATACGCCAAAGTATTGAACCCAAGACCTTAGAAGTCATATTTTGAGTTCAATAATCCACTCTTCTCCTTCTTCTTAGAACCCAAGATTAAAACTACAAATTCCAACCATATAAACACATTGATGTAAAAGGAATGCTAAAGAGATTTAAATTCTTTAGAGATAGAATTGAGAGTGTTTTTCACTATTCATCGAGGTATGATAAGTCCTTAATTTTTTCTAAATTTTGGGTGTTAAATCAATTTAAATGCAAAAAATGCTTTTAGATCATAGATCTATGTCTCTATTTGAAAATAAAATGCTTTTCTAATTTTTGGATGTTAAATCCAGCATGAGATTTTATCTCGCTTTTTAGTTTTTTTTTAAAATTCCAACAATACATTAAAATTTGTACTTGAATAGATATATACTTCTCATTTATGGATGAATTTATTATGTAAGTGTTCTAAGGGTGATCTATTAGATAATCACACTAATCCTATTATTTATAGATACTAGATTATTTATTTAATTTTTTGCATTTTAAAAATAATAGTTCAAAAATAGAAATTAGGATTTTAAGCTATTTATTTTGTATTAAGATTTTAAATATTTATATAAGATTATTCTATGGGTGATCTATTAGACCTATAGGATCTAGTCCTGTCTTGTATTTGCTTGTTGGCTTTTGCTTTCCTAGGTTCACTCTTTGTGAACTTTCTTTGTTCTCCCCTCTTCTTTTTATATATTGATATCTTGATTATCGATAAAAAAAACTTATGATATATAGATTAAAACTAATTTAATATATTTTATTATTAAATAGTTAAAAAATTAATTTTATATCTTATTTTTGAGTCTAAATCTTGTGTTGTCTGTTTAACATTATCATAGTTGTGTTGCTGACTTGTAGTACTCATGGTTCAAAAACTCGGCGAGTCGACTTGAAAGTTGGCTGAGTTACTCAACTCGAAACTCGGCCGAGTTATCACCTCAAAACTCGAAGGAGACACTATTCAGCGAGTTACTCAAATGATTCGGTCGAGTCAATTTTTTTGACTTGCTAGATTTAGTTGAGTCATAAAAGGGTATTTCTATCATTTTTATTTTATTTTAAAATCTAAACTCAAACGTTACATTGTTTTTGCATCAGAGATTTTTGGGGCTGCAAAACCAACCTATTATAGGTTTTTTTAAACTTGGTTTTTATGTTGTACGAGGTTGTAAAACCAGCTTACTTTGGGTTCTTTTAGCCCTGGTTTTCAAGTTATTTGTAATTCGATCTTGGATAAAATGCCAAGAAATTAGTAATTGCCTAATTGATATATATATATATATATATATTCCAAGTTGGACCGAGTTCAGTTTTTTTGAGTATGAGTTACTCAACCTAGCAAACTTTTGAGTCGAGTGGACTTCTTGGGGTGTTGAACCATAGCAGTACTTAATTATGCCTAGGAGATCCTTTGATATTGGTTAGGAGCACGACAAGAGGGTGGATCATGAGAGTAGGCACAAGATTGTTTAAATACTGCTCTAAAATAATTTTGGGAGGGCATCACTATGTTTAAAGGGTACTTGGCTCATATAGGAATGAATGTCAAGTGATGCCCATACGTCCTTTAGGAGGTTAGGAAGATGATGATGCAGCATCTACTGAAAAATCTGCAAGAAAATGAATAAAATCTGTCTTTGAGGCACAGTGCAGATGAGCCCCATCTCCTCGGATAATGAAGATTGTGTTTTTGAAGAGGTTAATGAAGAGGCTGATATCCAGATAGCTATAAGACATTGCAGTGAGACTTTTGAGATGGAAAAGGATCCCAAAGATTTTCTGTTATTCCTTTGACAATGAAGATGGAGTTTAACTCTTCAGACAAGGACCCTGATTTCCAACTTGCTGTAAGACAGAGCATAAAGACTCTTTGAAAGGCAGAAGAAGCCCAGCGTACTGGGGGCTGTTTGAGATTGGAGGTTCCACAGTGTCATAGTCACATAGTTGACCTCGTAAGGAGATGATAATCAGGCGTAGTTAAGCTTTTGTTTATGGAAGGAGCCCACCTCTTATATATATATATATTTCCTGGAAGTAGATCACTTTACGTATTTCATTTTTGAATGATCATGCTCTAGTTTGTTTTAATACAGTTTTTATATATGTATATACTATATATGTATTTATACTTGTACTCACAATGTATCCACAATTTTAGGAAGTAATATATAGTAAAAACTCATATATATGGTTCAAATACTATCTATAGAACTCTAACCACCAAATTTTGTTGTTATCATTGCATTGAAGTAAATTTGGGTTTAAATTTCCATGAATCCATTATTTTTACACCATTTCGTGCGTATTCTCTATATGTATTCTATTTTGGACTTACCGCTATGTACCTCAATACCTATATTTTGAAACATGGGGCAGAAGTTGGAGGTATACAAAATAAGGCAACAATAAACTTGATGTGGCAAGTCAAGACAGTTCTGAGTTCTTCATTAACATGGCTATTGGCTAGATGCAGCTCTTGGCCTGAATGGAAGCTTACCTACTTAGCTACTTTGGTGCTACAAGACTTGGAGAAGATGGGACTTTGAAAGTAATGCCCTAGTTTATAGATTATATATCATCTTTTAATTTAAAAAAGTTATAGGAAAATCTTCTCTCCCACTAGGGTGGTCGCGAACACTGGTACAGTGGTACTAATGGTCCCTAATACTGGTATATTGATATAAAAGCGATCTGAAGATAGCAGTGATTGTGAGGATAACCAATTAAGCGCTTAGAAGTTCCATTTCCTCGTAACTACTGATTGATAGTTGCATTCGTTTTCTGGATCTTGAAATTTATTTGGATGTTGTGGTAAAAGACACCAAGTTGTATGAAAAATTAATACGGATTCTTGTGTTTGTAGTTTTTTCCGTAGCTTTTGTTTCAAATTTAGTTTAAGAAAAAAAGTGCAGTGTCTTAAAAGTTCTCTCTCTCTCTCTCTCTCTCTCTCTCTCTCTCGCTATAGTTGAATCCTTACCAAAAATTACATCTATAAATATGTGAAGGTTGGATAATGCATTTAGTATAATGCAGTTAAAACTTAAAAGACACTGTGAAAGCTAGATTTGTGGTTTTCTCCACTGTATCAGGTGTTCACGTTTAAGGAAAGGAAAAGATGTTATTTGTTAAGAGGGTGAATAGAGTTAAATCTTATATAATATATTTGTTCGCCATTCAGTCATTACCATTTAACTTGCACTCTCAAAAGTCTTAATATCTTTTGATAGACATCCAGAATTATTAAATGACACTCAGGAAGGAGGGCAAAACATTCAATTTCTATGTCAATGCATCTTTTTTTATGTTCCTTTTATTTTTGTTGAATGTAAGAAATATGTCCCAATTGATGTCCTCTCCAGTCTCCACTGATTTTCTTGTTAATAGTTTGCTCATGGATTAAATTGCTCTGTTTTGTTCTCATGCTTTTGTAGTGGAGTTGTAATAGCTGAAGGCGTTCTGCACAGTGACAATCTATTGGAGAACCGGGGTAATCTCAGAGTTCTAAATGTTTCTAAAATTTCAGTATATATGCAGCTTGCTTTTCTTTTTTGCATCACCTGGTGGGAATGGTGCGTTTGGCCAGACGCATACGAGAAAATAATTAAAAAACGATTTTTTTCTATTCATTTCTTTGGGGGGGAGGTGCAAGTGTGGAAGCAATAGGCTTACAATAAGGAAGATCTACCTGTATAGAAAACAATTCCTTTTCAGACAAGAACTTCGGCAGGGCTGGTTGGTAATTTCCATTTATCCAAAATTTCTGAAATCGAAGGAGTAGACTCTAAATGATTCAATTTGTCTACTGTCGAAATCTGAAGTTAACCTGTTCAATTTTCTTGGTTAATTCAAAGTGCAGTTGCAGTTTTGTAAATTTCAGCAACTTTCCACCATTTCCAAAATAAAAGTAGAATATTCCAAATCAAATACTGCTACTATTGGAAATATGCTAGGCTATTCCAAGCAAGGTTGTTAAATCATAATCAAATCGTTTTAGGATCGATTCGATTTAAATTGTAAATCGTAAGATTCAATCCATCTTTTTTTTTTAAAATACAATTTGGAAAAATCCAATTAATTGGAAGGTCAATCAAATCCCGAACTATCTCAATTGAAAATAGAGTTTTCAATTCTCAAACTTGATCTCCTCATTTTGAATGAACAAAACCTTAAGTTTGGGTCTAATATAAGATGTAGCAGCCTTAATGCATGTAAAAAATTCAAAATTCAAAAGCTATGAAAAAACTTTAAGCTTTCACTTACTTGAATTTCGACAGTGTAAAAAAACATCCTTAGAATACCTTATTCCAATCATCACAAAAGTTGATATGAAGTAAATATATGACTGCAACAACTAGTAGAAGATGACTTTTTTTCAACCAAGAGAATCCAAGCTCTCATTCATCAATAACTCAATATTCCAAAAAATAAGAAAAAACACAATGCATGGCTACCTTTATATAGGTGCCAAAATTAGTAGCGTTAGCTATTCTAATTCAAATTTAGAAACAAAGTCCTATTAAAAGACTTGTATTTTCCTAACTAATTTAAAGAATATTCTACTTCTAAAACAAAGTGATCTATCAAAAATAATAGTCTGCTAATTAAAATAAGCTTTTAATGACACTTCCATAATTTACTATTTATAGTAATTCCGAAAATTATTGTTTGTAATAAAATCAAGGATTCTTAAGTAGAATTCCTAATTAAAACAAAGACTCTAAGGTAGTGTTTGGATACACTTATAAATTAACTTATAGTGACTTTTAGCCCTTGAAGAGTCAAAAGTAGGTTAAAATGTCGCTAGGTTTGGTACTTAAGAGAGTAACTTCTCCATGAGTCAAGACTCAAGAGTCATAAAAAGTTGAAATGTCAGCTTTTAGGGGAAGTTGCCCCCAACTAGCTTTTTTTGGAATTCCCATTTTTTTTTTTATAAGATATTCTGAAGAAGTCTTTATCCTAACAAGCCCTAACTTATGGGCTGGCTTTTGACTCTTGACTTGAGCCCAAAGTAACAAGTCCGAAATTAAAAAGAAAAGGATTGCTTCATGTTGTACGGCCCTAAGCTATTGGGTCCAAGTAGAGCCCACAATAAAAAACTTGTAATTTCCTAGGCTTCGTAATATGATTCAGCTCATGCACCAGGGGGAGGGGATGACAACCTTTTCCTACTAAAATAACCTTTACTTTTGAAAGTTAACGATGCTTTATAACCTGGTTGCTTTGACTGTCAAAGCCCAAGTTAGCTGGAGCATCAACCGGTTGGTTGTTCACCCGGTAAGTATAAACAAAGAGACCATGAGAAAAGACAATCCTGAATATCTTTAACCCACTAATACCATGTAGATCATGGCAGTGTTTTTCCCTTGTCAGTAAATGATTTTTGATCACTTTCAATGATCAATTCATTATATTTAAGCTTTGAAAAAGAAATGTACAAATTTTAACCGTCAGAATGTGCTGTAAATTTTAATATAATGTCAGAAACTAAACCGTTAAAATTGAAGAATGTAGCAACGTCTTTCCCTCTGAATTCCTCACATCACTACCTCCCATGTTAGTTAATATATGGAAACATATCATGGGTATGTAGTGATATATACAGAAACACTGTAAAAAAATTACGAAACCTTGGAAACCCATATAACTCATGGACACTAAGCTAGACTTATTTGAATGCAAATATAAGCTAAACATATAATAGTCTAATAGCTATAAATTCAACTCTCTATACAAGTTCACACAATTCATTACTTCTTAAAAGCGCAGATGCGTTGCATGTATAATGTATAAATATACCTATACAACATTAATTTAAATTTATAAACATAATTCATTACTAAAACAATCAGTTTTAGGGAACACTATTACTATTTATTAGAATCTAAGGGTCTGTTTTGATCACAGGAATTGAAATATCTGTGAGAATTCCAGTGCATAGGGCTTGTAATAGCTACTAATTGGAAGCTTATGTATTAACATTTTATTTTCAGCTGAGATTGTGAAATTTGCCAGAATTAGTTTTGAATTTCAGGTTCACTGTTTGGTATATGGAATATATAATTATCCTTTTAGATAATGGGTTGGGATGTAATCAATTGGACTCGCCATTCGAATGATTTCTAATCTAGAGAAAAGTGTGTACCTGTCCTTCATACAAATAAAGGCATTCTTATTACATGATACACTCCTAGTTCTAGTTATATAAAAAATTTCTATAGATTACTAGTTTTTGATCTATTTCTATTTCTATAATGCAAATATAAGTTATAGTATATACTTAAAACTATATATAATACATGTAATGGAAACTATTATATATCCCTTATATATTTCTAAAGTTTTATTTAAAAATAAATTTAAGTTCAAAATTTTTTATTAACAAATTAATATATATATATATATATAATTATTCGTTCAAGATTCTACTCCAAGGTTCAAGACATTCTAGAGTTCAAGAATTCAAGATAGTTCTCAAGTATTCAAGATTTCCTTTTTCAAAGTTGCAGACTAAAGTTGAAGACTAGTCCAAGATGTAATAATTAGTTTACTTTTGTTGTTTTATTTAAGGCATGTGTCTTGTCCATTGTAGAGCATCATTGGTTCATCGGATCACTGGCTCATCGGATCCTTTGTAATTCTCTCTTCTTCCTCCTCTCTCTCTTAGTCCTCAGTCCTCGGTCCTCAGTCCACTGTACCTCAATCCTGAGTTCTCTCCAGTTGTAAGTTTTTTACTGTAATAGTTTATGTTCACTGCACTCCAGTTTAACTGAGTAGACTCGTGTAAGCCTCGGGTATCCACACTGGATATTTAGAGCGGTCCGTCTACCATCTCACTTTAAGGAACTGGTAGTTCACGTTTAATCGTACTGTTTATGTATTTCAGTTTTCAATAAATATATTGTTGATGTTTTGTTTTATCATGAGTAACTAAACACTTGATAGTTTAAATGTACTCTAGGATGTAGCTCTTTCTCTCATGCTGCTATGTTAGTGTATCTTTCATATTAATTTAGTTTAGATTCACTAGGCGGTAACCTGTCTTCTTGGTTCATTGATTGTCTCATCCTGGGTGTGAATGGTATCAGAGCCCTGTAGAAGGGGTGTGTGGTAGTGGTGAGTCGGACTTCTGTAGCATTGACCGGAGTTGGTGGTTGTTTAGGAAGTGGATAGGCGTGGTGCAGTGCAGCAGGCGTTAAGGCCGTGGTGTGAGCCGTTTAGCCGATGTAAGTCACTTTTTTGTCATTGCCGAATCTACAAGCTATCGTAAACTTAGCACATCTAGAAATTTTTCAGTGTGCTACAGAGTAAGATGAACCATCGTCTCTTCCCTCGAAGCATGTCCTCTCGAGAAGTTGACAGTCAAGATGACACAATGAATAGCGAAGAACACATGTTTGTGAATAGTGAATCCGAGTTAAATAATTGGAATATACTTAAGGTAGCAGTAGAGGAAATCTACAGACTAGGTACATTTAAACTATTCTCTTCATATTCTATCAAAACAGTTGAGCGTACTTTACCTCTTAGAAATCATACTTATAATACTTATAAATTATTAGATAAACATACTATACATACTCTTAGTAAAAAATACAACTTTATTCATTTTGGCATGATCCAGGTGGCTGCCAAGCCACTTACCAGATTAGGGATTAATAGTTCTATTTTATGCCTTAGAGATTGTAGGTTCTTAGAGTTTTCAGATAGTCTCTTAGGAGCCATCCAGACTAGTACAGCACAAGGTCCAGTTTACTTTAACTGTTATTCAGATTTATCTTTAGATTTACGAGATCCTCATATCATAGATTCTTTAACTTTAGATGTCCATACTAAAGGTATCAATATGAAACCATGATCTAGACCTTTAGTTCTAGTCTATAGGATTAACTACAAAGTTATGAATACCACGTTAAATCCTAAAGCAATTCACCATTTTAATAAGAATAACAAGTTTAATGAGATCATTTATGGTCATCCAGATAATGAGATTCAACCTAGGATAATTAATTGAGAAGATATTGAGTTTCCAGAATGTTGGAAGTTGGTCAATATGACTGAACCTCCTCCTATGCCAGTCCAAGAGGCTAACCGGATCATTGATCATGGAAAGGGTAACATAAAGCTTAGGTTTCCTAGATTAATTAGGAATCCTTCCTTTAGGATGCCTTCCAGAGATTCTCATTATTATGAAGGTCATGTACCTCCCAGATCTTCTTGTTCTAGTATTCCGAGTACAATACATTTAGAAGATACTTCTAGACTTTCGCGCTATACTCCATTTACTACTTTCAATCATACTTCTCCAGAGTATATTCATACTTCAGATAATATAGAAACTTCTCATAATACTATTCCTGAATACGTCCATACTCAACCAGTCAGGTCTGCACCTGAACAGGTTCCCCTTAATACCAATTTAGGAGTAAGAAATTCTCCTATTCCAGAACCGTACTATACGGAACATAGTGGTAATTACCAGAATAAGAGTAGTCCAGATATTACTCCAAATAGTTGTCCATCTCCTACACAGTCAGATGTGAATTCACCTAATGTATACACGTGTAACTTGATAGAAATAGTAAAGCCGTTACAGATAGACTATACCATGTTAGAAAAAGAGATAAATTCTCCAGACAACAAGAATCAAAGATTATGGTTTTTAGATTTCTTTGGTCAATGCAGTAGAGACATAATCATTAGGTTATATGTAAAAGATATTGAAAGAACAAGCAAACAAATCACTTTCTTCCCTTGGTTAATTAGTTATTGTAAGAAAGCAAACATAGACATGTCTACGTTTGCCACTCAATCCATAGAATCCAATGTTTCCCCATCATACTTTTATGATCTCTCTTGCAAGAAATGCTATTCGGTAGGAATTTATGGAAGATGCCCAGCCTGTAAAGAAAGGTTAGACAACGCCAAGAAACCGTATGAATATGTTCCAGATAACCATATAGATAGTGATTATATTAGCATCAATGCTACTACAACCAGAAAATCTACTTGGATATTAGACAATAAACAAAGTACTAAGATCCAAGCCATGCATCCTCCATTTAACAAGATTAAAATCCCTTTAGAAAATAACACTTTATCTTGTAGTCCTGTTAAAGATAAAAATGAAAAAGAACCAGTTGATTCAGCTGATATTAAAAGATTAATGGAACAAAACAATTATACTAATTTTCATCTTAAAACCATAGGAGAACAGTTAACCAGAGTAGAACAAATTGTAGCAACAGAACCTATTATTAGTCAGGCTCCAAAAAGTTCTACTAGATTTTATGACATTCCAGTCACTTTCTCAAAACAAGATGATACTCCACTATTTAGTCCATTTGAGATTCCTGTGCAACATTGCAAGGAATTAGCTAAGACAACTCTTATCTCCAGGTTAGACCATAGACTTAAAGAATTAGAAACTGATTTTAGTACTATCATTAACAAAGAGGTTCCTTCTACTCCTCAGGTTGATGATGCGTCATCCGCTTGTCCTTTATACATAATTCCAAAGTCAGATAACTTATTTGCCTGTCCTTTAGAATTAGATAATTAGGAAGAAGGAAGTGAAATAGATAGGATAGAACAGGTATTCCATCCTTTAGAACCTAGTAGTTTTCAACAGAAACTTTCTAGCCTAAATAAATTAGAGTGGGATCAGCCTTTTTCTTCCCATACTAGAAATTACTATTCCAGACCAACCTTCCCAGATATGCAATTTGAAGAATTACATCCTTATATCCAGAATTCTTACAAGAGTGGTACCATCTACGAATGGAATATTGATGGTATGTCTGAACACCAGATTCTTAATAGGCTTCGAGAAATGACCATGGTTAGCAACGGTTACCAAGTCACCAGTATTCCAGATCACACTGTAGCCCAATCATTGGTTGCAGGGTTTACAGGTCAGCTCAAAGGTTGGTGGGATAACTGCCTTACTTTTGAGAATAGAAGAACTATTTTTAGTGCGTATAAGAAAAATGCTGATGGCACTTATATCTTAGATGCCAATGGTAACCAGATTCAAGATGCAGTAGCTAATCTTCTATCCTCCATTTATAAACATTGGTTAGGAGATCCTTCCATATTTAAAGATAGTTCGGCTGATTTACTTAGTAATCTGTCTTGTAAACAGCTTTCAGATTTTGGATGGTATAAAAATACTTTCTTATCCAAGATTATGATCAGAACTGATTGCAACCAACCATTTTGGAAAGAAAGATTTATTTCAGGTCTTCCTAAGATATTTTCAGAAATTATCAAGACTAAAATTAGTTAAAAACATAATGGTAATATTCCATATGATATTTTGACTTATGGTGATATTATTGCTTTAATCCAGAATGAAGAAATTGCGTATTGCAGAAACTTTAAAATGCAACAACAGATCAAGAAAGAAAGTGAAATGTGTCGCAAAGAGTTAGGTTCATTCTGCAGTCAGTTTGGATATCCTAGATTGCCTGTTCCTCCATCTGTTAGGAAAAAGAAAGCAATAGTCCAAAAGAAAAAGAATCCATACTCATGGTCTAGGACCCACCATAAAGAAAAAGAAAAAACAAAAGAAAAGGAAAAACCCATTAGTTTCAAAGAAAAAATAGTTCCTAGGAAAACATCCAGGAAAGCATCACAGAAAGATTCCTCTAGTAACTCTAAACCTCCAACTTGTTTCAAGTGTGGAAAAGTAGGACATTTCTCTAGTAATTGTTGGTTACAAAAGAAGATCAATTCTTTAGATGCTACAGATCAAATCAAGAATGTTTTATCTACTCTATTGATCAATGATCAAGATTCAGGATTAGTCAGTAATTCTCCAGAACAGATTGAAGATTACTTTGAATCATCTGATTCAGAGTACCACACGTCATCCTCTTCAGAACAAGTCTGTATCAAGAATTGTTCTTGTCCATCTTGTCTCAAGACTCCTAGTTATCTCCAGACTATAACTAAAGAAACAGATTTTCTTTTAGATATCATAGAACAGGTCAATGATAATGAAATCAAGAAAATATTAATAACCAGATATAGAGATATGTTACATAGTAATCCTAAAATCCAGATTCCTCCTAGTAGTACTTTTAATCTCGAAGAGATTTTTGATAGATAAGTATACAAGAAGTCCCTCAGACTGTTACTCTTGCAAGTCTTCAATTAGAAATCCAAGATCTTAGAAATGCTTTATTCAAAGAAAAGAGAATTAGTTTCTCAACTTACAGCTTTACAAATTCAAGTTAGTACTTTAAAAGATAATGATCTAGAAAAGGATCTTCCAGAATCTAGCATAAGATTAGATAGTTCTTCAGGTTTAGAACCTAGTATCAGGATAGATGAACCAGTCAATAGCCATTTATATTCTAAGACCCATTCTTATCAGAAGTGGCAAGTTCAGATTACATTTTGTATCCAGAATAGTTATACTTTCCAAGCTATTGCTTTAGTTGATTCAGGATCAGAAACAAATTGTATTAGAGAAAGTCTAGTTCCTTCCAGATTCTTTGAACCCACAGCACAGATTGTTCTAGCAGCCAATAGCATGCCATTAAATATCAAATTTCAGAATTCAGATGTTTTTATCATTAATCAAGATATTTCTATTAAACAATCGTTTTTATTAGTTAAAGATTTAAGACAAGAAGTAATATTAGGTCTTCCTTTTCTTAATCTAATACAACCTATTTCCAAAATAGATGATATAGGAATTTATTTTACATTTGATAATCAAGCTTTATTATTACAGTTTTGCCAAATAAATTTCAGCAGATTTTCTGGAATTTCTTCAGTAAATAATTTATCTAATATTACAGGTTTAATTTCACAGCTTTTTGTTTTACAGATGGCTGATCGATGTTTTGGAAATATTCATCTTGATGATATTAATGATCCTCGAAATAGATTTCCTTTCTCCACTTTTGGTCTTTCTCCAGAAGAAATACGTCTTATTGATAATCTCTGGTCAGCTTTCAGAACCAATGCTTCCAAACAACATGAAAAGGCTGTTGAAGCACTTTCATACTATCTTTTTCAATTTAAAGAATCTTACTTATCCATTCCATTTCCAGATATCCATTTTTCTGATTATTCTACATTTATCTCTGATCCAACAGTCCCTGATCCAAGGATAATTGATCCTAAGAAATGTCTTGCCCCGTCTTTCAGAAAAAAGATTTTATTTTCCATATCTCAATTACCAGAGGTCATTCAACAACTTATCCAGCAAAAATCTCCCACTGCTCAAACTATATGGTTATCCTTTTTTGCCTCTATTGAAGCCAATGATTATTCCAATCCAGATGCAAAGGTTGTTCATTGCCATCCTTATAATCTTGTAGTCGTATTACCAGATTTAGATCAAATTCAAAAGGTTTGGCTTTTTGAATATGGATTTACTCATGGTATACATTCCCAATCTCAATTCGATCTTATAGGTTTTCCTAATTGTGTTATCCAATCATGTAAACAACAAAGACGACATCAATCTCATACTTTCATTTATTTAAAAGTTATTAGTTCATGTCCAGAATGGGATCAGAACAATATTTGTCATGCTACTCATCATCTTATTTTTCTCCATGAAACTCCTCCTATTGATTATATCAATCCTTTAGTCAGGCGAAAACAACATTATTGTCCAACTGATATCCAGTTTCGAAAGATTGCAGGCCTATTCCTGATTCATAATAGTCTTAGTGCCAGTACTTGGACTATTGTTGCTGATACAGGCAGAATCGTTATTTTAGCCCAACCACAGTATAATATTTTGCATCTTATCTTGCATCAAGTTACTTATGGCACTGTTACAGCATCCAGCTCTACTCAAAGAATGTTAAGAGATATTTTTAAGAAGAATTCTATCCAATTCGATTATCAGGGATGGAAATATGACACATCTCAGAATAGTGATATTCCAGATGTATTGAATATGTGGAATAATTAACTCCAGATTTGGTCAAAAGTAGCTACAGTCTCCTACTGTTTACTTTTGACTGCTTTTCAAGATTCGACTCTACAGTTCCAGCCATATTACCAGAAGTTAAAATATTTACCTTCCAGTTAAAGTCCGCGAAAGGCATCTCATTTCCCCAGCATCCAGTACACTCCAGATATCAAGAAAGCAGCAATTATTCGTTCAAGATTCTACTCCAAGGTTCAAGACATTCCAGAGTTCAAGAGTTCAAGATAGCTCTCAAGTATTCAAGATTTCCTTTTTCAAAGTTGAAGACTAGTCCAAGATGTAATAATTAGTTTACTTCTATTGTTTTATTTAAGGCATGTGCCTTGTCCATTGTAGAGCATCACTGTCTCATCGGATCCTTTGTAATTCTCTCTTCTTCCTCCTCTCTCTCTTAGTCCTCAGTCCTTAGTCCACTGTACCTCAGTCCTGAGTTCTCTCCGGTTGTAAGTTTTTTACTGTAATAGTTTTATGTTCACTGCACTCCAGTTTAACTGAGTAGACTCGTGTAAGCCTCGGGTATCCACACTGGATATTTAGAGCGGTCCGTCTACCATCTCAATTTAAGGAACTGGTAGTTCACGTTTAATCGTACTGTTTATGTATTTCAGTTTTCAATAAATATATTGTTGATGTTTTGTTTTATCATGAGTAACTAAACACTTGATAGTTTAAATGTACTCTAGGATGTAGGTCTTTCTCTCATGCAGCTATGTTAGTGTATCTTTCATATTAATTTAGTTTTGATTCACTAGGCGGTAACCTGTCTTCTTGGTTCATTGATTGTCTCATCCTGAGTGTGAATGGTATCATATATATATATATATATATATCATCATCATCATCATCATCAATGTCTTATCCTAAATATTTGGAGTTAGCAACATGAATTTTGTTTTGCCATTCCATTATATTAAATGCTCTTACTTTGGTTAAGCTGTGCGTCATCAAATCTTTTCTCATTCACTCTACCCACGTCAATTTTGACATTTCCCGCCCGTCCCCTTTTAGAGCCTTCAACTTGCACCAAAACCCTCCCTTATTTTTTCACCTTTTGGAGCTACTCTCATATTCTATTGGATGTGCTCATTTATTATCTAATCTTTCTTATCTTCCCACTCATCTATGTCAACTTCGTCATCTCAGTTACAATAATTCTATTAATATATGGTTTCTTAGTAGTCCAACATTTTTCTCCATAAAGCATAGTTGGTCTTATCATTCTATGATAAAATTTCCCATTTAGTTTGATTGGGATGCGTTGGCTAATTAGCACTTTGGAAGCAGTTCTCCACTTTAACCATCTAGCTCTAATTATATGGGTAACGTCATTTTTAATTTCTCCATTGTGAATAATTGAGCTAAAATATTGGAATTGGTCGCTTCAAGATATCTGTTAGTCATCTATTTTAAGAACCATCTCCATCCTATTTGTGTTCTTTACTAAAGTTTCATTCTATATATTTTGTCCGATTTATTTTGAAATCCTTATATTCTAAGGTATCCCTCCATAATTTTTGTTTTGCATTTACAACATTTTTAGTTTCACTGATTAATACCACATCATATACAAATAATATTTACTAAGGGACCTCCTCTTGAGTAGTTGTTAATTCATCCATAATTAATGTAGTAAGATATGGACTCATGGCTAATCCTTGATGTAACCCTATTGTCATATGAAACTCATTCTTCTTTCCATATCGGCCAGGAACAGTGCAATAAGAAATGATCCACTGACTCTTTTATGTGAAGGCACAAGAAGAAACAATTGGCCATCCTCCATCCTCTTTATTTCAAATCGTCACAAGTAAGAATTTTATTCAGGGCTGCTGTCTAGAGGAAGAAGGATAAATTTGATGAATTCCTAATAGACCTATGAAGAAATGAGCGAGTGGGTGCTACCGAAAATGATTATAAGAGTGATTTCACTGAAAAACAACCACTGAGACCTCACACTAATATCATCAAATTCATGCCAGAACTCCTCGAAGTCTGAGGATAATGAAGACCTATATATCCCTAAGAACACCCAAGTGCTTCCGTCACTTGTTTGTTCGCAGAGTACCCCGTTCGGACTCTAGTACTTCCACCTTTCCTAGCCCATGAGAATCTCCCCCTGATGTACCTATCGACATGATAGCTATCCACTGCACCCCTGGATCACCCCATATTTCCTTGATGTGGTAATTCTGGATTTGCTCAAGTTTTGTTTCTTGGATACAGAGAATTGCTGGCTTCTTTGCTTTGAAAAAATGTTTTATGACTCGGCGTTTAGCCACCTGACCTAAACCTCTAATGTTCCAGGAAATAAGAGACTTTCATTTAAGATAATCAACCCTCCCCTTATATGTTTTGTTAGACTTGGCTCTATGACTCAACCTATCGTAATTGACACTGCTCTTCAATCACTATAGCTCCATTGCTAAGCTTTTCTTGCCACCTAGGGAAGCAGTCGTCTTTGGGCCGCATTCTGGTCCTATACTAGAACTCTCTAGGCTTTAAAATAAAGCCCTCACCGCAGCCTCATGACCCTCAAAAGAAAGACCTAGAAATTTACTAAAGTCTTCAAATTTGCCAAACACCCAATCAGATACCCCTTCAACCATTTTTGGTTGAAAGGGATCTGGACTACACTGCACTAACTCAAAACCGAGCTCATGGATAAAATCAGGAGGCTTCGGTTGGGGTCCACATGTAACATCTGGGAGATAAGGGCTACTATCAATCACTTTAGGCCCGACATAGACCACCCTTTACTCTTCTGGATGTGGTGAAGATTCCTCTCTGTATGTCTTCTCAACATTCAATAGGTGATACCACAAAGAGTAATTGTTTGCTTTTTTAGTTGATGCATGAACGACTTGGGCCCTTTAGAAAGGGTGATTTGGAAGATGTTCCCAAGAGCCATTTGTTGGTGCATCTGGAAGGAAATGAACAAATGGTTTTTTGAAGACATGACCACTCATTAGAAAAAGTTCAATTAAACATCATAAAACTTTCTGTTTTTTTGTGCTCTCCTTTGAAGGACTTCGAAAAAATCGAATGCATACTTACTGCTTTCAAATGTGTCCAGACCATTTTCTTACCCCGATTTACTTATGTGGGGTCTTGCTTCGTGCAGCTTGTATTTTTTATTTTTTTTCTCTTTGTGAAACTTTCGGATGTTTTTTGAAGCTTATGAGAGTGGCTGTTAGCTTTTACATTTTTCCAACTACTTGTAAACTCTCTTCTTCTTTCTTATACAATTCTCACATTACTTATAAAAAGTATTTAAAAATAAAAATGCTTCCCAAGTAGGGCAAAAAGAAAGATGCTAATTCACCTTAAATATTCAATGCAAGTGATTTACATACTTTGGTTTGCGATTATTACTGCAAGTGCAATGACTTTAAAGGTGTCCCCACACCTTGAATCTTGTTGTCGACTTCCATCCCACAGTGGATGGCCCAACCTTTGTTCCTTGATTGGCTTTTAATGAGATTCCAACGCAATTTGAAAGTGAAGTTACCCTTCTTGCTATGCCTCTGAAGTCTAAATGATTTTATCCTCCTTTTGTAATGCAGCAATTTATAGTACCTCCCACGACAACAATTTTTTAAACTCCCGTTAAGTTCTAGTCACCATTTCATCAAGGGTGCCTTATTCTTGAAAACAAATAAGGAAATCCAATTGCATAATCAATCAAAGAGATATCTGTCAATTACACCAAATCAATGTTCTTTCACCGTCCACAGTCTACATTTTGAGTTTGAGATGGTGATTTCTTTTAGAACATTTCCTTCATTGTCCTTGAATAATTGAGTTTTTTCATTAGAACCTAACCAAGGGTGTGGCGTCCCATGCTAAAACGAAAATCATTGTAGTTTTGTGTGTTGTTGCAAAAATCAATGTTGTATGACTTTTTTTTTTATCGGTAAGCAAGATAATATATTAAAGGCTTGTAGTTAGGATGTTGTAGACTTGTCGTCATGGTTCAAAATATCTTAATCACTTTGCATTGCAAATATTTACAATGTATCAAAGCTTCCAAGCGATACCTAGTGAGGCATTGCATAGGTGTTGCTTAGGCTTGACGACCAAGAGCCAGATGCAAACACCTACCCTAGAGAATCAATGCCTTATCACAAATACTTAGGCTCAGCAACACGAATCTTGTTATGCCATTCGTCCTATTAAAAACCATAACTTCGGTTAAAATATGCGTTAATATTTCCTCATTATCTCCATCCATATCATTTTGTCCTTCCCCTGCTCTTTGAGCCTTCAACTTGCTCCAATTCATTTGCCATTGGAGTTGTTAATGGTCTTTGCTATATATATCTGTGTATCATAGTAACAAAAATTTCCAATTTTTTTGAAAAATTCCCGAATTTTAGGTGTGCAAATTATTCTCCGAATTATTAACGAATTTTAGGTTTTTCAAATTATTCACGGATTTTGCGAATTATTCTCGAACTTCCCGAATTATTCGTGAATTTCGCAATAGTTCGTTTAGTTTGACAAAGTAAACTACTAATTTTGTATATTATCTAATCAAATTGTTGGATGTCCTTTTATAATTATTATATTTTTCCCGAATTGTTCTCGAATTTTTTCTGAATTTTTCCGAACTTGACCCTTGCTGAATTATTCCCGAACCTTGACTTTGTCACTATGCTGTGTATAATATTTTAATTTGTAAATAATATCTAAATTCATGTGTCTCTCAGTTGCCTTTATCATCTCGCTTTAGTATGTGGGAGATGAGGCCTAGGCATTACTAGGTGACCTCGTCTTAAAGTTCTTAACAAGTGCCAACCTATACTCGTATTAGGTGACAGGGGTGCTGGCTTCTTGAGGCGGTTCTCTCAGCATTACATAATCAAGAATTTGTCCATACTAGCATATCAATGACCCCAAATTGTTATTGCTGCGCATTGGGCCAGGCTTGTCCGAGGCCCGCATGGTGCCATGGCATAATACTAGTTAAGAGTGGGTTGGGCCATGGTTTCAGCAAGCTAGGGTTGGCCATGGCTGAGTTTTGGACGAATAGCTGAATTTAGTTGTCTTCGGATTAACCTTGGCCCTGCTTGAGACTGGTCTAGCTTGTACATATTATTGTTTGTCTATATTTTTTTATATAGATTTATTTTGTTAATTTATGTGAATATATTATCTTTTATTAAACTTCGCCGTGCTACACTTTGTGCAGTTGCATTGTAAGTCCCGAGCCAGATAAAGGGGGGTTACATGTCAAGTTAGTATACAATAAAAAAAAAAAATCCTACCTAATCCATAACTTGAATCTTAAAATGCTATCTCGTGCTACTGCTAGGGCATTTCCTGGAAGTGACATGCTGCAGCGAGACCTAGTTACAGTGACAAGTATGCAAGAGTTGGCTGGGCATAAAGAAGTAGGAAGGGGTTCTTGCGCTAGATTGGACTAATACACATAAAGAAGCTAGTCTAGGAGAGTAAGATTCGTCTTGCCATATAGAATGTGGTCATTTTGACAATTGAATTGATGCAATGGAAAGTAGGAGAATTGATATATTATGCCTTCAGGAGACTACGTGTAAATGAGATAAAGCTTTGGAGACAAGTGATGGGTACAAACTTTGGTACTCAAGTAAAATAAGAATGGAGTAGGAATATTAGTAGATAAAGACATGAAAAAATAACACTATAGGGATTAACATAGTAAGAATTTAATGTCAATTAAAATAGTGTTAAGTGAGGTTATAATCAACCTTATTCACATTTATGCACCCAAAGTAGGGTTGTAGGATTAGTTGATTAGGAGAAAACATTTAAGAATTTTGTTTCGGAAGAGTTGGATGGATTAATTCAGGAGATCCCTGAAGGTGAAAGAATATTCGTGGGAGGGGATTTAAATGATCATGTAGGAAAAAAAAGTAGACAATATGATATAGTGCATGGAGGGTGGGGGTATTGTGACAAAAATGTGATGGGAGATGCAATTCTTGAGTTTCTGATGTCGTATGACCTCGCAATAGAAACACATACTTTCCAATGAGAGATGCACATCTAATGACTTTTAAAATTGGAACAAATGAATCAGATTAATTTTTCTACTTAAGAGGAATGAGTGATACACATTCAAAGATTGTAAGGTTATTTCAAGAGAGAATCCAGCCACATAACTGAATGAATGAAATAAAAAAAAACAAAAAATAAAACGATTACTTTTAGAAGTAGAAACTAGAAAAAGTGGGATGAAATGGCCAATTGTATTAAAAGACTGGGAAAAGAAGTTGAAGGAGAACACAAATAGGGTGGAGACAATTATTAAGATAGATGACCAAGAAAAACCTAAAGCGACTAGTTCCGGTATCTTGGTTTAATAATTAATAATGATGGAGAGATTGAAGAGGGTGTTGCCCATTCAATGAGAGCCAAATGCCTATGGTGGAGTGCTATGTGATCGACACATCCCAATCAAATTAAAAGAAAAATTATATAATATGGTGATGAGACCAACTATGTTGTACGGAGTAGAAGTTTGGGCTACTAAAAAGCAACATATTATTAGAATTAGTTTAGCCAAGATGAGGATGTTGAGATGGATGGATGAGAATACAAGGAAAAACACAATCAGAAATGAGCGCATTAGAGAGAATCGAGGAGTAGCTCCAATAGGTGATAAAATAAGGGAGAGCCAATTAAGGTATTTTGACACGTTTAGAGAAGAACAACTCTAGTAAGAAGTGAATTGATGCAAACTGAAGGGCTATAAAAAGGGGAGAGGAAGACAAAAATTGACATGGATGGAGTTAGTGTGAAAATATTTGATAATGCATGACTTAATTGTTAGTGAGAAAAGATTTGATAATACATGTGTGAAAATATTTGATAATGCATGACTTAACTGTTAGTGAGAAAAGATTTGATAATACACGTGTGAAAATATTTGATAATGCATGACTTAACTGTTAGTGAGAAAAGATTTGATAATACATGACTTAACCAAAGTTATGACTTTTAACAGAACAGAATGGTGGAACAGGATTTGTGTTGCCGACCCCAAATATCTAGAAGAATGTATTGATGATGTTGATGATATTATCTTTCATAAGCAATAAATTTCACAAACAATTCAAATATATTGTAAATCCAATGGTCTATATCTCTAATCAAATTAACAAAGTAGCCGTAAATACTTCTTTCACATCCTCTTCACTGATCAAAGACATCTTTCTTTCCTTTTGTGTCTCTCTCCCTATCACATCCCTCGTACAAGTTGAGTTGGGCTACCTGTAGGTTTGCTCATTTATTTTTGGGGAATGTCCAAGTAGAAAACATTGTTGGCAAAGTTGTAATGGATGTAGCTGGACTCAGTTCTGCGAGAAAATATAGTGTGAAGTATGTTGTTCTCTTCTCTGAAGTGGTTCTTGAGAATAATCTCCAAGTACTTTGGTGGGGATTTTCCAGGACCTGAATCTACTTTCCATAGCACAGAATGTTTTTGCTATAAAAGCTTGAAAACTAGCAGGGCTTATAGTACTATTCCCAGGATAGTTGTGTAATTGAGTTTGGGCTGAGCCAAAACTGAGTTTAGGCTTACTAAGTTTGGGACAACTCGGGCTCAGGCCGAGCTCATAAAAATTTGATGGACTGGGTTTGGGCCCAGTGGTATCGGCTGAGTTCAAGCCCAGACTGGGTTTGGGTTCAGTTTATACTGTTTGGTTCGGCTCAGCCTGATGTGCAGCCCTACATTTGTGATACATGGAGGCACTAACTCTCAGTTTTGATAATGACATCACTTGGACGTATGTACCATCAGCTACATGGTGTCATCAATAGGAAGTATAATATGTTATAAATTATTGGGTGATAGTGAACAGAAGAACAAGATCTTAATAGCAAGAGATGTTATTAACTAGAAAAACCCTAATGTGCAGACTCTGGTGCTGTCAAAACTGTTAGTGAGAATGTTTTCATACTAGAATGATTAACATGAGCACATTAGTTTACTGTCATATTTCTTTCATATTTTTTTATTTTGAAAGCAAACTGTTTTTCTTATTAACCAATTCTTGCTCTCTATTTTTAATTAATTTAAAAATTCAAATTATTTGCCTTATTCTTTAAGGTTCATTGGAATTAGTTTGATTCTTATTGTTTTTCTCCTTTTCATTGTTGTTTCAGGATCATGGGGCTACCTCATTCTCCTTTTTGTTTTTGTTCAAGTCTCTCGCATCATTGTCGTGGGAACATTGTATCCCTTTTTATGTTATTTTGGCTATGGTATGGACTGGAAGGAAGCTACTATTCTTGTATGGTCAGGTTTGCGAGGGGCTGTGGCGTTGTCACTGTCACTATCGGTTAAGGCAAGTTCTACTCAAATTATTTACGAACTTTCAAATTTGTGATAATTGAGTTATCTAAAGAAGTGTCTTAAAAGCTTGACTATAAATCCCGTGTTAAGTATCTTGACCTTTGTGTGCTTCTAGCATACATACTTTAAGAAATGTTGTTTAGAGATAATATTCACTTTATGGTGAAATGGGATTTAGACCTCCAACCAAATCTGTCCAGATGTTATAAATTTCCCAAACCCCCTTTCTTAATAACTCAACCTCACATTGTGGAATCTATTTTCATATTTCATTGTGGTCCCAGTTTGGAACTGCCAACCTCCAAGTAATTTCGCTTGCTAAGTAAATGATCTCCCATGTTTTTTTGCAGCTCCTCATGTTCAGATAATTATCAATATACTTAGACATGGTTAATTGTAGTTTGGACGTCATCTTATTGCTAGTGTCATGCGTCATGGTAGGATAATTAAATGTTAGAAAATGAAGTAATCATTCCTGATCCCACAAATAATGAAATAATGTTACATAGTTGGCTGAAGTAGAAGTAAAATGTTAGAGATGTTTCACTCGTGGTCGTGGTCAAGTGGTGGTTTGGACCTCGAGAAAGAATTCTTAGGAGAATTTTTACCTACAAGAACATTACAAGATTTTTTGTAGACAGGAGCTGGTCGATGCTGAACATGTGCAGTCTCACAGGGAGCTTGCTTATTGATTGGGGTTAGATATAAAAAAAAACAATTAAAAAGAGGAAGGATGTTGCTGTGAGAAGGTCAGAGGTCACTTATGGTGTTATGGGTGATGTTTACCCATCTCTCTTGATTCTGTTTCTGTTCTTGTATGTGGAAAATGCTTTTCCCCTAGCTCTGCACATCTAATTACAAATTAATACAATTTCTTGTGACATGGAAAAATGCTGAAGAGCCATGAATTTATAATGCATGTTATGTGCATCGATAGTGACAAAGTCAGGGTTCGGGAATAATTCGGTAACGGTCAAGTTCGGAAAAATTTGGAAAAGATTCGGGAACAATTTGGGAAAAATATAATAATTATAAAAAAAGATATCCAACAATTTGATGAGAATATACAAAATAAGTAGTTTACTTTGTTAAACTAAACGAATTATTGCGAAATTCGTGAATAATTCGCGAAGTTTGGGAATAATTCGCAAAATCCGCGAAGAAATTGGCAAACCTAAAATTTGCGAATAATTTGACACCTAAAATTTGTGAATTTTTCAAAAATTTGGAAAATTTTGTCACTATGTGTCAATCAAACCTTAAGAGTTTTATGCATAAATGATCATAGACTTATTTTGAAATGTTAATTAAAGAATGGGGTATAGATGATGTTCTTATTGTCAAATTTTTGTATAAGTTTGTAGAGATTATTATGGGGAGGGGAGTAAAATGAGGTTTAGCATGTAGGGAAATGGTAGCATATACTTAACGTAGGGAACCTTCTTTAATGACGAGAATGAATGCCATGCATAGTTTGAATATTGATATTGAGGGATATATTACAGGTTGAAAATGGATTATATCCCAAGATATTATCTGTATACAAGGGAGAAATTAAGAAATACAATATAATATTTCTGTGAAACTTTTGGAAATGTTAAAGTGGACATTATTAAATACTTAGGTTAAAAATGCAGAAAATAACAATGCACATAAGATATGAAATTGGAAGGGTGCAAAAATATGTGCTAAAGGCATTGCTTGATAGTATGATATTATTCTAACCTTCATTCATTGTTTCATACAGTAATGAAAGAAATAGAAATATAAGCTCAACAAATATTGAACAACTAAATATGGAATCTACTCTACACCAAGAACTACAATCATATTCAAATGGAGCTGTGCTGAGGTTCAAAGTTGCATTTTTGCCTCGACTAAGAGAGCGATAAAACTTATTTCTCCACATAACTACAATATTTTGTTGAACTCATGAGAGAATGATAGTATACGTATACTCATGAACATAACGGTTGTCCTCGTTGATGCAGGAGCATCTATGGGCGAACATAGTTGTGTTTCTAACCATCTAGGCCCATGGATACCGGCTGACATGGGGAGGACATCATTGGAGGCCCATGAGACCATATGAACTCCCATACAAGAGAAGGGCCTAGTAGGGTTTCAGCCATGGGGTTTTGAGCTATTTGTAGTCCTTTTTTAGTTGGTTGCTAATAGAAGTTAAATATTGTTAGGATTTTTATTACTAATGGTTTTAGGAAACCAAGTTAGAATTCAGGAGACAAGTTGTTGAAAAACTAAAGAGGAAGAACAAACTTATTTGAAATTTTGTTCTATATTTCACAATGTCAACCAACATTTTGCAAGTATTTAATTACAAGTTCAAGTTCTCTTCAACATAATGCAATATATACGACAATTTATGAGATATTCCAATATATGTGTGATATATTAGTGATATTTTGTAAGAAGATAAATGCCATGAATAGATATATCCCTAGTCATTGACATTTTGATATCTTGCAAATATATAAAACCATGGTGCCAGGTGACACTCTTGTGCTATCTACAACCTTGAATGTATTCCAACAATAACCATTTGATGTAAAACAATTTCCTAGATCCTAATGGAATAGTGCACACTATTTTTAGCAGTTCAAGAGAATGCTTTGGATTGAAGATTTTGATCAAAAGACAATCCCTTGTTTTTGGTTTTAGTCCATCAAAAGGGTATTTCGAGGGAAGTCCATATCAATGTCCAAAGTGTGCTGCATAGAGGCATAGTTACCAGAGCGAGAAGTAAGGCTCAAAGTGTGGAGAACTAGGTGCCTTATGTTCCGATCCAACGATAGTTGCTCTAGGTCTATAACCTAGGCTATAGACTTGGATCTATCTCATCACGCTTCACATCTGTAGGCCTCTTTAACCACTAAATGGGACATGATGGAAGCGAGCTTCCAACCTTGTACAAGCCTTCTTGCAACTATATAGAACACACCCACATCCAGAATAGGTATTTCCAGTGTGTCGAGCATGAGCTACACGGACCTATGGTCAATGGTTGCAATTTTATAATTAGTTTTTTTTGTCAAATCATTGTAATGCATGTTTGTTGCAAAACTATGATTTTTCGTCTAATTGGTCTATTGTTTTTCTTTCCATTTCAGCGTGCTAGCGAAAACTCATCCTATCTCAATCCAGAGACAGGGACTCTGGTATGTTGTTGTAAAATGTGAATTTAATAGACTTTACTTTTCGATATTGTGTGGAAGTTGATATGTATCTTTCATCGATATAGTAATTGAAAAACTTGACCTCGACAGTTTGTTTTCTTAACTGGTGGGATCGTATTCTTGACGCTTATTGTGAATGGATCAACTACACAGTTTGTTTTACATCTTTTGGGTATGGATAAGCTGTCACCAACAAAGGTAAGGTTATTACTGATTCCGAGACTACTTTAGTTTAGAACTTCATACTTGTAGGTTTTAGAACTACTTGAGTTTAGAACTTCATACTTATATGTTTTAGAATTTTATTATTGAAATTTCTGTTTAATGTTGCACTTTATTTTATGTGGCTAAAGTCGTCCTATGATCAATATTATAAATGTTTGTCAACCTTGAAGGGGGGAGGAGAGACTTGGTGGAAGTCATTCAAATGTACAGTTGCCTGGCTGAACCATGTCATTAGTGTGTTGTCATAATTAGGTCTAAGTAAAAGGCAAAAATCATAAAAATAAAGAAGAGAGAGAGAGAGCATGGTGGTTGTATTGATGCCCACTCAAGGGGTGCTGTAAAAGCATTGATCTTGGTGGCTGGGGTGGTGCCAAGAGGAGTCGTTGGAACGACGAGCGATATAAGCGGGTATGAGTAAGAGAAGGCGAGAGGCGGTGGATGTGTGTCAGATTTGTGGCGACCAACCTCCACTCGGGATATGGATTGTGTCAGGACTCTGGCCTGGGCAGCGATGAGAGGGAAAAGGTGTTCGAAGACAGTCTTTGTTGTTCAAGGGAGGAGCCCGTATAATATCTGAATTCAGGGATACCCAAGGAGCAGGTTGAGATTTTCTTATTTTTCTTTATTGCAAACCCTGCCACCTTGTAAACAACAGAGTAGATGAAAGAAGGGCATGGGAGTAATTTTAGGAGAAGGAAAGAAAAAATATTGATATCCTTGAAGACTGTCTCTTTTATTATATGGTATAGACATTATCTATATTGTGTCTTGTTACCATTCACGCTGTTAGTGAATATGGTGAAATTTGCCAAAGACCAATAAAGGCCCTAGTGAGGAGTAGGTTGGTGCATGTTGGATGAAGGCTCTAAAAGGGGCAAAGGGAAGGACAAAAATGAGTTGGATGGAGATAGTAAGGAAAGATTTGATAACCCACACTTTGACCGAAGTTTTGGCATTGAATAGAATGGAATGGTGGAACAGATTTGGTTCTCCGACCCCAAATATTGGGGATATGCACTGATGGTGATATTGTAGAGTCTGCATTTATGTTCATATCTGAGTTTTCTACTTAAGTTGACCTGTCAGCATCGACAATTCTGTAACATATGGATATAAAGTATAAACAAATGGACATATGTTGGGACTGTTTGTACTATTGCAACTCAAAGTGTTTAGCAATGCACTCAAGGAGTAAGAGATCTTCCCCACCAGTTGGCATTCTTCAGTGAGTGTATATCTGCTTTGTAGTGGGTGCCTTGTTTTACAAGTGCACATTTTATATCTTCAGTTCGTTTTTTATTTTTATTACTCTTTACCTGTTCTATTTACTGCATCTCATTTTTTTTCGACATGTTCTTTAACTTCTGAAAATGCCATAATTGGTATTTAAATTCATAGCTTCATTGTGTGTTCTATTCACTTCATCTATATTATATATTTTTACATAGAATATCTTGGGCATTGCAGAATGCAGTTCTTATTAGGTTTTGTTGTATTTATCTACATCTGATGGCAGAGACGCATATTGGACTATACAAAATATGAGATGATGAATAAGGCACAAGAGGCTTTTGGCGATCTAGGAGACGATGAAGAACTAGGACCTGCAGACTGGCCTACAGTTAAAAGATATATCACGTGCTTAAATAACTTGGAAGATGATCGGGTGCACCCTCACAGTGTATCTCAAAGTGATAATAATCGGGACCGTATGAATTTAAAAGATATACGAATACGTCTTTTAAATGGTGAGTACAAATTTTCCTTTCAATCCTTCCAATTTATATTTGATTGTTGACCCATTGTTCCTGAAGTAAAGCATGTTGCAAGAACAATGATTATTCACTTATAATGCTTCATTAGCATTATGCAGTTCCCCATCTATTGATTGACGTATTATCAGGCCGAATGGTCATAATTCCAGCGCTTTACCATTTCTTCTTTTCAATTGACATTGTTATATAACTGTTGATTATTATTCATTTCATGTAAGAATGTTCACTTTAATCTTTTTCTGGTTCTTACAGTCTATTATAATCTTGCACTTTTCTATCATGGTTCCTACAGTCCATTTTCTTCTTTAAATAATTGAAAGTGGGACTAAATCTATTTCCTAACAGAAAAGGTTCAGTGGAATAGTGAAATTAAATTAGAACTGAAATCATAAAGTAGAGAAAATGTTGGTAAAGAATTTTGGAAATGTCTTTAGAAAGTCACTGATGCATTGGAACTTGCATAGTTCACATCACATCCAGTGTAGTCAAGGCGTCTAGGCGATGCCTAGGCGATTAGCCCCGGCTAGGCGAGGCGTTGCCTAGGCGTGGCCTAGGCGATAAATTTTATATAAATATATATATAATTATATATATATCACGTATATATATAACATCAAAAAGATCAAAACTCCACACCCACATTCCACAAAAACATAAAATAAAAAGTCTATTACAAGCATTCATCACATATCAAAGACATGTTAACATAGTGGAGTATTAAACATTTCAAAATTTGGGCAAAATACCCAAATTTGTGTCATTGTCCATGTATAATATTAGGCAGAGCCTCCTACGATTGCCCAGATTGCGTCGAAAACGATATTTTTAGTGAAAAAAATTGATATTTTTAGTGAAAAAAACGATTTAGAATTTTATTACTACTTCATTACATGTTTTTATATTTTTTATTTATTCATTGAGAAATTTTGGATTTTTTTTAAGCAAAAAAAAAAAAAAAAAAATTTTTTTTGTAGGATCGCCCGCCTAGAGGGGCGCCTAGGCGACCCAGGCCCAAAGTCGCCTAGGCGACGCCTTGACTACACTGATCACATCTTGACAAGAGGGCCTACAAAAAGACTAGGTTGTTGTCCTAGAATAGTAATATCATCACAAAAAGCGAGGTTTTATCTTAGCATGGTTTTGTAGTAAGTAGTAACCCTTGGCGTTTAAGTTTCTTGGTAATTAATTAGGTTCTATCAAGTTTTATGGGTCATTAATATTCTAGAGTCTTTAGTATTGACTTTTAATGATACTTGTGAAGTTCTTTCAAGTGTCTTAGATTTTCTAGAAAAAGCTGTTAGTTTAAGGAGTCTTTTGAGTTTTCAATGCTTGAGAATTCTAGAAGACTTTGGAAAAGAGTTGATCGTATTTTTAAAGTGTAGAATAGTCCATGGGTTGAAGGAGTTATAAGTGTCTAGATTCAATGTATGTAATCTCCTTATAAGGCCAAGTGGGCAAGCATATAAGATTCGCGTGCATTTGTATGAGGATTTGGAATGCCTCCACAAAGAACTCCTATTAGTCTGTTACCATGGGGACAGATCGGTTGGATCATCTCAAACAATCCATATTAAGCATCATAGAGAGATTAGATCGGCTTATGCAGCAAGTAATGTGGTGTAGGAAGATGCCGGAGAATGAAGACAGATTTGATGGAGACTCTTCCGATGGAAGAATTTCCAACATCAATCCCTTCCACCAATATGGGGCTCCAGATGTTGAATGGATTCCACAGAACAATCTAAACTGACTTAGGAATTGAGAACAAAATTGTGACTTCAATGAGTATCGTTTAATTCAAGCTCTTGAATGAAGTTGTGATAGAGGAATGAGGATTGAATTACCGGAATTCAATGGAAGGACTCATCTTGAAGAATTCCTATACTGGATTTCCAAAGTAGAAAAGGTGTTTGATTTGAAGGATATGTCAGAACATAAGAGGGTCAAATTTGTGGCCACTCAGTTTTCTAGGTTTGCCTTAATTTGGTGGGATGAATTGCAAGTGAGATGCGTTTATATTGGAATGCCCATGATCAATAGATGCATAGGGAATTATGCCGAAGGTTCCTTCCAATTTATTTACAAGAGACATCTAAAATAGGTGTTACAATCTGTGCGAAGGGATAAGACTGTAGGAGAATTCTACACGTTAAGGACAAGGGTTGAACTTGAAGAGACAGGAGAACAACATATTTTAAAGTATGTCAATGGTCTATTTATGTCCATTCAACAAGAGCTGGAGTTGTGGGTGTTTTTCACCCTTGAACATGTTGTATGTCTTGCAGAAAAGATCGAAGCAAATCAGAACCAATAATTTGATCGTCGAACCACATTGAAGAAGGAAACTTCTACATTAGTCGCAACTCGTCAGCACAAGTCATTTGTTACTGATGCCGAGAGGTGGGACACTCTTCCTATACCGTGCACTAGCAGCATACAAAGCCGGTTCCCTGATACAACATTGAATCTGTTTTGATATACATTTTAGAAAAAGGATGACAATCAGGCTATTATTATCGTAAAGGCCAATAAAAAAGGAAGCAGTTTTATTCAAAATTAAGAAAAGCTGCCAAGGACTGTTTGGTCAATCACAAGCACAGAGGGACTGGACAAAGAAAAGAAAAGAATTGTCTCTGTTCAGTGAGTGAACAGTGGTACCCTTTCCAGCACTGCATGAAGGGGCGGGTAGAGTTGCTTGGTGATACTCCGAAAGGACGGGCCGATTCATTAGATTCTTGTCGCGCCCCAAAATCCCACCTAACTTAATGTGAGACTTTGGCACGTGACTTAATCATTAATTCCATAACTTCTTATCATAAGCATTTAAGGCAATTCTAAAAACATGGACCTAATTTTTTTTTTTTTCTTTAAATAAATGCAATCAAGTCCAATATCTGAAATAAATACTAAGACCTCATAATCAATTTAAAATCAACCTCTATGAATCTCCAGTCATAAACTCAAACTAACTATAAATCCATAATTTGTCTATTACAATTCTAAAATTCAAAATCCAAATATACTAGTGATCTAGTGTCCTGTGTATGGCCAGCAATCCAAGTTCCATTCTCCATCAGGATAGTCACCTGCTGGCTCTTCCTGCTCTTCCTCGTATTCTTCCTCTTCCCAAGGTCCTGGGGCACAAATGTCAAATCTAGCACCTGCCGACAACAACAGTCATCGGCTGAGTAACAAGTTACCTAGCGTATATACAAAATCCTGCCTAACAAGATACGAGATTTGATAACAATATATTTTAAGATTCAACATCACAAGTGAACTCACAATATTTCAAAGTGCGGAAGCATAATTAAATTTGATTCTTACACCTGATTACTCATGCTTATTTCTCTTATTTATCTTGCCTATTTTTGTTCATGAATTTATTCAACAACATGCAATTGCAATAACTTAAAATAACTCTACCCCATATATCGGGTAGAGACTTACATATACCCTACTTTCCGAGGTACCACACAATATACACATTATCCGGTGTACACGGCTTGTCTACACATTATCCGGTGTATACGGCTTGTCTACACATTATCCAGTGTATACGGCTTGTCTACACATTATCCGGTGTATACGGCTTGTCTACACATTCGCCGGTGCATACGGCTGGTTTTGCCTTGATCATAGGCCTGTGGGTACTCGGTCAGTGCAAAACTCAATCATGCATAATGCTTGTGTCCTTGTGTACTTGTATATTACTTGTCATCTTGTTTATTCTCATGCTTGTTCATGTATAGATTTCGTGAATCCGTGTGAATGAAATAAAATACTTGTAAATCATGCATAGATTTAAACATGCAAGGGTTCTCCTAAGTGATCAATATAAAGCATAATTTGTCAAATAAAATAAGGGATAATTTTATTTACCGCGTCTAAATTTTTAATACGCATCTATAATCAAATAAGTCTCACAGGGCCTTAGTTTTCACAACACATAATGATCTCAAACAAACTTATAATAATTTCATCAATTCTGAACATCATCCACTTCCTCCATTCTCATCATTCATACACCACAAAATCAATCTCATTCCCCTTGTTGATATAGAATAAAAAAAATCATAAACAACATCTTTTTCAAATAATTATCACCAGGAAATCACCATCTAAAATGTTCTCTATTCATCATATATATATTATCCATCAGATAACCAAGATCTAAAATTTTCTAACATCGTCTATAGATTTTTCAAGGGAAAATCCTGATTTAGAACATTACAAAAATCATCATATATATTTTCCATAAAAAAAATCTGGGTATAAACATCGTAAAATCATCATATATAATTTTCCATGAGAAAATCTGAGTATAAACATCATAAAATCCTCATATATAATTTTCATCATAGTTTAAAACAATAAAAACATATTTACTATTGTCGTTCTTACTTTAGATCTATTTCTTCATCATATTTGTATCAATAATCCCTATATTGAGAGGGAGGAAGTCGTATTTACCTCTTACGATCGCTTCCCTACGATCAAACGTTTGCGAATGAGATGGATCTAAGCCTTTTTGTACTTTTTCCTTGCAACACCTTTGATTTCTCCTCTTGGATCTCTCCAAAACCCTTTTCTCTCACTCTCTTTAATGAGAACTCATAGGTTTTTCTTTTATTTTTCTCTCTAATAAGTTTTAGAATGATGAAATACCTAAAATCCATGAGTTAGGGTCTTTATATAGGCAATAGCAGAGTTAGAAAGTGATAAGAACCGCTAAAACACTATTCACGGTTACTGTTCATCGTATTTACAGTTTTGCCACTGCACTTTGAATAATTCTATAGAGCTCAATTCTTATCGGATTAACCTGAAATTTGAACCATAGCTACTTTAGGTCATATAGAATCTACATTAAAATTTTCATAAATTTTGGATTGCACAAAATGACCAAAATGCCCCTCTTATGATAAAGGAGATTTCGTCTATTTTTCACTTGATTAATTTATAAAACACCCTCATGCTACTTTAATTGTTCCAATTTTAAACTTATGTAATAAATTAATCATGACAACCAAGAATATTAAAATAATTGATACGAATACCAAGAAATTAAATTTCGGGTCTCTACATCCTACCCCCCTTAAAAGGAATTTCGTCCTCGAAATTGTGTACCTTAGTTAAACAAGTAGGGATACTTCTCTCGAACTTCATCTTCTCTTTCCCAAGTGGCCTCTTCAACGGAGTGGTGTTGCCAGCGAAGGAGGACAAAACGAATGATCTTTCTGCGTAGCACATGCTCTTTTTGATCCAAAATCTGAACAGGTTGTTCTACCATTGTCAAATCTTCTCGAATTTCCAAAGGCTCAAAATCTATAATATGTGAAGGATCTGGAATGTACTTCCTCAACATAGAAACGTGGAAGACATTATGAACCGCCGCCATGTGAGGAGGCAGGTTAACCCTGTATGCCACTTCTCCTACTCTTCTGATAATTTCGAATGGTCCAACATACCTTGGACTTAACTTCCCTTTCTTACCAAACCTCATAATTCCTTTGGTAGGCGATATTTTAACGAAGACAAAATCTCCAACTTGAAATTCCAAATCCCTTCTTCAGGTGTCTGCATAACTCTTCTGTCTACTCTGTGCAGTCTTCAATCTTTCTCTGATCAAGTTAACCCGGTCTGCCGTCTGTTCAATTAGCTCAGGACCCAGAAGTTTTCTCTCTCCCACTTCATCCCAATAAAAAGGAGATCTACAACTTCTACCATACAAGGCTTCGAAAGGTGCCATCTGAATACTTGCTTGATAACTGTTGTTATAAGCAAATTCAACTAAGGGTAAATGCTCATCCAAACTACCTTGAAAATCAAGCATACAAGACCGGAGCATATCCCCAATAATCTGATTCACTCTTTCTGTCTGACCATCAGTTTGAGGATGAAATGCCGTGCTGAAATCCAGGCGAGATCCCATGGCTTGCTGGAAACTCCTCCAGAACCTTGATGTGAACCTTTGTGAAAATAGGTCCGACTTCGATGGTAGCTGAAACGAAGTTTCTTAGTATAGATAGTACAGGACTTCTTGACACATTTCGTAGAGTTTCGGTTAACTTAGGTTTATATCGTTTCGTGTTGGTTGAAATCATACGCATATAGGTATAAAACTACTGGACTTACGTCAAAGTCTATCGGAGTCCACCAACATAGCCTCAATAATTGACGCTATAAAATTAAAGCTAGTGTTAAAAGTAAAAGGTGAAATATCTCATAAAAAATTTGATTCATACAGTTAGGGGTGTCAATGTAAACAAATATTATCCATATATGATTCATTTGAAAATTCGTATGCTTGGATATTTATCCGAATAGGTATATGGCAGAGCGAATCCGAATAGTATTTTTACAATCTATTTATAATCAGATATGAATTCGAATATTGATGTTTGATTCGACAAATATCAGACCAATTATATAAGATATGACTGTACGTATACAAAATATATTATAAGTCGTAAGAATAAAATATCCTTACTAATGTGTTTTATAAATAATTTTAAGACACTAAATTGTTATTTTTAATATAAAGAAGGATAAAATAGTAAATTTTCGTTTTAATAAATTATTTATTTATATGTATATTTTTATATATTTTTATATATTTTTTGTATTTTTTCTTTGTTTTAAGTTTCCATTAAAATAATTAGATAATTCAGATATTATCCGAACTCGAATATTTTTAAAAGTCAAATACAAATACTTTATTTTATTGTCCATCAGATATTTAATCGAATTTGGATAGCATGATGTCATGCTGACGTCAGCACTCCTTTGAGTTCTTCCTGCTGAGTTTTCTTCCCTATGTATACAGACTCACGAGCGGCTCTGAGTGCTCATGCATTCAATCAATATTAGATTGGAGATTGGATGGTTATAGAATAAAAGTGAAAAAAAAATGCTTTCTTTTCGGTAACCCCTAATCAAGAATGTAATAGACTATCTCCCAAGTTGGTTTAGTTTATAAGGTTATTAGTGCTACAAGTTATGGTTTGTGAGAGAGGAAGAAGAAGAAGGAGATTAGGTTTAAGGGAAGATAGTGAGAGAGATTAATGATCTCTCTCACACTTTATTATTTATATTCCACTAATGGTCTACTATTAGTATATAGGAGCTGTTAATAGTAGACCCACAATACAGAATATAAGAGATAACATAAAGACAAGGCCCATAGGAATAAAGCCCATAAAGGCTTATTCAACAGATCAGATGTTCCTGAATCAATGATCAAGGAGCATGGTTAAAAAACTCGGCGAAACCATTACGTAATGCTTGTTACGTAACGGTTTCGGTGGCCTCCAATACTCGATACTGTACCTTTATTGTTTATTCTGAAACAAATGCATAATGTCTGAAACCGTTACGTAACGGGCGTTACGCTCGTTACATAATGGTATCGGGCATAGGACTTGTCCGCGATTTGGGTTTAAAAAATAAAAACCCAGAACAGTTAACCCGTGAAGAACAGGCTGAATCTCTCTACCACCAGCCTTACATTCAACCAAATAAAAATGATGATGATGAGCCAGCCCGTAATCTATGTGGCTTTAGCACTTACCAGGTGTGTATGTATTTGACTATCTGCCTATATGGAGTCTGGACTGGATTCTGTGTATGTTTCAACTTTCAACCCTCGACCCATCTAATTTTATTATTTCTACATTTTGAGCTTCATATTGTCTTTAGAAGTATTTTGTTACTCATTTATTGCATATTTTTATATTTTTTTTCTATTTATTGGGATTTATTGAATTTTTTTAAGCAAAAAAAGAAAAAAAAATAACGGCTGAAACCGTTACGTAACTTTTTCGGCCGTGTCCGTTACGGTGTCCGAAACCCTGTCAAAGAGAGACTATGATTGGAAACAGATGCACTGAGAGTTGAGCCTGAGGTACCTTAGTAAAGAATTGAGGCGGCACTGGTGATACTTGGTGTCTCCAACTGGGACATAAAGCGGTGGAAGACAGATCTCATCTCGAGACAAGTGAGGGCTATCAGATGGAGGTACAATAGTAGATATTGGGGCTGCGGATGTAACAAAGTTTGCACTCGAACCCCCTCGAGGTCTTCTATCCCTGTCTCTTAGTCCATCACCAGGTCCCTGTGGGAGTGGATGACCATGTAGATCCCAATAGGTATATTTTGTATGACGTGTGCGCCCATAGTGGTCACATTTAAGTTTGTCTCGATCATCAATAGAAGGTCCAGAAGATCCAAAACGACCACCTCTACCAAGACCACCACTCCTGCTTCCCCGTTGGAATGAGTAGGCTAGTGCAGTTCTATCAATAATGGGAGGGAGCATAGTACTCCGACGATGCTCCTCACGGTGCAAGTATGCATAGACCTCATTAGGGGGTGGGACCAGGTCTTTGCCAAGTAGCACAAACACTCGATTCTGTTCATAGTCCATATTCAGCCCTGTAAGTTGCTCAAACACCCGATTCTGTTCAATTAATTTTGTATAAGCAGCCGCATCCTAAGGGTACTTAGTCTGGAAGGTCTGACAGTAATCTAGCTCTTCTCAGAGACAACGAAGATGAGAGTAGTAGGTGGGAATAAACATATCCTCATGCTAGAGTTGTGAGATACTTTGACACAACTTATAAACACGGGCTGTACCCCCTATCTTAGAATAGGTCTATGTCATGCCATCCCATATAGCTTTTGCGGAAGCAAGTAATAGGTAAGCACTATTGATGTCTGGCTGCATAGAGTGGAGAAGCCATGACATTACAACTGCATTCTTAGCCTCCCACTTAACATAGGTTGGATCTGTAGACTTAGGAGTGGAGATAGTACCTTTTAAATATCCCATCTTCCCCTTGCCTTTAACAAACAACATCGCAGATTGAGACCAAGTAAGAAAATTTGTCCCATCTAACTTTACTGTAATAATCTGGAGGTTTGGTGCATCACTAGTACTAACCTCAATACCCCCTCCACCCTGTACAGGGACACTAAAGGATTGGCTAATCTCAGATTCATTTATCAGGAATGTCACAAGGCTGTTTTCTACATATCAACCCGAAGAGAGTACTAATCTTCAAAAAACAACAACAAGCTAGGGTTCCACAACCCAAAAAAACACCCAAAAGTACCTCCACAATAGGTAGAATGGTCAAAAACATCAAAAACAGCAACCCGACAACAACCTAATAGTGTTCGGGATAATAGAAATCCATGGAATAACTCCCACAAGTCATATACTAATTTTCAAGTAACAAAAAAGCCAACTGTGAAAAACGATAATTATGTGGGTGAAAAACTTTCATCGGGCATTCAATACTTCTCCGATTTTCACGAAACTTGTTTCAATCCGCCAATATTTATCATATGGATCAATCACAATAGGTTTGAGTCCCTAAAAAATTCCTAAATCAATCGCACAATCCGAGAAACGAGATCTGGAATTTTTTTTAAAACTTTTGACGAAAACTATGAAAAAAGTACATCTCCGAATCTTAGAAAATTCTCAAAAAACTACCACAATTCTCAGAAAATCACGATCTACTAACCTGTATAAAAAAACCACGATTGGGGTTGACATCATGTGGTTGTACGATTGACGTCGACACTCCTCTAAGTTCTTCCTGCTGAGTTTTCTTCCCTAGGTCTTCCCTTTGGCTCTAATACCAAGTTGGTGTAGTTTATAAGGTTATTAGTGTTAGAAGTTAGGGTTTGAGAGAGAGGAAGAAGAAAAAGGAGATTAAGTTTAAGGGAAGATAGTGAGAGAAATTAATGATCTCTCTCACATACTTTATTGTTTATATTCTACTAATGGTCTACTTTTAGTATATAAAAACTACTAATAGTAGACCCATAATACAGTATATAAGAGATAACATAAAGACATGACCCATAAGAATAAAGCCCATAAAGCTTTATTCAACAGGCGATTCCCCTGGGTTAGTGTCTGTCGAAGTGTGCTTTTTTTTTCTCCTTAGGAGTCATGGCATAAAGTTTATTCTCTCCAAGCATCTCTTTTTGTTGGTGAGGTTACATAGGATGAAGTTCCTCCAAGCCTTATCATTCATTTTAGGTCACCACATAGGGTTATGTCCTTCTAAGCACCTTTCATCTCATTCTAAGAGTAGTGGAAAAGTTATTCTTTTATACGTCTCTTGCGTTGCCGACGTGGAAAATGATTAATTTCCTCCAAGTGTCATCGCTCATCTCAGGTCAACACATAGCATTGTCCCTCCAAGCGTCCATCTTTTCTTAAAAGTCATGCCATAGAGTTAAATATCTCTGAACATATCTTTCGTTTCCGATGTGACATAGTAATAATTTTCTCCAAGCGTCGTCGTTCAATTTTAGGTAAACGTATTGGGTTAGGCTCTCGAAGCACCTTTCATCTCATTCTAAGAGTCGTGACATTAAGTTCATTCTCCAAGTTTCTCTTTTGTTGGCATAGGATTAAGTTCCTCCAAGCGTTCTTCATCTTTTTGTTAGAGTTGTGGCATAAGGTTAAGTCCCTCCAAGCATCCCCTCGATGGCCTAGGTTTGGCTAAAGAAACCTAAATGCACTAAAGACTACCTCTTGAAATAGTTATGTCTTATAGTTTATGTACACAACTATATGATAGGTTATTCTTATACTAAGGTGTTCACATTCGAGCAATGAATTTTTCAGTAAGGTGTTGCACTACATTTTGATAATTTTAGATTGTTAAAAATTGAAAACTAGGTTTTCACCTCATCTTCCATAAGTTTAACTGAACTGCAACCAAACCTCGATCAAAGATTTTGAATGGGTGGTGGTGGTCCTTTTATCTGTATGATTACACTTAAAAGGGTTATATTTTACAATCATAAATTAGTTTTGCTGAAGTGGTAATTATTGGAATTGGGTATGGTAGAAAGTAGAAACTATAGTGTGACTGGCAGGAACAGAGAGTGAAAGAGGCACTGGAAGATGAAGCAATTTCTATATCTTTTTCCTGAAAGGCATAGAGAAATACAGGTAAGGATGGTGCATGAGAATATCCTAATTAATGAACTTGCTTGTTTCTTCTTTTCTTATTTTTATTTAGTTAATATTTTTTGGGAGGGGTGGCATGGGATAGGTTTGAAACCATAAACGATTGACACAGTCACACAGATAATGGGAGCAAATGATAGGTTTCAAAAGTGGATGGAGCTCCTCTTGATTTCATTGGGCTATAGAGAAAAGAGAACAATAGAAAAAATCACATAAGCCTAAGGTCAAGTTTTATAGATATATAGGAAAAAATATTTGACTAAAGGGGAAGATAATAGGGTCTAGGCTTTACTAATCAACAAGAAGGATGAATCAGGAGGTCTTGTCGAGCTTACTGAGGTAACTAGCTGTTAGTGCTCTAGTGACGTAAAATATTCTTTTTAACTTTTTGTTTTAAATTTGAGAGAATGGATATCGGAGAAGCATTTATGTAGAAAGAGAGTACTTCCAGCGTTCTCTATCTTGAACTGAAATAATGATCAACTGAAACTCTGTGTGTGTGTGTTTGTGTGTATATATATGAAGATGAGGAAAATATATTTAACGAGAGAGATAATAGTGTATAGGCTTTAAGAATCAACAAGAATGATGAAGCAGGAGGCCTTGTCGATCTTCCCGAGGTAACGACCAGCTGTTGCTCGTGACATAAACTATTCTCCTTAACTTGTATTACATTTGAGAGGATGGTTATCTGAGAAGAAGTATGCTGAAAGGGATTACTTCCAGCATGCTCTATCTTAAACTATAATTGTCATGCCCCAATTTATGGATTTTCGAATCTCGAGGCACAACATCATATCAGATCAAATATGATCAATTAACATCCATTCTTTTCTTTTCAAATACACAAACCATATGATCTTAGAGAGCATAACAAAAAGATGATTTCCATTATTAAAATATATACAATCGGCATCTAAAATTCTTAAATCTTATACACATCTCACACATGGTTGTCAAGGCGACAGACCCCATGGACGTTTGTGGCGGTAGCCTAAGGCGCTCGAGGTGTCGTTTGTTGAACCTATTTTTTTTTTTTGCAGAAATCCCCTCAATATGAGATCCATGTATGATGCATTTCATTGAATAAGGGATCCTGCAAGCAATTGCAAAATCTTTATTATCAAGATGCACTTTGATAGAACCATCCTTCGAGACAGTTCAAGGAATAATAAAAAAAGATTTCAAGTGTTGAGAATAAAAGGCATAACAAAAAAAAAAAAAACAAAGTCTATAAGGACTGACGAAAGGGGGGGAGAGAGGGATTGTGAGGGATAAAAAATAAAGAGAAACAACAATCTATAGTGACAATTGAAAAGGAGATATAGAGAGAGAGAAGAGAGGAGAAGAGGTTGAGTGTAGGACTGAATAAAAACAAAAAAATAGCTAGACAATCAATGTGACGACGAACAAAAGAGAGAGAAGATAAGGGGAGAGAAGGAGAGGCCGTACCTCTTACTCCCCTTTCTTCTTTTTCATTCTTCTTAATTATACAAAAGAAAGGTAATACAAATATATAATAAGGATAATATATAGTTATGGGGTCTACACTTATTTAAATTTTAAAAGACCCCCTTAAATATGGGTTTATGAGAGTTTTGGGGGTGCTAGAAGGGATTTGGAACATTTAAAGGCCTTTTTTTGTTATTAAGCCCCCTAAGCTCAGCTGTACACATGGTCGCCTAAGCGACGCATTTAACAACCATGTAAAAAACAGATGGGGGCCGTATGGTCCACCCACAAACAGAATGAGAGAGACCAACTGGTTCACTAATTGAGCGAGAAAGATGATAGATTAACATGAAGGAAACATATTTGACATTGCTCGTTTCTTCTTTCTTCTTCTATCTACAAGTTTTTTTTTTGTTAGATATACAAATCCTAACATATTATATGGTAAAAGACATTAGAACTATATAAAATAACATGTTTTTTTGTTTATCAAACTACCATCTTCAAACAAAATAAATGTTATATCCTTAAACAATAATAACATTAAGATTTTTAATAATGATTGTAGCCCAACAGAGCGCCTAGTTGCCAAGGCGACGACCTGAGGCGCCTGAGGTGACGCCTTTAACAACTAGAGCAATAGTCACCTCCTCGGGCCGAGGAGGGGACTATTCCTCCTCGCTCTCACAAACACTTGGAACTATGGTTAAAATATTAACCATCTCTTATGGTTAATTTTTTTAAAATAATTTTTCTAAAAACGAAAGGTAGATGTGTGAACCTTAGGGTTGACTGAATCCTAACCACAGTTAATGGGAGGAAAAAGGGGACACGTGGCTCCAAAAAGGGGGGACGAGACGGTAAGTCACCTCCTCGGCCCGAGGAGGTGACTATTTTCCTAACAACTATGATCTCACAACCAAAATACTGAGACCAAAGTACCTCCTTAAAACCAAGGCCTTGACTCTCAAACCCTTTACACCAAAAAAAACTCTCTTCTACTACTCCATTTGCAAAATGATAAATTAATAGAAAAGTGAGCTAGACATCTTAAAAAGTAAGTAGTCATATTCACTAGAGTCCAACTCTTTTAAAATTTATATCCTTTAAAAGCAAACCATATAACCTGAACAAAGTTAGAAATACAGATAATTCCTTAGAGTTGATTCTAAATAGTTGGAAATTCATAGTCTAAAGTTATGATAGTGATGAAAATATATGGGCGCACATATAAATGCCCAGGTTACCATATAGCTAATAGATGCATTGAATACTGAGTGCAACCTCAACCGATTTAGGGCATATAGCCGGATCGGATCAAACAATTACTTGTCCAAGTCCACATGTTTAGGGTCTTTCTCCCAAGAGCTTTCTATCACCCTTCTTAATGGTATTCTTTTCACATATTCAGACAAACTCATAAAAATCAAATACTATATATATATATATATATATCTGATCAATAAAATCAAATATCATATATACATATTAAAGCATTTTGATCACAAGTTCAAATAACACATCGAATAATCATGATTTGATCTTATCAATTTACATCAAATTTTATCAAATCACTAAATAGGTTTTCATATAAATAAAAATATTCACCTTTCCAAAACAATTTTTTTGATAACTATACATAGTTGAATATCAAACCCTAATAAATAAGACAACTGCTCACCAGAATCGAATTGAATATCAAACCTTAAAGAATAAAACAATCTGCTCACCAAAATTGAAGTCTCTACCTTCTCCTCTTTCTCCCTTTTCTTCTTTCCTTTCTTTACTTTGGCAAGCCATTGTGAGATTCAACTCACCTTTTCCAACAAAACATTTTGTGGGAAAAAAAAAAACTCTACATCACCTTCTCTATTTATAGATGGAGCCATGACTCCATACAATGACATGTGTCTTTACACATGTATTACTAGAAAACCATATATAATAGACATGTGTCTTGTGAGATGTCTTAAGAGACACATGTGTCATGTGAGGTGTCCTAAGAGATCTCTAGAGCATGTGTTCTGTGACCTGTCTAAAGAATGACACGTGTCTAATGAATTGTCGAGAGAATTCCATGTGCCCTACCTTATATAAATTTCATTAGTATTTTAATTTTAGTCCTTGAGAGATTTTTAAATTTTATTTAGTGCTTAAGAGTTTTTTAATTTAATTTTAGTCCTTCCCTTCTTAGGAACTTTTCTATTTGGTCCCTAAGCATGTAAATTGTCATTTGCATGGAAATGTGGGTCCTTACATTCTTTCCCCCTAAAAGAAAATTTCTTCCTTGAAATTTGGTATTAACTCACATGTCTAAACTTTTATTTCATACCCTAGGGATCTAAAACCTAGTGCTCTGATACCATTCTTTCACGCCCCAATTCATGGATTTCTGATTCTTGAGGCACAACGTCATAGCATATCAAATATGATCATCTAACATCCATTTTTTTTGGAGGTTTACACCCATTCTTTTCTTTTCAAATACACAAACCATATGATCTTATAGAGCATAACTAAAAGATCATTCATCATTAAAATATGTACAATCGGCATCTAAAGTTCTTAAATCTTATACACATCTCACAACCAAAATACTGATACCAGAGTACCTCCAAAACCCCAAGCCTCGACTCTCAAACCCTATACTCTAAAAAGCTATCTCTTCTACTACTCACTCTGCAAAATGATAGTTAAAAGAAAAGTGAGTTAGGCAGCTAAGCAAGTAAGTAGTTATATTCAATAGGGTCAAACTCTTTTAAAATTTATATCATTTAAAAGCAAACCACATAACCTGAACAAAGTGAGAAATACAGTCAAGGTCTTTAAAATTGATTCTAAATTATTAGAAATTCACAATCTACATTTAGGACACTGATGAAAATAGTTGGGCACATGTATAGATGCCCAGGTTACCCCATATTGCTAACAGATGCATCGAATACCGAGTGCAACCTTATCCTATTTGGGACTTATAGTTGGATCAGAATTGGTCTAGATCAAACAATTACATGACCAAGTCCACATGTTTAGGGTTTAGGGTCTTTTCACGCAAGGGCTTTCTATCACCCTTCTTAATGATATTCTTTTCACATATTTAGACAAACTCAAATAAATCAAATATATATATATATATATATATATATATATATATCAAATAACGAAAATCAAATATCATATATGCATATCAAATCATTTTGATCACAAGTTCAAATAACACATCGAATAATCCCGATCCGATCTTATCAACACATTGGATTTTATCAAATCACTAAATAGGTTTCCATATAAACAATAATATACACTTGTCTAAATTTTTTTTTTAAGATAACAATACATGATTGAATATCAAACCCTACTAAATAGGAAAACTACTCACCAAAATCTAATTGAATATCAAACCTTAAAGAATAAAACAATCTATTCACCAGAATTGAATTCTCTACCTTCTCCTCTTTCTCTCGTTTCTTCTTTACTTTTGCCAAGTCATTGTGAGATTGAACTCTACATCTCCTTTTCTATTTATAAATGGAGCCATGCCTCCATACAATGACCTGTGCCTTTACACATGTCTTACTAGAAAACTATATATAGACATCTATCTTGTGAGATGTCTTAAGAGAGACGTGTAATGTGAGGTGTCCTAAGAGATGTCTAGATAATGACATGTGTTCTGTGAGCTGTCTAAAGAATTACATGTGTCCCCTATGAATTTTCTAGAGAATGCCATGTGTCCTACCTTATATAACTTTCATTATTATTTTTATTTTACTCCTTAAGAGTTTTTAAATTTTATTTTAGTCCTTAAGGCTATTTTAATATTATTTTAGTCCTTCCCTTCGTAGGAACTTTTCTATTTGGTCCCTAAGCATGTAAATTGTCATTTGCATCGAAATGTGGGTCCTTACAAAAGTAATGCTCAACTGGAACTCTATAAGTGAGTCAGTTAGTGTGCGGCAACTTTGTTTAAAGTAAAATAAAGAGAGAAGGGCTAAAATTCCCTTAGTTGGAGTGTGATTATAATAGTTTAAATTTGAAGAACTCTTGTCCCTCTTATATATTCCCTTAAAATAAGGTTCTGTAAATTTGCCTTGAAACCCTTTCTTAGGACCACATACCGATTATGTATCCAAGAATCATATATTATGTTGCGTCTTGCATACTTTATCATAGTCTACTTGCGTGAGTTATTTGACTCATTATTCCTAAAAGTTTCCAGATCTTAGGAGACTAGTTACCTTTGACTTTTGAGTATCCAATTAATGCCACTAGTTCACATAAAAGGATATTTTGTGAGGATTTGGTGGTCATGCCATTTCCAATGGGATAATTTTTCTTTGTCTATAAGTATATGCGGCAAGTGAGTCACTAAGAAAATGGGAATCTATATCGTGTTGTTAGGAAAATGGGTGTAGAGATTTGGGGTAGAAAGGGAAAGCCTATGGAGAAAGGTAATACTCACTAAAAGTTTCCAGATCTTAGGGGTCCTCATGGCGTGGGATTATGGAAAGGCATTATGGCAATGGCGAAATTGTTGACACCTTTCATCAGATTTAGGGTGTGATACGGGTTAGAAGTCCATTTTTGGTAGGAGATATGGTGTGGTTCGGAGCATCAAGAACAAGTTTGAAAATATTTTCCTTACTCTTGATAAGGATATGGTTGTTTCAAAGTGCTACGAAGTCAAAAACAATGAGGTAGTATTGACACCAAAGTTGATCTAAAATTTGAATGATTGGGAGGTCGACGATCTCCTTCGCCTTCTAAAGAGGCTTGGTTCTTACGTTTCCCTTACTCAAAGTAGGGACATTAGGATTTGGTTTAGAGGTCACAATGGTCGGTTTTTAGTCAGATAACTTCTACAGTCGATCATCTTACCTCTCTCTTATCCATTTCCTCATAGGACCGTGTGGAATTGCAATAATCACTCAAAGGTGGCGTTCTTCCTTTGAACTGTGGCTCTAAATACAATTCTTATGTGATAATTTGAAAAAAAAGGTGGAGGATAGCTAATTATTGCTTTACGTGCCTTCACATGGAAGAATCATTGGATCATTTGTTATTGCAATGCCCTATTGCCGTTGGAATTTGGGGTTTCTTTCTCTCCAGATTACATATGGTTTGGATCTTCCCTTCCTCATTTAAGAACTTTTTATCTAGTTGGTCACTAGCAGGAGCAAATAGTACTTGGGAGGTGCTTTGGTCTATTTTACATGGGGCTGTTTTCTGATTGTTATGAAAAGGCATGCATTAGAATCAAAATTTAAGAATGATGCACCATTCGGCACATTGACTTGGATCTGGGTGTTTTGCTTGCATGAGAAGTGACGCATAAACCGATTGAGTGGCACAAGTTTTTCTCTGCTTTTGGGGTTTTGCTACAGTTGCTAGATTGCTTTCCTATCTTTCCTAGGCTTATTTTCCCATCTCTGCCTGGAGCTCTACTCAGAAACCACTTTGCTTTCTTCTTGTTTTGTATCATAATTCTATATATATATTTGCAATGCACCTACAGTCCTTTCCTTTGCTGGGGACTCCAAGGATCTGTGTACTGATCAAAAAATAATAAAAATTGAGTCACTATATTTTAAACTCTAATATAATCTATCAAGTCTATCTACTGCTATTTCATTAATCATAACAGAATATGGGTGATCAAATGATGGTTCTCTAAATAAATGCCAGGATTCACTGAGAATATTTTTTGCTGTATTACTAATTTGTTTTATCCAACATGATAAAACGTGGGTTCATTTTTTCTGCTCTGTACATCTTAATCTCTTCCAATGTCAATAATCGACATTATTGCAAATGTTAATATTTTGTGCCTTTCTTTCACTTCCAAAATTCTGTAAATCCTGAACTTTATTGTTTTCTATCACAGGCTTCCACTTTGTGTATCAACTATAGACTATAGTGACAAGCTAAAGGATCAAATAGCAACTCACTTCTGTATCAATTGATGATGTTTAATGTCAACTTGGAACTGCCAATTTTTCATGGAATACAGAAATATTTTAATCTGTAAAATACGCATGTTCAATTTACTAATTCCACAAAAACATTTTCCATATCAGGTGTTCAAGCTGCCTACTGGGGGATGCTTGATGAAGGAAGAGTATCCCAAACTACTGCTAATCTTTTGATGCAGTCAGTTGATGAAGCAATTGATTTGGTATCTCATGAGCCTTTATGTGACTGGAAAGGCCTAAAAGCTCATGTCCATTTCCCCAGTTATTATAAGTTCCTCCAGATGAGCATTTGTCCACCAAAGATGGTCACATATTTCATAGTGGAAAGGTTAGAATCCGCATGTTACATATGTGCTGCATTTCTCCGTGCCCACAAAATTGCGAGGAGGCAACTACATGAGTTTATTGGTACGGATTTTCCATTCATCGGTTATTGGTACTTTCTTAGTTTTGTAGGAACTTATAATAACTCTTGAGTTTGATTTCTTTTTCAGTTACCGAACTTGACGTTTGATTTCTTGTAACCTTATTTTTAACAATGTATTCCATTACATTGTCACAGAGTGGTACGGGAATGCCTGTACAAATTTTATAATTCAGGCTCATATACACAATTACAAAAGGTAAAAGAAAAATAAAACGAAAAGGATAAGAACAGCATATCCACATAGCCAGACAGTTTATGCTCTCAAGCTCTTTGTATGTGCAGTTTACTTCAAGATCACCTGTTGCCTGGCTCCCAAGAACATGGCAATGCCACGAGTTAGGAACCGTAAAACAGTAACACAGATTTTTTGAAAAAAGAACAAGAAACAAACCACAATAATATCAGAATATCTAATGTAAATATAAATGATGAATCGTATGATATGTAACATCTTCTTTCCTCTCCATCAGTGCCTCATGCCCTCATTCCAACTATTTGGGATTGGCTACACAAAATTGGTTCTGCCATTTTATTCTATCAAGGGCCATATTTTTAGTTTAAGTTTGTATTGTCAAATGTTTCTCACGATGTCCATCCATATCCTTTACAACCTTCACCTCGCTAATTTAGAGCCTTTGGACAAACTGACTTTTTCTCACTGGTTTTGTAATTGGTCTTTGTTGACATTGCCCAAACCATCTCAATAAACTCTACCCGATCTTATCACGTATTGGAGCTACTTCTATATTAAATTTGTTTTTTTGTTTATAGTTAATGATGTTATTTTATTCACAAAAAGAATGATATATAAAAGGCTGTTAAAATTTAGCAGCCGGCCATAAAATGTTCTGGAAAGAAGCAAAAGTTGGTTTGGATTGATAAGGTTTTTGGGTTTAGATTTAGGGTTTTATTGATTAGGGTTTTGAAGAAAGAGAAGAGAAGAGAAGAGAAAGAAAGAGAAGAAGAATATAAGGGAAAGATTAGAGAGATTATCTCTATCTAACACTTTATTATATATTGAAGAAGAATACATGAAGTACCCAAAATACCCCTATTACAATATATAAGTAGTATTCTAACACCCCCTCAAGTTGGTGCATAGATACAATCATGCCAACTTGTCAACAATACTACGAAATGAAGAACTACTAAGCCCCTTAGTTAAAACATGTCAATTGATCTTTAGATTTCACAAATAGAGTACAAATGTAACTTACCTTCAACTTCTATTTGATGAAATGATGATCAACTTCATTGTGTTTAGTCCTATCATGCTGCACTAGCAATGCTAATCACCGCCTTATTATCACAATACAACCTCATAGGATCACTAGTAGAAAATCCAATCTCAGATGAGTAATTGAAGCCAAAGAAGCTCGCATATTTTGGGTGCCATGGCTCAAAACTCTGTTTAGCACTAGACCTTGCAAGGACATACTGTTTTTTACTTTTCTCCCACTAGAGTGCAGTACCCGAAAGTAGAGCGCCGGTCTGGTACTGAGTCAACCCAATCTGTATCAATGTATGTCTCAACTCTTAGGTTGCCATGAGGAGCTTACATCAAACCTTTTTCATGAGAAGACTTACCAAAGAATTTATTCACTCCCTCTAGATGTCGGGTAGTCGGTGCCTACATGAATTGACTAACTACACCGGCTGCATATGCAATGTCTTTCCTGTTAGAGAGAGATAGATGAGTTGGCCAACAACTCATCTCCTTGCATCTAATAAACACTCCCCACTATCTTCACTAAATTTGTGGTTGGTATCGATGGGTGTATCACATAGCTTACAACCTTTCATACATGTCTCTTCTAGGAGATCAAGAACATACTTTTGCTATGAAACGAAAATGTCATTCTTAGACCTGACAAAAATAAAATTTTCTAGACAGTAATACCCTTACACATTAACATGAAATACATTAAACCCAAAGAGAGAAGAAAGACAATATACCCTTACATCCCTTACTCAACAGCATTCTCCAAACAATATTAATTTTTAGGTTAAGTGGAGTCGTGTTTTCCAGAGATGCATAAATTAGTCTCTATTAGGAAAGGCCCACTGAAAGCTAAATAGACTGAGCACCTAAGTCCAAAGCCAACGGGAAAACTGCAATCAACAACAAATAGTCTAATACTCCTCTTCATAAATAGAGCAAACCTGTTAAGCATTCTTGACCCTTCTGTTCATCAAGTGGTTACCTGCAAGAATTTTATCTTCTACTGTTGTAATTGGAAGAATGAGATCTTAGACAGAATTCAAGGCTTCCAAATAGAGCAATAGGAATTGGGGGGAAGGCCTATCTAACAAGGCCAAGAAGAAAGATTTGACAAAAATGGTACTCTCTGGACCATATTCTGCAATCATTCTGTCTCTCTAGTATGTACACCATTTATACGATTCATAAAAAGAAAGAATTGCTGTTGTGCAGACTCTTTGAGTCTGTAGGTGACAGGCGTATCCAGTGTCAATACATGTGGTCACACGACACGACACAGGCACACCACAGATATGTTCTTAGAAACTTTTTAAAACTACTATCCATACTTCTTTAAAATTATCTTAAGAAATTTATTGTTATTGAATTCGATCAAAATTTTTGTTTGAAGCATCAAGAATTGCATTCAAATTATTGGGGTAAATGAGATAAATTGGAAGAAATGTTGCAAAAAGTTGTAAATATAATATTACTCCCCTGTGAATTGGTTATTATCCAAAGGGAGGGAGGGAGTCAAAGCCAATACATTGTTTCAATATAATTGTTTTTGCGTAAAATATTTTTTATTGCACTAAACAATCTTTTGTTTCCTCACACATCCTCAACCCATCTTTCTAGGTGACAGTGAAATTGCTTCTGTTGTCATTAATGAAAGTGAAACCGAAGGAGAGGAAGCAAGAAAATTTTTGGAAGATGTTCGTGTTACCTTCCCTCAGGTTTGTAAGTTTGAATACCTATTTATGCATTGATAGCATTCCAATGATCAGATGTCCGGGACTCTGGATTCTTTTCGAATCTGTTAGACAAGTTTCATTTGGAGAGTCATATTTGACCTTAATATTTTAGTTTCTGCTCATTTCCTATTTCAAAGAAAGATTCTATGATAATTATATATTCTATTTTTGGGATTGGTAGAGTTTGAAGATTACAAATGTTTTTAGGTTTTGGGTGTGGTGAAAACAAGGCAAGTAACATATTCAATTTTGAAACATTTGAGTGATTATGTCCAAAATCTTGAGAAGGTTGGATTATTGGAAGAAAAAGAGATGTTTCATCTTCATGACACTGTACAGGTAGCTTTCGTTGAGAATTTTTCATTTATTGTTGCTATGGTTTTCAATTTTTCACAACATGCTTTCTGCTAATTTGTACTGAATGTTCTTTGATTCTTATGCCAGACTGACTTTAAAAAACTTCTACGAAATCCTCCTTTAATAAAGATGCCAAAGATAGGTGATTTGATAAGGATCCATCCCTTCTTGGGAGCGCTTCCTTCTATCGTCCGCGAGCCCCTTGAAGGTTCTACAAAAGAAATAATGAAGCTACGTGGTGTGACACTGTACCGAGAGGGATCCAAGCCAAATGGTATCTGGCTTATATTAAATGGAGTGGTCAAGGTAATTATATCTATACATGAATTACAATATATGTTATAAGTCTCAGATTTTTTCTGTGAACACATCTGGAAAATTAATTTTCGTTCTTGTGAAGTGGGCAAGTAGGAGTTTGAGAAACAAACACTCACTGCATCCAACATTTTCACATGGAAGTACTTTGGGCCTATATGAAGTGCTACTTGGAAAGCCTTACGTCTGTGACATGATCACCGATTCTGTGGTACGCTGTTTCTTTGTTGAAACTGAAAAGATCTTCTCAGTGCTCAAATCAGACCCTGCAGTAGAAGATTTCTTGTGGCAGGTATAGTTATGCACTTTTACTAGAACTTCCTGATCATATTCACCTGTTAAACTAACAATCACTATATTCTCTGGTATATCAACTTCCTGGAAGAGAATATATTGGCTGACTGATCTCAAATATGGAATAAATAATTATCCAATTTATCATATTACCCCTGAAATATTAAGTAATGCAGTATGCTGAGAATAGACAGTTCTTTCATTCTAGTGTACTGCATAATCTTTTAATGGTTCTAAATTACCATTTAATTGTTAAATTGCTAGTACAGTTGGTATAAACTCATAATGATTTGAAGTTCTTAGCCATCCTAAAAAATTGTTGTATTGTTGGATTACTATATCATATGATTTCGGTCTTGCTTTTGCAGGAAAGTGTTATAGTCATAGCCAAACTCTTGCTTCCTCGAATATTTGAGGAAATGGCTATGCAAGAATTGAGAGCTCTTCTTGCAGAAAGGTCACTAATGAACATATACTTAAGCGGCGAAACTATAGAAATACCACATCATTCCATTGGCTTTCTATTAGAAGGATTCATAAAAACCCAAGATGTCCAAGAAGAACTAATTAAATCTCCAACGGCATTGTTGCCTTCACATGGGGATCTAAGCTTCCTAAGTGTAGAAACATCAGGTAATTAAACATATTCAAGATGTCTGCAAATGGTATACCCTCATTACTTTTATTTTATTGACTTACTATTTTTCACGATCATGGTGCCTTGTGGTTCCTGGATACCTGTACTTTCTTAACATTTGCATAACAACTTGTTTTGATACTAAGATTACTGGATACTGCAGGATACTTCTAGAATACAATTTCTTGCTTGATTGTATCTTACTAGTCCCTTAACTCGTATGGATATTCTAATTTGTTTCATTAACAAAAATATGCTAAGGATATAGTGTGAAAATCATTACTATAATAGCTTTGCAAATTTTTAAAATGTTTATTATATTGAATGTACGTTTGAAATTAGATTATTTGGTTAATTATAATTATTTTCTTGAATAGAGAGTAAAATCCAATTTCTTATTTCCCATATCCATGTATCTTACTGCCTTAGATGGTACAATCGATTTTGCCATCTACATAGCATGGTTTTGGCTTCTTCTGAACACATATAGACATTATTATCTTTTACATCTTATATTTTGTTTAGCAATTTGAAGAGACACCTTAACACTATGATAAATTATTTGTGTTAAACAATTACCAAATCTTATTATTACAATTATTATTATTTGGATCCCAGCTTGCCTAGAAAAAAAATGTATATACTATATACTGGGATTTTGAAATTGTATAACTAGCGAAATACAAGGTGATTAAGAAAGAGATGCGGGAAGTTTGTAGACCTCTCAAAAACAGGGGCGCTGCCCCCCCTGCCACCCCCCCGGGCAATCGTAGGGGACTCTGCCTAATATTATACATGGACAATGACACGAATTTGGGTATTTTACCCAGATTTTGAAGTGTTTAATACTCCACTATGTTAACATGTCTTTGGTTATGTGATGAATGCTTGTAATAGACTTTTTATTTTATGTTTTTGTGGAATGTGGGTGTGGAGTTTTGATCTTTTGAATGTTATATATATACGTGATATATATATAATTATATATATATTTATATTAAATTTATCGCCTAGGCCACGCCTAGGCGTCGCCTAGGCAACGCCTCGCCTAGCCGGGGCTAATCGCCTAGGCATCGCTTAGACGCCTTGACTACACTGTGTTTGATAGCTCGGACTTATGAGTCATGACTCATAAGTTTAGAGTTTCTGAATGTTATTGTGTAATATATCTCTTTTTGTTAAAGTTATTATATAAAGCAATCATTTATTAGCACATTTGGCTTCATAGTTTAAGACAATGCATGCTACTTTACATGATTATTATATTTGATACAATACATGCTTCAATTTTATTTTGTAATGAGTTATGGATGTTTATTTATGCTTTCCAACGTTTTTTTTAATATTTCCTTAATTTTTACAATGTTTCCTTTGATTTTCTTAAACTTTCTTGAATGTTTCCACTTTCCTTATGACCAAAATCTACTCCGACACTGAAATTTAAAACCTTGCTCATAAACATATAGAACTTTGATGCAGCTTGAAGTCATCATCTGTGTTTTGAGGAGGAGGTTCACAAAGTTGCTAGTCTAGATAATGGCAGTATTGACCCCAAGACATGCAACTACTCTTGTAGAAATTGGTATACTCTCGAAATTATTGCTCTTACTACCAACAGGCACCCTTAATTGTGGGTAGTCTTGATGATGAGCTACATCTGTAATCATGTAAATAGATCGATGACTTGCTTATAACCAAGACAATCGATAGATGATAGGTCCAAAGCCCTAAGACCTATAGCCATAATCTGAGGGCCCATTCATTATCTTGCTGAATGAGTAAGACCATTTGCATATTTAGTGCATGATTTATAACAAATTCTACTATTTTACCAGAATTGGAAACACACACAATCACAGATTGCACCTTTTAAGTAAAAAAAAAAATGTTTAAATTTCTAAAGCCCTAGTTGAGTAAGCATTAAGCCTAGAGGTTAATGCTCACCAACTAGTGGTTAAAATCTTAACTAGGTTAGAATAATTAACCAGAACAACCCACTTTACGCTTAGTATTCCCTCATTGGGTGATGTCCCCAATGAAATAAAATTAAAATTATTTATTTTCATTAAAAGAATTAAATAAATTTAATTTTTGAAACAGAACTACCCACCTAACTTGTAGATTGGATCAAGACTATTAACACTAATTAACTAATGTTAAATCGTACAAATAAACTTATATAATTCCTAAGTTATGTAATACTCATAATCATTTTGCCTTCTTTAAATGTTTGGATTTGGAACCTCCTTTTATTATCATAAGCCTTGTATTTGGCATTTGACTCTTCTATCTTCAACCGAATCTTCTCATGCAGCTTCTTTATTGTGCCAGCCACGTGCTCACCCTTCATATTACTTTTCCCAACTTGTGGCAAGGGAACTAGATCATAATAATGCTTTGGTTGTTTATCATACAGTATTTCAAGATGCCTTCTTCTTGCAGTTCTGTTCTTTTAGTTGTAGACTGCTTGTTCAATGACTGGTTCCCATTGTTTTGGATTTTCTCCAACCAAATATCTTAGCAGATTTACTAAACTCTGATTAATGACTTTCGGTTTGTGGATTGTGTGAGTTGATGTACTTAGACCTGTACTAAACCTCTTCCAAAAGTCCTCCAAAAATGTGATAGGAACTTAAGAAACCTGATCAAATGTAATGGCATTTGAAACCCATGAAGAAGAATTAGCAATACTCAATAGGTGAAGCATTCATTGTCTTCTTGCAACTAATGAAAATTGAATCCATACCTCTTTGTCTGCGGTAGTCCCAAAGACATACTAATGTATTCCCAATGTGTTGTTGGAATGGGCAGCATGGTTATATATTTTTTAACTTGTCCTTAGATTCTTGACAAGATTGACATCTTTCAATAAACTTGAACACATCCTGCCTCATTTTTTAACAAAATTATTTTAACTCTATCAAGTCATGTCTCACCCAAAAAGTCCTCCCAATTTGCCACCATGCTAATAATCTGGTACATATAACTGATTGCCCTTGAAGAGGAATCCGTCATGTAGCACATACATTCCTTGTTGTCCTCTAGTACAGTCCTTCCAAATCGAACTAAAGAAAGGGTCAATAGGATATATGCCTTTGAAGGAAGCAAACCCAACAAAAGTTGTAGACATGCTATTTCGCAACATGGTCTTCTACGAAGTGCGTCCGCAACATGGTCTTCTACTAGGGTGGCAATGTATGGTAGAAGGTATAGCAAATACAATCTTTGTTCCTCATGGCTCATACCAATCGTCCTCCTTGTTTCCACGTCTTGAAACACACAGTGAGAAGGAAAAAATGTGACTACAATTCAACGTCTTAGTGATATGGTTGACAGAAAGGAGTTTCAAAGTGAAGTTGGGAACATGGACATAGGATAGGGATATAGAGGGAGTGACAGAGACAGTCCCTTTGCTCGCAATGGAGGAGAGGGAGCCATCAATAATTTTTACTTTGTCCCTACCAGAAGCTATAAAGTAAGAACGGAAAAGAGAAGACATATCAGTCATGTGATCAGATGCTCCTGAATCGATAATCCAGGAGCGACTAAGATCTAAAACAAATGCACTGAGGGCTGAGGCTGAAATACCTGAATACGGAACCGAAGAAGCAGAAGCTGTAGTGGGGAGTTCCAGCTTGAAATAAAACGACTGAAGACCTCTATCTCGCCACGAGATAGACCAGGGTTGTCTAAAAGATGCAGTGGTGCCGGAGTAGTAGTGGGAGGAGAATCCAGAGGCGTAGAAATAACTGAGTGGGCACTTGAACCCCCTCCAATGCCATAGCGCATGTACCTATCACTACATTCACCAATAGGTCTATGTGGAGGACGACCTTGTAAATCCCAACAAGTATCTCTCGTATGACGAGTGTGGCCACAATGGTCACATTTAAGGCAATCATTGTCATCACTAGATGCACTAGACCATCCAAACCGACCTTCGCCTCGACCACGACCCCTATTCTGATCGCCCCTAAGCGATGATGAGATGAAGACAAATCTATCAAGGGGAGGGGGTTGGAGCATAGCACTCCGGCGTTGCTCTTTTTGATGCAGATATGAATAGACTTTCCGCAGGGTAGGTGAGGGCTTCTTACCAAGGATTTGAACCTGCAGTTGTTCATAATCTGCATTCAATCCAGTAAGGAGTTAAAACACATGAGTCTGATCAACCAGTTTTCGGTAGCAATGGCATTTTCTAGACACTTAGCCTTAAAGGCCAGATTATGATCAAATTTTTCCTAGAAACGACGAAGAGTGGAGTAATACACTGGAATAGACGTATCCCAATGCTTTAATTGCAAGATGCTTTGTCGTAACTCAAAGATAGGAGCTACATTTCCCACTTCATAATAGGTATGTGTAATTACTTCCCACATCTCCTAGGAAGTGGAGAGAAACAAATAGCTACTACTAATATCTGGTTGCATCGAGTGAAGGAGTCATGACAACAATGACATTCTCAGCCTCCCACTTGGCATAGGCTGCATCTAAGGGTCGGGAGTTGGAATGGCACTAGTTAGATAACCCATCTTTCACTTGCCCTTAACAAACAACATAGAGGATTAAGACCATGTCATGAAATTATTCTCATCCAACTTCAAAGTAGTAATTAGGAGGTTTGAGCATCACTTGCACTGACCCTAATATTCCCTCTTCCTTGCACAAGGACACTAGAGGATTGACGAACCTCGCATTCATACATCATAATGCTCACAAGGTCAATTTACACAAATCAGGCCTTTAAAAAAAGTACCACTTATTTTTTGATACATCAACTGTCGAATTGGGATTCCACAACCCAAGTTTCGCTCAACGAAAACACCAAAAACACTAACCAACATGCATACCAACAACCTAATAGTGTATAGGAATCACCACATCCAAGTGCAAGTCCCCCACAGCCATATAGCAGAATTTCGTAGAAGAATTTGAATAGAAATAGTAAAAAACGACAGATATGGGGAAGAAAAATCTTCGCCAAGTGCTCAATACTCCTCCGATTTACACAAAACTTCTTCCAAATGATAAATATTTTTGTGATGGATCAACCAATACCAGATTGATGCACCAAAAAATTCCTAACCAGTCACACCAATCATTTTGCCGAAACTAAAGTTTTTTTGGGATTTCTCAAAAATCCAAAAACAAAAAACACATTTAGAAGTCTAAAAAAATTACAAAAAAATCACCACAATTCCTGAAAAATCATAATCTGCTAACCACCAAACAATCTGCAGCTTTGATGACATCAGCATGTTCATGTGGCTGACGTTAGCACCTTCGAGTGGCTGTCCTCTTGCGTTGTGTTCCTCTAATTCTTATTATTGCTCTAATACCAAGTTGGTTTAGATTGGTAAGGACGTAAAGTTATGGGGATGAGATTTAGGGTTTGAGAGAGTAAGTTTAAGAGAAGAAGATAGAAGAGAAAGAAAAGGATGATTAGCGAAAAATTAGAGAGATTAGGGATTTTCTCCTACACACTTTATTATTTATACTTACTAAACGGTATATTATTAGTATATGATTATATTAGAGATACTAATAGTATAATATTAGTACATAAGTGATACTAATAGTATACCACTATTAAAATGTATAAGACATATAACGAACATAAAATAAGAGAAGTATTCTACATTGACCCCTAAACGGGACATGATGGAAGTGAGCTTCCCTCCTTATACATAGCTTCCTTGCAACTGTGATTCAAACAATAACCTCTCGTTGGGATGATTGGTCCTTGCCCATAAGTATGCTCCCACAATAACTAATGCAATCTTATGCATCTCCTTTGATATATACCACCTAAATTATGTTCCATTTGATGGCTCAAACAACTTAGTTAGCTATGGATCTTAATTCTAAAGAAACCAAACTGTTGACTGCATAACTTCTTCCCTTCTTATGAATATTATTTTTTGTATTTCCTTGAGTTCCACAAAGATCTGAAAACCATTATACAAAAGGATAGTTGTGGCTATAAATGTTACAGGCCATCAACTTTCTCTTCCCCTTTTAGTATACAATAGAAATCTCAACTTTTCCTTATCTTTTTAGAATAAAGAAAAAAATAAAACGAAAGAAAAGTCAGCTAATACCATTTTATTATGTACCTATTTATCTTCTCAAATAAAAAAGAGAAAGTTTGATCTCATCAAAGGAAGATCTACACCTTTTGGTCTCATTCACCACACTACCCAATTCTCTCTTAACAAAGAAACTCATCATTCATTTATTGAGATCCTAAAAACAAGCTATTGCAAGCCTTATTTAGCAATAATAACCACTTACAAACCACCCACTACTAAAAAACTACCCATTAGACTCCCCTACTTCTAAATAACTACCCACTCGGTAACCCACTAAATTGGTGCATAACATTCCACCCCACTTAGTTTAACCTTGTCCTCAAGGTTAAGATAAGATACTTCTTCTTGTTTTTCTTCTTCCTCTTCCTTTTGGGGTGCACCGTAAACCAACAGGATGGCCACAAAAACCTGGCTCTGATACTGTCTGTGAAGTACCTATTTCTATTCTCAAATAAAAAAGAGAAATTAAATGAAAATGAGAAAGAGTTTGATCCTATCAAAGGGAAATCTATACTTTTTGGTCTCATACGAGAGAGACCAACACCTCCCAATTCTCTCTTAAGAAAGAAACTCATCATTCATTCATTGATATCCTAAAAACAAGCTAATACAAGCTTTATATGGAAATAATAACTTTTAATAAACTACCCACTAAACTCCCCTACTTTTAAATAACTACCCAATTAATTGGTACGTAACACATTCAGTTTCTCTCATGCATAATTACACTTCTACTGGAATACCATCCTGTCCCGGAGGCTCATGTTCCTATCCTTGTTAGAGATTCTTTTGCTTTTGCTACTCTAGTTCTCTATGAAAGTATATATGCCCTCTTCCCACCCCCACCCACCCAAGTTAGCATGTCCTTGTAGTTCTTAGCTCCTCATTAGTGTATTAATAGCTTCTGAAAATAGCCCCTCAACATTTTCTTATTCTCTTCGTCCTTCACAAAGACTTGGATCATCAATTTTAATGCATATAACATGTTCAAGGTCTCTCTCTCCATCTCAAGTTTGTTGAGCATTTTTCACACCCTCTCTTGTACCCAATTTACTTTTTAAGCCATTATAGTCCCAATGTTTGGCTTTACTTGTTACTTTCTTAGTTTTCTTATATGCATTTGTACACTATTCAATGTTTTCCTTGTTCCTAGTCTCTTTGAGGTCTTGTAACAAGGCCTCTTTTCTGCAATGGCCTTCTAAACCTTGGTGTTCCGCTACCAAGTTTCTTCATGTGAATGATTTTCTCCTTATATTTCCTAATTGCCTTCGCCTTCTCCCTTTTATTGAAGTTAGCCCTATTATAGACGATGCCAGTTCCTTTGAATCCCTCGTTGATCCTACCCAACCGGCCTCGTATGCACATTTCATGTTTACACAATGGCTGCCATGACGTTCTGCACAATTCTTCCCTTTCTAGTAATGATTTCTTGGCTACGTGGATTGTTTTTTATTCTAATAAATCCCACCACCATTTAGCCAATACATGTGTTATACTCACCCACTTTAACTTCTACAAGAATGGTATAATTGAGATTATCATTCCCAAACCACATTTAGCATTTGCAAAAGAAAGATATTGAGATTGTGCGACATGTAGGTTTTGTTAGATATAATCTTGCTAAAAATATGTATATTGTAATCTACTAATCTCATGATAAAAATATTTCATCTTCACATGAATTTTCACGACAATGTGAATTGTTTCAGTGATATACATATAGGTGCGCAATTATTACAGCATTCTCATTTGCTTATATCAAATTACAAATACTCCTGTAGACGTGCCCATCAAAGGGTAGGTGTAGCCGTGTAGGTAGCTTTATCTACTCCTGTGGCTGTGAGTGTGGCTGTTATCTCTGTTTGAAATATGGTAAAATTTCTTCAAAGTCTTACCGAGAAACATTCTCAAGATAAACTCTTTTTTGGAGATTTACCCAAGAAATGAAGAGAAAATAGTATGATAAACTTTACAAGGAAAAAAATCAAGACTCGGGATTGTAAAACAGGGACTGAGATTTATTATGGGACTCCAAAATAGGATAGTCAGATACTCAGATCTCCATTTTTTTCTCTGATCTCATGTGGGACTACAAGAAAGAGTGTAAAAAAAGCTATAAAGAGCAGTGACAGACAAGCACAACATACCTCATTACAAGTTACATAATGACAATGAGAAAGGACCCAATTCCTCATAATTGTATAGCTATTTACACAGGAAAATGGGGATAAGCCAAATTTGAAAATTTCCAAAAGAAAATACCCGAAAGATGTGAAATGGGGAGATTCTTGTAAGAAGTGGAAATGGGTTTATTGAGTCAAATTATCGCTGTCAATGCGATAATGAGAATTGCGCCCTTAGATATAGAATCAAGAACAGTGAAAAGATTTCATAGGCACCTTGTTAGTTCAGATCTTGGCAAAAAAAATTCGGATCCAACCAAGACAAATCAACGGATCCAAAAGAGATTACTATTTTTCCTATTGAATTTGGGGTAATTTTTATAAATTTTACACGGATTAAATGTGTCGATCTGAAATGGGAAACGGTAGATCCTACCTGAGAGTTACAAAGAGAAAGATAATGAGAAAGTGCTCTCACCATAGATTACACAGAGAGAGAGAGAGAGTTCACAGAATATCCAACGGCGTCATTACCTTGGAACCCTAAACTGAGCAAGGAGATAGTATAGTTACAGACTCACCAATATATGCTACATTGTCATGGCACTCACCAATATATGCTACATTGTCATGGCACTGGATAAATCAAGCGAGTAGAGAGAGACAGAGATACATATTGAAGGTGATACGTGCATGGGGTGACTAGATTGGGTTGCTAGTTAGATTTTCTTAAGAATAGTTTATTATTTTCCCTTTCAAGTTGGTTTGTCATTTGAGTCTAGAAGACAATATTTGTTATGATATAGCGAAGTAGTTGGACTTATCAAGTAAAGGGTGAGTCTCTTAGCATGTTTCTAGGGAATTTAGTTTGGGTATAAGGTGGCATTTGATAAGACTTATCGAATTTAATAAAAGCTTTTAAATTAAGGTAAAAAAAAATAAGAGCTATTTATTTTAGATCATTTCATGAAAATAAGCTTGTTTGATAATGTTCAACAGCTTAAGTAAAAAGTACTTATTTTATAATAACATGTTTGATAAAACATTTAATAAGAGCTTTAGGGTATTTGATCTCATTTTTAAAAATGAGAGATTTAAGCTTTATTATTGTGGTGAGAAGTAGCATGGACCCAATTTGTTGCCTCATTTATATCCCCCTTGGTGGGATTGGCCTAACTTACACCTGCCGCAAAGATCAGTTGAAATGCATAAGCCTAGTAAAGGAAGCCTTTAATTTTGTCTGCAGCATAGACACGATCCAATGCATCCCACCATGGAGGTATCTTCAGACAACACAACAGGATCCATATATATGGTGATGGTCACATGATCATACCATCCAATTTAATGCACTTTCCAACAAAATTCGTGACTATCTTGTGCTTAGTTCTGAGTTGATTGCTTTATTCTAGCATTATTTGGGATAAACCTCCTTTTTTCAAATTCAAAGGATGTCACGCCCCAAAATACCCCCTAGGAGAATGTGAGATCTTTAGCACGTGACTTACTTATCATACTCTAGAAGCATTTAAGGCAATCTAAATTCTGAATCTGAAAAGTTCTTCAATTAATAACATAAATAAATTCATGATCAATAACTGCAACTAAAAATAATAAAATCCTGATCATCCATCGTGATCCTAAACCATCAAACTAAACTAAATATAAATCCAGAATAACTCCAATTACAATTTCTTATTAAATCAACTACTAATAATAAACAAACTCAATAAGAAGGCCATCTATCAAGATCTTGTTCCTCTTCGGGATGATGACCTTCAGGTTCTTCTATGTATTCCTCTTCTTCCCACGGTCTGGGTGCACAAATATCAAAACTAGAACCTGCCGACAACAAAGTTATCGGCTAAGTAACAATTACTCCGCGTATATAACAAATAATATTAAACAATATCTTAAATATTAGCTTACATGCGTTTAACAGTTCAACTTCAGTTCACATACATAAATCAGAGTGCGGAAAAGCGAATAGGTACCTTATGTCATTTACTATCTTCCTTTTATTACTTTCTTACTATTCTTACTCCTTACTTTTCTTACATTTTATACTTTCATACTTTATCGTTTTATGAAAAACACAGACATGCATCGAGTAATAAATTAAAATACCACTTTACCTTATATAGAAAGGGGTTACTATACTTTACTTTACCGAGATACCACCCTTCGTACATTATCCGGTACGGACAGCTTAATACAGTATCCGGTACGACGGCTTACTTACTTTGGCATACTTATCGCATTTTTTATGGTATTCGGTGGCGGAAAACATAAACATGCATTATCGCTTTTGTGTGTCTTGCTTTCTTACTTTGCTTTTGATTTTACTTGTAATCTTATTAGTGTCTTTAATTTCTTCTTCAGACATGTGCATATTTTTCATTAGTGAGTGAACAATGATACACATTTGGTTAAATTATACCTGAGACTAACAGTCAAGGGCCATAAGACATCTCACCATAGCGTCTGATTCCACTATGTTAACCAGGCCTAGTCAAGCTTGACAGTTATCAAATGTTCTTTTACCCAAATATACATTACGTATAAAAACTTAAAATAAACACACAACTTTCATATTTCCAATAATTTAACAATCTATAATCACAGTTTATCTTCAATAAGCATAAGTCATAATCTAATTTAAATATTAAAACCCCCTTTTTAATCGAAATCAATATCATAATTATACCACATATTTTATCAATAATAATTATCATGGATTATAATCACAAAATCATACTAACATATAATCATAATCACACAAATAATTCATCTTAATCATTCAAATTCCTTTATACCTTCCATTCAACTCCATACATTTATCCCATCCTCATATATCCACATACACTCAATATAAATTCTCAATCCCCTTGTTGAAGCATAAACGAAGTATAATATGGTTATTCACATCTTAATTTAACGATTCATGAAATAACAAATCAAGAACGATAGAAATTCATAAATCCTACTTATCTATACGTTCTTACTTAGATCTTTCTCTTCTAATTTTTCTTCTAGATTAACGTTCAAGATATGGAAAACTAGGTTCATTATTTACCTCACTTGATCGCTTCCCTACGATTTATCGCTTACGAATAAGGCTCGATCTTGACCTTCAAGTCTCTTTCCTTCTTCTTTGGTTGAATCTTTGAAATCTCTGGTTTCTCTCCTGGAATCTCTTAGAAAACTCTATTTTCTCTCTCATTTAGGTTTAGGAGGTTTTTGGAAACCTAATTCACGAGTTAAGGAGGTATTTATGGAGTTGGGAATCCTAGGGAAGGTCAAAAAATCGAAAATTCACGTTTCTCGACAAAAATCACGTTTTGGGCAATTGATCACTTTTTTTTTTTAAAACCAGGAACTATCTTCGGTATTTTACCCGTAACTTTTGACTCGGTTAGGTCTTTGGATGTCAAAATGTCCCATCAAGTTGAATAAATGAGAGGACCTCAAAACAATTGGGTTAGAACTGAAAACCTAAGGTTTGAACCTTACACTCCTAGAAGTTAGAAAATAAATATGTCAACCTTGTTATAGGTAACGGGATGATCCTGTAGACCCGGAACTTTTAATTTAATAATAATAATAATAAGTTGATGACCATTATTATTATATAAGGAGTTACTATATCTAGGCATTCCACATTAATTCTCATAGAAAACACATGTATTTTAAAATTAGACCCATATCCTAGGAAATTCATATAAATGGCACGAATGCCGAGAAATTAAATTTGGATCTCTCCAAAGGATCTGTTTCCATCCTCTCTCATAGTGGAAGGCAAAAGGCAAAAAATTAGGCTGGTGAATAAGAGCCTACCCAAAACAAGGACAAAAGAATAATAATCTATATCGATCTCCATAAGGGAGGATTAAAATCCACTAATCTATAGATCTAATGCTAGAAACAAACATGAAGTATATTCAAATGATCAAAGAAACAATAAATGGTAACCATGGCCGCATTCCCTTCCACCATAAAGCCATATCCCAAGCCACCATAAACAAACTAAGGATGCCCTATCGAACAAAAGGAAAACTTCGTTCAACTAGCTGGCAACGGCCATGATCGGCATTGAATCATTGTTTCAGGAAGATAATCATGAATAGTCCTTGGCTTGAACAATGATTAGCCTTGGTGCACTGATAGGCGCTACCACCATCAAAATAACACCGATTATGATGCAGATCTGAAAATTCATAAACCCAAATCAGATTACAATGGATAAACCAAAAGAAAATGCAAATAACCATATCAATTTGATATGGGTAGGAAATGAGGCTTCCATTGATTCAACCCACCATACCTCAGCCTGCTTTGTCATCTCTCTTTATTTAATAAAACTCACTATAAAACAATCTAAATTACATTCAAACACCCAAAACAGACACAGAGCCTCAACCAGATATCAATTTCTCGCTCAATCAAGAGATTAACATTATAAACCAATACCTTTAGGTATCAGGAGCTTTCAATGACAGAATGGAAACCAAGGTTAGAAGAGAAAGGGGAAATAGCTTTGTTCCCCACCCAAAATAAATGGATTAAGCAAAGAGCTCCATTCATGATCCGTAGCTTTTGGGGTCAAGACTCGAAGAGTCTGTTTGAAAAAAAACTCAATAGAGAGAAAGAGAGACAATGCCCCATCTTTATCGAACAGAGGAAACCTCCTTCCCCACCCGAACCCTAGGAAGGAGAAGAAACATACTTGAAAACTTAGCAATAGCATCGACGATGTACAAGCAGTGATGACGAGTAAAGACGAGCAACAACCGCAAGGCCTCAACGACCGGCGATGAACAACATTGACGATGGAGAGTAGAGAGAAGAGAGCTATGTTGTGTGAGACAAACAGTGAGGAAGACAAAAACGATCGACCCCTTTAATTGTAAGAGGGTATTCTTGGCATTTAACAAATTATGAGGACAGATATGTCTTAAAATCGACATAATTAACAATGAATTGGCTACCTGATTTAGCGTAATAAGAGCTTCTTTAAAAAGTAACATGAAATTGCTTTTTGAAGTAGGCAAAAAACCACTAAAATCTTTTTTAAAAATTCAATAAAATCGTTAGGTTATCAAACAGTCTATTTACTCAAAAATAACTTAAATAGAATAAGTGAATAAGTCCCTATTTTAAGTTTTATCAAACGACTCCTAAGTGTTGAGAATAAAAAGTTGTAATTGAAGTGTGAAGAAGTATGAAAGAAATTATCTATTTTTGATTTGTTACGCTCTGCATAGAGCCCTGTAAATGGGAAATCTTCTTTGTTAACTGTTATCTTCTTCTTTGGCCCTTATCAGAAGGTCGCTAGAATATGCAATTGCTTCAAGTCGACAAAACCTTAAGTATCATTGGACCGATTAGTGATGAAGAAGAGGAGAGGAAGAATGAAGAAAAGTCTCACCTTGTAAAGAATTCAAATCTTGTCCTTTTTGGTGGTTGTTGAATATCCACTTTCTTTGGGGATTTATTTAAAGTGACCCATTATCGAATTCCGGGTCAACAAAATAGCGTCAAAGCAAATAATTCCCGGGAAACCCAAGTCCTGCGTCCAATTCCCATGAAAATAACACAACCAAATAGATAACACTTTACCTCTCATTAAATTCCACAACGTTAATCTTGGGTACCTTTTATTCACTCCTCATCTATTAGTTGAACCTTCCATAACTATTGGCATATGTTGTGCTGTGAGACTCCTCATCTATTAGTTGAACCATCCGTAACTATTGGCATTTAGCATATGTTGTATTGTTAAGACTCTTTTAAGACAACATTACATGTTTGCATGTTGATCACCCGTTCCTCTTGAGTAGAAGTCACTTTGATTCTAATTTAACTATTGAAAGTCATTAAACACTCGTTTTTCTCTTGAAACTGTGTGTTTGCTCTTGCAAGATTGTACTACATCGTAGATTCAAGGTTCACCTCTTCCATCTTTAGTTCTTCAAACCCCTCCCTACCACGCACCCCTTTCGTATCCTTCTTTTCTTGAATGAAATGACAATTTAAGTACTTCCCTGCAACTATCCTCCTTCTATCATGGATTTCATGATATAGTTTATCCGTCTCTTTCTTAAGTGCCTCTTAATCCTTTCCTGCCAGCCTCCTTGAGGTGCATTATTTTCTTACCTACCACCATAGTGACAAAGTTGGGGTTCAGGAATAGTTTGGCAAGGGTTAAGGTCGGAAAATTTTTGGGAACAATGTGAGTAAAAAATAATAAATATTAAAATACATTCAACAATTTGATAGATAATATACAAAATAAGCAGTTTACTTTATTAAACTAAATGAATTATTGCGAAATTTGTGAATAATTTGGGAAATTTTTAAATAATTCGCAAAATTTGCAAATAATGCGGCAAACCTAAAATTCGCAAATAATTTGGCACGCTTAAAATTCGCGAATAATTCATGATTTTTTTGAAAATTATGAGAATTTTGTTACTATGCCTAACACCAATTTATGTTACAACTACCTATCTCCTCTTCACATATTAATTATGTCTTGTAAAAACATTGAGCTCATTAATTGTAAATTGAAATAGGTTTAGAAATTAAATTGAATTTTAATTATTTATCAACTTTAATATGCATTCATAAGATTTTCAGGTTTCTAAAACAATTAACATGGATAATCATTGAAAAATAAAGAGAATACATATCTTATTCATTTGACAACTGGGATAAAATATAATAAAAATAATTTGACAATATTGAGAAATATCAAGAAGAAATTATAGCTCAGGCAAGCAGACAATGCATGTCACTTAACATGATTCTAACATTTGAGTATTATGTGCTTGCATCACTATTATAATGAATTCTAGATGTATACTTAAGCTTAAGTATTAAATTTTTAAAGTTTCATTATAAATTTCCAATGTTTCCCTACAGTTTCCTAGACTTCTTTATTTTTACATAACCTCCTTGGATTTCCTTAAACTTCCTCAAAACTTGTTAACTTCCTTAGCGACCGAAGTTTATATTGAAGTCGAAGTTTAATATCTTGGTTTTTGGAATATCTAAGTTGATGTTTCATGCTCTTGAATGATCTTATAAAAAAAAAAATTAGATTTACATCATTTGAGTTTAAAAGGTTTTTGGGGTTGATGGACATCTAGATCTACTATAAATCATTAGATTTAGAATTATAAATGCGTGGATTCATCGGTTTTAACAAAACAATGATTATTTGGAGTTTTTTTGTTGAAAGGGTGTGATTTCGGGAACCCTAAAGTTGTTCTGTAAGCTGTTTTTTGTTAAAAAATAACCATATTAACTTCTGTAAGAGGCATTCGCAATGTTTATTATTGCTATTTTTGTGCTGAAAAAGTTGTTATTGACCTAATTGGTTTTTTTTTTGGAAGAGGTATTTCCTTTTGAGCTGGTATTGTTGGGCTGTTCTTGCAAATCAACGATTTTTTTTTTTCTAGATTTGAGTTGATTGGAAACAAAAAAGCACTGAAAAAATTGCCAATCATTGTGTGTTTAAAGGAATTTTTGATGCTATGTCGAAGGATCAAAGCATTAAGATCACTTAGCCTATCACTTGTAGTTATGGTGATAATCTCGGTTTGCAAATCACAACCTAAAGTTGGATGGCACCAACTTTCTTGAGTGGTCTCAGTCTGCTAATATGTATATCGTCGGGAGAGAAAAGTTAGGGTACTTGACAAGTTGAGTGAAAGAACCGGCTATAGAGACCAAGACATATGACAAGTGGGAGCAAAAGAACCTTATGGTTATATCATAAACTACTACATTCCATGTAACCATCAGTTAGTAGAGGTTTTTTGCTTCCTCCGACTGCGAAAGAGATTTGGGATAAGGCGAGTCGAACCTATTCCCAACGTCAGAACATTGCTAGAGTGTATCAATTAAGGCAAGAGATAACTACTCTTCGTTAGGGGAAGAGGAGTCTATTTACCTATTACTCCACTCTTCAGGGTCTTTAGAAAGAGTTGGACTATTTTCAGGTCATCCAGTGGGATACTGATAAAGACTGACATATTCACAGTAAACAAGTGGAAGGGAACAAAATTTTTGACATATTAGTGGGCTTCAATCCGGAATTTGAAGTCACTTGGGTTCAGATTTTAGGAAAAGATGAGCTTCCTTCTTTGGGCTAAGTTTATTCCCTAGCCCAAGGTGAGGAAAGTAGGAAAAAGGTGATGGTACCTACTCGGACCAGCGATCGTCTCACCCTTGCTGCATCTCCTTGAGATGGAAAATACCCTCCTCGGAAGAATAGGTCTCCTGTTGACAAAAATAGGTTGAAGTGTAAGCATTATGGGAAGACTAGACATTCTTCGGAAACTTGTTGGGATCTTATTGGCAGGCCTATAAAGTTTTGTCATCCCAGACAACAAATGGGCACCCTTGCCGCAACACTACAACTTTCATGCTCCCTACAGGACCTCCCTTGCGTACCTCAATTGCATCGGCTTATCCTACCGGACCATCTTCCTCCGAGAGCTTCTCTAATGCAGATATTGATCATTTTCGACGCCTTTTGAGTTAAATGGAAGGTTCTTTTGCCTCACTTCCTTTGCTCTATCAGGTACTCATGCATTAGCTAATTTTGTTTCTCATTCCCAATCTGGCTCGACCTGGATCATTGATACAAGTGCGTCTAATTTTAGGACTAGTCTATCTACTGTGTTTTCTTCATATAGTCTCTTATCTGGAAGAGATAGAGTAAAGGTTGCTGACGAATCTCTTTTCTCCATCTCGGGAAAAGGTGATGTCAAACTTACTAATGCCTTATCTCTTTCATTTGTTCTTCATCTTCCTAATTTATCAACAAATTTATTATCCATTAGCAGTCTGACGAAAAGTCTTAACTGTTATGTGACATTTTTTCCTAATCATTGTGTGTTTCAGGACTTGGTGACGAGGGGAGAGCCATAGCCTGTTCCAGTTGTGAAACGGAAAACGATTAGGAATGGTCATGAAACAGATAGCCTCTACCTTCTAAATGTGGATGGCTCTTCTTCAGCATTACAAATTAGTATTAGTACTAGTAGTAGTAATAATGATGTCCAAATCAGATTATGGCACAATCGTTTGGGTCATTTGTCTTTTAAGTCCTTAAAGTTAGTCTTTTCAGACCTGTTTAAATTTGTTCCTGGTCATAGTGTACAGTGTAAAGTGTGTGAACTCTCCAAACATTGTAGATCTACTTTTTTTCTAAGTATGAATAAAAGTGTATCGTCTTTTCAACTGATTCATTCTAATGTCTAGGCCCTGCCCCTACTTTTTCTGTGCATGACTATTTTATATTTTATTTCCTTTGTGGGATGACTTGTCCCATCATACCTGGATTTACTTAATGAGGTCTGGTGCTGAAGTCTCGGACCTCATCAAATAGTTTTACAAGATGGTGTTCACTCAATTTGAGAAGCAGATTAAAATTTTTCGCTTTGCTAACTCGAATGAATACCTTGAGGGTGATTTGGGGCAAAATTTGGCAGAGCACGAGATGATCCATCAAAGCACTTGCCCTTATACCCCTCAACAAAATGGCGTGGCCGAGCATAAGAACCGTTACCTTTTAGAAGTAGCTCAAAGCTTACTGACCGGAATGAATATCCCAAAGAAATTTTGGGCCGAAGCAGTGAACACATCTGCGTATTTGATTAATCGCATGCCAACTCGGGTCCTACAGTTGAAGTCTCTTTATCAACTACTCTGTCCAAACCAACCTCTGTTTACTATCCGCTTAATGTCTTGGGTTGTGTTTGCTTCACTCATATTTTAGGTCCTCATCGAACCAAATTGGATTCAAAATCCATTTGTGGTATCCTCTTGGGGTATTCCTCTACACAAAAAGGATAAAGGTGTTTTGATCCTGTCGGAAAACTGGTTTGTTACCATGGACGTCACATTTTTTTAGTATTCCAGTTTTTCCTCGTTCCTCTGTTTAGGGGGAGCATAGTAGTTTGCCTTCAGTTTCACTTCTAGCATTGGTCCCTGATGGTATCCATTCTGTTGCTCCTACTAAGACTATTGCCAAAGAAGACCTACAGGTATATATCAGACGTAAAAAGAAGGGGACCACTGTGCTACGGCCATCTCCCATCTCTGACTCTTTTGAATCAAGTAACATTGCTCCATTGTCTTTTGTGAATTGTGATTCCTATTTTTGTTCCTGATATTGATAATGATGCTACTCCCATTGCCATACGCAAAGGAATGCGCCAGTGTATGATTCATCATATTTCTAATTTTATCTCGTATACATCTCTGTTACTCTCTTATTCGCCTTTCAGCATGATCAGACTAAACATATTGAAATTGACAGACACTTCAATTGAGGACAAGCTGCTTCAAAAAATCTTTGGTTGCTATTTGTTACACCGGAAAATGAACTAGTTGATGTTGGGATTAGTAAGGCTAGCTTAGAAGGTGTTTTTAACAAGCTGGACTTGTTGAATATCTATGCTCAGCTTGAGGGGGAGTGTGGTACACCGAATCACCCCTCAGGGATATACTTGTAACTTTTCTATTAGAGTTATTTTAAATACGAAGAGATTAGAGAGAAGCTCTCTAATCTAGGTTTTTCCCTAGTCTTCTTCTTTCTCTCTTCCATAAACCCTAGTTTACTATTCTTAATTTTCCATTGTTATTACAGTTTATGGATTAATATCGGACCTGGATCAGATGTACCAAATTTTTCATTAATAAAACCTATAAAATGTTAAAATATTTCCGCCGGCCACTGAATAGAAATTTTTACAGTTCTTATTAGTGTTCTTTATCTATCCCTTGAGCTTTGGAGATTGAACTATCGTGAAACCTGTAACGTAAATTCAAAAGGTAACACTTGTATAGTTGTACCTTGACCTTGTTAGTAGTTTCCAGGCTTCCAGCATGATCATTCAACTAATGGGTGTCAATAGTGATGACTTTTGTCATTTTCTCACTATATATATATTGCCAAAGTTGTGGGCAATTATTTCTCCCCTAACTAGTCTTGCTATATTGAACTGTCATCAGGAACTCATGCACGCCAGGAAGTTGAACAAGACAATCGGGAAGATACCCATTTTGATTTTTCTTGCTATTTTATCTGAACATGGTCGCTGTTATGGTTTCCTATTAATTGGTGTCACCAACTTGTTCAAGCAAATGATCTGAAGCTGGACAAAATTTGAACTATCTATTTTGGAAAGTTTTAACCGTTAATCCTTTGGTTATTGGTTAGTTACAGGCACCGAGGCGGCAAGTTTTTGTCATCACGGATCCTGGTATCAGGTTGTGGCAAGAGCAAGGGTAATATCTTTCAACATTGCAGGATTTGAGGCTGATCACGGACTTCAAAGGAGGTCGGCAACTTCGATCTCACATTCGATGGACCCCCCTAGATCCCAAAGTAGAGAGCACAATGGTTTAATGAGTTGGCCTGAACATTTCTACAAGCCAAGACAGCATCCTCAATATCCTGACAGGACTGATAAAAAAGCTAACAGCTTGTCCGCAAAAGCAATGCAGCTGAGCATCTTTGGCAGCATGGTTTGTTTAAATTATGACTGATCCTTAATACTTTGGTTGTCAATCTTTGCTGCTCTTTAGATCATTGACTTATTTTGCTTTTTATTTTTATATTTTCTGTTACATCATAAGGTGAATTACAAGCGACGGCGTACCAAAAGCTTTCCTCGGAGTTTTCAAGTTACGCCATTGCACAGCCTGTCATATCCGAGAGTTCCATCAAGGGGAACTTATGCTCGTCCACTTGTTTCAGCCAGATCAGAAGAAGCTGCTACTACGAGCAAGAACGTGGAAGCGAAAGAGTTTGCAGGACAAAATCCTAAACCCCCACTAGGAAGTAGAACAAAAGTGAGTCGTATATTAGATAATTCGAGCGATGATGAGTCGGGTGATGATGATGATGATCTCATTGTAAGAATTGATTCTCCTAGTGGGCTTTCATTTCGTCAGGCTTCTTAAAATTTGATGCACATTCTGAGGGACCATCATGTTCCTCTCTCATGTATAAAAGAAATCACTAAGTAAAATAAAGGGCCTCTTCATTACCTTAATTACTATTCTTGTTAAAATCTTTATCTGAAACTCTTAGAAGCAGACGTATTGTCCAAGTCGTTGTATTTGGATTTACCTCGAGTCTTAAACCTTAATAATTCAAAAAACATAATACATAAAGGGAATCCAGGCACATGATAAACCACACTTGTGTGGATGGTTATTAGTTATTACTTTAGTAGATAGTCAAATGACCAATCTATCCTAGGGAGAAAACGATTTATACCGACTTTGTCTTTGGTTGTCGCAGCTGCTTTCGTCACTGTTGCTTCCGATCAATAAATTGCAAGTCTATGCCTACCTACGGTTGAAATTCCATGGTGGGTTTCAAATAAACCCTAGAAATTTGCTGAACTGTTTTGGTTTCATTTCAGGGAATCAGTTGAACTTTTTACTGGGGTTTTTTTTTTTTTGAATGTTGGTTATTCATCATGGGTAGATTTTGTGTGGATTAGGGTTGTAGAGGTGGGAGGTTCTTGCCCTCTTTTATTGTAATGGGACTTCGCAGTTTTCCTTTAATTAGAATTTTACTGCTTTTTATCCACCAACTTTTTTGGAGGGAGTGACGTAGTTTCAAATTTTTCAGTGACCCATATATCTTTGCTAGTATTTATAGGAATTATAAGGGTATTTCATTCATATTTCCCACTTATTTTAGGGTGTGCTACGAGCACACAAATACTTACTGATTCAACATCATATATGTACTTACTAGTACTCTATGCATAAAGCTCAAGACAGTTTGACACTACACCCAAGCAGGAAAAAGAAAAAGATATCATCTCATCGTCTTTAAAAACATCCTTTTGAAATTTTGATGTTGGCAGTGTCCTCGCCAGCAACCACTGGGTAGGATCCCACATCGTCATTATATAATAAAAGTACACTTATGTAGACCATGTATGACAATTCACAATTTTACTCTCTTCTTCCCTGTTTTTTGGTCTTCTTCCAACTTGGTGTCAAGAAACTCAAAGATCAATCAAGCCTCTCAAGAAGATTAAAGGAACAAAGTTTTTAAGAAAATTACATAGGGGATACTGAAATCACCCATCTTCTTCCAACTTGATGTCAAGAAACTCAAAGATCATTCAAGCCTCTCAAGAAGATTAAAGGAACAAAGTTTTAAAGGAAATTACAAAGGGGATACTGAAATCATCCATCTGTATGGCTACCATCAGCAATAGTACAGTCCCTGGAAAGAACTAAATAACTGGTAAGAGAACATTGATTTTAGGGGTTGTGGTATATTGTTTTTATTTTTTGATTATTTTGAAGATTTGGTGTTTTTTCATCACTCAAATGATTTCTGGAAATTTATTTTGATCTGACCAATCTAAGAACTGATGTCTGCATATCTTTATTTTTCACCTGAGAAAAGACTTTAGATTTTTTGTTTCATATTTTTTTACTTTTTGAAATTGACCTTGCTTACAATGTATGAGTATTGAAGTTTGTGAATGGCTTTTCCATCTGATACTTCCGCCCCCTCTATTTTGTGTTGATGGACTATGCAGCTCCTATACTCTTTAGGTTTTTTTTTTTTTTTTTGGTGTTGATAAACGTGGATATCCTAAGCCTTAACTCAAACTACTCCCACGTGCTCCATAGGAAATACCCCCACCCCATACATCTGATATTGAGGGGAGCCCAGGAATCGACCTCGAGACCTCTGGGTTTACGGTTCGTCCTTCAGCCACTAGGCTACACCCCAAGGGGTTTACACTAAGTTAAAGGTGCAAAACATGTTTTAATTTAGTGGTCTGTCATTCAAAAATAGACCTTGTTTTTCTCGGTACTAAGTGGTGTGGCTAGTGGTGTTGAAAATGGCTCGATTTGAAGAATTTGGGAGTGAGCGATCATTCGGCAGTGCGTTGTTTTAGAATTTTGAAAATTCTTTATTGGGTCAAAACCTTGGGAGTATAAAAGGACTCTTATAACTTAGGGTTATGTATGCTTTGTGAATGTTTTAGAGAGCTTGAGAAACTTGTAAAGGGAGGCCATTAGAGGGAGAAAACTCTTGTAACTGCGTATTGATTCTCATAGTGAAAGCTCCGATCATTATTCGCCCATGGATGTAGGCACTTGGCCAAGCCACATATATCTTGTCTTGTGTGATTGCATCTTCTTGTTGATTGTTTTCTCATTATTTGGGTTGCTACTCTTTGTTCTCTTTGATCCATATGGGTTATTTCTACAACGAATTGGTATCAGGGCTTTGGGTTTCGAGGAAAGGGATGACTCTACAATTGTTAAAGGTTTTGAATGCAAAGTTCGAGGTGGAGAAGTTTTACGGAAGGAATAATTTTGGGCTTTGGCAAGTCTAGGTGAAGGATGTTTTAATCAATTAGGGTTTACATAAAGTCTTGAAATGTGTGAAGGGTAAACCGGAAGACATGACGGATGATGATTGGGAGGAGTTCGATTTACAAGCATGCAGTATCATTGGGTTGTGTTTGGGTAAGGAGATCATGTACAATGTAATGTATGAGAAGTCGGCTGCTTTGATCTTGTTAAAGCTTTGCAAGTCTCTACATGACAAATCTCTCACCAAACGATTATATCAGAAGAAGCAATTGTACACTTTTCGGATGAAGAGAAATACGTCAATGCAAGATCATCTTAATGATTTTAGTAGGATTGTCTCTACACTACTAAATATAGATGTTGAGATTGATGAAGAAGATAAAGCCCTTTTACTTTTGTGCCATAACCTTGGTTCATATGAGCATTTAGTTATTACATTGCTATGCGGGAAGGATACCATCGATTAAGATGATGTTACAACAGCGCTTCTTTCCAATGAATTTAGGAAGAAAGCTCTTAGTAGTAATTCTTAGACAAATGACCTGTTTGTTAGGGGAATGACAGAAATTAAGAAATATAGTAAGGGAAGAGGCAGATCTAAATCAAGCAGTTGGAAAGGCTCGGTATATTACTTTTGTCACAAGAAGGGGGACTTCAAAGTAGACTGTCCAAAATTGAAAAATTAGGACGATAGAAATATGGGTACAACTTTTAACACAACAGGTGTGGCACAAAAAGACTCGGATGATGCTGCAAATGTTTTGTCAGTAACATATCAGAGTAGAGATATTTCAAATGAATGGATTTTGGATTCTGGTTGTTCTTACCACATGTGTCCTACAAAAGATTTTCTTACAATCTATACGGGTATAAATGGTGGTACTGTTTTGATAGGTAACAATATGTCAAATAAAATAGTGGAGATAAAATCAATTAAAATCAAAATGCATGATGGAATTGTAAGGGTCTTAACTGATGTCAGACATGTTCCGGATTTGAAGAACCTGATTTCTTTAGGTGCCTTAGACTCCAATGGTTGCAAAATTGCAATAGATAATGGGGTTATGAAGGTAGTCAGAGGTGCATTGGTGGTGATGTAAGTTAACAGGTCTGAAAATTGGTATTTTCTATCTGGGAGTATAGTAGCAGTATCACAGTAGTGTCTACTTCAGGAGACAGTAATTCAATATCCACACATTTATGGCATATATCGTTGGTGCATATGAGTGAGAAGGGATTAACTAAATTGAGTAAGAGAGTCATTTTTGGTGGGGTGAAGACCGGGAAGCTGAATTTTTGTGAACATTATGTGTTTGGCAAATAGTACATGGTAAAGTTCAATACAGTTATTCGACGCACAAAAGGCACTTTGGATTACATTCATTCAGATGTATTAGGTCTCTCACAAGTAGTCTCAAAAGGGGGATCCAGGTATGTTTTTTCCTTTATCAATGACTTATCACACAATGTATGTTTTTATACTTTGAAGAGTAAGGATGAAGTGTTCGATACTTTAAGCTGTGGAAGACAATAGTTGAAAATCATACTGAAAAGAAGATTAAGCAGTTGATGACCAATAATGGGGGTGAGTAGAAGTACACACAATTCTTGAATGAAATGACAATTTAAGTACTTCCCTGCAACTATCCTCCTTCTATCATGGATTTCATGATATAGTTTGTCCGTCTCTTTCTTAAGTGCCTCTTAATCCTTTCCTGCCAGCCTCCATGAGGTGCATTATCCTCTTACCTAACACCATAGTGACAAAGTTGGGGTTCAGGAATAGTTTGGCAAGGGTTAAGGTCGGAAAATTTTTGGGAACAACGTGAGAAAAAATAATAAATATTAAAATACATCCAACAATTTGATAGATAATATACAAAATAAGCAGTTTACTTTATCAAACTAAATGAATTATTGCGAAATTTGTGAATAATTCGGGAAATTTTTAAATAATTCACAAAATTTGCAACTAATCCGGCAAACCTAAAATTCGCAAATAATTCGGCACGCCTACAATTCGCGAATAATTCGTGAATTTTTTGAAATTATGAGAATGTTGTTACTATGCCTAACATCAATTTATGTTACAACTACCTATCTCCTCTTCACATATTAATTATGCCTTGTAAAAACATTCAGCTCATTAATTGTAGATTGAAATAGGCTTAGAAACTAAATTGAATTTTAATTATTTATCAACTTTAATATGCATTCATAAGTTTTTCAGGTTTCTAAAATAATTAATATGGATAATCATTGAAAAATAAAGAGAATACATATCTTATTCTTTTGACAACGGCGATAAAATATAATAAAAATAATTTGACAATATAGAGAAATATCAAGAATAAATTATAGCTCAGGCAAGCAGACAATGCATGCCACTTAACATGATTCTCACATTTGAGTATTATGTGCTTGCATCACTATTATAATGAATTCCAGTTGTATACTTAAGCTTAAGTATTGAATTTTTAAAGTTTCATCATAAATTTCCAATGTTTCCCTAAAGTTTCCTAAACTTCTTTATTTTTACATAACCTCATTGGATTTCCTTAAACTTCTTCGAAACGTGTTAACTTCCTTAGTGATCGAAGTTTATACTGAAGTCAAAGTTTAATATCTTCGTTTTTGGAATATCTAAGTTGATGTTTCATGCTCTCGAATGATTTTATGAAAAAAAACAATCAGATTTACATCATTCGAGTTTAAAAGGTTTTTGGGGTTGATGGACATCTAGATCTACTATAAATCATTAGATTTAGAATTATGAATGTGTGGATTCATTGGTTTTAACAAAACAATGATTATTTGGAGTTTTTTTGTTGAAAGGGTGTGATTCCAGGAACCCTAAAGTTGTTCTGTAAGCTGTTAAAAAATAACCATATTAACCTCTGTAAGAGGCATTCGCAGTGTTTATTTGTAAAACCCCGGAACCGAGTTCACTGTAATATGAACAGTGTTAGTAAATAGTGCCCTTATATGGTGTGTGTAGAGGCCTAAGGCCTTCCATTGAGTTCTTGGTATGATGGTGAGTCAAGTGAGGGTTATAGGTACGTGTTGCGAATCTCAAAAAGAGAGTATAAAGATACTCTAGGTGGGTAAAAACAAAGGTATAAAATACCCTAAGTGTTTAATGGGTTGTAAGTGACTAGTTTGGTTAATAATGCTAGTGTGCGAGGCATAAAGAGGTCGAGGCCTCTCACGCATATTGGTAGGAATTCAACGATTACTGAGGTGGGTTAAAAACCTATGGGGATCGATTCATGAGGTGTGAGTAGGGTGTTGGACCCAAGGGAAAAGAGTGTGAAAGCACTCCTTATGTTCTAGGTATTGAAGGGGTATGTTTTGGGATTACCCTCAACTTTAAAAAGCTCTAGTTTAGTCACCCTTACTCAGAATTGAGTGATTCTTGAATTTTCGGAAATGTATTTACACCCTCTTAAAGGTTCATGCTTTACGTTTTTTCAGATTTTAAGCATAAGTTATGTCAAACGTGAGGTTTCCGAAAGGTGGTCTGCTGTCGATTCAGCAGTCATGTTGGACTAGTCCACTTGTGGGCCCATTTATACTATGTAAAACTTAAAATTAGAGTTGTATAAAACATGAAAGTTGTTTCCCTTTCAAAGAGAAATCCAACACAAGTTGAATCGTCAAAATCCGATAAGGGAGTCAAAAGTTATGACCAAAATACCAAACTGGGTTAGCAACCGGTCAACCGAACACAACTCCAGTCGACCGAACCTCACTACCGGTCGACCGAATAGTGCAAATTTTGTATGAGAAATTATTGTAGAGAGCCTATTTTGAACCAGTCGATCGATGGGCACCACCGGTCGACCAAACCTTGCGTTTTTGGCTTTTTTTGGTCAATTTTAAGTCATTTCATTAAGGGTATGTTGGTCTTTGACCACCCCATCTTCTATATATACCCAAATTTCGTGGGTTAGGGTTTTAGAAACCCTCTAAGGCACAAATTGAGAGATTTTAGAGAGAGGGAAGAGGGAAGAACTCCGGTTCTTCTAGGATTTGCCTTGATTGGTCTTGAGATCAAGGAGAAAGCTTGATCTTACTCTTCAAAGCCGGAGTTAGCTTCTTTAAGCCTTCTTAGTCCTTCTAAAGCTCTCAGCAAAGAGGGGTTTGATCTTAAAAAGGTAAATACACTCTACTAGGTTCTAATTTCATAAACCTTTAATGATAAGCATGATTTTCTTAACAAACATAGTTAAATATAGCCTCTTCTATGTGGAAATACACTCATCTAGCTATTGATTTCATGAAACCCTCTTTACATCAAGATAAATTCCTATGAATGGTGATGTGAGCTAACTTGTGATGATGCTATGCCTTCAACCCATGAATAAAAGGTGTAACTGGTTATATGTTTTATATGTTAGTATCCAAAGATGAAATGCATGTTAAAAGCCACAAGTTTTGGGAAAAACAAGTAGAAAAACCTTATTTTCAATGTGATTGGAATAATGTGATGTTATTATATATGGATTATTGTGATGGATGAATTATGTTTAGTATTGGACATATGACCATATGTAAAGTGTTTCCTTTGATATCTACCATGTTATATCACAATTGCTACACGGACACATATGGGTATCCAAAAGAAGAAGTACAAGTATATAAGATGTAATACAAGAATAAGAAGAGGAAAAGTATAAGATGCAAATGAACCAAATGAAAGTACAAGAAGCAAAAGATGTATATGGAAAGCACAAGAAGCACAAGATGTATATGGAAAGTATAAGAGGCAAAAGAGGTTATAAGAAGTACAAGAAGATGGAAAGTATATGGAAAAAGCCGACGGGGATGCACAATAGCAGGCCGCCTGGAAGGGAAATGGATACTGGCATCGGACTCCGATGATAGCAGGCCGCCGGGAAGGGAGATGGATACTGGTCGTCTACTCCGAAGGTAGCCAAATGTGAGAAGAACATTAGGCCACCCAGCTTACGTGGGTACAGGTACTAGTTGTTCGACTCCGGAGGTAGCAAATGATGAGTACCAAGGTATTTTAAATATCTATACATGAGAAGATAATAAAAGATGAAAACCAAGGTATTTTAAATACCTGTATATGCAAAGATAAAAGATAATAAGAAGACGTTTTCGATAAAAGATGATAAGAAGATGTTTTCCGATAGTATTTTTCTGAGATATATGCACATGATATGATTTTGTTTTCCGCTCTCTGATTTCAGGAATGCATGTGAAATGATTAAACTGCTATATATGATGTTTTACTGTTTGTGACATTACTATCTAGTGGTTTGTATACACTGAGTATTTCATGCTCAGTCGTATATATTATGCCGGCAGGTCCCTTCGATATCTGTGACGAGCGCCCTTAGGAGCCGTGGGTTGAGGAGTACATAGAGGAAGAGTCCACTCCTGGTGAGCTTCAGGAGCATCAGAGGTTGCTCGAGAGGTGGCCTCTTATTTGAGTGATGAGAGAGAGAGAGACTTGTACATAAATTTTGTTGAGCGAGTATGTTCGCTCTTTATTTTGGGCTATGTCTAAACTGAGATATAGTATGTATAGAATTTTGTAGTACGCTTCCGCTATCATACGTAGATTTGTATTATGCTTCCGCTATTATATGTCATACATGTTGCACAGGATGTTTAGTAATATGTTCACGATGCCAGAGTATCCTAACTCCTAGGGGTTATTTTGGGTCGCGACATTATTATTGTTGTTTTTGTGCTAAAAAAGTTGTTATTGACCTAATTGGTCTTTTTTGTGGAAGAGGTATTTCCTTTTGAGTTGGTATTGTTGGTCTGTTTTTTTACAAATCAACGATTTTTTTTTCCTGATTTGAGTTTATTGAAAACAAAGAAGCACTGAAAAAATGACCAATCATTGTGTCTAAAGGAATTTTCGATGCTACGTCGAAGGATCCAAGCATTAAGATCACTTAGCCCATCACTCGTAGTTATGGTGATAATCTCGGTGTGCAAATCACAACCATAAAGTTGGATGACACCAACTTTTTTGAGTGGTCTCAGTCTGCTAATATGTATATCAACAGGAGAGAAAAGTTAAGGTACTTGACAGGTTGAGTGAAAAAACTGGCTATAGAGACCAAGACATATGACAAGTGGGAGCAAAAGAACCTTATGGTTATATCATAACTGCTACATTCCATGTAACCATCGGTTAGTAGAGACTTTTTGCTTCTTCAGACTACAAAAGAGATTTGGGATAAAGAGACTCGAACCTATTCCCAACGTCAGAACATTGCTAGAGTGTATCAGTTGAGGCAAGAGATAACTACTCTTCGTTAGGGGAAGAGGAGTCTATTTACCTATTACTCCACTCTTCAGGGTCTTTGGGAAGAGTTGGACATTTTTCAGGTCATCCAGTGGGACACTGATAAAGACTGACATATTTACAGTAAACAAGTGGAAGGAAACAAAATTTTTGACATATTGGTGGGCTTGAATCCGGAATTTGAAGTCATTTGGGTTCAGATTTTAGGAAAAGATGAGCTTCCTTCTTTGGGCTAAGTTTATTCCCTAACCTAAGGTGAGGAAAGTAGGATAAAGGCGATGGTACCTACTCCGACTAGCAATCATCTCACCCTTGTTGCATCTTCTAGTGCTCCTTGAGGTGGGAAACACCCTCCTCAGAAGAATAGGTCTCTGGTTGACAAAGATAAGTTGAAGTGTGAGCATTATAGGAAGACTAGACATACTTCGAAAACTTGTTGGGATCTTATTGGCCGGCCCATAAAGTTTTGTCGTCCCAAATAGCAAATGGGCACCCCTTGCAGCAACACTACAGCTTTCATGCCCTTACAGGCCCTCCCTTGGGTACCTCAACCGCATCGGCCTCTCCTACCGAACCATCTTCCTTCAAGAGCTTGTCTAATGCAGATATTGATCGTCTTCGATGCCTTTTGAGTTGGAAGGTTCTTTTGCCTCACTTCTTTTGCTCAGTCTGGTAATCATGCATTAGCTAATTTCGTTTCTCATTCCCAATCTAGCCCGACCTGGATCATTGATACAAGTGCGTCTAATTTTATGACTAGTCTATCTACTGTATTTTCTTCATATAGTCTCCTATATGGAAGAGATAAAGTCAAGGTTGCTGATGAATCTCTTTTCTCCATCACTGGAAAGGGTGATGTCAAACTTACTAATGCGCTATCTCTTTCATTTGTTCTTCATGTTCCAAATTTATTAACAAATTTATTATCCATTAGCAGTCTGACCAAAATTCTGAACTGTTATGTGACCTTTTTTCCTACTCATTGGGTGTTTCAGGACTTGGTGACGAGGAAAACGATTCGAAATGGTCATGAAACAGATAGCCTCTACCTCCTAAATGTGGATGACTCTTTTTCAGCATTACAAATTAGTATTAGTACTAGTAGTAATAATGATGCCCAAATCAGATTGTAGCACAATCGTCTGGGTCATTTGTCTTTTAAGTCCTTAAAGTTAGTCTTTCCAGACTGTTTAAATTTGTTCCTGGTCATAGTCTACGGTGTAAAGTGTGTGAACTCTCCAAACATTATACATTTACTTTTTCTCCAAGTATGAATAAAAGTGTGTCGTTTTTTCAACTGATTCATTCTAATGTCTAGGGCCTACCCCTACTTTTTCTGTGCATGACTATTGATATTTTATTTCCTTTGTGGGATGACTTCCCCCATCATACCTGGATTTACTTAATGAGGTCTCGTGCTGAAGTCTCGGACCTCATCAAATAGTTTTACAAGATGATGTTCACTCAATTTGAGAAGCAGATTAAAATTTTTCGCTCCGCTAACTCGAAGGAATACTTTGAGGGTGATTTGGGACAAAATTTGGTAGAGCACGAGATGATCCATCAAAGCACATGCCTTTATACCCCTCAAGAAAATGGGGTGGCCAAGCGTAAGAACCGTAACCTTTTGGAAGTAGCTCAAAGCTTACTGATCGGAATGAATATTCCAAAGAAATTTTGGGCAAAAGTAGTGAACACATCTGCATATTTGATTAATCGCATGCCAACTTGAGTCCTGCAGTTGAAGTCTCTTTATCAACTACTCTGTTCAGACCAGCCTCTCTTTATTATCCCCCTCATGTCTTTGGTTGTGCTTATTTCATTCATATTTTAGGTCCTCATCGAACCAAATTGGATTCAAAATCCATTTGTGGTATCCTCTTGGGGTATTCCTCTACACAAAATGGATACAGGTGTTTTGATCCTTGTTCCTCTCTTCAGGAGGAGCACAATAGTTTGCCTTTAGTTTCATTTCCAATATTGGTCCCTGATAGTATCCATTCTGTTGCTCCTACTAATACAATTACTAAAGAAGACCTACAGGTATACACCGGGCACGAAAAGAAGGGGATCACTGTGCTATGGCCATCTCCCATCTCTGACTCCTCTGAATCAATTAACATTACTCCTTTGTCTTTTGTGAATTGTGATTCCTATTTTTGTTCCTGATATTGATAATGATACTGCTCCCATTGCCATATGCAAAGGGAAGCATTAGTGTATGATTCATTATATTTCTAATTTTATCTCGTATGCATCTCTGTCACTCTCTTATTCGCCTTTCAGCATGATCAGACTAAACATATTGAAATTGACAGACACTTTAATAGAGAATAAGTTACTTCAAAAACTCTTTTGTTGCTATTTGTTACAACGGAAAATCAACTAGTTGATGTACTCACAGAAGGGATTACTAAGGCTAGCTTAGAAGGAGTTCTTAACAAGCTGGATTTGTTGAATATCTATGCTCAGCTTAAGGGGGAGTATTGAGATATGATTTATTATGTAGGTATGTTACACTGAATCATCCCTTAGGGATATACTTGTAACTTTTCTATTACCCTATGTTTGGTTGCTGAGAAAATTAGTGAAAACATGGAAAAGAAAAAAGAAAATTAGACAAAACACAACTAAAAATTATATTAGAAGTATAAAATTTTCTTTTCTTTTCCATATTTTCACCTATTTTCTCGGCAACCAAACATAGGGTTAGAGTTAATTATAAATACAAAGAGATTAGAGAGAGGCTCTCTAATCTAGTTTTCCCATAGGCTTCTTCTTTCTCTCTTCCATGAACCCTAGTTCACTATTCTTAATTTTCCATTGTTATTACAGTTTATGGATTTATATCAGACATGGATCAGATGTACCAAATTTTTCATTAATAAAACCTATAAATGTTAAAATATTTCTGCCGGTCACTGAAAAGAAATTTGTACAGTTCTTATTAGTGTTCTTTATCTATCCCTTGAGCTTTGGAGATTGAACTATCGTGAAACCTGTAAAGTAAATTCAAAAGGTAACACTTGTATAGTTGTACCTTGACCTTGTTAATAGTTTCCAGCACGATCATTCGACTGATGGATGTCAATAGTGATGACTTTTGTCATTTTTTCACTATATATATATATATATTGCTAAAGTTGTGGTCAAGTATTTCTCCCCTAACTAGTCTTACTATATTAAACTGTCATCAGGAACTCATGCACGCCAGGAAGTTGAACAAGACAATCGGGAAGATACCCATTTGATTTTTCTTGCTATTTTATCTGAACATGGTCACCGTTATGGTTTCCTAGTAATTGGTGTCACCAACTTGTTCAAGCAAATGATCTGAAGCAAGACAAAATTTGAACAATCTATTTTGGAAAGTTTTAACCGTTAATCCTTTGGTTATTGGTTAATTACAGGCACCGAGGTGGCAAGTTTTTGTCATCACGGATCCTGGTATCAGGTTGTGGTAAGAGCAAGAGTAATATCTTTCAACATTGCAGGATTTGAGGCTGATCACGGACTTCAAAGATGGTCGGCATCTTCGATCTCACATTCGACGAACCCCTCTAGATCCCAAAGTAGAGAGCACAACGGTTTAATGAGTTGGCCTGAACATTTCTACAAGCCAAGACAGCATCCTCAATATCCTGACAGTACTGATAAAAAAGCTAACAGCTTGTCCGCGAAAGCAATGCAGCTGAGCATCTTGGCAGCATGGTTTGTTTAAATTATGACTGATCCTTAATACTTTGGTTTCAATCTTTGCTGCTCTTTAGATCATTGACTTATTTTGCTTTTTATTTTTATATTTTCTGTTAAATCATAAGGCGAATTACAAGCGACGGAGTACCAAAAGCTTTCCTCGGAGTTTTCAAGTTAAGCCATCGCACAGCCTGTCATATCCGAGAGTTCCATCAAGGGGAACTTATGCTCTTCCACTTGTTTCAGCTAGATCAGAAGAAGCTGCTACTACGAGCAAGAACGTCGAAGCGAAAGAGTTTGCAGGACAAAATCCTAAACCCCCACTAGGAAGTTGAACAAAAGGGAGGCGTGTATTAGATAATTCGAGCGATGATGAGTCGGGTGATGATGATGATGATCTCATTGTAAGAATTGATTCTCCTAGTGGGCTTTCATTTCGTCAGGCATCTTAAAATTTGATGCATATTCTGAAGGACCATCATGTTCCTCTCTCATGTATAAAAGAAATCACTAAGTAAAATAAAGGGCCTCTTTATTACCTTAATTACTATTCTTGTTAAAATCTTTATCTGAAACTCTTAAAAGCAGACGTTTTATTTGGATTTACCTCGAGTCTTAAACCTTAATAATTCAAAAAATATTATACAAAAAGGGAATCCAGGCACATGATAAACCACACTTGTGTGGATGGTTAATAGTTATGAATTAGTCTAGCGATACTCCCAAAGTGTACTCCCATATATACTACCAAATCCTAACCGTGTATCTCAATTATTAAACAGTTAGGATTCTTACTGATGTGATAATGAAAAAGACAAAATAAGCCAATTGAAATCCTGACCCATAGTGGTTGGTTATAAAGGGTTAGGATTAGGGAGTATAATTGGGAGTACCTATAAAATGACTCATTAGTTATTACTTTAGTAGATAGTCAAATGACCAATCTATCCTAATTGGGAGAAAACGATTTATACCGACTTTGTCTTTGATTGTCGTGGCTGCTTTCGTCACTGTTGCTTCCGATCAATAAACTGCAAGTCTATGCATATCTACGGTTGAAATTTCTAGGTGGGTTTCAAATAAACCCTAGAAATTTGCTGAACTGTTTTGGTTTCGTTTCAAGGAATCAGTTGAACTTTTTACTGGGGTTTTTTTTTGGAAAATATTCACCTCGGTAGGTGATGCAAATAGGGGTGTCTTGGGTCTCCTTTTCATCCCACGTGTCCCTCTTTAAACTCTCTTTAATTGTGGTTAAGGTTCACTAAACCCTAGGGTCACCCATCTACCCTTTGTTTTAGAAAAATAAAATTAAAAAAAATTTAACTTAAGGGTTAAAAATTAACCTGAGTTAAGGTAGGGCAGCTTCGTGAGAGAGAGGAGCAATAGTTCGCTCCTCGCCCGTGGAGCGAACTATTGCTCTGTTTTTTTTTGAATGTTCGTTATTCATCATGGGTAAATTTTGTGTGGATTAGGGTTGTTTATGAGGGTTGTAGAGATGGGAGGTTCTTGCCCTCTTAATGGGAGTTCGGCAGTTTTCCTTTAATGAGAATTTTACTACTTTTTATCCACCAACTTTTTTGGTAATGTAGTTTCAAACTTTTCAGTATCCATATATCTTTGTTAGTATTTATATCTTTGTTAGTATTTATAGGAATTATAAGGGTATTTCATTCATATTTCACACTTTTTTTAGTACTTACTGATTCGACATCGTATATATACTTAGAGCAGTGATTAGCATACCTGGGAAATGGATTTTAAAATCCAAGGCTGGACCTCATTGGTCCATGCCCCCCCCCCCCCCCGCCTTAACTATTTCCCATATACTTACTACTACTCTATGCACAAAGCTCAATACAGTTTGACACAACACCCAAGCAAGATATCACCATCTTTTAAAACAACCTTTTGAAATTTTGATGTTGGCGATGTCCTCACCAGCAAGCACGAGATAGGATCCCGCATCGTCGTTATATAATAAAAGTACGCTTATATAGATCATGTATGACAATTCACAATTTCCTCTCTTCTTCCCTATTTTTTCGTCTTCCAACTTGGTGTCAAGAAACTCAAGATCATTCAAGCCTCTCAAGAAGATTAAAGGAACAAAGTCTCTAAGAAAATTACAAAGGGGATACTGAAATCACCCATCTTCTTCCAACTTGGTGTCAAGAAACTCAAAGATTTGGCTGACATCAGCAATAGTACAATCCCTGGAAAGAACTAAAAAACTGGTAAGAGAACATTGATTTTAGGGGTTGTAGTATATTGTTTTTATTTTTTGAATATTTTGAAGATTTGGTGTTTTTTCATCACTCAAATGATTTCTGGAAATTTATTTTGATCTGAACAATCTAAGAACTGATGTCTGTAGATCTTTATTTTTTACCTGAGAAAAGACTATTAAATTTTTTGTTTCATATTTTTTGACTTTTTGAAATTGACCTTGCTTACAATGGATGAGTATTGGAGTTTGTGAATGGTTTTTCCATCTGATACTTCTGCCCCCTCTATTTTGTGTTGATGGACTATGTGGCTCCTATACTCTTTAAGTATATTTTTTTTGTTGTTGTTGATAGACGTGGATATCCTAAGCCTCAAAGACTCAGATTAGTCCCACGTGTTGCATAGGAAATACTCTCACCCCATACAACTGATATTGAGGGGAGCCCAAGAATCGACCTCGAGACCTCTGGGTTTATGGTTCGTCCTTCAGCCACTAGGCTACACCCCCGGGGGTTTACTCTAAGTTAAAGGTGCAAAACATGTTTTACTTTGGTGGTCTGTCTTTCAAAAATAGACCTTGTTTTTCTCGGTACTAAGTGGTGTGGCTTGTGGTGTTGAAAATGGCTCAATTTGAAGAATCTGGGAGTGAGCAATCAATTGGCGGTGCGTTGTTTTAGAATTTCAAAAATTCTTTATTAGGTCTAAGGCTTGGGAGTATAAAAGGATTCTTATAACCTAGGGTTATGTATGCTTTGTGAATGTTTTAGAGAGCTTGAGAAACTTGTAAAGAGAGGCCATTAGAGAGAGAAAACTCTTGTAACTGCGTATTGATTCTCATAGTGAAAGCTCCGATCATTATCGCCCGTGGACGTAGGCACTTGGCTGAACCACATATATCTTGTCTCGTGTGATTGCATCTTCTTGTTGATTGTTTTCTCATTATTTGGGTTGCTACTCTTTGTTCTCACTAGACCCATATGGGTTATTTCTGCAACGAATTGGTATCAAGGCTTTGGGTTTCGAGGAAAGGGATGACTCTAAAATTGTTAAAGGTTTTGAATACAAAGTTCGAGTTGGAGAAGTTTGACGGAAGGAATAATTTTGGGCTCAGATGAAGGATGTTTTAATCCAGTAGGGTTTACATAAAGTCTTGAAATGTGTGAAGGGTAAACCGGAAGACATGACGGATGATGATTGGGAGGAGTTCAATTTACAAGCATGCAGTATCGTTGGGTTGTGTTTGGGTAAGGAGATCACGTACAATGTGATGTATGAGAAGTCGTCTGCTTTGATCTAGTCAAAGCTTTGAAAGTCTCTACATGACAAAGTCTCTCACCAACCAATTATATCTGAAGAAGCAATTGTACACTATTTGGATGAAGGGAGATACGTCAATGAAAGATCATCTTAATGATTTTAGTAGGATTGTCTCTAAACTACTAAGTATAGATGTTGAGATTAATGAAGAAGATAAAGCCCTTTTACTTTTGTGTCATAACCTTGATTCGTATGAGCATTTAATTAGTTATTACATTGCTATACAGGAAGGATACCATCGATTACGATGATGCTACAACAATGCTTCTTTCCAATGAATTTAGGAAGAAAGCTCATGGTAGTGATTCTCAGACAAATAACCTGTTTGTTAGGGGAATGACAAAAATTAAGAAATATAGTAAGGGAAGGTGCAAATCTAAATTCAAGTAGTTGGAAAGGCTCGGTATATTACTTTTGTCACAAGAAGGGGGACTTCAAAGTAGACTGTCTGAAATTAAAAATTAAGAAGATAGAAATAAGGGTACAACTTCTGATACAGCAGGTGTGGCACAAAAAGACTCAAATGATGCTGCAAATGTTTTGTCAGTAACATATCGGGGTAGAGATACTTCAAATGAATGGATTTTGGATTCTGGTTGTTCTTACCACATGTATCCTACAAATGATTTGTTTACGACCTATACGGGTATAAATGGTGGTAGTGTTTTGATGGGTAACAATATGGCCTATAAAAAAGTGGGGATAAGGACAATTAAAATCAAGATGCATGATGGAATTGTGAGGGTCTTGACTGATGTCAGACATGTTCCAGATTTGAAAAACCTGATTTCTTAGATGCCTTAGACTCCAATGGTTGCAAAATTGCAATGGATAATGGGGTTATGAAGGTAGTCAGAGGTGCATTGGTGGTGATGTAGGGTAACAGGTCTGGAAATCTGTATTTTCTATCTGGGAGTATAGTAGCAGTAGCGTAGTAGTGTCTACTTCTGGAGACAGTAATTCAATATCCACACGTTTATGGCAAATATGGTTGGGGCATATGAGTGAGAAGGGATTAACTGAATTGAGTAAGAGAGTCATGTTTGGTGGGGTGAAGACCGAGAAGCTGAATTTTTGTGAACCATTGTGTGTTTGGAAAATAGTGCATGGTAAAGTTCAGTACAGTTATTCGATGCACAAAAAGGCACTTTGGATTGCATTCATTCTGATGTATGGGGTCTCTCGCAAGTAGTGTCAGAAGGAGGATCCAGGTATTTTTTTTCCTTTATCAACGACTTCTCACGTAAGGTATGGTTTTATACTTTGAAGAGTAAGGATGAAGTGTTGGATACTTTAAGCAGTGGAAGATAATGGTTAAAAATCAGACTGGAAAGAAGATTAAGCAGTTGAGGACCAATAATGGGGGTGAGTACAAGTTCACACAATTCTTGAAGTTTTGTGAAGATGAAGGAATTGTCATACACTTTACAATAAGGGAAACACCACAACAGAATGGGGTAGCAGAAAGAATGAATCATACCATATTTGAGAGAGCAAGATGTATGTTATCCAATGCTGGGTTAAGTAAAGAGTTTGGGCAGAGGCCGTCAACCCAGCTTGTTTTCTTTTCTTGTGAACAGATCACCGTCTACAACGATAGAGTGCAAGACTCTTCATGAGGTATGGTCGGGTGAATTAGCTGATTACAAGTCACTTAGATTTTTTGGATGTCCTGCTTACTTTCATGTCAGGGAAGGTAAGATTGATCTAAGAGCTAAGAAGACAATTTTTCTAGGTTATGCAAGTGGTGTAAAGGGACATAGATTATGATGTCCAGAATTGCATAAATTTGTAATTAGTAGGGATGTTACCTTTGATGAATATGATATGCAAACTTCTAGCAAGTAGAAGGCAGTACAGGAGGAGAGTACGGATGACTCCGTGCAAGTGGAGTTTGATACTCCAAAATCATCGATGGAAATTGATGAGGAGGATGTTCCAAGTGAAGAAACATCTGAAAAAATATCACAACAACAAAAACATCAATAGAAGTAGTCCTTAGCAGGTGGTAGAACTAAAAGGGTTCTTAAAGCACCAGTTAGATATGACTTTGAAGATCTAGTAGCCTGTGTGCTTACTATTGAGAGAGATGAGCTAGATACAATCCAGGAGATGGTGAATGATGATGATTGCAAGGAATTGAAGAGGGTCATGGATGAGGAGATGAGCTCTTTTCATAAGAATCAGGCTCAGGAACTTGTTGAGTTGCCCAAAGGGAAGCGTGCAATTGGGTGCAAGTGTTCTCAGGGATCGAGTGATGTTAAATACAAGGCACGGTTAGTAGCCAAGGGTTATGCACAAAGGGAAGGTGTGGACTATAATGAAGTGTTTTCACCAGTAATAAAGTATACCTTAATTCGTGTTCTGTTAGTTATGGTAGCGCAGTTTGATCTAGAGCTAGAACATCTTGATGTCAAGACTGTATTTCTACATGACGATTTGGAGGAGGAGATCTTCATGATTCAACTTAAGAGGTTCAAGGTTTTTGGGAAGGAAAGCAGAGTGTGCAAATTGAAGAAGTTTTTGGACGGGTTGAAACAGTCGCCAAGACAGTGGTACAAAAGGTTTGACACATTTATGTTGAGACAGAGCTACACCAAGAATGAGTATGACCATTGTGTTTATTTCAAGAAGCTTTCTGATGGGTCATTAATTTACTTATTTTTATATGTTGATGGTATGCTAATTGATGTTAAGAGCATGAAGGAGATCAACAAGTTAAGAACTCAACTCTGTAAAGAGTTTGAGATGAAGGATTTGGGTGGAGCTGAGATGATTCTCGAGATAGAGATTCACAGAGAGAGGAAGAAGGATAGATTGTGTTTGTCACAGAGGAAGTACCTTGAGAATGTGATTTCCAGATTTGGGATGGAGAACTCAAAACCAGTGAGTAATCCATTAGCTGCTCATTCAGTGTCTCCGAAGAGTGATCAGGAGTGTGAGAATATGTCGTATGTTCCTTATGCGAGTGCAGTTGGCAGCGTGATGTATACGATTTTGTGCACTCGCCCAGATATTCATGACAGGTGTCAATGTGGTAAGCTGATACATGGCGAATCCAGGAAAGGAACATTGGCAGGCGATGAAATGGTTGTTGAGGTACCTACGGGGTACTCTGGATGTATGTTTGATCTATGAAGAGGACAAGTCTTTGGAATCTCATGTCAAAGGATATGTTGATTCAAATTATGCAGGTGATCTAGATAACAGAAGGTCCACTATAGGGTTGGTTTTTACACTAGCTCATGAGCCCATTAGTTAGGTGGCTATGTTACAACATACAATTGCTTTGTATAAGACTGAGGCAAAGTATATGGCGGTGACTGAGGCCATGAAGGAAGCATTATGGCTCTAGGGTTTACTAGGTGATTTGGGGATAAAATAGAAATAGGTTGATGTATTCTGTGACAGTCAGAGCGCCATTCACTTGACAAAAAACCAAGTTCTTCATGCGATGACCAAGCACATTGATGTCTAGTTTCATTTTATTCGGGGGATTATTAGTGATGGAGAGATTGCTTTGCAGAAAGTTGGCACCAAGGATAATTCAACTGATATGTTGACCAAGACAGTAACAACAATCCAGTTTGAGCACTGCTTAGGCTTGATCAACATTTTGCGAGTTTGAGCGCCTTGAGGCGTATTGGAGATGGTGATTAGATGGAGAAATTTCAGGAGAGAATTCAAGTCAAGGTGGAGTCTTGTGGAGGAGGAACTCAAATTCTCGTCATGGTGGAGAATTGTTGAAAATGGCTCGATTTGAAGAATTTGCGAGTGAGCGATTGTCGGCCACTATGTGACGGATCGACCAGCTCTACGTTGTTTTAGAATGCCGGAAATTCTTTATTAGGTCTAAGCCTTGGGGGTATAAAAAGATCCTTATAACCTAAGGTTATGTATGCTTTGTGAATGTTTTAGTGAGCTTGAGAAACTTGTAAAGGGAGGCCATGAGAGAGAGAGAGAGAGAACTCTTGTAACTCCGTATTGATTCTCATAGTGAAAGCTTCGATCATCATCACCTGTGGATTTAGGCACTTGGCCGAACCATGTATATCTTGTCTCGTGTGATTATATTTTCTTGTTGATTGTCTTCTTTGTTAGCCTAAAGGTTACAATCCTATGTACCCCTAATAATTTTGATGATAACACATTAATGGAATGATCATGTTGGTACTGATGGTTCTATGAAGTTTATGTAAAATTCAGATTAAGAGAACATTAGCACATCAAATCAAGGCATGAAGAAAGAAAGTGACTCAAAGAAAATCCAAGATGAACTCCAAACTGCAAGTCATGAAATCATATGCAATGTCATCAAAGTCAAGATCAAGTCTTTGGGTCGTATGAATTAAATTGAAGATCTCAAATCATACCCAAAATCCAAGTTGGATCCATAATCAAGAAAGGAAGATCATAAGTCAAAGACAAATTTGAAGGCCATGATCAAGTTGAAGATGAACTCTCAAGGAAGATCTTATTGAATTATTTATATTTTTGAGTCTAGGAATAATGTAAGAAGTCCTCAAAATTATGAAAAGTTGAAATGCTCAAGTACTTAGATTGGCCTTAGGAATCCTAGAATTTATTGGAAAATATTCTAAGGCCCTAGGACATCTTAATATATGGTTAAAATCATGATTGAGGGAACCTAGGAAATCATTCTCATCTTATTGGTCTTTAAAATTAGAGGTTCATGAAAATTTAAGCTTGAACTATCGACAGATGGGCTAGGGGATTGACCAACCGTCAATAGTTAAGGTTACAGAAAGTTTAAAAACTTTCTGTCTTAGGAACTATCGATGATTCCAAGATGGGAATCCCATCCGTCGACGGTTGCCTGTGGGAATCAGCAAAAATGCTCGCAACGGCTAGTTTTTTTAACAGCTATTTTCGCATTTATGAATTCCTCAACGGCGTTATTTATTCCTCAACTATAAATTGAGTTCATAAATGAACTTTAAACAACTCTTGAATTATTCTTGAAATACCATTGATCAAATCATTTAATAACATTCAATTCTCATCAAGAACATCATTGAAAAACCTAGAACCCCATCTCTCTTTATTTGAGCTTTCAACTCTTATTCTTTTGAGAGATTTCTAGAGTTTACATTCCAATAATTCTTTTGTACAAAAGGAAATCAAGAATCGTGGATTCTTGTCTGAGAAGCCGGAGAGCTTTGTGAAGTCAAGAAAGGGTGTTCTCTTGCATTCAAGGTGGTAATCCTCACCTGAGAAAATGATTGTAAAGGTTTGGGCTTCACCTGTGAAAAAGCTCGTGTGATAGTGAAATCATGTTGAATCCTTTGAGCCGGAGAGCTTGGGGCGGGGACGTAGGTGGGAGTGTCGAACCTCGAGAATAATTCTGTTGTGTTTGCATTCTTTATCTCTTATCATTTTATTTATGTTTGCATTAATTGTTTCTATCATTGTTAAATTAGTTTAATCATAAATTCCACAAAAAGAAGTTAAATAGTATTTTAAATTTGCCATTGACCCTAATCCCCCCCCCCCCCCCCCCCTCTAGGGTCCAATAATTGGGCAACATTCTCCTTATTTGGTTTGCTATTCCTTGTTCTCATTAGATCCTTGGGGGTTATTTCTGCAACATGTGGGAGATCCTATTTTGTGTAAGGAGCAACCTCTGTTTGGTCCGTAATGACTTGGAGAGGCTGGCATTAGTCCCTTAATGTTGTTTGATGTTTTTCGAAAGTATTTCCAAGTCTACTATTCTTCAACGAAGAGTTGTAATTGCTGCAAATACATAGGAGAATTATATCTACTAGTCATAATTTTTTTGTTTTTGAAAGGTAAGCTGAGGTTAGGCAGACCCCGACCAAATATATTAAAAAAGGGGATACACTTTGCCCGATCTATCATCACTCACTATAGAAAGGAGCTCTATCGGGAGATCTATCGAGAGGGACTTCAGGGGGGGGGGGGGGGGGAAAAAAATAGAGTCATTTGGGGTACCCAATCGTGCGAGGAAATCTGCTGCCCTGTTCGATCCACGCCATACATAAGAAATAGTACAATCATCAAAGCATCTAACTAGTCTTTTAACTTTTCCAAAGTCAGTAAGCCATCTTCATGGAGGATCCATACTACCATTGAGACTATCTACCACCCATTTAGAATCAGAGTAAATACAGAGACTCTTAATGCCTTCCTTCTCCGCCATTTGGAGACCACGCAAGATTGCTTTTACCTCTAGAACATCAACAGCAGCAAGAGTTGCACTTTCCACAAAATCTCGAACTAAATATCCCAAATGATATCGAATGATCTCTCCAATTCTACCTCTAGAATCTTGGCACCATCAGTCCTAAGAGCCAACCAGCCCTACTGAGGAGGGCACCAAGAGCAGGCCTTGCCTACTGAATGCAAGTAATCAACCTTAATGCCCCAACTTTCCATGAATTCCCGAGACTGAGCAGTGTCCTCCACTAGCAATTTCTAAAATGAGAAGCCACCTCTAATATCATTCGTCATCACCTGAAGAAGAGAAGAGGCATCCTTCCGCTGGTTTTTAAAAAATTTGTTATTCCTTTCTAACTACAAGTAGTAGATCAAAGCATTGAATCTGACTTTTTTTTGCTTGTTGCACCATACTTTTTCCCCCGAAGGCTTCTATTATCCAGCTGATTTCCTCAACCCAATTCAAGATTCTCTGATTACTGTAACAACAGCTCCCTAGAATGTTCTGCCAGATTTCTTTATATTGCAATCAAAGTATAGGTGTTGCACACTCTCAAAAGCCACCCCACATAGAACACATGAAGATCTTTGAAGAATTCCATGCCTCAAAAGAACATCTTGAGGTTTGGAGGGCATTGGACAGAGCGATCCAAGAGATCAGAGTATGACTAGGGATATTCATTTGAAACCACAAAAGATTATCCAAGAGACTCTCCCCTCTGTTGGACGAATAGACTACCAAGAAGACTTGAGGGAGAAGTACCCATTTGAGAATAGATCAGTTACGCAACAATGAATAGCACACATTGAAGACGGGATCAAGGTGACGAAGATCTTCAGCAAGCTCCATATCACCCACACTCGAGTAGCTGCATCCAAGCTATAGTTATCAAGATAGTCCCAGTTCCTAGTCAAAGCCTTTCTAACCCAATCAGAATTAACATTCTGAATTTTTTATTCCAAAATCCCGAGCAAATCGATCTTATTATTCGATGATCAAACCTACGCACTTCAGCTTGCTTAAGAGGATCATGCATATCCCTGACATTCCAACAAGCCAAGCTATTCATTTGAACAACACAAAAAAAAAAAAACCAGAAAAGAGCTCGTAGACAATAACAAACTAGCTGATTGGAAAGGCTAAAACGTGGAACCGGCAACTTTAATCCCCAACAGATATCTCTTCTTCTAAATTGGTAGCTGTTGAGAGTCATCACCGACTCTCCTTCTCTCTCTCCCCAAGTTTCTCTATATTTCTCTAGAATCTTCTCACTCACTAGAACTCTCTCCCTCTCTCTAGAACCTTCTCCCTAGAGTTTTCTCTCTTCTCTCTAGAATCTTCTCTCTTTATATCTCTCTCTAGAAAAATAGTATTTCTAAAATACCCCCAATTTAATGCACCCCATCACCTCCACCTCCTATCCCCTGCTATAAAACTATAAATAGAGGGTTGGGTCCTCTTGAGTATGCATAGAAGAAACACACAAGTCCTAAGTGTGTGAGTGAGCTCTAGTGTGAGTGTCGCGGTTCAGGTATTTGGGTGTTGTACATTTTTAAGTTAGTACATTAATAAGAGTTACTTTATTTGGGTTCTGCTGCTACTTTATTCAACGCTAACTGCATCAAGGACTACAAATCTGTTGGGACTGGAGGCAATGGCTCTGAGAGAAGAATGTGATTGCGCGGATTCGCCAGAAGCTTAGAATTCAAAGAACTGGCCTAGACAGAACAGAAGAACCTAGGCTTCTCAGGGGCATTAACGCATAGTACGCCCAGTACAAACTCATTTCACACCACAACAGAACCGATAATCAGAGGGGTGGCCAACAGATCTTTGAATTGCTAGTAGAGAATAGCGAAACCTCGCACAAATCCTCACCCAAGAACCTAGCAGGGAGCCCCCACCTTTCTTTAGAGTAGAGAGTAGAGAATAGAACAAACCTAAATGAATCAAGTGGCAGAGGAAGAACGACCTTTCGCAGGAGGAAATGAAGGACAGAGAGAGCTCTATACAAGGAAGAAGAAGGAAGAAGGAAGGGTGTGCGTTACTCAGGCAGGCTCGGCAAAGCCCACTGTTGGCCAGTAATAATTACTAGTCATAATTTTGTTGTTACATCTTCAAGGATTTTGAGAAGTTTTGTGCCTCCTGGATAATTCTAGGACCAGATTTGTAGTGATCCTAATTACTTAATTACATCTCTAGGGGTATTTTAGTAATTTGCTGGTCACAGTGATGAACACAGATTGAATTTAAAATAACTTGAAGCGAGAATAGCTCAAAACCGATCTTATACAGAGCTTCAAACCGAACACCTTTTACTAATGGCAGTCTTGTAAATTCCTAACTTAGGGTTCTAGGGCTACTTTGTGTTTTAGCGTTAAATCCCCTGTCCTGGGCTATCTTGGAGAAGGTTTTTTTTTTTTCCTTGAATGGTTAAACACACACATACTCACATAGGCCAACACACATTCGGTCCACATGAATGTTTGGAGAAGTTTGACAAGTTAAAAAGAAACATTCGTTAGACAAAAAAAATGTGAAAAGATAATATGTCAAAAAAATAAGCACATCTCGATCTAACTAGGACTTTAGGAGTTCCCCGGGGTAGAGCTAGAAATTTTTCATTGGAGGGGCCAAAATATATGTATAAAAAAAATTTTGATTTGAGGGTATGAAATTTGGGGGTTTGGGGGCATAGCTCCCGAGGAATTTTTTTTTTTGGTAGTTTTTTTATTGTTTAGAATTTTTTTTTCCCAATAATGCCTTTGAGGTCGCCACATGTCCCTATTAATATCCCTTAATTGTGGTTAAGATTCACCCACCTATCCTTGGTTTTTTTTTTTAAATATCAAATTTCTTTCTAAACCCTAGTTTAAAATTCACTAACTCCTAAAGGTTAAAATTATTTAAATATTTTTTTCTAAAAACTAAGGATAAGTAAGTGAACCCTAAGATTGGGTAAATTTTAACCATAGTTAAGGGGTGCCAATAGGGACATGTGGCAACCTCAAGGGCATAAGGGGACTCTATTAGGGGGCCCACTATATATATGACAAAAAAAATTTGGGGGGGGTGGGGGCAATAGAGGGGGCCACTATTCATACTAGAGCTATGCGGATTTACAAAAAATTTGGGGGGGACATGGCCCCTCCCCCCCATGGCTCCACCCCTGGGAGTTCCCTTTAGCGAAATAATATCAAAACCTCGGTTAAAGATAGAAACCTTAATATATCACCATGCACAAAAGCTTCACTATTGAACTCCACTAAAAGTGACAAAAGTGAATTTAGCATATGTTAAGCATTCCGTGAGATTAGTTTAGACGTTGCATATATCTTCAGCCGATCTAACTTCATATTTTTACTTTTGAGCTTGTAATTGATTAAATTAATGCAGCTAGAATGCCCTGCATGCATGATGTGTGACAATTTTTTTGTTTTGTGTGTCATGGGTAGTGCTCAAAAGTTCATACTAGTTTTGCCGGGCTGATTAGTGGTGTCTGTCTATCAATGGAGAGATGATGAATTTGAGGGGGAGTTAATATTTAACTCTAAGGGGGAGTGTATTATATCTGAGGGGGAGTATTAGTTTAACATTGAGAAGGAATTTGGTTTCTGTAGAGTTTTTCTATACTAGTAGTGTACAGGTTGCTCGAGCAATTCTACTTAGGATCGAGCTAGTGACAATCGCTCGAGCAAAGCAAAAATCCTTCTTCTCGAGCGACTCTACACAGGCTCGAGCGAGTGACATTCGCTCGAGCAAAGCAAAAAAACCCTTATGCTCGAGTAAGTTTCGGAACAATTTCGCTCCCACTTTGCCCTAGCAAGAAGTTGGTTATCTCCATTTCCTCCCTCCTTTTGCTCCCAAAAGGTATTTCTTGCCATTATCTTGTGATTGTTGGGTCTTTTTAATCTCTTATATTCGAATCCACATGGTATTCTTTTCTCTTCTTGCCTTGCTTGTTCTCATGACCGGAGGTTCCGATAAGCATGTTAAACACTCATCTTATCGTGATGAGGTGCCTGATGCATGAGTTGGATGAGTTTTCGCCTCCTTCTCTACTTGTTAGGAACCGTCTCCCACGAGCTCCAAGTTCCAAAGCATCTACTTCAAAGGATAAGGCATCTACTTTTAAAGTGTAGAACCCCAAAAGTGTAGAACCCTGAATTTATTGCTCTTGACTTTCGTGATGTTTATTAAATTCTATAGACACTTGTGTTTAATTTTAATATGTCGTAATCTTCAAATTTAATGTAAAATGTATCAATTTTAAAACTCAAATAAAACACTCAATTTAAGTCGTTTTTTATGTTTAATTTCATGAAAAGGAAGATAGCCAAAAAGTAGCAAAAGATTTTTAAAAAAAAGTGGGATCGGCGCTCCGGCCGATCGATCGCCCACTGACGGCGATCGATCACCCCTGAAGGCGATCGGTCGCCCAAAATGCTGTTTTGGTAATGGTTTGCACGATTTTTTGATTTTTAAAGTCCCTAAGGCTCCCAACGCTATAAATACTCCTTATAATCGTGGATTGAGGGTTTCTAAAGCTTTCTAAACCTAAAAGAGAGAGAGAAGAAAATTTTAAGAGATTTAAGATGAAAGATCAAAGGTTTTGCAAAGAAAAATGGTGAAAAAACTTAGATCAACCCCATTCGCAAATGCTTGATCGTAGGGAAGCGATCGGGAGAGGTAAATATTACTTCCTTCTTATCAATGTAGTGATTTTTAATATGAACATTATGAAAGTGATAGATCTAAAGTAAGAACAAACAAGATTAAGCATGCTTGTGATGTTTTAAATCATGATTTTCTTATGGAAAATATATATGATGATTTGAGAGTTTTAAATTATGATTTTCTTATGAAAAATATATATGATGTTAGAGAGTGCTTTAAATCATGATTTTCTTATGGAAAGTATATATAATGTGTAGAAATTCGAAATTTTGATTTCCTTGTGAAAATTATTATGTAAGAGATGTTCCTTATAATTTTATTATTCATATTAACAAGGGGAAATGGAATGAAATTGTGGTGTATGTATGATTGTGAATGGAGGAAATGATGATAATTGGGTTTGATGGAATAATTATTAGTTTGTTTTGAAGTTATGATGTATTATGAAACAAGGGTTCTGTGAGATGAATTTTATTAAAATTATGTATTGAAAATTTATGCATGATAGATAAAATTATTTCTTATTTTATTGTCGAAAACTTGATAAACCTATGTTCTATATTGATCAATTTATGAGAAACTCTGCATGTTTAAATTGGTGCATGATTTACAATCATCATTATTTCACTCACACTTAGTCACGAAATTAAATAAGTACTAGCATAAGAATAAGCAAGATCACAAGTACTATGCAATTACACAAGAACACAAACATGACTGTATGATTGAGTTTTGCATTGACCGAGTACCCACAAGCTTAAGATCAAGGCAAGACAGGACGTATACATCGAATAATGTGTAGACAAGTCGTATGCACTGGATAATGTGTAGACAAGCTGTATGCACCGGATAATGTGTAAACCATGTGGTAGAGCTCGTGGATATAACATTAGGAGAAGCGCTGGAAGAGGTATTGGAGAAGGACATCCAATTGGTAATGACCAGCCTAACTTGACTGAGGTGCTAGGATCGATTGCCCAAATCATGACACTCCTTGCAGCCAGATAACCTGCTGCAGCTATTCCTGGACCGGCAGAAGCACATGCACCCTCTCCACCCAGGACACATGTAGGGATTGAGGCATTCCGGAGATTGAAGCCTCCGTTATTTTATAGGACCACGGATCCAATAGCTATAGAGGCATGAATATTATAGTTGGAGAAGAAATTTTCAGTTTTGTCTCCGACGGATACTGAAATAATAACGTGGGTAGCCTTTGTAATGGAAGGCGAAGCAGAGCATTGGTGGCGAGCAGCCTCTAGAACTAGGGATTTGACGAGAGCATGCCAACCATGGACATGGGGGGAATTTATGGATGTGTTTTATAAGAAATATTTTCCAGTGGTTGTTCATGAAAAGAAAGAAGCAGAATTCCTCACTCTTGAGCAATGGAAGATGTCAGTGACCGAATACGAGGTCAAGTTCTCCGAGCTTTCAAGGTTTGCACCTCATATGATTGCCACAGAGACAGTGAAAATGAAAAAATTTGAAAGGGGTTTAAGGGATTTTATTCGAAATCGAGTCTCAATGTTTCGACTCAAGACTTTCGCTGAGGTGAACGATAGGGCTCAATTGGCTAAAAAGAATTCAGAGGTATTCTTAAAGAAAAGAGAGATGAATCAGAAAGAAAAGTTCAGTAGGGGACAACCAAGCAAGGTTGGACCACAGGATAAGAGGCTCAGATTTTTAAGCCAACCACCAGCAGCTAGGCCGACTCCTTATCAGAGGCCAGCACCTCCATCTGCACCTACTGTGCCTCGCTCTACTACTTCTCAGGTCACTCAGTATGTGCAGCCTATGTCTTCTGCACCTATGTTTGATGTGTGTGTACATTGTGGAAAGAGACATCCAGCGGGCGAATGTTGAGCACTCACTGGTAGATGTTTCCAGTGTGGACAAATAGAACACTAGATTAGAGATTGACCTCACTATAGCCAGCAAACCCAGACTCAGGGAAATAGGCCACCTACCAGGCAGGCACCACAACAAAAGCCTCCTTAGGCTCCTAAACCCCAGCAGCCCCCACAGCAGCAGCCACGCCAAGTGACTCAAGGCAAGGTCTTTGCAATATCAGAATAGGATGCACAAGCATCAGATGACGTGGTGTAAGGTACACTTTACTTATGATTATTCAATATGTGATATTTATATGATGTGGTTGATGATTATAATTATTTATAAAAAACATGCTATTGATATTATATTGATAATGCACAAGATTGACACTTAGTTATATAATAACTCAGGCACCCTATTGATTAATGAATGTCTGGCACATGTATTGATTGACACAGGATCAACGCACTCATTTGTTACACCTATTGCAAAGGGATTTGTTTCAAAACCGAGTCAGTTAGATAAGGAGTTGTCCATCTCAACTCCTATCGGTAGATCAGTAGTCACCAACCAAGTATACTGAGCTTGTGTCATCCAAGTTGGACAACATGAGTTACCGGCAAACCTAATCATCCTAGGCTTTCAAGATTTTGATGTCATCCTTGGAATGGATTGGCTTGAAGCTTACCATGGACAAGTAGATTGTTTTGAGAAGATGGTGAAATTCAAGCCAGATAATGAAACTCCCTTCTATTTTAAAGGATTGAAGAAGAAAGACATTGCTAGATTTGCAGCCTTAAGTCTTTCGAATTCAGAAGTAAAAGATGATTCTATCATTCCAGTAGTTAGTGAGTTCATGGATGTTTTTCCCGACGAATTACCAGGGTTATTACCAAATAGGGAGATTAAATTTGTCATAGACCTAGCTCCAGGCACTGCACCGATTTCTAGAGCACTGTATAGGATGGCTCCAGCAGAATTAAAGGAGTTGAAGGTACAAATTGAGGAATTACTGGAACAGGGTTTCATTAGACCAAGTGTGTCAACATGGGGAGCTCCAGTTCTCTTTGTAAAGAAGAAAGATGGGTCGATGAGGATGTGCATCGACTATCGGCAGCTAAACAAGGTCACAATAAAGAACAAATATCCATTACCACAGATTGATGACCAGTTCGACCAGTTAAGAGGAGCAAATTTTTTCTCTAAGATAGATCTAAGGTCAGGGTATCACCAGTTGAAGATTAGATAAGAAGATATCCCTAAATCAGCATTCAGAACAAGATATGGACACTTCGAGTTTCTGGTTATGCCGTTCGGCTTAACAAATGTTCTTACAACATTTATGGACTTGATGAATAAGGTATTCAAACCAGCCTTAGATTTTCATGTGATAGTGTTTGTGGACGACATCCTTGTATACTCACCAACCCGGGAGAATCATGAGAAGCATCTTCAGGTTACACTTGAGACTCTGAGAGAGCATAAGTTGTATGCTAAACTGAGTAAATGCGAATTTTGGCTTGAAAAAGTGGCATTTCTAGAACCATGTTGTATCATCAGAAGAGATTTCAGTAGACTCTTCCAAGATTAAAGTTGTTGCAGATTGGGATAGGCTAAAGAGTGTTACAAAAATCAGGAGTTTCCTAGGCCTTGCAAATTATTATAGAAGATTTATAGAGGGATTCTCTAGTTTGGCAGCACCACTTACTCACCTGACCAAGAACAATATCAAGTTCACATGGGATGATAAATGCGAACAGAGTTTCTTAAAATTGAAGTAGCGCCTTACTACGGACCCAGTCCTTACTGTTCCATCAGATAGTGGTGGATTTGTAGTTTACAGCGATACTTCACATGTTGGATAAGGCTGTGTTCTCATGCAACATGGTAAGGTCATTGCCTATGCATCCCGGTAATTGAAGAACCATGAGAAGAACTACCCTACTCATGATGTAGAGCTAGCAGCAGTGGTTTTTGCTCTAAAGATTTGGCAACACTATCTGTATGGAGAAGAGTTCGAAATTTTTACAGATCACAAAAGCCTCAAGTACTTATTCTCTTAGAAAGAGCTAAACTTGAGACAGCGCCGTTGGGTAGAGTTTTTAAAAGATTATAATTGTTCGATTCAATATCATCCAAGGAAAGCTAATGTTGTAGCAGATGCACTTAGCATAAGGTCCTCTGGTTTATTGGCTCACTTAAGGGTAAAAGGGTGGAAATTGTTAGAAGACATGTCTAACAACAAAACAAGTTTCAGTCTTTGTACCTCTGGACCGTTGGTAGCTAATATTGCAGTCAGATCATAAATTCAAGCCAAAATCATAGAGTTGCAAGGGTCTGATGAAGAATTGTTAGCTTATCGAGCTAAGTCATTCGAAAATGGTAGGAGCCATAACATTTAAAGGCAAGTTATGTGTCCCAAATAATGAAGAATTAAGACGGGACATTTTGGATGAAGCACATCGGTCTAAGTATACAGTTCATCCCGGTGGGGAATAGAATTTGGACCATTGGCCATTTCCGGAAAATTAATTATTAGTATTTTGATTTGGAAGTTTAGACATTGTATTAGATTTAATTCTAGATATATAGTTAGATTGAATTGATGATTTGAAATCATAGAGGATGATTCAAATTAATTATGATGTTTTAGTATTTATTCCAGACATTAGACTTGATCAGTTTTTATTTAAAGAAAAATTTTTAGGTTCATGTTTTAGAATTGCCTTAAATGCTTTATGACAGGAATTTATGGAAGTTAATGGTTAAGTCACGTGCCAAAGTCTCACATTAACCTAGGTGGGATTTTGGGGTGCGACATAATGCCCAACCAAGGTGTGCACTGTTGGCTGCACACAACAGCCACTAGATAATTCTAAGAAGAAGAGAACTGATTTTTGGGAAAATTTGCAAAAGGGTTTCAAAGTTAGGGCAGTAGCTCAACATCCAAAATAGGGGCTGTTCATAGCCCCTTTCTTTTCCCTGTTTCATTCATCCTCTTTAGAAATTTCCAGCACAAATACAAATAGAACTTTAGGGCTTATCTAGGCCCTACACTTGACAACATCCTACAAAATAAAAAAACTCACTAATAAGACACTAATCAACAAAAAATGGATTAGTATTTTAACACTCCCCTTTAATGCCTTGTTGTTGAACACCCAACATTTCTCTAAAATATTGAAACTTATCTTTTAAAAGTGCCTTCGTAAAGATGTCCGCCACTTGGTCATCGGTTTTGCAATACTTGAGTTGAATCTCATCATCTTCCACTGTCTCTCTTATGAAATGATGTTTGATGACAATGTGCTTAGTGCGGCTATGGTAGACAGGATTTTTTGACATCGCAATAGCGGATTTGTTGTCACAAAAGAGAGGAGTTGCTTCTCCTTGTTTTAACCCAATATCTTCTAAATCTCTTCGCAACCATATTGTTTGAGAAGTTACCAATGATGTTGAAACATACTCAACCTCGGTAGATGATTGAGCCACTATTTGTTGCAATAGCGGATTTGTTGTCACAAAAGAGAGGAGTTGCTTCTCCTTGTTTTAACCCAATATCTTCTAAATCTCTTCGCAACCATATTGTTTGAGAAGTTACCAATGATGCTGAAACATACTCAACCTCGGTAGATGATTGAGCCACAATTTGTTGCTTCTTGGATGCCTATGAAAATATGCCTGAACCAAGGGAAAATGCATACCCAGAAGTGCTTCTCATATTGTAGAGACCCAGATCTTTTTCATGTTTTTAATTTCAAACATTAAGAGTATTATAGTCCTTGTGATGTTTTAATGTTTATGTATTAATATCTAATTAGTATAGTGTGATTAAGGCTTAATCAAACTTGTAATCGGAAGGATGTCATATCACTCCCTGACCTTTAGGAAGCTCCAGTTTTGGCACCGTTTATTGGAATTGAGTGATTCTTGAACCATTAGAAATGTATTGGAACATTCTTCGAGGTTCATGTTTAATGTTTTTCCATATTTTTAGTCTAAACTAAGTCAAAAGTGGGTATTCCGATGTTTTGTTTGATAGAATTACAGATCAGTCAACTTTGGGGACATTTTGGTCCATAAATAAGGTAGAATTTAAAATTTTTAAAATGTTAAAAATATTTCTTTTTGAAAGACGAATTCAATGCAAGTTGAATCGTCGAAATTCGACGAACGAGTCAAAAGTTATGGCCAAAACAGTATGATGGGTCAAATTCTGCAAAGCACCGATTGCTAAGGATCGATTGGTATCCAACTGATCACTCGGTCAGAAGTAGCGATCGATCGGTCCACAACCGATCGATCGGTAGCTATCAATTAGTTAATTTTTTTGTATGAGAAATTTTTTCAGAGAGAGTGTTTTTGACCGAGAGCTCATTCATAACCACTGGTCGATCGGTAGGCGACCGATCGCTCGGTCATAACCACCGATTCCTCGGTCTTTCGTATTTTTGCAGAATTTCAGTAAGGGCTTTTTGGTCTTTTGGTCCTCAACCCTTGGGGCTATAAATAGGGATCCTATTTCGGGGTATTGGAATACTCTACCTATTTCTAACCTAATTTGGCAAAAATGGAGAGAAAACCTAGGGTTTTGAGAGAGGGATTTCTTTGAGAAGAATGAGATAGCTTGGATTTTGCAAGGAGAGCTTGGAAAGCTTCCTCAAATCAGCTCGGGAGCATTTTGAATCCAAAGGAAGGATCCTAAGGTCGATATACTATCCTAATCAACTCTATTTTAATGTTTTGTGAATGTTAATATGATAGGAATGATAGAATAGAGATTAGATGCATTTTTTTTAAATTTTCTATGAAGTAAGCTAATTATTGATAGAAATGTAGATTAGAATGTGGATAGAATGTATGGAGGATGGGATTAATATGTGGATGTGAATGGTGAATGGAATGTATGGATGAATTATGGTTTGATGAATGTTTGAAAATGCAGAAGGACAATGGATTCATATTATGCGTACTCAAGGTGTTTGTGAAAATGCTTGAGAGGATAGATGCTATTATACTCTTATGAAATGGTGGTAAATTGATTATGAATTGTGATATGAATTATGATAAGATATGTATATGTGATTGTTTGTTAAGTATGTCTAATTACTTGCATGGAAATTGATAGTCGGGAATGTAAGAACTTAGAGAAAAATCTCTCAAACCGGGAATTCTCTAACTATTTGGTATGAGACAGTGTAGTGGAGTTTCTATGGTGAGAGATCGGAATCTAAGCAATTACCAACTCGAATGTTAATTTCGACACTTAAGCACATATGCATGTGTATGTTAAGATAAAAGTCTTATAAGTCACACATGTGGACCACAAGCATGAGCATGGCATACGTATGACATTCTGAATAAGCATAAGCATGACATGGTCCGTATCCGCCAAGAATGGCATGTCAACCATTTGATTCTTAAGCATGGTCTGTATCCGCCAAGAACGGCATGTCAACCATATGATTTTTTAGACATGGTCTGTATCTGCCAAGAACGGCATGTCACATCATTGTATAATCTGAATAAGTGCATAAGCATAAGCATCTCACAAGCACGTGGTCTCATAAGCATAAGCCGCTCATAAGTGTATTATCTTCTAAGTCTAAGATTCTCACAAGTACACGAGTCAAGGTGATGATATGAAGTATATGCGCACACGTTCTTCCGTACTTTGATTATGTTATTATGCTATTGGATATGTTTCTAACTAAGTGTAGGTGTATTATTATTGTTGGTTGGATTTTATATACACTGAGTACCTTTGTACTCAACCGGACTTTGTCTTCGCAGGTTTAGAGCAGGAGTACACGGCGGAGCCGTGGATTGAGGAAGCTTCCATCGAAGAAGGTGGTGAAGGTGAGCCTTCCGAAGAATGAGCCGGGGGATTGGATGGCTACACCTATTAGTTTATGTTTTGTTTGGTCGTGGTTTTTGTAATAGACTTTTAGATGATGTTGCTCATTTGATTACTTTACAGTTGGGTTTTAGACATTTTGTTTATGTTGGATTTTATTATGTTAGGCAGATGACCGTTGTACAGGATGGTTTAAGTTTGATGAAATCAGAATTTTGTTATCCTCATTTTTGGAGACTCGTGTAGTAATCTTGTATGTACGGTTTTTAAGTAGGTTTAAGTAATGTGGCGATTCGAAAGTCCTATATTAGCCTTTTGGGATTTTGGGGTAGTTACACATATCATCAACACATCCGGCCCAATCACTATCACAAAATTCAAGCAACTTTACATCAACACTTCTTTCATACATAATTCCAAAGTCAAGCGTACCTTGAATATATCTCAATACTCTCTTAGCTGCTCCAAAGCGTACTTGGCTTGGCTTGTGCATGACCTGAGATAACAAACAAGTAGCAAACATAGTTTTCTGGTCTTGTAGCTATCAAGTACAACAAGCTTCCAACCAAGCTTCTATAGAGAGATGCATCAACTTCTTTACTTCCATATTCTTTTAACAGTTTTTCATTGGCAACCAAAAGTGTAATTACCAGTTTACAATTTTTCATTCTAAATTTTTCATTGAGAGTTTTTACATACTTCTTTTGACATATAAAAACACCATCTTCTTATTGATAAGTTTCAATGCCCAAGAAGTAATGCAAGAGGCCCAAATCACTCATTTCATATTTTTTCATCATCTCTTTTTTAAATTCTTCAATCATTTTCTCATCACTACCGGTAAACACCAAATCATCAATATAAAGAGAAACAATAAGAATATCATTTTTACCTTGTGTTTTGATGTACAAGATTGACTCGCTCTTGCTTCCTTGAAATACTCTTTCATTGAAACAAGCATCAATCTCACTATACCATGCCCGTGGTGCTTGTTTTAGGCCATACAAAGTCTTTCTTAACTTGTACACTTTTTCTTCTTCACTCTTTATGACAAAGCCTTGAGGTTGATCTACATAAACCTCTTCCTTTAAAACACCATTCAAGAAAGCAGACTTTACATCTAGTCGGTATAAGAACCAACATTTTTGTGCTGCCAAAGCAATAAGAGCTCTAATACTATCAAACCGAACCACCGGTGCAAAGGTCTCATGAAAATCAATTCCGGGCTATTGAAAATACTCTTTAGCCACAAGTCTTGCTTTGTTCTTTTGAATGGAACCATCGGGATTGAGTTTTGTTTTGAAAATTCACTTCACACCAATAACTTCTTTATCATTTGGCCTCTCCACCAATTGTGTTTTGATGTACAAGATTGACTCGCTCTTGCTTCCTTGAAATACTCTTTCATTGAAGCAAGCATCAATCTCACTATACCATGCCCGTGGTGCTTGTTTTAGGCCATACAAAGTCTTTCTTAACTTGTACACTTTTTCTTCTTCACTCTTTATGACAAAGCCTTGAGGTTGATCTACATAAACCTCTTCCTTTAAAACACCATTCAAGAAAGCAGACTTTACATCTAGTCGGTATAAGAACCAACCTTTTTGTGCTGCCAAAGCAATAAGAGCTCTAATACTATCAAACCGAACCACCGGTGCAAAGGTCTCATGAAAATCAATTCCGGGCTATTGAAAATACTCTTTAGCCACAAGTCTTGCTTTGTTCTTTTGAATGGAACCATCGGGATTGAGTTTTGTTTTGAAAATTCACTTCACACCAATAACTTCTTTATCATTTGGCCTCTCCACCAATTCTCAAGTTTTTTTTTTCTCAATTACAAAAATCTCATCTTACATTGCTTTCTTCCAAGTTTCTTTTTTAATAGTTTCTTCAAAGCTTTCCGGTTCAATGACACAAAAATTACAACTTGCAAAAACCTCACTAAGGCTCTTTATTCTTCTTGGAGTTGATCTTGGTGATGATGAACTTGAGCTTGATGGGGAAGTTAGTGGTGATGGTGAATTAGGTATTGGAGATGCTTGTGGTGGAGCTTCATCTTGATCTTGATCTTCATTTTCAAAACGTTCTTGTTCTTCAGTAATGGTAATGACTTGATTTTGAGCCTTATTTTCTTTCCAATTCCAAGAGGCCTTCTCATTAAAGAGAACATCTCTACAAATAATCACTTTATTTTTCTTCAAGCTGTAGAGTCTATAGCCCTTTGATTTTGAGCTATAACCCACAAAAATGCATTTTTCATTATTCTCATCAAACTTGAGCCTTGTTTTTTTAGAAATATGAGAAAAGCAAATACAACAAAATACCTTCAAATGATTCGCGGATGGCTTCCTTCCACTCCAAGTTTCAAATAGAGTTTGGTTCTCCACGGCTTTTGTTGGACATCTATTCATCAAATAAATCGCCGTATGCACTACTCAGCCCAAAAATATTTAGGCAGCCCGTTCTCGTAGATCATTGCTTTTGTCATCTCAACTATAGTTTTATTCTTCCTCTCTACCACCCCATTTTGTTGTGGAGTGTGCCCAACCGTCAATTGCCTCTCCATGCCAATATCTTCACAAAAATTTTCAAATTCATTTGAATTGTATTCACCACCTCTATCACTTCTTAAAACTTTGAGGTAGTGCCACTTTGTTTCTCAATAAGTTTTTGGAATTTCTTGACAATAGAAAAAGCTTTGGACTTTTGCCACATAAAGTAAGCTCAAGTCATTCTTAAAAAGTCATCCACAAAGATAATAAAGTACTTATTACCGGCATGAGAAGGAGTCTTCATTGACCCACACACATCGATATGATCAAGCTCCAATGGTGATTTGGCTCTCCATGCTTTTTCTTTTGGAAATGACTCACGGTGATGCTTTCCTAGAGCACACCTTTCACAAACTTCCCTTACTTCTTGTATAGCCAGCAATCCATACACCATATTTTGTTGTTGGAGACTCTTCAAGCTTTGAAAATTCAAGTGCCCATATCTTCTATGTCATATCCATGACTCATCAATCACATCTATCTTCAATGCCACATTTTTTGAATATTGAAAAATGAGAGGAAAATTTTTATTTTTCTCCATCTTGACTTTTTCAACCATTTGACTTCTTCCTCCTTTATCATAAATTTTGCAAGAGTTCTCCTCAAAGTGGATGGAGTACCCATGCTCTACAAGTTGGCAAATACTCAACAAATTTTGCTCCAAATCTGGAACTAGCAAAACATCTTGGATGTATTTTGCTCCCTTCTTTGTCTCTATGACAATAGTACCCTTTTCTTTTGCTTGCACCAAGACACCATTTCTCATCCTTACTTGAGAATTAGAGAAAGTGTCCATGTTCACAAAAATACTTTGATCATCTGTCATGTGGTTACTACAACCACTATCAAGGTACCACACATCGTTTCTTTGCTCTGATGCCGCTTGACAAGCATAAAACATATTCTCATCACCTTCTTGCTGTTCGAAAAAATTTGTTTGTTAGTTATTTTTGAATCGACAATCCTTTTGGAGATGCCCAAATTTCTTGCAATTAAAACATTGAGGTTTTCCCTGAAACCAACAATCTTTGTCAACATGACTACCTCTTTTACAAATGCTACATTTTTGTTGAGAGGATTCTACATTTGCTCTTCTTTCAAAAATATTTCTTCCTCTTCTTCTTCCATATCTTCCACCTCTAAAAGATTCACCTTTTGATTTGTCAAGACTTGATAGTTCTTTTTCACGATTTTTGGGGCAAACATTGAGCTTAGATTGAAAGACACTTTCAATTGATTTTTTCGAGTGTCTACTCAACCTTTGCTCATATGCTTTAATAGAATCCATCAATTCTTTAACACCCAATGAGGAAATATCTTTAGTTTCTTCAATAACCGAAACAATAGGATCATACTTTTCCGACAAGCTAATTAAAATTTTCTTAACGATTCTTTGATTGGTAATTTTTTCCCCATAGGTTTTCAATTGATTCACAAGTTCAACAATTCTAGAAAAATAATCTTTCAACATTTCATTCTCCTTCATTTTAATATTTTCAAAATCCCTTCTTGGAGATTGGAGTTTAATGGCTCTTACCTTCAACGTGCCCCAATACTTTTGTAAGATATTATATGCCTCCTGTGATGTTGTAGCATTGATGATTTTGGAAAAATTTGGTCAGCCACTCCTGTTTGAACTTTGAATCAAATGGAGGACTTTTGCATCCTTCTTTTTTGTTCAATTGTTGCTTCTGAACATTTGATAATGCTTCCGCATCTCCCGGTTCTTCATACCCATCTTCTACAAATTTCTAAAGATCATATGAAAGGAATAGGATTTTTATCTTCACACACCAATAATCATAATTTTCTTCATCAAAAACTAAAAATGTAGGTTGTTGGACACCGGTATTCGAGTTGCTTCCGCTGGCCATCACGATCACCTTCACCAGGGTTAATTTTCTCGAGCACTAGCTTCACGCCCAGCTGGTTGTTGATCAACCTTGTTCTGATACTACTATGTTGGCTGCACACAATAGCCACTAGATGATTCTAAGAAGAAGAGAACTGGTTTCTGGGAAGATTTGCAAGAGGGTTTCAAAGATAGGGCAACAGCCCAACATCCAAAACAGGGCTGCTCGTAGCCCCTTTCTTTTCCCTGTTTCATTCATCCTCTTTAGAAATTTCCAACACAAATACAAAAAGAACCCTAGGGCTTATCTAGGCCCTACACTTGGCAACATCCTACAAAATAAAAAAAAACCCACTAATTAATAAGACACTAATCAACATAAAAGGGATTAGTATTTTAACATGCACCTGTCCATCCTACTTCGATTCCTAAGTTCTGAGATGATTAGAGTTAGTCTCAATATGATTAATACTTCTTCTGTAGGACAGTTATGGTAGATTGAGTCGTTAGCTTGGAGTTTGACTATACTTCCCTCCTACTCATCTTTTGCACATTATCAGTCCGAAACGAGCGTGTCTTCTACACCTGATTGGTATTCGCAAGACGATTGATTTGCATGCCCACTTTGTGTGCTCAAGATTGTCTCTGGCAATGCCAGGAAAAAATTTCTGGCTCCACAAATTAATGGACATGTCCACTGATTTGTGGAATGCTAGAAAAACTTTTTCCTGGCATCATCAGAGACAATCTTGAGCCACTTCGTGCAGTTGATGTTAGTGGCCTCCCCCAGTCTTCATCAATCTACAAAGATTCACCTGTCGCGACCTAAAATCCCTCTTAGAAGTTTTGGAAACTTTAGCTCGTGACCTAAATCATATCATACCATCATGTGAAATACACAAGGCATACAAATAGCAAAAACATAAAATTTCTATATAACATAGACTGTAAATGTATTCCAAGTCTAAACCAAAAGAGTTTAAATGACATAATAAGTATAAAGCAAACATTCTCCGCCTTTTAAAATACAAAACACTCAGTCACATCTCTCAGCAGTAATCTAGATAGAGCCACCTATCCAGAGCTCTATCCTCGTGCGGTTGTTCCATAGTAGGCTCTACCTCATAGTACTCCTCCTCGACCCAAGGCTCAGGAGCATACATGTCAACTGGACCTGATGATGATAACAAATTGATTGAGCATGGAATACTCAGCGTACACAAGCCACTATATAATAATGGCATATCATTACATGTTTTCACATATGCAATTCATAGGATACACATGTACTAAATCAATACGAAAATCCCTTTTCAAATACACATGTGCAATATGGTATAACTATATGCGCTTATCTTTCAAAACCGTATTCTTTTTTTCTTTTTTTTCATCTCTTTTACTTTAGCATTTATTCCATTTCACTTGTTTTACACATGACTTTTATGGAAGAGTACACATGACTTTGCCTAATGTTTTACCTAGAGTGGTAGAAGTCCATTATCATTTCACATACACTTAAAGCATACCTAATGCTCTACCTAGGTTGGTAGGAGTTCATTAGCATACCTGACCAACCTCCCCGTTGGTATCTTTGCACATAGTCTTTCTTGGAATATTCAGATGCCAAATGCTCTACCTAGATTGGTAGAAGTCCATTTGCATCATTCCAATACAAATGATGCCTTCCATTGCTTTCTTTTCCTCTGCAATCCTCTCTGTATAACAACTCTACAAACAAAAGCAACAAAATCTGACATTTGGTACCATATTAAGGGTACGGAGCCAACGTCATAGTTTAGGTATAGCTTGTTGAGTCTAACTTTGTCTACACTGTTTCGGCAATGGTTGTCTTGACTCAGCAGTGACAGCAGTTTCGGAATCCACACCCCCGCAAGGGTGCGGCATGCCATCCGATTTACCGCAACTAATGACAGCCTTCTTGTGCCGATGACATTGTCCCTCACCTTATCTTAGTGCTTGCTCCCCTCAGAATGGATACTGGACAAGAGTTGGCTGGCTTCCACAAAACTTAGTGCTTTACCTAGGTTAGTAGAAGTCCATTAGCATCATTGCACATACACTTAATTTGTTCATCATCTTTTACTTTGCTCTTTTAGGATACACATACACATATAAAAGCTCAATCATGCAATACACGTGTTAATAGGCAATTGTGAGTGAACATGGTCGACAAAGGGAAACACATAACACATGGCACATGCTATTCAATTTGGTTCAAATCTATCATATGGCATACACATGGTTTCATCAAAACATTCAATTTTCATCATTTGTTCAAATATAGAATCCATATAGCATGTGCCAACTTCGGATGTTGCATACTATTACTTAATATAAGCTATAGCATGTGCCATGTGTTGCATGGTCGACAAAGGGAAACACATACACATGTTGCATACTATTATTACAAAATGAGACGAGGAAGAATGCTATTACTTAATATAAGCTAGAGTGAAAGTGATGAGACATAGGTTACTCCTCTCTAAAATACTCTGTTGGGAAACGGTGGCCTATATTAAGTAAGCTACCAGTTACCAAAGGAACCTCTGACGTGAGAGGTAGGGGTGTGGCCTTCAGTGGAAGAAAGTCTGGGATCCAATCCCCTAGGTACGAGTTGCAAGAGCTCCACTGCCCAAGCTAACTTCTGACCGATCTAATCTACTAATGTAGGTAAATGATAACCGCAGCAAAAAAAAAAAAAAGACCCTCCTTGAGAAAAATACCTGTTGGGAAACCTTATCCAAGGAAGTTAATCCTCATCATATACTAATTTCAATGGCTAATGACTAATGAAGACCAATCTACCCAAAAATTGATTATATATATATATACTTACAAAGGCATTACCATATGGTTTACAAAAAAGAAAAAGCATTACTATATAGATTCTCTCAAGTTACAACTGATCCCAAAGAGATGGGTTATAACCTGAAGATGACATCTACATCTTTTCCATCCATGTTGCCGTTAATACTTTTATATATATATATATAGAGAGAGAGAGAGAGAGAGAGAGAGACAAGCAGGGGTTAAGCATACCCCAACATGAATTAAAGGGGAAAACCCAACAAATTACAACTGCATAACTCTTTGGCCTGATCTACCTCCTCAACAATATAACACTAACAGGAGATTAATGACAAGGATAGATGTCATTTCCAATGTTATAACAGAGACCAATTATAACTTGAGAGAATCTCAAGTTTTTAACATAAAGGGTGTGCTAACGAAGGTTTGAGCGAAATTTCGCAAAATTCTGGTTTCGTTCCAACCCCCCCAAAATCGAAACATGTAATATTTCAGATTTACAGATTTCAACCACGATTTCGGAATTCGGTCGAAATATCATAAATTTATTTTAAAATATTTTTTAAATCAAATTTTCAATATTTCAAAATTTTCATCAAAATTTTGTGAAATTTCACAAAAAATTAAAATTTATTTTTAAAAATAAAATAGTATCATTATATAAATATATTAAATTTTGAATAAAATAGTATTTCTTCCAATATATTCTGAAATCTTGTCCAAAATATTTTGAATTTCAGGACAAAAGTTCATGAAATATCATGAATGTAATTAATTTAATAAAATATTAAAAAATTAAAATTCCAAAATTTTGTCGATAAATCCAAATTTTCCAACATTTCGATTCGAGTTGGAGGACCAAAATTGCCGAGATAACCGAAATTTTAAACCTTGGTGCTAACTCACTCTCCCCTCCTATTACACCCCCTTTTCTAGTCAAGAAGATAAGAATTTTGGGGTGAAACTTAGCAACAATACTCCTTGTAGCCCTGGGCTACAAAAAACAGTGCCTTTATGACACATCAAACAATTAGCTTTAATAATAAATAAATACAAAATATGATAGTAAAAAGCTGACATATTTTCTGATGTGTCCATGGGCTATTAGTTTATTGTAGCCTTGGGTTAAGAGAAGCAACATTGCTAAGTTTTACTTAGAATTTTATGTCAAACAGTTGTGTCTACCACAAAATCCTTATCTTCTTGGCCTAAAAAGGAAAGAGTATTCTTGCTCATTTATGGTAAAGATTCTTCAAGTCCCATTATCCTGTATCGCACTTTCCCCTTTTTAAGAGACAAGGATTTTGTGATACCCTCACAATTGCCCCGCACAAAATTCTTGTCTTCTTGCCCAAAAAATGGGAGAGTGCAATAGGAGGAGAGTCAGGTAGCACTCCCCTCCCCGGCTATAAATAGTATATGGAGTAAAACACTGCTTAAAATACACAGCCACAGCCAAAAGACTAGAGAGAGAGATGATGGTAGAGAGAGTCCCATAAGATTCGAAGTTTTGTTCATCGACTTCCCCACTGGACGTCCTTACCCTTAATTCTTAGAGTACTAAACATTGGATGCAAACGACAATTGATTGCATTGCGAACATATCAATGCCTCAGTCAATCCCTCCGCCAGGAGATGACACAAAAGATGAGCATCAATCTCTTGTTTTCGATGCTTCAGTGCTTCGACACCAATCCAACATACCCATACAGTTTGTGTGGCCCGACAAAGAGAAGCCTTGCCCGGTGGCCAGAGAACTACTAGTTCCCCTCATCGACTTGGGAGGTTTCCTTTCAGGAGATCCAATTGCCTCCTTGGAAGCATCCAGGCTTGTCAGTGAGGCATGCCAGAAGCATGGCTTCTTTCTTGTTGTGAATCATGGTATCAACCCCAGGCTTATTGCAAATGCTCACGACTACATGGACTTCTTTTTTGACTTGCCGCTCTCCGAAAAACAAAGCGCTCAAAGGAAGCATGGTGAACACTGTGGATATGCTAGTAGCTTTACCCGCAGGTTCTCCTCCAAGCTTCCCTGGAAAGAGACACTTTCTCTTCGCTATTCGGCTGAAAAACAGTCATCGAACATTGTTGAAAAGTATCTCCTAAACACAATGGGTGAAGCTTTTGGGCAATTTGGGTATGGAAACAATACCATTTAATTCAAACGCCCTCTCTTTTCCATTTTATTTTCTTTTTATTCAAGTTAAAAGCCATTTATGTTGTGTTTAGGAGGCTGTACCAAGAGTACTGTGAGGCAATGAGCACTCTATCTCTTGGGATCATGGAGCTCTTGGGAATGAGCCTTGGAGTAGGCCGTGCGCATTTCAGAGAATTCTTCGAAGGGAATGATTCGATAATGAGGCTTAACTACTACCCCCCATGCCAGAAGCCTGATCTCACTCTAGGAACTGGGCCTCACTATGACCCAACATCCTTAACCGTGCTTCATCAAGACCAGGTCAGCGGTCTTCAAGTGTTTGTAGACGATGAATGGCGCTCCATTAGTCCCAATTCTGAAGTTTTCGTTGTTAACATCGGCGACACATTCATGGTAAGATAAATACAAATATTTATATATATATATATATATATATATATATATATATTATAGTTATACTTTGTTAGTAATGTAGTTCTTAAGCTCGAAATCGAATTAATGGGGGTGTGGCCTTGTCTGGTTGATTTCAGGCTCTATCAAATGGAAGGTACAAGAGTTGCTTGCATAGAGCAGTGGTGAACAACGAAAAGCCTAGGAAATCTCTTGCTTTTTTCCTATGTCCAAAGATGGATAAGGTGGTGAGCCCACCAAATGGATTGGTCGATACGGAACATCCGAGGATATATCCGGACTTCACATGGCTCTCGCTACTCGAATTCACACAGAAGCATTACAGGGCTGACATGAATACCCTCGACGTCTTCTCGAACTGGCTTCAACAAAAAAACAACTGAAGAAGTATAACAAGGCATCAAGTCCCAATCAGTCCTTCTCAGCCTCTTGTCGACATCCTACCGAGAAAAGCAACTTTGAGGGGGGAGAAACAACAAGGTACTAAGAGTTCTTGTTAACATTTGAAGTAGGAAGCCAAGAGCAAAACCAAAAGAAAGGGCAGTTTTACTTTAATGTGTCTGTTAGTGATGGACAAAAAGAAAGACACAATATATGGATGGAATAAAGAGTTAAATTAGCCACCTTATCAATTTTCTTTGGTTTCGTAACAGCGATAGATCATCAACACCATTATCTCTTTTTTTAAGTAAAAACCAAAAGCAGAGGACTTAGAGAATTCGAAGAAGAAACTTCGGGAGTTTTAAGGTTCTGATAGATAGGGGAAGCAGTGCAGAACTGTTCCTTTGGTAGAGATGGTACTCCCCCCCCCCTCCTTTTTTTTTCCGTGATCAATATAGAATAGTTTTAGGACACAAAGGTGTCCGTATCATAGTTGTCGAGAAGTCATGTACACGGTAGTGTAGTCAAAATGTTATCTAGGGAATGCCTAGGCCAATGTCTCACCTAGCAAAGACCAATATCGCCCAGATTATGATCTAGGAAGGTACTAATAAAATCTTGTATAACTAATTAGAAAAAGCAAATCTTTGGTCGCCTAGGCATCACCTCGCCTAAGCAATCCCCTATAACCTAGTTGTCACAATTTTTTTTTAGGGTCAATTTCATGGGCCATTGCATATGTTTGTCTCCGTTTGTAAAGAGTATACTTTTTCTCAAATATTTAGGCGGGGCATAGTGCCTCCCGACCCCTGGATTCACTCCTCTCCCAAGCTACAAGCACCTATTAATGTTATGAAATTATTATTATTATTTCAAAATTCCAGGAGGAGCTTTGCCCTTGGAGAGGGAGAGAGTAGCATTCTAATGAATTATGCTCATTGAAGCTTGTAATGAGCGGTCCCTAATAATGTGACATGTGGCAAGTTGTTTGGGAATCTGATCATTTGATGTCATGAAGACAGGTTGCTTGAGCGACATGTGGTAAAAATTTAGCTCGATTAGACATTTATTGACCGTTCGATCAAAGAATGGAAGATCAGTCATTTCTATATCCTAGGTAGGGTCTAGTGAACCCTAAGGAGTTAATACTGCAAACTAGAGTCTAATCAGACTGTCTAAACATGTCCGATCGTTTTCGACACATGTCTCCAATGAATTCAACTTGACATCCAATGGCCGGATTCAAAAAAGTATCTCACATGTCATCTTTTTAGAGGGACCGCTCATTAAAAGCTTTAATGAACATGACTCATTACTATCATTTCATATATATCATTCTACTAATGAAAGTATAATGAGTATGCGAAACTTTATATGGATGTAATTACCCTTTATCATTTATAAATAAAATTATATCAAATATGTGAACACCCCATTTTTACACCCTTCAATCTTTTGGTTTTTTTTAAATTAATTTAATTTAATTTAATTTACTTATAATTTTAATTTTATTTCTTTTTTTTATCATGGAAGCTTTGTGAGTCTTGAGAGAGAGAGAGACAGAGATCCCTATATCTTACCCCTATGCTTAAAATCTCAAACCCATCTCATACTTAGAAGCCCTTTCTTCAAGACCACACTAAAACCCAAGCCTGGTATCTTCCTAAGTCTTGGCTCATTTTTTTAAAGGGTGCAAATCCTCTCCAGTTATAACCGGATGTGGCACATCCGGTTATAACCCCTAGAGGTCGCCATGTGTCTCCTTTGACACCCCTTAACCGTGGGTAAGGTTCACCCACCCCTAGGGTTCACCCACCTATTTTTGGTTTTTTTAAAAAAATATTAATTCTATTTTTAAAATTAAAACATTGTTTTTAATATTAAAAAAACTTTAAAAACATATTTTTAATTTTAAAAATAGAATTAATATTTAAAAAAAAAACCAAAAATAGGTGGGTGAACCCTAGGGGTGGGTGAACCTTACCCACAGTTAAGAGGTGTCAAAGGAGACACGTGGCGACCTGTAGGGGTTATAACTGGATGTGCCACATCCGGTTATAACTGGAGAGGATTTGCCACCTTTTTTAAAATCCCATTCATTCATCCCAAGACCTGACCACTAGAGTATCCAGCTTTATTTAAGTTTGAGATAGGGTAAAAAAAAAATTCACGAATCTCATTCGGTTGAGAGCTCATCTCTCCTGATTCCTTCTCCTCCATCTCTCACCGGCGAACCAGCAGCCTCTCTCAAGCCCTCTCTCCCATTCTTTTATTTCTACCGCCGGCGATGATTCCGATCAGCAGGCGAAGACATCACCTGAACCACAACTCGCGCAACAGCAATGCCACCGCAGCTCCGACGGCAGTAGCTGCAGCTCCACCGTCGCCTGATCTCACTCGTCCTTCTCTTCTTCGATCACTGAAATTCGGCCAGCCAGGTCATCGATCTCTTCTCTCCCCGCGCAGCAGTTCTCTTCGGGCCAAATCCAGTAGATCTCCTTGAATTTTGAAGTAAAATCCATTTCAAATCCTTCCTCAATTTTTCCTGATCTCGATCTTGAACTCCAGATCTCCCCTTCTCTTCTTTCTTCTTCTGTTTACGGCAGCAACAGGGAGATCCCTGTTGCTCTTATCGACCAGATCCACCATTACCTATGGTTCTCTAGTAGCACCACCAATGCTGTCATCTCCGATCAGCTCTACCATATCTTCTGGCGAGTTCCATGCTCCAACCACCTCCATCAGTCCAGCAGTAGTCCGGTCGCTCCTTCACAGGATCTTCTCCGATCAACAACTCCAGCAGCAGTAGCTTCTTATTAGAGGGCAGATCCCCTTCCGGTCAGATCCAGTTCTCCTCTGCAGAATTCATCTTCTGCCATCACACCTGTGCATCCATCGCCGACGCGAATCGCAGCCACCACCATCGTCCATCTCCCATCAACCATCGCAGGTATAGTTCTTCTTTCCCCTGGATTATTTTCATTTTTATTTCTAGTATTGTTGTGTGATTTTTGGGATTAGTGGTCAGATTCTTTTTTATTGTGTTAATTTGAGATCTAAAGTTAGAGGAAGATCATGCCAAAAATATAAGATCAGGTCTGGTTCAATTTGGTTTAAAATCTGAAGTTAGGGGAACTTTTATTTTCAAAATCTGAAGTCAGAAGTTGGCTCATTCAGTAAGAACACCAAACTTTTGTGTTTTCTTTGTTGGGTTGGACCCTAATTAAAAGCAGGTTTGGTTGTATTTTGATTAAAATCCAAGACTCAGGTGCTCATTTCAAAATCAATCTGGGAACAGATTGGTATTAGTTTGTTTCTAATTGTGAGAGCTGGGATTTGTTTTTTTGCTAGTAGGGAGAAAACAGTGGTTCAGAGTCAACTTGATTTGGGCCTCAACTTTTGAGGCCAAGAGCATTTTTAGGGCATTTTCTTTGACCTTGGCATTTAATCTTTAAATTGACCCTAGATTAATATACCACTTTTAGACTCTCACCACTTTTAGACTCTCGGGAAAATTTTAACTTTGTTTTTTAAGCCATATTAACCAGACCTGGCCTCAAATTTAACTACCGGGCCAAAGTTGATTGACTGTATTTTATTATAGGCCAATTAGCCTTGGCGCAGTAGCTTTTGAATTGGCCCCAACCCGATCTCATTTTCTCTTAACTATGGTTAATTATCTATGATTAGTTTATCTGTAACTTAACTCTTTAATTTATTGCGATTGTGGACCTTGGAGTCTTTAGATCTCCTAAATCTAACTTCAAAATATATTATTGAGTCATAGTCAATTGACCATAAGTGGTCAATGGGTCTTGGCCCATTAGCTTTCTTTTTGGGTTTCAATTCTGGTGTATAATTTAATCCACGTGTGTATATGCAATCATAGGATTAGGTCGTAGTTTCTTTTTTCCTTTTTACCTATCTTGGTAACTTAGGTGGATTTTCAACCCTAAATAACTTGCCTACCCCGTTAGTCCTTCCAAATGAGACTATACACTACCATTAAAAATACAAAAAATTTGAAAAATATAAAAATACAAAAACATTCAAATAAACAAAAAATTTTAAAAGAATCTATCTATCCTAATAATTGAACGCCCTTAGGGCTCTCCCATGAGTACTTAGGCACGCCACTAAATTCCGGAATGAGATTTATAAATCTCAAACTCCATTTTCCTCAACTCAGGCACGAGTCATAACTGCCAAAACACTCCGAAATGAGTATAAAAACAGTCACCGCCCCGAACTATTATTAGGGTCTAATTCCGACTAACCAGATAAGTAAGCAGCCAGGGTTCAACCCTAACTTAGGATAGAAATTTTACACCCCATTTATGCTTGATTAGCAAATTATTAATTGTTTAGGAAATTTTAAGTGATTTTAAATGTTTGACTTAGACCTAATGAGTAGGCAACCATCATTAGATGGGGGTTGTGGGATGCCTAACTCCTCCCCCAGGACTTACATGGATCTCTTACCTAGACTACTCTGGACCGTAGGCCTCTTATCTTGGTTTATCTCGGGATCCTGTTATCCCCTATATAGCAGGTGATGACTCTTCAAATATGTTTAGCGTTATTCCTTTACTCTCAGGCCTTACTTGGACGTTTAGAGTTTAGAGTTGAGAGGGGAGGAAATGCGATAAATTTATATGCTCATAATATAGTTAAAAATTATAATGTATAGTATTATGTGGGACCCATGAGACTTTGTTTTGCTATTTTTATAGATAAGGACTCTATTAGTAGAGATTTAGATTATTACGTATCAAATCTCTATTTTGCTATTTTTATGGATAAGGACTCTATTAATAGAGATTTAGAAGAACTCATTAAAATTATATTAATCAAATGTAGGATAGATAAGATTAAGACCCATTATTACATATTAAATTTCTATTTTACTATTTTTATAGATAAGGACTCTTAATTTATATTTTAAAGTCAAAAGCACTAATATTCTAACCATGGAAAATAATAATGTCATAATATTTATTTCTAATATTATTATTTTTACAAGTAGAAGATTATTACACACGATTCTTGGCTTTAATACAATTATAAGTGGGACCTATTAGTAATTCTTTTCTAATATTAAATTTAAGTTAATATAAGAAAGAGTAGATTTAATTACTAAAATACATTTATATAAAATATACTAATATATTAAAAAATTATTTTTTAATATAAAAAGAGTAACATGACGTCTAATGAAAATATATTAAAAATTATATATATATTTTTAAGTTATATCTTCATTAATGATGAAAAAATTATACATGCAAGTCATGTGCATTTTTACTAGTATATATATATATATATAATACAGTACAATATAAATATAGATATCATGATCCCTTTTTGTTTGTAACAACGTATGAAACACCATGGGCTTGTCCCAGTGGTCATGTATCTCCCTTTGGGGAGGTGAGACTCGAGTAGGTGTGGCTATTGACGCCCACCATGAATGTTTACCCTGCTAACCCCCTGACCTAGGTAGATAAATGATTACAACCAAGCAAAAAAAAAAACGTGTGAAAGGTGGCAGATGCTTTTTTGCATGTCCCTTGAGTTGCTACTTGCTTTAAACCAAGTCCAACTGTCAACTGCTTGGAAGCCCCTATGTCTTTTATCATCTTCTGTTCAAAATAGGTTTTTTGTTTTTTTTAGTTAGAAAGTTGGGATTAGGCGGACCCTATCAGATGATTTTTATTTGGTTAACTCAACTATTAATTAGATCTAAATATATCTAAACCATACGCATCAGTCAATATAATTCTAATTAACAAGGGCGGCGGGAACAAAGAATGACCCATATCTTTCATTAATTTGTTTTATCTTTAAAACTAATTTATTTATTAAGTGTTCTAGTTTAAAGGGTTTAAGTGTATTCTATTAAATTAGAATTATTGTTTTAGCGTAGAAACAAATATCATTAAAGAAAAAATATGATTTTTAAAATAAAATTTTCGAATTTTAAGAAGTTCCATGAAATTTCGATTGTAATTTTTTCAACAATTATTTGCTAAATTTAAATTAAAAAGAAAGTTGAATTATTTTAGCCAAAATTGTGCCACTTGTTTCTGAAATTTCGTGGATGGCTCTTCTCTTCTTTCTCGGTTGCTTATTAATCAAAGGCCCTCACAGCCTAGAAAGCCCGATCTTTGTTTCAATTCGGACCGGACTGAGCTAAGCCGGATTTACATTGTTAAACCTACTGTGGTTTTGAAAACCATGGGCAAGAGAGCAATATTTCAAAATCACAAATTTAAAAGCCTCATCCATAGCCCCACACCCCTCACGCACTTGTTGGTCCTTCGGGTCCTTGGGCTACTAGCCTACGCTTTTCCCGGCGATGGCTAAAACCACCGAAATTACCAATTGTAGACCAGAGGGGACGAGGTTCCAACCACCGATTGCTGCCAACGGTGGCCTTACAAAGGTGCAAACTGCCGGAGTGCACTGTTTGGTTCCAAATAGGGGTCCAATTCTCATTGGGATTTTGAAAATTGGGTTCTTAGTGTTGGATTTACTTATTAAATCTCTGCACAAGTTAGACAAATAGACAATTGAATAACATTAAATATATAAACATATATACAACTAAATCTCACAAATTGAGAGTCACTCGAAAGAGAGTCTTTCTTGAAGATAGTCTAAGTCTCCCATGTGCAAGGGAAAGTAGCTCTATATTCGGGATACAACTCAACTCGGATTCAACCGATCAATCCCTGCGAGTTTGCACTACTCGGCTGATTATGGTGCAATAAACCTCTTTTAGTATATGCACGAATAATTAATTTAAGGTCCATTAAATTAAAACAGTCCTACAATAGATTAGTTGAATTTATGAGAAATTCATTTCACATAAATTAATTAATCTAAAACACTTAACATGTTTTTTTGTCCAAAATTTTTTTATAGAAATCAATCAACTTGATTAAACACTTTGTTAAATTAAAACAACCATTTAATTCAAATTCAATTAAATCATAAGTTAAATTCATTTTTTTAACTTAAAAAGCTCGATTAAATCATTAATCGGTTTTAATCTAGAGTTTAGGCTAACCATACAATTTTCTGTCATAATTTTGGCAGTATAACGGTATTGGACCAGAATGGTCTAATTGGTTGAGTCCGTTTGGAATATCTCAATTCGATCAGTTAAGTTGGTTTATTTCATAAACCAACCGGTTAGACTATATGTTAGAGGGGTCCATTAGGACGACATTAAATAATCTGATTTAGTCATCCCATGTGGATCTGTCAAATTGTTTCAATCTGAGGACTAACCGGTTAGACTAATCTGTTCGAGTGAGTGAATCGAATGACTACCAATAGGCTAGCCCTTTGAGCTTTCCACCATGATTGGGCTACAAGTAGCACCAATTTGTGATTAACAATTTTTAGAATCAGTCTGGAATTAGAATCTGTTTTGTTCAATTGGATTTGGTCCAATCTGAACCACGAACGGGCCTATGGTTTGACATTCTCTGGTGACTGAGTATAGAGATCTTCTTCCTCATTGGACTGGTCTCTCTTCTTCTTTTAGATGGACTAGATATTTGGTTTTGGTCTCTGACTCTATTTCGACAGAGTTTCTAGGCTCAACGAATCTCACCGCTCCAACTATTAACCGATGGGTTGCATGGAGAACCCAGGCCTGCCAACCCACATGGGTCAACCAAACCCACTCAGATCCTAGTGGGTCACACTCACTCAACCAGTCACGTCTCTCCCTGGGAGTATACGATCACGGTTCATCTAACCAACGGTCTCGATTAGATCAGACAAAAGAAGAAGCAAACAATCGCGACGATGCGCATGTGCGAAGGGCACCTCATAGCGCCCAAAGCCCATTGCACGAGTGATGCGAGCACAACTTACGTGCTGAATATATGGTGTAAAGGTTATGAAAATGGAATTCTTATACACCATAAGAACTCGTACACCACAAGATTACACTCTAGTAAAGTTTGAAAGTATTTATAAAGATGAAAATTTTATTTTATCTTTCCAATGTGGGATTACAAAGAAAAACACACAAGTGAAATAAGCTTGTGTCACAAGAAGACCAAGCTTCAAGTCACCCCAAATACAAAATTACATTATGCTTGGATTTAAATAAGGATCTTTATAAATAAACCAAAACAGTTTTAGAGACTAAAACCTAATATTTTAAAACAAAAAAACTAATTTAAAATCATTATAAAATTAGATTGAACACTTAACTCACTATTTCCCAGAATGGAGACAGCATTTTTGGTGATTTGTTTCCACTGATATTTGAGAGGTTCATGAATTTTCATTACTCTAAAAACCTATTCTGTTCTTTTTTTAATCTTTTATTTCATTTTCGATGTTCTGATTTTCATTTATAGTCCAATTAAGACCGCTAAAGAATTGTGGGAATCCTTGTACAAGAAATACAAGACAGATGATGCCGGGATGAAGAAATTTGTTGTTGACAGGTTTCTTGATTTCAAGATGGTTGATTCAAAGATCGTGATAAGTTAGGTTCAAGACCTCCAATTGATCCTTCATGAGATCCATGCAAAATGTACGATGATAGGTGAATCATTCCAAGTAGCTGTTGTAATTGAGAAGTTGCCTCCATCTTGGAAGGACTTCAAAAATTACCTTAAGCACAAGCAAAATGAAATGGGGGAAGATGACTTGATTATCCGACTCAGAATTGAGGAAGATAATCGAGTATCTGAGAGGAAGGTTAGAAAGTAACACCACGGCCTCAACGCCTGCTGCCCAATTGTTCCTTCAGACATTAAAAGATTAATGAAACAAAATAATTAAGTCACCGTTTGGCCATTGCTGAATCAACAAACTGAGGTAAACCTAGTCCACCTAGAAATTCTTCAGTGTACTACAGAGTAAGATGAATCATCATCTCTTCCCCCGAAGCATGTCCTTTCGAGAAGTTCACAGTCAAGATGATACAATGAATAGCGAAGAACACATATTTATGAATAGTGAATCCGAGTTAAATAATTAGAATATACCTAAGGTAGCAGTAGAAAAAATCTACAGACTAGGTACATTTAAACTATTCTCCTCATATTCTATAAAAACAGTTGAGCGTACTTTACCTCTTAGAAATCATACATATAATACTTATAAATTATTAGATAAAGATACTATAAATAACCTAAAGAAAAAATACAACTTCATTCATTTTGGCATGATACAGGTGGCGGCCAAGCCACTTACCAGATTAGGAATTAATAGTTCTATTCTACTATGTCTTAGAGATTGCAGGTTCTTAGACTTCTCTGATAGTCTCTTAGGAGCCATCCAGACTAGTACAACACAAGGTCCAGTATATTTTAATTGTTATTCAGATTTCTCTTTAGATTTACGTGATCCCTATGTCCTAGAAGCCTTAACTTTAGATGTCCATACTAAGGGTATAAACATGCGTCCAGGATTCAGACCTCTAGTTCTAGTTTACAGGATAAATTACAAGGTTATGAATACTACGTGAAATCCTAAAGCAATCCTTCATTTCAATAGAGAAAACAAGTTTAATGAAATCATTTATGGTCATCCAGATAATGAGATAAAACCTAGAATAATTAATTGGGAAGAAATTGAGTTTCCAAAGAGTTGGACGTTAGTCAATATGACTCAACCTCCTCCTATGCCAATCCAAGAGCCAAACCAGATAATAGATCATGGTAAAGGTAATATAGAAATCTTATTTCCCAAGATAATTAGAAATCCCTCTTACAGAATGCCTTCTAGGGAATCTCATTACATTTCAGGTAATATACCTCACAGATCTTCTTGTTCTAGTATCCCTAGCACAAGTACAATACATTTAGAAAATACTTCTAGACTTCCGCTTCATACTCCAGATAATTTAGTATTTACTACTCCCATACAGACTTCTCATAATACTGTCCCTGAATATATCCATACTCAACCAGTCAGGTCTTCTCTTGAACAGGAACTCCAAAATACCAATCTAGAAGGAGTAAGAAATTCTCCTATTCCAGAACCTTATTATACGGAACATAGTGATAACTTCCAGAATACGAGTAGTCCAGATATTACTCCAAACAGTTGTCCATCTCCAACACAATCAGATATGAATCTACCTAGGGTGTACACGTGTAATATGTTAGAAATTGCTCCAGCATTTAAGATAGACTATCTTAAGTTAGAAAATGATTTGAATTTACCAGACAAGAAAATGAAATGATTATGGTTAGTAGACAACTTTAGTAAAACAAAAATAGACATAATCATTCAAGAATATTTAAGAGATATTGAACGAGCAAGAAAGCTTCTCACCTTCTTTCCATGGTTTACAGGCCATTATTGTAAATTAAATGACATAAATCTTTCCAGATTTCCTTTTGCTCATAATATTAAAACTATAGACTTCGATACTACTCCACCAAAATATCATAATCCTTATTGTATAAAATGTTATTCTTTAGGATTCTATTTCCAATGTACAATTTGTCAACAAAAGAATGAATACCAGATAAAGGAATATTACAAAAGAATGATAGAAGATGTTTATGATTATGATCCTATGATTTCTAAAATAGATGATTATATCAAAATTAAAACCCGTGATCAATCTCATAGTAACATAAATAATATAAATAATAAAATTAGTACTTTACCTATAGATAAGACTTTAAAAACTCCAAATGAAATCATTGCTAAATTAGATATCATGCTCACAAATTGTAATCAACAAATTAAAAAGAAAAAACTAGAATCTTTTAAGAGAAGCTTAAGAAACAAAATAATAACAAGCTCAAGAAGACAATATTCGATAGTTTATATAAAAAATCACAAAAGAAATTAACAAGATTTCAACTAGAAAATCCTTTACTCTATGAACAGTGGAAAACACGTAATAAGTATAAAAAGATTCATGAAAACCTTATACATAATTATAAAAGATATTTTTTCTGTTCTCATTGTCAGAAGAAAGGACATAAGTTACTACATTGTAGATTTAAAACAGAAAATTATCCAACTATTAATGCTTTAACGAAAGGAACAAATGAATTATTTTCTTTATTAAAACAAGTAAATCCAGACAAATTATCTTCAATCCAGCAACAACTTCCTCCTATCAAAGAAAGTATTAATAGACAAGATTTACAATATGAAATTAATAGGATTAAAAAGGACATGAAACGAATTCAACATAATCAGAAAAATGATTCCATAAGTAATATTATACCTACTAATATCACTTTTCAAAAATTGTATATTAATATTACTCTTACAATTCAAAATTCGTATACTCTTAATACCATCGCTTTAATTGATTCTGGTGCAGACTTAAATTGTTTACAAGGACTACTTCCTACTAAGTATTTTGAAAAAACCAAAGAAACTTTATCTAGTGCTAATGGAAATTATATGAATATTCAATATAAACTTTCTCATGCTTTAATTTGTAATAATGGCATTTGCATGAAACAAACTTTTATTTTAGTACAAGATTTAAAACATCAATTGATCTTAGGACTTCCATTCTTACATTCTATACAACCCATATCTAAAATAAACACTACTGAAATATTCACTAAATTATTAGGCACAAATGTTATATTCAAATTAATTACCAGTCCAGAAACTAGACAGTTAAACAATGTTGAACAGACTCTCCAGAGAAAAGAAAAACATTTAGGATTTCTCCAGCAAGAAATAGATTACAAGAATATTGAATTTCAGTTAACTAAATCTAAATCTTTACAACAAAAGATAGATAATTTTAAAATACGATTAGAAAAAGAAGTTTGTTTTGACCTTCCTAATGCCTTTTGGCATAGAAATAAATATATAATAAATTTACCATATATCCCAGAATTTAATGAAAACAAAATTCCTACAAAAGCAAGACCTATACAAATGAATCAAGAACTTTTAGAATATTGTAAAAAAGAAATACAAGAATTGCTTAATAAAAAATTAATTCGTAAGAGTCAATCTCCATTGAGTTGTTCTGCTTTTTATGTTCAGAAAAATGCAGAATTAGAAAGAGGAACCCCTAGGTTAATAATTAATTATAAACCATTAAATGAAGTTCTTCAATGGATCAAGTATCCTATCCTAAATAAAAAAGATTTATTACAACGACTTTATACAGCTAAAATCTTTTCAAAATTTGATATGAAATCGGGGTTTTGGCAAATTTAGATCTCTGAAAAAGATAGGTATAAGACAGCTTTTACTGTTCCTTTTGGTCATTATGAATGAAATGTCATGCATTTTGGTCTCAAAAGTGTTCCTTCAGAATTCCTGAATATTATGAATGAAATATTTAATCCATATACAAAATTCTCTATAGTTTATATTGATGATGTTTTAATCTTTTCCAATTCATTAGAACAACATTGGAAACATTTAAATATTTTTATTCAAATTATTAAATACCATGGATTAGTTTTATCATCCTCTAAAATAAGTTTATTCCAGACAAAAATAAGATTTTTAGGACATAATATTCACCAGGGCACAATCATACCTATTAATAGATCCATTCAATTTGCAGATAAATTTACAGATGAAATTAAAGATAAAAAACAATTACAAAGGTTTTTAGGAAGCCTTAATTATGTTGTAGATTTCTATCAAGATCTTAGTAAGATTAGTGCTCCATTAAGACAAAGACTCAAAAAGGATTCTCCTGCTTGGTCTCTAGAACATACCAAGATAGTACAATTAATTAAATCCAGAGTTAAAGATCTTCCATGTCTAGTCCTAGCTGATCCCCATGCTTTTAAGATAGTTGAAACTGATGCATCCAAATTAGGGTTTGGTGGTATTTTAAAACAAAAATTACTAGGAATAGAAAAAATAGTTAGATATACATCTGGTACTTGGAATCATGCACAACAAAACTATTCCACTGTTAAAAAGGAGATTTTATCAATTGTTTTGTGTATTTCAAAGTTTCAAAGTGATTTACTTAATCAAGAATTTTTAGTCAGGGTTGATTGTCAAGCTGCTAAAAGTGTATTACAAAAAGATGTAAAAAATATAGCATCTAAATAGATTTTTGCTCGATGGCAAGCTATTTTATCTAGTTTTGATTTCAAGATTGAATATATTAAAGGAGAGGCTAACACCATTCCAGACTTTCTTACTCGTGAATTCCTACAGGGAAATTATGGCTTCAAAGAAAGATCCAAAAAAGAAGGTTATTCCTAGCAATCCAAAATCCTCTGTTAACCAACCTTTATCTATTCAACATACAAATGCAGATTCATATTGTCAATCTAGTTCCAATATCCCTTCTTCAGATATCATTATTAAACCATCCCCAAATCCATTTCAAATTCTCTAGATCAGTGATTCCGAATTTCCAGCTATTTCAGACAAAACCAAAACCTATGCTAATATTACTTCATCCTCTAGCAACCAACCCATAGTCTCTTCTAATTTCCAAAAACAGAAAGCCATTCAGGTTCTCTCAGAAACAAAACCTCCAGTTTCAAGTCCATCACAATATATTCAAAAATTACATATTTTTCCTATGTTTTCTATTGAACAAGAGTTTTATAATGCTTCTCTAGTCCAAGTAGTAAAAACTTGTTTCCCTCCAAATTGGCACTATATTGAGTCTGGTCCCAATAAATCTCAAAAATTCTATGAATATATTTTATTTGATACTAGTTCCTGTAAATTCAAACATTACCCTGATCAACAAGATCCTAGTATTATCTCTTATTCTACCTGTCAGATAATAAATGTTCTCACGCTCTCTGCCTGGGGACCTTCTCCATCCATTGCTAAAAGGTTTTCCATTATTCCACAACATAATGATTTTCCTTCTTCATTCAATTATTGGGACTACCAGAGAGCTTGGTTTAATTGTTTTTATTTCAAAAATAAGAAATTTCAACACTCTTGGACATTCTATTTCAAACCAGGTTTTAGTCCAGATGTTCCAAATTGGTTTCTTGATTGGTGGAATATGTTCGGTCCAATTCCAGATATCTTTCCCCAACCAGTTGCTGAAGGATTTCATCTTTTTACCCAAAGATTTTCTGTTCTAACCACATCTAAGTTTCCCATATTTTATTTCTTCAACATTTTATTTTCACTTGCTTGGATATCCCTTTGGGATTATACCATCTTTCCTGGTCCTGTTTTCCTCACTTTGGGAAGACGATTTTTTGTTAAATGGTGGGATAAATGGGATATTGCTCATTCTTCCTCTCAAGCAGTTTTACAGTATTTTAGTCGGAAATATTCTCCAAGGCCAATTGCAGAAAACAGATCCAAATTAGCACTCCAGAAAAGCCAAAGCCAGACTTCTCTTGCCTCTGCACAATCAAAGAAAGAACTTCGCCAGAAACTTCAAGAACAATTAGCCAGTCTTTCAGATAGTGACAGTGATAGTGGTTCTATTATTTATGCTCAAGATAATGAAGATGATTGCTATGGAATTAATCTATCTCAAATATAATATCCAGTTATTGTTCAAAAGTAGCTATAGTCTCCTACTGTTCACCTTTTGACTACTTTTCAAGATTCGGTTCCACAGTTCCAAAATATTACCAGAAGTAAAAGTATTTACCCTCCAGATAAAGACACTGAAAGGAATCTCCTTTCTCCAGCATCCAGTACATCATAGTTACACCACAGATATCAAGACAACAGCTGTATTATTCGCTCAAGATAGTCAAGATTGTACTCAAGAGTTTATTTTACTTTCGTCAGATTTAAGATTTCAAAGTTCAAGATTCTCCCGACATTCAGATTTACTTTCAGCAAAGTTGAAGACCTCTTTTGAAGATTCGTCCAGATGTAATAATTAGTTTGAATTTTATTTTTATTTAAGGCATGTGCCTTGTCAATTGTAAGCATCTCGAATGCAAACCCTCTTCTCTTCTCTTCTTCTCTCCTCTTCCTCTGTATCTGAGTCCTCAGTCCACTGTCCTTCAGTCCTGAGTTCTCTCCAGTTGTAAGTTTTTATTTATTGTAATAGTTTTATGTTCACTGCATTTCAGTTCAACTGAGTAGATCAGTGTAAGCCTCGGGTATCCACATTGGATATTTAGAGCGTTGGATCAACCATCTCAGTAGTAGAACTGATAGTTCACGTTTAATCGTACTGTTTATGTATTTCAGTTTTTAATAAATATATTGTTGATGTTTTGTTTTATCATGAGTAACTAAACACTTGATAGTTTAAATGTACTCTAGGATATAGCTCTTTCTCTCATATATTGCTATGTTAGTGTATCTTTCATATTGATTTAGTTTAGATTCACTAGGCGGTAACCTGTCTTCTTGGTTCATTGATTGTCTTATCCTGGGTGTTAATGGTATCAAAGCCCTGTAGAGGGGTGTGAGTGGTGGTGTGTAGTCGGACCTCTGTAGTATTGACCGGAGTTGGTGGTTATTTAGTTACTCATGATAAAACAAAACATCAACGATATATTTATTGAAAACTGAAATACATAAACAGTACGATTAAACGTGAACTATCAGTTCTACTACTGAGATAGTTGATCCAATGTTCTAAATATCCAGTTTGGATACCCGAGGCTTACACCGATCTACTCAGTTGAACTGAAGTGCAGTGAACATAAAACTATTACAATAAATAAAAACTTACAATTGGAGAGAAATTAGGACTGAAAGACAGTGGACTGAGGATTGGGGACTCAGATACAGAGGAAGAAGAGAGAAGAAGAGAAGAGAAGAGGGTTTGAATTCGAGATGCTTACAATGGACAAGGCACATGCCTTAAATAAAAATAAAATTTAAATTAATTATTACATTTGGACGAATCTTCAAAAGAGATCTTCAACTTTGCTGAAAGTAAATCTGAATGTCGGGAGAATCTTGAACTTTGAAATCTTAAATCTGACGAAAGTAAAATAAACTCTTGAGTACAATCTTGAATATCTTGAGCGAATAATACAGCTGCTGTCTTGATATCTGTGGTGTAACTGTGATGTACTGGATGCTGGAGAAAGGAGATTCCTTTCAGTGTCTTTATCTGGAGGGTAAATACTTTTACTTCTGGTAATATGTTTGGAACTGTGGAACCGAATCTTGAAAAGTAGTCAAAAGGTGAACAGTAGGAGACTGTAGCAATTTTTGGCAAAATCTGGAACTTAATTATTCCACATATTTAGAACAGTGGGAATTTCACTATTCTGGGACGCATCATACTTCCAACCTTGATAATCAAATTGAATAGAATTTCTTTTGAAAATATCTCGTAACATCTTTTGGGTAGAACTGGAAGCTGCAACAGTGCCATAGGTAACTTGGTGCAAAAGAGGATGTAAAATAGTATATTGGGGTTGAGCTAGAATAACAATTCTTCCGGTGTGTGCAACTATAGTCCAACTACTAGTACTGAGATTATTATGAATAAGAAATAAACCAGCAATTTTCCGAAACTGGATATCTGTAGAACAATAATGCTGCTTTCTTCTGGCTAAATGATTGATATAGTCATTGGGAGGAGTTTCATGAAGGAAAATAAGATGATGTGTAGCATGAAAAATATTATTCAAATCTCATTCAGGACATGAACTTATAATTTCTAAATAAATGAATGTATGGGATTGATGTCGTCTTTGTTGTTTACAGGCCTGAATAACACAATTGGGAAAACCAAGAAGATCATATTGGGATTGAGAATGTATACCATGTGAAAAACCTTTTTCAAAAAACCAAATTTTCTTATCTTGATCTAATTCAGGAAGAAGAATTAGAAGATTGTATGGATGACAATGGACAACAGTTGTTTCAGGACTGGAATATTCATTGGCTTCAATAGAGGCAAAAAAGGATATCCACAAGTTTCGGGTTGTAGGAGATTTTTGTTGAATAAAATGTTGAATGGCTTCTGGTAATTGGGAAATTGAATATAAAATCTAATTTCTAAAAGATGGAGCAAAGATTTTCTTAGGATCAATGATCCGTGGGTCTGGAAATTTTGGATCAAAACTGGATGTTGAATAATCTGAAAAAGTAATGCTTGGAATTGGAATAGACAAATAAGATTCTTTGAATTGAAAAAGATAATATGTAAGGGCTTCAACAACTTTTGCATGTTGCTTAGTAAACATTATCAATAAGACGAATTTCTTCTGGGGAAAGGCCAAAAGTGGAGAAAGGGAATTTATTTCGAGGATCAGAAATCTCATCAAGATGTATATTGCCAAAACAACGATCAGCCATCTGTAAAACAAAAATCTTCGATATTAAACCCGGAACATGTGTTAAAACATTAACTGCGGAAAACCCAACAAATTCTGGTAGATAAAACTCAAATAACAAATCTTGATCATTAAATCTGAAATATATTCCTATATCATCTATCTTGGAAATTGGTTGTATTAAATTAAAAAATGGAAGACCTAATATTATTTCTTGCCTTAAATCCTTAACTAATAAAAACGATTGCTTAATAGAAATATCTTGTTTAATGATAAAAGCATTGGAAATCCGATATTTGATATTTAATGGCATACTATTAGCTGTTAAAACAATTTCTGTAGTAGGTTCAAAATACCTAGAGGGAACAAGACATTCTCTAATACAATTTGTTTCGGAACCTGAATCAACTAAAGCAATGGCTTTGAGAGTATGACTATTCTGGATAAGAACTGTGACTTGAACCTGCCATTTCTGGTGACGAGGATGAGACCTAAAATGTAAATAACTAGTTTCTGGATTTTCTAATCCTATGGTGGATTCTGGAAATTCAACTTCTGGAAAGATACCTATTTGTAAACTAGACTCTGGAATCTCTTTTCTTAGAGTAGTACTCTGGACCTGTAAATCAGTATTTAGAGAAACTAATTCTTTCTTTTCTTTAAATAAAGTTTTCTTAAGATCTTGAATTTCTAATTGGAGACTTGTGAGGGTTATCACTTTAGGAACCTCTTGAACACTTAATCTTTGAAATATATTTTCTAAATCAAAAGCATTTTTTGGAGAATTCTGGGGTTTTGGATTACTATGTAACGAGTCTTTATACCTAGTTATTAATATCTTTTTAATTTCATTATCATTGACTTGTTCTATGATATCTAATAGAAGGTCTGTTTCTTTAGTTAAAGTTTGAATATAACTAGGGGTCTTGGTACAAGAAGGACAAGAACAATTTTTTATACAAACTTGCTCTAAAGAGGATGAAGTGTGATATTCAGAATCAGAGGATTCTAAATAGTCTTCAATTTGATCTGGAGAGTTTATAACTAATTCTGGATCTTGATCGTTAATCAAGAGAGTAAATAAAACATTCTTGATTTGATCTGGAGCATCTAAAGAATTAATCTTCTTTTGTAACCAATAGTTACTGGAGAAGTGTCCTACTTTACCACACTTGAACCAAGTTGGAGGTTTTGAACTATTAGAGGAATTTTTCTGAGAAGGTTTCTTGGAAGGCTTCCTATGAACCATTTTATCTTTTGAATGAGTGGATTTTTCTTTTTCTTTTTCTTTATCTCTATGAGAGGTCCTAGGCCATGAGTATGAAATCTTTTTCTTTTGTACTACTGTTTTCTTTTTCCTAACTGATGGAGGAACAGACAATTTGGAGTACCCAAACTGATTGCAGAATGATCCTAACTCTTTACGACTTATATCACTTTCTTTTTTGATTTGTTGTTGCATTTTGAAGTTCCTGCAATAAGCAATTCCTTCATTCTGGATTAAAGCAATAATATCACCATAAGTTAAAAGATCATGTGGAATATTTCAATTATGTTTTTCTCTAATCTTGGTTTTAATAATTTCTGAAAATATCCTAGGAAGACCTGAAATAAATCTTTCTTTCCAAAATGGTCGGTTGCAATCAGTTCTGATCATAACCTTGGATAAGAAAGTATCTTTATACCATCTGAAATCTGAAAGCTGTTTACAAGAAAGATTACTAAGTAAATCAGCTGATCTATCTTTGAACATGGAAGGATCACCTAACCAATATTTATAAATGAAAAATAGGAGATTAGCTACAGCATCTTGTATCTGTTGACCATTAGCATCAAAGATGCAAGAGCCATCAACATTCTTTTTGTAAGCACTAAGAATAATTCTTCTATTTTCGAAAGTAAGGTAGTTATCCCACCAACCTTTGAGTTGTCCTGTAAATCCTGCAACTACGGATTGGGTTATAGTATGATCTAGGATAGAAGAGACTTGATAGGCATTACTGACCATAGTCATTTCCTGGAGTCTATTAAGAATCTTGTGTTCGGACATATCATCAATATTCCATTCATATATGGTACCACTCTTGTAAGAATTTTGGATATAAGGATGTAATTCCTCAAATTGCATATCTGGAAACGTAGGTATAGAATAATAATTTCTAGTATGGGAAGAGGAAGGTTGATCCCATTCTACCTTGTTTAAACTGGAAAGTTTATTGGAAAAAGTTGTAGATTCTAACGGATGAAATACCTGTTCTATCTTGTCTACTTCATTTTCATCTTCTAAATTACCTAATTCTAAAGGACAAGTATTTAAGGTTTCTGAATCTGGAATCTTAACTATTTCTAATGGACAGGCAGATGCTGCTTCATCAATTTGGGGAGTGGAAGGAACTTCTTTATTAATGATTGTACTAAAGTCATTTTCTAATTCTTTAAGTCTGTTGTCTAATCTGGATAAAAGAGCAGCCTTGGCTAACTCCTTACTATGTTGTCTAGGAATTTCAAATGGGCTAAATAACGGAGTGTCATCTTGTTTTGAACATGTAACTGGAATATCATATACCCTAGTAGAAGTTTTTGGAACTTGGGCTACTATGGGTTCTGTTGCTACGATTTGTTCTACTCTAGTTAATTGTTCACCTATGGTTTCAAGATGGAGATTAGTATAATTATTGTTCCATTAATCTTTTAATATCTGAAAGAACAACCGGTTCTTTTTCATTTTTATCTTTAAGGGGACTACAAGCTAAAAAAGATTCATTTTCTAAGGGAAGTTTGATTTTATTAAATGGAGGATGAATAGCTTGTATTTTAGTATTACATTCATTATCTAATACCCAAGTAGTTTTACTAGTGGTAATAGCATTTATACTAATGAAATGATTAACTATTCTTTTGGATGGAGTGTATTCATAAGCTTCTTGAATTATCTTAGCATAAAATTCTTGATTTTTTCTTTCAACTAATTCACTATAATCTAAACATTGTAAGTAATAACCTATTGAATAACATTTCTTGCAATCTGGAAGATCAACTTTAGGTGGAGAAACATTATAATCTATTGATTTATGATTGTAAATAGAAGGAAATGTAGAAAGATCTATCTTATGAATTTTACAATAATGATCCGTAAACCATGGAAAGAATGTGAGAAGTTTTCTTACTCTTTCAATATCTTTTAAATAGTCTTGAATGATTATGTCTACTTTTGCTTTACTAAAGTGATCTAATAACCATAATCTTTTATTCCTCTTATCTGGTAAATTTAAATCATTTCCTAACTTAAGATAGTCTATCTTACATGCTGGAGCAATTTCTAACATATTACACGTGTACACCCTAGGTGGATTTATATCTGATTGTGTTGGAGATGAACAACTGTTTGGAGTAATATCTAGACTACTCGTATTTTGGAAGTTATCACTATGTTCCGTATAATAAGGTTCTGGAATATGAGAATTTCTTACTCCTTCTAGAATGGTATTTTGGAGTTCCTGTTCAGGGGAAGACCTGACTGGTTGAGTATGAATATATTCAGGGATAGTATTATGAGAAGTCTGTATGGGAATAGTAAATACTAAATTATCGGGAGTATGGAGCGGAAGTCTAGAAGTATTTTCTAAATGTATTGTACTTGTGCTAGAGATACTAGAACAAGAAGATCTGGGAGGTATATTACCTGAAATGTAATGAGATTCTCTGGAAAGCATTCTGTAAGAGGGATTTCTAATTATCTTGGGAAATAAGATTTCTATATTACCTTTACCATGATCTATTATCTGGTTTGGCTCTTAGATTGGCATAGGAGGAGGTTGAGTCATATTGACTAACGTCCAACTCTCTGGAAACTCAATTTCTTCCCAATTAATTATTCTAGGTTTTATCTCATTATCTGGATGACCATAAATGATTTAATTAAACTTGTTTTCTCTATTGAAATGATGGATTACTTTAGGATTTAACGTGGTATTCATAACCTTGTAATTTATCCTGTAAACTAGAACTAGAGGTCTGGATCCTGGACGCATGTTTATACCCTTAGTATGGACATCTAAAGTTAAGGCTTCTAGGACATGAGGATCACGTAATTCTAAAGAGAAATCTGGATAACAATTAAAATATACTGGACCTTGTGCTGTACTAGTCTGGATGGCTTCTAAGAGACTATCAGAGAAGTCTAATAACCTGCGATCTCTAAGACATAGTAGAATAGAACTATTAATTCATAATCTGGTAAGTGGCTTGGCCGCCACCTGAATCATGCCAAAATGAATGAAGTTGTATTTTTTCTTTAGGTTATTTATAGTATCTTTATCTAATAATTTATATGTATGATTTCTAAGAGGTAAAGTACGCTCAACTGTTTTTATAGAATATGAGGAGAATAGTTTAAATATACCTAGTCTGTAGATTTTTTCTACTGCTACCTTAGGTATATTCCAATTATTTAACTCGGATTCACTATTCACAAACATGTGTTCTTCGCTATTCATTGTATCATCTTGACTGTGAACTTTTCGAGAGGACATGCTTCGGGGGAAGAGATGATGATTCATCTTACTCTGTAGTACACTGAAGAATTTCTAGGTGGACTAGGTTTACCTCAGTTTGTTGATTCAGCAATGGCCAAACGGTGACTTACATCAGCTAAATGGCTCACACCGCGGCCTCAACGCCTGCTGCACTACACCAAGCCTATCAACTTTCTCAATAACCACCAATTCCGGTCAATACTACAGAGGTCCGACTACACACCAACACTCACACCCCTCTACAGGGCTCTGATACCATTAACACTCAGGATAAGACAATCAATGAACCAAGTCTTAGAGATTGCAGGTTCTTAGACTTCTCTGATAATTTCGGAACCTGAATCAACTAAAGCAATGACTTTGAGAGTATGACTATTCTGGATAAGAACTGTGTCTTGAACCTGCCATTTCTGGTGACGAGGATGAGACCTAAAATGTAAATAACTAGTTTCTGGATTTTCTAATTCTATGGTGGATTCTGGAAATTCAACTTCTGGAAAGATACCTATTTGTAAACTAGACTCTGGAATCTCTTTTCTTAGAGTAGTAATCTGGACCTGTAAATCAGTAATTAGAGAAACTAATTCTTTCTTTTCTTTAAATAAAGTTTTCTTAAGATCTTGAATTTCTAATTGGAGACTTGTGAGGGTTATAAATAAAGTTTTCTTAGATTATCCAATCTGGATATTTGGTGGTTAAATATCAAATATCGGATTTCCAATGCTTTTATCATTAAACAAGATATTTCTATTAAGCAATCGTTTTTATTAGTTAAGGATTTAAGGCAAGAAATAATATTAGGTCTTCCATTTCTTAATTTAATAGGGTTTTGGATTACTATGTAGCGAGTCTTTATACCTAGTTATTAATATCTTTTTAATTTCATTATCATTAACTTGTTCTATGATATCTAATAGAAAGTCTGTTTCTTTAGTTAAAGTTTGAATATAACTAGGGGTCTTGGTACAAGAAGGACAAGAACAATTTTTTATACAAACTTGCTCTGAAGAGGATGAAGTGTGCTATTCAGAATCAGAGGATTCTAAATAGTCTTCAATTCTACTGATTTTTCCCTAATCAATTCTACTGATTTTTAACCTCGGTTTATGGGTTGAACGGTCAGATTTGGTCGGTTCAACCGATTTTTAATTCAATCCGATTTTCTAGGTTTTTGGGACCGGTGACCTGGCCAGTTCCCGCTTTTACCGATTCAACAGGCTGGCCAGCTAGCCCGTTTTAATGCACAACTTTGTAAAGAGAAATAAATAAATAAAATAAGGAGCCAAATCATCTCTGGTGATAACCAGATTTGGCAAATCCGGTTATCACCCCTAGAGGTCACCATGTGTCTCCTTTGACACCCCTTAGCCATGGGTAAGGTTCACCCACCCCTAGGGTTCACCCACCCATTTTTGGTTTTTTTTTTTTTAATATTAATTCTTTTTTTAAAATTAAAAAACTGTTTTTAGAGTTTTTTTAATATTAAAAACAGTTTTATAAATTTTAAAAAAGAATTAATATTAAAAAAAAAAAACCAAAAATGGGTGGGTAAACCTTACCCACGGTTAAGGGGTGTCAAAGGAGACAAGTGGCGAACTCTAGGGGTGAAAACCGGATTTGCCAAATCCGGTTTTCACCGTCGAGGATTTGACTCCATAAATTAAAACGTGACTGAATGCTTTTGTGAGGATTTAATGGCGCTAAAAATAATGGAGTAGGCGCTACCATTTAATGCAACCGTGGGAATCTCGGTCAGAGGGCCCAGTAATCGAGAGCACATGCTTTCCCTCTCTCTTACTAACTAGTTAGTACTCTGTATAGAGTTTGACAGAAGAAAAGGAAAAGAAAAGTCTCGCTAATGTATTATCCAAGTCATTCAAGATGTAGTTCTTACACAAAAAATCAGCATGTTTTCATGCTTCAATTGTAGCCATTGCCATCCGATTAGATTCACCCTCTTTCAATGTAGGTAATGCTTTTACTGGAATCTTGCCAAGTTCAAGGTGGTCAGATAGAACAATATTTTTTGTTGCCATCTCTTGAAGTCCATCCCATTGAACTTCTTAGGTTTCTCACCATAAGTAATGGGGCTAGAAATGAGTATTGTTGGCACTGGGTCACAACCGGGGTAGGAACAAGTGTCTTTTCGGTGTCCATTTAAATGTTTAGACTATAAAATAATAATATAAAGTAAATTTCCAGAATTTAAAACTACTCACAGAAATGAAGATTATTAGTGCAGTAATATTGCATACATAGTGCAAAATTCTAACTTCACAATTTAGATTTTCAAGAATGTAGAATTCAAATTTGCAGAGCAATGCAGAATTCTAAACAGTGCATAAATTCTGTTTAGAATTTAAATTTTCAGAATTAAAAGTGTAGAATTTTAAATTGCATATTTCAGAATTTTAAATTGCAGATTTTAAAAGTTCATACTTTAAAAGTGCAGAATTTTAAATTGCAGTATGCAGAATTTGAAAATACAGATTGCAGAATTTCAAATTACAGTATGCAGAATTTGAAAATACAGATTGCAGAATTTCAAATTACAGTTTCTGTGCAGATTTTTTAAATTGCTGAATTTATGTTCAGAATTTAATGATTGCAGGAATTATGTGCAGATTTTAAACTTGCAGTAGATTCCATTGCAGAATTCTAAATTGCAGAAATTAAATAATGCAGAATTCTGTTTAGAGTATAAGCATGCAAAATTTAAAAGCGCAGAAAATTTAATCAGTGCATTAAACTTACTGTATATCAATTACATAATATGAATTCAGAGATTTAATGATAACATACATCAATAACGAAAATATTGTCTTAAGATTGTTAGTTAATCATGTGTTATTGATTCAATATGAGTATGCTATAATTAAAAAATTAAGAAGTACAGAACAGAATATGATTTATGTATTCAGTAATTGAAGTATACAAATAATAAGAAAAAAACAGAATAACAGAGAAGATTTTACTGACTAATTGAGGCTTAAATTTGATTCAATGTCCTTAACACAATATTGCCCCTCAATGGTGGTCACGGCCTGTAGCAATTCGTCTCCCAAGATACAATAATCACGTCCCGAGTACTACCACTAGAAACCTTGAGACACAGCGAACTAGTGGTGTTTGAAACTCTTTCTGATATGCAGACTCTTATGTTGAAGGAAAGAGATAACTAGGAAGCAGAAGATTATAAATTTTGTACTTAAAAAATGTAGGAGATAAGCCTTTAAATAAAGGCTGAGGAGACTGTTCAGAAAAGACATGTCTATTGGGGTTTGAATTAAATCCTAACAGGCATGAATGCTGGGTTAACTTACTGTTGAAGTTGAAGGCTTTAGCCCAAACAAAAAAATAAAATATAGGGGCCTGTGCTTAAGGCCCAAAAGCCAAGTAAATAACCAACCAACTAACCAGTCGGACTGGACTCGGGCAGTGTGGTTGCATGGTTTCACCCTTGGATAGGTGCTCACCCGCTTGCAAAATTTGGGTGCCCCAAGGGCCCACCCTTTACTCCAAGGCAATGGTATATAAACCAACTTTGGTTTCAATAATTTTCTTATGTGAGATTATTATTCTATACCAATCTTCAACTAATAGCGCATGTTAAAGTGACCAACTTTGAAGTCAATTTCTCATTCACCACTTAATGGTTTTGGACAAATAAATTTACTATGTTGATCTCCTCATGCAGGAGAACACGGATCCACTTGGACCCGCCTTAAAACCCCGTATGGATCCCACATTTATTTTGAATCAAAGTTCACAGAAAATCAGATTTCCAAAACTTCCCAACATTTTTTAGGGCCAAGTTCATTGGCCAAAAGGTATGTTTGTGTCAGTTTTTAAGGAATATATTTTTTCTCGAAAGATTAGGGGGGACTAGAGTCGCCCGTTCCCCGGTTCCGACCCTCTCCTAGACTAAGCCCTTGTAGTAATTATAGGAAAATATTTATTTTTCAAAATTTCAGGGGGGGGGGGGGGGGGGGGGGGGGGGTGATCAAGTCCCCTTGGCCCCCCATGTGGCTCTACCCCTGTGCATGGAGATGTTTGATATTTTAACATATTAAAAAAATAAAAATCAGGAGATGTTTGACATTTGTAGCCATTAGGTTTTGCGTCTTTAGAAGATTGCGACTGGGGCTAGCATTTCTCTTATTATTATTATTATGTTTCAAGTGAGTTGAATGGAGCTCTTCTTTTTAATGCATAGATTATAAATGGTAGCAATCTTGTAATTATGTAGAGAGGTAGTTGCAATTTTCTAAAGAGATTTTCTACATAATTACAAAATTGTCACTAATTTTACATTAAAAAGAGAGCTCCATTCAAGATGCTTGAATCAGAGCTCCACCTCATATTTACACAATATTGTTACTGATTTTATACTAAAGGGGAGCTCTGCTCAACGCCCTTAATGCAGAGCTCCACCTCATTTTTAAACAATATTATTATTATTATTGCTAGGACATAGCTTATGAGGGGGACTAGTCCTTCCTTGTCAGGGTTGGGACACCCTCCGTTATTAAAAAAAAATAAAAATTTATTAATCCTTATTTGCTTCATGACTAAGGGCTACCAAAGCCAAGGAGCTTATTCTAAAGTAATAAATTGTAATGGTATAGGGATATCAGCAGGTAGAGTAAGGGATGTGTAAGATCTTTCATTCACTTATTTATGATTTCTTGGAAAAGATTTTCAATTACCTATAGATAATCAAGTAATTGGGTAAAATACCCACCTCAAATTGTTAATCTGTTTTAAAGGAATTTCCAATAATTTTATATTAAATTAAATAAATTACTTGTCACTTACCACAAATTTACATATATCACAACAAAATCAGCAAACTAGAAAATAAAAAAAATCCCTACAAACACATCATCTTATAAAATTTTAGTCATCCTAAATCTAACCTATCCTGCCATCCATTTATTCTAAACCACATGGGTATGGCTAAATTAAGATTTAAGGATAATGTCAAATGATCATATTACTCTCAAATAAATGGGTAAAAAGGTAGGGTAAGACTCGTTACCCATACCTAATTACTTACTTATCTACGTGTAAAGATTCTCTTACACATCTCTTACCTATTTTCTCTTTCCTATTTATCAACCAAATAAAAAATCCTTAGCGTTATCCTCTTAAGTCAGATACGGAAAGTCAGGTAATCAAATAGATGAATACCCATCTTTAGCAGTATATATAAAAATCTTTTACTTTCAAATATGGGTTATTCTATTCAAGGTTTTTATTGTTCGAAATTTAAGTCATGCGAAACCTTGAACCAAAACAAATTATTTTGAAATTTTGGAGATTATTTTATTCATCCAAAATATGCCTCCAATATTTTGGGATTTCACCTAAAATAAATTTACATTTTTTTGTTTTCAATATTTTTTACACTTTTACTGATTTTTGAAGTCTACTATTTTGAATTTAAACTCATTAAACTATAGAGTTAATACTTATTACATCAAGTGTAAAATAATTATTATATTAATTATATTTTTTAATATAGTCTATCATTAATAAATATAAAAGAAGAATAATTTATAAATTGTTTGTAGTTAATAAGTGTAGTTTATCACTAATAAGTCTAAAATATAGTTTATAATTTATAATTGATAAGTAATGGTTATACTTATTATATATAATTATTTAATCTGTATAGTTTGTGCTTATTATAAATAGTATGTTTTAGTTTTATACTTAATATATAAATAGTTTTTTTTTTAATTTATACTGAAATATAATAAGTTTGAACTTACTGTAAAACTTATGCATTTTCATTAATTTAAATCATTAAGTGTATTAAAATAATCATATTTTAAATTAATAACACTTGTGAAGTTTGTTAATTTTAAGCATATTATTTTATATTAAAAGTATAAATATTATCTATTTAAAAAATTAAATGCTCATATTTCTTAGGTGTCATAATTTAAATAGGTTAACACTTAATAATTACTAGCAAGTTATTTATTAGGCTATTTTTCATTGATTCCTCATACACTTGCACATCAGAGTCCAATGAAAGATCAATGGGATGAATCCCACAATAATAATAAAAAAATATACTTTATTGCTTATTAACGAACCCTATGAATCAAAAATATAAGACACTAATTTTTATGAGCAGTGATTATCGGACCCAGGAGTCTGCTTACCTCGTGTCCCTTTTAACACTCTTTTAACCCTGATTAAGCTTAACTAAATTAAAGTTAATAATTTTTTTATTATTAAAAAACCAAGGTTTGATTGCTTAACCTAGAGGTGAGTGAATCTTAACCACAATTAGTGAGTATTTAAAAGTGGGGCGTAGACCAATGAAGACCAACCATTTCGTTACATAATGGAAACCAAGGTACGTTAAGCATTTTCCAATATTTATTTCAATTTTCTTCAATGTGGATTTCAAGTCAGTATAACTATGAAGTGTTATATTCTGTTAATGATAATTTCTATAATAAATAAATATACTAGAGGTTGTGATAAATTTTTGGTCTAGGTTCAATAATTAATTCTAAGTGCTTAAATGTTATGTTTCAATCAAATTTCTTGTATTCCCCCGGGTGGACTAAGAGTCTAAGATTAATCCTCCATATTGTTGGTGTGATAGTTGAATGCCCACAGTTTTTCCACTTAAGGTATTATCGTTTTACTTACTAACCTTAGATAAATGGTGCATAAAAAAAAAATTCAAAGTTATTTCTCTTTAGTAGTGCTAATTCTACTTTCAAGTCAAAACAATCTACACCAATTAAAATAGAGCAATGCTAGCATAACTTTCTTTCAAATTCATTTTGTTTTTGGACCAAACATGTGTTATTATTTTCTACTAGAGGGTGGCACGTGCGATGCACGTGAGAGCGAGGGGAAGGAGTTAACCACAGTTAATAGGAGTTAAAAGGGACACGTGTTAACCCACGGGTGCGATTGAATTGAACTCTCCCCGAGTTCAATCGCAATTGGCTGTGATTCTATTCTTTAAATAGATGCAAGGGTAGTTTGGGAATTAAAGTAAAACATTAAATTAAAGTTTTGTTTTATATGAGGGTAATTTAGGAATTTCGAAAAATCAGGCTACGCCTGCCTCTCCTATTATAATAGTAAAGATTAAGAAAATGACACGTGTTTTCCATTAACTCTCTCTCCAATCAGAAAGAGTGAGTCTGAAATGAAAGTGAAAGTGAAAGTGATGATGTATCATCATCCATTAGACCATTAATAAATGAAGAACAATTGTTGATTTTTGGTTGAATGTAATGACGTGTCAGTGTTTCACGAAGAGTAAGGAATTCCGGAGAGTGAGAGTGTAAGGCTAACAAGGCACATTTTCTTTAAAGTGATTAAATTTTGTATCCTCCTTTTTGTTTGCTTAACGTGTATAGGTGTATGGGACAGATTCTTTTAAGAGTAGTCACTCCACATTGACTACAAATCCCTTTCCATTTTATCACTTTCTAACAGTGATTAAATTTGATTATGCTTAACCAATTTAAAATTAGTATTTTATTTTTTCTAAATCCCAAATTAAATGAATGAATCTTAAGAGTGAGTAAATCTTAATCACAGTTAAAGAGAGCGTTAAAAAAAAGGACAGAGATCAATGAATACATAGTAGAACTATGTAATTGCGCGGCAAGTTAAGCATTTTCTATTTTTTTTTCCATGTCCCTGTGTTGCTACTTGGTTTAATCAAAAGCCCTCACGGAGGATGTAATCTAAGCCCCACCTTTAGTTCAATTAGTTAAAGAGGGTTAAAAGGTCCACTAATCACGGCTCTTTTAAAAACCATGGGTGATTGTAGTATTTCAAAATCAGAACTTTAAAAGACGTCGTAAGGCCACCCAAACAAATCCCCCCCCATTAGAGTACATGTATGGTTATGATATGCACCATATCATTACGATCTTCATATACTCTATTACCCCCTTCTCACACAATTCCTAAATTTAGAAGCACCACCCACAGGAACACACTTGTTAGTCATTGAGCTAGCCTATTCTCTCGGCGACAATGCCTACAACCACCGAAAAACCTGCCGGAGGGTGTCCTAGGAGGGGCTGAAATCAAATTCCCATGGGGATTCTGAAAATGTCCTTCTTCGATCTCCGTTTCCCAAGACCAGGACGTATTTACCCCCACTCATGACTGAGAGGTTTTTGAGTTTCCATTACTCCGATAACATTTTTTTTTTAATGATGTAGCTAGCCAGTGGGTGTTTGAACAACGATTATCTCATCATCTCTGTTTCCAGGTGGGGATTCTTCGGATTTGGGTATGGGATGTGTTAGAAGTTTGCACAAATCGAAGATTATTGGAAGTTCATCTCAATTAAGGTGTTGATTTTGTTCATCATTGTGATATTTCCTGAAACAGAACAGATGCTTTTTTTAAAAAAAAACGTTTTTTTGGTAATATAGAACATTTCCTCTAGAACAGTTATCTATCAATCTGAGATTTTCCTTTTAGGGTTTCAATTGATCTAACGGTGTTAAATGTTTTCTTCAAATAGTAGAGTGAAATTAACTGAATCAGATAAGTATTGTATTTTTAGTGTTTATTGTGTTTCAATTTTTCTAAGAATTGTGTCTCTTGGGAAAGGGTTTAGTCTCACCCTATGAAAACTTAATGTTTCCATAGGTTGCACCTCTTGGCAATCATTAGTGTTCAATTGGTCATGTCTGTTATGTTATGAAGATGTGTGATTGTGCCTATATAAAAGTATCCCTTCATAAATTTATTAAGTGTGTAGTTACTTACAAAAATGTTTTCTCCTCTTGCAAACACATTATATATTGTCATTTTGTTTTTGTTCGGGTTATATTGATAAGTGGTTCGGGTTCGTGAATTGTAAGTGCACACAAAAGAGGTGGACAACGGTAGTTGCATCCTGGAGGTCGATTGCTCATGTAGCATTTGCATTAAATGGATATGATCCTAAAAGGGGCAAATTCGATTTCAAGCTGAGTGACTTCGTCATGTCTCAACCAAATCTAAAGTGATGAGTCTTTTTTTTCTTTCATATTATTTGAGTTTGTATTGTGTTATCTATTTTGTCTAGAATTTTCAACAATCTTGAAATTGAATAATATTATTTATTGGGCAAAATAAGTCTTCTTAATTTTATAGTGAAATTTAACTTATAATACTTAGAAATTACATGACAAGTCCATAAATTCTATCAACTTGTTTGATAAACTTTCTTTTTTCGGTAAACAGATTTTTTGGTTTAAAATTTGAAAGACTTTACATGGAAATTATGGTAATTAGTGTTGTAAATAAGTTCTGACGGTTGGGTCTCTAACGGTTAGTACACCCCTTCACATGAGAGAAGGTTTCTTCTCAAAGTCAATTTCTTCCCAATGAAAAGTTCTCTAAGGATCCGTTTTTTTGGTGGAATTTTTAAAAGTCCGAAACATTAATATTTTAGAACAAGAGGCAAGAGTCTGAGAGGGGAGGGGAACGGCCCTCTAACTCTTTTACACAATGATATCTCAGATTTATTGAGTTCAATTCAATTAGAAGTTCCATATGTATGAAACTTAAAAAATCCAAAAATTTTGGTGGAACTTGAAAGTTCCATATTTGTTGAACTTTTGCACTCTATGGAATAATATTTGTCTAGACATTAAGTAAATTTAGGCGTGAAACAATGAAAGTTCTAGACTTTAAAAGTTCCACGGAAAGAATAGACCCTAAAAGTATAGAGCATAATGCTACAAACGAGGAAAAGTTGCAAGTACTGTTTCTATATTTGGATGAATGAGATTCTTCTTCTTCCTTTTCGTGCATGACATTCTCCTTATATGTATGAGTTTGATGTTACTTTTGTTTCTCCTGGCACAAGACTTTCATACCCTTTTTCAATATTTTTGAAGCATGAGGAAAAGAAAAAAATATTATATATGCTATTAAAGAATGGTTTACTTATTCAAATCATATTGATCTTGGAGTTTGCTTCACTATTCAAGAAAGGAAATTGATGTTTAATTTCTTGATAAATGAGTATGACATCATTATAATAAATAAAGATGAAACTTAGTATACAAAGTCTATTAAGAACACTTTATTCATACGTTAGTTTTTGCTGTGTAACTTCTTTTGTTGGCTTTACAAGATACAAAGGTACAATATATTGTGGTAAAAACATCTTATTAATTTAGAATGCATGTTTTTTTTTTAGAAAGAAATATTGATTTCATTGCTGAGAAAAATTCATTACATCACTCGACAAAGGGGATACCGTAAATCTACCGTTCTCAGAAGAAGATAAGTTTATGCTGCTTGATAAAGCTAACTTTGCTTGATAGTGAACTTCCTCATTTGCCTCCCCATTGACAAATTGGAAATTCAAATTATGAATTTTACCTCTGAACCGATTTATATCTTCAATCACAGAGATGATTTTCCAGGGATCTGACAATTGGGTTTAGTAAGAATGTCCACTAAACTCTTGGAATCGGATTCAAGAATGACATAGTTCCACTTACGCAATGGTAGAAGACGGACACAACCTGATTGCCGATGCTTCAGCCAAGATAGGAGAGCCCCCAAGTAATGGAAGGGCCTCACTCATAATACAAACACCTTCGTTGTTCCTTGCTACCATACCAGCCCCGGCCACAAGACCCGAAGATATAGTTGCTCCATCCACATTAATTTTTAACCAAAGAAATGTTTGATGGAAGTAAGTGAAATGGAGGATGCACATGTTTGATGGAATGCCTAGTAGAGATTTAGACGCATGGAATGCTTTGATTTCTTACAAATCCAAGTATTCAAGGTTTTGCTTGAGCAAATTCCAAGTCTGGGTTTGCTGCATGGCTAGTTGAGATCAATGAGCTTGAAATCTTTTCAAGCCGAGCTGGAGCCAAGGCCTGTTTGATTCGGCTCGGCTTGATTAAGGATCGATTCAGCTAAAGCTCGGCTCGGCTCGGCTCGGCTCGAATATTATACAAAAAAATAATATATATTATTTATATATGTTATTATTATATATAAGATAATTATAATTTAAATATATATAAAATTTTATTATTATCTTATAATAAATTTTTAATAAGTCGAGCTTTGCTCAAGCCCAGCTTCAAACAATTCAAGCCGAGCTCGAGCGTGGTCCAGCTTGGCTCAAAGTCACCCCTACTCTCAAACAGACCCACTCAACTTGCTGCCTCTCTCTCTTTCAAACAGAACCCATCCCACTTGATGCCTCTCTCTCTCTCACAAAGCCTCCATAGGTCCGAATTTGCTGCTTCCAAACAGAACCCACCACACTTGATTCCTCTCTCTCTCTCTCTCTCTCAAACAAACCCATCCAAAGTCCTAATTTGCTCTCTCTCTCTCTCTTCCAAATAGAACCTACCACAGTTAATGCCTCTCTCTCTCTCTCTCAAACAGACCCCACAAATCCCACTTGCTGCGATCCATCTGCAGGAACCTTGAAATGTCTTCATTATGTTAAACTCGATTAAGTGAATACCATGGGAAGTATACAACATTTTGAAGGTTGTAACTGTCATGTCTCATACTTCTTTTGTTGCTCCAGTGGCAAGTTATCTCATAGGACGTTGACTCAGATTTTGAGTCTCCTAAGTATGGCGGTTGAAAGATCCACTATTGTGCTAATTTAACTCCTAACGTATTAACTTTAGATAATTGATGACATGTACCTAGGGGTGTCAATTGGGCCAATTTCGGGCTTCAAAGCCTCTTGTAAACATGTTAGGCTCGGGCTGGGCCTATTCAAAAATTAGTAAACTACAAGTCCCAAGCCTGGCCCATTGACACTCTTACATGTACCCAAATTTTTTTTTTTTTGTAAAGTCAGAGAGACAAAGCATAATAGAAACAGAGGGAAAAGAGACATGAAAAAGTAGAAGCAAGCCACAAATTACCCCCGTAAAGAGTTCGAACTTTGAATGCTATGGGACGCCTTGTTGCTTAATTAGGGTCATTCTTTTATAGAGACTTAAAAAGCTCGGCATTTTCAAGTCTTGACTCTTAAGTGCCGGGTTTAGTCTCTTTCTTGAGCAATATTTTTGGTCTTTTGACTTTGACCCCAAAATCTGGGGAAAACAAAATTCCTACCTTCATAAGACTTCACACACCTCTATTTATTTTGAGACTTGAAATTCCTGCTTTTGAAATCTTGCTGAAAATACAATCTTAAGAATGAAGAGCAAAAGAACAGCTTATAAAACTAACAATTCTCAAGAATTATAAATTCTCACCTCTAGTTCCACGGAAAGAACAAGGCCAAAAGAATGATTCACACTCCATCAATCATAAATTACAAGAACATCCTATTCTATTCTCAGGCATTCTCTACTCTCAACCAAAAATCAATACTTGTTAAAGTAAAGGCAAGTGTTGGTTTTTGGTTAAAATCAAGAACATGTGTTGGTTTTTCAAGTGATCCACACGTCAACTTTATAAGGGAGACCGCTCGCAATAAAGTTGCTGCATCTGGAAGCTTGCAGGGTTGGGGGCTTTAAAGCTTTACCCCTAATGGACTGAGAGCATCCATAACGAAGAACAATGCCTATTCTGGGACTAGGGGTGCTTATGGTTCAAGGTTGGTTGTAATTGTGGACCAAAAAAGGTTTAGCTTGAACTTATCAAATCAATAACCTCAAACCAACCCAAAAACGAGGGCTTTTATTTATTTATTTTAGGGCCTGAGGGCAGAGTCAAGCCCAACTTTCCAAGGCCTTCCTACTTGAGGGCCAGGCCCAGTTGACAATATGTATAGCCTGCCCCTATCCTTCAACATAATTACATTAATATATAACATTATATAACAAAGTTACTTACATACCCTGCTAGTCTGCCAATCCCCAACTCTCTTTCCTTTCCCATCCAGGATCTCTCTCTTTCACGTAAAGCTTTACCTTTATAGAAGGATACATGGAGACAATCAAGGCTATAAAAGAGGTCTTTGGCCGAAGGTGGTTTGTCTTGTCTAAGGGATGGCAACGGGATGGGTTAATTGGGTAACCTACCCCCTATTGGGACGGGTTTGGGAGTTTCACAAACGGTTAGGGGTGGGGATGGGAAATGAAGGGTAAACCCGAACCGCTTTCGGGCTGAGATGGATTTAAGTCGTCCACCCCGCCTCATTTATATTTTAAATGCCTATTTTATCCTTTAAATTAATCTTAAAATGACCTCATTATCTTACGTATAATACGAAATACTGAATCAACCCACCCTGACTACTGCTTAACGGGACAGGACAGGGCTAAGAAGGGTTTGATAAACGGGGATGGGGTCACCCACCCCTCTCCGAACCGGGTTTGGGACGGGAATGCAGTAGGAGTCTTCCCATTAGGGCTGTCAATAGGCCGGGCTGGCCTGCAACCCATCTCTCCTCGGTCCACATTGAACCCGGTTTGAACCCGATTTGTAAGCCCATTTAATATTAGGGTTGGGCCGGGCTGGCCCGTTTAAATAATAGGGCCGTTCTTCGGTTAGGTTCTCAAAATCTGCTAGGCCGGTTAGCATGCTTCTGTATCAGTTTGCTTTTTTTTTTCCTAAAGCATTTCATGGCTAGGAAATGTAGGAATAGTACTCCAAAGGATCTTTCTAATACAGGTTTCACCTTCAAGGTCCCCCACACACCAAAGCAATAGTTTTTCCAAATGGAGTTTACAGAAAACATACTTTTCGTATCTGTAATCTTGCAAAAGTCCAAATATTCTTGGTCTTATACCATCTGGTCTGTTGCTTTTCAATATGCAATCCATCATACTGAAATCCAAATCTTTTCAATTTGGTTGTTGAAGAGGATCTGGGTTTATTAGTCTTATATGCTCTTTCTGTAGTTCTAAATTATCCAGAATATAATTAATGAAAGTATTGAGGAAACTAAAATAATAATGAACTCACGGAATTTGCAGAACAGCAAAATAATGAGAAAGAATGGAAAATCCGAGCCCTGTGTATCACAGTTTCTTTAAGACGAATTTACTCACTCTGTGTACTCAAGGTTGATGAGTAATCGTCTTTCAATTTAGAACGGATTATAGTTAAGATCGAAGTAGTACTCCAATCTTCAAAACTTAGCGAGCTCGACCAATGTTTGTACTCGAATATCAATGCAAGGAAAAAAAAAGAGTGATTTTAAAGCTATATATTAATGGAGGAATGGATGTCTAATTAATAGACTTCCTTGTGTTTAATTCGAACAAAGGTGGCTGTTCGGAAGAGGCACAAAAACAGACTGAAAAAAAAAAAGTTTTTTGGAGGTTTGAAACACCAATGGATACGATTTGTGATCGATCGTCTAAACCCAGATCTATACCCGTACCCAGATCTAAATATGGGTCGCAATTCGGGTCAAATTTTCGGACTATTTTCAGGTCAAGTGGGTTGCACTCTGGGTTTCTTTGTCGGGTCAATTTCTCATTCACCAACACATGATAAATCCCTTATCGGGTCAATTTTATCCAACATTTCTACTTTCTTTTGAAATTCTTGAAAATAGGGTATAAGGGGAGATCAACCAATCATGAATTCACTCTGCAACATTGTCATTTGTTCAAATTTACTTCTGTCATTGTTTCCAATTTACTTTACTGGTTGAGTTTTAATGTTTTAGCTTGTATGGATTACATTTTTTTTTTTTTGGGTAAGGACTTTGCTACTGAGACCCCATTAGGGCTGAGACCATGCTCTTAGAGCATTGGATTTCAAGTGGGGCCTATTTCACATGGTAGGCCCCACCTGAAATTCCATGCTCTTAGAGCATGGTCTCGGTGGTCTCGGCCCTACTAGGTACTCACAAGCTTTATCCTTTGGGTAACTGCATGGATGACACATTTGATGAACACAAGAAGCAGTCAAGTACAAATGTTTTAATGTTCTCTCCATCCCCATTTAAGCACCATGGAACACAACTCATCTTTTGAGTTGTTGGGCAATCTCTGCTAGACTTAATAGTATACTAATCTTTGAGTTGTTGGGCAATTTAAGAGGGCTAAATGAGTCTGGCCCATATATTGGCCCAACAATAATATCAAACTGTAGGCCCGTCCAAGCCCATTAGGCTTGATTATAAATTAGCCCTTTCATTAAAAATTGTAGGCCAGCCCAAGCCCATATAAGGTTCAACTAAAATTGTCCCGCCCAAACCCGAGCCCGGCTCGATTAATAATTGGGCGGGCTTGGGCTTACCAATAAGTCCAATTATTAAACGGGCTACAAGGGGCCGGCCCAAGTCTGGTCCAGCCTGGCCCATTGAGAACCCACAATAAATAATAAAAGTACAACTGTCACTTTTCCCCATTTCGTTGTCATTGAATACCCTCAATTCTAAAAGGAATGCAACTAAACACAAGATAGATAAAGTAATTTAAGTGCACAAGAAGAAGGAGAAAGAGTAAAGGAGAGCAAATACAGAGTTGTTTTCGAGGTTCGATAGACCCAGCCTACTCCCTGCCTCAAGCAACACCAGCTTTGAGGATTCCACTACAGTCTACAACTGCTCAGACTTCTTAATCTAGTGAAACCTAAACCCTTTAGTACCCAGAGCACAGCTCTCTCTGGTTTTATACGAAGCAGCAACTTCACAGAACACGCAAGTTCTTGAATGATGAAAGCAGGTGTTGGATTTTAGATCTGAAAGATAAACTCTTTTAAGAGTTAAATATGAATGAAATATCAAGCTCTATGAAATCTCTCAAGTGGAAGATTGGATTTTAGCTCAAAGAATGAAAAAACAGAGTATCGTTTGCAGATTTGGGATTTTTAAGCTCAAGAGAGTGATTATCAATTTGACAGTGTAGGAGTGATTGTTATCTCTGTTTGGATCATTCAAAGATCACTTATATTTATAGTGATATAAAATTTATTACCGTTTGATGATCATTAAATGCGAAATACCCGTTATAAATATAGCTGTTGGCAAAAAGAACGGTTTTTCAAAATTTTTTTGAACTATCCAGTCGATTAGATGAGCCTCCTAATCGACTGGATGGTTACCTGATTGCCTGGATCAGTTTCCTGATCGGCTGGATCATCAAAACCAATTTTAAGGAGTTTTGTTCTATCCAATCGATTAGAGAAAGGAGTGATCGGCTGGATGAACCATTTAATCGACTAGATGGTCATCTTGATCGGCTGGATAGACAAAAAATTTCCAGATTTTTGGTTTATCTGATTTTTAGTGCTTTTACTTTACCTTTAATGATTTGCACGAATTATAAAGTCTTTAATTTTGTTAGTAAAACATGATTAACAACTCCTAATGGTCTTTAAAATGATTTAAGATGGATTAGCAAAGAGAACCAATATGATTAGCACATGCAGACAAATTTTGAAAAAATTTGTTCTATCCGGTCGATCATAGGGCTTGCTTGACCGACTGGATGGTCTGCCTAATCGGCTGGATGACCTATTTGATCGACTGGATAAGCTAATTTTATTTGCAGATTCCATTTTCAAAACCTTTAAGGTATGATTTGATTCCAAGGTTTTGTATTTAACCGTTATGAGTATAATTAACATGTTTTAAGGTCCTTAATCATATTTTAATATTTGTTCAAGGGACCTATGATCAATCTAAGGTATTTTGAGTTTTTTCACCAAATCAACCACTTGAGGATTTTTATAAGAAATCTTAGACAGACCAAACTTACTACCTAGACTAAGACCTTGATGGAGATGACCTTTGTGCTTCAATGGTTTTCAGCAGCAGTGTCTTCTAGGCATTCTTTCAAAATCTTTTTTGTTGATAGTTGATCATCTTCTTGAAGCTTTTGATTTGGAATTTTCATCATGTCTTGACTAGGTCTTTTTATTGAAAGTTCTTGAATTTGGTTGAAGTTCCTTTTCTAATACAAGAATGCTGTAAAATAAATTGCTCATGGAAGATATTAGTATTCAAGATTCATTTCATTATGTATGTCATCATTAAAATTAATTGAGGGACACATGGTTGTAACCTTAAGGCTAACAATCTCCCCATTTTTTATGATGACACATATAATGGAATGAAATGGGTTAAACTCTTCCTCAACAGATACTTTTTATGAATATGAGGAGAGCTCCCCCTAAGCAAGTGCATAAAAAAAATATTATTAAGTTGAATATCAAGAAAAGTTCCACAAAAAGATTCTAAAGAATTTTCTATTTAATACAAAGAAAAGTTACATAAGAGAATTTATTGTGTATCTTCAGGAGCTGGAGCCTTGAGGTCTTCTTCACTGGAGGAGGGAGCTTGGGGGTTATCAGGAGAGTTAGAAGATGAGGACTGAGCTGAGTCTTCATCAGAAGAGGGAAGGGAGATGATAGGATCATCCTTGGGCTGACCCCTTCTAGAAGGTGTTTGCTTCATAGGCCTCTTGCCTTTTGAGAGGGAAGGGGCTGAAGTAGAGGGTTGAGAGGAAGGGGCTCTAGAGGCCAAGCTAAGTAGGAAGTTATTGATCTTTTTCAGCTCATCAGTGGCTCTAAGGGCCATGGTGGTTGACAGAGAATCATGTTCAGCCATGTCCAGAAGTAGCTACCCATGAGTCTTCAATTGGAGTGCTGAAAAGTCCACTTGACCTTGAATCACCTTTGTCACTTTGTCCAACTTTATAAACTCCTCCATTTTATCTCCTTCCAGCCTATGGAGCAAGGATGTCACTGTATCCACTCTATTCTTAGTGACTAAAGAATCCATATTGTTAGTCCGTAGGACTGAGTAGGTTGCATCAACTCTCTCCTTCAAGTCTTCATGCACAACAGCAATGGAGGCTTCAAGGGAGGACAATCTCTCTCTAATTTCACTTTTGAAATCTGTAGAGGATCCTTCTAAATAGGCTAATCTGTCTCTGATCTCTGTTTGCAATCTAGTGGCTTGAACCTCTTGGCTGTCTAACCTTTCTCTGACTTCAGCTTGAAAACCAATTAATCCAGTACTCAGAGAATCAAATTTGCCCAACAGGAGGCTGAGAGAATCATCAGAAAGAGAGGGTCTGAATAGGTGCTTAGGTGGAGCAGAGGAACCACCAACCTCAAAATGAGGAGTGGGGGCTCTGAGAGGAGAAGAGGGAGGAGTGAAAGTAGTTCTGGCAGGGCATGGAGCAGGAGAGAGAGAATGAAAGGGCTGATCAAGAGGTGGATCAATAGGAGGATCAGAAGTAGGAGTAAGAGGAGGTGTTGGTTCAGCTGATGAAGAGGGCTGAGCAGAGGAGGAGGAAGGCTGAGTGCCAGAAATTTTTGGACACCATTTCTGGAGGTCCTGATTCCACTGATATCCCCTTCTAACTAGAGTGGTTGTGCTGTAGATATCATAGTGGGCAGGTTGGATTACTTCGAGGGTAGAGTCGAAAGAAATTTCAAAGTGCTTAAAGATTTTGGTAAGAAGGTGTCCATAAGGAAGACAAGCATTATTTTTGGGAACACACTCTATCATATTGTGAAAAATTAGATAGTAGAGATCAAAAGGTTGGGTAGGGAGAACACACCAAATTAGAAAAACATCAAAGTATGAAAGGTAATTTCTGCTACCTTTTCTAGGTAAAATTTTATAGGAGATAATGTGATGAACTAGTTTGGCATCCAAAGTCAGACTGTTTAGAGTGGGTATAGAAACTTGGGTGATTTCTTTAGAACAAATGAGATTGAGAGCTTCAATTGGCTCAAATCCAGGATAATTTGGCCAATCTTTGGAAGCAAACATTTCTATGCTTCCAGCAGGGACAGAAAAAATAGAAGTAAGAATTTCTATAGACTAGGTAATATCCTTGCCACAGACAAAGGAGGTGAAGGTGTTGGTGGAAGGACTGAAGTGAAGGTGAGAGTAAAAAAGCTTAACTAATTCAGGGAACATTGGTTCCTTGAATTGAAAGAGTTGGAGCCATCCTAGAGCTTTAAAGAGCTCGCAGATGTGACCTAGGCCCCACTCAGAAAGAACAGAGGAGTTTAAGATCTTACCATTGACGATGGGTCTCGAATGGATGAAATCTCTGTACTTTTTGACAACCTTTCTGGTCTTGAAACACGATGCCGAAGCTTCTTCATTCTCAGCAGGAGCTTTCTTTGATCTTCGCTGTCTTTTAGGGCTTGATCCTTCTTCTGCGTTCTTCGTCCTCACCATCGTAAATAAGGAGTGAAAATGAGTAGATTACAAATGAATTTTATGAGTATCTAGAGTTTGGAGATGAGAAATGAGGAAAAATTTGGTTTTGGAGGGAAGGGATGGAAGATAACAGTGAATATGAAAAGTTGAAACTGAATAGGAATTTGGGGATTTCGGGTTTCTTAAAGAAAAAATATAAAGTTTTTTTCACTATCCAGTCGATTACATGAATGGTCTAATCGGCTGGATTGTCCATCTAATCGATTAGGACAGTCAAGTGATCGGCTAGATAGAAGAAAAGCGCAAATTATAAAGAATGACAACATAACGTTCATTTTAAGACTATCCAGTCGATTAGAGACTTTGTTTGATCGGCTGGATCCATCATCCAGTCGATTAGATCACAAGGGTGATCGACTGGATAGAAGAAAAAAAATCTGAAAATTTACAGATTTCTACAAAAACCAATTTTCTACACATTGATCATAACATTTTCAATTCAAAACATCAATTAGTCATTGCAAACTGCTATAAATAATTTTTGATCAAAAGAAAATATTTTTTAATCAATTTTTAATGAATTTTGCAGATTCTTAAGTTTTCATTTTTAAGATGGATTCATTCAAGTTTTAAGCTGAGATTTTGAATATTTTGAGATTATAAAATTTCAGATAGGTTGCTTAATCCTAGTTCTCTTCTCAAGGTACAAAACCTTTCATGTTGAAGGGGTTTTGTGAAAAGATCAGCAAGTTGGTTGTTTGTATCTACAAACTCCAACACAACATCCCTATTCTGTACATGATCCCTAATGAAATAATATCTGATTTCTATATGTTTAGTTCTAGAGTGTTGAATAGGATTCTTGGTCATACAAATGACACTAGTATTGTCACATCTAATTGGAATATTTGAATAAGATAATTTATAATCTTTCAAGAGCTATTTCATATAGAGATTTTGAGCACAACAGCTTCCAGTAGCTATGTATTCAGCATCAGTTGTGGACAAAGCTACAGAATTTTGTTTCTTACTAAACCATGAGACAAGGGAACACCCTAAGAAATGACAAGTGTCACTAGTACTTTTTCTATCAATTTTACATCCGGCAAAGTCAGCATCTGAGTAACTTATTAATTCTAAAGAAGCATTATTTGGATACCAAAGTCCTAGATCAGTTGAACCTAACAAGTATCTAAAGATTATTTTAACAGCAATTAGGTGAGATTCTTTTGGACAAGATTGAAATCTAGCACATAAGCATACACTAAACATTATGTCAGGTCTGCTAGTAGTGAGGTACAGCAGACTCCCAATCATGTCTCTATACTTCTTTTCATCAACACTTTTACCATTTTCATCTTTATCTAGTTTGATCGATGGATTTATAGGTGTATTTATTATTTTAGTGTTTTCCATACCAAATTTCTTAAGTTCTTTAGTATATTTGCTTTGATTTATGAAGGTTCTTTGCTTAGTTTGCTTAATTTGAAGTCCAAGAAAGAATGTCAATTCTCCCATCATGCTCATTTCAAATTCTTTTTGCATAATATTAGCAAACTCATTACATAAACATTCATTGGTGGAACCAAACACAATATCATCAACATATATTTGAACTAATAGGATATCTTGAGATTTTGTCTTTACAAACAAAGTTGTATCAAGTTTTTCTCTTATAAACTCATTATCAATCAAGAAGTTGCTTAATCTTTCATACCAAGTTCTAGGAGCCTGTTTTAATCCATATAAAGCTTTTGTCAATTTAAACACATGATTAGGTAGATTATGGTTTTCAAAGTAAGGAGGTTGCTCTACAAAGACTTCTTTATAAATATCTATTTAGAAATACACTTTTTACATCCATTTGTAATAGTTTAAAGTCTTTATGACTTGCAAAAGCAAGTAGTATTCTAATGGCTTCAAGTCTAGCAACCGAGGCAAATGTTTCATCATAATCTATCCCCTCTTCTTGGTTGTAACCTTGAGCTATCAACCTAGTTTTGTTTTTAATTATATTTCCGGATTCATCCTTTTTATTTCTAAACACCCATTTAGTACCAATAACAGATTTATCTTTTGGTCTAGGTACTAAATCTCATACTTGGTTTCTTTCAAATTGGTTAAGTTCTTCTGGCATTGCTATACCCCAAGATTCATCTTCAATAACTTCAAGGACATTTTTAGGTTTAATTTGAGAAATGAAAACTAGATTATTACAAATATTTCTTCTTGTTCTAACACCATTTTCTATGTCACCAAGAATTAGGTCCTTATGATGATCTTTATTTAATTTCTAAGCTTTAGGTAATTTGATTGATTCTTCAATATCAAATTCTTCATCTTCACTTTCATGTATGGTTTCATTAGTTTCTTGTTGCTCTTTTTCTTGATTAGTTAATTCAATATTAGATATTTCTTTAGAAATTTTCTCAACATTGGTATCTTCATCTTCTTCAATAGGTTTAGTCTTTTCAAATGGATTAGTTTCATCAAAGATTACATGTATTGATTCTTCAACATTTAAATATTTTTTATTATAAACTCAATAAGCTTTGCTATTATTAGAGTAACCAAGGAAGATTCCTTCATTAGCTTTAAGATCAAATTTCTTTAAATAATGTTTATCATTTAGAATAAAACATTTACAATCAAACACTTTAAAGTAACCAATATTGGGGGATCTTCCTTTCCAAAGTTCATAAGGGGGTTTTATTCATGTACTTCTTATTACAACCCTATTAGTAACATAACAAGAGGTATTAATGACTTCACCCCAAAAATAGTTAGGAAGTTTATGCTCATTTAGCATTGATCTAATCATCTCTTGAAGAGATCTATTCTTCCTTTTAACAACTCCATTTTGTTGAGGAGTTCTTGGAGCTGAGAAGTTATGGTTAAAACCATTATCTTCACAATAAAGCTTAAGCTCTTTATTTTTGAATTCAGCACCTCTATCACTTCTTATGTTATTAATAGTGTATCATTTTTCATTTTGTACTCTATTACAGAATTTTTTAAATAGATTACGTACTTCACTTTTGTGTGATAAAAACAATACCCAAGTATATCTAGAATAATCATCAACAATCACAAAGGTATATGTTTTACCACCTAGGCTAACTACTTCATTGGGTCCAAATAGGTCTATATGAAGAAGTTCTCAGGGCCTAGAGGTTGAGATAAATTTCTTATTCTTGAATGAAGATTTTATTTGTTTTCCAAGTTGGCATGCATCACATATTTTATCTTTTATAAAAGTGGTCTTTGGGAGATCCTTTACCAATTCATTTTTAGATAATTTAGAGAGCAATTCCATACTAGCATGACCTAAACTTCTATGCCACAGCCAACTGGCTTCAGTAACAGTAGATAAAACATCATGTTTTGAACAGTTAAATAATCAAATTCAAGAGTATAAACGTTTTGATTTCTATGAGCAATAAATAAAGTACTAACATTATCCTTATCATTAATCATTCATAGATTTGATTTAAAACAAACATTTAAACCTTTATCACAAAGTTGGCTTATACTAATTAGATTATGTTTAAGTCCTTGAACTAATAAAACATTTTCAATTAGAGTAGAAGAATTCTTACCAACATTTCTGATGCCAATGATCTTCCCCTTCGCGTTGTCACCGAAGGTCACATGCCCTCCATCCTTGGGAGAGATTGAAATAAACAGATCTTTGTTTCCACTCATGTGCCTCGAGCTACCACGATCCAAAAACCATACTGTTTTGGAGGAATTTGACTTGAAGCATACCTACAAGATAAGTTCAAGTAACTTTCTTTGGTACCCAAATCATCTTGGGTCCTCCATAGTTAGTTTTGGGAGGGGAAGTCCCTTTTGGAACCCAAACTTGTTTAACTACGACCTTTTTATTGAAATTATAAAAAGCAGTTAAAGGTGTAGTTGAACTACTAGGGGGTTTCGAAAAGAATTTTTGATAGTCTTATTGTTTTGACAAAGGGTTATACCCCAAACCAGCTTTTTAAAAAACACAAGTTTGCTATCCCAAGATTCTTGCTAAATTCTTTTCACCAGTTGAAAGTTTAAAAGCAATTTCAATTAAATCCTTAATCTTTGCCTCATTTTCATCACAATTGCAAGAGTGAATTGAAGATGATTGATCATTTTCTTTCATCTTAAATTCATCAATTTTCTTTTGAAGGTTTTCTTGTGATTTGAGAAGTAACAGATTTTCATTCTTAAGATTTTTATGTTTAGAGGCAAGTTTTCTAAATTCAGAATATAAATCATCAAAAGCTTCTCTTATTTCATCATAGGAAAGAGAGTTAATGGGGGAAGGATTTACCTCATCATTGTCGAGTGCCATGAGGCATAGATTGGCTCTTTCTTCATCACTTGATGCTTCAGAGTTGTTTTCTTCTGAGTCATCCAAAGTGGCCTTCATGGCTCTCTTCTTATATTTCTTGTTTTTGGCGAGTTGAGGACACTCCGATTTGATATGGCTTGGTTTTTTGCATTCAAAGCAGGTGATCGGATCCTTTTTGCTTGATTCTCTTTTAGTTATTTCTTTGGAGAATTCCTTCTTGAATGACCTCTTTTTGAAATTCTTCTTGTGTTTTAAGAATTTTTTGAACTTCCTGGCCATTAGTGAGAAGTCTTCATCTTCTTCACTTTCCTCTTCTTCCTCACTCTCAAGGAGTTGAGATGCTTTCAGTGCCAGTCATCTTTTTGGTCTAGGATCTTCTGATTGATGCTGCTTCATAATAACTTCATGAGTCATCAATGATCCCAGCAACTCATCCATTGTTAGCTTAGTGAGGTCTTTGGCTTCTTGAATGACAGTTACCTTTGGAGACTAGTCCTTTGGTAGAGATCTCAGCATATTCCTTAGCGTTTCTGCATTTGTATATGTTTTACCAAGAGATTTTAAACCATTAGTAATATTAGTAAAACGTATAAACATATCAACAATGGACTCATCCTTCTCCATTTTGAACAGTTCATATTTGTGAACTAACATATTTATTTTCTCATCTTTTACTTTATTAGTTCCCTCAAATGTAACCTGTAGTTTATCCCAAATTTCTTTGGCTGAATCATAGCCAGAAACACGATTAAACTTTTGGGGACTAAGAGCACAATAGAGGTTGCTAATAGCTTTAGCATTTATCTGGATTAATTTAATATCATTTTCATCACATTCTTCCTCAACCTTATGAACTCTTACATCATTAATGGTTTTGCAAGGAAGATGGGGACCGTTGATGATTACCTTCCAGCATTGATAGTCTAGTGATTGAAGGTAATACATCATTCTAGTTTTCCAATAGTTATAGTGTTCTCTATTAAATATGGGTGGTCTGATTGTGGATTGTCCTTCTCCTAGGCCAGCTGAAAAACTATTATTTACCATTAAGATCTTTGAACTCTAAGATTGTTTAGATCAGCTAAGAGTTACAAGCTTTAATACCACTTGTTGCCCAGAAGTGGACCCTAGAGGGGGGGGGGGGGGGGGGGAAGAGGGTCAATGGCAAAATAAAAGAATTATTCATTTTTTAGTGCGGAAAATAAATTATAAAAGGAATGCAACTAAGCACAAGATAGATAAAGTAATTTATGTACACAAGAAGAAGGAGAAAGAGTAAAGGAGAGCAAACACAGAGTTGTTTTCGAGGTTCGGCAGACCCAGCCTACTCCCCGCCTTAAGCAACACCAGCTTGGAAGATTCCACTACAGTCCACGACTACTCAGACTTCTTAATCTGGTGAAGCCTAAACCCTTTACAACCTCTCTTCTGGTTGAGGTGAACCGTACAGTACCCAGAGCACAGCTCTCTCTGGTTTTACACGAAGCAGCAGCTTCACAGAATACGCAGGTTCTTGAATGAGGAAAGTAGGTGTTGGATCTTATATCAAAAAGATAAACTCCTTTATGAGTTATATATGGATGGAATATCAAGCTCTATGAAATCTCTCAAGTGGAAGATTGGATTTTAGCTCAAAGAATGAAAAAACAGAGTATCGTTTGCAGATTTGGGATTTTTAAGCTCAAGAGAGTGATTATCAATGCAATGTGTAGGAGTGATTGTTATCTCTGTTTGGATCATTCAAAGATCACTTATATTTATAGTGATCTGAAATTTATTATCGTTTGATGATCATTAAATGCAAAAACCCGTTATAAATATAGCCGTTGGCAAAAAGAACGGTTTTTCAGAATTTTTCTGAACTATCCAGTCGATTAGAGGAGCCTCCTAATCGGCTGGATGGTTACCTGATCGCCTGGATCAGTTTCCTGATCAGCTGGATCATCAAAATCAATATTTAAGGAGTTTTGTTCTATCCAGTCGATTAGAGGAAGGAGTGATCGGCTGGATGGACCATCTAATCGACTTGATGGTCATCCTGATCGGCTGGATAGACCAAAAATTTCCAGATTTTTTATTTATCTGATTTTTAGTGCTTTTACTTTAACTTTAATGATTTGCACGAATTCCAAAGTCTTTAATTTTGTTAGTAAAGCATGATTAACAACTCCTAATGGTCTTTAAAATGATTTAAGATGGATTAGCAAAGAGAACCAACATGATCAGCACATGCAGACAAATTTTGAAAAAATTTGTTCTATCTAGTCGATCATAGGGCTTGCCTGATCGACTGGATGGTCTGCCTAATCGGCTGGATGGCCTATTTGATCGACTGGATAGGCTAATTTTATTTGCAGATTCCATTTTCAAAACCTTTAAGGTGTGATTTGATTCCAAGGTTTTGTATTGAACCTTTATAAGTATAATTAACATGTTTAAGGTCCTTAATCATATTTTAATATTTGTTCAAGGGACCTATGGTCAATCTAAGGTATTTTGAGCTTTTTCACCAGATCAACCACCTGAGAATTTTTACAAGAAATCCTAGATAGACCAAACTTACTACCTAGACTAAGACCTTGATGGAGATGAGTTTTGTGCTTCAATGGTTTTCAGCAGTAGTGTCTTCTAGGCAATCTTCCAAAATCCTTTTTGTTGATAGTTGATGTAGAGACCCGAATCTTTTTCATGTTTTTAGTGCATTGCATTAAGGGTATTTTAGTCTTTATAAGATGTTAAAGTGTGTGTATTCATATCTAATTATGGTGATGTAAACTAGGTTTAATCAACTTGTAACGGATGGATGTCATAGCACATCCTAAACTTTAGGAAGCTCTAGTTTTAGCACCGTTTATTGGAATTGTGTGATTCTTAAACCATTAGAAAGGTGTTGGAACCCTCTTCGAGATTCATGTTTAGTGTTTTTCCTCATTTTGAGTTTAAGTCAAGTCAATAGTGAGTTTTGTCTAATGGAATTGCAGATCAGTCAACTTTGGGGATATTTTAGTCTATAAATTAAGTGGAAATTGGAAATTCTAAAATGCCAGAAATGTTCATTTTCGAGAGACGAATCCAACGCAAGTTGAATCGTCAAAATCCGATGAACGAGTAAAAAGTTATGGCCAAAACAGTAAAGGGAGTCAAAACCTGCAGGAACCGATCGCTCGGTCAGAACCAGCGATCGATCGGTCCAAAACCGATCGATCGGTATCTATCGACTGGTCCAAAATTTTGTATGGGGAAATTTTCCAGAGAGTGTGTTTTTGACCGATCGCCCGGTCATAAACACCGATCGATCGGTAGACAACCGATCGCTCGGTCATTACCACCGATCGCTCGGTCCTTCGTGTTTTTGCTGATTTTTAGTATGGGCTTTTTGGTCTTTTCGTTCTCAGACCTTGGGGCTATAAATAGGGGGTTCTACTCGAAATATTAAAATACTCCACCTAGTTCTAACCTAATTTGGCAAAAAGGGGGAGAAACCCTAGGGTTTTGAGAGAGGGTTTTCTTGGAGAAGGAGGAGATTGCAAGAAAAGTTTGGGAAGCTTCTCCAAATCGTCTCGGGAGCGTTTTGAATCCAAGGGAAGGATTCCTAAGGTCGATATACTATCCTAATCAACTCTATTTTAAGGTTTTGTGAATGTTGATGTGCTAAGAATTGTAGAAATAGATAGTTGATGCATTTTCCCTAATTTTCTATGAAATAAGCTAATTATGGATGGGAATGTGAATAGATATGTGGATTGGAAATGTGGGTAGAATGTATGGAGGATGGGAAATGTATGGAGGATGGGATTAATTTGTGGATGTGGATGAATATATTGATTGTATGGATGAATTATGGTTTGATGAATGCTTGAAAATATAGAGGAGAAATGGATTCATATTATACGTACACAAGGTGTTTGTGAAAAGGCTTGAATGGATAAATGCTATTATACTCTTATGAAATAGTGGTAAATTGATTATGAATTGCGATATGAATTATGATAAGATATGTATATGTGAATGGTTTGTTAAGTATGTCTAATTATTTGCATGGAAATTGATAGTCGGGAAGGTAAGAACTTAGAGGAACATCTCTCAAACCGGGAATTCTCTAACTATTTGGTATGGGACATATAGTGGAGTTTCCATGGTGGGAGATCGGAACCTAAGCAATTACCAACTCGAATATTAATTTCGACACTTAAGCACATATGCACGTGTATGTTAAGATAAGAGTCTCACAAGTCACACATATGGACTACAAGCATGAACATGGCATACGTATGACATTCTGAATAAGCATAAGCATGGCATGGTCCGTATCCGCCAAGAACGGCATGTCTCATTACAGTGTGGTCTGAATAAGTACATAAGGCATGGTCCGTATCCGCCAAGAACGGCATGTCTCATCCTAGTATGATCTGAATAAGTGCATAAGCATAAGTGTAAGCATCTCACAAGCACGTGGTCTCATAAGCATAAGCAACTCATAAGTGTATTGTCTTCCAAGTCTAAGATTCTCACAAGTACACAAGTCAAGGTGATGATATGATGAATATGCGCACACGTTCTTCCGCACTCTGATTATGTTATTATGCTATTGGATATGTTTCTGACTAAGTGCAGGTATATTATTATTGTTGATTGGATTTTATATACACTGAGTACCTTTGTACTCAGCCGGACTTTTGTCTTGGCAGGTATAGAGCAGGAGTACACGGTGGAGCCGTGTGTTGAGGAAACACACATTGAGGAAGGAGGTGAAGGTGAGCCTTCTGAGGAGGGAGCCGGAGACTTGGGCGGCTACACCTCTTAGTTTACATTTCTTTTCATTGACAGGGTTTTGTAATTGACTTTTAGAGGATGTTGCTCAGTAGACTTCTCATTAGTTGTGTATCAGACTTGTTGGTTCATTGTGAGTTGTATATATAGACCTTAGACTTGTGCAGGTTGGATTGGGTTTATATATCGGAATTTTATTACTCTCATTTTTGGAGACTCGTGTAGTAGCCTTGTATGCATGGTTTTAAACAGGTTAAGTGAATGTGGCGATTCCAAAGTCCTATTTTAGCCTTAGTAGGATTTGGGGTCGTTACAGTTGATCATCTTCTTAAAGCTTTTGATTTGAAATTTTCATCATGTCTTGACTAGGTCTTTTTATTGAAATTTCTTGAATTTACTTGACGTTCGTTTTCTAATACAAGAATGCTGTAAAATAAATTGCTCATGAAAGATATTAGTATTCAAGATTCATTTCATTATGTATGTCATCATTAAAATTAATTGAGGGACACATGGTTGTAACCTTAAGGCTAACACCGTGCACCTGTCGATGATAACAAATATTGGCTAAATGTGAAATACTCAGTGTATACATACTACTCACAATAAGCAATAATATCATGGAAGCATGCGAGACATGGAGACTGAAATCCTTAAAACATATCGAAGCGTAGAAACCATGAAATAACACATGTGATGACATTCGAAAACCAAAACAGTGTTAAGTCTTGCAATAATCATAGCCTTGTGAGTTCTTTGAGTCATGTTAAGTTCATAGAGTTCCTTAGAGTCATTTATGATCCATAGAGCCTTAGAGCAATACCTTAGAGCAAAACCATAGAGCAAACCATAGAGATCTTAGAACATTTACATTTATGATCCTTGGAGCTTATACATTGATCTTAGACATTATCATAGAGTTCCTTGTAAGTTTAGTATGATCCTTGGAGCTTGTGAACCGATCTTAGACAGTATCATGGAGTTTCTTAAAATCATCATATGAGTCACTTATTCAAAACCCTTCTTATAACTTTGAGAAATACATGAAAAAACTGGTTCATGCGAGACATGCGAATCATATGAGAATAATAGCATATTTAAATATAAAAGCCCTTAGAGGCATTAAACCAAACACATAGAGTGCCTAATAATGGTAGTTTACATCCAAGTATAAAAGCAACATCACATACCATATTAACCTAAGATTTTTAGCATAGAATGAGAAGAACATCATGTGGTGAACTAGTATTATCACAAGTTTGGTAGTAGAATGTATCTACCTTGGTGAAATCGATGAGTGAGAACTTCGAGTTCTTTGTTAAAAAACACCAAAGAATGGAAGATTTGATCTTCTTCTTCAAGCTTGAGCAACACCCTAGCTTTTCTCCTTCTTCTCCTCTCAAACTCTTCTCAAGAATATGCCTTAAGGGTTTCTGAAACCCTATGGCACGAGCTGGGCCTTTTATAGGCAAATGGGTGGCGGTTAAAGACTTAAAAACCCTTAATGAAGAAAATTTACGTATCACCGATCGATCGGTGGTCAGGACCAAGCGATCGGTGGCATACCGAGCGTTCGGTGTTTTGACCGAGAGATCGGTTGAAAACACCCTCTCTAGAATTTTTTCCCCATACAAAATATTTGACCAGTCGATAGATACCAATTGATCGTTAGTTGACCGAGCGATCGATGTTATCACCGAGCGATCGACTCTCCCCTAGTTTTATTACAAAACCCTTTTCCTACTACTTGGACCTTCTCCATTCCAACTCTAATACCTTATACACTCAAAACACACTCCCTTAGGTTATATATACCTATCAATACATGCACACTATATATCCAAACATTTTCATTAGTATAAAACTCATTAGTGTACAAGACTCCACTTGAACATTGTTTACTACTTAGTGAAATGAAGATTCGGGGTTCTACACCCCCCCTTACAAGAATTTCATCCCCGAAATTGGAACGATACCTAAAGAACCAGAAGAAACAATTTACATGAAAAGAACATCAAGAAAACAAATGAGAGTACTTTTCCCTCACTTCTGCTTCACGCTCCGACGTAGCCTCTTCTGCAGAATGGTGCTGCCATTTCAGAAGGACTAACAAGATAGTCTTGGTGTGCAAGACTTGATCTCGACGATCCAAAATTTGAGCTGGTTGCTCAACCAAAGTGAGATCCTCTCAAATCTCCACGGGTCAAGAGCAATGACGTGGGACGGATCCAGAATGTATTTCCTGAGCATGAAAATGTGAAATACATTATGGACCGCTGCCATGTGTGGCAGTAGGGCTACCCTGTAAGCAACCTCACCAACCCTGGTGATGATCTCAAATGGCCCCACGTACCAAGGGCTGAGCTTCCCTTTCTTCCCAAACCTCATGATTCCCTGGCTCAGCGAAATCTTCATAAAGACCCGATCCCCAACTTGGAATTCCAAATCTCTGCGGCGAGTGTCCGCATAGCTCTTCTACCTATCCTGAGCAGTTTTCAACCACTCCCTGATGACCTTGACCCTTTCTGCGGTTTGCTCAATCAATTCAGGACTGTTAGCCTCAAGGTTACAACTCCATGTACCCTTACTAGTTTCAATGATGACACAATAATGGAATGACTCTAGTTGCACTAATATTTTCATTGAGTATGTGAAATTTCAGGAAAGAAGTCTATTATGATCAAAGATTCAAGATATGAAGAATTGAAGAGCTTAATTCATTTTCAAAATCATCAAGGTCAAAGTTCAAATTCTAGAAGCCTCAAGAGCTCATGAGAAATTCTTGAAGATCCATCAAGAGTAGAGCTTCTAAAATCAAGAATGAAGATTGGTGTCTAAAGTTAAAAGTGTCTAAAACCTTGTAAAAAGTCCTCAAGACATTAGAAAAGAATTGCTCAAAGATTACCTAGATTGACCCTAGGAGACCTAGTATAACATGAACATCTTTCTAAGACCCTAAAATGATTAAAATAATATTAAATCCATTGCCTAAGGGTCCTAACATGTTTTTCATCTTTTTGGTCTCATAAAGATGAGTTTACTGAAAAAATTCAGTCGACTCGTCGACGAGTACAAGGGACTCGTCGACGAGTGGGTGACAGAAATTAAAGCAATTGCTTCTGTCTCCACTTGGCGACGAATCAAGCCTGATTCTCTCCCACTCGTCGACGAGTGCCTGCGGGATAAATCTATAACGACTATTTTCAAACGGCTAGTTCGCATTCAATGCTTCTCTCAATGGCCATATTGATTGCTCAACTATAAATAGAGCTGATTTATGATAAAAAAAAAAATATACATAACTAAGGATTCCAATCACTGTTTTATTGATCATTCATCACTCACCAACCTTTAGCGATCAATACTCTGTTTTTGCATTGAATATCCTGAAACCTAATCCCTCACTCATTTGAGCATTCAATTCCAATCTATTTTGAGAGATTGTAAGCATTGTATTCAATTCTTATCTAGCTCAATTAGGGAGCTTTCAATTCGGATTAAAAATCCACAAATTTCTGTATTCATTGAAAGTCAAGAATCAGGGATTCTTGCACCCTGTCAAGAAGAGAGTCTTCTTGTATCAAAGAGAGAGTCTCTCTTGAAGAGGCTACTCCTTAGCTTGCAAAAGGATTTTAAGAGGTTTTTCTTGACCCTGTAAAAGGAGTGTAAGGCTTGCTCTCTGCCAGAAAAGAAGAGTACGATTAGTAAATCGTGTGAAAATCCTTGAAGCGGGAAAGCTGAAAGGTGGAGACGTAGGCAAGTTGCTGAACCCCGATAACATATCTGGTGTCTGGTATCTCTATTCCTCTCTTTCCTTTATCATCTCTGATTTTAGTTGGTAGCTTTTGTGATAAGTTTTAAATTCCGCAAATATCACTTAGAGTAAATTTTTAATTTGTCATAAACCCTATTCACCCTCCCTCTAGGGTCCATTATCTAGACATCAATTGGTATCAAAGCCTTGTGCTCTATTTTTAGATCTAACCATCTTGAGTTAAAGATCTCCTATAGCAAACATTTTTGCTACTACCTTAGGAGAGGGCCAATCGACCACCCGACCTCCATTGTTCAATGGAGAAAATTATAATTATTAGAAAACTAGAATGATGGTCTATTTACAAGCTCTTGACTATGACTGTTGGAAAGTCATTGTCAAAGGACCTCATCTACCTCATAAAGTAGTTGATGGTATTAGAATCCCTAAAACTGAAGATGAATGGAATGAAGCAGACATCAAACTCATTCAAACAAATGCTAAGGCTATTAGCAATTTGTACTGTGCCTTAAGTCCACAAGAGTTCAATAGAATCTCTAGATGTGACTCAGCTAAGGAAATATGGGACAAACTCCAAGTCACATATGAAGGTACAAATCAAGTGAAAGAAGAAAAAATAAACATGTTAGTTCATAAGTATGAACTCTTTAAAATGGAAAAGGAAGAATCCATTGGAGATATGTTTACTCGCTTTACAAATATCTTGAATGAATTGAAATCTCTGGGTAAGGTATACTCTAATGTAGAAAATGTTAGAAAAGTCCTTCGCTCACTTCCAAAGAGTTGGGGTCCCAAAGTCACCGCAATTCAAGAAGCAAAGGATTTGACCAAGCTTCAAATGGATGAGCTTCTTGGATCTCTCATGATACACGAGGTCATAATGAAGGATCAAGAAGATGAACCAAAAGCAAAAAAGGGGCTTGCGTTGAAGACCACTCAAGAAAGTGAGGAAGAAGAAAGTGATGAAGATGATGACATTGCTTTAATGGCAAAGAAGTTCAAGAAATTCTTGAAACACAAGAAGAACTTCAAGAAGAGGCCTTACAAGAGAGAATTCTCCAAGGAGGTAGCCAAAGGAGAATCAAGAAAAAAGGAGTAAATCATTTGCTATGAGTGTAAGAAGCCAAGACACATCAAGACCGAGTGTCCTCAACTGAAGAAAGGCCAAAGATTCAAGAAAAAAATAATGAAAGCCACTTGGGATGACTTCGAAGGAAGTGGATCGGATGAAAACTCGAGTGAGGAAGAAGTTGCCAACCTTTACCTCATGGCTCTTGATAATGAGGAGGTAAATTCTTCACCTAGTGAATCTCTATCGTATGAAGAAATTAGAGAGACATTTGATGAACTCTACATAGAATTTCTTAAATTAGGATCAAAGAACAAACAACTTAAAAAGGACATCATCTCTCTTTCAAACTTAAATGAATTTTTACTGAAAGAAAAAAATGATTTACTCAATGAGAAAATCATACTTGAAAAGGAAAACAATGTTTTGAATGAAAAATTTTAAAATTCACCCTAGGGACTAACTTGTGAGTGTGAAGAGCTAAAAGCTGAAGTCATTAATTTGACTAAAATTGCTCACACCTTATCAACGGGGGAAAAGAATCTTGCAAGACTTTTGAACTAACAAAGATGTGTCTTTGGTAAAGCCGGTCTTGGATATAACCCATTTTCTAAACAAAAGGAGTACCAAAATTTCTTTTCAAAATCTAAAAATGTTTTGAATGCTCCTTCTAATGCTTTTTTCACCTTTAATGGAAAAAATGTAATTAAAAATATTTGGGTTCCAAAAGGATCATACACTCCCAAGACCATCCACAAAGGACCACACATGGTTTGGGTACCAAAAATAACTCACCCTCTCAAAAACATTCAAAAATCAGTTTGGGTTCCATCCAAAACTGTGTGGGTTTCAGGAGGATTATATGTTGGAGTTACTTAAATTTTGTTTTGTAGGTTTGTTTAAAATCTAACTCCTCTAAGACAAGATGGTTCTTGGATAGTGGATGTTCAAGGTACATGTCGGGAAACAAAGAACTATTCATCTCAATCTCTCCAAATGATGGAGGACATGTGACCTTCGGGGACAACGCAAAAGGGAAAATCATCGGCATAGGTAATGTTGGTAAGAACTCCACAACTTTTATTGAAAATGTTCTACTTGTTGAAGGTCTTAAACATAACTTAATTAGTATATTAGTCAATTGTGCGATAAAGGTTTAAATGTTTTCTTTAAATCAAACGTTTGCATTATTAAGGATAAAGATAACATTACTACCTTATTCATAGCTCATAGACATGAAAATGTGTACGCAATTGATTTTAATGAACTTATTTCCCAAAACCTTATGTGTTTTTAAGTTATTAATAAAACTAGTTGGTTATGGCATAGAAGACTTGGTCATGCAAGTTTGGATTTACTTTCAAAATTATCCAGAAAAAATCTAGTTAAAGGCTTGTCAAAAACCAAGTTTTTAAAAGATAAAGTTTGTGATGTTTGTCAACTAGGTAAACAAATCAAATCATCTTTAAAAAAGAAACTAGTAATATCTACTTCTAGACCTCTAAAATTACTTCATTTGGATTTGTTTGGACCTAATGATGTTGCTAGTCTAGCTGGTAAACTTTATGCCTTTGTTATTGTTGATGACTACTCTAGATTCACTTGGGTATTATTCCTAGCTCATAGAAATGAAGTTCATGTCTTATTTGAAAATTTTTGTAAAAGAGTGTAAAATGAAAAAGGTTACTCCATTAATGTTATAAGAAGTGATAGAGGTGGAGAATTTAAGAATAAGGATCTTGAATCCTTCTGTGAAGAAAATGGTTTTAATCATAATTTCTCCGCTCCTAGAACTCCTTAACAAAATGAAGTAGTTGAAAGAAAGAATAGATCATTACAAGAATTGGGTAGGACTATGTTAAATGAACATAATTTACCTAACTATTTTTGGGCTGAAGCCATTAACACTGTTTGCTATGTGATTAATAGAGTGGTTATTATAAACAAGTTAAACAAAACTCTCTATGAACTTTGGCATGGTAGATCACCAAATATCGGTTACTTCAAAGTTTTTAGTTGCAAATGTTTTATTTTAAATAATAAACCAAACTTGAAGAAATTTGAACCAAAATCAAGTGAAGAAATTTTTCTTGGTTACTCTACTAATAGCAAAGCCTATAGGGTATTCAATAAAACCTCTTTAATTGTTGAAGAATCTATGCATGTTATTTTTGATGAATCAAATCCTTTTAAAACTAAAAATCTTGAAGATGATGATCAAACTAATAAACTAAATAATCTATCTAAGGATATAACGAACTTGGATATCAACAAAGAAGAAAATGCAAATCAAGATAATCCTATTAACTTAGAAGATGAAAAGTTAGAAGAAAATGAAATTCATCTACCCAAGGCTTGGAGATTAATTAAAGATCATCTAAAGAACAAATTTTTGGTAATATGGATCAAGGCATAAGAACTAGAAGAAACATATGTAATAATCTAGCATTCATCTCTCAAATTGAACCTAAAAATGCTCTTGAAGCAATAAATGATGAATCTTGGGGAATAGCTATGCAAGAAGAATTAAATCAATTTGAAATAAATCAAGTATGAAACTTAGTACCTAGGCCTAAAAGTAAATCTATAATAGGTACTAAATGGATCTTTAGAAATAAAAAGGATGAAGAATGAAATATATTTAAAAATAAAGCTAGATTAGTAGCTCAAGGTTACAATCAAGAAGAGAGAATTGATTATGATGAAACTTTTGCCCCTGTTGCTAGACTTGAAGCTATTAGAATATTGCTTGCTCATACTTGTTAAAAAGATTTTAAACTTTATTAAATGAATATTAAAAGTTCTTTCTTAAATGGATTTATTTCTGAAGAAGTATATGTAGAACAACTGCCTTGTTTTGAAAATCACAAAATGCCTAATCATGGTTTCAAACTCACTAAAGCTCTCTATGGTTTAAAGCAAGCTCCCAGAGCTTGGTATGATAGACTTAGTGGTTTTCTACTAGAAAAAAAGGTCATTAAAGGTAAAATTGATACTACCTTGTTTTATTAAGTCCAAAAATAATTATATGCTTTTACTTCAAATCTATGTTGATGATATCATTTTTGGATCTTCTAATGACTCATTTTGTCAAGAATTTGCTAAGACAATGCATGATGAATTTGAAATGAGCATGATGGGAGAACTAACATTCTTCCTTGGACTTCAAATCAAGCAATCAAAAGAAGACATTTTCATAAGTCAAGTCAAGTACACTAGAGAGCTACTCAAGAAGTTTGGTATGGACAACTCAAAGAATGCTGACATTCCTATGAGTCCAAACACAAAACTGGATAAAGATGAAAAGGGCTTAAGTGTAGAAGAAACAAAATATCGAGGTATGATTGGTAGTCTATTGTATCTAACTGCTAGTAGGCCTGATATTATGTTTAGTGTATGTATGTGTGTTAGATTTCAAGCTAATCATAAAGAATCACACATTATCAAAAGAATCTTCAAATACTTAATTGGAACAATAGATCTAAGTCTTTGGTATCCTAAGAACACAACATTAGAACTAGTGAGTTATTCTGATGCAGACTTTGCTGGGCGCAAAGTTGATCGAAAAAACACTAGTGGCTCATGTCACTTCTTAGGACACTCCTTAGTTTCATGATCATGTAAGAAACAAAACTCTGTAACTCTATCAACAACTGAGGTTGAATATGTAGCAACTGAGAGTTGTTGTGCTCAAACATTATACATGAAACAACAATTAGAAGACTTCAAATTATTTTATGATAAGATACCAATCAAATGTGATAACACAAGTGCAATTTGTATGACAAAAAATCAAATCCAACATTCAAGAACAAAACATATTGAAATAAGATATCATTTCATAAGAGATCATGTTCAAAATAGAGATGTAATGTTGGAATTTGTTGAAACTGACAACCAACTTGCAGACATATTCACTAAACCTCTCCCCTATGAAAGATTCAATAAGTTAAGAAGAGAATTAGGCATGACAAATCTTGATGACATCAATTGAAAAATATGCCTACAAGAAAAACATAGTAAAATCTTTATATGAGAATTGATTGATCTTGCTTGTGCCATCTCATAACTTGATATGTAGTTTCTCAAGTTTTAAAATGGCTTAAAATCAATTATAAAAGGTTTTTAATGCTTTGGAAATCCATCCTGTAAGCAAAATTTGAAAATCTCAAAATTTTTGCCTGGACTCGTTGACGAGTCCTCTCCACTCAGCGACAAGTGGGTTACAGGATATTTTATCCTGTGTTTCAGGTTTCACTTGACGATGAGTTAGAGCCACTCGGCGACGAATATATGGATTTTCTTAAGGTTTGCAGCCACTCGACGACGAGTCTGACCTACTCGTCGACGAGTTCCCTCGAGATTATTTATTTTAACCTAACTTTTTTCTATTCACTGTTCCATTGTTCAAAAAACCCCTTTTCCCTCGCAATCCTTTACCCTCAAATCTTCTCCCTAACCTTCCAACCTCCTTCAAATCTCATGGCTCCTCGTATGAAGAACCCTCTTTGCCAAAGAAGAAGGCCACAACCATGGAGAAAGGAAAGAAGCAAGTTGGAGAATCATCTCATAGACAAGCCCCTTCTCTTGAAGAACCTCTCGAACTATTCAAGACTCCAGCAGCAAAAGAGAATTATACGAGGTACTTCATCAAGCGGGAACTGGTCTATGGTAAAGTTCCCGATTTCGAATTTCTTAAAGGTATAGGGCTTGATTTCTTAGTTTCAAAATTTCACACTCTTAGATGATATAGGTTCCTTGAACTCCATGAACTTATGTACCCAGACTTATGCAAGCAATTTTATTCCAATCTTACTTTTGACAAAACCTCCCAAAAATTTCATTCCTATGCCCATTGAAAACCTATATCTTTTAATGTGGTTGACCTTCGCTCCATCTTGAAATTGCCTACCGGCACATTTGAAGAATACACCACAAATCAGTGGCTCTCCCATGAAGGATTCAATGTTATTGAGGCATTGAAAGTGATGTGTGTCAATAAAGACATCACTGACCCTATTCCTCCGAAGCTCAAAGATCTTACCCTTGATGCTCGTCTTGCACACCACATTATCACTTATGATATTATTCCCCGTGGTGGTGGCAGAGATTTCATTACCTTTTTCGATGTATTTTTAATTTGGTGCATTTTAACCACCCAGCACATAGACATATCCTTCATTATTATAAATGTGATGAAAGACACTGTCAAAAGAACTATAAGCAGACTTTCCTATGGTCTTGCTCTCACCAGACTTTTCAAACATTTCAAATCCCTTTTGACTCCTATCAGGACAAAAAGTCCATCTCTGACTTTGATATTTACTCCAAGGCTACTATTATGAGAATGGGTTACTCCTATATAGAGTCCAGTAATGTTTGGGTCCCCAAATCCCAAACTATTCCTACCCCAACTCTAGCTGATTTGCCTGACATTTCTATTCCTCCATCTGTACCCCCACCATCTCACTCCACTCCTGCTGCTCCTCATTATCCTATCATTCCTTCATCTCCTGTTGAGCCAGTAGTGCAACCAGAGGCAGCTGAGGCAGTGCATGAGACAGAGATTACGGATCAGCCAGTTCCTGATACAGAGGATGAGATAGTTGCTGAGGCAGAGGCTGAGCCTGACTGGGGAGATATCCGGATTGATATTGATGTCCCTAAGCCCTCACATAGACAGAGTTTAGACCATTTTGAGGCTCCAGGACACTAGTTTGCTTCTCCTTCTAGGGCTGCACCTTCTAGTGAGCAGATGACTCTACTGACTGCCCAGGTTGCCTCCATGGTCTCCAGCATGGAGCATTTTCAGATGTCGATCAGTCAGAGGCTACTTCAGTTCCAAGATTTTCAGAGAGAGCTTTTGGAGAGTCTTCAGGCTTCTCAGATAGCTCAGCTAGAGAGTTTCCAGTCAGAGACTAAGAGAGAGGCTTTCATCTCTAGAGTCAAAATTGGAGTTTGTTCAGTCAGAAGTGAAAGTCAGTGAGCCTAGATTAGTAGAAGTTGAAATGAGAGTGAATGTCATCAAGGATAGAGTGGACTCCATCATCACCATAATGCAGAACAAATCTGAGGATGCCTCCATTGAGAGTGCAAAGCTTCTGGGAGATGTGACAAGCATAGGCAATGCTGTCAATGTCCAAGCTAGGTACATCCATCAAATGGCAAGCCTCTTGAATGATCAAGCTCCAGTAGTCGGAGTGATGGCAGCCAAGGTGGATCAGATTACCTTAGACTCTGCCTCCACCTCTCACAAGCTAGGATTTCTTCCTATTCCCACAGAGGTCTATTTCCCTCCTCAACCACCTCCACCTTCCTCTTCAGTCCCTCCTTCAGAAAAACCACCTCCACAATTTGTTGTAACATCTTCCGATACCTCTGACTCTTCTGAAGACCTGTCCAAGACCAAGCCAAAACAGCCTACATCAAAGCCGAATAGGCCTACCAAGAGACAGAAGTTGTGATGCAGACTTGTCATGTTTTGTTTTTTTTTTACTGACTCTGTATGAACTTTTGATGATCATTTATAAAATTCCAATCACTTTATTTTTCATCTCTTTATTTTTTTTGATGTTGCCAAGGGGGAGAGAAAAATGTGAATGTGGATGCTTGGTGTTTTAGTGTTTTAATACATTAGGCTTTTTGCATACAATCAATAAAATTCTAAACTCAACTCAATTCTTTGTGGAACTTCTCTTGGTTCCAAATTTAAACTAACATCTATAACATCACAAACCTCTTTGTGAAAAGTATCTTGATTCAAAACTCTAAACTTATGTGTTATTAACAAACTTAACTTAAAACTTTGATCATGGAACTTCTCTTGATTCCAAAATTCAAAATCAATTTTTCTTACTGATGTGACATATGCTCAAAACTATGAATTCTAAAATTATTACACTTATTGCTCATGTTGAGGGGGAGTTAATCTCACTTTTTATAAGACCACTTATAGTGAGGGCGAGCTCATCCCAAGTCCATTCACATTATTATGTCATCATCAAAAAGGGGGAGATTGTTAGCCTTAAGGTTACAACTCCATGTACCCTTACTAGTTTCAATGATGACACAATTATGGAATGACTTTAGTTGCACTAATATGTTCATTGAGTATGTGAAATTTCAGAAAAGAAGCCTATTAAGATCAAAGATTCAAGATATGAAGAATTGAAGAGCTTAATTCATTTTCAAAGTCATCAAGGTCAAAGTTCAAATGCTAGAAGCCCGAAGAGCTCAAGACAAATTCTTGAAGATCCATCAAGAGTAGAGCTTCTCAAATCAAGAATGAAGATTGGGGTCTAAAGTTAAAAGTGTCTACGACCTTGTAAAAAGTCCTCAAGACATTGGAAAAGAATTGCTCAATGACTACCTAGATTGACCCTAGGAGACCTAGTTTAACATGAACATCTTTCTAAGACCCTAAAATGATTAAAATAATATTAAATCCATTACCTAAGGGTCCTAATATGTTTCCCATCTTTTTGGTCTCATAAAGATGAGTTTACTGAAAAATTTTCAGTGGACTCGTCGACGAGTACAAGGGACTCGTCGACGAGTGGGTGATAGAAATTGAAGCAATTGCTTCTATCTCCACTCGGCGATGAATGAAGCCTAATTCTCTCCCACTCGTCGACGAGTGCTTGTGGGAAAAACCTATAATGGCTATTTTCAAACGGCTAGTTCGCATTCAATGCTTCTCTCAATGGCCATATTGATTGCCCAACTATAAATAGAACTGATTTATGATTTAAAAAAATATACATAACTAAGGATTCTAATCACTGTTTTATTGATCATTCATCACTCACCAACCTTTAGCAATCAATACTATGTTTTTGCATTGAATATCCTAAAACCTAATCCCTCACTCATTTGAGCATTCAATTCCAATCTATCTTGAGAGATTGGAAGCATTGTATTCAATTCTTATCTAGCTCAATTAAGGAGTTTTCAAATCGGATTAAAAATCTACAAATTTCTGTATTCATTGAAAGTCAAGAATCAGAGATTCTTGCACCCTGTCAAGAAGAGAGTCTTCTTGTATCCAAAAGAGAGTCTCTCTTGAAGAGGTTACTCAGCGTACAAAAGGTTTGTAAGAGGTTCTTCCTGACCCTGTAAAAGTAGTGTAAGGCTTGCTCTCTGCTGGAAAAGAAGAGTACGATTAGTGAATCGTGTGAAAATCCTTGAAGCGGGAAAGCTGAAAGGCGGGGACGTAGGCAAGTTGCTAAACCCCGATAACATATTTGGTGTCTAGTATCCCTATCCCTCTTTTTCCTTTATCATCTTTGATTTTAGTTGGTAGCTTTTGTGATAAGTTTTAAATTCCGCAAATATCACTTAGAGTAAATTTTTAATTTGCCATAAACCCTATTCACCCCCCCTCTAGGGTCCATTATTTGGGTATCAAGGACCCAATATCTTCCTCTCACTAACTTCATCCCAGTATAGAGGAGATCTACAACTCTAACCATACAGAGCTTCAAAAGGCGTCATTTGGATGCTTGCCTGGTAACTGTTGTTGTAGGCGAACTCAACCAATGACAAGTGTTCCTCCCAACTACCCTGAAAGTCCAACATACAAGCTTGGAGCATATCCTCTACAACCTGGTTCACCCGCTCAATCTGCCCATCAGTTTGAGGATGAAAGGCAATGCTGAAATCTAACCGAGAACCCATAGCACTCTGAAAATTTTTCCAGAACCTGGAAGTAAACCTAGGGTCTTGATCAGACATGATGGAAACTGGCACCCCGTGCAGATGGACCACCTCCTTGACATACAAGGCTACCAACTGATTCGAACTGAACGTAGTCCGGTAAGGAAGAAAATGTGCAGACTTCGTCAATCTGTCCACTATCACCCAGATAGCATCAGAGCCCTTCGTCGTCCTTGGTAAACCAACTATGAAATCCCATCGAGATATTCTCGCATTTATATTCCAGAATAGGAAGGAAATGTAAAAGACCTGCTGGCCTCTGATGCTCGGCCTTTACCTGCTAGCACACCAAACATCTAGAAACGTACTCTGCGACTTCTCTCTTTATGTTTTGCCACCAGTAGTACTTCTTGAGATTCTAGTACATCTTAGTGCCTCCAGGATGTACCGTGTACTTGGATCGATGAGCCTCATCCAAGATCTTACCCCTCAACTCTAGGCTGGCGGGAACACACAACCTGCCTTTGAATGTGATAGTACCACCTCCACTCATGGCAAAATCCTGACTACCACTACTCACCAACTTGTCCCGGTAAGCAAGCAACTCATCATCGGAATCCTGCAACTCCATAATCTGATCCAAGATATGCGGCCTAACTGAGATGTTTGACATCACCGGCCCATAGGTAGCAAGTCTGAGGGTAGTGTCAAGGTTACACATATCCTTTAATAACTTCCACTCTTGGACCCTCATATGAGCCATAACCCCGTAAGGCTTTTTGCTAAGAGCATCGGTTATCACGTTCGCCTTACTTGGATGGTACTGAATGGAACAATCATAGTCCTCCATGAACTCCATCCATCGACACTACCTTATACACAACTCCTTCTGGAAGAAGAGATACTTTAAGCTCTTGTGATCCGTGAACATAATGAACTCTTCCCCATAGAGGTAGTGACGCCAAATCTTCAAAGCAAAGACGACTGCGGTAAGCTCTAGATCGTGCATGGGGTAGTTCTGCTCATGCTCCTTCAACTGGCGAGAAGCATAGGCAACTACTTGCTTATACTGTATAAGAACACACCCAAGCCCGACAAGTGATGCATCACTGTAGACTTCGAAGCCACCGCTCCCAGACAGAACTGTGAGAACAGGGTCATGGTAAGCTTCCTCTTTAACTCCAAAAAGCTTGCCTCACACTTCTCACTCCAAGTGAACTTAGCATTCTTCCGTGTGAGATAGGTAAGCGGAGCCACTAAGCTGGAGAATCCCTCCACGAACCTCTTGTAGTATCCTGCCAGGCTGAGAAAACTGCGAATCTCGGTAACACTCTTCGGCCTCTCCCAGTTCATCACCGCCTCGATCTTTGCAGGATCGACTGAGATACCCTCGATAGACACCACATGACCAAGAAACGACACCTTTTCCAGCCAGAACTCGCACTTGCTCAACTTAGCATATAGGCTATGCTCTCGAAGAGTCTGCAATGTGAGGTAGAGATCTCTTGTATGATCATCCTGTGTCTGTGAATGCACAAGGATATTACCTATGAATATGATCACATACTGATCGAGAGATGATCTGAACACCTGGTTCATCAAATCCATGAATGCAGCCGGCGCGTTAGTCAGACCAAAAGACATAACCAGAAACTCATAGTGACAGTATCAGGTTCTGAATGTCGTCTTTGGAATGTCTTCTGCCTTGATCTTCAACTGAAGATACCCAGATTGAAAACTGATCTTTGAGAAGAACTTTGTACCCTTTAACTAATGGATAATAATTCTTGATAGTGACCTTGTTTAGCTACCTGTAGTCAATGCACATCCACATTGACCCATCTTTCTTCTTCACGAAGAGTACGGAGCTCCTCAAGGTGAGACACTTGGCTGGATGAAGCCAAGGCCTTGCAATTCTTCCAACTGATCCTTTAACTCCTTGAGCTCGATAGGGGCCATCCTATACGGAGCCCTAAAAATCGGAGCCGTGCCTAGAGCAAGCTCGATCGCAAACTCAATTGTTCGATCAGGAGGTAATCCCGGTAAGGTCTCCTAAAAAACATCTATATACTCGCACACAACTGGAATGGATGTGGAGTCTCGTACTTCTACACTCGCGAGACTGAGAGCTACAAAACAAGCAATGTCTCTCCTCTAAAATCCCCTGAAATGAAACAGCTTCACTCCAGTGGGTTTAAAGTTCACAACCTTCTCGAAACACGCCATGTGTCCATGGTGAGCTGAGAGTCAATCCATACCTAGAATAACATCGAAATCCAAATCTTGAAATCCCAGAATGATTAGGTCGACTGGCAACTCATGCTGCATGACTTGCATAACACTGCCCAGATACACTTTATCTGCCTCAACAGACTTACCCAGTGGAGTTGAAATGGACAACTCCCGAGGTAGCTTACTTGGCTCGGACGTAAAGCCTTTGGCAAGACTGGGCAAGACGAATGAATGAGTGGATCCCATGTCGATCAACACCCGTGCTAAACACTCATTTACTACCAACAAACCTGTGAATTATAACTACCCAAGTTATACTATAAACTACATATCTAATACATGTTGATACATGCATAGCAAAACACTACATAGCATATATACATACAATACATCATGGCAACACTAAAAATTTAACAATCTTAAACTCGCAGATCTTCAGTTGCGATCAAATGTGGAGCAAACCTTGACAACTCGGTGAACTTAACCTCATACTCGGCTACGTTCATCACTCCCTACTCTAAGAGCATGAATTCCCTTGCCTTCTGTTCCTAGATAAATCTGGGAAACTACTGCTCGTGGAAGGTGTCCAGGAACTCCCCCCATGTCCAGGGTTCCCCTGCCTTCGTAACATCCCTTTGTCTTTGGGTGGCTCTCCATCAATGCTCGACTTCACCTTTCATCACGAAGGAAGCCCACTTAACCCGTAGCTCCTCAATACATCAGAGAGCCCAAAAGGTCTTCTCCAACTGCATAATCCATGCCTCTGCCACCCATGGTTCAAAATATCGGTAACAGTTGCCATATCAGTAAGTCCAAAATAGGATACGTATTTGCGTATCGGTACTGCATCGGTTGGATACGGCGGAAAAATTCAGGATATGCTAAAAAAAGCTTGGATACATAAGTAAAAACTTGAATACCTTACATAAAACCTCTTTTAATGCAAATATAAGCTAAAAACAAACTAAATGCAGGCCTCCAACTACATTTATAATCATACATATGAGAGTTAATAAATTTATAAGTTAAAAAAGGCGTGCGCGCTGATAAATATGTATGAAAATACAAACCATAGTTACTTAACCAAGTGATAGAATCTCACTTGCATTCAAAAATCAAAAATATGAAAATACATAGACTCTTGCATTCACAAATCAAGTTACATACATGATAGAAGTTCAATACCACATTGAGCTTCGTGTCGGCTCATACTCTATCATTGTGAGATCAGGAATTGAGTAGAGTGATATATTATAAATGGTCCAGACATGATGACACCACTGTGTCCAAGTCATCATCGTGTGGTACATGCCCAGGTACATTTGTACATATGTCTGCTGCTGAGTCATGATCTATCCATAACTGTTAGTCGAAGACTGGGACTGAGTATCATAACCAGTGGCTCCTGATAAGTAAGTAGGGCTGGGCTGGGCTGGGTTGGGCTGGGGCATCATAACCAGGGGGATAACCTTATTTACATATTAATATCTAAAGTAAATGAAAGTAAAATCATTTACTTAAATAATATACTATGTAAATAAGTTGTGTGTATCAGGTTTGTATTGTGGATCCTAATATAAATGGAATAAGAAAAAAAATTAATTGAAAAATCCCCTTATCGAGTATATCGGGCTTGTATCAACCCAATATAGTGGAGTCTTTTTTTCCAGCGTACCAGTGTATCGAGTAGCTCCAAATAGGATGCATATTGGCCCATATCAGTTGATACGTATCGATATTTTAAACCATGCTGCCACCACCGGGTCCAGAGACCCATAGAATATAGGAGGCCGCAGTCTTCGGAAAGCCTCAAGTCTCGCGGTATGATGCACCGGCAGAGGCACAGGAGTAGTCGGTGGGGTAGGAATAGTCATAGCAGGTCTGGCTGCCAATAACGCCAGTGTCTCTACTATGGAATCCATAGCATTTGTGAAGTAAAGCGGCTCTTCCTCTCTTCGAACCTCACCCTCGGATCTCCAAGTATGGTAACCGCGACCCCGATTGCCACAGCTCATGATGTAAGATCATGAGATCAATGGCAAAACAGGAGTCTAACTTGGATACCAATCTCCACACAACATATAGCAATTCAATGAACATGAAATGCAAATACCCGCATATAGTCTACATCGAGGTACACACATAATCATACATATATAACTTAGAGTTTTTCTAGTGTAGCTAAGATCCTTGTGTTGCGCATCTACCCTTTTGGAACAAGACTAAGGACATAGTTTAAACCTGGCATCTAAACTAGGATCCTAGACTGACCTAAGGATTCGCTTGATACCGGTTATGTCGTGGTAGCAAGCTTAAGACAAACAATTCCATCTGAGTTCTAAGTTCAACTCAGAGGACTCACTTCTGCTTAGCCCAAGAGAAACAAATCCCTAGAGCTCTAATACCAAGTCTGTCGTGACCCAAAATACCCCCTAGGAGTTAGAGATACTTTACCTCGTGACCGCCGTGTCATACCATCCCGTATGACACATAAAGCACTCATACCAACCTGTTAGAGTACACAAGTTATACATAGCGGAAACGATTTAAAATCAATTACTCCTATCATTCTGTTCAAGTCTGAACTAGCAAAATATATATCCAAAATATGGAGTGGACAAGTCCCACTCTCAACATAACAAAATATCATTTCTTCTTAACATAGTCAGCAGAAGTCAAAGTCGTGCCGCCTATCTAGCGATCCCTCCATGTCAACCCAAGGCCAAGACCACCAATGCACAACGACAAGTCTCCATTACCAACCCTACTACTCAACTCAATCCCGAGCAAGTTTCTCAATTACTATCTCTTCTTCATACATGTACCTCATCCCCAATGGAAAATCTAGCATGTATTGTTTCTTATTTTTCCTCTTTTCTTACTTCACATGCATGCTGGATAGTAGAGAGTGGTGCATCTAATCACATCACATGTTCCACATTCTCCTTATCTTCCACATCCCCTTCACCTTTTTCTATCCCTGTTAAGCTTCCTAATGGTGATATTGCTACGATATCTTCCACTGGTTTATTGAAGATTTCTAATAATTTGCCTTTAACAAATGTTTTATGTGTGTCTTCCTTTAAATTTAACCCCTTATCTGTTATTCAACTAACTAAAAATCTTTATTGTTCAGTTACTTTCTTTCCTAAAAAATGTGTTTTCCAGGACCTGTCATCGAAGAAGACGATTGGAGTGGCTAAGGAACACAATAGCCTACACCTTCTCCCCGGCCCTACCCCATTGATACATGCATCCTCCGTTTCTCGCACACCGCCTATCGACCTGGTGGCATTAGCGATTGGGCCATCCCTCTGCTGCAAAACCTCAAACTTTAATAAGGACCAATTCTAGAACTTTTCCCTCTATTCCTTGTCATTGTGATATTTGGGGCAATTACCCTACCCCTTCAATCTCGAGTGCTAAATATTTTCTTACTATTGTAGAGGATTTTACCCATTGCACTTGGGTATATCTTGTTGGCCAGGTAATGACCCTAAAGGGGGGGGGGGGGGTGAATAGGGTCTATGGCAGATTTAAAAATTTAGAATCTAAGTCTAAAATGCAGAATTAAAATTACTTCGCAACTAATGTTAATCAAAAATAATGTTGAAAGTAAAAGGAAGAGTTAAAGGAAACAAACACAGGATTTGTTCACGAGGTTCAGCAATCCAGCCTACTCCTCGTCTCAAGCTTATCCAACTAGAGGATTCACCAAGATTCCTTAATCGTACAGGCTCCTTCACTAGTGGAGCCTAAACCTTTACAATCTCTCTTCAGGTCGAGATAGAACCTTTACAAACCCTCCTTAAGGCCGGGTTGAAACCTTGCAAGAGTTCTTCACTCTTTGACTGAAGCAGTAGCTTCAAGGTGCAAGAATCCTGAGATTCTTGACCAAAATTTAATAGAATTGTTTGGATTTGAAAATCCGAATTGAAAGCTCCTTAATTGCGCTGAATGAGAGTGAAGTACAAGCTCTAAATGAAATCTCTCAAAAGTAAATGGAGTTGAATAGCTCAAGAATGATTTTTGGGGATTTCTACGTATTTGAGTGAGTGAGAAATCAAAGACAATGAATGAGTAGTTAATAGAAGTTATTGCACTGATCCAAAGTTGTATTTAGTTCATAAATGAACTCCTTTTATAGCACTTGATCCAATATAGCCGTTGATCAAACATTAAAGGCATTTTTGGCCGTTTGAATATAGCCGTTACAGCATTTCTGTCAGTTTCAGGCTTCAATTCGTTGATGAAGTGGAGTTCCCACTTGAACTCATCGCCGAATTTCAAGAAAGTAAGCTATTGTTTTATTTTTTGTTGCCAATTCGTCGCCGAATTTAGAATGTCCTGATAATTCGTTGCCGAATTGTAAGACAGTAACCAAATTGTTATTTCTGTCATCAATTTGTCGCCGAATTCAGAATGTTCTAATAATTCATCGACGAATTCAAAACAACTAATCTGAATTCCGTCTTGGATCAAACCAAAGAGATGGGAATGAATTCTTAGGCCAATTAGCTATGTTTTAACATGATTTTATGAATTCTTAGGGTCTTAGAATGATGATCAAAAAGGTGTCCTATGCTCCTATGGTCAATCTATGAACTTTGAGCATTCAACTTACCATATTTTGAGAACTTCTTACATAAGTCCTAAGCACTCTCAAAACAAAACAAAATACATTAAAAAGCATCTTGAGAGTTGATCTTGGGTCTTGATAATTTGTCTTTGTCTTCATGGGACCCGACTTGGACTATGGTCTTAACTTAGAATCTTGATTTTTATACTTGAGTTGAACTTCCTCTTGGATAAATTTCATCCTTTTTCATGATATGATGTGCTATCTTCCTTGAAATCTGAAATAGTTAAGCACTTAAATAAACTTATTAGTACCATAAATTTCATTTCATTATTGTGTTATTATCAAAATTAGTAGGGGTACCCAAGGTTGTAACCTTGAGGCTAACATATCTCATGAAGCACAAGTTTGAAACTAATAAACTCCTTAAGGATTTTTTGCAATGGTTCAAACTCAATTTCAAAAGCCCATTTGAGTACTTCGTACTGACAATGGCACAAATTTTTTTCCCTTGATTTTCAAACTTATCTTCATGACCATGGGGTAATTCACCAACACTCTTGCGTAGCAACACCCCAATAGAATGGTGTTGTCAAACGTAAACATCGCCACTTACTAGAAATGGCTCGGGCTCTCGCTTTCAATCCAACTTGCCTCTCAAATTTTGGGGACACTACATCTTACATGCAACCTACTTGATAAATCGACTGTTTACTCCTCTTTTACATGAGAAAAGCCCTTATGAGGTTTTGTTTCACAAACATCAATCATACTCTCACCTCAAAATTTTTGGTTGTCTTTGCTATGCCTATAACTCCAATTATCGCCACAAATTTGGCTCACGTGCTCATCCTTGTCTATTCCTTGGTTACCCTTATGCTCAAAAAGGCTATCAAGTCTATGACTTAGAAATCATGTCATCTTTTCTAGTCATGATATCCTCTTTCATGAGCATATCCCATTCCTTGACACTTCTCCACCCCCCGAGCATATCTTCCTCTTCTAGACCCCTCTCTTTGCACACCAACTAGTTTAGTTCCTCCCAACCTGTCATCCTGACCTGATCCCCAACCCCTAGACTCACCCTCTCCTCTAGCCCGACACCCCCAACCCCTTGAGACTCACCCTCTCCAATAAGCCCGGCCCCCTTTGTTGCTACACCATCTCGCCATTCCACTCGACCACGAAACCCCCCCACTTACCTTCGTGACTACCATTGTGCTATTTTGTTCTCTGCACCATCTTCAATGTCAGTCTCCCGAACAACTAATCCATATCCCCTTAGTTCTGTTCTTTCTTATGATAAATTGTATTTGTCCCATAAAGTGTTTGCTACAGCCATTTCTTCTACTCAAGAGCCTACATCTTATGTTGTTGGTTCCAAGGATGAGAACTCGAGAACTCCCATGGAAACCGAAATTAGTGCTTTGGAGACCAACCAAACATGGTCATTGACCCCACTACCAGCTGATACGCGACCCATTGGCTAAAAATGGGTGTACAAGATCAAATATAAACCAGATGGTTGCATTGAACGCCACAAAGCACATCTAGTAGCTAAGGGTTTCATGCAACAAGAGGTCTTGACTATCATGACACGTTCGCTCCCGTTGCCAAGCTAGTTATAGTTCGATACCTCCTAGCTGTCGCCTCAATTTGTGAATGGCTTTTACATCAACTTGATGTTCAAAATACCTTTTTACATGGTGACCTTGATGAGGAGGTCTACATTCACATCCCCCCTGGATTCTCTCATAAGGGGGAGACTCGTGTTTGCAAGCTTCATAAATCACTTTATGGTTTGAAACAAGCTTCCCGGAATTGGTTTGCGAAGTTCTCAAATGCTTTACAAGAAGTAGGTTATAAACAGTCTTGAGCCAAATACTCATTGTTTATTCTCACTCAAGGATAGTCTAGCAACTTCGTGCTTGTTTATGTAGATGACATCATCATTACCGGTAATGATGACCTTGCTATCTCCTAGCTAAATTCCTTCCTCCATCATCGGTTTCACGTAAAGGATGCCAGCCCTCTCAAATATGTTTTGAGGATAGAGATCAATCGATCTAAGCAAGGTATATTTTTATCTCAATGCAAATACATGTTAGATATTTTACAGGATATGGGTTTACTTGCTTGTCAGCCTGTCTCTTTTCTTATGGAACAAAATCTATGGCTTAACTCTACTGATGGCCCAATCCTTGAGGACCCAGCCTTTTATCATCGATTCATTGGTTGGTTAATCTACTTGACCATCACTCGACCTAAGCTTATATTTGTTGTTCATATCTTGAACCAATTTGTGAGTGCACCATGGAAACTACACTTTGATGCAGTGCTTCGTGTTCTCCATTATCTCAAAGGCACACCAGGCCAAGTAATTTTAATGTCCTCCACAAGCAAGCTACAACTCTCTGCTTACTACAGTTCAGATTGGGAGAGTTGTCTAATGACTAAAAGATCTGTCATAGGTTATTGCACCATGCTCCGTGATAGTCCCATTTCTTGGAAGACTAAGAAGCAATACACCGTTTCCCGCTCCTCGACAAAAGCTGAATATCGCTCTATGGTTGTTGCTAGTTGTGAATTAAATTGGCTCAAGTATCTTTTGGCTGACCTTGGTATCCCACATTCTATGCCTATACCTTTATTTTGCGATAACCAAGTTGCCCTTCATATTGCTGCCAATCCTGTATTTCATGAGCGAACCAAGCACATCGAATTAGATTGTCACTTAGTAAGTGAGAAGATTCAGCAAAGCCTGATTCATCCATCTTACATCTCCACACATGCTCAACGGGCTGACATTTCACTAAAGCTCTTGGCAAAGATCAGTTTTTTTTTCTTGCATCCAAGTTGGGCGTTCTCGACATTCACGTTCCAACTTGAGGGGGGGTATTAGAATGTTTATATTCTTGGTTTTAGAATTTTTCTATTCTTGGTGATGTACCAAGTTGTATACACTGTATACACCATATATCTCCTTCTTTTCTTGTTTGTTTCCATTGTCACAAGATCCAACTGTCACCTTCTATTACGGGATTGATTGGCACATCCTCTTGTATATAATCTCGATGAATACAATAGCAAAGTAAGTTGTGTTGCTCTCAATATTCTAACATCCTCATCTCTTACTCTCTCTCTCGACTCATTCTCAATTAACAGAGTCCCAACAATCCAATTTGCATTGGAAAAAATCAGCAGGTGAATCCCCTCTCAGTGATAATGTGATAATGTCGTGCGTTGACACTGAGTGACCACCTCTATTAACGGCAACATAGGAGCTGCTTTAGTCCCAGAAAACGTCCATTAATGGCGAACTTAACCAAAGTTGTACTGCACCTTTCTCTCCTGCCCTCTCTTTCTCTCAAAAGTCAAAACTGCTTCAGATTCCTTTAATGGGTCTTATGCAATTGTTATAGATGAGAAAAATGGCATTTTGGGATTGTTGTAGAAGGATGAAAATGGGTTCAGTTTCCTCAAAAAAAAATTATACTTTTTTTTAAGCATTATCAAATTTTGGTGAAGGAATTGTATTAGGAGTTCTTTTGGAATGTAAGATTTGTTCTTAATTTCAGTTGCAAGAGAAGAAATATATCAAGCTCCCATATTCTCCTCTTTTTGGCCTTTTCAGGGGGTGGGGGTGGGGGAATCAAAGCCAATCGGGATTGAACTTGGGGAGAGTTTAACATCACCATTAATGGACGTTTTTCGGGATTGAAGCGGCTCCTGTTATGTCGCCGTTAATGGAGGTGGTCATGTTAGACATAATACCCAGAAAATTCATTTAGATTGTAAGATTCTTATTGATTAGATTAATAGAGACATCTTCTTTATCTATTGTGAATTCATTATGGGTAATTGACCATGATCATGAGATGATCCATACGATATGAAATATCGACAAAGGTTCATATAATATATTGTAGGAAAGCTATGTGATAGGTATCAGACTATCACAGACAGATATAGCTTTTCAGTTCCTTATACCTTATAGAGTCACAACTGTGGGTGAAGCTAGGCACTTCACTTATATGGCTACCACAATGCTAAGATGTTCTTAATGGTTGAGATGTAGTTTTATCTCAAACTATTTTAGTGTAGACTACACATCAGCATATGGGTGTTTAAATGTACACTGACTGATAGCATGCAATGAGAGACCTCTTTCATAAACATACTATCAGATAGTTGGTCTCTCATTCACATTGAACAGTTTCGATGATCCTTAGATCTGATGAGTTCATCTATAACTGTATAGTAATCTGATTATTTTGATTGCACCTAAGTACTCTCTAACGAAGGACTACGATAAGGTGACTGTTGGATAATCAGAAAGTTGTTTGAGTCATAATGAATTTCAAACAAGAAATCCATACACATTAAATTGAAAGATTATCAAAGTTCCGGGTAAGACAGTCGATTAAGCTTAAATCTTGTGCAGGTGATTTTGAAATCAAACAAGTTTGAAATATATTTTTATTAAAATATATTATACATAATAAAAGTTTTTCTCAAAATGTTTTACATGAGAAAACGTTTCTCATAGCTTAATCAAATGTCTTGGAAACCCGGATATTATGCAATGAGCTATGAGTTAAATAATATATTAATCTCGAAGACCCATTAGTGATAATGTTATTGGAATGATCAATCGAATTAAAAAGTTAATGTAGCAGGATCCTTAATGGTTAATGTTCTTACACTAGGATTCAATTGCAACATGGATATCTCACGTCACTTGCAATTCCGATGTCGTTCCTATTTAAGGGTCAATGGGATAACATTGGGTAAGTCAGGGTTAGAATGTCCCAGAGCAATCTGTGGAGATGCTCACATAAGAAATATAAGCTCAATTAATAGATTAAATGTTAATCTATAAGTTAAAGGATTAAAAGTTAATCTTTAATAAATTGATTAAATGTTAATCTATGATTTGGATTAGAAGTTAATCTAAATAAAAGGATAATAATAATGATTATTTAATTAACACAATATAAGAGGAATGGGTTTGACCCATATCTATAAAACCCTAGAAGAGTGGATCTTATTGGTGAGCCCAAGCCCATGTAATTTATTCTCTAGGGTGGGCGCCCAATTGAAGTTTCCTAATTGGTTAGGAAGTTTGTTAGTTAAATAATTACTAATTAATTATTTCTTATTTTATGGGATTAGATTCTCATACTTGGAATACAAGAAACAAGGAAATAAGATAGGTTTTATCAAAAATTTGGAGTGCAAGACTCCTTAATTCTCACGCCCCCCTCTAGCTCAAGCCCCCCTTGGGGGTTTCGTAATTAGATTAGGATCCCTAATTGTTAGGAAATTTATTTGTTTCCCTATAATCTAGGGAATTAGTTACACTCCTTTAATTAAGGAGTCCTTTTAAGAAAATGAATCCTAAATTAGAAAGTTTGTTTATAACTAATGATAAGAGATCATTATTTAGTAACTCTTTAAAGGGATATCTTATAATTGGAGTAGGATTAAGATTTGATCCTAATCTATAAATACCTCATACCCCAAAACATGTGGAGATGATTATTCATTGTTTTTACTCCCCCCCAAACCGTGAGATAGAGAGAGAAAGAGAGAAATACCTCTCTCCCAATTTTCGTGAGCCTCTAGGATGATTCCAAATTGTTTTTGAAGACAAGGGTTTTAAACTCTAATTTTTGTGAGATAGAAAGTCTACTCCAACATCAATCTTCTTCTCTTTGTTTATTCAATACCAAGTAAAGATTCAAAAGCTTCAAGGGGATAGCGAAGAACAAGGATCGAGTTTCGAGTATTTGTTCGAGAAATCTCTACAAAGAGCTCTGACGGTTCAAATTGTTTTGTACTTCACCAGTGAACATCATTCACCGAGGTAATTATCTAAACATGCAGTTAGTATTTTTTGCTTTCTATGGTGTTAAGATCTTCGAGATCCAGTTTTTCGCATAAATTTTAGATTTGGATTCCCTTCAAGTGGTATCAGAGCTCATGGTTAAGGAATATTTTTTGTTTTTTTTAAAGGATAATTAAATAGATAAATTAATTCATGAGATGAATTTAATTTTATTTATTTATTAATGCTCGTAGTTTTTATTTTATTTGTTCATGAGATGAATAAATAAATATTTATTTTTTGTATTATTTATCGAATGAGATTTGATAATGATAATAATTAAATAATTTTTAAAACTAGTATTATAAATGTTATAATCAATTTTCGAAATGAATAGTTTATTTTGGAATTCCTTTTTAAATGATTTGATCATTTAAAATATATTTGTTAATTATTTAAAATAATTAATGAATGATTTTTTCTTATAAATATATTTCATTCGAAAAATTTTAAAACTTTGTTTTGTGATGAGATCATATTTAGGATTTTCCGTTCTCTTAATTTTTTATTTTTATCTTGAATAATATTAGAACCAATCTTTATGAAAGGATCTTGCATTTGAGAAATGATCTTGCATTTAAGAAAAGAATAAAAGATCGTAGAGATTTAAGAAAATTCTATCCTTATATTTTAAAAATAATTTTGTTAAAATTGTTTGTTGGAAAATATAATAGTTTTATTTTCCAAGTTTGATCTATATAAGATATAGATTTTATCAAGCTAATTAATAATTGTTATCAATTTTTTAATCTTTTAAAATATCAGAAAAAGTACTCTATCACCATGTTGCATCTAATGTATAAGATTACAGTTATAAGTCAATTTTATTATCTATGATAAATTGTTTATCATGCATTCATATTAGAGGATAATATGTAGTAGGATTTTGACAAATTTGTAAAGGGTAAATTCATTCGGTTTCCCGGTAAAGGATGAATTGAAATCCGGTTTCCCTAATGTCATTTAATTTTCATATCATGCATTGGCGAGATGCTGCGAAGGGGAATGTTACAATGATGATCCCGATAAGATAATAAAGGAAGGGACCGCGAAGGAGTTTGTGAGTTACCTTTATTCTTATCTCATTCTCTTACATCCATGCATTTTAATTTTTATTGACCCATAACAATTAATCTCATATGATGTTTATTATTGTTTAATTATTATGAGATGATATTTGTTTATTTTATCATGAGATGAAATCTACTGTTTATTTATGTTTAATTATTCTGTTGAAATAATTGCCCTAATATATATTGTGTATATAAGACTTGGGACAAGTCCCTAAGTATTATGATCTTCTACCATACACTATGTGATCTTATATATAGTGGGGAGTGTGAGTAAGCTGACAGGCCAAAGCCGGGCCCAATCCTTCTCACCTATGTGAAAACATAGTGAAAACTTTATATGTAAATAGTGGGAGCAACAACGCCAAAGTGTGAGCTTTTGCTAAGTGTTTATTAGGTTCATGGTAGGTGGGCACATGAATAAGAGATGTCGTATAATAACATCAAAGCGTGAGTATAACATCCCTTATAGATCAGACAGTAGATCAAATATTCCAAGATTCATAAGATGAGATCTATGAAAATGGAGAAGATAGATTCTATCTGCCTATTTAAGGCGATGTGATATTACATCCAAATGCGGGATTACATTAAGCCAGTGTCTAGGTATTCGATGTCAATTGATACTTCCTAAATTGGCAATACTATTAGAAACAGACCCATAATCTAATTGTAAATAATGAATTCAATAGATCCCTGATTAGATCATGACAGGTCTTCACCCATTAACTGAAATTCTTCGTGATGAGAAGTTAGTTGGAACTAACTATGTTGACTGGAAAAGAAAAATTAGAATAGTATTTGCCGGAGATAACCTTGACCCATGTCTTAAGACACCTAAACCCGAAATTTCTAATGATGCATCACCGTCCCAAAAGGCTGAGTTAGAGCATTGGGAGAGGTCCAATCAGATAACCAAGTGTTACATTCTGGCTTCGATGTCTAACATTTTGCAAAGCCAGCATGAATACATTGATAATGCTTATGATATTTTGCAAAACCTACATGAGATGTTTGGTGAGCAAAATAGGCCAGCTTGACAAGTAAAGTTGGAAACTCTTGTTAACACCAAGATGACTGAGGGAACTCCAATCAGAGAGCACATCATAAAGATGATGGGCTTATTGAATGAACTAAAAATTCTTGATGGAGAGATGAATGTCATCACTCAGGTTGACACTGTTTTTGTAGTCACTCCCTTCATCCCTCAATGCGGTCGTGTTAAATTATAACATGAACAAGAGTGAAATGTCACTAAGTGAGCTTATGAACTCACTTGTGGCTGCAAAAGATTTGATCAAAAAGTCAACTGAGGGTGTTTAAATGTCACCAAGTGTTACATTCTCAATGGTTGATATGTAGTTATATCTTAAAATATTATAGTGAAGACTACACATCAGCATATGGGTGCTTAAATGTACACTGACTGATTGCATGCAATGAGAGACCTCTTGCATAAATATACTATCAGATAGTTGATCTCTAATTCACATTGAACAGTTTCAATGATCCTTAGATCTAATGAGTTCATATATAACTAAACAATAATCTGATTATTTTGATTGCACCTAAGTACTATCTAACTGAAGGACTACGATAAGGTGACAGTTGGACAATCAAAAAGTTGTTCGAGTCATGATGAATTTCAAACAAGAAATTCAAACTAATTAAATTGAGAGATTATCCAAGTTTCGGGTAAGACAGTCGATTAAGCTTAAATCCTGCGCAAGTGATTTTAAAATCAAACAAGTTTGAAATATATTTTTATTAAAATATATTATACATAATAAAAGTTTTTCTAAAAACTTTTTACATGAGAAAAAGTTTCTCATGGCTTAATCAAATGCTTTGGAAACCCGGATGATGTGCGATGAGCTATGAGTTAGATAGTATATTAATCTTGAATGCCTATTAGGGATAATGTTATTGAAATGATCAATCGAATTAAAAATTTCATGTGGCGGGATCCTTAATGGTTAATGTTCTTACACTGGGATTCAATTACAACATAGATATCTCACATCACTTGTAATTCCGATGTTATTCCTATTTAAGGATCAATGAGATAACATTGGGTAAGTCAGGGTTAAAATGTCTCAGAGCAATCTGTGGAAATGCTCACATAAGAAATATAAGCTCAATTGATAGATTAAATGTTAATATATAATTTAAAAGATTAAAAGTTAATTTTTAATAAATTGATTAAATGTTAATCTATGGTTTAGATTAAATGCTAATCTAAATAATAATGATTATTTAATTAACAGAATATAAGGGGAAATGAGTTTGACCCATATCCATAAAACCCTAGTAGAGTGGACCTTATTGGTGGGCCCAAGCCCATGGAATTTATTCCCTAGGGTGGGCGCACAGTTTCCTAATTGGTTAGGAAGTTTGTTAGTTAAATAATTACTAATTAATTATTCCTTATTTTATGGGATTAGATTCTAATACTTGGAATACAAGAAACAAGGAAATAAGATGGTTTTATAAAAAATTTGGAGTGCAAGACTCTTCAATGCTCACGCCCCTCTCTAGCTCACGCCCCCCTAGGGGTTTTCTAATTGGATTAGGATCCCTAATTGTTAGGGAGTTTGTTGGTTTTCCTAAAATCTAGGTAATTAGTTACACCTCTTAAATTAAGGAATCCTTTTAGGAAAATGAATCATAAATTAGAAAGTTTGTTATAACTAATGATAAGAGCTATCCTTATTTAGTAACTCTTTAAAGGGAAAACTTCTAATTGGAGTAGGATTAGGATTTGATCCTAATCTATAAATATCACATACCTCAAAACGTGTGGGGATGATTATTCATTGTTTTTACTCCCCCCAAACCGTGAGATAGAGAGAGAAAGAGAGAAAGAGAGAAAAACCTCTTTCCTAATTTTCGTGAGCCTCTAGGGTGATTCCAAATTGTTTTTGAAGACAAGGGTTTTGAACCCCTAAGTTTTTGTGAGATAAAAAATCTACTCCAACATCAATCTTCTTCTCTTTGTTTCTTCAATACCAAGTAAAGATTCAAAAGCTTCGTGAGAATAGCGAATAACAAGGATCGAGCTTCGAGTATTTCTTCGAAAAATCTCTATAAAGAGTTTTGACAATTCAAGTTGTTTTATACTTCACTGGTGAACACCATTCACCGAGGTAATTATCTAAACATGCAGTTAGTATTTTTTGTTTTCTATTGTGTAAAGATCTTCGGGATCCAGTTTTTCACATAAATTTTTTATCTGGATTCCTTCAGGTCACTCCTGTTATGTCACTCGTTAATGGAGTTGGTCACTCTGTTATTTGTGAAATTGAGAATGAGAGAGAGAGAGAGAGAGAGAGAGAGAGAGAGAGAGGAGGAGGAGGAGGAGGAGGAGAGAAATGGGCAGCAGAGGCAAAAAAAATATATTTATTTTTTGTGTACTCCTTTTGGGGTATTTGTTTTTAAATAACAAACGAATGGAGGGGTTGTTTTAAATTGGTTGTTGTTTGAAGCTTTAATAGGCTTTAAAAGCAGCCGGGAAATCGGTGGACAGCTGGTCAAATGAGAGAGAAAGTGGGCAAGAAGGAAACTGGTGCTAGCATTCATCTTACCTTTCTTTCAAATTCCAGTAGCTATGAACAGGTGTTCGATAATCACTAAATATGTAAGGGAATATTAGCCCTATATAGATATTAGAGCTAGCAGGGATTTATCTAACATACCACCATGTTGTTGTGTCCCATTTAACACCTATTTAAATTTGGTTAAGCTTAATTAAATTAAATTTAAGATTTAAAAAAAATATTGGATTGCTTAACTTTAGGAGTAAGTGAATCTAGAGGCAGAGCCAGGATTCTCTTGTAGGTGGGCTAACAATGTTCCCCCAAAAAAAATTTCGGGCCAATGTTATCACATCTATTTGTGTCCAATTGTACAAAATATTTTTTTTCGCAAAAATTCAGGGGGGGGCTAGAGTTCCCCGTCCCCCGGCTCCACCCCTTTCCCGGTCTACAACCCTATTAATGTTACAGGAAATTATTTATTTTTAAAAAATTTAGCCCCCCCCCCCATGTGGCTCCGCCCTTGAGTGAATATTAACCACAATTGGCGAATGTCAAAAAATGTAACATGGACCAATGAGGTCCGATCATTTTGTTATATAATTGAAAAAGCATTTTCCTAGATATTATTTATTTATCACGAGCCGAGCAATAAGAAATCAAGCTAAAAAATTAACCCCAAGTTCAGCCCATTTATGTAATAAACGAATTCGAACAAGCGAACTCGGGTTGTCATGAGCAATTTGGTTCGTTAATCGGCCCAGCCCATTATCGCCACTGCATATAACTTTTTTCATATTTAAAAAAACCGAAAGAAAGATAATCCACCGAAAGGATGCCTAACCAAAAAGAAAATCCAAATTGCAAAAGTAAATCTACTGAAAGTAAAAAAATAATTATTTCCCGCAAACTTAGTCCTTAAGAAAGGTTTTTTTGTAAATTTAAAAATCAATCAAACGAAGTCAAAAAAACTTGAAGAAACTCTACATTTTCTAAATCCCTTTTATTGCGTGGGAATCTAAATCCTTTCCTCTAGCCGACCACTCCTACACAGTTTTCCCTTTAGATTTACATTATTACTCCTGAAGTCTTTGAAGCATAGGTTACTTTTCACACTAATATAACATAACTTTGAATTTTCCGTCATGCTGTTCGACCTCTTTTTCTTCTCTCTTTAAAATCCTTTGAAAAAGCAAAAAAGAGTAAAACCTGCAAGATGACAAAATGATCAGTTCATATGACACTATATATTGATCGACAATAGCATGCATTCCTAAAATCAAAAGGCGATAATATCTTAAGATTAATATATTTTCTATTATTTTTGAAAACAATGTTAGATTGTTTAATCTAGGATTGAGTAAAACTTAATCTAAGACTGCTCCTGTAATGTCGCCGTTAATGGAGGTGGTCACTCTTGTTATGTCACTCATTAATGGAGATGGCCACTCTGTTATTTGTGAAGACAATGAGAATATGTTATTTGGGGAAAAAAAAACGGGAGAATGAGAGAGAGAGGAGGAGAGAAATGGCGGTAGTGGTAAAAAAAATTATTTATTCATTGTGTACTCATTTTGGGGGATTTGTTTATAAATAACATACGAATGGAGGGGTTGTTTTAAATTGGTTGTTGTTTGAAGCTTTAACCAGCTACAAAAGCAGTCGGGAAATCGGTGGACAGCTGGCCAAATGAGAGAGAGTGGGCGAGAAGGAAACTGGTGTTAGCATTTCCCTTACCTTTAATTCAAATTCCAGTAGCTATGAAGAGGTGTTCAATAATCACTAAATATGTACGGGAATAGTCCTACATAGATATTAGAGCTAGAGGGATTTATCTAACATACCACCATGTTGTTGTGTCCCTTTTAACACCCATTTAAATTTGGTTAAGCTTAATTAAATTAAATTTAAGATTTAAAAAAAATATTGGATTGCTTAACTTTAAGGGTAAGTAAATATAGAGGCGGAGCCAAGATTCTCTTGTAGGTGGGCTAACAATGTTCCCCAAAAAAAAAATTTGGGGCCGAGTTCATGTCTTATCGCGTGGCTAGAGTTCCCCATCCCATGTGGCTCCGCCCCTTAGTGAATATTAACCACAATTGGCGAATGTCAAAAAGTGAAACATGGACCAATGAGGACCGATCATTTTGTTATATAATTGAAAAAGCATTTTCTTAGATATTATTTATTTATAACGAGCCGAGCATTAAGAAATCAAGCTAAAAAATTAACCTCAAATTCAGCCCATTTATGTAATAAACGAATTCGAACAAGCGAACTCGGGTTGTCATGAGCAATTTGGTTCGTTAATCAGCCCAGCCCATTATCACCCCTGCATATAACTTTTTTAATATTTAAAAAACACTGAAAGAAAGATAATCCACCGAAAGGGTGCCTAACCAAAAAGAAAATCCAAATTGCAAAAGTAAATCCACCGAAAGTAAAAAAAAATAAATCTTTCCCGAAAACTTAGTCGTTAAGAAAGGTTTTTTTTTTTTTAAATTTAAAAATCAAGCAAATGAAGTCAAAAATACTTGAAGAAACTCTACATTGTCTAAATCCCTTTTATTGCGTGGGAATCTAAATCCTTTCCTCTAGCCGACCACTCCCATGCCGTTTTCCCTTTAGATTTACATTATTACCCCCGAAGTCTTTGAAGCATAGGTTACGTTTCACACTAATATAACGTAACTTAGAATTTTCAGTCATGCTAAAAAACCTGCAAGATGACAAAATGATCAGTTCATATGACACTATATATATTGATCTACAATAGCATGCATTCCTAAGATCAGAAGGCGAGTTGGGGTTCCCAAAAAATTCGTTGTAGAACGAAAGAGGGATATGGAGAGATGGGGTTTGGACGCTGGTTGTTCATGAGAGAGTGTTGCTTTGATATCCCTTTCTCATGAATCCAAAGCCCATCTGCTGCTTGGAAGCAGCCATGCAGACCCTCTGGGGGGTCTTCAAGGCGGTTGTGCTCAAGCAACAAGCCCGAGGCTCCGCTACTGAGTTCATTTGGTGTGTATCAAATGATATAAGAGGAGTTCTCGAGTTTGAGTCTTCTCATCGGTGTGTATGGATGATGCAAGTACATCTCCACAATAGGTGAGGTGGCCTACAGGGTGGGGTTCATTGAGGTGGGGTAGCCAACATGGTGGGGCCCACTAAGGCGGGGTGACCCACGAAGTAAGGCCTACTATGAGGTCTCGACTAGGTTGCCCCAACTATGAAATAAGGGATTTGATCTCATGCCTTCCATTAGTCATGACTTTTGGGATCAATGGTTGCTTCTGGTTGCATCAAATGGTATCAGAGCCAAAGGTCTAGATTTCGAGATTCCTCTCAAGGAGGTGAGATGTTGTACGTTGCTGGGTGATTGGTATCAGGTGTTTATTTAATAATTTTATATAGAATAAGCATACTTGATATTATAATATTTTTATACTTAATGAAATAAGTATAAACTATATAGTTTAAATAATGATTTTAAATTAAAAATAGAAGACTTTAAAATTATGTAAAAGTGTAAATATATTGAATTTTTTGAAAAAATGTTTATTTATTCAAGCAAAATCCCAAGATTTTGAAATATTTTGGATGGATAAAATAATTAAAAAATAAACATATATGAAATCTCAATTTTTTTTTTGATTTCAAGGTCTGAATAACTAAAGTTTGAGACTTTAAAAAAACTTGAATAAAACGGCTCATCTCCTAAACTAATAGGTTCAAAATTTGGTTTATTATAAATAGGTACCTTGCGAGTGGGTTCCGTCAGTTTTCAATCCACGTAAAACCTTCATAAATAAGTCGTGAAAAAGGTCTTAATAATAAAAATAAGATTAGTTTATAAATTGTTTTATAGTTATAAGTGTAGTTTATAACTAACAAGTTTAAAATAATTACAATTTATGATATTGGTTATAGTTTATAATTGATAAGTAAAGTTTATGCTTATTCTATATATCAATAAATATAGTTTATACTTATTATAAATAGTATGTCTTACTTATATATATATATATATAGATAGATGGGAAAGGATCCGTAGACATATGAAATAGAACATATATGTTCACACGCGCTCACAACCGTTAGATCACCCCGATACAACGATAATCATTAAACTAATTTTTATATGAAGAAGGGTATTTTTGGAATTCTGTTTTTAAGAAGAGTTTCCTTCCAGATTGGGACAGATTTTCATAAGAAGGATTCTCTATGGAGAGATTTTCGTAGAGAGGAGTCTCTCTCTCTCTCCCCGGCGCCTGGTTTACGCGTTCCCTACTCTCAAGCTCTCAGCCATGGAAAAAACTGTTGAGCAATCATATTCGTTTGTCTATGTACTCAAACTAACATCATTACTAATACTCACCACTATTAAATCTTTAGATATTTTCTTATCCTCTCTTTAATTCACAAGTTACTCAAAATTAACAAATGGTCTTTACTTTCAGAACTAATCCGCTGTCACTTGGTACATAATAAAAGCCAAACCGAGACGCATATGTTCCTTCTGTTCTGTCTTGCTTCCAATTCTCAGTATTGTTCAACTTCTCTATAGCCCCACATGCTCAAACATACCATTATTGTTTAATGTTCATCCTGTTCAGTTTGCAAGGATTGAAATTATTACTTTTTAAAATCGAAACTCCAACTGGGAAATTCAAATAATTGGAAGTAATATCGCCTCTCATTTGAATTTTTGCCAAATCTTGGAAATTCAAATAGCTGAATTTCAGGCTTTTTCACTTGATTTTTCGGACTTCCCTGGAATCCTTCGGAGAAGAAGCTTAGAAACCATGGGAGAGAGGGAAAGTAGGAAGAGAAGAAAGAGGGGAAAAGGACGCCCGAGAGAGAGAGAGAGAGAGAGGGTCCTCTCTATGAAACTCTCTTCAAATGGAGAAGAAAACTTTTTTTTTTCTTACGAAATTCCTAAAGTATCCCTTTTTATATAGAAGTTAGTTTAATGATTACCGTTGGATTTGAGGATCGAACGATTGTGCACGTGTGTGAACATATATGTTTTATTTCATATGTCTACGGATCCCCACCCTAGAGAGATGGTATATTTACTTATAAGAAAATATAATAAGTTTGAACTTACTATAACACTTATGCAATTTCAATTTTATAATTTAATTAATAAATTTATCAAAAAATCATATTTTAAACAAGAAAATTATGAACTTTGTTAATATTAAGCATATATATTATTTTAGATTAAAAGCATAAAGATTGTCTCTATAATAATTAAGTGCTTATATTTATTAGGGATCTTAACTTTTAGTTTTCCTAGTTGGTTAGTAGTTACTAGCAAGTTATTTAAAATAAGAAATTATAAAATCAAATATTTGTAATTTAGATCAAATAACTAATTTAAATAAATTAAGTGCCCTAATTAATTAAATAGTATAGTTCAAAATAGTCTTAATTTATTACCAAAAAAAAAATAGTCTTAATTATTAGGTCATTAATTAGTTGATTTGTCTACCTTTAAAAGTTATTTGTTTATCAACTGTTCTAGTTTTAAAAGTGACAATGTGAAATTTTCAAATTAAAAAAAAATTCAATTGAATCATTTTTATTATTAATTATTTACCAAAATTAATTTAAATCAAAATTTTGAAAAAGGAAAATGGTTAAGTTAACACGCATTTTCACTATGGAACGAATTGACGGTCCTCGTTGATCCCCGTCCCATTTTTAACACATTAACTGTGGTTAAGATTAATTCACCCGTAAGGTTCTTGCATCCATTTAACCTTAAATTTTTAGGAAAAAAATAATATAAAAAAAGTATTAATTTTTAATTGGTTAAGCTTAAGCACAGATAATAGGGATGAAATGGGAAGACATTTGATTATGTAGTGTTGATGGATTTTGGTGATGTCCACTTGGTACCATCTTAGCGCACTTGTAATTTCCTCCTAATTCAATAGGTATCTTAAAGGCACATGTCCTGATTTACAGATATCGATTATCTCATTTATTGAGGATTGTGTTTGTGACACCATGGTTAGACTTGTCAGTTAATAAAGTTAATAAAGTGATCATTATTCATTTCCTTAACCATTGATCTATTGTAAGGCAGACGGTGTTTAGGGCATACTTGGTCATGGCGTCCTAAGGTAGTTAAAATTTAATTACTGAGCTATTAAAGTAATATTAAATCAAATCCTAACCGCCTAAGGGATTCTTTTTTGGGAAACTCTATAAATAGAGGGTTTGCCTCATTAATGAGTCATTAGATATTTTTGGAAAAGAGTTCTAGTAATTGGGTTTTCTTTGTAATATTTTATTTCCCCCAAAAGACCATAGTTTCTCCTTCCTCTCTACATTCTTGATCATTCTATGCTTTAACAAAATCAACATCGCCCAAACGGTCGAATTAGCCCATTTAGACGAGCGATGGGACGATCTAAAACCCTTCAAATTTTCTACTACACTTAGGGTGGGCTAATCAGTATTGCAAAGAAAAACTATATTTACCAATAATCTGACGGATAGAAGGAAGGAGATCACAAAATAAAGCAAAAGCTATGGGCCCTTGACTAACGATGGGGAAAGCTGAAGAGATAAGGCCAACTCTCTTTTCAATCACATGGCGTGCAGCACCCGTCCACTGGCTTCATCATATTAAAACAAAATAAAAGTAGAATTACTTTTGCTTGAATGTTGTATTTCCCCATTTAAATGCTTTTTCAAAGGGAAGCTTCGTGGATTGGGTCCTCTGCTTCTCTCTACCATTGCAGCATTGCTTATGAATCGAAAGCCCACAAGTCCGATCATATTTAAAATTCGGATTGGGCCGAACCAAGTCGGATCTATTTGAAAACCCCCTTACCTCTCACACGTTTCTTAGTCCTTAAGCTAGCCTACTCCGTCGCGCACAATGACTGCTACAACACCCATAGAAATAGCCAATCCCAGAACACACTGTACTGGGAGGTTGAAAACTGCTGAAGCCCCTCGTCTGGTTCCGAAGAGAGGCCAAGTTCTCATTAGGATTCTAGAAATGGTGTTCTCAGCTCTCTGTTTCCCAGGATTGAGACGGAATTGAGAGGTTCATGAACTTAATCCGCTTCTATTTCATACATATTTTCTTTTGTTTTTGATGCTATGATTTTCTATTTTCATTTAGTTTTTTAATTATTTATTATTAATGATGTAGCAAGGGGGTGTTTGGATAATGATCTCTCTTCATCTCTGATTCCAGGTGGGGATTCTTCTGAGTTCTTCAGTTCAATACTTCAATGTGATATTTCTCTCTCTCTCTCATCTGTCTGTCTAATCTGAGATGTTCCCTTTTATGGTTTCAATTCATCTGATGGTATAGTGTGAAATTTTCTGAATCAGATAAGCGCTCTCTCCCTATATATCCCATCTATCATCTATCTAATCTTTTTGAGATGTTCTGTTTTATGGTTTCAATTCGATTCATGTTCTTCATTGTTTGATCCAAAGAAACAGAAACAGGGCATCTGATACCGGCAAAAACTTAGTTCTGGTGGTTGCCCCTTGGGTGCTCGGGCATCCACAAAACATGGGACGTGTGGCGTTTTGAAGGAGAGAGATATCAATTGGGGAAAAGTCAAAAGTACGGAGAGAAAGAAAGTGAAATGACTTCTCCCCCAAATTATTGCCTGGTGCCCCCCATGTTTTGTGGACGGCCCAGCTTCAACATCCAACAGAGCTGTTTGTCGGAGATTCCGCTGTCTGTTGGAGATTCGATCCCACATCTTGGCGCTAAGATCTTGTGGGCCCTCGGATCTCTTAGTAAAAAAACAAGAAGGAAGCAATAATCTTCTCCTCGGGTGAGGAGTGGATTTTTGCTCCTGTCCTCACGAAAACCCTGTAACTCTCTCTTATTCTCTTATTACTATAGTTAACAAAGTTTTAAAAAATAGTTAAATTTTTTTTCCTAAAAACTATGATAAGATGTTTTAACTTTAGTTTAATAAATCTTAACCATGGAGTTAAAAAAGAGAACAAGTGGAAAGCAGGGAAAAAAATAAATGAAAGTCGAACCAAACTCATCTCACTGCTGGTGTTTTGACTGATATGCCCACTTGGTGGACATGTGGCGCAATATCTTGGATGGGGCACACAAAATCTGTGCTGGGACTGGGACTGGGACTGGGACTGTAACAGACAAAAACGGAAAAGTTGGCAAGCAACGAACAAAGGTGGGCCCCGACCACGTGCTTTTTCCCCTGCAAGAGACTCAAACGGCAAACCTACCCAAGACAATTATACTTCAAAAAGTCACCTTCTAGACCGATAGGAATTTATTTTTGTCCCAAAATAATAGAATATTTGTCCGATTGTGTCTAGCAGATACTTAAAAAAAAAAAAAAAAGGTTTTGGTATCCATACATCATCCGACATGTGATTAGCAAACCATGCATTTAATTATGTATGTCAAATGTCATGGCCACTTATTCCTTTTAATACTCCTTTAATTATGGTTAAACTTAAGAAATTTAAGATTAAGATATTTCCTATTCTTTTTTAAAATAATGTTAAATTACTTAATCTAGGAGTGAGTAATCTTAACCAGAGTTAATGTATAAGTAAAAATGGGGGCATGGACCACTAATGACTTCACATTTGACTACACTATTTTTAATTCTTTTAGCTTTTGAAATTCCTGTCTTTTTCCGTTTCTTTTTTTATCTTTGCACCGACCATCATTTTTTTTTTTGTCCTTTTCCTTCTTCGTCCCTTTTCCTTTTCAATACTAAAAAACAATGAATTTCTTCTCTTTCTTTTTCTTTTCAAAATACTTAGAAACCAACTATTATTGTCCTTTCCTTTTTTTATTCTTATACTTTTTTGTTAAAATCGAGGATTCGAATTGATGAACCTAGATCTTTGAATCTTTGATTGCAACTTGTAGGTTTGTCGAATAGGATCAATGAATCATCATCAGCAATCTCCTCTTTAACATTTTTGGATTATTCTATAAGCCTGGAAGGAGTTCAGGTACACTGCAATAACTCGAACTTCTCTAGGAATCCTGAAATAGTAAGATAAGATGGACGAGGAAAGATAATAAAATATGATCTAGAGGGAGAGAAGAAGGAACATTGAAGAATACGAATGAGCTGGCAGCCTTTCTTCTTAAGAATACACAAGAACTCTTGAAATCCTCTCTCGATTTGAGAAACTCTCTTTTGGAGAAGAAGACTTCTCCCAGAAGATCTCTTGAATCCTTGTGAAATTTATTTATTTTTCAATCCATACAAGTATTTCCTATTTATAGAGAATATTCTGAGTTTAACAAATATCTCTTATCCAAATATTTCTGATGTGACAAGTAACTAATTCTAACACATGTCAACTGTTATTCCGTTAAGTGGAGTCATTCTATTAACAAATTGATGTATTTTGTTAAAAAGGAATCTACATTCATTAAAGGGAGCCTATCTGTTAAGTAAAACGTGTTCTATTGAGAAAGAATTGTCAGCTCATCAAAACCACCGTAACTAACCTTCAGTTACAGTTTAATCATTTGAATTGTTATGACCAAAAACAATCATTTGGATACATTCTTCAAAGGTTAAAAGAGTAAACTTCCTCAAGAAGGAGTTTATTTGTTTTAATAAATTCCCTTGTAGCCTTTCAAATCATATCTCATAATCCTTCACTCAGATACATATATATATATCAACGTACGCCAAAGGCGGGTCATACGCCTTTGGGATACATTGTCTTAAGGCAGATGCGATATCCATCGTCAGACCACAATCATCTAGTACAAGAGAATGAGTCTATGGAGACCGTGTTTTCCTCTAATAACTCATAGGGAAATGGGGCAATATACATATCAAAATTCTCTCCTGACTATCAACGCATGAAGTAATTCATACTTTGCTGGAATAAGAGATTGAGGAAACACACACGCCCATTCCCACGAGGAAGGTAATCAATACCAAGTGGGTGAACCTTAAGAGTGGGTGAATCTTAACCATAGTTGAAAAGTGTTAAAAGGGACAAATGGTGACCTCGGTGGTGTAACCAAACTCCAAAAAGTCCGGTTATAACCGTAGAGAATTTCAAGCCTAATTGACAGATGAGTGAGGGGTAATATGGTAACTAAGCAAATATTTAATTAAAAGTTTAGCTTATATAATGATTATGATAAGGATAGTTTGAGAATTTTGTAAAATTTGATCACGTTTTCAAGGGCTTATTATGCAAATGGTAGTTTTGAAATTTAACAAATTGTTACAATGCTTTTAAGGTTCATTTTGCAAATGGGTACTTTTGGAATTATAAAAGATTCAATCAACGTTTTGAACATTAAGGAATCATCTTTATATATAGTATAGATAATAGCCGATCACGAGGGCAATACCCTTGAACCCCCAAGCCTCATACCCTCAAACCCATTAATTTTCTTGATACATGCATTTTGGCCTCCTAAAAAAAATTTCATGGCTTCACCCTATAAATTAATTTGGGTATAAAAAAAAGAAAGAAAGAAAACTCCCTAAAGAGTGCCTAACCAAAAAGAAAATCCAAATTGCAAAAGTAAAAATCCACCAAAAGGGAGGAAAAAATAGCCAAAAGGTGATTAAATAAAAACCATTTCCCCGTTACCTTAGTCCTTAACAAAGGTTTTTAAAAAAAATTATCAACTAAATGTGATGAAAAACTTAAAGAAAGTCTACATTTCAAAATCCCCCTCCCCCGACTCTTTTTTTTTTTTTTGGTAATGCTGATATCCAGGCCTCTTAGAGCACCCCGACTAAATCCCACGGGCTGTGCATATACCCTCATTCTACACAATCGAGATAACCAGGATAAATCCCCGAGGGTGGCCAACAAGGGAAGGGACTCGAGACCTCCGCCTCCTGAGGTGTGGTCTTGGCCACTAGCCCAACCTCTAAATCCCTTTCTCTAGCCGACCACTCCTATACTATTTTCTTCCTTTAGATTTGAATTGTTACGCCAAGTCTTTGTAGCATTGGTTACGTTCACACACTGACACACATAACTTTGAATTTCCCCCTCTGCTTCTCATTTCTCCTTTTAAAAACGTGTTTTGAAAAGTAAAAACCTGGAAGGCGACAAAATGGACAATTCAAACAACCGGGTCTATATATATATCAATGTTGCCCAGAATGCATTCCTAAGATTGAAAGAGAGATGGGGCTTGACGCTGGTTGTTCATGCACATGAGAGAGAGAGAGAGTGGCTTCGATATCCCATTCTCATGAATCGAAAGCCCATCTGCTACTTGGATGCAGTCATGCAGACCCTCGAGGGGGTCTTCAATGTGGTTGTGCTCAAGCAACAAGCCGAGGCTCCGCTACTTTGTCTTTCATTAATAGAAAGATCTCAATTGGAAATGCTGCTGCTGTTGTTGTTGTTGTTGTTGTTATTATTATTATTATTATTATTATTTATGTTAGGACATAGCTTATGTGGGCTGCAGCTCATCATAAGTTTGGATGGGCAACAATGCTGGATGTTGCACTGTTATCTTTCTATGTCCAATCATTGGTGGAGCTCATCCTTTGTTCACGTATGATCCATCTCCTATTAGACACAGACGGAAAAAAAACACAAAAGCGTATTGCCCATCCGAACTCCCTCACTATTATTACCTTCAAAGCGGTAACATAGCCAAATCGATTGTGGCCTACCCTATGTCCTAGGTGTTTAAAGTTAGGATTTCTTGTACAACTTTTAAATTCATTAGAAGGCAAAAGATCTTGGTCTTTAAACACTCAGGCCACATGGAAGAACGCAAACGATTTGCTTCCTAATACCGAAAGGTCACTCTTAAGTTATAAATCAAGCACGCTGCAATGGGGTATGCCTACTTCATTATGCACCAATTGAGATTAACAATTTTAATATTTTCTTATTTTTTAAGACCTTAATTAGATAAGTATATAATTTATAGGGCTAATGCAGCAATTGATAATAATTTGAATTAAGATTTTAAAAAATTAACAAAAAAAACAAAGTATTTTATGAGTGGTATTCATTCCTTATTAGTTGCTACATCAGATATGAGATTTTGTACATACACTTGTACGAGAAGATTTTTAAGATTTGTGAATGTCTCGTGCTTTCTGGGAATCTGGGGTGTCAGGTGTGGGTTGGATCTTTGAAATCTAATGGGGGATCCTTGTGTAGTAGTTAACCAAAAAAATAAAGGAATTGAAACTGCTCATATGATGAGCGGATCTCAAAATTTTCATAAGCCTGATTTTATTTTTTTGAGATCCATTCATCACATGCACGGTCTCGGTATGGTCTCGGCCCTTTGCAGTCCCAATAGCATTTCCCCCAAAAAAAATGGGCCCTTTGCAGTCCCAATAGCATTTCCCCCAAAAAAAATGGGCCCTTTGCAGTCCCAATAGCATTTCCCCCCAAAAAAATGGGGGATCCTTTGAATTCCATTCCATAAAGCCCCTACCTCAAAATCACACCTAACACCTGCTCCAATGTTATGGTGCCCTTTTATTTTATTCTATTTTTATTTTTTGAGCAGGGCTTAGCACACCATGCATTAGACTATTAGACTATGTAGTCTAATATCATGTCCACGTGTCCCTTGTGACGCTCTTTTAACTATGATTAAGTTTAAGAAAATTAAAATAAATATATATTTTTTAAATTAAGGTTAGATTTCTTAACCCTGAGAGTGAGTGAAGCTTAATTACAGTTGATGTGTGATAAATATGGGGACATGGACCAATTAGGACTGCACATTAGACTACATAGTCTAATGCGGCAGTAAGTTAACTATTTTCCTTTTTTTGTAGGCTCTAATCATTTATCTATTTAGGTTTGGGGTTTGGGGGATTAGCACTCATGGTGGGACGACCACACCAAGACTCGAACTCGAGTCACACCTCCCCAAAGGGAGACACAGCCACTGGAACAGGCCCATGGTGTGTGTGGTGTGCCCTTGTAAGGGATGTTTTATCATCAATACATAACAACAAAATGAATAAACTACAAAATTTGTTTTTTTTTTTAATCCTTATAATCACATCATCTTATAACATTTAATTCATCCATCAAACTCTAATATAATCTCATAGGAATTAACCTATCTTACCATCCATTTATTCAAAACCACAAGAATATGGCTAAATTAGGATTTAAGAATAATGTCAAATTTTTTAGACATATATGCCTATAAAAGCCATTTTGGAATTGTATTAATCTACTTTATTAATAAAAGTATATTTACATTCACACATTGTCTTCTATATTGGGTAATATATTATAAAGTATCTCATATGATGAGACTACTTTGTTCCTTAGGTAACATTGTAGGAAAATCATCCAATTGGTTTTGAACCAATTGCTAAGGAGATATGGTTTTCCGGTTCCTTGTAAACTTAGAATTGTTCTTAGTTATTTAGGATACATCTGGACTATATATTCTTACTAACTTACACATTATTAGTTCCATCTAATGGAGTGATGAATCTCAATCACTGAGAAAAGAGTCTCTTGACTAAGATGTGGATATAAGTATCGCTCAGTAGATATCCTTAGAAATATGCTGTTTATATATATTTAGGGTAGTCCATTTGATAGATTGTCCAACCTAAGAGGTCGACATCTTCTCTAATATTTGGCTATATAGCTTTGATGTAGTCAATCGTTAATATCCAACATACCGGACTAAATACAGGCTCATTAGGTTATGTAAGCTATACTAGAAGAAGTGTGTGTACACTCAACAAGGATTCCACTACTCTTGTAGATTAATTTATATTGAGTTGATACTTGTCAAACCGGACTTGGAAAACCAGCGCTAGTATTTATCGATGAAATGGTTTTATCAAGAAGTTTATTTTCAATGTAAAAGGAAAAATAATAATAATTATTATTATTTCTCTTGAAGAATTTCAAAAATAGTTTTGAAAGTCTAAATTTGACTAAATTTATAAAAGAGAAATGGTTCTCATTATAAGCTAGGGATTACAGACAGTATAAGATATTGTCCCATAAGCTTATAATAATATTAGAAGTTGAAGGGCGTATTTGTAAACAAATCTTGTAATAGATAATACCTGCAAATAATTCTCTAATTTCTGGGGGTTAGTCACATTGTGTTAATGGACATTATTATGATTAGTGAAAGTCTAGGGACATAGATAATATTATATGATCCTAATGGTATTATAAGAAAGTGTTTCCTAGTAACAAGACTTCAACCAAAACGTTAAGCACTTGGTCCCACAACCGGAAGTAGGAGATCTTTTTAGATCCCACACACTAGGACCTTCTTAAAACATTTAATTTAATTTAATTAATTAATTAATTTCTCTATATATATCACTATATGGTATAGTGAAGCTCTAATAGGTGAAATCACATAAGATGTGATTAACCAAATTGGTAAGACTCATATGAGATTTTGATAAAGATCAAAACTTGACCAACAAGAGTTTGAAACTCTTAAGGGGTGTGTGATAGTGGGGCCCACCTAGGATGGGACACCCACTTCATGGTGGAACTTATCATTTTAGTTAGTTGGTAATCTTATCTCCTATTAGATAGGGATTAGATTACTTGGTTGCTAATTAATGATTTCCTATTAAGTAGGGATTAGATTAGTTTGTTACTAATGGTTTCCTATTAAGTAGGGATTGTATTAGTAGGTTACTAATTAGTTTTCCTATTAAATAGGGAATGGATAATGTTTTTTTTTTAAGATAAGCTGGGGTTAGGCGGACCCTGACTAGATATATAAAAAGAATCCCAATTACAATCTCAAGTACAATTTCCCGGCACTATCCTCCTAAGAAAAAGATAAGGTCTCTGGAAGAAACAACAAATGAGGGAAAAAAACCTGAGAAAAAGAAGAACAAAATCACGCAAGAGAATCCACCGTATGGTTACATTCACGCCACACATGAGAGATGGAGAAAGCTAATAATTGATTAAGAAGATGTTTAGCCACACGGAAATCACTTTTCCACTACCAAGGAGGCTCCGAGATCCTATTAAGGCAATCGACCACCCATTTAGAGTCGGAATAAATCCAAAGCTGAACCGCTCCAAACTCAATCACCATTTTAATTCTAAAGACTATCGCTCTCAGCTCGAGAATGCTTATATCTTCCCGAGGACATCCAACAGCAAAGGCCACGCACTCAATCCCTGCTTGATCACGCAAAATGCCTCCCATACCTGCCATGGTTTCACGAAGAGACCCATCCGTGTTAAGGGCCCACCAAACCCTAGGAGGAGGAATCCACGAACAAAGTTGACCCTCAGGACCAACAAAATCTGCTCCTATACCACAGGAAGCCAATAACTCTCGATTACTAACCGAGCTTTCCACCACCTGCCTCTCGTGAGAGAACCGACCTCTAGAAGAAAACTTTATTAGATTGAGAATAGCACTGGGTTCCCTGAGAATATTCTTGAAGATTATGAAATTTCTCTCTTGCCAGATGTAATAGATGGTTGCATTGATGGCCACCTTTCTAACTCTTTGAATTAGGTTGTTGCTCTTACAAGAATCAAGAATCTAGGCTTTCTCGTTCTCCCACCCTAGAGAGTGGTGATTACGCAACCCACACCAATCTATTAAAGCATTTCAGATACTCCGAGTGAAAGGGCATTCAAAGAAAAGATGGTCCATACCTTCCGAAGATGACCAGCAAAGAACACACCTAGAAACCTGGAGAATAGAGTGGCACACTAAAAAGTCTTGGGTTGTTAGAGTATTAGACCATGTCAGCCATGCAATCATGCTATGACGAGGAATATTCGAGTTAAACCAGAATAGTTTGTTCCACTACACCTTCAAATTCACCACCTGGATGTTTTCCCAAGCTGACTTCATAGAGTAAACTCCATTTGGAGTTGGTTTCCAGACTATCTGATCTTCCTTCTCTTCCACCAACAAAGAACTACTAGGGAGTTCCCTCCAAAATTCCACCAAGTCAGCAGCACGAGCTGTAGGGGGATCCCATTCTCCCTCACTGATTAAACTTTCTACTAACACTGACTTTGGTAAACCGGCATCATAACGGTTACCCAAAGCTTCCACCGAAATTCCTTTAGGATGCCAAGGATCAAATCAAATGGAAGTTCTCCTTCCATTGCTAATAAGATGAGTGATTAGCTCCTTAGCCTTCTCTCGACATCAAAGGATATTTCGCCAACCCCCAGAGCAACCTCCTTAGATTTCCATGGTCCAAAAATACTTCTACCTAAGCAAATTATTGTAAACCCACGAGACTCACAGGTTATTTTTGCGCGAGGCAATCTCCCACACCAGACTAAGTGAAGCTGCCACATTCCAAACCTTGATGCGTCTAATAGCTAATCCCCCTTCCTGAGATGGACAACATACACGTGACCAACTGATGGGCACAATCTTCTTACCTACGAGGGAGCTTGACCATAGAAAGCGACAACAAATTTGTTCAAGCTTTTTCATGATACTTTTTGGTAACATAAAGTAGTTGGTCCAAAACACTTGGGAGCTCATCAAAACAGATTTAATCAATTCAATGCACCCAACATAGGATAACACTAGGAACACCCCCGTGCGATGCACGGGCTAAGGTAAAAATTTAATTACAAATAATTTATAATATATGTTATTTTATTCATAAAGAAAGAAATAAATCAACTAATTATACTATTGAAACAGATAGCCAACAATAAATTGTCCAACTTATTTATGGTCCTTTCTTATATCATATACCTGAGAACAATTGATATCTACAGAAATAATCTATGCTTTTAGTTTATGTTACGAAGTAAAAAAAATATGAATTCAGACTAATTCACATAATATAAAAGATATCATACCAAAAAAAATTTGAATACACAAAGTCTGTCTATCCATGTGCCAGCCACAACTCTTTTACCTAGCACACCTTAGACATCAAAGATAGGGGATTTGTGCATTAAGGTCGTTATTTTTCCAACATTGCAGTCAATAAACAGTTCTTTAAGTGCGGCAAGGCCATTCTAGAGGCCTTTAACTGTATCTTCCATTTATACTATCTTCATTTATTTGAAAATCTCCTTGAAGATCACATAAACTTGTCCAAAAACAACATAGATTAATCAATCTCTATGGATTTAAAAGTTAAAAGAATCTAAATGAATGTTAAAAAAGTAAAACAATCTAAGTGAAGCATTTCATCAAGCATGTAGGCTTTAAAATAGAAATACCCAATTAAAACTCTACAAAAGAGAGAGATAAGTCATACGTGACATACTCAAACACATGGTGGAAATGCACCTCTCCATTCCCTACACAAATTCTCACCCCATCCTTTCTCTTCAATAGTAATGCACCTCTCTTGGCATTCAAACATTTCTCCTTCCTAACACTCTCTTCTTTGTCCATCTAAATCAGTATATACCTGGACTCCACACTTCAAAAAGCTCGATCCCCTATGTAAGAAACAAAAACGGATGTACGAAATCAACCCGTAGCAACAAACCCACTAGATTTTTTGTAGTTAAAAGAGAAGCTATGATCTTAGTTTCAAAGAAGGTTTAAGAATAAACGCAATAAACTTTAGATAGTTGGGAAATAAACCATTACCTCGGTTTCAATCAAATTAGTAAGTAATGAAAATTGGGATAGAAAGTAAGATCTGGGGCTTCAGAAAAGTGAAACAAAATAAGATTTCAAGATATGGGTTTCACTCACTTGTAAATATAGATGTATTTTCCAAGTCTTTGTCTACAGTGAAAATAGGCGTAAAAAAAAAGAGGTAACGAAGATTACCAAGACGACTTTGGCAGAAAACAGAGAATATGTGTTCTGTGGTGAATGAAGAGATGAGTCTTCATTTATAGTGGCTGGGAATTTGGGATCTCCATGGCATCATCTTCGGCAACTTTCTCTCATCATTGGAAAACAGTAAGTGAATATTTAATCCAAAGTTCCAAACAGAAGCCACATCCATATGTAAATACTCAGAGGGGTGTCTTGAAACGGTGTGTGGGTTTGTTTGCAATTTGAAGGTAGAGGGAGGAGGCAAAACGGGGTATAGGGTTCAAAGGCTAGAGAGAGAAATGAGAGAGAGGTGGTGTTTCGTAGTAAGCGAACACCCCTATCCCTTCATAACTGCCATACGCACCGCACTCCGTTCGAATTGAACGGACGCGAATAACGCAACATGCATCTTCGCAATCTCTTCTGATTGACACATGTCATGTGATAGGAGGATAATCCTACGTGGCGAAAGGAGAGGGGGGAGAAAACATTTTATCTTAGTATTAGGTAATAGATATGCCCTTGCCATGCTTCAACTTTTCTGGTTATCTTCTCCACTAAGGGCTAATATTGGGATGCAGAGATTTTTCCCGAGGTCAAAGGTAATCCCAAGTAAGAAACTGGGAGTACACCCAACTTGAAATGCAGAATCTCTTTGATGCGATGTTCAGTTCTTGAAGGTGTGGCCGCAAAAAATATTTGAGATTTGTCTACATTTGCCTTGAGGCTGGATTTGTATGAAAATTTCGTAAGAATCGACAAGAGATTACTAGCTGAAAACTCATCTGCCTGGAGAAACACAAACAAGGCATCCACACAACAAAGATGTGAAGTCAAGGGGGTTACACATCTAGGGTGTGGGATAATAACTCTAGAAGAAACCACTTTGTTTAGGTTGCTAGACAGACCCTCCATGGCGAGCACAAACAAAAATGGAGATAGGGGGTCACCTTGTCTAAGGCCTCTAGAGCTACTGAAGTACTCTGCTAGAGTGCCATTCAAGTTGATAAAGAACTTTGGAGTCAAAATTAAGGCACTTGATCCATCCCAAAAATCCTCTAGGAAAACCCATTAATTCCATCACTTTCAGAAGATAATCCCAATTCACCGTGTCGTAAGCTTTCCTTAAGTCTATCTTTACCGCACACCTTGGCTTTCCGGAATTACGATGGTAATTTCTCACAATCCCATGTGATAGAAGAATAGTATCCACAATTGGATAATGTTAGTTTCTTATTTTGATAAATCCTAATTAATTGGGAATTATCATTAAGGAATCATTATGAAAGAATTCTAATTGGATTAGAATTAGAAAAAGGAGTATTGGATTGCAAGTAAGCAATCCAAGAGAGCTTATATATAGGGTGGGACGTCCACCCCTTGGCCATAACTCCATTCCAACGTTTTTCTCTCTATCTCTCTCTCCAAAAGCTCATGCCCCTTTTCCCTCCTATGGTAGTTGTACGGTCAACACTCTCATTCTATTCTCTTGATTTTTGTTTGGATCTTGAATAATATCATAACCAATCTTGTTATTAAGAATAAAAGATCATAGAGCTTGAATTGGAAGGGCCTTTAACTTCTATTAGAGAAAAGCTTTAAAGAATCAAAGAAGGTTCGTGTGAATTGCGAAGGAGACTTTTCACTTGCAAAGTTTTGGAGGTATCATTCTGTCCTTCAAATCGTGGAATAGACTTATTAATTTCATAGTTGCAAATGTGATTGTTATTTTATCATTCATTGAATAAAATCAATTAGAACTATAGTCAGATCTTGGGATTCGATGTATGCCCCCCATGATCTGTTTTTCTAAAATTAAAAAGAGGCATACTTTCAGAAATTATCATATTACCGTCACGTAATCAGATAAAAATGTGGGGTAAAACTCTTTAATAATACCTTACCCACTTATAAACAGGTTAAGATTCGAATACACATCTCTTATCTATTTATCAATCTAATAAGAAATCCTCACCCTTACCTTATTAAGTTGGGTGGGGTAAGTCGGATAATTGGGTAGATGAATAACCCTTGACTATTGTAAGTGATATATTTAAGAACTTTTTACTTTTGGGGATGATCGTTATATTCAAGGTTTTTTAATGTCTGAATTTTAGTCATTCATACCCTGAAATTGGGAAAATATCTGAGCTTACATTAATTGGGTAGATGAATAACCCTTGACTTGGGTAAGTCGGATAATTGGGTAGATGAATAACCCTTGACTATTGTAAGTGATATATTTGAGAACTTTTTACTTTTGGGGATGATCGTTATATTGAAGGTTTTTTAATGTCTGAATTTTAGTCATTCATACCCTGAAATTGGGAAAATATCTGAGCTTTTTAAAAAAAAAATTGATTATTTTATTCATCCAAAATCTTGTGACTTCGCCTGAAATAAATAAGCTTTTTTTTAATAAATATTTTTACACTTTTACATATTTATAAAGTCTCTTTTTTGAATTTTAAATCTTTAAACTATATAGAGTTTATACTTATTTCATTAAATAAATAAAATTATTATATTAAGTATCCTATATAATATAGTTTATTATTAATAGGTATAAAATACAGTTTAAATACAAAGAGGAGCTTTGCTTCACCGTGTTGAACGGAGCTCCCCTTTTTACACTAACACAATGGCAATCTTGCAATTACATGAATTAAAAAATTACCCCTGCAACTTTTAGTAATTACAAACATGCCATGGATGTAGTGTAAAAAAGGGAGCTCCGCTTCATCACCGTGAAGCAGAGCTCAGGCTGAAAAATAATCTCTATAAAATAAGAATAATTTATAAATTGTTTGTAGTTAATAAGTGTAGTTTATAACTAACGAGTCTAAAATAATTACAATTTATGATATTGTTTATAGTTTATTATATATATATATATATATATATATATATATATGGTAAAATATAATAAGTTTGAACTAACTATAAAACGTATGAAATTTCTTATTAATAAGCATATTATTTTAGATTAAAAGCATCAAGATTTTATAAAAATTAAATGCTTATAGTTATTAGGTGTCTTAATTTTTAGGTTTCCTAGTTTGAATTGGTTAGTAGTTACTGGCAATTAATTTAAAGTAAGAGATTACAAAATCAAATACTTGTCATCTAATTCAAATAATTAAAGTATCCTAATTAATTAAATAGTGTAGTTCGAAAGAGTCTTAATTTATTAAATCATTAATTGATTTGTTTATCTTTAAAAGGTATTTGTTTATTAAGTGATCTAGTTTAAAATTAAAAGTGTCTCAGTGAAAATTTCCAAATTTTAAGAAATTTTGTTGGAATCCTTTTATAATTAATTATTCATTAAAATTAAATATTATATATATATATATATATATATTTTAAAAAGGTAGAATTATTTTAGCCAAAATGGTGCCCCCAATATATATCCATTTCTTGGAATTTGAAAATGAGGTTTGTTCCACAAATGTTCGTGTTCGTGATTCACCAATAATCTGATCAGAAAATAAAACTATAGACCCTTGACTAGAAATGAGGAAAGCAGAAGAGAGAGAACAACTAAGCCCAACTCTCTTAGGAGCATTTTTTCAAATACATGGCGTGCACTACTTTCCCACTGGCCCTGTCCTGTTAAAACAAAATAAATTTCGAAAGAAAGCCAGAATTACTGGTGCCACTCAATATATTTCCCATTCCATTTTGTTCAAAGGGAAGAAGCTTCGTATAAACTTCATGGAAACTTCCTTTATTAAATTTTTTTTTGGATGGGTCCTCTCCTTCTCTCTACCATTGCAGCATTTTGCTTATGAATTGAAAGCCTGGTGTATATAAGTGGTCCCATTTCACTACTAGTGCTTTTACTGATATAATACCCATTGGTGTACGTGGCGCAATATCATAAAGGGGACACGCAAGATTTGTGTCGCTAAATGGCACACACAAAACGGACTCGTTGAAAGGCAATCAGCAAGCAAAACCCTACAGCCTGGGATTGTCTCTCCGGCAAAGCCAGAAAGGTTGTCTCGGGCAACCACAAAATAAGGGGCATGTGGCAAAAAAGGGGAGAAGTCATTCCATTTTCTCCCTATGATTTTGACTTCTCCCAACTTGATATCTCTCTCCCTTCATCTCACCACTGTATCGCCATGTGCCAACTAATGAATGAAGAAGTCAAAATCATGGGGCCCATGAAATGACTTCTCTAGCCACATGTCTCTTATTCTGTGGTTGACTGATAGGAGCCTTTCTGGCTTCACCAGAGAGAATCCAAGGCCAAACCCTACACACCTGCCTAGAAATTTCCTTACTAAGAGAGGCACCTTCTAAAAATAAACAGATTTTTAGATCTATTTTTTGGCCCACAATAAATACCAAATAATTTGTCCGGCCTCAAATAAAGAAAAAGATAGTTATTCATTCTTTCAGCCTCCTAGTCTTTGACTAATAACCAGCTTTGTTTTTTCTAGTCCTTCGACTAATAACCTTCTTTGTTTTGCTTTTCCTTTCTTCCTTTCTGTTCAAAGTACTAGAGGCCAACAACTACTTTCCTTTCTTTTTCTTTTTATTTTTTTCCTCATTTTAAAAGGTACTAAACTTGGCTTTCAACTCTACCCTAGTAAGTGTTGGAAGACTAACCCACCTCTAGATCCAATAACTTGTTTTGAAGATTTTTAATGAAGAATCTTTCCTAGAATCTTTGTTATTGGTTATATGATTTGATTTCTCTCTCTTTTGGCTATGCCAGGAAAAAAATTTCTAGTCATCCACAAATCAGTGGACATTGTGACCCTATAAAGGGGAGATATCATTTCATTTTCTCCCAGTGGTTTTGACTTCTCCCCTACTTGATCTCTCTCCCATTTTAGTGCCACATGTCTACTGATTTGTGAAGTCAGAATTTCTTTTTTCTAGCATTGCCAGTGACACTGGGTCATCTTTTTAATAGAGTAAAAGTATTTAACTTTAATTTTTAGGAAATTGATGATTGATGCAATTAGAATTAGTATTTCCCAAACTACTAATATATAAATAAATTCAAATCATTATAATTAACTCATATTATATAATAATGAATTTACATCTTTTATTCTCTAGATGTCTAGATGTGGGAAAAAAATTGGATTGTTCAAAAAGATCGTGATTGTGGGTGTAATTGCTTGAAAAAGTATGTGTGCTAATTATATATCACTTATCATTGTTGTAATTACTTGACAATGTTTAATAGATTTAAGCAACTTCCCACATACATCAAAAGTGACAAGGAGACACATGCTTAGAAAATTTTAATCAAAATAATCACAGTAACAAATGGTCGAAGAGACATTCAAAACAGTGTTAATATACGTTCATTGATTTCGAATTACTCTAATCAAACACAAAAAAAGAAAAAAAGAAAAGAAAAAATCGAGTGTAAGAAAGAATTTGGAAATTCCAACTATAACAAAACTACAAGTACCTAAGAATTGAATTTTAAAAGTTTCAAAGATTGTAGTTCTAACCAGTCTCTTAAAAAGGGCTAATGAAGAACACAATCAACACAAACAGGTTACATCATGTTGCAGCAATGGCTAACACCAATGAATAAATACAATGATCTTTCTTTCCAACATGGACACTTGACAATTTAAAATAAATAAAATTTGGAGTTAAATACCTTTTCGTCGCCGTAAACCAAAAATACCATGGTTTAAGATATGTTTTGAAATTTTTTACCAATGAGGGTATGTATTCCAATATTACCGTTCTTAGTTTTGACTTTTATACGTATAGTTAAAGGGTAAATATGTCAAAAGCATGCCATTTTAGATAATAAAAATGCAAGGCATGACCTTGTAGGTGAAACACTCATATTTTTTGCTTTGTAATACATATTTTGATATTTTGTTGGCAAAACAGTGTATCATGTGTCTTGTATCCTTGCCTACAAGCATCCAAGACTAATGAAGATGAAGACCGAAGAAGATTAACTGAAGACATTTCGATCATCACCTTTGTTTCTCTCATTAGGATGGTAAGTGACTTAGATATCTAGCATATACCTTAGGTGGATTGACGTAGAAAAGTTTGTTTACTTTAGGTGGTTAGTGGCTTGCCCTTGGTTGAAGCTTTTAATTCAAAATAGCTGAAATTGCCTATCTATTATCAGAGGAGTATTTTGGTCATTTTCCATCATCCAAAATTCATTAAATTTTTAGGGTATATTCTAGATGACCTAAAGTAGTTATGGTTCAAATTTCAGCTTAATTCGATAAGCATTGACTTCTGTAGAATTATTCAAAGTTTCAGTGGTAGTGTTGAAATTTACTGAAAAATGTTGTGAATAGTGACTTCGTTCGAACGGGATAAAATGGGCCTAAGGCCGTTCGAACGGACTGCACAAAAACAGCCTTCTAATTGCATTCCAATTATGTTTTTTAGCTTCCCCATTTATAGGTTTGATTCCTCATTTGAACCTAAGAAGATTAGAGTGTTTAGAGAGAGTTTTAAAATGATTATTAGGGTTTCCTAAAACTATTCTCTTCTCCTCTTCCATCTTAGAATTTGCAAACCTTTGGTTTCATTCTTGTTTGCTTGGATTTTCCTTTTGATAGGAATCCATCTAAGGTATATGCTAGGTATCTAAGTCACTTAACATCCTAATGAGAGAAACAAAGGCGATGATTAGAATGTCTTCAATTGATCTTCTTCGGCCTTCATCTTCACTAGTCTTGAATGCTTGTAGGCAATGACATAAGACACATTGTTTTGATAACGGAATAAGTCAACACTAAGATATGGACTTTACAATATCGAGCTGAGTCGAGCCGCTCGTTACTTGTGTTCAGCTTGATTAACAAACTAGCTCAATCGTTTAGCTCAACTTGGGCTAACAAGTTCAAATACCCAACTCAAGCTCAGCTCAATTCGAGACGGATCGAGCCGGTTGACGAGTTGGCTTGGCTCATTGACGGCCCTAGTCAAGCCTAGATATTTGAGCTTGAATCAAGCTCGAGTCAAGCTTGAACAGGTTCAAGCTAAGCTCAAGCTTGGCCCAGCTTGGCTCGAATACGCCCCTTAATTAAGGCTATCAAACTAACACCCAGGTGAGGGGCCTTGACTTGGCTCTCCATGGCACTCTAAAATGACGCTTTGTTTTAGGGCCCAAGTGCATAGCCAATCTCAACTTCTCAAGGCCTTCCTACTTGAGGGCCAGGCACGGGAGACACTATGTATAACCCAACCCTAGCCTCCAACGTAATTACATTAATATATTATAAAATTATTCACATACCCTACTAGTATCTCATTTAGCCAATAGCAGTGAGAGTAGGGTTCTTAAATCCACATTCCCAGTTCCCAATCAATCGAATCAACTATATCCGGTCAAGGCCCCTCACCCGAGTGTTTTGGGTTAATAGTAAGCATATTATTTTAAATTAAAGCATCAAAACCGTCTTTATAAAACTTAAATGCTTATATTTTTTAGGTGTCTTAAATTTTAGGTTTCTTAGTTTGTATTGGTTAGTAATTACTAGCAAGTAATTTAAAATAAGAGATTATAATATCAAATATTTGTAATTGAGATCAAATATCTAATTTGAATAAGTTAAGTGTACTAATTAATTAAATATTCTAGTTCAAAACAATCTTGATTTATTGTCTTTACTTGATTTGTCTAATTAATTAAACATTCTAATTTTAAACCGTCTACATTTACCAAGTCTTGATTTGCCTATGCTTAAAAGTATTTGTTTATTAAGTGTTCTCGCTTAAAAGGGTTAAGTGAAAATTTAAGAAATTTTGATAGAATTTTATTATAAATTATTCACTAAAGTAAATTTTTTTTAAAAAGTAGAATTATTATAGTGAAAATGGTGCCACCATATATATATTTACCATTTGGATATTTCAAGGGGAATTTGAAATTGAGGTTTGTTCCACGAAATTTCGCGTTCTGTTTGAATAGAAGGAAAGGTGATCACAAAATAAAGGTATAGGTCCTTGACTACCAATGGGAAAGCGGAAGAGAGAGCAACATCTAAGCCAGTATCAGTATCAGTATCTCTTTGGAGCATTTTATCAATCATATGGCGTGCACTACCCTTCCACTGTCCCATAACTAGAATTATTTTAGCAAAATGGTGCCACGAATTATATTTTCCATTTCCATATGTTTTTCCCGAGGTAAATTCCGTGAAACTTCCTCAAATTTCATGGACCGGGTCTTCTCCTTCTATCGGATCCAAATTGTTTAGAAAAATGGTAAGTGGTTTTGGAGAAACCATGAGCAAGACTTTATATATCAAGAAATAGGGATATCCCAGAAAACAGGGGAAGAGGTTCTACCAATCATGAGCAGCACCAACGGCCGTCGTACAACCGTGAAAACTGCTGAAGCGCCTCGTTTGGTTCCAAGAAGGGGTCGAGTTCTAATCGGGACTCTGAAGATGGCCTTCTCAGCTCTCTGTTTCCCAGGACTCCCACGGAAGATTGTCCCCACTGACTTTTGAGAGGTTCCATGAATTTTCACTATTCTGCTTCTGTTTCATCTCTTCTTTTGTTTTTCATGTTCTGATTTTTCCTTTTTTAAAAAAAATTTAATAATGCTTTTTTTTTTACAATGATTCTCTCTTTGTCTCTGTTTCTAGATGGGAATTCTTGCACAGATTGGAAATTGGAATGGAAAATTCATCTCAAGGTGTTCTTCAGTCAGTGCGATATTTCTTGAAACAGAACACCTATATCTCTCTCTGTCTTATCTATCTATCTATGTACCTGAGATGTTCTTTCAATTCGATTCGTGTTCTTCATTGTTATTTGAAATAAACTGAAACAGAGTATATGAAACAGCGCATCTTCTCTCTGGCAGTTGCAGAAAGTCAGATTTTTCTCTCTCTCTCTCTCTAAACTGAAACTAAGCATATGAAACCAACAGGGCATCTTCTCTCTGTTTAAGAAAGTCCCTCTCTCTCTCTCTCTCTAAACTGAAACAGAGCTTATGAAGCAGGACATCTTCTCTCTCTGTCAGTTTCTCTGTAAGTTGGAGAAAGTGGGTTTCTCTCTCTTTCTGGTTCCCTTTTGTGTGGAGAGCAGGAGAAGTCGGCACACAGATATTGTGTGTCCCTCCAAACACTGCTGAGAGAATGTTTGACTGGTAGTGATAGACCACCTGCCAAAAATAAATTGTTTTTTTAGTTAGATTTTTGTGCCCACAATAATTGCCAAATAATTTGTGCTAGTCCTTTTACATACATGACAAGGTCCACAATCATTGCCAAATCATTTTTGCTTTCTTCCAACATGTATGGTGTCTTTTCTTTTTTTTTCTGTTCTTTTCTTTTCTTTGACAAAGTACTAAATTTAGTTTTCAGCCTTATCCTAATCTAATCCGGTATGTTTGAAGACTAATCCCTGCCCTAGATCCAATGAAGTGTTTGGAGACTTTTATGAAGAATCTTCCTACCAACCAAAAGTTCTAGATCTTTTATTTTTTTATTTTTTTATTTTATTTTTATTTTATTTTTATTTTATTATTATGATCTTTGATTTTTTTTAATCTTCTAATAGGAAAAGTATTTTAATTTTTTTTTAAAAATTAATAGTTTTTTTTGGTGAAAAGAAAAATTATTATAATATGCTTTTAATAAATTTACATCTTCTATTTTCTAGATGTTGGAAAGAGGATAATCATAATAGGATAAACTTCCGTGTGCACCCGAGTTTGTCAAAAAGGGGCTGTTTGTGGGTGTAATTAATTCAAAAAGTATGTGTATTAATAACATAACATTTATTACAGCACGGAAATAAAGTTAGCAATAGAATTTAAGGAACTTTTCACATAGATCAAAATTATATATCACATTAGGTCTGTGTGTGTTTAGAGAACGTGTGTTAGTTACATGATATCATTTCAACTTATAAAATCAATTTGATTTTGTTACCATGTGCATTAGGATGTATCCCATTTTAGTCCAACGTGGGTTGGGAAGTGGACTTTACAGGGGTATAAGGGGCCATCAACCCACCTTAAGACAGGCCCTTACTTCACAGGGGTATAAGGGGCCATCAACCCACCTTAAAACATGCCCTTTTGGAGTAGTTGCTTGGACTTACCCTAATGGCACCTTAGCGGCTACCATAGATCTGGTTGTGTATGTTTAGAGCGTGTGTGTTAGTTACATGATATCATTTCAACAAAAATAAAATAAAATCAATATTGAAAGTGAATAGTTAACACTAAAGAATAACAACTCTTTTCTTTTAAACATGAACACTTTGACAAGTTAAAATTGTTCCGGCTCTCACAAAGCGGCCCCTTTCACGAGCTATGAACTTGGGAAAATTCTTTTTAATCCTATGACTAAAATTTTAAATTATTTTTCTAAAAACCAGGGCTGAACCCTAGTGGTGAGTGAATCTTAAAAATAATTAGAGAAATTTAAAAGAGGGATATGTGGCAATAAAGGGGGGAGTTGAGACCACTTGCGTTAGGATGTATCCCAGTTCCAATTCATTATAATGGTAACAATAAACAGTTTAAATATAAAGAGGAGCTCTGCATCACCACGTTGTGTGGTGGAACTCCTCTTTTTACACTATCCAGTGGCAAATGTGTAATTATGGTGTATTAAAAAATTACCCCAACCTCTATCAATAATTACAAAAATGACACTTGATAGTGTTAAAAAGGGAACTCCGCATCAACACCGTGATGTAGAGCTCCGGCTCAAAATTAATCTCAACAATAAAAGTACGTCTAGGCTAATATTTAGTAGATATTAAATATTGCATCCATCCACGATCGCCCCTTATGAAAAAAGATTTTAAAAAACTGTGATGAGTGTGGAAGTTTCAAATGAAGTTAGCGAGGTTGAAAATGTAAGCCATCATTTGTGTGACTGCTTTAAAAAAAAAAAGCATCATCCAATGAGCCAAACAAAAAAATATATTAGTTATAAGATCATTGTCATATGATTGTTAGAACATTCGCATAAATTAAAAAACACACTTTTGAAAAGTCGAACACCAGTATTTCAAATTGAAATCTCTCTCACTCACTCAATCAGACTCACCCTTGGTACCCCCCTCACCTCAATTGCTACGATTAGGGACGGAGCCACATGGGGTTCAGAGGGGTGTAACCCTCAAGGTTTAAAGAAAAAAGAAAAATTCTTTAACGTATTAATAGGGGTGTAGCCTGAGAGTAGGGGTGGAGCTCGGGCGAGAGGGATAGAGCCCCCACCATCCCATTGTTAGCTCCCTACAAGAAAATCCTGGCTGCGATCCATATGCAGAACCATAAGATGTCTTCACTAAGTTAAAATTGATTAGTTGAAAACTATGAGACGTATACAATATTTGAAAGGTTGTAACTGTCATGTCTCAGAAACAGAGAGATAAAGAAAAGACATGTCAAAATGTATAGGCAATCTTTGTCGCTTAATTAGGGTCCATTCTTCTGTTGAGAGCTCGATACTTTGCAAATCTTGAGACTTCAAGTCCTTCCATTTTCTTTGTGAGACTTGAATTCTCTTATTTTGTAACTTTTGAAGTCTCCCAAGAATTAAAATCATAAGAAATGAAAGCAAAAAAACAACATAAAAACTAATAATTCCTAGAAATTATGAAATTTTATATCCATTTCCTCCCGAAAAGAACAGGGCAAAATGAAAGATTCACAATCTATCAACCATATATTATTGGTAGAGGCCTACTAGCCCTACTCCTAATAGGCATTTCCTACTTTCAAGCAAAAACCAACACTTATTAAAACAAGGACAATTGTTGATTTTTCGAACAACCCACATGTAAAGTTTTCAAAGGACCATTCAATATAAAGTTGCTACATTTGGAAACTTGGACGATTAGGGGGCTTCAAAGCTCTACCCCTAATGGACTGAAGCGTCCACAACGAAGGGAAGTGTTTATAATGAGACTATGGGTGCTTATGATTCAGGTCCGTCAAATTGCCTGTAACTCTGGACCAAAAAAGGTTAGACTGAACTTTTTAGCAAAAGTAATAACCTCAAACCAGACCTCAATTGATCGGATTGAGATATGCCAACCCTAGCAGGGCAAACTGCATCAGTTAGTGGATCGGGTCACACGTTGTCAATCCGTACCCAAGACCATGGTAGGTAACTAAGGCTGTCAAATTGGCACTGGAGTGAGGCGCCAGCCCGGCCCTCTATGATCCTCTAAAACAATTAACTTTTTTTTAGGGCCCGAGAAGAGAGCCAGCCTCAATTTTTCAAGGCCTTCCTACTCTAGAGCCAGGTCCGGGAGACACTATGTATAGCCCGGCCCTAGCCTCCAACGTAATTACACTAATATGTAATATTATATAACAAAATTAGTAATATACCCTACTGGTATTTAAGTGGTCCCCCACCATCTTTTTTTTTTTCTTTCTCTCTTTGCTTCGAAGAAGGAAAGAAATCTTGAAATTAGAGAACCAAGAAAGCAAAGAGGAGGGGATCAAAAGAGGGTATTGAAGAGTAAATCGTTTGCTTAAATATGGACAAAAAAAAAAAAACAGAGGTTTTTGGTGTGTTCAAAAGGAGACGTATGGGAGGCTTGATACAAACGCTTCAACCCCATAACCACATTATTTTGTTAGTCACTTCCACCACATTTCGTTGTCATTCAATAAACCTCCTAACGTGCCTATTGGACTTAGTGGAAGTGTGTATCCTCGTTTGATTGAACTAGGATCGATTCCTATGAATTAGTATAGTGGTTGAAAACCTCATCACTTGACTAGCTAACTAATGATTTTTAGCCTAATAACCTAGATAAATGATGCCTATATCAAATAAATAATATAAAAAATCCCCCTCTTTTTTTTAGCTCTCTCCATATAGATTATCCCAAAGATCTCCATTTGTTTGCGCGTAAAATGTTTTACAGCGTAAAATCATTTATGTGAAAAATATTTTATAAGAAAACAATCATTTTCCAACATGTTTGTGCTGTTTGGTTGCCACCCTGAAAATTGAGTGGAAAATGATTATTTTACTTTCTGGGTTTGTTTGGAAGTAAAATTCCTGAAGTTGTCGATTGTTGGACTATTACATGTGCATCGAAACCAAGCTGAGGAATCCTTTCTGTTCTAAGTTTGAATCCAAAATCCTTAGGCCATTCTTTACACATCTTTGCCACTGTTAAACTCATAAAGAGAACATTTGAGTACACATAATGAAGACTTGGTCTCTGATAAAAATTCTTAAAATGGTTCTCCGACACAAGACATGAGATCTGTGACACATCAAACATCCAAATCGATGACAGAGATTACTCGTGAATACTGGAGCAATAATCTCAAGGGACGTATTCTTCTCCAGTTGTAACCGGTTTTGCCAAAACCGGTTACACCCTTGAGGTGGCCACATGTCTCTTTTGATAACTCTTAACTATGCTTAAGATTCACTCACCCTTAAGGTTCACCCACCTATTTTTGGTTTTTAGAAAAAATAATAATTTTTTTTATTAACTGTGGTTAAAATTTACCAACTCCTAGAGTTAATTTTTAAAAAAAAAACCAAAGATAGGTGGGTGAACCCTAGGGGTAGGTGAATCTTAACCATAGTTAAGGAGTGTAAAAAGGGTCATGTGGTGACCACAGGGTTGTAACCGGTTTTGCCCAAAACTGGTTACAACTGGAGAAGGTCACCAGTCTAATCTCAAACACCCTTGAGCAAGAGAAGGCAAAGTGCTAGTAAAAAAATTTTTGTAACCGGGTTGGGGTTTTTATTCATGGAGTGGCTCTCCTTGAATCCTCGATGCGTTTCCCCTAGTTTCCCCTATTTTCCTGGAAAATGACTTACCGCATTTTCAAATGTAAGTCATTTTCCTGGAATACCATTCATATTCTGGAAAGTAATTTCCTTGGAATGAATTTTTCATATTAACAAATACCAAAAATATAATTTTTCCAAGGAAATCATTTGTTTTCCCCTATTTTACGTGCAAAAAAATGGAGCCAAACTAAGAGAAAAAAGGGGAAAAAAAAGAGAGAAAGTTCTAAATGAGAAATAGAAATTATGGCCTTTAGGAATGGTAATGAGGCGGGGGCGGGGCAGGGCGGGGCCGGTTTTCTACCACTCTGGCCCCAACCTGATTATAAAACATCCGTTCCCCGGCCCCGCCCCGCCCCGCCCCTACTGCCTTTTTTTATATATAAAAAAATTCAAGTAAACTGAAATTAAAGAACCATTTGATCAAACAAAGAAAACCCTAAAATCCAAACCCATCAAGTAAACTCATCACCAGATTTCTCGATATTGTAGCTGGAGAGGGAGACTTTTATGTTTTAACCAAGAAAAAAGATGAAATGAAAAATTGGATTACTTACCGGCTTATTGTCGGAATCAACGGCGGAAGTGATGCATCGACGGGAGCAGGCAGCCGTGAGGGAGGGGAGGTCGCCGGAGAAGAGAGTTGGAGAGAGAGAGGAGGTTGCTAGAGAAAAGAGCCAGAGAGAGAGGCGATGGCTTGAGCCCTAAAAAATCAGATTTCTCTCTCTTTCCTAAGTCGTAACCCTAAAAAAAATTTCATTTATATATATATATATATATATATATATTATTAAAGTGGTTCCAGGTCGGGGCTGTTGATTTTGATTTATTAAAACAGATTTTTTAATTGGTTTTAATAAAATAAAAGTTGGGTTTTGATGATTTGGAAGAAAACCATTTGGTTAGATTTAAATGGTATTTTTACACTAATGGTTTTGGGGAGAAAAACCATGTTTTCAAAAGAAAACTGTTGTGCCTTTGATTAGTCCTACATCAGATATTAATGAGAGTTGAAACTAATTAATAAGTAATCCCCTCTCCTTCGAGATTGTTCTCTTGTGTGTGCTTATACACCAAGTGTGGGTGCACTAGCGAGGTGCATCGCACCGAGTGCGACACGAGCACGCGCACGTGCACGTGCAGGGGTAGTGGGCACTATGAGGCGCACGCCGCATCATCGCGAGTCGCTTGAGTCGCCTATTCTAAAAAAGAATAGAAGTCAGATCAACGGTGTAGATCAGATCAGATTGAGATGGTGGTTCGAATTCCGTGATCCGTTACGGATCATGGGTGTGTGTCCAGGTTCATTGAACTTGGTGGGCTATTGAATGAGTCAGTTGGGGAAACCCAAGAGACTCAGTGAGTGGGTCGGTTAGGAAGCCCAAGTGGCTCCCAAGGCCTATCCCTCACCTATATAAGGTGAGGATGAAGATGAGGATTTTACACAGAAGTTGAAAATTGTATTAGACCTCTGTGAGATTGAGCCTAGAAAGAGAGAGCCCGAACCAGAGAAGAAAGCTCCAGAACTCCATTGGAGATCTGAAGCCCATCTCAAGGTTGAAGACGACTCAATCCAGTAAACCAGATCACGTAATCAACTAGTCAGCTTGGATTAGTTGATTCTCTGTCTCCAAATAGAGAAGTGATCTGACTAATAGTCTGATCAATTGAGATCACTCTGTAACCAAACAGGGCACTGTCCGTATTACCAGAACAAAGAACAAAAGGAGAACTCGGCCATTGTAGTAATACACTGACCTCTGGGCACTGTTACCAAAGAGAGCCCATAGACAATCTGTTTCCAAACAGTGTGTCATTTCGGATCTGATTCAAGAATTCTCAGAATCTGGTTTACAGAATCCATACAGATCCACTTATGAAACTGTGTCAGAATTTCTCACAGAGATTAATTCTGTTTGGGAATCATTTGTGATAGCCTAATTTGGTTTATACAAACTGTGTAACGAAGATCACTCATACCTTAACAAGAATAAGAATTGTGGGCATCCTAAAAGGGGGTTTAAGTACAGTTCCTACCAGTTAGTGCAGATCTGTAGAGGAACGGATCGATTCCTGGCTAGGTTGAATCCCGGGGATAGAGTTGCCTTAATCTCTTGCACAAACGGGAGGCTCCAACTATCTTCAAGAAGTGCTTGTCGCGCCTCTTAGCCGACGTTGATTAAAAAATTTTGTGGTCATCGTGTGCAAGCTGATTGAACTAATTGACCAACAAATTGAAGATATGACTACTCCAATGACCACCGTGACTCCACTCGGCCTTGTCCCTATCAATACAAACCGGTTTGATGGTCGGTTTGATGGGACCAATTTCAACCGCTACGAATAACAGATCATGTACTTCTTGGGGCAACTGAAGGTTGCTTATGTTTTAACTGATGCATACCCCGGCATTCCTGCTGCACTTGGAGCATCTACCGCGGAGATTGCCGCTGCAGCGGCAATTGCACAGAAATGGGTTTATGACGACTACACTTGTCGTTAAAACATTTTGAACTCCATTTCTGATCAACTGTACAATCAGTTTTCCAAGGAGACTAAGGGAGCTAAAGAGGTTTGGAATGCACTGAAGACAGTCTACATGGCAGAAGAGTTTGGAAAGAAGAACTTTGAAGTTGCAAACTATGTTGAGTTCAAGATGGAAGATGGAAAGCCAATCCTGCCCTAGATTCAGGATTTACAGAAGATAGCAGATGTAATCACTGTTGGTGAGATGACTCTTGATGAAAACTTTCATGTTAGAGTCATCATCTCGAAGCTGCCTCCAACTTGGAAGTTTTATCGCTCCAAGTTGATGCACAGGAAGGAAGACATCCCTCTTGTGGAGTTGATGCACCATTTGAGGGTGGAGGAAGAGTCTCGCAATCGAGACAAGAAACAGAAAGAGCTAGTTGTAAAGGCTCATGTTGCTGAGGCAAGGATTGAGAAGAAGAAGACTGGTTCAAATAGCTCTAGATCAAAGAAGAACAATTTCAAGAAGCAAGGAACAAGGAGGAATGATGACAGGAGGGACTCCTACAGAAGGGACTCCTATAGGAACTATGACAGGAAGCCACTAGAGTGCTATATCTGCGGAAGAACCGGACACATCGCCAAGTACTGTCGTCTCAGGAAGACAGGCAAAGACACCAAGGAGAAAAAAGACCAAAATGGCAAGGATAAGGACGAAAAAATGATCGCTATTGTTTCTGAGGTCCTTATGATTAGTGGGGATACTGAGTGGTTCATCGATACCGGTGTCATTCACGTCTGTTGTGACAAAAATATGTTCACTTCCTACGAATTAGTGGGGGATGAGATGAATATATTCATGGGTAACTCCTCATACTCCAAGGTTCTTGGAAAGGGCTCTGTTGAGCTAGTGTTTACCTCTGGGAAGTCTTTGACTCTCACGGAAGTCCTGTATGCTCCTGATATTAGGAAGAATTTGGTCTTTGGTGCTGCTCATAGCAAGCATGGTTTTAAGATGGTGTTTGAGTCAGACAAGTTTGTCTTGACCAAGAATGAGGTGTTTGTGGGTAAGGGTTATTCTGTTGGTGGCATGTTAAAGCTTAACATTATGAATGAAAACTCCTCTACTTTTGCTTATGTTTATGAGTCTTGTAATCTTTGGCATGGTAGATTAGGTCATGTGAATTATGAAACTATTAAATCAATGGCTAATTTAGGGCTAATTACTAATCATAATTCTAACCACCAAGAGAAGTGTCTACCTTGCAGTAAATGCAAAATTACGAGAACTTCGTTCAAGAGTGTTGAAAGTACATCCAACGTCCTAGATCTCGTGTACAGTGATATTTGTGAAATGATAGATACACTGGCTAGAGGTGGTAAGAAGTATTTCATCATTTTTATTGATGATGCTTCTAGATATGCATATGTTTACCTCATTCACTCCAAAGATGAAGCGTTTGGGATGTTTAAGGCATATAAAGCGGAAGTTGAAAACTTCCATGAAGCTAAAACTCTAAGATCAGATAGAGGTGATGAATAACTAGATACAGAATTCAACAGATTTTGTGAAAGAATGGGATCCATCATGAATTGTCAGCTCCGTACACTCCTCAACAAAATGGAATTGCTGAAAGGAAGAACAGAACATTAACTGAAATGGTCAATACCATATTGGTTAGTTCAGGAGCTCCATCTAATCTTTGGGGAGAAGCTTTATTGGCAGCAAGTCATATACCCAACCGAGTACCCCAAAGAAAGTTGAAGATTACTCCATATGAAGTTTGGAAGGGAAGAAAGCCGAATCTGAAGGTGTGAGGATGCTTTGCTCATGCAAAATTGCCGAATTTGCACAATCCCAAGGTTGGACCCAGAGGAACTGATGCAGTACTAGTTGGTTACTCAATGACTAGTAAAGCATATAGGTTTCTGAACCTAGAGTCACCAGCTCCACATACGATTGTTGAAACAATCAATGCAGATTTTTTTGAGCACATTTTTCCATTGAAGAAAAACTCAGAATTAGTGGGGGTCCAAGCTCAGTCAAGTACAAAGAGAAAGGAACCTGAATCAGCTGAAACCTCTACACCTCGAAGGAGTTCTAGAAGAAGAGTTCCAAAGGACTTTGGTCCTGACTATGAAGTCTGCTTGGTAGAAAAGGATCCTACTACGTATATAGAAGCCATGTCGTCACATGATGCTATGTTTTGGAAGGATGCTATTGCTGATGAGATGCATTCTATCATGTCCAACAACACCTGGTCTTTGGTGGACCTGCCTCCAGGCATCAAGACTATTGGATGCAAGTGGATCTTCAGGAAGAAGCTAAAACCAGATGAAACAATTGACAAGTATAAGGCAAGGCTTGTAGTGAAAGGTTTTAGACAGCGAGAAGGTTTTGATTACTTCGATACCTATGCTCCTGTAGCGAGGATATCAACCATCAGGATGATGATAGCTCTAGCTGCTGTCAAGAATTTGATTATTCTTCAAATGGATATAAAGACTGCTTTCCTCAATGGAGATCTTGAGAAAGAGATTTACATGGACCAGCCAGAAGGTTACATATTGCCCAGAAATGAGAAGAAAGTATGTAAGTTGTTCAAGTCGTTATACGGACTCAAGCAAGCACCTAAACAATGACATGACAAGTTTAGAAGAATCCTCCTAGCTGATGGTTACCAGATCAATAACAGAGATATTTGCGAGTACAACAAGTTTAATGGAGACTCCGGTGTTATTATCTGTCTGTACGTAGATGACATGCTCATCTTCGGGACTGATCTGGATAGTGTCTTGAACACTAAAGCATTCTTATCCTCCAATTTCGATACGAAGGATTCGGGTGAAGCCGATGTTATTTTGGGAATCAAAATATTTTGAAGTGCTGATGGGATTACCCTGTCTTAGGTGAGCTATATTAAAAAGATTCTTAAGAGGTTCAATCATTTCGATTGTAGACCGGTTCTCACGCCATATGACTTCAGCATTAAGCTGACGAAGAATGAAGGCAGAGGTATAGCTCAACTAGAGTAGTCCTAAGTGATTGGCAGTCTTATGTATGCCATGCACTACACCAGGCCTGACATAGCCTATGCAGTAGGAAAGTTGAGCAAATATACCAGTAACCCTTCTCAAGTGCATTGGGACACTCTTCACAGAGTTTTAAAATATTTAAAGGGTACCATGCACTACGGGTTACACAATGGGAGTTTTCCCGTTGTTGTCGAATGATATAGTGATGCGACATGGAATTCAAAACAAGATGAATCTACCTCGGTGACTGCTTGGATTTATAATCTGGGAGGAGGTGCCATTTCATGGAAATCCAAGAAGTAGACTTGTATAACTCATTCCACAATGGAATCTGAGTTTATAGCACTCTCATCTGTAGGAGAGGAAGCTGAATGGCTTAGAAATTTATTGGTAGACGTACTAGTATGGAGCAAGCCAGTGCCGGTAATCATAATTTATTGTGATAATCAGGCTGCTATGCTTAAGGCATACAGTATGAATTATAATGGGAAGTCCAAACAGATACGTCTAAAGCATCAACATGTAAGGGGTCTAATTGGTGATGGCGCTGTGGCCATTCAATATATTAAGTCCAAAGAAAATTTGGCAGATCATTTATCCAAGGGCCTTGGAAGAGATATGATCTCATCGACATCGAGGGGTATGAGACTTAAGAACCTGTAATGATGTAAGACATAGTGGGAATCCTACTTGATGAGTTTCTCAAGTTCAAAGGGAGAAACAAGCTACGGTCTTATTTATTTGTATGCACTACATTTTAATGAAAATGAGGCATGTTCATTCCTATGATGTAGTAGTGTAATTTCTTGTAGATGTTTATCCTACAAATGATCTTTTGTATTTTGTTGAGGTTGAGAATTTTATGATAATTCTCTTAATGAGACCATGGACCTATTCAGGTCGGAGTGAGTATAGAGACACTCTTGATGGCTCACCTTTCTGTGTGTGGAAGTTAGTCACTTCCTATGAGATTACAGGTAATCTCTAGAGCGCACAATAAATTGGGATTTTGCACAGACTCAATAGTGTAGAGCTAATGTGTACAATTTACCTCTGAAAGAAGTGTGTGTGCAACGAGTACGGTTTTTCCATATGGGTCCGTTAGTTCAAGGCACGTCCACTACGTTCTTGGATTAACTTTGATTAGTTTGCACTAAGTGAAAGTTCAAACCCTCAAGGCACTTTTATTTATGCACAGGACTTTCTAGGATGCCCATTGATCATCAGTCAATCTTAAATTATTCTTTTTTAGTAATAATTCCGTAGAATAGTACTAGTAAGGGTATCGTTCCTCTGAGGACTGTGCTGGTTTCGTTGTCTTTTATTCATATTAATTCTAAAATAATAAAATGGGTAATTGAATTTTGCTTGATTAAATTAAAACAATGAATTAAACTAATTAAAGGAAATTTCTAAATTAAACTAAAAACAATTGGGTTTTAAAATCCTTTTGGAGAGAAAATCTAGGGTTTTCAAATCCACCACTAACCTAATAACCAGTCCCTACTTTGAATTTATTCTAACCTCTTAAATTGCAAACATTCTAGTTAGAGTGACAGCACGTCCCCTCTCAACTAATCTAGAAAAGTTCAAGGGATCAAGCCCTAGGTATATCGTATCTTCGGTTAGCATGAATGATACACACTAATCTAAGGTTGTGTAATCACTCGTCTTCCTTTAGCATAAAATATCTTAGGACTTGATCTCTTGATATGTTAAAACCATTGCATAAAACCTATGATTAAATTTTAACGAAAATTAACATAAGTGATTTTAATTCCAATTTCATTATACCTAAGACAAGGTTAAGAATTCCATTGAAATCAAATATAATTCAAATAAATCCGGTTGTTGAAACAACCCTCTTATTATGCAATCAATATTTCACAAATAAGAAATCAAAATAGAACAAAATAAAAAGATACAGTTACTTGGCTAGGGTTTCATTGAAACCCTAGAGTGGAAATTAGTTCATCGCGAGGGAGGAATGCAACATCTTCATAGACAAAGCTACAGCACTTCTCTTCATGGCTTCCTTGATTTCCAGAGCTTTTATTCTTCAGATCCAAAATCTCTACAAATCTCTCTCTAATGATAATGATAATGATAATGATTAGGAATTCTCTTCTTATAGAGAAAGACAGAGTTCTTGTAGAATAAGGAGTTCTAATTGAGGTCTAACTCTTCTTTTTCTCTCTCTATACTCTTTTTTTGGGTTGAATGAGAATTAAACCCTCATTTAAGAAGACAACAATAGAGTTGGAAAGTATTTAGAAATACTAAAACACTATTCACGAAACACTATTCACGGAATATTATTTCACCCTATTTACAGTTTTGCCACTGAACTTCAAATAATTCTAGAGAGCTCAATTCTAATCGGATTGACCCGAAATTTTAAACATAGCTCATTTAGGTCATCTAGAATCTACCCAAAAAGTATCATAAATTTTTTATGAAGAAAAATTACCAAAATACCCCTCTATTGATAAAAGTGTGATTTTTGGCCAATCGATCCATCAGGGTAGATTTCCGCGATTTCGCTCTCTTTTCTTCTTCTTTCTTTTGCTCTTCTCTTTTTAAAGATTTTTGGAGTCTTTGAAGCTTGTCAATCTTCCATTTTTTCTTCTTTTCCTCGCATGAACCTGAAACAAGAATAAACAACCAAGTAGCATAAAATAATATAAATAATTACTCTAAATGATTAGCAAGTTAAGTTTGAGGTGCTTTTATGTATAACATTTAGCACCGATCACAACCCCAAACTTAGACATTGCTAGTCCTCGAGCAATGAAAAATAAAATAAAATTAAACTAAACTAAACCTACATCCCCTTTCGTGGGATCCCCGGTTGCATTTTGCATATGCAACAAGCCTTTTAAACCCCTAGGTGGCCCTACAGGACGAGTGAAGTCTCATGAAGGTTTACAGTGATGACACCTACAAACATCTGTACTACCCTGTAACTGTGCAATATATTCAAGTAAAACATGCAATTTTCAACAGTGATTGAATCATATTCAACATTTTTTCCAAAATCATAATGCATACAAGATAATCCATAAATTATTAACAAGATTGAATTTTCAATTTTCCACATTCTCAATTTCACACAACTCTTAACTATTTAAAAAAAAAATTTAGCTTTTGAAAGATTTGTCAGAATTTTCTTTGATGTGTAATGTGACAAACAATTGAATGTGTGATATCAACCTTACTTTTCAACAGTTTTTCTATATTCTCATTTATCATTGAATTTTCTTTAAATTTAAACTACCAACTTCAAGGCTTTTATTCAAATTTTCTTTTTTATAAGTGTGACAGTGCAAAATCTAAGTCTATTAAGCATTCTAAAAAACCCATGTAGCAAGTGTTAGGCCGGTGACTCCCAAACCAGATGGTTTTAGGGCATCAGGTGTCAAGACACCTCTAAGGGCTTAATAACTCGAGTTAACTAGGCTACGAACTCAAACTAGTCACACTAGGTTATTTTATCCATTCCAAAAATCACACGGTTTGACGCGAACTCTCTATGCTTAGTGAGGTAAGAGGCCCGGTTACTAAGTGTAAAACTTGGTCAGGTAACCCATTCTTCTATCAATTTTTCTTTTTAGCCAAAGTTGGTGTTCAATTTCTAGATCATCCACTTCTTATGAGTTAACAAAATCACTATCAATTAGTTTGGTTCTAGACCCCACTAAACAATATGTTAGTGTGCTCGTGCAAATTTCAAAGTATATTCATGACTTAAGAAAATATTCAGTTTTTGTAAGGTTAAGAACAGTTACAAACAGTGTGTATTTGAGATTATGTGTTCTCAAATTCAACCCTATCAATAAAATTTGGATTATCCGATACACATTACAATCCTTCAAATTTTCAGAATAAAACAATCGAAAAAATTTCAGTGTTTTTGCATGTCTTATCCTAGTCATGGTTACACAATCATCAAAAATAATAGTGTAGCCTATTATTTCCCAACCCCAAACTTAAACTTTACATTGTCCTCAATGTAAAAGTAAAAATAAAGTAAAGAAGGGATTAGAACAATAATACCTGAATCGTGAAATGCAAACCATGATGAAAAGAAATCAAGAATGAAGAAAAATCACCCCAAACTTCAGCCAAACAATACCTACAGGGTTAGTACAAACCAAGAAATATCCACACAATAAAATAATAGATGCAAATAGAACATAAAATAAGAAGCATCTGAAGTTATAACAGTGGATAAAACTAGGGACATACAGACTAAAAAAAATCGAAAAAGTAGAGCGAAGCTCTATATAACTGACTCAAGAAAAAAAAAATTCTTAACTAAAGACTGGAAGACTAACCTATTGAGGAGGAGGAGGAGGTGGTGGAAAATGGCCTGGTGGAAACTGAGCCTCTAAAGCAGCTCTCATCATCTACTGAAAGTCAAACTCTTTTTTTTTTTTAACTCTAAAAAAAAATTAGGAAACCCCAAATTAACTTTCTAAAAGTGTAGGGGGATGCAAATCCTCCTTACTGACTCTAAAAAAAATAGAGGCCTATCTAATGATTAGGGAGATATAAAATCAACCCTACTAACTCTAAAAAAATTTGGTGGATACTAATCTACCCCAAACTTAGAATTTAACTAAAAAAAATAAAAGATACTACAAAATCAATGGGTTGCCTCCCACAAGCGCTAAGTTTAACGTCTTCAGCCAGACATCCTCAAATTAATCAACCGTCTTGATAGACGGGATCATATAAAACAGAGGTTTCAATTAACTCACCAGAAACTATACCCTCTACATAGGGTTTCAGCCTTTGCCCATTTACCTTAAAAATATGTCCATCTTTTGGGTCTTTGAGCTCAACTGCTCTATTAGGAAAAACTGTGGTCACAATATAGGGCCCATCCCATTTTGAAAGAAGCTTACCAGGAAAGAGACGTAATCTAGAATTGAAAAGCTAAACCTTTTGATTCGGATGAAAAGACCTTCGTAAGATGATCTTATCGTGAAAAGCTTTAGTTTTAGCCTTATAAATTTTAGCACTCTCATATGCATCATCACGCATCTCTTCCAATTCGGAGAGTTGGAGTTTCCGATTTGATCCCGCTAAAGCCATATCAAAGTTAAACTTTTTAATGGCCCATAGGGCTTTGTGTTCCAACTCCACCGGAAGGTGTCATGCTTTACCAAAAACGAGGCGATAGGGAGACATTCCAATTGGGGTCTTAAAAGCTGTACGATAAGCCCAAAGGGCATCGTTAAGCCTTATAGACCAATCCTTTCGATCAGTTCTAACTGTTTTCATTAGAATATTTTTAATTTACCTATTTGATACCTCTACTTGGCCGCTCATTTGGGGGTGATAAGGGGTAGCAACTTTATGAGTGATAGAGTATTTGAGAAGTAGGGATTCGAAAGATCGATTTATAAAATGTTTTCCTCCATCACTTATAATTACTCTCGGTGTGCCAAATCGACTAAAAATGTTATCTTGAAGAAATTTGACCACTACTTTGTGATCATTAGTCTTTGTGCAACCATTTCTACCCACTTGGAGACATAGTCCACCGCCACCAAGATATATTCAAATCCGAAAGATGGTGGGAATGGACCTATGAATCAATACTCCATACGTCAAAAAGTTCAACAACTAGAATCGGGGATAAAGGCATCATGTTTCTTCAGGATATTGTACCTAATTGTTGGCACCTTAAACAAGCCTGACAAAAGTCATTGGCATCTTTGAAGATTGAGGGCCAATAGAAACCACATTGTAAGACCTTAGCTGCGGTCTTTTTCCCTCCAAAGTGACCTCCGCATGCAAGAGAGTGACAAAAGGTAAGGACACTTTGAAATTCACTCTCAGACACACATCTTCGAATCACTTGATCGGAACAATATTTAAACAATTCCGGATCTTCCCAAAAGTAGTATTTGATTTGGGAGAAGAAACGAGATTTGTCTTGCTTAGACCATGAAGATGGAATTTGTCCAACTGCTAGGTAATTGACAATACAAGCAAACCATGGAGGTTGAATTTGATTTACCTGAAGCAGTTGTTCATCCGGAAAATTATCCTCAACGGGACAAGGCTTTAAGGAAGAGTCGACTAGGATTCTAGATAGATGGTCTGCAACCAAATTGTCGGAACCTTTCTTGTCCCGGATCTCTAGATCGAACTCTTGGAGGAGAATGATCCATTTGATCAACCTAGGTTTAGTGTCTTTCTTGGCAAGGAGGTACCGCAAAGCGGCATGATCAGTATACACTAAAAGTTTAGAACCTAAGAGATATGATCAAAATTTGTCAAGGGCAAATACTACAGCTAGTAATTCCTTCTCGTTAGTAGTATAATTTAACTGAGCGTCCGAGAGGGTTTTACTTGCATAATAGATAGCATGTGGGGTTCTATTCACCCTTTGCCCTAAAACAACCCCGATTGCATAATCTGAGGCATCACACATGAGCTTAAATGAGAGTGACCAATCTGGGGGCTGAATGATAGGAGCAACAGAAAGTAGAGTGTGGAGCTTATCAAAAGCTTCATGACAGGCTTTATCAAAGGAGAATGGGACATCCTTGCACAATAAATTTCTTAAGGGTGCTGAAATTTTACTAAAATCCTTAATAAAGCGACGGTAAAACCCCGCATGGCCTAGAAAAGATTGAATATCTTTCACCGTGGATGGTGGAGGAAGACTCGCTATAAGATCAATCTTGGCCTTATCTACCTCTATCCCTCTTTTGGACACAATGTGTCCCAAAACTATCCCCTCTTGAACCATAAAATGGCTCTTCTTCTAACTCAATATAAGATTTGTCTCCTCGCATTGTTGTAAGACCAAAGATAAATGATGGAGACAATCTTCGAATGAGGTTCCAAAAATTAAAAAATCATCCATGAAGACTTCGAGAAACTTTTCAACCATATCGGAAAAGATGGAAATCATACACCATTGAAAAGTCGCCGGTGCATTACATAAGCCGAATGGCATGCGCCTATAGGCAAAAGTACCAAAAGGACATGTAAATGTAGTTTTCTCTTGATCTTCAGGATAGACAGGCACTTATTGTATCCGGAATAACCATCCAGAAAACAGTAATGACTCTTACCTGTTAACCTTTCTAGGATTTGATCAATGAATGAGAGTAGAAAATGATCTTTCCTAGTCATGGAATTCAGCTTCCTATAATCAATACACACACGCTAACCTGTGGTTACGCGTGTTGGAACATCTTCTCCTTCCTGATTAGTAATCACAGTGATACCGGACTTTTTTGGTACTACTTGAATGGGACTCACCCATTTACTATCCGAGGTGGGGTATATGATACCCTCATCTAACAACTTCACAACTTCCTTCATCACTACCTCTTTCATATTGGAATTCAACCTCTGTTGTGCTTCCCTTGAAGTCTTGACATCCTCTTCAAGATAGATGCGATGCATGCACACGGAAGGGTCTATACCCTTCAAATCTACTATAGTCCACTCTATTGCTCCTTTGTGCTTTTTGAGCACAACCATCAATTGACTCTCTTGTTCATTAGCTAAATCAGATGCTATGATGACTGGGAGAGTATCTTTTGGTCCTAAAAAGACATATTTAAGTGAAACCGGAAGAGGTTTCAACTCAAGAGTAGGTGCGGCCTCTAAGGATGGGATGAGAGGAGTACTAGAAGTGGGAGGTAATGGTTCTTTCTTGGCTTTCCAAGGTGGGAAATCCATTTGAGAAGTCGAATTTAGCAAATTATTGACTTCTTTAATGGATCCCTCTACATCGAATTTATCTGCATTAAAGTGAGATAGACATGCTTCATATGGGTCATTGAATAAGATGTAAAGAAGTGAATCCTCAACCATCTCTTTGAGAGAATCGATCATGAAACATGCCTCATCATCATCATGAGAGGGTTGTTGGGATGTGCTAAAAATATTTAACCGGACTTTCATGTTCCCAAAAGATACATCCATCACCCCAGTTCGACAATTTATACATGCATTGGCTATAGCCAAGAAAGGTCGACCAAGGATCACAGGAATTTGTTTTAAGGGATTCTGAACCGGTTCCATATCAAGAACGAGAAAGTCAACTGAGATGTAAAATTTGTCGACTTTAATGAGGACATCCTCAACTATCCCTCTAGGGACTTTAACTGATCGGTCAGCTAATTGCAGAATGACTGATGTAGGGCGAAGTTCGCCCAACCCTAACCTTTCATAAACCGAGTAAGGGAACAAATTCACACTTGCTCCTAAATCAATGAGAGCCCGGTCAACTGAGTGATCTCCAATAATAGATGAAATAGTAGTAGCACCAGGGTCTTTGTATTTAGGAGGAGTGGTATATTGAAGCAAAGAGCTCACTTGCTCAGTTAGAAAGATTTTCTTGGACACATGAGTCCTTGATTTCCGCTTTTGAGTGCATAAATCCTTCAAAAATTTTGAATATGCCGGAATTTGCTTGATTGCATCAAGCAGAGGAAGATTTATCTTGACTTGTTTGAACACCTCAATCATGTCTTCCATTTTTGCTCCCTTTTTATCAAAGGATGAGGAATCATTCAAACAAGTAGGATAAGGGGCTTTAGGCATGTAGGGTGCCTCGGGAATAAGAATTTGAGTGGAAGAAGGACCTTGATCCTTTTTATTGGTATCTTTTCCCTCGCCCTCAATTTCAGAAGATCCTACAATGGGCTGATTTTTCTTACCCTGATTTTCCCTAACATTATCTTCAATTTCCTTCCCACTCCGTAAGGTTGTCACAGCCTGAACTTGTTCATGATTTATTTCATTAGCTTGATTGACACCTTTAGGATTACTCACAGGTTGACTTGGAAGTATTCCATCAACTCTCCTATTTATAGCATTAGCAAGTTGTCCCATTTGGGACTCAAGCTTTTGAATAGATTGAGAGTGTGAATGAAGCAATTGTGTATTGCTTTCCAAGCCTTTTAAAGCATTCAACACCTTCTCCTCAAAAGATAGATTCCTTTGATTAAAATTGAGAGGAGCTGGTTGTTGAAATTGTTGGGGTTGGTAGTTGAATTGACCTTGAAAAGGCCGATTGAATAGCCTTTGAGGTGGAGGAAAATTATTCCCTTGAGTTTGTGGCTACCATGAAAAATTAGGATGATTCCTCCAACCCGGGTTATAGGTATTTGAGTAAGGATCATTACCCGGACGGATATAGGCAGCACTGACATACTCTTGAACAAGATCCGGGAATTGGGTAGCAGATGGACACTCATGCACATAATGTGCAAGGCTAGAACAAATAAGACACACCTCCTGCTGATTAGGATTTGGTTGAGGAGGTGTGTAGGAAGGTGGCCCTGAAGTCATTAGTTTATTCAATTTTCGAGACAATTCATCTACTTTAGATGAAACATCTATTGAATTGCTAACTTCATAGAAGTCTCTCTTTGGATTTGATGAAGATGAAGGTCTCTCAGTACGACTCTTTGAAGCATGGTGGAGAGAGTTTTCACTAAGATTTTCAAAAAGCTCCCATGCTTGATTCTCATTTTTCATCATAAATGTTCATCCACAAGAAACATCAACCAACTGACGGTTGAGTGCAGACAATCCATCATAAAAAGATTGGACTAACTATCACTTTGGAATTTGGTGGTGGGGACACTTACGGAGAAGATCTTTGAATCTCTCCCAAGTTTCATGAAATAGCTCACCATCAACAGGAGCAAAACTTGTGATGGTTCGTCTCATTAAATTTGTTTTTCGTATGGGAAAGAATTTCATAAGAAATTCTTGCTGCATTTGTGCCCAAGTGGTAATAGAATTTGGCTCTATAAGAATTAAGCCAATATTTGGCTTTGTCTTTCAAAGAAAATGGGAAGAGTTGCAATCTAAGGGCATCATCAGAAAATCCCTGCGACTTGAAAGTTGTGCAAATCTCGTGAAATTCATCAAGATGTTTGTAGGGATCTTCATTATTAAGTCTGTGAAAAGATGGTATCATCTGAATAATACTGGACTTAATTTCATAATGGGCTGCCATAGTGTCCAGCAATCGGATGCATGAAGGGGATGAATATGTAGAAGGAGTAAAATACTCCTTCAAGGATTTCATTGGGTCATGTTCTTCCGCCATGATAGGGAAATGAATAGCTTCTGGGTTTGCTTTAACGATGGTAGAAGATTTCGCTTCAGAATTAGATTCGAATAAGGCAGAAGCCTTGAGAAACCTAGCAGTACGCTCTAACTCAGAATCAAGGGGGAATAAATTTGGATTACAAGACCTCCTACCGTGCATACACCCTAAAATAAAAACTCTATGTTTGACTGACACCAAATTGAAATAAAATATCTACTTGAAAAGTAAATACTCACAAAACTCTCCTGCTTTCCACAATGTTTGAATAAGCTTTTTCAATCCTTGCAGTTTGAGTAATTTGGTACCTGAAAACATAAATATTTCCAATTAACAAAAAATAAAAATATTTTTGGATTTTTTATGATTAATTTAAATTTAATCTTTCAAATTAACAACTAGACCATTCCAACAATCCCCAGCAACGGCGTCAAAAATTGATCGTCAATCAATTTTAAATTATTCATTCTTAGTAATAATTCCGTAGAATAGTACTAGTAAGGGTATCGTTCCTCTGAGGACTGCGTTGGTTTCGTTGCCTTTTATTCAGATTAATTCTAAAATAATAAAATGGGTAATTGAATTTTACTTGATTAAATTAAAACAATGAATTAAACTAATTAAAGGAAATTTCTAAATTAAACTAAAAACAATTGGGTTTTTAAATCATTTTGGAGAGAAAATCTTGGGTTTTCAAATCCACCACTAACCTAATAACCAATCCCTATTTTAAATTTATTCTAACCTCTTAAATTGCAAACATTCTAGTTAGAGTGACAGCACGTCCCCTCTCAACTAATCTAGAAAAGTTCAAGGGATCAAGCCCTAGGTATATCGTATCTTCGGTTAGCACGAATGATACACACTAATCTAAGGTTGTGTAATCACTCGTCTTCTCTTAGTATAAAATATCTTAGGACTTGATCTCTCGATATATTAAAACCATTGCATAAAACTTATGTTTAAATTCTAACGAAAATTAACATAAGTGATTTTAATTCCAATTTCATTATACCTAAGACAAGGTTAAAAATTCCATTGAAATAAAATATAATTCAAATAAATCTGGTTGTTGAAACAACTCTCTCATTATGCAATCAATGTTTCACAAATAAGAAATCAAAATAAAACAAAATAAAAATACACAGTTACTTGGCTAGGGTTTCATTGAAACCCTAGAGTGGAAATTAGTTCATCGCGAGGGAGGAATGCAACATCTTCATAGACAAAGCTGCAGCACTTCTCTTCATGGCTTCCTTGATTTCCAGAGCTTTTCTTCTTCAGATCCAAAATCTCTACAAATTTCTCTCTAATGATAATGATAATGGCTAGGAATTCTCTTTTTATAGAGAAAGACAGAGTTTTTGTAGAATAAGGAGTTCTAATTGAGGTCTAACTCTTCTTTTTCTCTCTCTATACTCTTTTTTTGGGTTGAATGAGAATTAAACCCTCATTTAAGAAGACAATAATAGAGTTGGAAAGTGTTTAGAAATACTAAAACACAATTCACGAAACACTATTCACGGAATATTATTTCACCCTATTTACAGTTTTGCCACTGAACTTCAAATAATTCTAGAGAGCTCAATTCTAATCGGATTGACCCGAAATTTTAAACATAGCTCCTTTAGGTCATCTAGAATCTACCTAAAAAGTATCATAAATTTTTTATGAAGAAAAATTACCAAAATACCCCTCTATTGATAGAAGTGCGATTTTTGGCCAATCGATCTATCAGGGTAGATTTCCGCGATTTCGCTCTCTTTTCTTCTTCTTTCTTTTGCTCTTCTCTTTTTAAAGATTTTTGGAGTCTTTGAAGCTTGTAAATCTTCCATTTTATCTTCTTTTCCTCGCATGAACCTGAAACAAGAATAAACAACCAAGTAGCATAAAATAATATAAATAATTACTCTAAATGATTAGCAAGTTAAGTTTGAGGTGCTTTTATATATAACATTTAGCACCAATCACCCATCCTATAATAATTTAAAATAATGTTCTAATAAATCAAGTGGGGGTTTGTTGATTTTGATTTATTAAAACAGATTTTTTAATTGGTTTTAATAAAATAAAAGTTGGGTTTTAATGATTTGGAAGAAAACCATTTGGTTAGATTTAAAATAATATTTTTACACTAGTGGTTTTGGGGAGAAAAACTATGTTTTCAAAAGAAAACTGTTGTGGCTTTTATTAGTCCCACATCGGATATTAATGAGAATTGAAACCAATTAATAAGTGATCCCCTCTCCTTAGAGATTGTTCTCTTGTGTGTGCTCATACACCAAGAGTAGGTGCACTAGCGAGGTGCATCGCATCGAGTGTGACACGCGCACGCACACGTGCAGGGGCAATGGGCGCTATGAGGCACACGCCGCATCGTTGCGAGTCGCTTGAGTCACCTATTCTTTTTAAGAATAGAAGTCAGATCAATTGTGTAGATCTGATCGGATTGAGATGGTGGTTCGGATTTCGTGATCGGTTACGGATCATGGGTGTGTGTCCAGGTTCATTGAACTTAGTGGGCTATTGAATGGGTCAGTTGGGGAAACCCAAGAGACTTAGTGAGTGGGTCGGTTAGGAAGACCAAGTGGCTCCTAAGGCCTAGCCCTCACCTATATAAGGTGAGGATGAAGATGAGGATTTTACATAGAAGTTGAAAATCGTATCAGAACTCTGTGAGGTTGAGCCCAGAAAGAGAGAGCCCGAACCAGAGAAGAAAGCTCTAGAACTCCATTGGAGATCTGAAGCCCATCTCAAGGTTGAAGATGACTCAACCCAGTAAGCCAGATCACGAAATCAATCAGTCCGCTTGGATCAGTTGATTCTCTGTCTCCAAACAGAGAAGTGATCTGACTAATAGTCTGGTCAATTAAGATCGCTCTGTAACCAAATAGGGTACTGTTCGGATTACCAGAACAGAGAACAGAAGGAGAACTCGACAAGTGTAGTAATACACTGACCTCTGGGCACTGTTACTAAACAGAGCCCATAGACAATCTGTTTCCAAACAGTGTGTTATTTCGGATCTAATTCCAGAATTTTCAGAATCTGGTTTACAGAATCCATACAGATCAAATTCTGGAACTGTGTCAGAATCGCTCCTAGAGAGTAATTCTATTTGGAAATCACTTATGATAGCCTAATCTAGTTTATACAAACTGTGTAACCTGGATAACTCATACCTTAACCAGAATAAGAATTGTGGACCTCCTAAAAGGAGGTTTAAGTATAGTTCCTACCAGATAGTGCAGATCTGTAGAGGATTGGATCGATTCCTAGCTAGGTTGAATCCTGGGGATAGAGTTGTCTTAATCCCTTGCACAAATGGGAGGCTCCAACTATCTTCAAGAAGTGCTTGTCATGCCTCTTAGCCGAAGTTGATTAAGAAATTTTGTGGTCATCGTGTGCAAGCTGATTGAACTAATTAACCCACAGGGGCGGGGCGGGGCACCGGAGCGGGGTATACTAAAACCGCCCCAGCCTCGAAACTGAGTCGGGTCTTTTTTTTTTAATACCGACCCCACCCCTAAACCGATTTAATTGAAAAAAAACCATCCCTATAGGGGTGGGGCAGGGCAGGGCCCCTATGGGGTGGGTCGAAATTGCCATCCCTAATGGCCTTCATCATAAAACCTCTTTTTTTATGTTATTTTTCCTGGTTGAGTACCCGGGCCCACCTCGGGAGAGGATCGTTCTATTTCTATCATTCAACTTTGCCTCTCTCCCATCTCTACAGAAATCATAACAGATTAAAGAGCTATCTCATCCTCTCAGTCTCTCTAATGGGATATAGGAAACGTGCCCTAGCTCACGTTGGGTTGTACTATGCCAGACTACTAAAAAGGCTTCATATTCCCATGCCTCCTACCAACATTTTTGTCATCTAAATTGTATTTCTGCCGTCAGCTGCTTGGAATTGGGTTAGGATTAAGTCCTTAGTAGCTAGCTAATTAATAGTACCTTTTGCATTAGTGGCTATCATAGTTTGTTTGGAATTTGGGTTTGGATCTATATAAATTGTGATACTACCCAAGTTGTAACTTGTATTTTTATTTTGGATTAATATGTAGTTATTTTAGAAAATTAATGCACTTTATTAGGCCCCGGTCCTAATTGAATTAAGAGAAATGCTACCCCAATCTCAAATTTCCAAAGTATCAAGGTGGTTGAGACAAGCGTCTCCAGATCACCCTGTTACCTTGAGAACCGGTGCAAAACATAAATTTCCCTTGTTTGAATTTTTTATTTTTTTAACTTGTTGAAGAGGTAGCAATGCCATGTGTTGCTATTACAATGAGACTTTATAAAAAAATTGAATTGTGAGATGGGGGCAATCCTCTTGGATCAATGGCCGTTTTATAAAATCTATGCTCTTTAGGCCCGGGCCTAATGACCCTGGCCCTAAAGAGTAGGGCCAGTGCCTAGTCACTTTGGCATTTTGAGGATTAGGGCCGAGCTAGGGCCTCACCCTTTAAATAGTTAAGAGTTCTGCCTGGGAAGGCCAAAGCCCAACCTTAGGTGAACCCTTCGACAACCCTATAGGTAGCCCTTTTATATGCATCCTTATTCACTAACCTACTTGGTTAATGAAAAATGGTAGCTCTGACCGAGGCTATCAATACAATTGAAAAATCCCTCCCATTAGTCAAAGTGCTTGACTCACACTCGAAAATAGGATAGTATTGTATCATGGACTATCACCTTCACTCAGCCCAAGTGAAGCCAAATCAAAGGGAGGTTAATTGTGACTTTTAAGTAGGATTGCACATTGAGCTGGGCCGAACGGAGGTTAATTGGGGCCTAGGCCAATCTAATCAAAACTGGGCTGGAACATAGCTCAGACAAGACTCAGCCCTAAAATGTTCATGTTTCTATGTTTAGCTGAAGTTGACTCAAACATGGCAACCCCGAATACAGGCCGAACTAGTGAACTACGATATGCAATTCTAGTATATACTAAGTATAAATGTGTGTGCTTTGCACATGATAGATTTTAATTGCTCTTGGTTTATAAAATTACGTACTTTCTGTTGAGATTTACCAGTTGTAATGATAATTAATTTTTAATAGATAGATAAATATGGAGAATCTTTCTTGGTTTTTTTGTACATTAGACTAGGTTAGGCCACAATCCTGATTAGTTTGGTTAGTATATGTTCTAGTTAGGAGTGGAAATATCAACCGCCACACTCATTCTACCACTTGAAACAACAGGGAGTGTGTTAAATATGTAGAATCTCCAGAAGAGCCTGTTTCATCGTCTATCTTCTCTTCTCTTCCGTTTTCTTCTTCTCCATTCCTGAGCAGACATCCATTCTCCAGCCATTGCTATTCCATTTCTTCATTCTCCCCATCCCTTCGAGAATCATGAAGGTTACACCCTCTGGGATTAGTCCTGACCCGAAGGGTTAGGGACACCCCGAGTTATCAAAAACAAATTAAAAAAAAGGTTTAGTCATGGTTGGGGTTGCCAAACAAGCGAATTGATGGTAAGTTAGTGGTCGTTCGCCAAAGGTTTCTATTTCAAACTTCTCATTCACAAAGGTAAGGTTTTCTAATATTATTTTATTCCATAATATCTGTTTTTTAAATGATAAATTAGGTTCGTAAAGATCCAAATCAGTGGATTCTCTAAAAATTGAGGTGAAAAATAGTCCGAATCACTATTTACAGTAGTGGTCGAATGTGGATAAATAGCAATCGATCACTATGTTGCAGTCTACTTGATCATTGGTGAAAATAGTGATACACCACTAAAAATTGTGATTGGCAGCACCCAAATATATAAATTATGGGTGGTCAAACCCGAACACCACGATTTGTTAACAACCTCCCATAATTAAAAGAAAAGGCTTGTCTCGGGGCTCCATAGAATAGGTGACAAGTGGGGGAGAAGTCAAAATCATGGGCCCATGATTTTGACTTCTCCACCCATAATAAGACATGCGGCGATAAGTGTGTGAGAATAAGGGTGAGAGATATCAAATGGGGAGAAGTCAAAATTATGGGGAGAAAATGAATGACTTCTCTTCATTTGATGCCAACTGTCGCACAATGTATGGAACCCCGAGAGCCCTTTCTTCGCCAAAGACAATCTGAGGCCATAAAAGAAATTCCTAAAATTTTAAGAAAACAAAAAAAAGTCGAAATTTTAAGAAAACAAAAAAAAAGTCAAAATTGCATTTATTATTGATATATGATATCGCGTTGGATGGTGAAGACTTTGATTTTGAAAGTTTTGTAGGTTTGAGTCTTTTGGTTTATTATTCCATGGAGATGAGCTTCGAAGGAACTCAGGTTTGGCAATGGAATAAGAGTTTTAATTTATTGTGCAACTCCTTTTGATGTTAGGGTTTCAAATTATTGAGGAAAATAGGAATATGACAAGCAGATTTCCAACAAATTGATTATTGGAATTGATTAGCAGGCTCCTATACCTTCATCTTCACCGACTATTTGAGGAACCAATCAAAGAAGAAAGAGAAGGATTGCACGGGTGATGTTATGAGTCTTTTGTCAAAGACAGTAATAGGGAAGAAGATGAACATAGGATTATTTCTGTCATTATGTTGAGTATTTTATCAAAAAAAAAAATTAACTTGTGGGGTGTAGTTATCAATTAGTGGGGTGCAGGTAACCTCACCCTATATTATATACCGTTGTCTATAACTAAATCGATGAGGAGTACCCAGAATGTTCCAAAGAGGAGTGCACATGTTATCTATGTAGTTCGAAGTGTATTATTGCATTTCATATGTTGAAGTGTATTTCATGATATCTTAAAGATTTTATTACAATTTTTGCTTTAAAATCTCTTAATAGATTCAAGAATTTGCTGTAATAAAAATAGTGTTCATGACTTTCACTTGTAATTAGCAATCAATGTACTTAAAATGTTTCCATCGTAAAAACAGTGCTAATGAATTTTACCTTTCTTTAGAGAGCTATACTCTCATAAAAAACAGTTCTGATGAATTTCACACCTATAATTAGCAATCTATAAGTTGTAGTTTGGGAGAATAATAAGAAGGTTTCTTCTTGTTGGAGTTGGGCTAGTTGTGAAAGGAGACTCCAGAGGCTAAAGCTTTGCCTGATGGGGAGAACAGGCTTCCTGACCCAACATTTTATTAAAACAAGTTATTCTTGGAAGTCGAGACAAAAAAAAAAAAGTTGCACCAAAAGGAAATCCAAATTGCAAAAGTAAATCCACCGAAAGAGAGAAAAAAAAGTAGCCGAAAGGTGATTTAGTAAAAACCAGTTTCACACTAACATGACATAACTTGGAATTTTCACTCATGCACTCATGCGGTTGGCCTCTCTTTCTCAATTCTCCTTTATAGAACGCTGTCTGTGAATTGGGTCTATATATATAACCATTTCTAACATCAAAAGGCGAGTTGGGGGTTTCAAAAAAATATTCGGTGTAGAAAGAAAGATATAGAGAGATGGGGTTTGGCCGCTACTTGTTGATGAGAGCTGCTTCCATATCCAAATCCCATTGTGCTAGCAGAAGCAACAAGAAGGAGAGGGGTACATCTTATTTCTTATATACGGCTCCGCTACTTGATCTTTTATTATAGGAAAGAACTCTATTATTATTATTATTATTATTATTATGTTAAGGTTGATGGGTAGGTTAGTAGGATCATGGTCTTTTAACCCTGTGCGGATATACTTGAGCAATATTTAGGGAGGTACTAAAGGATAGAAGGCATCATGACTTCCTGCTACTTTGTGGTTTAGTTTTGCAGCTCCTTAAGCTTCCTTAATGGCACCGCTTGGGGAGTTCGGATGGGCAACAGCGCTATTGCCCCGTTGTGTCTGCAAAAACATGGGCCTATATTCAATAGGGTAGGCCCCAAACAATATAGATGGGCCCCATGTTTTTGTAGACACAATCAGGCAACAGCGCAACAGCTAGTGTTGTTGCCCATCCGAACTCCCGCTAGGGGTGTCAATGGGTCAGGCCAGCCTGCTCTTGGCCCACCCGATCGGGCTCGATTATTAGTTGGGTTTGGCATGGAATCTAAAGCTTGAAGCCCGTTTTGGTAGGTTTCTAATCAAGCTTAGCCTGGCTAACCCGGCCCGATTAAGCCTATTTAATTTAAAGACAAAAAATTGCACATGATCGGCCCGATTAATAAATGGGCTGTTCTGGGCCCATTTATTAATTGGGCTTAGCTGAGCCTGGTTGGGCCGGCCCAAACCTACCTGTTGACACCCCCCAAAGCACAGACATCCTCAAGCCAGTCTTTTTTCCGTATGATTGAGCTAGGTTTAATAAGAAATTGTGCAGCACAAAGCATGGATCAAACTCTCGACCATATCCATTTTTACTTTTGAGAGTGTCCTCGAACACCAACAAAAATTGGTGTCTGAGGCTGTTTTCCCAAATATCGGGTATGCTATCCTTGGAAGTCAGCCTGATAGAACATCAGATTATTTCAAGCAAAAGCATGTGGGATCTTCTCTCTTCTAATATATTAGGACCTCCTTATGAACCTAAACTTGATCATCTACAACTCACCATGAATATCCCACGGATATCATCATCTAATCAATCAAATTCTACGACACCAAAATTTAAAACAAAAATCACATTAAGGACTCGATTTTATTTCACTCTTGTATTCTAGTTTTTGCTTCTTTCTCGCCTCCACGTTATTTTTGAAAAAATGACTCCTTTTGTCACGCTTATTTGCAAAATCCTCCAAATTAATTTTTAACCACACAATTCTCTCAAGATTTTGTACAAAAACAATTGCTTTAATCCTTATATCTCTTCAAATGCTCTGAAGAAAAAATATAAAATATATATTCTCATCTTCTAATCTCTATTCTCACCTATTATTTTAAATTTATTTTATTAGGATCCTAATTTTTTTTTAATTTAATGTCTACAGCTCTAATTTATTTTTTTTATGTAATTGTGACTCATTCGTTGAGGGTTGTATAGTCTTTTGAAATACAAACAGAAAGGGACATGCAGCTAAGTAGCAAAGCAATAGTTTGAATGTAATTTCCTTGTTTTATGTATTCATAACACACTAACATATTTTCTTGAGATTAACTATCAACAGCAGCTCTGGTTGAATAGTAAACTAGAGCAACCCAACAATTGCCTTGGGAAGGGGTATTTAGGGAAAAATTTTGCTATTACAAAACACCTTTTTTTGTGTTCATAATTACCAATCTACCACTTCCCAGGACAATATTTAGGTTGCTCCGGTTGGCTGTTGTTCAAGCTTCATGTTGATAGTTAATCTCTATTGATATTTTCTTTAGCAACTATTTTTTTTCTTTGGAAACTCAAGGTGTCCCCAACCTGGGATCAGATTTGATCTGGCTCCAGACTAAAATCATCCGGCCTAAGTTTACCGTCCGACATGTGGTGATAAAAAGGGGAGAAGTCATTTAATTCCCCCCCCCCCCCTTCTTCCCCTTTTGTTTTTTGACTCCTCTCCATTTGATATCTTCTCCCTTTTTATCGTCACATGTCCAACGCTGCCAACCCATTGTTACACTCCAATATCTAACTTTTTTATTTTTTTTGGTATCAAGAAAAAAAATGTCAAAAAGGAAATCAACGGAAAGAGAGAATAAAGTAGCCGAAAGGGGATTGAGTAGAAACTATTTCCCGGCTAACAGTCCTTTGTAAAGGGTAAAAAAAAACAGAAGTAAAAAGTTCAAGGAATCGTTAGTGGAAAATTAAAAGGAAGTCTGCTCTATCAAAATTCCTTTTGCGGCATGGGAATCTAAATCCCTATCTCTAGCCGACAAATTTTCTACCCTTTCCTTTCTATTTGAATTGTTAACCCAAGCCTTTGACGCTTAGGTTACGCTCACACTAACATCACTGCTGGCCTCTGTTTCTCAATTATCCCTTAAAAAACGCGTTTGGAAAAGATTCGTTTATACAACGAAAGAGATATATGGAGAGATGGGGTTTGGACGTTGGTTGTTCATTGGACGGGGCTTGGCTAAAGGTCACTCTTAGCTAAACAGAGATAGTTATTTTTGCATCAACTCAGATTATGATGGACCTACCAGTCTCTTTGGGTGATGCTTATGTTGGGTTGCAAGTGCGATTGTGTGAGGTGTGTGTGCGCGCATGGGGGGTGTGTGTTTCCTTTGTCTTGCTTTCAGCTATCGCCTTGTGGTGTAGTTGAGTTAACAAAAAAAAAAAAAAAGGGTGTAACTTGTAAGTTGAACCTGATAATAAGATTGCTTTTAGAAATATGAGGCTTGCTTATGAGCAGTGATTAGCAGACTTAAATTACCTCCTTGTACTCGTGTCCATTTTAACACTCATTTAACCTTGGTTAAACTTAACTAAATCAAAGTTAATTTTTTGTAAAATCAATTAGATTATATGTATATTTTTTTTAAATTAAATCCATAATATCTTAATTTTGTATATAGTGGCTACCCCTAAAAAAAAAATTAAAATTTTTTTTTAATATGAATTATATAAAGGGATTGATCTTTAGGCATCCATGTTTCCCTTTTAACCGTCTTTAACCATAGTTAAGAGTTATTACCTCAAGATTTCTTTTTTCAATGTATAAACCATGGTTCAAAAACCCGAAAACTTGACTCGACTCGAAAGTTAACTGGGTTGAGTAACTCGAAAAAAACTCGACTCGGTCCAACTCGGAATATATATGTAATAACTTGAAAAACCTGGGTTAAAAGAATTCAAAGTACGCTGGTTTTACAACCTTAAACCTAAAAATTAGGTTTAACAGAACTCATAGTAGGTTGTCTTTGTAGACCCAAAAAAATATGATGCAAAAATAGAGTGATGTTTTAGGATATGTTAAAAAAAATGAAAAAAAACACATTTCTATGACTCGACCTAATCGGGCAAATCGAAAAACTTGGCTCGACTCGACCGAGTCACCCAAATAACTCGACAAATAGTGTCTCCTTCAAGTTTTGAGGTGACTCAACTCGAAATTCAATCGAGTCGAGTAACTCAGCCGGGTTACTCGGGTGACTCGCCGAGTTTTCGAACTATGGTATAAACTCTAGGGGTGAGTGAATCTTAACCACAATTAATTGGTGTAAAAATTGACACATGTCAAGCTAGGGAGGCATACACATGCACTTTTTTTTGTTTCTTTGTGAATATGGGAATGGTCTTAGGGTGGTCTCCACCTTGGATGGTCTTAATAGCATTTCCCTTATTGAAATGCTATATTAACGAATTTAATGACCAAAAGGACCCATTACCCCCCCCCCCCCCCCCCCCCCCCCCACCAAAAAAAAACAAAATTTCTCCAGGGCTACGCCCCAAACCCCTTATGCCAATCTCAATAATTTTCTTCATATATGTACTTTGGATCCGCCCTTGGGACTAGCCATCTCGTTACGTAATGGAAACCGTTGGTAAGTTAAGCATTTTGCATTTTCCTATTTGTCACTTGTAAAGGAAAATTTAGTATTTATCCTAAATTTTAAGACTTTAATTTTTTTTTTTGGTTAAACTCAACAATACAACAAGGCAAAGTTGAAGGGCAACACAAGGGAAAAACTCACGCACTCACACACACCATGAAACACATATAACCCAAATAAGATTCACCCAAGCGCAATTGAAAATTGGTACCAAGGCCTTATTTGAATAAGCATTAATTTAAAGATTAGACTATTTCCAAAGATAAGTAGCAAATGAAAGTAGCAAATGTGTCATTTGTTACCCTATATACATACTACTCTTATTTATTACTTTTTAAATTTGTCACTTCAAAAGTGGATAAGAAATTTTATTATTATTTTTATTTATGAGGGCCTACTTAATATTTTATTAAAGTAATTGAATTGACTTAAAGGGAGGGGCCGTTTTCAACCACACAGCTAACTTGGTTTGTAGTTTGCTATATCGGTTGGAGGCTTTAAAAGTTGATTTTGCACAACAAATGTCTTTTGCTATATCAGTTTCTACTACGGTTGGAGATGGTTTTAATGCATCAATTGAGATTAATAATTTTAATTTTAAGAAGAGTTACTTAATATGTGGCATTCCTTCAGAATGTCAGATATGGGGTTTTGTGCAGACCTAACGTCCTGGATTTTTAGGGAATTTTATGCAGGTATCAGTCTCCTCTGGTGTGCGAATTTCTATCTTTGAAATACAAATTAAGTACTGTAGTTAAAATAAATAAATAAATATATATATATATATATTAAGTACGTACTGTTGAATGAATTCCCATATCTGCCCCCAATGGTATGGTGTGCCCTTAGTGAGGGAGATATTGTGAATTTGTCATCAAGTCCCAAAGAGTGCTGCGGGATTGTTCATCCTTATCTGCCTCATGATTAAGGGCACAACATGCCAAGAAGTTTTTGCTAAAAGTAATAATTGTGTAAAGTGCTGTCAACAGTAGGGTATAAATGTAAATTCTTTCTTTCATTTATTTAAAATTTCCCGTAAAAGATTTCTAATTACCTATTCGATGATCAAGTAATTAGGTAAAATATGGAACTCAAATTTCAACGTATTTTTAAAACAATATACATAAAAAGTAATCCAGTAAATTGTGGCAAGTAGGAAAAACTTAATATTCTTATGTTAAATCGAATAAATTAGGGTAAATTACATTGACCTCCCCCGAGGTTTGTTGAAATTTCGGAGATCTCCCCTCTTATTTTTGAAATTACACTATCCTCCCCTGGCTTGTGAAGTTCACACCATTAATAGAGCTCCTTTGACAATTTTGCCCCCATTTATTTACCAGATAAAACACGTTTTTTTTCTCTCTTTTAACATCTTTTAATTGTGGTTTAGTTTCACCCACCATTAAGTTAAGCAATTTAACTTTGGTTTTAAAAAGAAATTAACACCCTTTAATTGTGGTTATGATTCACTAACCCAAGGTGTTAAAAAATTATTTTTTCTAAACACCAAAGTTAATTGGGTGGGTGAAACGTAATGATAACTATAGGGTGTTAAAATGGGGAGAGACATTAGGTTAATGAATCTTAACCACAGTTAAAGGGTGCTAAAATTTTTAATCTTTTTAAATTGCATAATCCTAAGGGTGGGTGAAACTTAACCACGGCTAAAGGATGTTAAAATAAGGAGATACATTGGGTTAGTGAATCTTAATCACAATTAAAGGGTGTAAAAAAATTAATTTATTTTCTTTTAAGAACCAAAATTAAATGACTTAATCCTAAGGGATGAAATTTAACCACAGTTAAAGGACATTAAAATGGGGAAGACGTGGCCATTTGAAAGGGGAACACATCACCTAATACCGAGTTCCGATATTAGGCAAGGATTTGTGCTCCACCCAAGCTTACCAATCCAAATTATCATTTATTTTATTGCATTGGCTAACTTTGAATTTAAGATGGGTAATTTTGATATTTTAAAATATTTAAATCATGACATCGGCGAAGTCTATTCATGTAAGTAATGAAAAACTAATAGAAATAGGAATATGTTACAAACAACTAAAGTAGAGGGAAGGGCAATACAAGTTTAGAAACAAGAGGGGAGATCTTTAAAATTTCACTAAACCTTAGGGAGGTCAGTGTAATTTACCCAATAAATTACAAATCTCATACCATAACCATTCTTATTAGTACATAACAACTACATACTTCATATCATAAACCATTTTTTTTATTTGGAAGGTAAGCTGGGGTTAAGGTAGACCCCGACTATCTATATAAAACTGAAATCAAGGATTACATCCTAAGATATTTACAGCCGGCTATGTCCTCAAATAAAAAATCGCTAATTCAGGCAAACTTACCATTCTTATTAATACACAACAACAAAATTAGCAAAACAAAATAAAAATCCATACAAAACACATCCTCTCATAAAATTTGATTTAACCATAAACTTAAAATATAATATCATAAAAGTTAACCTTTTTTATATTATAGAAGTTAACCTATCCTATCATCCATTCATTCTAAACCACAAGGGTACGTATATCTAAATTAGATTTTAAGGATAAGTCAAATTATCATATTACTTTTAGGTAATTAGGTATAAACGTGGGGTACGACTCTTCACTCATACCTTACCTACTTATAAATGAGTAAATATTTCATTACTCATTTCTTATCTATTTATTAATTGGATAAAAAGTCCATACCCTCACCCTCTTAAATCGGGTAATCAAGTAGATGAATATCCATTGATTAACCTAAGTGATAAAGGTAAGAATCTTGTACTTTTAGAAATGTCTTTCTATTCAAAACTTTTATTGTTTGAATTTTTGACCTTGGAACTAAAACAAAATTTTCTGAAATTTCATAAATTTTTATTTTTATTATTTCATTCATCCAAAATATGTCTTCAAAATGTTCCAAAATCTAGTATTTTACCTAAATTAAATCATTTTCATTATAATTTTTAATATTTTATGCACATTTACAGATTTTTAAGTCTACTATTTTGAATTTCATTTCATTAAACTATATGGTTTATAGTTATTAAATTAAGTATAAAATAAAAATTATATTAAGTATATCTTATGATATAGTTTATTATTCATAAATATAAAATAAGAATAGTTTATAAATTGTTTGTAGTTAATAAGTGTAATTTATAACTAACAACTCTAAATTAATTATAATTTATAATGTAGTTTATACTTATTATAAATAATATTTTTTATTTATATACTTAATATATAAACTGTATTTATATTTATTTATAATGAAATTTAATAAGTTTGAACTTACAATAAAACTTGAAAAAATTTCATACCTGAACTTATTAAATTTATTGTAAAAATCACATTTTAAACTAATAAAATTTTTGAAATTTGCTAATTTTTTAATATCAAGCATATTATTTTAGACTAAAAGGATCAAGCTTACCTTTATAAAAATTAAATGATTATATTTGTGGTGGAAATTCTTGGATCGTCCACGCGTCAGTAGCTTAGATTGACTGGTAGAAGGATTCAAGTATGATCACAACTAATCTTTGTTGATGCCAGGGGGCTCCTCCTGTCAAAGTCTTCTGACGATCAAGTCCGTATGAGTAGAAGATGAAGTGCAAATAACAAACTTTGAAAGAGAGAGTGAGAGAGGATGTCTCAAAGTCTTAGTCGAAATTCGGTAGTGGTTGCAGTCCTTTCAGTTTTTCCAGTCCTCACTTCTCATGGAGAGTCTTGAGTATTTATAGGCTTAAGTTTGGATGTATCTTCATGTCCATCTATGCCCATGCATGACCATGCAACTTTCTTTATGATCATTACCAAATATGTCAGACAAATCTTCCTTCATACGAGTCACACATGTAAACCTACTTTCTTCAAGTCGGTCTTGAGCTGATAGTGGGCTGAGATGACTATCATTAAATGCCTTAAATAGTAAGACAGTGCTTTTCACCTAACTTTAGAGTACATAGATTGCCTCCTGATTATTTCATCCTGAAAGTCGGTCTCGTCCTCTATGTCAATCTCGTCCTTGTCATCACGATATCTGTAATCATCCTTCGACCACGAGCAACGACATCGTCCTGATGACGATGAATACTGACATCGTCTTGAAGAGCACGAGGTTATATCGTAGATGAAGCACGGAAACCTCATTCATCCTGCACGAGGACGATGATCCTACTTGTCCTTGCAACACTTGCTTATTCATGAATTTTATCCATTACAATTTTCCCCATTACGATGTTTTGAATATACGTTTGGAGTATCGTAAATTAATTGAAATTCAAAGATGGATAATACCTGTCATGCTGTGGAAGGCGAAACATTGCATGAACTTACGGGCATATAGATCGTCATGACAGCTGTATACAGATATTTCAAACGTGACGAACCATTGCGTCTCATTAATGTTGGCAAGCTATCATCATTACTATTTACGTGACTTGAGGCACACAAAAACTTGCGACGGTTAGCTTTGCTTTGAGAAAGATGATCATACCCCTAAAATTTCATACGTGTACGACAGAGATGAGGGCCAATATTGTCCGGCTGGAATTACTTTCTAGCATGCCAACTCAAATTCTGCAAATGACCATTGTATCCTTGCAAAAACGTTCGTGTACGGTGGAGATGGAGGGTATTCCCATTCTGGCATCTGTTATTCTTCTATAAATAGGAAGAGATAGGCTTCATCTTCTTCACTTTGCTTTCATCAATACTATTTATTCTGCCGAACTCAAGACTTTTCTTTGATTAAGCATTAGTGCAATCTTGTTTTCTTCAATTTCCAGACTCTTCTCAAGAACTTGGTAAGTTCTTACTCTGTTAATCTTTGTAGGCCTCTGCTTTATAAGTTGGCTTGTCTACTGTATGTGCCATCCTTGAAGAGCTGTAGGAGGAGATGACGGAGAACTTTGATGAGCAACTAAAGGCTTTTCGAGCTTCAAGGCGTATGTTGACGATACTTTTTCTTTCCAAGACGAAGCCATCCAAGATGACTATTCTTTTGAGGGCGTCATCATCTCAGAGGAGGATAAACTTTAAATCATGGATAATCTCTCTCACTGTCAAGCTTGCATCACGACGGATTGATCCTTCTGTCGAGCCTAGTGCGCCTTCCGTCGAGCTTGTAGCTTCTGAACCTGAAGAGCTTCTTGTGGCACATCCTTTTGTCTACTCTTGACGCAAACTTGATTGTCACCTTAAATTCACGATCCTTTCTTTTTGATGTAATGGTCGTACCCAGCTCGGAAGTGCCTTTGTATTTTTCTTTCTCTTGTAATCGTCTTGTCCGTCCTTTGGGTGCTTTATGAATATAAATGCTTTTTTGTACATTGACTATTTCTTTTTACAAGTATGTTGAGCACGACAGCGAACATAGAGTAGAAAATGATTACAAGATACTGTAACTGATCACAGAAACATACTAATGCAACACATCAAAGAAAAGTCGGATGGCATTTATCCAATGCCCCGTGGTGAGATATCTCATCGAGATATCTCATCGAGCTTTGACAATTCATTGAGCATTCATCAAACATTGCATTGGATAGATATCTCATTCGACAATTCATTGATCATTCATCGAGCTTTGACAATTCATTGAGCATTCATCAGAAATTGCATTAGATAATTCATTTGATTGCTTATTTGACTATTCATTTTGACAATTCCTTTGATATTTCATTTAACCCACAGAGGATGGAATTGACCTTTCGTCCAGGGATGCATGCCTTGACTAATAATCAATATTGCGCATAGAGTACATACCTTCACCATTAGCTGTTGTGCTGCAATTGCTCACTTAGAAGTGCCTGACGTGGTGAAGTGACACTTCTGGGAGGTTAGCTGATCTTCTCTGATTTCCATCGGTCCGTCCTTGGTGGGGAACTTTAGAACTTGATAATATGATGAAGGGACAACTTTCATCTCATGTGTCAACCATCGGCCAAGAACGATGTTGTAAGGGGACGGAGCATCAAGGACAGAGAATCGTGTCTGCAGGACGATGGGCCCGGCCTAAACAAGTAGGATAATTTCTCCGAGGGGTTACATCGAGCTTCCATCAAACCCAATCAACGGGGTTTGAGCTAGGACCAGCAAAGATAGGTCTAACTTCATCTGGACGAAGGTCGAGAGATACAAAATATCCATTGAACTTCCTGAATTGACGAGCATCCTTTTGATGTTATAGTCACCTATTCTCATTTTGAGGACGAGATCATCATAATGAGGTTGGACCACGGTTGCCATGTCGCGGCTAACGAAAGTGAGAGCTTGCTTGATGCCCTTTGCTACTGGCTGTACTAGACATACTTCATCCACTTGGGATACTTCATGGTCTTTGTACGAAAATCCTGCTCCAAATCCGTCACTGGAGAGCGAGCACGATGAATAACATTGATCGTACCGGTTAGTGCTCCTCCTCCTCTTTGATTTGCATTTGGATTCACAGGCCTTTCTATGTGGGGAAGGTTTGAGGGAACTTGAGCTTGCCCCACGGTTGTATCAGGGATCATGTACTCCCGTAAATAACCTTCTCGCACAAGTCGTTCCAAGTATTCTCGTAAGATCCTGCATCGATTAGTCAGATGACCACAACACTTATGGTAATGGCAATACTCTTGAGCTTAGGGCCCGTCAGTGATGTCGGTGACAGATCGGGATGATCACTCAAACTAAGGCTTTCTCACCATGGTCTGCATTATTGTCGATGGGTTGACTGAAAAATGGACTTGGTCTGCACGGTTTTGATATAGACGCCTCTCTGTCGTCAGATTGCCCTGCTCTCTAGGACCTTGCATTGATTTGGACTGATTTTGGTTGGGTTGATAAGGACGCCTGTCTGGTCATCCTTGCTATTGTTGATTCTGAATGGACTGAATGGTTCGCCAATTCGGTTGTTGTTGCTACTGCTAGTTCTGATTTTGATTTATCTTATACGAGCGCCAATCTGGCTGATCCCGTTAAGTCAAATACAAAATCCTCTCCTATCATGCATACCACGATGATCCTTCATCATCTGAGGAGTCATACTTCGGTCTCTTTCATTTCCTCGAAGTGGATGCTTCATCCGCCCTTTCTACGGCTTTCACTCTTGATCCTCTCAACTTTGGTCGTGCTATAGCCGAGGTGTCGTCCTTGAACCTTCCAAATTTAAATGCACAGACTAGCATATCATCAAGTTTGGTGGGATAGTCAAGAACGAAAGATTCGTACATCTTGGAGTTTTTTGGCAAAGCATTCTTGAATGCAACTATGCTGCTACTGCTCTCGACTTTATCAATGTTCGAGACTTCATCGCTGAACTGCTGAATGAAGTCCCTGAGAGACTCTGAGGGCTTCATTCTCAGGGCAAAAAGGGAACCTACACCTGCCTTCTTCTTGTTTATAATGTACTAATCAATAAATGTTGACCTTAGTCCTGCCATATTTTTTATCGATCCAGAAGGTAGGTTATGAAACCACCTTGCAGCTGCCCCTATCAGACTATTCAGAAAAGCTTTGCAGAGGAGGTTATCATCACGATTGTGAAGAGCCATAGCATGCTTGAAGTTGAACAGATGGTCAACTGGATTAGTCTTTTCGTCAAACATGATGAAGTTTTGTGTCATAAACTTTGAGGGAGTGTACGATTGGTTGATCTGATCAGAGAAGGGAGAAGTTACGACATCTAACTTTGCTTGCCAAGCAAACTGGTCCAAAGTACTTCCGTCCGTGCCTCTGACATGGGCACTGATCATAGCTTCCATGTCCCTGGGGGTCATCCATGCCCTTTGATCCGTGTAATGCATTTGAGCATTTGACTCTTGGCCATCACGAACCCGTGGCTCTTCATGGGGGTACTGAAGGTCCTGTAGATCACCACGAGCATACGGCTCTCGCAGTTAGGCACGAGCATAGGGATTTCGAGGTTCAGCACGAACATATTCAAACTCTTGCGGTTTGGCATGAGCATACTGAAAAAGAGGAGAGAGGGGTCTAATGATATCATGGGGAGGGGAGATAAGCACGAACTTGCTATCAAGGTTTCCAAGCATCGGTAGAGATGTTTGCCGTGCTCCTAGGCCTCTTGGAAGGGACAGAAAGAGAAGTTGTCGTCGTACGTCCGACCTTGTGAGGGCTCTTTTCGAGTATCATGATGTGGATACTCTGGCCGCCTGGTTCCACCTTGTGGATCATCTCGGTTAGATGGCTGCAAAGTTAGCTGCCGAGAAGAGTAGGCATTGGTTCCTAGATCCAAGGGGAGTTCGAGTTGAGACTCGAAGATGTCGTTCTCATAAACATTCAGCCTTTCTTGAAATGTCTATTGATTGCTTACTAGTTGGTTCAGTGTCGACTGCTGTTGCTACAACAGCGCAATGATCTGGTTGGCCTGAGACATGTCTCCTTCCGGAGGAGATAGTCTAGATGTATGCTGCAATGCATTCCTCTCATCAAGAGCTTGCTTTGATGTTGTCCCACTTCTGATACAGTTGATCTAGTCACTTCTTCAGCAAGAGAGATCTGAATTCTGTCTGCCATGATCAACAAAGTGTATGAGAGGTGGTGAGATCATTTATGGGATTCTCACAGACGGCACTAATTTTTGTTGCGGAAATTCTTGGATTGTCCACGCGTCAGTAGCTCAGATTGACTGGTAGAAGGATGCAAATATGATCACAACTTGTCTTTGTTGATGCAAGGGGGGCTCCTTCGGTCAAAGTCCTCCGACGATCAAGTCAGTATGAGTAGAATATGAAGTGCAAAGAACAAACTTTGAAAGAGAGAGTGAGAGTGAGAGAAGATGTCTTAGAGTCTTAGTTGAAACTTAGTCGAAATTCAGTAGTGGTTCCAGTCCTTTCAGTTTTTCCAATCCTTACTTCTCATGGAGAGTCTTAAGTATTTATAGGCTTGAGTTTGGATGTATCTTCATGTCCATCTATGCCCATGGATGACCATGCAACTTGCTTTATGATTATTACCAAATATGTCAAACAAATCTTCTTTCATACGTGTCACAGATGTAAGCCTACTTTCTTCAGGTCAGTCTTGAGCTGATAGTGGACTGAGATGACTATCATTAAATGCCTTAAATAGTAAGACAATGCTTTTCACCTAACTTCAGAGTACATAAATCGCCTCTTGATTATTTTGTCCTGAAAGTCGGTCTCGTCCTCTATGTCGGTCCCATCCTTGTCACCACGGTTTCTATAATCGTCCTTCAACCACGAGCAACGAAATCGTCTTGATGACGCCAAATTCTAGCATCGTCCTAATGACAACGAATTCTAACATCGTCTTGAGGAACTCGAGGTTATATCGTAGATGGAGCACGGAAACCTCATTCGTCCTGCACGAGGACGATGATCCTACTCGCCCTTCCAACACTTGCTTATTCACGAATTTTATCCATTACATATTTATTAGGTGTCTTGAATTTTACGTTTCCTAGTTTGAATTGGATAGTAGTTACTAGAAGTTATTTAAAATAAGAGATTATAAAATCAACTAATTGTATTTTTAATTCAATATCTAATTTAAATAAGTTAAATATCTTATTTAATTAAATATTCTAGTGCAAAAAAATCTTGATTTATTAAGTCTTAATGGACTTGTCTATCATTAAAATGTATTTTTTTATTAAGTGTTTTAGTTTAAACGGGTACAATAAGTTTATTCTATTAAAATATAGATATTATTTCATATAGAGAAAAAAATTATTAAATAAAATATATAGTTTTAAAATAAAATTTTTGGAATTTTCGGTGGAATTTTTTATAATTTATTCACTTAAATTAAATTAAATCAATTAAAAAAACTAGAATAATTCTAACCAAAATCGTGCCCTCCAATATGTTTACCATTTCAATTTTTATGGGGAATTTGAGACATGGTGCTTGTTCTTGGAAATTTTGTGTTCAAGATTGCACTCCTTTGCCTAATAAACCCTTGAAAATAAAAAAAAAAATAAAAAATAGAAGAAAATGCAACTTGTAAGCTGGTTTGACCCAACTATCATTGGAGCATTTTTTCAATCACATGGCATGCACCACCCTCCCATTCACCCCTGTCATTTGATCTTCCATTGCAAATTTGGGTTTGTTTATATACTTTCTTTTTTCTTGTTTATTTTTCCTTATTGACATATTTATTTTCTCTTGATTTGTATTTGAACTTTCCGTTGAAGCTTTCAACATAGTCTTAAACTTCATTATTGTATTTTTTTTCTCCAAATTTGTTTGGAATTTTATAGTTTTTATTTTGATTATTTTATTGATCCAAAATACACCTCCAAAATGTTCTAAATTTTAGTATTTTGCCTTAAATAAATCATTCTTTTTAATTTTCAATTCTTTATACACTCTTACAGATTTTTAAAGTCTATTATTTTGAACTTCAACTCATTAAACTATATGATTTATACGTATTAAATATAAATTAAGTTTATCTTATAATATAGTTTATTATCAATAAGTATAAAAAAAAGAATAATTTATAAATTATTTGTGGTTAATAAGTGTAGTTTACAACTAACAAGTCTAAAATAATTATAATTTAAAATATAGTTTATAATTAATAAATGTAGTTTATACTTATTATAAATAATATTTTATTTACATATATACTTAATATATATATATATATATATATATAGTAGATATATTTATTTATTATGAAATTTAATAAGTTTGAACTTACAATAAAACTTACAAAATTTCATACTTGAACTAATTAAATGATTATATTTATTAGGTTTCTTGGTCTGAAATTGTTAGTAGTTACTTAAAGTTATTTAAAATAAGAGATTATAAATTCAAGTATTTGTATTTTTTATTTAAATATCTAATTTAAATAAGTTAAATATCTTATTTAATTAAATATTCTAGTGCACAACAATCTTGATTTATTCTTTATTTAATTTATCTATCTTTAAAAATGTATTTTGTTTATTAAGTGTTTTAGTTTAAAAGGGTATAATAAGTATATTCTATTAAAATATAAATAATTATTTTATATAGTGAAAAATATTATTAAAAAAAATATATAGTTTTAAAATAAAGTTTTCAGAAATTTCAAATGAATTTTTAAAAAATTATTCACTAAAACTAAATTAAATCAATTTTAGTAAAACTACAATTATTTTAACCAAAAGGGTCAACCTGACCCCCCGCGGTTATGTTTACCATTTTGATTTTTACGGAGAGTTTGAGACATGAGGTTTGTTCCGGGAATATTTTTATTCATGATTGCATTCCTTTGCCTCAAAAAATAAAAATGAAAACAACCGAAGAAAAAGCAACATCTAAGCCAGTACGGCCCAACTATCATTGGAGTATATTTTTTCATTCACATGGCGGTGCACCACCCTCTCATTCCCTCCCTGTCATTTGATCGTTTGGGTTTTTGCCTATATCCATTTTTTTTCTTATTTATTTTTCTTTATTGACTTATTTATTTAATCTTGGTTTGTATTTGAACTTTCTCCTCGAAGCTTTCGATATTGATCTCAAAATGCACACCATGGGACTAGCCTAGTAGTAGGGTATCCCTCAGATCGGGTCCCGAATGTCGGTTGTTGATTTCCACAACACTTGTGTTAAGCAGTTACTAACCCCTAGACTGTGGAATATATATGGCTTTGGATTCTCTCTGGCCCGTGTCATCTCTCTGGCCCGTGTCAGAGAGATGCTCTCGGGTCACCACAAATGAAGGGATAAGTGGAGGGAGAAGTCATTTCATGGGGCCCATGATTTTGACTTCTCTCCCCTTTATTTGACACATGGTGATAAAATGATGAGATAAAGGGAGGTATATATCAAATGGGGAGAAGTCAAAAATCAAGGGAGAAATAAAATGACTTCTCTCTCCACTTGCCGCTTCAATGTGGTGGCCCGAGAGCATCTCTCCGGCACGGGTTAGAGAGAATCCGAAGCCAATATATATATATGTATTGACGTCATGCCTGACTCGAATATCCCATGCAGAGTTGTAATCTATACATCGTGAAGTAATCGGCCTCATACTCCATTGCTTATTTAAAACAGAGGCCTCACGGCGCCACAAGCGTATCGGTGGCCACGGACGGCGGAGCGGCTCGTTTGGTTCCAAAGAGGGGTCTAATAATTCTGAAAATGGCCACAGCGCCTCGATTGGTTCCAAAGAGGGGTCTAATTCTGATGGGGATTCTGAAATTGGCCGCACCACCCATCAACGGTATTCTGAAAAGGGCCACACCCACCATCAACCGTACTGCGCCTCGTTTGGTTACAAAGAGGGGTCGTAATCTGAAAATGGCCACAGCCAGAGCGCCTCGTTTGGTTCCAAAGAGGGGCCGTATTCTCATGCGGATTCTGAAATCGCCTTGGCGTACCGGCGCTTCCACTGTAGTCCCCACTGACATCTGACATTTGAGAGAGGTTCATAGCCTCCACGAATTTCCATTAGTCCGTTAAAACTATTTCTGCTCTTTTTCTTCCTTTCTTTCTTTTGTTTTCCATCTTCTCATTTTTGTTTTTGTTTTTTTTTTTAGTATACAAGGATTCTCTCTTTATTTCTGTTTAGACTTTAGAGGGGTGAATTTGCAGTGATCGAAATTGGAATGGAAGTTCATAAGAGCATCTCTCTCTCTCTCTCTCTCTCTCTCTGTTTTATATATGAATTTAGTTGAAACAGGGCATCCCTCTCTCTCTCTCTCTCTCTGAGACGGAGAAGGAGTCCAACACAACACAGTTGAGGTTTGAGAAGGCAGTCTGTTAATACTAATTTCATATTATAATTGAAATGACCCAATACAAAACCCCATCTTCTTCTCCTTTCTTCTCTTCCTCCCGGAATTGAGTGGCGAACCTCGAGTGACAGAGGCATGCCACTCTTCTTCTGCGTCCTCTTGCTGTTTGTGAGTCAGGTCGTAGATCCCGACTGCGCGGGAAGGTGATCCGGCGACATTGCCAGAGAAGTCGAACCGCCCCAATCTGCTGCCAGAAATAGATCGGACTTCTGGTTCGTCTCCGACCAGCATTTTAAAAATAACTCGATCAAGTCAACTCGGATCGGCCGGATTTTGAGTCAACTCAGCCGGAAACTCGGAAGTATAAGTAATTGGCCCAAAACTCGTTTGACTCGGTCGAGTCGACTCAAGTTGACCGAGTCCATCCCAAAGGTATACTCGAAATTTTTTAAGTTTATTTTAAAACCCTTTTAAACTTTAAAAAATGTTTGTTCTTCTCTGTAATCACATTTCGGAGGAAGAAAAAGAAGAAGGAAGAGGAGGAGGAGCTCGAAGAAGAAACTATTTTTGGGGGATGGATGTTGGAGTAAATAGACTTACCTGTAGACCTACACAAAACATTCTCTATATTCCTAAAAAGCCAGAAACTCCCTTTGACTCATGTTTCCACCTCAACAGCAACCTGTGGAGACATCATTCGTTTGTTCTCAATCATCGAGTTTAATATGCTTCGGCATCTTCTACATCGTTACTTGTAATCTAACAATCATGGGCTGCAAACTTCAATTGAAGGGAGGAAGAAAGGAAATGAAGCAGCCATACAGAGCAAGTGTACTTGGGGGTTAGGGTTTTATTGAACTTTACTAATTCTGATATGGGAATAGAGTATTTGTGAGTTGTGAGTTCGTGGGCCCACCAAATTCTGTCATTTTATATGAGGCAATGCTAGCCACACTCTATGAAACCTTGGTATTGTCTTTCAAAGAAATAAAATGTTTTGCACTAACACCGTGTACACTCGTAAATAGAGTGCATTAAAAGAAAAATGTTTTGTTAGCATTATCATTTTATATTTTAAATTTTAATTAATGTGTTATATATATATATATAAAGTATTAAATACATATTATATTTTTTGAGTCATGGGATTTGAGTTTTGGTCGAGTTTTCGAGTTAACCCGACTCAGAAAAGTCTTGAATCGATCCGAGTTTTCGAGTTTTAAAACACTGTGCTAGACAAAAATAAGAAACCCCAGAAGAAGCCCCAGAGAATCTCAATCCTGGATGGGTGGGCTTTTTCAACTGCCACATTTACTCATTAGAATCAATCCTTATTCACCCAAGCTATTGAGACCAATGGTCAGGTTTGTAGGAGGTCATTCAATGAACAAAATATAGGGAAACATTTCTATGATTCTATCTACTAGCCTCCTATACTTCTTGTGGTGTTTGGTGGGTTTGAAACAAAATCCATAGCTAGAAAGAAAAAAGAAACATTGTGGTGTTTTGTGGGTTTGAAACATTTCCATCTATTGTAATCCTATACTTCTTTTGAGCACACCAAAAACCTTTTTTTTTTCCTTTATATATGTATATGATTCTTTCAAACCTTCTTTTGATCTCCTCCCTTTTTGTGTCATTATTTTCAAGATTTCTCACATTCTTCCAAAGTTTTCATAATTGGATCAACCATTGAACTGGTTGGGTGGTCAGTTCCTAGTTTGATCGGTTCAACTGATCCGATTCAATTGTGCCCTTTTCTTATTAAAAAAACATATATTTTTTTCTTTTTTCGAACCGATTCTTCCAATTCTGAGCAGCTTTTACCACTAGTTCTCCGATTAGTTCTTCTGGTTCTCAATTTTCAGGCTGGTTTTAAAGAAAGTTAAGTTTTAAGGGTTTTGGAAACCGGTTGATAAGCCGGTTCCCAATTTTAATGGATCAACCGGCCGTTCCGATTTTCAAGACACTGACTTCTGCCAAGCAAGAGAGAAAAGGAGACCATAGGGGGCAAACTGCATTTGGTGAAAGAAGGGGGGGGGGGAACCACCTTCGGCCAAAGACCCATCTCTTTTATAGCTTTTATTGTCTCCATGTCCAATCCCCCTATAAAGGTAAAACTTTAAGAGAGAGAGAGAGAGAGAGGTGTGGGGATTGAGAGTATAGGTATAGTAGTCCTGGATATAGTTGTGGATATAGTTGTTACGATTGATTGGGAACCGGGAATGTGGATTGAAGAACCCAAATTTCACTAGGAGTCAAACTCCTCTACGGTGATAATCGGACTTGGCAAATCCGGTTATCACCCCTAGAGGTCGCCATGTGTCTCCTTTGACACCCCTTAACCATGGGTAAGGTTCACCCACCCATCCTTAGTTTTTTTTTTTAAATATTAATTTTTTTTTAAAATTAAAAAACAATTTTTAAAGTTTTTTTAATATTAAAAAAAAATTTTAATTTTAAAAAAAGAATTAATATTAAAAAAAGAAATACCAAGAATGGGTGGGTGAACCCTAAGGGTGGGTGAACCTTACCCATGGTTAAGGGGTGTCAAAGGAGACACATGGCAACCTCTAGGGGTGCCAAATCTGGTTATCACCGTAAATGATTTGGCTCCATTTCACTACTATTCGTTTTTTTTTTTTGTTTTTTTTTTAGGGCCCGAGGTACTAAGTAGAATTTCACTACTATTCGTTAAATGAGGTACTAGTAAGGTAAGTAAGTAATTTTATTATCGGTTCAACTATAAAGAGGAGCTCCCCTTTTTACACTATCCGATGATGGCAATGTTGTAGTTATGGTGTTTTGTTTAAATACCCCAACCTCCCTCAATAATTACAAATATGCTACAACTTTAGTGTAAAAACGGGAGCTCCTCTTCAACTTCGTAAAGCAGAGCTCTGAGTCAAAATTAATCTCTTTTATTATATATATATATATATATATATATATATATATATATATGTATATTTCTATTTATATTAATAATATAGGCCGATTAGTTCAATTGGTTCCATGTCGCATATCTCAACATCTTCCATTATTTCTTCGGATTAATGCCATGTGTCTGTTAACGTGATACGTTCCCTTAATTATTCAACAACTTAATATTACCAACAGCGGAGCGCCTCGTTTGGTTCGAAAGAGGGGCAGTATTCTCAAGTGGATTCTGAAAATGCCTATCTGTTTCCCTAAGACGAGGACGGCCTACTGGTGCTTCTACCGTTGTCCCTATTGACATTTGATCTGCTCTTTTTCAACCCTTCTTTTGTTTTCCATGTTTTGATTTTCCCTTTTTTTGTTAGCTAAGGATGTAGCCAGTGGAACTTTATACAAGAATTCTCGAGTTATTTCTCTTTCCGGGGATGAATTCTTCGGATGTGGGTTGTGTTAGAAATTTGTAGGGATCGAAAATTTGAATGGAAATTCCTCCCATGGTGTTCTTCATTGTTTGATTGAAATTAGTCGTTTTTTAAAAACAAATTCGATTAGTAGAGTTAAATTTCCTGAATCAGAGCAGCTCTATCTCTCGTCTTATAAATTTATCTGAGATGTTCTTCATTGTTTGATAGAAATGAGCAGAAACAGGGAGAGAGAGAGAGTCCAATACTAATTTCATATTAAAATTCAAATTCAAATGCCCTGATACAAAACCTGACTCTCCATTACCGTTTCTGTCTTCTCCTCTCTTCACTTCTTCCTAGAATTGACAGAGTTCTGCCACTCTTCTTCGCCACGTTTTGCGTCCCCTTGATGTTTGTGAGTCAGGTCGTGGTGGTGATCCGGCGACATCACCGGAGAAGTTGAACCGCCAAACTGATGCCAGAAATAGACCAGACTTCTAGTTAGTCTCTGTTGATGATGGTTATTAAAAAGTTTGATTTATGGAGTTTGAATTTAAGAACGTTATTCATAATTCAGTAAGATAATGACACGTGGCTCAACAGATATTCTTATATATTATGAATATGTCAAATGCTAAAAATCCTCTTTTGGGATTTGGTTAACAGAATTCCATGAAAGATGGTTAGATAAAACTATTAAAATAAATATTTTTATATGATAATGATGATTTTGGTCATTAATGACCACTGATAAATAATATTTGATGTTTTCAAGCTCTCATGTTATTAGTTCTTCTAAAAAAATTCTACTCCTTAATGACTCTTTCATTTTCTGTGCAATTAATAATGACTATAGCATTTGCACTATTAATAGTTGATTACGATTCTTACGCCATTGATTTTGGTTATAGGTTTAATGCCTTTGATGCAGATTTGGGCTCTAAACGCCTTTAAATGCTGATTCAGGCTTTAACGCATTTGAATACTGTTTTGGGCCTTAACGCCTTTTATGATCAATATGGTTTCAATTCCTCTCTTTGGCTTTCAACACCTTTTTGATGATGATGGGTATGGTATGGATTTGTACTGTCTAGTATACATTTCTGATGACCTATACCAGAAAGATGATTTGCTTTGTCAGGGGTAAATGATATGGATTAGTACCTCCCCGTGGGAATGAGTGTGGCTGTTTCCCCTCATCACCTATTCCAGTGAAGCATGGATCACTTCCTGGGCTGGCAGTCAGGGATAAAGCATTGGGGATAGATTTTTTCTTAGTTTCTCTTAAGGCCTGACGAGATGGATGTCTTCGTCCAACACCTCCGCTTTCCCTATTGGACTTGAGATGATTATTATTATTACTTAGAGGAGTGTTGCTGTTTAAACACTTATATATTACCTCAAAAGGACAGTACACCATGAAAGCATATGACCCGCTTTCACGATGTAGTTACCAGCCGCTTTGAGGGAGGATGATAAGTTGTGGTTTGGAGGACTTGGATAGAATTTGTTAAATGATGAGTATTATGAATACCGCTTTTAACCTTTGAAAAATATATCTGAAAGCTTTGGTCATAAAAGCTTAAAGAAGTTATAATGAAAAACATCTTTATCTTGATAAAATCCAATATTTTCTCTCTAAAGTCGGTTACAAAAACTGTTATGACAGTTGTACAAGTTAGTTATGATTTCTGTTGATCACCTATAAATAGAGGTGACCCCCTCTTGTTTAGAGAGAGATTTCCCCCCGTTTCTAACAAGATTTCTTAGAGAAACAAGAATTCACCAAGATAGAAAGTAAAAGATTTATCAAGAAAAGTCATTTGTCATCATTATTCTTCACTGTTCTTTCCTCTCTCCCTCTGAATCACTTTCTTCTTTCATCCTCTTCTTCTTTGTAACTTGATATTTTTGATCTCTAAATCATTTCTTTCAAAATAACTCAATTCAGAATAGTCTGGATAACAGATTTAGGCTAGATTGAGATTGCAGTGAATCCCATCACTTCAAAATCAAAATCACTCCTCTTCAGTCTCCGATCCATCTAAATCTACGGCTAGAAAGAAATAAGAAATCTTGGAGCATCCCAGACCTAGATTCTCGTAGAAAACAAGACCATTTGAGAGATTTGAGCAGGTGTTTGTTGTTTTGGGATAGTCCCATCCGATCACGAGTTCAAGCTATCTAATTAATTTTATATTTTAATTAATATGAAATTAATTTTTTAAACATGGTAATCTGAATAAATTAATTTATTTAAGGAAACGGAGGCAGATGCTGATATTTACACTCGGGCACCACTAGTTGCATGCATGTGTGGGAAGACATTTAATTAGGAGAGTGATAGCACCCATTACATGGAGGGTGGTACTGTTGGGATTCAAGAATAATAATATAAATCTAAACAAGATTATTCTAATCCTAGATCTAGACCATGCAATCAATTTTTCTAGAATTCATAATCAAAAGGAGACACAGATTGAAAGAGATAATCTCATACCTTTTCGCTGGAATTTCCCTATTCCCTTTCTGTGTGATGCTGGATTTCTCGGTGCTTGAGAGGATAAGAGAAGTCTTCTCTTTTCTCCTTAGGCCTGATTCAATGGGGCTTCTAAAAATGACGTAAGAGAAAAGAGGTACTCCCCCTTTCTTTTTATACCCTTGGAACCCTACCCATCATAAGATCCAAGGGCTAAAAGGAATCACACCAAAGATCTAACGGTCGTCAACCCTGACCATGTTGTTAGCTTTAATAACACTTAAAGAGTCCTTGTTCGATCACATTTCTTTAGTGGGACCCATTAACCTTAACATTCTCTATTGACAGCAATACAATTCGAGTTTTGAAAACCTAAAGATTGCGCTAGACCACATGGGTTTTTATTTAATAAGAAAAACTTTAACAATCTCCCACTTGGTCCAACCAATCCTTAAATAAAATAAAATGACTATTCGGATTGAACAACTTTAAAAACATGAGTGACCACCCTTTTATTTTTTTAAAAAATATTGCTGTCGAAAATGAAGTGTTCTTTAACTTTCACTTTGATTCAAAAGCACCACTAACGGTGATCATGGAAGCATTTAGCATCTACTAGTGTTCATTACTATGATACAAGCCACTCCATAGTCAAACAGCTAGTAATACTAATGTTTCAGAACGGTTCTTTATGGTGGCTAAGTATGGTGTGATATGGACTATACATAACCTTATGTGATCAAAATGTGTACGTCCAAAAATTGTCCATGCTACATGCATTTAAGCATATTCATGTCATTCCGATACTTTACAGCAACCGCCATGTAAAGTCTATCACCTTGTATCCAAAATGAAAGCCTCAAATATGATGCCCAACCATGTTCAGCCCAAGCAACTTGAGAGCTTTGTGCGAGACTCTCGAGCAAACTTGACATCAATGACATCTGTCATGTGAAGTCCATCACTTGATATCTTTTCCTTTTGCACGTGCATTCAAAACATAAGAACAATTAAATGATGCATCAATTATTTAATTTGCATAACCATAACATATCAATATATGATAGTGTAAAACAATGATATGTATATTATATAAATGATTGAATGTAAATAAACAACACTCCTACTAAATAAAATAATCAAAAGATTCTAAAAGTTCCATAATAGTGACAAGTTCTTTAAAATTTCTGGTGGAGAGTTCTTTAATTAACGGGTTTATAATCAAAACATGGAACAACATATAATCTAATGAGGATTTCAAACTATCCTGAAAACAAGTAAAATCATAGTCTGAATAACTTTAAAACTTCTAGTTCAATATATCTCTTGTAAACTAACATGAAATCCTATGAGATAACTCTAAACGTCTAGAAATATGATCTCTGGTAATCTTGATATCCAAAATATAACTTGTCTCCCCATATATCTTATACCAAAAATATTTACCATACAATACATAATTACAAACCTGCTCCCACTGACCTTAACATATATATGCACCGATCCAAGTAGATCACTACTTTAGGTTTACCATTCAAATTGTCACAAGAGTCACAATTACCAAGAGATAAATCTAATAAAATAAACAAACATACTCAACAAGAATGAAATAAAATATGAGTCCAAGGTTAGCTAATAAAGATCATCCACTAATATATTACTACCAACTGTTTGAAAAATATGTCTAATAGAGAGTGTACTCCCCTCAAGGATAAAACTAAACTGTATCTAATCTAACATAAATAATACCTAATAGTAAAAACATAAATAAAGTCTAATATTAATCAGTAAGTTCCAACAGCCTCTAATACTGTTGGTGTAGAGTTCCTAAAAAATCAACAGCTCCTCAGCCTTGGCGCTTCGCTGATGAATGAACTCCTTTGTTCTTCCTGCACCAATCCTTATATTTGAAGTAGTTTCTTTTCTTGTGACATTTTCCCTTACAGAAGAAACATTCAATCTCCTCTAGTTTCTCAATATTATCATTTCCCTGAAATTGATGTCCTGAACTCTGTCCTCGATTCTGACTTGAACTCTGTCCTCGACTCTGTCCTGAATTTTGTCCTTGCCAGAAATTTTGTGAATTAGGCTTTCTGAAACCCTTTATTCTTAAAATTCTTCTTACTACCAGAATTCAAAGCCAAGTTCGTAGACTCGGCTTTCTCACGCTTCATGCGCTCTTCCTTACTAACACACATAGTTATCAGGTCATGCAGGTCCCACTTCCTATCCTGGACACTATAATTAACCTTAAAAGCATCAAATGATTGAGGAAGCGAAGCTACAGCCAAATGCACTATGAGGTCATCCTCAATGGTTAACTCTAGCTCTCTAAGAGAGATAATCAACTTAAATATCTTCAAGATGTGTTCCCGAACATTTCCAGCACTATCATACTTCAATGAAATCAGCTGAGTCAAACAACTGTACTGATGAGACCTAACAGACCCCATAAATTGCTTCTTGATAGTCTCAAGAAGAACCTTACCAGTATCAGCAGCAGGAATATCACCCTTGATAGCTTCTTGAACAGAAGCCCTAATGATCATCATGGCCATCCTATTGTCCTTCTCCCACTTCGAATGCAAGAACTTATCTGAATCTGAAGACTCAGTAGTGGGAGTAATCGGCTTTTCCTCCAGTAGGACAAAGTCATAATCAAGACAACCCAGAACTATATCTAGCTGCACATTCCAATAACTATAGTTTTAACCATTCAGAGGCTCAATGCCAGTCAAATGTTTCTGATCCCAATCAAATATGGACGGGATTAGAATCATAAACATTTGACTGGGATTAGAATCAGTCAAATGTTTGACTATGTCAATGTTTTACTATGTTATGATATGTCTATCAAATTATTGCACAAATTATAATAATTCACTTTATACTTGTCCTTGCATGACTTTATTTAAGCTTTATGATTCTAATCCGGTCTTGGGGTTAAGCCGGATAACTAAAGTGGTTTATTTTAAGATTGCTTACTTTTACTTTACGGGACAGGTGGACGCATCATCTAATCACACATTTGGGCAAGAGATTTCGACATGCAATTCACCCCCCCAATTGGTGACAACAGTCGTGCATAGAACTGATTTATCACGTTTTGGATTGATTAGAACACTTCCACACCTTTGGACAAGAGGGTTATCATTCTCTCACCGCCACGCACAAATCATTCTGCCCTACTTAGTCTACAAGAAGTCCCTAGACACATTTTGGCAAGACTAGCTATTCAATGCAGTTGAGTGCAAACTTGCAGTCTAAAAGAGATCAAAATCTCAAATTCGAAGGACCATAACCTCCATAGGACGGTCACCTTTGGGCAAGACAATCTAACCTACTTTGGTTATGACCATTCGAACGAACGCCTTACAGATCAAACCTAAGTCCCATAGGATGATCTAACTTTAGTTCCTGATATTAATTTTGGGTAAAAGCATCAAGTTTTTCCTTTATTTAATGTCAAAATCATAAGAAAATGATGTCTATGCACTAAAAGAACTCTTTACAATGCTCAGAAGTCTAAATTGACCCCAAAAACGGAATCTAAACACCCAAAAACCTCAGGAAAGGTTAGACACTCCCCATGGACGTGTCCTGGGGATGTGTCACGCTCAAGGGACACTCCCTACGAGTGTCATGCGTGCCTCACGTGCAGGTAGTGCGAGTCACGTGCGAGAAGTGCGCTGCACGCGTAGAGGATTGTGCTCTATGCTCGGTTTGTGCTTCACGCGCGCGGCTCAATGGTCTGTACGCGGTCCGGTCCAAGATGCGGCTCCGTCCGGTTCAGTCATTGGTCCGGTTGAACCGGTCCGGTCCAGTAAACCGGGTTCGGTGTTCCATTCGGGTCGGGTTATGCCCTATTCGGGTTGGGTACTATACGGGTCAACCCATGATCCATCCGAGTTCGGGTTATATCCATCGGATCGGGTTCGATATCGGATCGGGTCACAGGGTTGGGTTGACCCTCGTGAAGCCTATCTTCCCAACCCGAAAGCTTGTTTTTTTTTTTTTTTAAAACCCTAAATACCGTACACTGGTTCCCCTTTGTTGGGGGGGCCTACCTTCTACCTTACTGGCTACCACCGGTGCCAAAATGATGACCTAACTCAGGCAATCAAAACCCTGCCGCCGGCAGCGTCCTTCGGTGATGGACGGCGGCAGAATCGCCGTCCAACTGAAAACGGCATTTTTTTTTAAAAAAAAAAATCCTTTAATCCGAATCACTCCGATCTTTAAAAAATGATTATTCAACTCCAAAAATTATTTCGAAAGCAATGAAATCGATTATCAAATCTATAAACAATTAATCAATTTCTATTTGTTGATTTCCTTACATCCGAATCACAAGATCAATAAAAAAAATTGATTATTTAGATCTGAAAATAAAACCCACTTAGATTTGATTATTGAGAAAAATTAATCACAAGGTCAACCTTGGGCTCTGATACCAATTGATGGGATTCAAGAATAATAATGTCAAACCTAAACAAGATTATTCTAATCCTAGATCTAGACCATGCAATCAATTTTTCTAGAATTCATAATCAAAAGGAGACACAGATTGAAAGAGATAATCTCATACCTTTTCGCTAGAATTTCCCTATTCTATTTCTGTGTGATGTTGGGTTTCTCGGCGCTTGAGAGGATGAGAGAAGTCTTCTCTTTTCTCCTTAGGTTTAATTCAATGGGGCTTCTAAAAATGACGTAAGAGAAAAGAGGGACTCCCTCTTTCTTTATATACCCTTGGAACCCTACCCATCATAAGATCCAAGGCCTAAGAGGGATCACACCAAAGATCTAATGGTCGCCAACCCTAACCATGTTGTTAGCTTTAATAACACTTAAAGAGTCCTTGTTCGATCACATTTCTTTAGTGGGACCTATTAACCTTAATATTCTCTATTAACAGCAATACAATCTAAGTTTTGAAAACCTAAAGATTGCGCCAGACCACATGAGTTTTTATTTAATAAGAAAAATCCTAACAATGTCACCCTCCAAGTCTGCCACATGTTCTCTCTAACATTTATTATAACCATGATTTTAAGAAACAATATTAAAAAAATTTACCACCTAAAAAATTGAATCATAAGGAATTAAAAATAATTTTTTAAAAAACTGAAGTTATATTATTTAGCTTAAGGATGAGTGAATTTTAAAAAAGGGTTAATTAGATATAAAGGAAGACATGTGATGAGTTTAGGAGGTGTGCGAGCTAGGGAGAGGTGATTCATAGATATCAAAGAAGACATGTGATGGGCTTGGGAGATGTGCGTGTACATACCTAACAGAATAGGCAATGCATTTTATCACTCCCCCAGTTAAAAGCCTTCCCACGAGTCAAGACTCAAGAGTAGTGCCCAGGTGTAAATATCGAGCATTACCACGATAAAATCTGTTGCCTTTATTTAATACTAATTAAGGTTGCACGTGCAACCCATTTAAACTAATCCTAAACATAAATACATAAATACTATTTTATTATAACATACTATCTCATATCACATATATCGCGGCTACCTTAGGTCTGGCACTGCACATTTCAACCAAAAAAAATCATGTTAGATAATATAGCACATATCGTTTTCAAACAATTATTTACTATCTTTGATAATTTTCCTTATAAAATAATTTTCTTATTTATAAAAGATGAAATTCTTTTTATTGTTATATTTGTGCCAGTATAATTTGTAGTTTTTTTTTTTATAGACCTGGTTTGTTTTTATTAACAATCAAGAGAATTAAGAAGATGTCTCTAGAAAGGGACTGGGACTGGGACTGGGACTGAAGTCTGTAGACTCATTTCCCTTTAATAGGGGTGAGAGGAATGACAACACTATAGTTTGTGCGTCTCTATGTTATTATTATCAATTTTCAAAGAATCTCATATCATAATAATAATACAAAAGTGACTCCATGTTTCCATCGAAAATGGGAGCTCTTTTAACCAAAAAAAAGAAAAGAAAATGGGAGCTCTGAAAAGGTTTTCACGTGAAGCTCCGTCTCATATATAAACTCATCATCTTTCGTAAAGAACATTTGAGAATCTGAGACTTCTTCCACAATTTTTGCTTTAAAAAAGTAGTGTAGGGAAACAAAAACTCATGACCCATGTCAACTACAGCACAACCAAAGACACGAACCAATCAAAAGCTACTCAGCAGGACAAGGACAGGACTCGGCTTCTTCTTAAATCCCCCAACGTCCGTCTCTCAAACCAACATCCCCATCCCTAACGGTAACTGTACAGGTGCTACATACTGTCCCAGTCCCTCTTTAATTGCATCACCATGAACAATTATCCTTGTAATCCTCAACTAATGCAGCGACTCAATAATCTGCAACGCAGTCACACCCTTATTAGTTCGTGCCTCAACATCGACCCCCTTTTTTTACCAGCGATTCAATCACGTCAGCTTGACCCGACTCAACAAAGCAGTGCAAATATAAGATGTCTCTAGAAACGGAGTGAGTTTCTAGAAGGAGCACTGAGGAGTTTAGACATGGGTTGTTTTATAGAGGTGAGAGGAATGAGGAATGAGGAATGAGGAATGAGGAGATGTATCTAGAGAATGGGCCCACGAACTTAGACGTTATGGCATAGACTTGTTTTACTTTTTTTGACAGCTGAATTACTGTGTTGGAGTTAAGGATAAGGATTGAGATAAAGGATAAGAAGGAAGGCGGTGAGAGGAAAGCGATGGAAGGATAAGAAGAGAGGAGTCGTCGGTGGCGGGTGGGCGAGAGGCTGTGCGTGTTGGCAGACTAAGTGGGATGGATTATGGAACAAGCAGGGGTATTTTTGGAAGCAAATTTTAAGGAAGAATAATGGGCCCACTAAAAGGAAATTCTCTCAAACAATTGATCTGACAACCAGGAGAGGTAGGGGCACCAAATTTCATTTAAGTGGACAACTTATGTTGTCTGTGAGTACCTGAATTTTACCCTCCATTCCCGATCAAGATAAATCCGATAAGAAATAGTAATAAATTCCAATTGGGTTGTGAGTTGCCACCTATCTAATTCTAAGGGAAATAGGTCTCTGAAATTGTTGGATAAGGCATAGTCTGGAAGTAAGAGGTCAGGGTAAGGGATTCAGTTGAGTTAGGGGAAGGTGTTAGGCACCCCTAAACTCCCATTCGAAGATGGTTACCTACTCCCTAAGTCTGAATTAAATAAAGGAAACCATAAAGAAGCTTGCAATTTGATCTATATGTTGCGAAATGTAATATTAAAAAATAAATGAATTGAGATGAACAGGGTAGAAGCGGAATAGGGATTCTATCCTATGGGGACCTGAACCCGATTAGGGTTGCTTACGTATCCACTGTTAGTGGAATCAAGCCGCACGTAGTTCTGAATGAAAGTTGATGGTTTGATTTGATTTGATTGGACTGGATTGTGAGTGATTAAAAGGTTTGAGGGTTGTTACTCCTATTTGAGGAGCGAGGTGGCCTTTTAAGCTCGTGCTGAGGAGTGAGTAGATTTTGCAGGTGTGAAACTAAACCAGGGTTTGGATGAAGGTTTGTCCGAGGTTCGGTTTGGTTGACTAAGGGTTCAACTAGGGTTTAATCAGAGTTTAACTAAGATTTAACCAAAGTTTAGCTAGAGTTAACTAGGATTTAACTAGAGTTAACTGAGATTTAACTAGAGTTAACTGAGATTTAACTAGGGTTTAATTAGAGTTAACTAAGGTTTAACCAGGGTTTAACTGGGGTTTAATTAGGATTTAACCAGGATTTAATCAGGGTTTAACCAAGGCTTAACCAGGGTTTAATTAGGATTAACTGGGATTTAACTAGAGTTTAACTAGAGTTAACTAGGGTTTAACTAGGGTTTAACTAGAGTTAACTAAGGCTTAGCCAGAGTTTAACTAGGGTTAATTAGGGCTTAACCAGGGTTTAATTAGGATTTAACTAGAGCTTAATCAGGGTTTAACTAGGGTTAACTGAGATCTAACTAGGGTTTTACTAGAGTTAACTAGGGCTTAGTCAGGGTTTAACTAGGGTTAACTAGGGCTTAACCAGAATTAACTAGGGCTTAACCAGGGTTTAACTAGGATTAACTGAGATTTAATCAGGATTTTTGGGTAGAGGTTCGATTTAGACACGGCTAGTTTTGAACCAGGATTTGGGTAGAGATTCGATTAGGCGAGGCTAGTTTTGAACCGGAATTTGGGCAAAGATTCGACTAGGCGATGCTAGTTTTGAATTGGGATTTGGACAGAGATTCAACTAGGCAAGCAATCTAAGTAGTTAAATAATAAAAAACAACTTTAAAAAGGGATTAAACTAACATAAACTACTAAAAGACAAAGCAAGATAGGATTTTGAAAAAAATTACCTTCCGAAAAATATGAAAAGATTTTTGGAAAGGGGTCCCGAGAATCGACTATTCGCTATCGACTTTCCCGAGAATCCGAGCACTGAGAGAAGTTTTGAAGAAGAAAAGAGAGAGAGAGGAGAAGGAATGGATGATTTGTGAAGTGAGGGGGGTGGGGTATTTATAGCTTTTCAAATAGGGGGGTACTACTTGAAGTAGCGCTCCTATGGATAAAAATCCCGAAAAGCAAGGCGGCAAGGAACAGTGTGGCGGCAAAACGGGTTGACACTGGGGGGCGCTGTTTAAAGCAGCGCCCCTAGCCAGGCTTTGCTGAAATGGCCTACCGACATGCGCAAAAAAATAGGCCCCAAAAGGAGCACTGTTTGAAGCAGCGCTCCTATTAAGGGGCCAAAAATTATATATTTTTTTTGTTTCGTTGACTTGCCACATGTCGCGTTTCGCTTCGCTGAAAAGCCATTTTTTTGTTTTAAGCCCGTTTTGATCCCGAAAATAGTCAAAATGGAGCCAAAAATTTTGTAAAATTATTTTGGACAAAATGATACCATTTGAACACTTTTTCAGGGGCATTTTGGTCTTTTTACACCATAAGGGTATTTTGATCATTTTTCATCATTTTAACTCCAATTTGATCCCAAAAATAGTCAAAAATTGAACCAATAATTTTGTAAAATTATTTTGGGCAAAATGATAACTTTTTGAACTTTTTTCAGGGGCATTTTGGTCTTTTTATATCACGTGGGGCATTTGAGTCATTTTTCACCGTTTTAAGTCCAATTTGCTCTAAAAAATAGCCCAAATTCATCGAAAAAATTTCTAAAATCATTTTGAACCAAATGACAACTTTTTAGCACTTTTACAGGGGTATTTTGGACATTTTCATCCTAGGGATATTTTGGTCATTTTTTATCATTGGCTGTTTTTGAAAATCGAAGCACATGGAAAGAGGGTTTTGAAAGAGGGTTTATGAAAGAGTTTTTAAGAGTATAAAAAGAGACAAGATGAGTGAAAAATTGGGGTGTTTACAGTTGCCCCTCTTTGTCGAAGGGTACGGGCATGTGAACGACAAAGACTATAAGACCTCAATTTTGCACTTGCAGAAAAACTTGAGAATTTGAAGACAAAAGAGTCAAAAACGAAAAGTTAAATTATACTTAGACTGCTTACCACAAATGGCATTCTAGAGGACGGGGTTGATGGGAGAACCTGTTCAGTTGCTGTGGGAAAGAGAGGAGAAATGGATGGTTCATACTTAATGATAAAACATCGGAGATATGAGAGAGATAGTTCTTCGCCTCGTTGCGGAGGGAAGAAAGAAATACTTATGTCTGGAGTATATAAAAAAAAGGATGGCAACACATTATGATGTTAGCCAGATTAAAAAGCAGATAACAAGTAGGGCGACGTCAGCTAGATTGAAAGGGTGGATGAAAACATATTACGATGTCAACCGAATGGAATGGGTGGGTGACAAGCAGGGAGATGTCAACCGGATTGCAAAGGGTGGATGACAAGCCAAGCGATATCAGCCAGATCAAATGTGCTTTTAGCCTCTTCACGGGAGGGATTGATTTTGAAGTGTTGCTTTTAGCCTCATCACAGGAGGGATCGATTTTGAACGTTTAACCTCTTCATAGGAGGGATCAATTTTGAAGTGTTACTTTTAGCCTCGTCACAGGAGGGATCGATTTTGAAATGTGTTTTTAGTCTCTTCACAGGAGGGATTGATTTTAAAGTGTTAGCTGAGGATTGAAATTTGAAGGTTCTAAGGTTGAAATGGAGATTCAGTTTGAAATTGAAGGTGCGAAATTGAGGATGAACTCACGCTTGCTTGGGCTGCTGCTTCGAATTGATTCTGAATCGGACTTTGCTGATGCTTTGAGCGATTGTCAAGACAAGGTCGATCTAACCAAATCAAAAATGGACAAAAAGTTTTTTATTTTTTAATTTTTTCCAAGTCGAACCCTTGCCCTTGAAGAATTAAAATATGATGACAAGAGGTCCTGACCTACTTAGAAACATTGCGCAAAGTAGTGGAAACTAATTCTGACTTCCCCACCATATGCTGAATCACTGCTTGCTTTACCAAGAGCTTTGGATCGCGGTAGTGACACATTTCTCTGAACCCAAAGATGGATTACTGGGACCAGTAAGATTTATACCCTTCTGGGACTTGAGGTGACACCTTCTGCCGGATATTTTGCTCGAACTTTTCTTAACTTTTCCCTTTTTTGCCATTGGAATGACCAAGTCTAGGGGTCGCATAATTTTTGCGCATGAGGCCATTTCTGGTTTTCACTCATGCCTGCGAAGTTGGTAATGATTTTTTCCCTTTTTTGCCCCTAATAACGATATTAGGTCTGGGATCGTATAATTTTTGCGCACCAATGTCATTTCTGGTTTTCATTGAGCATGCGATTTTGAAATGGATTATCTCCTCCCATCATTGCCTTGTGAGTACTTGTATCTTGCTTGAGTACTTATTTATCTGATTATTTGCACTCTTAACCTCTAGGGGATTTAAGAGGACTTGAGGTAGGACGAAACGTAGGCTTGAGGATCCAAATTTTTGGGCACCCCTTTCTCATTTTTCTTTGAGCGCCTCTGTTTGTAAACTTTTGCCCTTTTTTTTTGGCTCTGTTTTTCTTTTGCTTTGATTTTCTTTTTCTTTGATTCTCCTTTTCTCTTAACTTTCATGGAGGCTATTTTTTGCTCAACTGGGTGATTATTTTTAACCGTGCCTGTTTCTCAAGCTACCTACGTACCATTTGTAGGATTACGTCACGACGTAGTTCAACTGCAGGGATGCCTCGGTATAGGAGTGTAGTGAGAGAAAGGCTTGTAAGGCTCAAAGGGCTACCTAGCGAATTTCATTGATAAAATTTGGAAAGGTTACAAAAGACGAGGATGAATGATGTGCCAAGATGGCCTCCTATCATTTCCCCAATTGATTAAGAGTACACACAACTTCTAAACAAGCTTTCAAGCATAGTACTTTTTGACCCTATCCATGTTGATTGGCTCTGGGAGGTCTTCACCGTCCATATGTCCCAGACGAAGGGCACCGCCATAAAACTTTTCACGAACAATGAATGGGCCTTCGTAGGTAGGACAAAATTTCCCTCTTGGATCTGGACGATTGGGTAGCATCTTTCGGAGTACAAGGTCTCCCACCTCAAGGTCTCGAGGCCTGACTTTTTTGTTAAATGCTTGCGCCATACGCCTCTGATAGGCTTGCGAATGATTGATGTTGCTCGTACCGTGCTTGGATCCATTCTGCCTCCTCTAGCTCTACTTCTACCAGGATTCTTAGGGAAGAAATTTCTACCTCAATCGGTAATACTACTTCCATCCCATAAGCTAATGAGAATGGTGTTGCCCCAGTCGAAGTGCGAATGGATGTTTTGTGGGCCATGAGTGCATAAGGAAGCATCTTATGCCATACAGAATATTTGGTTACCATTTTTTCAATTATTCTCTTCATGTTTTTGTTGGCTGCTTCGACCGCACCATTCGTTTGCGGCCTGTACGGAGTAGAGTGATGATGCTGGATCTTGAACTTCTCACACAGCTTTGCCATCCCTTTGTTGCAAAAGTTGAGAGCATTATCAGTAACAATCTCATACGGAACACTGTATTTACAAATGATGTCTCTCTTCAAGAACCTCTGAACTGCTATAGCTGTGACATTGACGAAGGAAATAGCTTCGACCCACTTAGTGAAGTAATCGATGGCTACCAGAATAAACTGATGACCATTAGATGCTTTGGGTGTGATCGGGCCAATGAAATCTATGCCCCAGGCCGAGAATGGCCATGGTACGGTGAGATTATGCAATTCGACTGGTGGTGCATTAACGCGGTTGGCATAGATCTGACACTGGTAGCATTTCTGTACGTGCTTGCAGCAATCTGATTCCATAGTCGTCCAATAATAACCCAGTCTCAGAATTTTCTTGGATAACATCAACCCATTCATGTGTGGCCCACAGACTCCCCATGAACTTCTTCCACAACTTTAGTTGCCTCTGGTGAATCCAAACACCGTAACCATACCAGGTTTGGTGATCTTTTATACAAAACCCCTCCAGAGAGGACAAACCGAATAGCTAACCGCCTGAGTGCTCTCCTGTCAGTCTTGGTAGCTTCCAAAGGGAAGGTTCCTTTGGCCAAATACTGCTTGATCTCGGTGTACCAAGGCTTCTTATTTGATTGTTCTTCTATTTCTAAACAATAAGCTGGTCTGTCTTGCTGTAGGATCTCGATTGGTCTTACATCAATACCTCCTAGGATTTGAAACATCGAGGCTAGCGTGGCTAGTGCATCTGCAAATCGATTATGGGACCTTGGTCTGTGACAGAAAGTGATCCTCCTGAACTTTGTGATTAAAACCTTGAGACATGCCAAATAGAGAATCAGCTTGGCCTCTTTGATGGCCCAAGATTCATTTGCATGATAGACTACTAGCGACGAATCACCATATACATCCACTTCTTCTATGCCCATGTCAAAAGCTTCTCTTAAGCTAGCTATACTGGCTTCATATTTTGCAGCATTGTTTGAGCATTCAAATTTTAGCTTGACTGTTATTAGGAAGTGAGCCTTGGATGGTGAGATCAATCTCCCGCTCCTTTACCTTGATTGTTTGCTGCCCCATCGAAATATAACTCCTAGTCGAACGGCTCTAGCTCTTCTCCTTCTGTAAAGAGAACGACTTCATCTGGAAATTGATCATGCACCGAGACATAGTCATATGACGGATTATAGGCCAGGTGGTCAGTAATTGCTTGTCCTTTGATCGACTTCTGAGTCATATAAGTGATATCAAATTCTGAAAGCATCATCAACCAACGGGGCTATTCTCCCTATAATCGCTGGCTTTTCCAAGAGATATTCCAGGAGATCCCTTTGGGAGATCAGAATTACGGGATATGCCAGAAGGTAATGCCTGAGACACTGAGAAGCCCAAACTAAAGCCAAGCAAGTTTTCTCCAACAGGCTGTATCTTTCTTCGTATTCTGAGAGTCGTTTACTAATGTAGTAAATCGCCTGCTCTTTTCTACCAGAATCATTATGTTAAGCTAAAATACCCCATACAATGTTGGCAACCCAACATTGTTTTGCTTTTCGATTTCTTCTTTAACCTTCTGTGACCACTCAGGTCTCATTCTTCTGGGTTTTTAACGAACCGACTTCATATCTGGATGCAAGGATAGTTTGTGAACTACTAGATTTGTATCAAGCCCGGGCATATCTTCATAAGACCAAGCAAACACATCTTGGTATTCGTGGAAAAATTCGATCATGGTGGACCTATGCTCAGGACTCAGAGAAGTGCCGATTTTCACGTACTTAGGGTCGTCATCAGATCCAAGATTTATAGTCTTAGAATCCTTAACACTAGGTTCTATTTCCCTCTCGCTTCACTCTAAAAGGTCAAGGATCTCTTTGGGATATTCCTTTTCCTGCTCTTCATCAGATTCTACTTCCAAGAGTTCAAGCTCGATTGATGGATTAGTTGAGGTTTGAGCAGTTCTCTGTTCAAACCGATGGTTTTAATTTAGTATTTGTTTGAAATTTTTGGGCACACTCAATGAAATGAGAAATAAAACTTTGGGAGGCTTCCGATCACTAGTCCTCGTGGTGAGTCTTAGATCACGTCATCATAAGCCAAGCAGAAGGAATATTGAGGCATTTTTAGAAAAGTAACACATATATATATATTCAAAAAGGATTCTACAAGATTTGACTGAAAGTAATTTTTACAGACTCTTCAGCCACTGTGGCTGACAAAAAAATGGTATGGCTTGACAAGGCTTCAACCGACCTTCTTGACAATCTCTGCTCTTCCTTTGGCTGCCTCCAAAGTGATGGGCTCGGTCCACCATGATCTTGGGGATGAAAGACTTGTTGTCTCCTTTTTATCTTTCGAGATGGTGAACACTTCGGCTTTGGCATACTGGAACAGAGCTTCCTCTTGGTCTTTTCCTATTTCTGGGGCCGCTTCCTCTATTGCCAATTCTTCAAACAGGTGCTCTATTCCCATTAGCTCCTCATCCTGGATGCTTTTAGAACTCTCACTTAACACACGTATGGTAGTGATTGGAGGTTCGACGGTTTTGGATACTGGAGAGATCATGGGTTCTGGTATCAGGTTTGATATGGGACTGCTAGCTTGGTAAATGGTAAGATGGTGCAGGTATTTCTGGATTTCTGCCCCTCCTCTCTTTGGTGTGAGCTGCTCCATATAATCCTTCAATGTTGGCTTGTAACCTATCCCGAACCACGGGGGTGCGACGAGGCGAGGTGATGATCTTCTTTATACCTTGATGCCGAACTCCTAAGCCCAGACCTGGTCGATATCCCATTCTTGCCATCATCTTGAACTTGGGAGGAATTTGTCTAGCATTTTTTTCGTTGACCTCAACTTGTGTAATGCAACTTACTTCCTCAAACTGCTGAGTTATGAACATAGGCCTTAGCCTTTCTTCTTGAACCTCCAGAATGGAACAAAACAAACTTTCAGAGGGGATGATGATCAGCTTGTCCCCTTGGATAAACTTTATCCTCTGATGTAGCGTGGATGGTACTGCCTTGGCCATATGGATCCATAGTCTTCCGAGGAGTCAAGTGAAAGATGTCGGGACATCCATTACCTGGAAATCGATGAGAAAATCTACCGGGCCGATAGTAACATTCAAATTAACGTCACCGAGGTTCTGCCGTGTAGAATTATCAAATGCCCGAATCGTCATAGGCCTTTTATTCACATGACTTAAATCCAGACCAATGCTCTGTAATGTGTTCAAAGTCCAAACATTCAATCCCGAGCCATTGTCAATCAAGACTGAAGAAAGGTGCTTCCTCTGCAAACCACTGCAATATATAGTGCCCTAGTATGAGATGTGTCCTCCTCAGGAATTTCTCCCTTGGTAAACGATATGATTTTGGTTCCGGAACTTGACCCACTAGTTGTCCCAACTTTTCTGGAGTGATATCTAAAGTGACGTGGGCATTGTTGAAAACTTTGATCCATTGCTTCTGGTGGTGATTAGAAGTTAGTAATAACCCCATTATAGAAATTTGGGTCGGTATTTTACTAAGCTACTGGGCAACATGATATTCTTCGGCCTTCTGAATAGATTTTAACAAGGCTTGCAAATCCTCTCTCTCTTTCTCCAGGTCAACTATCTTTTCTTTTCCGTTGTCCCCTTCTGGCATATTTACAGAAGGATTTTGTGGATACAATCTACCAGACCTGGTGAGGCTTGCAATATCGATGCTCCCTGACTCAGATGGGTAGGAAGTGGACGGATAGGTATATGGTACTCGATCTAGGTTATAGATCGGTGGGGGGGATGAAGGGGACGATAACGGGCATAGTTGATGGGGTTGACTGGATTAGTGGCCAATTGGCTGGACATAGTATCAAGTAAGTGACTCCTTCTATGACTTGGACCGGAAGATCAGAAGGAATTTGAATTGGGGTTTCAATGATAGATGAGGTAAATGAGTCAATCGTACATACCCAAGGTTCTGTCTCCTCTAAAAAATTAACTTGCTGATTGTGAGGTGGTAAAGAGGCCTGAATAATGCTTGTGTTTCCTGGGGCTAACTCGATCTTTTTCTGGTCAAGGAGCTCTTGAATTGCATGCTTCAAAGTAAAGCATCTATCAGTATGGTGTCTAGGACCTTGTGAAAAGCACAATGCTGGTCCATACGAAAGTTGGCAGCCGGATTAGTGGGTACTGGCATTGGGGGTCTGGGTGAATGTATTCCCTTTTGTATGAGAAATGGTAACAACTGGCTGAGAGGATAAGTAGAGGGGTGAAAGTTCTGGGTGGTGTTCGCATTTGCTGAGGTGCAGGGGTGCGAGGTTGGTTACTGGGCTGAGCCGAGGCTACTGGCTGCGGTTGTGTTGTATTTATGGGAAACTGCATTGGCACTACTTGCGCTACTGGTGCTGCTAGTGCTACCATTTGCACCTCTCCTTCTTTCTTCTTCTGATCTTTTCTGAAAATATTCCGGTTGTTGGTGCTTGATTGCTGAGTGGCAAGCTGACTGAAATTGGCAGTAATGGTGCCATTTCGAATGACAGTCTCGATTCTAACTCCACTCTTAGCGATACTAGGAAAGTTGGTAGCTAGTAGAGCTATCATGAGAGTCAAATAAAGTGGCCTGAGTGTTGCCAAAAATGTAGCTATGAGTTCTTCATCAGGCAGAGATACTTTCATCCTAGATGCCATCTCTATCCATCTAGCGGCATATTCCATGAATGGCTCATCGCTCTTCTGAGTCATTTGCTCTAAATCTCCTTTCTGAGGTAGCAACTCCATGTTAAATGAAAACTGCTTGAGGAATGCACTGATTAGATCCTTCCAAGTTTTGAATTGCCCCATATCGAGGAAAGTGAACCATAGAAGGGCTGCCCCCTTTAGACTCTTTTGGAAGCACCGAATTAACAAAGGGCCACTGTCCCCATGTTCCAACATGTCTGTGTAATAAAGTTGAAGCTGGGTATGAGGGCACCCTTTTTCATCATACTTCCCAAAATCGGGCATCTTAAAATTTTTGGGGACTACAACCTCGGAATAAAAAGCCAGGTCCACGAACTCTTTACCCGAAGTATCCTGTACTGCCTTCAGTTTTTTTATTTCTTCTTGCATCTCTTGAAACTGATCTTTGAAAAGAGAAGAGGGGTCAGACGCTTTAGGAACCTGTGGTCCTATAGAGTGTGCAGATTGATTTATCCCTCCCTCGCCTTGGTCAAGTTGATCATAATCCAAGTCTGGGTTAGGGTTGGAAATAGATTCTGGTTGAACTTTGAGGTGAATCTTGTTTGATTGGTTTAGTGGAGGAGGAGATGGATTGGATTGATTTGGTGGAACGGAGGAGCTGGGTTTGTCAGTTACTCGTGTAGCATTGAGAGTTCTAAGAGCTTCCAAGATATCATGTATCGAGCCCTTGATTTCCATGATGTCTTGAGTGTTGAGGGTCGTTTCCTCCTCTAGATCCTAAGGGTCTAGGAATTTGCCTTGATTAATCTCGACTTTTGATGAACTTCTTTGAGTAGTAGCTTGTGCAAGAGCTTCTCGCGTGAGAGTTGCGGTTACAGATCAAGTCATATGTTGACGCATGATGATACGACAAATGACTGATAAAGAAGACATATCATGAGAGACAAAAATAGTTTTTATTCACACAGTAGTTTTATATACAAGATGTAACTACACTTTATCAAAAAGTGCCTTACATACTCAAAAGAGAACTAGTTTATGTACATAACAAAAGTACTTTTTAAAATAGATGCAAGTGCATGACCATGACCCTAAGCAAGTCCTTCAAAGAGGAATCTCAAACTCCAGCAGTAGGGGCTCGCCCTCAAGCTCCATGATTTGCTGATTCCGGACCTCGATGTGAACCTCCAGCATATCAATCGAATCTGTTGCATTCTGAGTCCCCTGAATGTACTGGTGTATCTTGGTACTGAGCTTGTCGCTGGCTATGTCTAGCTATTCTTGTGCAAATTGGAGACGAGTCTTGAGACCTTTCTTGCTCCTGGCTTGGTGCTTGACTACCTTCTGCAGGGAAGCTGCAAAATGCTCAGCCTGAATTTTCTCCTGCATCAAATGGCCTACCTCCTGTCGGACTTTGTGCACATACTTCTTCATCTTTCGCTCTTTTGCTGCCAGTCGGGCTTTTGCTACTACGATCTCCTTTTCCTCAGCTCTGATACTCATGCGGGTATGTAGAAATGTATCCACCCAAGGTCGAGTGGTTGCTACAATCGGTATAGTGCCATGCCTCGGAGGTCTCCTCGGTGTTAGTAGCTCAACAGGTATCGACATGCTGCTTGTCTGGTCTTCTAACATCAATCACTGATCATAGCAATCCACCGTCTGAGGAGTCATACAATATTCAAGATTTTCATCCTCCTGCCAGCGGGAGAGCCTCCATCTTGATGCAAATTCCCGCCTCATACGCTCTGAGATGCCCTTAAATTCGATGAAGTCTTCATGCATGGGTTCCCAGGTAGGGATGAACTGGGTATACCCCAACTGTCGGAGAACCCGGAGAGGTGCATAAGGTGCTGATCCTGAAAGCCCAGCTAGAATAATACAAGTATGTCGAACTGTGCTAAGGTGTGGCTGAATTTGTCTAGGCATCCAGGTAGGTCGCCATATGATGTCATCCTCCTTCATGGTTTGGAGGTGAGCGAGGTAAAGTTCTGCATCTGTAGAAGCCGACTTATAACGCTGTACCAAAAATTGTAGAACCATGTTGTTGAACTAGATTGGCCTTGTTGAGGGTGATGCGATACTTGGAATATGCTCAACTAACCAGATGTGTAGAAGAGCGACACAACTGTTGAAGGATCCTTTCTGATGACTGGTGTAAGCACCCAATTTTTACACCTTGCCTAACTAGGGTTAGTTTACACTAACCATCCCCCGAAACCCTAAAACCTTAGGACCTAAACCTTAGAACCCTAAAAACCTAGGTAAACCCTTATGGGCTCAAGGCCCATTAGCTTTGCGAAACCCGAAACCAAACACAAAGCCTTAGGATAACCCTAGACCTAGCCCTAGGCCAAACCCTAGCACAACCCTAGCCTAAGACCTAGGACAACCCTATGGGCTCAAGGCCCATTCAAAACCCAAGAAACCACAAAAAAACCAAAGCCCATAGCCTTTAGGGCCCACACTTGGGCCCACCTCAACCCATGAGGGGCACATGGGTGGGACCCACAAACCCTAAATCCAAAATGGGCGGGAATTACCCTAAATGGCTGCCCATAACCCTTTTGACCCAAGTGGATTTGGGTTTGGTCCGGAATAGCATGAAATCGGTAATATCGCTAATCAAAGTACCGACATTAATTTTTTGGCCTATTTTTTGAATGTCGCTAATTCAATTACCGACATTACAGTGTTTCCAGGTTTAGCGTGTGCAGGCTCCACTGCAGCACCACCAGAGGCTTGAGACCTCCCCCTTTGGTCCCTGGACCTTCCCTAAATACCCTAAATGCCCTTAGACGTCCCCCTTCCTCTTCTATAAAGCCAAAGCTTCCCCCATGCAAAAATCATTCTCATTCTTCACAGTGAAACCCTGTCAAAACCGAGACCACCACCTTCATCTTCATCCAAAAAATCCCACCAGGCCTCCACGACCTCCCAGGCACCACCACCGGACGTCCAGCTCCGCCCACTACCACCGTAACAAATTATCCAAGGGTAGGGATTCCCCCACACCTCATCCCTTGCTACCCGAATTGTAAGGGACCCCTGGTCCTGATCCAGGGGTCCCCTTTTGCTTTCCTTTCATTTGTATAGCTGCCACAGCCAAGGATAGGGGTCCCCCACCTTCACCATAGGTGTGGGGAACTCCCTAGAGGCTAGGCTCGAGTGCAACACTCCTCCCACCGTGCATGGAAGCCTCTCATAGGGTCTGGGGGTCCCTCAGGCAATGAGGGAACCCTTAGACCCCTGTTGGTTCAAGACCAATAGGGAAAAATTGGTTTTTCTAAAAATCTGCTAGTGGTCGGCAATAGCAGTGCTGACCACACAAAATTGGGCTAAAAGCTTAATGTCTTCACTTCTATTACCGACATGCCCAAAATAGCCTAAGAACTCTTTGTCCCCATTTGGTTTACCGACATGCTCAAAATAGCCTAAAAACTCTTTGTCCCCATTTGGTTTACCGACATAATGAGCTTATTTTGGTACGGACTTCGGGCGCCTGTGGGGCTCACATGCCAAGTCCTCTGGGGTCCACCCTAGGCTTGTTGAAAAGCTCTTGACCTCCCCTAACTCCCTGTAAAATTTCAGGTTCAGGGGCCATGCCTAACCATGGTTAGCAGACCCCTAAACATGGGTTAAAATACTGTCCATAGTGTCGGCAGTTCAAATGCCTACATTACAGACTAATTTTTACCCGACTTTGAGTCCCTGTGGGGCCCACACCTGGCCTATTCAGAGGCTGAGACCTATACCATTTGAAAGATGGCACTCCCAGCTTTCCATCCATGTGCTTACTTTACCCGGGGGAGGTCCCTAACCCTAGTTAATAACCTCACAAACCTTGGTTAAAATTTTACTGAAATGGAGGTAATCTGTTTACCTCCATTCTGTAAAATTTCGATTTCGGGCTTTGTGTAAGGCCCAAACCTGGTAGGAGGCCACTCTAGGCCCTGCCATACCCTTTGGGCCCATTTTTGACCAACCTTGACCCTTAACCATGGTTAAAATAGGCCCCGGTTAACTTTTAACCATGGTTAAGCACCACTTAACCCCATAAAAAAATATGGATAAATCCCTAAAAATACAAAAGACCAAAAAAATCAACTCTTGGACTTTTTTAACCCTGGTTAGCAACCCTAACCACGGTTAACACCCTATTAACCCCGGTTAGCAATCTTAACCCATGGTTAACATCTCTTTTAGTCTACCGGACTACACCTTAGGCCTACCGGGCCTCACCCTAGCCTCCGGGCTCACCCTTGGCCTCTGAGCTCAACCCCTTTGCACATTGACCAACCTCGGTCAAGCAAAACCCTAATCTCCGGATTAGGCCCCTAAGCCGCCCTTGGTGCACACACACACACCCCCTCGCCTTAGCACAGGCTCATGTGTTAGAACTACGCTCGATCTGATCTCACCCCTAAATGTGAGTACGTAGGCAACCCAACACGGGCCCGACCCTAGTTAGCTTTTACTTTCTTCCGGTTAGTATAAGTCAAACACTTTGGCATTTGATTAATCTTGATCTTAACTTTGGCTTAAACCTAGCAACTAGGGAACCACTTTATGTGGAAGTGTCGGGGTGCCTAACCCCTTCCCCGAACTTAACCGAACCTCTTACCCCGATCTCCGATCGCGGACCAAGCCTTATCCAAAATTCCCGGGGACTTATCCCTTCTGAATTAATAAGTGGCGACTCTTAACAAATCTTGTGAGATTTTTTAGGGAGTGAAATCTCGTGCTCACAACTGGAACATGATGAAATGTCTCAGAGAAGCTCAGCTAGTAACATCGGGACAAGGGTAGCTCTTGCTTGGACCTGCCTGATGATGTTGCATAATACAACCTCTACATGTTTTGGCCTTTTGGGGAATAGGACTTGACTCACTACCGCCAAAGTAAATGCATTTAATTTACCCGCATTAACTTTGGGGGCAGTGTAATCTGAGTCCTGGTCATACAAGGATAGTAGGTAAGTCAAAGGACATTTGCTATATGACTCCTCTATCCCTTTGAGCACTTGGTCTTCTCTTACCTCGAGGAACCTGGCCAGCGTCCTCTTATAGTCCGCTTGGTGTTGCAAAAATAAAGTATCTTCTCCTAGGTTAAGACTCAAAATGTGACTGATCTCCTCCAAGGTTAGACACAACTCCTGTTTACCGAAATGGAAGGTCATCGTCTTCTCTTCCCAACAATGGACGACAGCTTGAAGAAGGCGCCAGTCTGGATTTATTCTGCTTAGCTCTAGAGTGTATCCCAGATGGTACTCCTGTTGCCAAACCATTCTTTGCTCCGATGTGAGGGTGGAAATGACTGATAATACTGAAGGTTCACATCCTGGGCGTTCCCGTAGTTTGACGAGGTTATGAGAACGTGAAGGACCTGCCATCTATATGATGTAGACAAAATTTAGACATATCTAACCTAAGATGAATGTATAAATGCATATATAAAAACATGAAAAAAACATTCAAGAATGAAGTAATTTACAACAAGAATCAAGTAGGGCTCACACAAGCTCCGAATTGGTTTAGGTATAGGGATACGGGTGTCCCTAACAAATGATGTAGGAGCAGCCTAAACTAGTAGTAGAATAGGGATAAGGTTGTCCCTCCTGACGGGTAGCTACTAGTTTATGCCCAAATAGAATCTATAGTCTACATGCTTATACTGGTGTATGTAAGGTTTTAACTATAAGGTTGAGGAGCACTTGACCGTATATACGACTCTCCGGTATAGAACATACCTGAAAATGGACGATTGGTGCAAGTGGGAAAGATCAGTCTCGTTTACCGGAGATAACCATCTCTCGGTCTACAACCAGTACTTTTCACAGATCTTTGGGCTCCTGCATTGGGGATAACCATCCCTCGATTGTAAGCTTACCGGATCCAACTAGATAGGTGAAGGGCTTTTTATTCAATTATGCAATGAATATGAATGCATCACTCAAAATCAAGCAATGCATAAAAATGGAATCCTAGGCATGTTGCTAAGTTTTGCAAATAAATGTCTGAGGTTTTAATTAAAAAATGAATGAAATAACATAGAGATGAAATTGAAAAATTCTGATGTGAATTCCAATATTTGATTCAGACATAAATTTTGGTTTGAATACTGGTCTGGGAAACCAGAGTCCCCAGCTGTGAGTACCTGAATTTTACCCTCCATTCTCGATCAGGATAAATCCGATAAGGAATAGTGATAAATTCCAATTGGGCTATGAGTCGCCACCTTTCTAAGTTTAAGGGAAATAGGTCCCTGAAATTGTTAGATAAAGCATAGTCTGGAAGTCAGAGGTCAGGGTAAGGGATTCAGTTAAGTTAGGGGAATGTGTTAGACACCCCTAAACTCCCATTCGAAGATGGTTGCCTACTTCCTAAGTTTGAATTAAATAAAGGAAACCATAAAGAAGTTTGCAATTTGATCTATATGCTGAGAAATGTAATATTAAAAAATAAATGAATTGAGATGAACAGGGTAGAAACGGAATAAGGATTCTATCATAAAGGGAACTGAACCCAATCAGGGTTGCCTACGTATCCACTGTTAGTGGAATCAAGCCGCACGTAGTTCCGGATGGGAGTTGATGGTTTGATTTGATTTGATTGGATTAGATTGTGGGTGATTGAAAGGTTTGAGGATTGTTGCTCCTATTTGAGGAGCGAGGTGGCCTTTTAAGCTCGTGCTAAGGAGCGAGTAGATTTTGCCAGTGTGAAACTAAACCAGGGTTCGGATGAGGGTTTAGCCGAGGTTCGGTTTGTTTGACTTAGGGTTCAACTAGGGTTTAAGCAGAGTTTAACAAAGGTTTAACCAAAGTTTAACTAGAGTTAACTGGGATTTAACTAAAGTTAAGTGGGATTTAACTAGGGTTTAACCAGGGTTTAACTAGGGTTTAACTAGAGTTAACTAGGGTTTAACCAGGGTTTAACTAGGGTTTAACTGGGTTTAATTAGGATTTAACCAGGGTTTAATCAGGGTTTAACTAAGGCTTAACTAGGGTTTAACTATGGTTAATTGGCATTTAACTAGGGTTTAACTAGAGTTTAATTAGAGTTAACAAGGGCTTAGCCAGGGTTTAACTAGGGTTAACTAGGGCTTAACCAGGGTTTAACTAGGGCTTAACCAAGGTTTAAATAGGGTTAACTTGGAGCTAACTAGGGTTTAACTAGAGTTAACTAGGGCTTAGTCAGGGTTTAACTAGGGCTTAACCAGGGTTTAACTAAGATTAACTGGGATTTAATCAGGAATTTTGGGTAGGGGTTTGATTTAAACACAACTAGTTTTGAACCAGGATTTGGGTAGAGATTCGACTAGGTGAGGCTAGTTTTGAACCGGAATTTAGGCAGAGATTCGATTAGGCGAGGCTAGTTTTGAACCAAAATTTGGACAGACATTCGACTAGGTAAGCAGTCTAAATAGTTAAATAATAAAAAACAACTTTAAAAAGAGATTAAACTAACATATACTACTACTAAAAGACAAAGCAAGATAGGGTTTTGAGAAAAATTACCTTCTGGAAAATCTGAAAAAGATTTCTGAAAAAGGGTCCCGAGAATCGATCCATTGCTATCGACTTTCCTGAGAATTCGAGCGCTAAGAGAAGCTTTGAAGAAAAAAAGGGAGAGAGAGGAGAATGAATGGATGATTTGTGAAGTGAGGGGGGTGGGGTATTTATAATTTTTCAAAACAGGGGCCGCTACTTGAAGTAGCGCCCCTATGGATAAAAATCTCGAAAAGCAAGGCGGCAAGGAACAGTGAGGCGGCAAAACGGGTCGACACTGGGGGGCGCTGTTTGAAGCAGCGCCCCTAGCTAGGCTTTGCCGAAATGACCTACCGACATGCGAAAAAAAATAGGCCCCAAAAGGGGCGCTGTTTGAAGCAGCACCCCTATTAAGGGGCCAAAAATTATATATATATATATATATTTGTTTTGTTGACTGTTGACTTGCCATATGTCGCGCTCCGCTTTGCCGAAAAGCCCTTTTTTCGTTTTAAGATCGTTTTGATCCTGAAAATAGTCAAAATGAAGCCAAAAATTTTGTAAAATTATTTTTGACAAAATGATACCTTTTGAACACTTTTTTAGGCGCATTTTGATCTTTTTACACCGTAAGGGTATTTTGGTCATTTTTCACCATTTTAACTCCAATTTGATCCCAAAAATAGTCAAAATTGAACCAATAATTTTGTAAAATTATTTTGGGCCAAACGATAACATTTTGAACATTTTTTCTGGGACATTTTGGTCTTTTTACACCACAAGGGCATTTTAGTCATTTTTCACCTTTTTAAGTCCAATTTGCTCGCGAAAATAGCCAAAATTTATCGAAAAATTTCTATAATCATTTTGAAGCAAATGACAATTTTTCATACTTTTTTAGGGCTATTTTGATCATTTTGCACCCTAGGGGTATTTTGGTCATTTTTACAATTGGACTGTTTTTGAAAATCGAAGCACATGGAAAGAGGGTTTTTGAAAGAGTGTTTAAGAGTATAAAAAGAGACTAAAGGGGTTCAAAATTGGGGTGTTTACATTGTCTTTGTATGAAGGCATTTTTTTGCTTAAATAGGGTGGACCAGTGGTTCGTAGGCCTTTCCTCAAATAGGAGATCCTGGGTTCCATTTCTCACTCCCTCTTTGGGGCCAGCCCCACACGGGTTTACCTGAACTTACCTGGTGTGGTGGGTTGTGGGCTCACATCATACCCTCGAGGATTAGTCCTGACCCAAAGGGTTGGAGACACCCCGAGTTTCAAAAAAAAAAGTGTGTAGATGTACGTTGGGCCAGATTGAAAACAATGTGAAGGGTATTTTAAGAAAAAAGAGTTCGAAGAAAACTTTTGGGCAATTGTGAACTTACGCAATTTTTATATAGGTTATACATATATAGTCGCGAAATGCACTTGCAATGCACGTGATTGATCATTCTAATGAGTAGAAAATTCGTTTCTACCAGTCTAAACATCATTATCTCAAGAGTTATAACAAGACTCAAAGGAGACCTGTATAACCGTGTGATTACAGCTATTCATTTTCCTTCCATATAAATAGTAAGAGGAATGCTAGCCCTACTCTCAATCAACTCTTACTCTCACCCTCCACCAACCACTTGTTCAATTTGTAATGATTAAAGCACTATCTCATGCAAAATGAACACTAATGGAATAGATAGGTGTAATCACACAGTTAAAACTGGTCTCCTTCGAGTCTAGTTATAGTCGTAGAAAAGTTCAAGTCCAATGTAAAAATGTTGGGAAGCAATACTTGCCCCATCAGTAGTGTGTGCTAGTCACCACTTCAGTGATTCGAGTTCCATTCCCGAGAGGGTGTGAGTTTTGTCATCTCCACCCATCCATGACTTAGAATAGATACTAACCTGCTAATTGAGGTTGCGGCCTAACCATGTATCTCTCACCAAAAAAAAAATATAAAAATGTTGAAATAGTAGAAAATCTCTCTCTAAAGTTGATTGTGCTATTCTAGATTGGAACACTTCTCTTCAATAAAAAAAAGCTTATGTCTCTATACAACCCACACCTTGGTGTCAGATGCACTTCCATCACTATGGGCTGTCCGCAAGGTGGGTGCATGGTGCACGCTCTCACCAGATCACCATGTATAGAATGGGCGGTTGGGCTTCGCACGTGCCAAAGGCACACGCACCAACTAGCCAAGGGTTGGCTTACCACCAGTCCACCAACATTTAATGTTGGCAACAGGGCAATGATGCCCCGCGTACGTCCTTCATGTCAGCCCCTATAGGACTGACACATGTTTAGGGTCTTTCTTTGTGAACAGACCTAAGAAAAGTTCTACGGATAGACTTCATGAGTCCGTTCGCGGGCTAGCCTTCGGCTAGCCCTATTGAACTTGGTCTGCGACCATAAATGGCGAGGGACTTGATCCAAACCACGGGTAGGACCCATGGTCCCACCCCATTTTGGTCCACAGACTGACCAAGTTCAGTCCCTGGTCCGCGGCCCAAATAGACCTCGGACCTGAGTTAACTTTTCCCATATGATAGTCAATACCAGACTGTCACATGGTAGAAAACCCCTGATAGAAAAAAGGGACTCTCTGCTAGTTTTTGGGGATCCCAAGATAGGAATCTCCCCTTCTTTCCCAATGAAAAGGTGTCACATAGCACCCCATCCGAAAGGGAGAGTAATCTCTCTCATTTTCTTAGGAGATAAGATTCTTTCCTCTTTTTAGGGGAAGAGTCTTATCCTCCCAAGTTTCCCAAAAGGGAAACCAATTTGGAGTCCTTTAAAAAAAATGACTCCTGAACGTCTCAGGTTTCACAAGATAAGGGAAACCAGCTATCAAAGATAGATGTCCATCTCTAAGGATAAGGAAACCCTTTTAACCTCACCAAAAATAGGAAGTCAAAGGAGAGTCCAAAAAGGACTCTCCAAAGCCTATAAAAAGGGAGTTTTTCACAAGAAACTCTCACGAAAAAAAACCAAAAGCGAACACAAGGGAAGAGAAAATTTTTATTTTCTTTTGCAGGAACAAAACAAGGAACAAGTGAAGAATGAGAATCTCCCATTAATGGAGAACATCAGGTGAACCCCTCAATATGGTCACCTTTTTTTTTTTTCTCTTTTCTTGATATAAAGACCTCAATGGGGCATCTGTAACGCCTAAATGGGATCTGGGTAACCCCTTTGAATAAATAATATATTTTATTCAAAATCTTTGTTCTTCTTTTATTCTTTTTCTTAAGCAGGGGTTCTTCTCCAAATCAAGAAGGTAATTAACAATCTAGGGTTTACACGGATTGGAAAGATAGTCCCCCATATAAAATAATAAACTTCATACAACAATAGAGGTAATTTGACAGTAAGGTTCAAGATGTCAACCATAAAAAAAGGCTTGAAATTTACGTGTACAAATTTCTAGCACGCTTGATGGGACCTTCTTTTCCTCTCATCTTTGAAGAAGAGTTAATAAAAAAATAACAAAAAGGAAAAGATGAAGTGATCTTTTCCTCTCTTGCCTTTCTATTTTGTGTAGGATGATCGAGATCATGTACGTGCGTTAGGCCTACGTCCTGACGATCAACTGGCGGGTGTACGTATCCCCAATACCAATTCAGTCACTCACATGGGCTGAGGTAGCAGCGGCCCCAGCAAGGAGGGTTCTGCTAACTGGCCAAACCCCTTCCAAGAGGTCATGGTCAATAGACCAAACTTCTGAAGAGGAAGCCCCTGCCCGCAGCAAAACCAAGGTCCACCCCATCAACGCAAGGGTGGAAAGGTAGGCTTCCCGCCAAAACAGAAGGCAAGTTGCCCGCCCAAGCCAAGAGGTCAACCCGCGGGCATCCTAGTGGATGCCATCTAGCCTGCGGACACCTCAAAAGATGAGTACCCATCTGCACATTGTCCGCGGATACCAAGGAGGGTGCACCCAACTGGATGCACACAAGACGAAATGGCTCAACCACTTTGCGACAGGTTAGCCCAAAAAGCTGACCTATGTCACTGGAAACCCTAAAATAGGAATGCAAACAGTTAACCCTTCAAGGTCTACTAATGGAACAAGCTCGTTTCGGGCCCAAACCATGATCCAATCAAAGTCTAAATAGGAAAAGCCCTATGGGTCAATCCTAAGATAGACTGTTGACAGCCCTTAGCCTAAGCTAACTGTTGGAACTTCCCCTTTAAAAGTCTACCAAAAAGGGGAGATGCTGCCCAAATTTTGACAGGATGAAAAGATAAGGCCACTGACCTAAAAGACTTCCCCAACAAAATTTGTTAAAAATGACAAAGAAATCCAATCAGAGGGGACTAATCCATAGATTAGTCTAATGGACCAGAAGACCTGTCCAGAGGCTAATCCTGCGGACAGTAGCAGAAAATTGAAGCCAAGTGGCCAAGGCCACCTTTCAGGCAGGGACCAAAGGTACCCTGCGGATAGAGGCCAAGGCCACTCTGCGGGCAAAGGGCAATGCCCATCCACGGACCCAAATCAGGGTCTACGGGCTCAAAGGACTAGACCCCAAGGGTCTAGCCCAGGCCTACCCTATGGATAGAGCTGCAGAAAACTCCATGAATATGTCCAGGAGAAGACCTGAGTTCGTGGATAGAAGAGTCCACGGACAAGTCCCTCTCAAGAGAGGAAGGGATCTGTGGACAGACTTAGTATCATTCATAAATAGTTCCCTATCTAAGAAGGAAAAAAGTTGGTGGCCAAAAGCCAATAGGAGCAGGGTCCCATAAACATAATACATCATAGTATACAAAACATCACAGACACTCTACATGTATATACACAAAAGTGAAACGAGTTATAAGAAGACCGGATAGGACATCTCCTATACTCCCAAAATGATACAGATGCACCACGGTCTTCCCTCACTACCCTATTACAAAACATAAGAATCTACACCTCTGTCGAGGTAGACAAACTACTCCCAACTTCCTCCTGGGATGACCTATCCTCTAAACTGAGGTCTGTCATCCGGCTCGCTAACATACGATCCCTTACATCATCTATCATCCTCTCTTCGGCCAGCTTACGGTTGTTCAAAATCTCACGATACTCTCGTGCCGTAAGCCTCTTCGGAGGCTAGGGCTGGAGGTATCCAGACAGTCATGTCCGAATTTATCCGAACGGCCCTAGGCCTAATGGCCTTCAAGATCTGGTGGGATAGACCGATCTACTCCGGATAACGTTGCATCAAGATGACTGTCATCCTCTCATATAGCTCCTAGTCCTGCCTAGTGGGAGTTCTTGACATCCCTGCACATGTACACAATTTTGAAATCACTATCTAATTTCGAAATAGTCATGTACAGCAACATCTCTAAGTAAGCAACTAGGAATCGTTTCCTAACGTGTTTTATTATCCAGTCTGATTTGTTATGATGGTTATTGATCTTGAGCTATGATACCAACTATGACACCCCGAACCCACACATAAGGAACCATATTCTGAGACACGTGCCCGTTCGTCATTACCAAGCAAGCGGGAGATTTTACCCGCAAAAATGTGGAAATTTTAAACTTTTATCAGATGCTTTAATAAGCAAATAACACTGGTTATCACAATAGTCATCACCACAAACCAAATACCTGTATTAATTACATTTAGCTTGTTTTCAAAAGAAGGCACCTCTATGACATTGGGTACAGTCTCCAAAACTTATCCAGATGGACCTTCCATTTACAGGTCAGCAACTTCGAGATCTGCTGACATAAAACAATGAGATATGAAGCCCAATAAAATCCACAGCCCATCTAGACTATTTTCCATATAATAAAACACATCAATAATGAGATGATAGTACAGTTCAATTTCTTGTTACAGTATAAAATAAGCAGTAAATACTATATCATGTCCCAAGGTCACTCAGGGTTATTCTACCCTATCCGAGATTCTCAATCTCGAACACGATGAGTAGGAGTTGGCCTTTGCTTTCTAGACCTTCCTGGCTTTGACCAGTAATTGTGTGCCCACTTTGGCGGAGCCGAGGGGTATTTCCGGTTTCTGAGCTGGAGGATTTCCTTAGAAGTTTTCTTCCTTGGCATTTCAAAGGGAGAAGAACTTATATTCAGTACTTTGACCTGAGGGTCATACGATGCCCCTTAACCATTCTACCCCCCTGTTCATGCTCTATTTCTTGGTGCGCTTCGTTTCGTAGAACAACACCTTAAACCATTTATTCCATTGAATGCACTATACTAGAGAAAGACAACAAACACACAACTTCCCCCCAAACAAAAGCCCCAAAAACAAGCCTAGTACTCAGAAAAAGAGGATCCAATTAACCTCCAAAGTATGAAATCTTCATTTATTTTGTAATGTCTTCCAGAATGTTAGAAATGCAGAAGACAAGGTCTTGGCTAGAGAGCACGACTTAGAGGTGAATAACTGTGATGAAAATTTCAGGAAGCTCAGAGATTCTAAAGTTATGTATCAGCAAACTCTACTTCAGGAAGAGACCTTTTGGAGGCAGAAGTCCAGGGTGAAATAGTTGGCTGCATGCAAGTGGCGACTCCCAAATAATACCTACGCCTCTATCGGAACTCGAAACCCGAACAGCAGCGACTTCGTTCGTCCAAGGGAAACTCCTCAAAAGGCTAGTCGTCTCTAACCATTTCAAAACGGCTTTTTTGGTTTACGAGAGTCATAGCATCTATACCCTGACAGAGCATATCCAAGAAAGACACAAGTGGTTGCCTTGGGGACAATTTCTCTCTTAACTGTGCAGGAATATGAACAAAACAAGTGCATCCAAACACTCACGCCTATAGGATGGTGCTGTCCCAGTAAGAAGTTCGTGAGGTGCCGCTGCAGCTTCTTCCCCGTCGAGAGAGAGATGTACTAACTTGTTCGCTTTGCCCCTATTCTCTAAAGCTTCTTTAAAGGGAAGCCCTGAGCTACCGCTCCCTCATACCAGAAAAATAAATGAAAAAGGACTGGGTTGGGGATTCACTCCAATCGTTAGTCTCCGCTGCTGGATGCTACTGTGGCAAGGACATCATGATGGGTATAGCTACCTCCTCATTGCTAGTGCTCGGTAAATAGGATTTTTAATGTTATTATTCCCGCCTGACCAGACAACTAGGATGATGTGGCAAGCAACCTAAAGCCAAAGATCATCGTCGTTGTAGCTTGCGGGGATAAGGAGGAAGAGGAAGAAAGGGAGGAGGAAATGCCAGCAGACAGTATCGGGAACAAGCGCAATAAAAGGGAAGAGGAAGGTTTGGAAAGGGATTTCCCATATTCAAGTTAAGAAGACTTAAAGAAGACTCCAAAGTATGGAATCTTCATTTATTTAGTAATGTCTTCCAGAATGTCAGAATTGCAGAAGACGAGGTCTTGGCTAGAGAGCACGACTTAGAGGTGAATAACTGTGATGAAAATCTCAGGAAGCTCAGAGATGCTAAAGTTATGTATCACAGATTTTCACTTACCCAATAGGGATGAAGGCTATCAAGTCGACGTTCCTCAGGACTTGCCCGGAAGGGAGAATCAATCTCTCTTTCTGATGCGATATCCGATATATGATGTGATTTGCTGATTTATCCCACAGGTTTCCGCTTTACTAATTAAGGCGAGTTTCCTGGTTTCATACCTGCATTTGAGAAAAGCAGAGCAAATCGGAAAAGATGGGAACTCTATAATCATTCTTGTATCTATTCCCCAGTCCAGACCTCTTGTCCTCTATCTGAGCCTCCTAGAGAACACTAGACCATTGAGCCCCCCATCCATACGAATCATAGTAGAGGACGTAGCACCATTTGACAACCCAGGGCACTCTTTCTATCGCCATGTAGATAAGTGCCTCATCATCTTTCAGCTCTCCCTCCATGAGCTCATCAGGAAATTTACTATCCATATCTTCTCCAGGGATGCCCTGACTTCCTTCTTTTTTGGGGGGACCAACGCTTATTCTTCTTTCTGGTTCCATATTTGTTCGCCCCCAGAATGGGCTGACATCTCTGGATGGAGGCCGTTGATGTTGATGACGAACAATTGCCATCATTGTTATAAAGGTCATCGGATTAATGCCTCTGAATACATTTGGGCCTAGCCTGAACAACAAATTCCTGTCTGCTAGTACTGAGTTCAAGTTTTTTTTTGCATTAACAGTCGGGTGACTTTGATCATGACTGTTAATACCCCTTGCGTAGTTTAAAGAAACTTACAAGTTCATACTTTTACTTCTTGATCTGATAACGTCGTTGATGATATCTTTAGGTGTTGAATGCTATCCCAAGAGGACCCTATTCCTATTGGCCTTCAACTACCAACTTTCTCCTTTCTCGGAAGAGGAACGGTCTGTGGATGAGTGTAACTCTATTCATAAGTCCCTCATTCTCTTAAGAGGGGCTTGTCCGTGGACTCTTCTGTCCACGGATTCAGGTCTGCTTCTAGACCTGTCCATGGAGTTGCTTGCAACTCTGCCCGCGGGATAAACCTGGGCTAGAGCCTTGGGTCTGACTGGGCTTTGGGTCCGTGGACCTTGATTGGTGTCCGCGGATGGGCATTGCCCCTTGCCCGTGGAGTGGCCTTGGCCACTTCTCCTTCTGTCCGCAAGATTAGCTTGCAAACCGGTCTTCTGATCTGGGGATTTGGTCCACAGATTAGATCCCTGAACTTGATTATTTTAAAAAAAAATTGCTGGGGAAGTTTCTGTAAAATCCTTTAGGCTAGTGGCCTTGTTCTTTTACCCTTAGATAATTTGGGCAGCATCTTCCTTCTGTTGATAAACTTTTGAAAGGTGAGTTCCAACAACCAACATGCGCTAGGGGATCTCAACAGTCTGTCTTAGGATTGACCAATAGGGTTTTTCCTGTTTAGACTTTGACTGGATTATGGTTTGGGCTCGAAACGAACTTACCTCATTAATTGACCTCGAAGGGTTAACAATTCTAGAATCCCCTTTCAGGGTTTCCGATTACATAGGTCTGCCTTTTGGGCTGACTTGTCACGAAGTGGCTGAGTCACTTTGCCTTGTGTGTACCCGGTTGGGTGCACCCTCCTTGGTATCTGCGGACAGAGATGTCTACGAATGGACACTTCTTTTCTGAGGTGCCACGGGCTGGCTGACATCCTCTGGGATACCTGTGGGTTGGCAACCTACTATTGATGGGCAACTTGATGTGGGCGGGCTGCCTGCCTGCCTTTGATTTAGGGGGGTAGAATGCCTTTTCACCCCTAATTTGATGGGGTAGATCCTGCTTCTACTGCGGACTGGAGCATCTTCAATAGAGATCTGGTCTAGTGACCGTAACCTCTTTGCAGAGGTCTGACCAGTTGGCTGGACCTGCCTGGTTGGAGTTGCTGCTATCTCAGCCCAGGTGAGTGGATGAGTTACCGGGATCCAGATCAGGGGTACATACACCCACCGATTGATGGTCAGGACGTATGCCCGACGAATCCAAACGGTCTCGATGATCCTGATCAGAAACAATAAGAAAATAGAGGAAATGATCACTCATCTTTTTTCTTTTTTCTTATTGTTTATCATTCTTCAAAGATTAGAGGAGAAGAAAGTCCCATCAGATGTGCCATTAATTTGTATATGCAAATTTCAAGCGTTTTTTTTTATGGCTGACCTCTTGAACCTTGCGGTCAGATTACATCTATTGTTGTATGAAGTTTATTATTTTGTGTGGGAGACTATCCTTCCAAACTGAGTAAACCCAGACTGTTAATTACCTTCCCAATTTGGGGAAGAACCTCTGATTAAGAAGAAGAATAATAAGAAGAACAAATATTGAATAAAGTATTTATTTATTCAATGGGGTTGCCCAGATCCCATGTAGGCTTTACAAGATACCTCGTAAAGGTTTTAGCATCAAAAGATAGAAAAGAAAGAAAGGTGACCATATTGAAGGTTCACCTAGTATTCTCCATTTGTGGGAGATCCTTGTTCTTCTTCCTTGGTTGTTGTTGCTTTTTGCATTTTCTTCTTGTACCTGCCTGAATATCTTTTTTGCCTTCTTGGAGCTTCTTGTGAGGAACTCCTTTTTATATTTTTTGGAGAGTCCTCTTTGGACTCTCCTTTAACTTCCTCTTTTTTAAGAAATTAAAAAAGGCCAACTCTCCTTAGAGAGGATCATCTGTCCAAGACAGCTGATTTCTCTTATCTTAGAGAAACCATATAGATGAGAATCCTTTTTGAAGGACTTCAAATTGGTTTCCTATTTTGGGAAACTTGAGAGGATCAGACTTTCTCTAAAAAAAAAAAAAGTCTTATCTTCCCAGAAAAGGGAAGAGATTACTTCCCCTTTCGGACAGGGTGTCATATGACACTCTCTCATTAGAGAAAGAGAGGAGATCTCTATCTTGGGATCCCCCAAAGCTGGCAGAGAGTCCTTTTTTATTAAGGATTCTCTGCCACATGGCTGTTAGATACTGGTTGCTATCAGGGAAATGACTGATCTTGGTCAGTCCGCAAATTAAAGAGGTGAGATTATGGGTCTCACCCACAGTCTAAGTCATGTCCAAAGCCTATTTGGGTTGTGGACTAGGGCCTGACCTTAGTCAATCCGTAGATCAATACAGAGTGAGACCATGGGTCCAACCCTTGCTCTGGGTTAGGTCCACGGACTTTTATGGTCATAGACTAGGCTAGTCATTGACTGGCCTACGGATGAACTTATAGGATCTATCCGCAAGCTTGAATGAGGGTCTGTCTGTGAGGGCAAACCCTATCCACGTGTCAGTCTCTTAAGAACTGACACAAAGAGTTATCCGCGAGGCATTATTGCCCTGCTACTAGCATTTAATGCTAAGCGGGCTGATGGTGAGCCAGCCCTTGGCCAGCTGGTGCACGTGTCTTTGGCATGCGCGAAGCTGAACTGCTCATTCAATGGGTTGTGATCCTGTGTAGGCAGGTGCACCATGCATCTGCCTTGCAGACGGTGAGATTTCACTGCCCACAATAGGTGTTAAAGAGAACACTTGGCAAGTTGGGAAGGTAGGGGTGTACCGCCTAACAGAACGTAGAATGCAAGCTATCATCTCTTTAGTGAAACAGTACCTTTGCACGCTTGGCTAAAAATGCTATGCCCGAGTTGGTATCTGCCGGAGGAAATCCATTGCCTTTTTTTGGACTGTGAGTGAGGAATGCCCGAGAGTAGTAGGGCCAGAACACTTTTTTAAATAACATAACTAAGGAAATTTCCGTCATGTTGATGGACTTTGTTCCTCAGTTCTCCTTTTAAAAAAAGTGTTTGAAAAAGGACATCCTATTTCCTCGGCGGATACCCGAGAATTATACTTGGGCATATCCTCTTTAATAGCATGCATCATCTCAACATGCACACCTCCCCAGTTTCATATGTGTCTTTGTTTATATTTATTAACTGTGGTTAAGATTCACTCACTTAGGTAAAAAAAAGCTAACTTTAATTTGTAGAATTTTTTAAAAAAAATTAATTGTGGTTATGATTCACTAATTCATTTGGTTAATATTTTTTAAAAATTAAGGTTAAGTTATTTTACCTTAAGAGTGAGTGAATCTTACCTATAGTTTATTAGTGCTAAAAGAGAACACGTGCCAAGTTGGGAAAATACATGATATCACCTCCTTAGTGAAACATCTTTACAAAAAGGCATCCGCTAGAGGAAATACGATCAACCTCCTTAGGGTGTGTTCGGTTGAGGGGTTAATTGGCGAGAGAAATGAAAGTAAAGTAAAAGAAAGTAAGGAATTGTGTACTTTCTCTGGTATGTTTGGTTTGAGAGGGGAAAGTATAAATTTTTTCAAAACTACCCATTACTCTCTTTAGGAATATAATCATACAAATGGGTAGATTTGGAATAGTGTTTTACTTCACTTTCTTTCACAATTACAGCATTTTTGTGGAATAAGGTTTGGGTGAAAGTGATACACTATTGAGAAAGTTGAGGTTTTACTTTCCCTCAAAATCCCTCAGACCCAACAAGATGAAAGTGACAATCCTTTCAACTGAACTCACTCGTAGTGAAGGCCTCGGATTCTCTCTGGCGATGCCAGAAAATGGTCTCGTGCTACCATACATTGTGTGACAGTTGGCATAAAAAAGGGGAGAAGTCATTACAATTTTTCCCTAAGATTTTGACTTCTCCCCACTTGATATCTCTCCCCCTTTTTCTCACACTTATCGCCACATGTCTCATTATGTGTGGAGAAGTTAAAATCATGGCCCCATGATTTTGACTTCACCACCACATGTCCCCTATTCTATGGTTGCCCGAGACAAGCTCATTTTGGCATCACCAAAGAGAATCTGAGGCCCTTAGTGAAACATCTTTGCAAGGAAATAAGAGCACCTCCAAGACGTCCCTAAACCAGCTCCCTTGGTCTGTTTAAGGAGCTAGATAGGGAAAAACGTGCTCCAACAGGCTCCTTAAAGTACAACGTGAGAATAGGGACAACATTTTAGCTCATCATCAACAATGGCAAGACGTTTCAACTCTCAAAACTTAGGGGCCGTTTGGATACACTTCCGTTTTTCTGTTTTTATTTTTTGTTTTTAAAAATTGAAAATGACTTTCTGTTACTTATTTAAAACAAAAAAACGCGTTTGTTAAATATGATTAAATAATTTCAATTCATGGTGGTGGTGGTGGGTGTAGTGTGGTGGTGGTGGTGGGTGGTGGTGGTGGTGGTGGTGGTGAGTGGTGGTGGTGGTGGTGGTGGATGGTGATGGTGGTGTGGTAGTGGTGGTGGGTGGTGGTGGTAGTGGTGGTGGTGGTGGTGGTGGTGGTGGTGTGGTAGTGGTTGTATTTTGGTGGTGGGTGGTGATGTAGTGGTAGTGGTGGTGGTGGTGATGGTGGTGGTGGTGGTGTGGTGGTGGGGGTGGTGATTGTCTTGTGGTGGTGGTGGTTGTATTGTGGTGGCGGGTGGTTGTATTGTGATGGTGGTGGGTGACGGTGGAGGTGGAGGTGGGTGGTGGGTGGTGGTGTAGTTGTAGTGGTAGTGGTGGTGGTGGTGGTGGTGGTGGGTGGTGAGTAGTAGTGGTGTGGTGGGGGTGGTGGAATATGGTGGTGGTGGATGGTGGTGGTGGCAGTGGAGGTGGTGGTGGGTGGTGAGTAGTGGTGGTGTGGTGGTGGTGGTGGATGGTGGTGGTGGGTGGCAGTGGAGGTGGAGGTGGGTGGTGGGTGGTGGTGGTGGTGGAGGTAGTGGGTGGTGGGTGGTGGGTGATGGGTGGTGGTGGTGGTGGTTGTATTGTGGTGGCGGTGGAGGTGGAGGTGGTGGTGGGTGGTGAGTAGTGGTGGTGGTGGGGGTGGATGGTGGTAGTATTATGGTGGTGGTGATGGGTGGAGGTAGGTGGTGGGTGGTGGGTGGTGGGTGGTGGTGATGGTGGTAGTATTGTGGTGGTGCGGTGGTTGTTGTAGGTGGTGGTGTTGATGGTGAGTTCAGTTTTTCCATTTTTGTTTTAAAAAAGAGAGGTAGTAGAAAATTTTTGTTACCTTGATTTTCAAAAAGTTTCAAAATTTTGTTTTTAAGAACAAAAAACAGAAAACGGAAGTCCAAACAGGGCTTATTAAATTTATTTATTTTACTTAAACTTCCCTCAAAACCGTTTGAACCCTCAACCACAGCCTATTGCGATTGAACTAATAAGGGAGAGTTCAATCGCACTCATTGGCCAACACTTGCCTCTTTTAACTTTTGCTAATCGTGGTTAAGATTTATTAACCATTGGGGTTTACCAATATAATCTTAGAATTTAGAAAAAAATATTAAAAAATATTTAACTCTAGTTAAAAAATTTAATTCTTATGATTAATTTTTTTAAAATATATTTTTTGAAAACTAAAATTATATTGTTGAACCCATGATTAGAGAAATTTAACCATATTTAATAAGTATTAAAAGAGACGTGTTGGCCGATTGGTGCAATTGAACTATCAATGGGTGCAATAATTTTTTGTTTGAAAATAGTATTAGAGATGCTCTTAAGCTACCTAGAAAAAGTCAAAAACTACAAGAGGACAAAGTGGTCAATTCATACAAGAGGGCATCCTCCATCTCCCTCCATCTCCCTATAAATTAAGACTTATGGGAATACTTTTCCTAACATTGAAAAGGAGTGCCGGGGTTTCAAAAAGATTCGTTGTAGAGGGGAAGAGAGAAATGGTGGAGAGAGGGGGTTTTAAAAGCTGGTTGTTGATGAGCGTGGCATCGATATCCACCTCTCCCTCCGCCCTTTGTCTTCAATCCAAAGCTCATCTGGTGCTTGGATGCTGACCCTAGGTGGTGGGGGTGGTGGTCTTCGAACTGTTACGCTGAAGCATCGACACAAATTGGGCAAAATCTCATCTTTTATTATAGGAAAGAACCGTCGGAATTTTTTATTTAAAATTTTCTTTTTTAAGAGACTCTTTTTTTTTGACTGACTGCCTTGATTAGGTAACATAAATCAAGCGCCTTGCCACTTGACACGCGGTATGTCTACTCTATTATCCGTACGAGCCTCGGCTCTGGTATCAGTTTCTAGTTTGCACTTCGCAGGGGAGCACGGTCGTGATTTTTGCCTTTTCTCCCAACTCAGTTTATGACCCGCCAATCTATAGGGTGTAAGAACATGAGAATTTTTATTTTTATTTATTTATTTATTTTTTTTTTTTTTTGTGATAGTCCTAAATCATTTATCGAAAAAACCAGAACTTTAGGGTGAGTGTTTAGTCCCACATCGGGTTCCTACCCGCGCATGTTGTCCCATATAAGTTCCTTGGCGCCTCAAACTGCTGGTACCCGTTTTAAGGAGCGCTAGGGTGAAGCTTACATGGGCTGCATGTGTGTGGTGTGTGTGTGAGTTTGCATGTTGTGTGTGTGTTTGCTTGGGTGATGTGAGTATTCTCTTGTCTTTGCCTTCGGTCATTGCCTTGTGGAATAATTGAGTTTACTAAGAAAAAGAAAAAAGAAGCTATCTATCTAACAAGTTAGAGGGGGTTAGAACTCAAGGGTGGACGCTCAACGGCCACATCACAGGACTCGAACACGAGTCTCTCCTCTCCAAAGGCAAATATGGGCTTTGCTTCTTGTACACTTTAAAAAATAAAAATTATTTCTTTTTTTAAATTAACTAAAAGTTATTGCAGATCAATTATGAATTAGCCAATGTTTTAATTACCGTACGGCTTGGATGACAGGTTCCGGTTTTCTCAGTTCAACCAGTCCAGTGGGATCGTGGTAATTAGGTTTTTAACATTAAAAAAGATTTAAAATATATATTTTTATAACTCTTTGTCCTCCTATTCTAGTTTTTCCACACGGTTCACACTGTTGAATCGGTTGGTTGTACTGGTTATGCATTAAAAATTCGGTTTTGAATTCTGCCCAGTTATTGTATTTTGGAAACTGTGGACGTTTTTCCGAATCAGTATGCAGGTTCAGTTATTAAAGCACTGGAATTAACAATCTTAATTAGAAATAGAAAAAATTAATCAAGAGATCATCTACTTTATGGAGCGGTTTAAGATTTTGTGCCACACATGGCATTTTTAGAGGGGTTTGAGATTTTGTATCATGTCTCGTACAAATTTGTTGAGACAATTAAAAGGGAAGTGATTTAAAACTCTCCATAGTACCTACTATCGCGAGCTCTACCCTTTGATTTTCAATCTAACGGCTCCAAGCATTAAGTGGGGCCATCTTTTAAACCACATGAGGACATGGAGCATTTGGATTTTTAATCCAAGGGTCCAACTCTCGATAGTATGTACTATGAAGAGTTTTTTTTTTTATCACTTTCCCAATTAAAAATTGATGCTTGAGTTTAGGGTTTAAAGGGGGTAGGGTGTGACGTGAGAGGGCATGGTCTTTAATTTTGGGTTAAAGAGAAGAAAAATGCTTAAGAGTGTGAAAGCAAAGATGAAAAGAAAAGTGCTTAGTGGGGTGTGAGAGGACATGGTCTTTAATTTCGGCTTAAAGAGAGAAGAAAAGTAGTTAAGAGTGCCAAAGTGTTGAAGAAAGAGAAAGAGGAAATGCTTAGTAGGGTGCGAGAGGACATGGCATTTAATTTCAGTTAAAAGAGAGAAGAAAATTACTTAGAGTGTGACAACGTCGAAGAAAGACAAAAAATAAGGTGCTTAATGGGTTCTGAGATAGAGGGCAATATTGGTCTTTAATTTCGGCTAAAAGAGAAGCAAAATGCTTCAAGTGCGGTGTGAGAAGAAAGAGGGAGAGAAAGGTGATTATTACGGTGTGAGCTGGAAGGCATTTGTCTTTACTTTTGACTTAAAGAGAGAAAGATGCTTCTAGTGTGAAAAAAAGCGTTGATAAAAGAGGGGGAGGATGGTGCGAGGAAGGTGCTTAGTGCGGTGTGAGCTGGAAGGCATTTGTCTTACTTATGAATTAAAGAGAGAAAAATGCTTTTACTTTTGACTTGAAGAGAGAAAAATGTTTCTAGTGTGAAAAAAAGCGTTAAAAAAAGAGGGGGAGGATGGTGCGAGGAAGGTGCTTAGTGTGGTGTGAGCTGGAAGCATTTGTCTTTATTTAGCGTTGAAAAAAGAGGGGGAGGATGGTGCGAGGAAGGTACTTAGTGTGGTGTGAGCTAGAAGGCATTTGTCTTTACTTTTGACTTAAAGAGAGAAAAATGCTTCTAGTGTTAAAAAAAGCTTTGAAAAAAGAGGGGGAGGATGGTGCGAGGAAGGTGCTTAGTGCGGTGTTAGCTGGAAAGCATTTGTCTTTACTTTTGACTTAAAAAGAGAAAAATGCTTCTAGTGTGAAAAAAAGCGTTGAAAAAAGAGAGGGAGGATGGTGCGAGGAAGGTGCTTAGTGCGGTGTGAGCTGGAAGGCATTTGTCGAAAAAATGCATTGAAAAAAGAGGGGAGGATGGTGCGAGGAAGGTGCTTAATGCGGTGTGAGAGTACTGAGAAGGCATGGTCTCTCAGTTCGGCTTAAAGAGAGATGGAAAGTGCTTGGATTGTAAAGCGTTGAATAAAGAGGGAGAGGAAGGTGCTTAGTGGGTTGTGAGAAGGCATGGTCTCTAAATTGGAGTGTAGCCAGGCTTGTCCCTGCTCGGCTCAGCTCCGTTTGAAAGAGTTTACTCTAAGCTCGGCTCGGTTCGGCTCGGCCCGAAATGGTGCTTGAAAAATCGGTTCGAAGTTTGGCCCGAATTCATAAAGTTCGGCTCGGCCCTAATTTATTCAAGCTTGAGCCGAGCTTAGCTTGGCTCGAGCTCGGCTTGAATACTTAAAAAAAAAAATTAATATAATAATAATATTTTTATATTATTTATATATGTAATCATGATATTTATAAATTATTTTTTATTTTTAAAATAATATTTGAGCTGAGCCAAGCCGAGCTCGGGTCGAATCGAGCCGGGCCGAATCAAACAAGCCTTGGCTCGGGCTCGGCTTGAAGATAATTCAAGCTTGAAAACTCAGTTCGGCTTGATCGAGCCTAAAAATCAAGCTTGAGCTCGGCTTGATCGAGCTGAGCCGAGCAACCAAGCCAGCCCAGCTTAGCTTGTGTACACCCCTAGTCTCCAATTTCGGCTTAAAGAGAGATGGAAAGTGCTAGGAGTGAGCAAGCGTTGAAGAAAGATAGGAAAGTGCTTAGTGGGGTGCGAGAGACTGGTTTCTAATTTCAGCTTATAAGAGAGAAGAAAAATGCGAGTGTGAAAGTGAGGAAGGTGCTTAGTGATGTGTGATAGGGCATTGGTCTTTAATAGTTACTTGGGTGTGAGAGGACATGGTTTTTTAATTTTTTCGTTTTTTGGAAACTCAGGGAGTGCTAGCACTAGTCGCATTAATTCCAATTCATTCCTTAGACGCAAGATAGGCCTAACACTTGGAGGTGTTTCCTTTTTTTAATATTTTAAAACACAAAAGTCAAACAAAGTTTGCCATTTGTATGGCCTCAGTTGCGTCTCTGGAAGATTTGCGACTGGGGCTAGCAAAATCCAACTCAGGGTGTCCCCAACCGTTCGGGTTAGGATTAATCCCTGAGGGTGCAAACAGAAACAGAGGTAGGTGGATGTTTTGTTGCATGAGGGTGTGTGTGTGTTTGTGTGCTTTGTATATACCAAAAAAAAAAATGGTTTCTAACTAGTAGTGAGTAGTTAGTAAATGATCTCCACCTTTATAAATGGTCATAGTAGATTAATTTTAGGTGTGTGATTGAAAAGTAAAGGAGTTTCTTTCTATTGCCCCTTTGTGTCTTACAAAATATGGGCCTCTTTTCTTTTATTCCCAATTTACCCATGTTGAATGTGGGGTCCTCCTTTGTAAGAAACAAAGGGGCAACAGTGCAATAGCGTGCGTTGTTGTGCTTATTTAGATAAAGTTGCTTAGTGGGGTGTGAGAGGACATGGTTTTTCATTTTTCATTTTTTTCTGTTTTTGGGAACTCAGGGTGTCCCCAACCATTCGGGTCAGGATAAATCCCTGAGGGTGCAAACAGAAACAGAGGTAGGTGCATGCTTTATTGCATGAGGGTGTGTGTGTTTGTGCGCTTTGTATATACCAAAAAAAAAAAAAAGGGTTCTAACCAGTAGTGAGTAGTTTGTAAATGATCTTCACCTTTATAAATGATCATAGTAGATTAATTTTAGATGTGATTGAAAAGTAAAGGAGTTTCTTTCTGTTGCCCTTTGTGTCTTACAAAAAAAGGGGGCCTATTTTTTTTGATTCCCAGTTTAACCCTGTTGAATGTGGCGCCCTTGCACTGTTGCCCATCCCAACTCGAATTCCCTATGATCCAAAGTCCAACCCCCCACTTAAAAAGGAGAAGGGAGGTGTTGAGTAAGAGTCCTGTCCAATTGAATATGAGACTTAGATGCTTTCTTAGTTTCCTTCTTGGCCGTTTAAGACCATGGTACCAAATAAGGCCCATCTGAACTCTTAGGGAATTCTTACGAGAAAACCCAAATAGAGATTGATCTTCTCTCTCTCATTACTTATTAATCCAAAAGCTCTGAGAGCGCTACAAGAGTATCGGTGTTCTGTAAGAGCTAGCTACTAGCGTTGGGAGCTTCCTTAGAGAAACTCAATGGCGACACCCATCGAAACAACCATGCCCAGACGACCCATCATCGCCACCAACGCAGGCCGTGCAACCGTGCAAACTTCCGGAGCGCGTCGTTTGGTTCCAAGAAGGGGTCAAATTCTAATGGGGATTCTGAAAAAGGCCTTCTCACCTCTCTGTTTCCCCAGACGGAGACGCCGTATTGCCCCTAACTGACATACTTGAGAGGTTCAGAGCATCCACGAATTTCCATTACTCTGCAAACTTATTCTGTTTTTTTTTCCTTCTTTCGTATATATAAGTAATGGTGTAGCCAGTGGGTCTTTGTACAAGGATTCTCTCTTCACTTCTGTTTCTAGGAGGGAATTCTTCGGATGTATTGGAGCTCTGAACAGATTGTAAAATGGAATGGGAATTCATCTCTTGAAGTTGATTGTGTTCTTTATTAGCTCTTTTTGATGTGTGTGTGCGTTCAGATCGGATTAGAGTTTCAATAATCCGATTCGTGTTTTTCATTTTTTCATGTTTCTCCACGGATTCTTCTGAAAAAAGCATGGTTCAAAAACCCGAAAACTCGACTCAACTCGAAAGTTAGCCGAGTCGAGTAACTCGGAAAACTCGAAAAAAAACTCGACTCGGTCTAACTCGGAATATCTATGTAATAACTTAAAAAACTTGGGTTAAAAGAACTCAAAGTAAGCTGATTTTCAAGTCTCAAACCTAAAAATTAGGTTTAACAGAACTCATATAGGTTGTCTTTGTAGACCCAAGAAAAATATGATGCAAAAATAGTGTAACGTTCTAGTGTAGGAAAAAATGAAAAAAATACTCTTCCGTGACTCGACCTAATCGAGCAAATCGAAAAACTCAGCTCGACTTGACCGAATCACTCGAGTAACTCGGCAAATAGTGTCTCCTTCGAGTTTTGAGGCACCTTGACTCGAAATTCAATCGAGTTGAGTAACTCGGCCAGGTTACTCGGGTGACTCGCCGAGTTTTCGAACTATGGAAAAAAGCATTGTCACCTCTCTGTTTTCGAATACGGAGACGGCATTCTTGTTTAATGGCTGGATCTTCAATTATTGACCCTTTTTGAAATTTGAGAGGTTCATAGCATCCATGAATTTCCGTTACTTCGCAAACTATTCTGCTATGTTTCATACTTTCTTTTTGTTTTTATGTTCTCATTTTCCATTTTTTATTGTTTCAATTCGGTTGTTACCAGAAGTAACTGAAACAGTGCATGACTCTTTTATCTGTTGGAAAAGTCGACTTTCCCGCCGAAATACATTCTCTATTCTGGCTCAGCATTGTCTCTGGCGAAGCCAGAAAGGTTGTCTCGGACATCCATGGACATCCATATATCATGTACTGTTTTTTGGTTTCTTAAAAATTGTGCCTGATGCAGGATGATTTTTAAAATGGTTTCCTAAAAATGACTTGTTAAACACATTTAGACTATTTCTATTCTCTGAATAAGAAAAATTGTTCATGAGGAACCATGCCAAAAAAACCCCTTATTACCTTCAGAATCCATTTCCTTGAATTCTTTGTTTTCCTAAAGGGTAGCTAGGCCACCTGTTGCATCAATCATGAGAATGGAAAAAATTGAATTTTGTAATTGGGTAGCATTCCTCTAATAGTAAAAGAATATCAAGGGGATTGCCAGCCACGCAAATTTTAAGTGAGACACCTGGCATTGCTAGGATTAAGAAAATAAAATTTCAAAGGAATAAGATTTAAGTTAATACTTTATACTGGTTCTCAAGAACAGATCTTCCCTATACACTGAGAGTTTGAAAGTCCGCATCTCATGCCTTATTTCTCAACCTACCAATTTGTTAACATCACAAATATGTGTCACTACTTGTTGGTTATGGCAGTCACCAGATTTTACAAGAGATTTATACTATAATATAAAGAAATAAGTGTCACGTAACCCCTCCTCTTTGCTCCCCAATATTGAATCCAAATGATCGTATGAGTTCTCTCTTAAGAATGTAATGTGGCTTCTCTCTTAATCCCCACTGTTTGATCCCTTAATTTTCTTTCATATTCCTCTTTTCTTTCTCCTCAAAGTATACGACTGAAGAACTCCAGATCTCACAGTCACTCTTCATGTGAATAGGGTAGTGAATAGTGCCTTGCATAGTGTAGGTAAAGGCCCAAAGCCTTTCATGGGTCTTTGGTTTGAGGAAGTGAAATGAGGATTGTACATGTGTGTATTGAGTTTCAAAACAAGAGTATAAAAATACTCTAAGTGTCTAAAAGCATAGGGTATGAAATACCTAAGTGTGTATGTAGAAACTCGGAACTGAGTTCCCTAGGCTGGGAATAGTGTTGTGAATAGTGTCTGTTCATGAGTTGTGAAGGTCAAAAGCCTTCTTGTATAATTGTGGTTGTAGGATGAGCAATAATGAGGGTTTTACCTTGAGTTAAATTGGGTAGTAGTATGTGAACTCAGAAACACTGAGTATTAGAATACTTCAAAGTCAAGGGTATGAAATACCCTATGCTATGTTTGGTTGTCGAGAAAATAGGTGAAAATATGGAAAAGAAAAGAAAATTTTGAATTTCGAATACAATTTTTAGTTGAGTTTTGTCTCATTTTCTTTTCTTTTCCAAGTTTTTACTTATTTTCTTGGCAACCAAACATAGGGTAAGTGTTTATGGGCTAAAGTCATGTGAATCTTTTAATGTTTATGGGAGTCTTTGTTTTCCATAGAGGTATTAGCAATTGTGTTAGGGTGTCCTAAGTGTAAGCACCCAATTTTTATACCCCCAAACCCTATCAATCCCCAGTGGAATCCCCTGTCTAGCCATAAATAAACCCTAGAACAAACCCTAGTGAAACCCTAAACCTTAGGACAAGCCCTAGTGAAACCCTAGAACCCTAAAACCCTAAGACCTCAATCTTGGGCTCAAGGCCCATTAGTAATTCAAAACCCTAAACCCTAGTGTGACCCTAGCTAAACCTTAGCTAAACCCTAGGTGAGCCCTAGATATACCCTAAACCCTAAAGCCCTAAGTAAACCCTTTTGGGCTCACGGCCCATTAGCATTTCGATACCCAAAACCTAAGCCAAACCCTAGGAGAGCCCTAGCTAAGCCCTAGACTTAACCCTAGACCAAACCCTAGACCTAGCCCTAGCTAAACTCTAGCCCAAGACCTAGGACAAAGCCCTATGGGCTCAAGGCCCGTTTAAAAATTCAAAAAACCACAATACCCTAGCCCAAGCACTTTGGGGCCCACACTTGGGCCCACAACAACCCATGAAGTCCTCATGGGTGGGACCCACACCCTCCAAATCCGAAATGGGCGAGAAATACCCGAAGTAGGTGCCCACTTGCTTTTGGCCCAAGTGAGTTTGGGCCTAGCCCGAAATGGAAACAAATCTCAGGGTGTCGGTATTCGAATTACCGACACCCCAAAAAATCACCTCTTTGGGAATGGCGGTAATTCGTTTACCGCAGTTCCTGGATTCTGCATTTGCATGTGCAGGCTCCTCCTGCAGCCACCTGGTCACCTTGGGGCCTTCCCTATTGGTTCCCTCCGACTTTCTATATGCCCGTAGTACCCCTAAGGGTCCTCCCCATCTCCTCTATAAAGCTCAACCACTCCTATGCAAAACTTACGCCAACTTCATCACCTGTAACCCCTGTCAAATTACTCCCAGTATTACCTGAGCTCCACCCCTTGCCTTAGACCTTTACCAGGTAGTCCCTGGACCAGCCACGACCTCTCCATACTCACCAGATCTCCATCGCTAGGCAACACCAGTCCACCATCACCTGCAACCATCGTAGAGAGCACTATATAAGGGTATAGACCCTCCCCTCCTTGCTCTCCTTGTTTTCATCATTGTAAGGGACCCCTGGTCCTGATCCAAGGGTCCCATTTGCTTATTTCCCTAAGTCCAGGACAGAGACTCCTACAGCTTCCTGTAAGCTTAGGGAGTCCCTGAAGGCTTTCGTATAAGGGTTCCACACCCCATGCATGTTTAGGCCTTCCTATAGGATTTGGGGGTCCCTCAAGCAATGAGGGAACCCTTGGATCCCTGCTGGATTCACCCCAATAGGGGAAAGTGCTTCTTTTTTAAAAAAAAAAAACTGTATGTTATCTGTAATTCCATTACTGACAGCCTGGACCTTTTGTTGCAGAAAGTTTGGGCCACTGTGGGGCCCACATATCTCATTCCCAGAGCCCCACTAAAGGCCCATTGGGTAGCCCTATACCTTGTTTAACTTCCCTAAAAAAATCAGACCCTAACTCTTGCTCTAACCATGGTTAATAGGGCCTTGATTTCGGGTTAACAGTCTGTCGGTAGTCCTTCTACCGACAGAAATGACATTGCTTTGCATTGAATTTGGGCCCTTGTGGGGCCCACATGCCTTGAGCTATGGGTTCCACCCAGGCTTGTTTGAAAGACCTGAGTCCTTTCTACCTTCCTGCAAAATCTCAGACCCAGGGGCCAAGCCTAACCATGGTTAGCAAGGCCCCAAACTCAGGTTAAGATTCTGTACAGTGTGTCGGTAGTCAGACTACTGACATTTTGAACATTGTTTTTGCAAACTTTGGGCCCCTGTGTGGCCCACACCTGTGGTCTTCTAGGCCTGCTACCTGGACCATTGGAAATCCTGGATCCCAGGCTTATTTTCCATACTTTTACTTCACCCAGGGGAGGTCCTAACCTAGTTACACTCTCTCAAACTCTGGTTAAAAGTTTACAGAAATGGAGGTAATCCGATTACATCCATTCTGTAAAATTTTGACTTTGGGATTTTTGAAGGGCCCGAACCTGGTAGGAGGCCACTCTAGGCCCTGCCATACCCTTTGGGCCCATTCTTGACTGACCATGACCCTTAACCATGGTTAAGTACTGTTTAACCCCCTCAAAAAATGTGAAAAAATCCCTAAAAATCCATAAAATACAAAAGACCAAAAAATCTCACTCTTGAACTTTTTAACCTTGGTTAGCACCCCTAACCACGGTTAACACCCTCTTAACCCCGGTTAGCAACCCTAACCCTCGATTAACAGATCCCTTTGCCTCCGGGCTTTACCCTAGGCCTACCGGGCCTCACTCTAGTCTACCGGACTATCCCTCAGTCTACTGGGCCTAACACTTTGCACATTGACCAACCTCGGTCAAGCAAAACCCTAATATACCAGATTAGGTCTATTAGCCGCCTTTTGATGCACACACATGTGCCCCCCTCGCCTTAGCACGGGCTCAAGTGCTAGAACTACGCTCAGTCTGATCTCACCCGTCATGTGAGTACGTAGGCAAGCCAACACGGGCCCGACCCTAGTTAGCGTTTACTTTCTTCTGATTAGTATTAACTTAACCACTAATGGCATTCAATTAATCTTGATCTAAATTTTGGCTTAAACCTAGCAAGTAAGGAACCACCATGTATGGAAGTGTTGGGGTGCTTAGCCCCTTCCTCGAACTTAACCGAACCTTTTACCCTGATCCCTGATCGCGGACCAAGCCTTATCCAACATTTCTGGGGACTTATCCATTCTGAATTAATAAGTGGCGACTCTATTCCCGTGAGATTTTTTAGGGAGTGAAATCTCGTGCTCACACTAAGAACCTTTATGATTAGCTTCGGGATGTTAAAACAAGAGTGTGAATCATTTTAAGTGATCAAAGTATGATTTAAGTTGGAAAGAAGATGGATGTCTTGACATAACCTCAACTTGAGGGAACTCTAGTTTTGTCACCGCTTATCGAAATTGAGTGATTCTTAAACCCTTAGAAAGGTATTGAAAATCTTTTCGAGGTTCATGTTTAACATTATTTTAAAGATTTTGAGTCTAAGCTAAGTCAAAGGTAGGTTTTCCGAAGTTTTGTCAGCTGAAATTTCATACCAGTCAGCTTTAGAGCCCATTTAGACAATTAATAACTTAGAATTTGGATTTGTCCATTAGACAGAAGATTGTTCCCCTTTAAATGACGAGTCCAACGCAAGTTGAATCGTTAAATTACAATAAGCAAGTCAAAATTTATGGTCGAAATATCAAAGCGGAGGAAAAGAAAATTGAAATCTGGGGGGTTGCGATCTATCGCAAAATATTGCGATCGATCGCAGTCAGTCAAAATCTGGGGAATGTTCTCAGGGCAAAGTGCAATAGATCACCCTCCAGGTGCGATAGATTGCAATATGGGCTGCGATCTATCTCAATTAAGTGCGATCTATCGCAATAAAGTGCGATCGATTGCATTCGTGAGCAGAGTTACGAAAATTGGGGTTTTAACCCATTGGGCTATAAATAGAGGAACATTTGGGGGTTTTGGGTGAGACTAAACCTAAGAGGGATTTTAGGAGGAGAAGAGAGAAGAGGTTTCAAAAGGGGCTTTTCATTTAGAGATCAAGGTGGAGCTCAAATCTTCCTCAAGGCTTGGATCTCCTTCCTCAAAGCTTGGATCTTCCTCAAGCATGAATTTCACCACTAGAAGCATGGATTTCACCACTTGAAGCTTGGATTTCACTTCCACAAGAATTCTCAAGGTAGATACATTCTACTAACCTCCCTTGCTATAATCCATTGCTATGTATTTCTATTTTAGTGATCCTTTTGTGAAAATCAAGATGTAAATCTTATTGAGATGATGTCAAGATGTGTAGCTTAATATGTTTATACTAATTAATATGGATATGGATGGTGTGGGATGTATGGATTAGTTGAGGTTTTAATTGGATGCCATGGAGAATGTAAATGATTATTGTATGATGAAAAATGGGGAAGGGCAATGTACACATAAAACATGTATTAAAGATGTTTGATGATATGTATGACTATGAATACAAGAGTTAGTGCTTATTGAAATGTTGAATGTCAAGTGTTTAATAAAATGCATGTATGAGATTTAAACCTAAGACTATTAAAGCATGATTTAAGGTTTTTCCACAAATGTGAAATTGCTATAATGCCTATACATATGTTTCCTTTAAGATCTCTCATGCCTATAGAAATACTTAAATGTCATATGTTATTCTTTAAGTATCTTCATGTCACGTTCATGTTCACAAATAACCATGCACAAGCATGTATGCATGAACCGAGTTTTTCTAAAAACAATCATATGATATTAAACCAAGACAAGACAAGTGTGATTATAAACACGACAAGACAAGACAAGAGTGATTTCCACGAGACAAGAATAAGATTTTAAGTACGATAAGAAAGACAAGATGCTAGTATATCCGTCAATTTCATAGTTCGAGTACTAGTTATTACAAGACAAAATGTTAGTATGTCCGTCAATTTCATAGTTCGAGTACTAGTATAATGAAAATGAAATATTATAGGCATGATCGTCCATTTCATAGTTCGGGTGCTAGCCAAATAAAATAAGTGAAATTAAGAATCTCATAAGACTTATAAGGAACCCACAAGATTCATAAAGCGTATAAGAAACTCATAAGATGCATAAGGAACTCACAAGACTCACAAGATAATTGAAATACGTTTTGGTCAAAGCATGAACTTAAAGTTTGGTGTATGGGATTATGCATTTGTTATCTTGTCTTAACTTCCATAATCTGATTATGTATATGCTATGATGAACTGTAACCTACATGACATATTAATGTATTGTAACATGGTTAGTTAGTAGTATGTATATGCTGAGTATTCAATACTCAGCCAAACTATTATTTTAGTAGGTTCCAAGTTAGTTGGTTGTACTTTGGAGCCATGGGTCGAGGAGGTTCATGGAGAGCAAGAGCTTGCTCGGGATTATCATGCAGATGTTAGAGGCCTTGACATGTGGCCTTATGGTCCTTATGGTTTAGTTGAGTGTGAGAGACATGTATTTTTTGTTTTGGAGATTTTCATGTAGGCTTGAGTTAGTAACTCAAGTGTTGGACCTTTTGTAGATATTGTAGTTTTTATTTAATCTTGTATCTATGTTAACACTTGGAACAACTTTTATACAGAAGAAATTTTTAGGTTCACTATTTATCATGCCTTATATACTCTTTGCAGGATGATTTTAAGTATAAGTCACGTTGCCAAAGTATCGTAACTCTTAGGTGGTATTTTAGTGTGGGACAAAAGTGGTATCAGAGCCTAGGTATTAGGTTCTTTAGGGTCGTTTAGAGTTTGATACTACGATTAAACCAATGCATTAGGTTCATCTAGGGTGCTTCTTATAGTCTTGGTGCTTCCAAAAGTTGGATTAAAATTAATCAACTGTGTAAAGATGTGATTTATAAATCTACTTTTTAAATTGGAAATGGTAATAAAATAAATTTCTGATTAGATTGTTAGTTTGGAGAGGTTCCCCTCATTGATCTTTCTTTATCTACTCGTCAGATTTTTCCTTTTATTTCGGGCATGCTTGATTCTAATGGAATTTGAGATTTCTATCATATTAATGACTATATTTCTGACCATTTGAAGATAGCTATTAGATCTGCAGGTTTTTTTACTTCTGCTTCTGATGATATTTTTATTTGGAATCCCAGTTCGAATGGTAAGTTTACTGTTAAATCTGCTGGGGATTCTATCAGAACTTCTAATGCTCGTAAGGAATGGAGTAAGAACATATGGAAATTCTGTTACCCAAAAAAAATCAAATCTTTGGGTGGAAGGTAATGTATGGTGCTGTTTCAACAGATAAAATGATTCAATCAATAGGTATTCCTTTAGTTAGTCGTTGTTTTTGTTGTAATTCTGGTAATATTGAATCTTTATCTCACTTTCTTTTGCAATGTGATTTTGCAGCTAGCATTTTGAGATATTTTACTAGGTATTGCTCCATTGTCCTTCAGCCCAATGACTCGATTCAATGTCTTCTTATGCAATGGTTCAGAGCCTATGATAGGAACCACAATGAGCTTTACAATCTGCTTTCTCTCATTATCATCTGGGAAATTTGGAAAGAGAGATGCTCGAGAAGATTCAAGAATGTTTGGAAGCTTCCAGATATTATTATTACTCTAATCAAAGTTTGGCTAGTGGAATTGGGGAGATTACCTTCTAAAAAGAGCCTAGACCTCTCTTTTTTCAGCATTTCCTCCCCTCCTCCTAAGGTCAGAAATTCTATTTCTATTGTTAAATTGATTCGGTCTCTTCAAGGAATCATAAAGCTGAATGTGGATGGAGTTTCTAGAGGTAATCCAGGGTTAGCTAGTGGAGGATGTATCATTCGAAATCATCATAGTGACATGTTAGCCTGTTTCTTCTCGTTTTATGACAATTGTACTAGCTATGTTGCTGAGACTAGAGCCCTTCTTGATGGCAACTCACTTTGTCATTCCATGGGATATATCCAGATTGAGGTAGAGTCTGACTCTAAATCCCTTGTAGAAGCCTGGAATGGTCAACATCATCATCCTTGGTCTGTTTGGTATTGAAACAAAAAAATTAAAAAATTTAACAATATTTGCTTATCTATTACTCATATTTATAGAAAAGCAAACTAGTTTGCTGATTTTTTAGCTAACTATGGTTGTGATCTTCAAAGTTCGGGTTTGATCCAGTCTATCCAGGATAGCTCTCCTCGCCTTAGGGCCCTTATCTTTCTTTCTATATAAAGTGGGTGTCGGTAATATTAGATTATTTTGATGTGTTTTGTGGTTGGTTATTTGTATAGGGTTGGGGGTTTTTAATTCCCCTACCTTATTTGTGTCTTTTTTAGAGGTAAGGTTTTATGTCATCTCCTCTTTTGGAGCCTTTATAGGGGTAAGGTTTTATGTCCCCCCCTTTTTTAAAATTTTTTTCTACTAATAAACAGGTAGGGGTCCGCCAAACCCCCCACTCCTCCCCTGAGTGGCTTTTCTTTAAAAAAAAGAAAAAAGGTTCATCCAGGGAGTCATACTCCAAGTGTAGACTAACAAGTTAGTCTTAGTCAAAACTGGTTGAAATCTCAATCGAATTTGGTGTCGTAGGCTAGGAAACATTATCTGTATGCTTATATTATTTTATTGGATGCCTCAGTGTATTATCATGTACCTTATAAACATTAGGTGATTTTTTAATTTGGGATTGAAATAAAGTTGGTTTCCAAGTTAGACTTATGCTTTGTTATTGATCTCAAGATTCAATCATGAGATTTGGCAATCGGGGTCACGGTTACCATACTAGAGGAAATGGAGTTGATGCTCCAGTAGGGGACGAGCAACCTGATCTTACACAAGTATTGGGGTCGATAGTTGAGACCTTAGTTATGCTTGCAACCAGGCAACCTGCCACTTCTTCTCTTGCTGCAGCACTAGTCCTTGTTGCTCCAAACAGAGCATAAGCAGGGATAGAGGCATTTTGGAGGATGAGGCCTTCGGTATTCTATGATGGCATAGACCCATTAGTTGGAGAAGCATGAATTAGGTAGCTGGAGAAATTGTTCTCCGTCTTGATAACTATAGAGGCAGAGAAAGTTACATGGGCCGCCTTTATGATGGAAGGTGAGGCAGATCACTGGCAGAGATCCGCCATCAGAACGAGAGACTTGACTTGAGCAGGTCAAGAATGGACTTGAGAAGAATTTCTCAATGTTTTCTATAAGAAATACTTTCCAGTGGAAGTTAGAGAAAAGAAAGAGCTGGAGTTCATTACCTTGGAACATGGGAACATGACAGTGACCAAGTACGAGGCTAAGTTCTCTGAATTGTCAAGGTTCGCTCCATACCTGATAGCCACAGAGGCAATGAATGCCAGGAAATTTGAGAGGGGATTGCAGGCCTACATCAAAGATAAGGTTATAATGTTCAGGCATGAGGCCTATGTAGAGGTTGTAGACAAGGCTCAGTTGGCAGAAACGAATTTTGTGGAATTTTGCAAGAGGAGAGAAATACTGAGAGGCCAGTCCAGTGGCTTAACACAGCCAGAAAAGGGGGCTAGAACGACTCTATACCAGTCCTCTGGACATACGCAGGTGCAGAGTCCTCCTATTCAACCCCAGGCTCCTCGCCCTACTACTACGTAAGTCAATCAACAGGTGCAACCAATATCTTCTGCACCTACGTTTGAGGTTTTTGCACATTGTGGGAGGAAGCATAGAGTTGGGGAGTGTCGAGCACGCACGGGTGTTTGTTTCCATTGCGGTGACTACGGGCACCAGATTTGAGATTGTCCTCGTTGTCCGCCGTTGACTCTGACTCGGGGGAGCAGGCAACTCAGCTACCCACGTAGTAGGAGTCTTTTCAGGCTACGAGGCCCCAGAGGACAAAATTTCTATAAGGGGGGGGGGGGGGAGGATGTAGAACACTGGATCTCACAGTCACTGTTCATGTGAATAGGGTAGTGAATAGTGCCTTGCATAGTGTAAGTAAAGGCCTAAAGCCTTCCATGGGTCATTGGTTTGAGGAAGTGAAGTGAGGATTGTACATGTGTGTATTGAGTCTCAAAACAAGTGTATAAAAATACTCTAAGTGTCTAAAAGCATTGGGTATGAAATACCTAAGTGTGTATGTAGAAACCCGGAACCGAGTTCCCTAGGCTGGTAATAGTTCTGTGAATAGAGTGGGTTCATGAGTTGTGAAGGCCAAAAGCCTTCTTGTATAATTGTGGTTGTAGGATGAGCGATAATGAGGTGAGTTAAATTTGGAAGGAGTATGTGAACTTAGAAATACTGAGTATAAGAATACTTCGAAGTCAAGGGTATGAAATACCCTAAGTGTTTATGGGCTAAGGTCATGTGAATCTTTTAATGTTCATAGGAGTCTTTGTTTTTTATGAAGGCATTAGAAATTATGTTAGGGTGTCCTAAAAACCTTTATGATTAGCTTCAGAGTTTTAAAATAAGAGTGTGAAACAATCTAAGTGATCAAAGTATGATCCAAGTTGGAAAGAAGAGGGATGTCTTGACATAACCTCAACTTGAGGGAACTCTAGTTTTATCACCGCTTATCGGAATCGAGTGATTCTTAAACCCTTAGAAGGTATTGAAACCCTCTTCGAGGTTCATGTTTAATGTTTTTTTTCAGATTTTAAGTCTAAGCTAAGTCAAAGGTAGGATTTCCGAAGTTTTTGTTTGCTGAAATTCCAAACTAGTCAGCTTTAGAGCCCATTTAGACTATTAAGAACTCAGAATTTAGATATATCCATTCGACACAAAATTGTTCCCCTCTGAATGATGAGTCCAATGCAAGTTGTATCGTCAAAATACGATAAGCGAGTCAAAAATTATGGTCGAAATACCAAAGCGGAGAAAAAGAAAGTCGAAATCTGGGGGGTTTGCGATCTATCGTACAATATTGCGATCTATCGCGAAATACTGCGATCTATCGCACCCGTATTACGATCGATCACAATTAGTCAAAATCTGGGGAATGTTCTCGGGACAAAGTGCGATAGATCACCCTCTAGGTGCGATAGATCGCAAAATGGGCTATGATCTATCAGAATTAAGTACAATCGATCGTATTCGTGCGCAGAGTTACGAAAATTGGGGTTTTAACCCCTTGTGCTATAAATAGAGGAACATTTGGAGGTTTTGGGGTGAGACTTAACCTAAGAGGGATTTTGGAAGGAGAAGAGAGAAGAGCTAGGGTTTCAAAAGGGGCTTTTCATTAGGAGATCAAGGTGGAGCTCAAATCTTCCTCAAAGCTTGGATCTCCTTCCTCAAAGCTTGGATCTTCCTCAAGCATGGATTTCACCACTTGAAGCTTGGATTTCACTTCTACAAGAGTTCTCAAGCATTCTCAAGGTAGATACATTCTACTAACCTCCATTGCTATAATCCATTGATATGTATGTCTATTTTAGTGATCATTTTGTGAAAATAAAGATGTAAACCTTATTGAGATGATATTAAGATGTATAGCTTAATATGTTTATACTAATTAATATGGATATGGATGGTGTGGATGTATGGATTGGTTGAGGTTTTAATTAGATGCTATGGAGAATGTGGATGGTTATTGTATGATGGAAAATGGGGAAGAACAATGTACACATAAAACATGCACATAAGGTGTTTGATGAAATATATAACTATGAGAACATGAGTTTATTGAAATGTTGAATGTCATGTGTTTGATAAAATGCATGTACGAGTATGAGATTTAAACGTAGGACTATTAAAACATGATTTAAGGTTTTTCCACAAATGTGAAATTGCTATAATGCCTATATTATGCTTCCTTTAAGATCTCCCATGCCTATATAAATACTTGAATGCCATATGTTATTCTTTAAGTATCTCCATGTCACATTCATGTTCACAAATCACCATGCACAAGCATGTATGCATAAACCGAGTTTTCTAAGAACAATCATATGAGATTAAACCAAGACAAGACAAGTGTGATTCTAAACACGAACAAGACAAGACAAGAGGGATTTCAATGAGACAAGAACAAGACACGAATAAGATTTTAAGTACGATAAGAAAGACAAGATACTAGTATGTCCGTCTATTTCATAGTTCGTGTACTAGTTAATACAAGACAAGATAGCTAGTATGTCAATTCATTTCATAATTCGGGTACTAGTTAATGAAAATAAAAAATGCTAGGCATAACCGTTCATTTCATAGTTCAGGTGCTAGCCAAGTAAGATAAGTGAAATTAAGAATCTCATAAGACTTATAAGGAACCCACAAAATTCATAAGGCGTATAAGAAACTCATAAGATTCATAAGGTGCATAAGGAACTCACAAGATAATTGAAATACGTTTTGGTTAAAGTATGATGTTTGGGATTATACATTTGTTATCTTGTCTTAACTTCGGCACTCTGATTATGTGTATGTTATGATGAACTGTAACCTGCATGACATATTAATATATTGTAACATGGTTAGTTAGTAGTATGTATACGCTGAGTATTCAATATTCAGCCGAACTGTTATTTTAGTATGTTCCAGGTTGGTTGGTTGTGCTCCGGAGCCATGGGTCGAGTAGTCTCATGGAGAGTAGGAGCTTGCTTGGGATTATCATGCAAATGTTAGGGGCCTTGACATGTGGCCTTATGGTTGAGTTGAGTGAAAAAGACATGTACTTTTGAGATTTTGTTTTGGAGATTTTCATGTAGGCTTGAGTTAGTAATTCAAGTGTTGGACCTTTTGTACATATTGTAGTTTTTATTTAATCTTGTATCTATGTTAATACTTGGAAGAACTTTTATATAGAAGAAATTTCCAAGTTCACTATTTATCATGTCTTGTATACTCTTTGCAGGATGATTTTAAGTATAAGTCACGTTGTCAAAGTATCATAACTCTTAGGTGGTATTTTGGGGCGTGACAACGACTCCTCCTAATATTCTTGGAGATCACGTTTATCTCAACCACTTTCAAAAATTTCTCATATATCTCATATTTCTTTCTCTCCTCAAAGTGTACGACTCCTCCCAATACTCTTGAGAGTTATCTGACGGTTGATTCCTAGAATTTCTCACATATATCTCATATTCTTATTTTCTCTCGCCTCAAAGATTTCTCTCCCCTCCCCCTCCACTCCATCGTCTCTCTATTCTCCTCCAATCTCTCTCTCTCTCTCTCAACCAAGAGCTCGGGTGATGAGTGTATAAAGGACTTTTGAAGATATTAAAATGTTTTGGTTGAGAGCCATAAGAGCACAAGGGCTTCTGCTTACATTCGGGCATCATGTTTGATTATCAACCAGATATTTGTATAGACTACACGAGAGTGGTTATTATGTGTTTATGCAGGCAGGTTTTTGTGGATCCTGTTGTTACCAAGTGCAAGCACTATTTCCGTGTGCATTGTGTCTTTGTAGGTAAGTTTTTTTTATACCATATTATATTATTTATGAGTTACCCATTTAAAATGTTTAATGGTTATTTTACACTGGTTGTTTCCACTATATGTTTTTAATTAATGGTTCCTAACATATCTATTAAAAATGCTTTTGAGTGTTAACCATAGAATTGATCACTGTAAATCGATGTGTTTTTTATTTGTTCTTACATAATTACTATACAATATTTATTTATTCTCATTTATTTTTTTGTACTCCTGTGCATAGCACGGGGTCTTTGCTAGTATAAATAATAGGAAATTGATTGAAAACTCTCAATAGTAGGAATGAAAAATCTAACGGAGTAAAAGGCGTACATATTATAAATGGGGGGCCCACATGATGTTTGGCGCTGTTGAATTTGTAATCATGCGGCCCAACTCTCATTCACTTCCCTAAATAATAAAGAATAATAAAGAAGAGTTATTATATGTAGTGGACCCTACTCTAGTTTTTTTTTGGTTCGAGATATACGTTTAGGCCACAATGCCGGTTAGGTGTTAGTATCTCTTCAATTAGTCGGCGGGTGGAGAGTATATACAAACTCCCACCCTCTCGAGAATCCCAGTACCTCCCCCCAAAGCAGGGGATACCCTACTCTAGTTCACTACCAGAAGTTTGAAAGTCTGTGTATAGTGCTAACATTTCTCAACCTACCAATTCCCAACCCTAATTGTCTGAGTTGATTTGTTGTTATCACTGAAATTTTACAAGAGATAAGAATAAGGGCAATGATTAGCACACCACACATTTAAACAAATGCCATACCCACGTGTCCCTTTTAACATTCTTTTAATTATGATTAAACTTAAGAAAATAAAAATTAATATTTTTGATTTTTTTGGATTAATAGTTGTTTTAAAAAATTAAAGTTCTGTTTTAGGCCTGCCCTGATGACCTTGACTCTTAGAGTAGGACCAAAGCTTAGTCAGTTTAGGCCTTCCAAGGATTAGTTTAGGCCTTCCGAGGATTAGGATAGGCCTTCACCCTTATAAGTAAGGGCGGCCTGAGAAGACCCAGACCGCCTTACCCTAGCCCAATCCTTTGACAGCCCTATGGCCTATGGGTAACCAATTTGGTCACATCATTATTTATTAACCACACTTAGTTAATGAAAAATGGTAGCTCGATTGAGGCCAATTAGCATACAGGGGATAATCCCTCCCATTAGTAAATGTGCTCGACTCTCACTCAAAAATAAAATCATGCTGTATGATGAGCTGTCATTTTCACTCAGCCCAAGTGCAGGGGCGGTGCCAGAAATTTTTCATTGGAGGGCAAAATACATGTATAAAAAAATTTTGATTTGAGGCTATGGAATCTAGGGGTTCGGGCATAGCCCGTGAGAAATTTTTTTTTAGGGTAGTTTTTTTTTTTTTCCGGTAATGCCTTTGAGGTCGTCACGTGTCCCTATTAATACTCCTTAATTGTGATTAAAATTCACCCACCTATCCTTGGTTTTTTAAAAAAATATCAAATTTCTTTTCGAACCCTAGTTTAAAATTCACTAACTCCTAAGGTTAAAATTTTTTAAATATTTTTTTCTAAAAACCAAGGATAAATAGGTGAACCCTGAGATTGGGTGAATTTTAATCATAGTTAAGGAGTGTCAATAGAGACATGTGGCAACTTCAAGGGCATAAGAGGACTCCATTAGAGGGCCCACTATATATATGACAAAAAAAATTGGTGGGGCCACTATATTATATAGGACAAAGTAGGACTGTACATTGAGGCGGGCCGAGCCTGAGGTCACTTCTGGCCTAGGCAAATAATAAAACTGGGCTGGAATGTTCAGACCAAACTTATGCTGAGCTGAAGTTATCTCAAACATGGAAACCCTGAATACGGCCGAACTAAAATTTGTAATTTGCAATTGTAGTAGTATACTAGTAAAATGTGTGTGCTTTGCACATGATAGATTTTAATTAAAATACAATAATATATAACTAATTTAATTTAGAACCTCTAAAGGAAATATTTTATATAATTTACCTAAAACTCTTAGATTTTAATAATCAGAGAAGGATGTAAATACTATTGAAAACTAGTAATGAGTCCCATTATTATTATTAAATGCATTAAAAATTAATTAGAAAAATCTTTTCTTAGAAATTACAATTATAAATAAATATTATATATTTGTACAATATAAGGATAATAATGCTCAGTGAAAAGTTATTTTTTTAGAAAACTAATTCTTAGAAATTTCTCTTACTTGTAATACTAGAATAAATTGATTGGGCATTGCTCATTAGAACTGGTAGTGAGCAACTCAATTAAAAAGGGAAAAGTGGCATGTTGTTTTGAATACGACTTTTGGATGTCAAAGATACATGACAAAAAAGTCAGGTTGATTAGACGTTTTTAGACTATCCGATTAAAGGCTGAAAAATAAGGATTGGGTCTAGTGTCTTAAGGGTTAATGACTTAATGCTAACAAAATAGGGTCTAATCAGCAATCTAGAGTGTTCGATTTGCTTATATTTTTACGTGTCTTCTGTGAACCCACCTTGACATCTTACAATAAATCCATAAGGACATGTCACATGTTAGACCATATATATATATTTTTTTGTAAGTGTCACCATTTATCTAGGTTGATTAGGAGTTTTTTTTTTTGTTTAATGGTAAACCCAACACACTCACACATGGGCCATCACACACACACATGGACCAAGAGATGGTCGAGCCCATCACATGTTATCAAAATGGCCTATCTCTTGGTAAGAGGGAGGAACTTAAGTAGTCTCTTGTTGGTTAGGAAACATTTTAATAATCATAGTATTCAACCAACTCTTTGAATTAGTATTTGTATTTTAAAAGTATAGACTAGACTCGACCAAAGTGAGCCCAACTCAGCCTATAACTAAAGTTTGGGTCTAAATCTAGGCCTAGACCTAGCTGAGCCTGCAAAAAGGGTGAAGCTTACAAGGGCTGCATGTGTGTGCTGTGTGTGTGTGAGTTTGCATGCTGGGTGTGTGTGTGTGGGGGTTTGCATGGGAGGTATGAGTATTTCCTTGTATTTGCCTTCAAGTCATTGCCTTGTGGTATGATTGAGTTTACCAAAAAAGGCCTGCCCAAGGCTAGACTTGGCCAAAGTGAGCCCAACTCAGCTCAAGGCTTCCAAATATGGCGAGTTCCTACAGTACTAGCTTCAAACCTACCGGGTATGATTCAGTCCTTGTCGTCCATTCGCAAAGTTTAAATCAGCTGCAGAACATTTTTTTGCTATATACCAATCTGCTCCTGCCATGTCAGCGAACGTGACCTCTTCTTCCAGGGGCATGAAATTATCACGAGAAAAAGCCTTCAAAGCATTGCAGCTGATTAAAAATCGAGTTACAAAACACAATAGTTTGTATTAAAGGAAAACAAGAGAAATCAAGAAACTCGTCATATATAAGAATAAAACCTTCTTGGTTTCCATTTATAGCTTGTAACCTTTGGATCTGGTAGTTTGGGGAGTAAACTAATAAATGAGTCAAGACTCCCCTCTTCTAGAGTTTGAAGATGCGTGAATTAAGCTTAAGGAAGCACTTTTCAAACTTCTAGTTCTTGGGGTTGGGTGTGTGTGTGGGTGCATTGTGTGTATATAACTAGTGTGTGTGTGGGAGTTAATTTGTGATTGAAAAAAGTCTAAAAGTTAGTCCCACATCGGTGGGATCTAAATGTTCTTGTGCCTCTATAAAGCTGCACACCCCTCTCTTTTTTGAGAGGGTGTGTGGGTGCACTTGGGGTTGGGTGTGTGTGTGGGTGGGTTGGGCCCACCATGGACCCCGTGTGTGTGACTGTTCATATAGTCTGTGAGTTAATTTGTGCTAAAAAAAAAGACAAACCTTCTAGTTCTTATATCTGTGATTGCGACTCTCCCTTGCCTTTGGTGGGTTCTTATAGTGATTGCGACTCTCCCTTGCCTTTGGTGGGTTCTTATAGTGATTGCGACTCTCCCTTGCCTTTGGTGGGTTCTTATATTTGTGATTGCCTTTATTTGTGATTGCGACTCTCCCTTGCCTTTGGTGGGTTCTTATATTTGTGATTGCCTTTATTTGTGATTGCGACTCTCCCTTGCGAATGGTAGATTCTTATGTTTGTGACTCTCCCATGCCTTTGGTGGGTTCTTATATTTGCGATTGTGACTCTCCTTTGCCTTTATTTGTGATTGTGACTCTCCTTTGCCTTGGGTGGATTCTGGTTGGGAATTGGGATAACTGTGCCTTCCTAGAGAGTTCTGAACAATATAGGGAAAGAAACACATGGGTGGCAGGCGAATGACCCAACTAGATGCCTACCAGACCTAGTTGGTGGCGTGAGCAGGGCTGGCCCAAATCATTTGGAGGCTTAAAGTGAGAATTTTTAATGAGGGTCTTTTTTTATTTTTTTTAATATTATTAAAAAAAATTATCTAAACTTTATTTTTCTCGTTTTTTTGAGATGTAAAATTACTATTTAAACTTTTGTATTCAAGTTTTCCTAAAATATATTTTTCAATTGATAACATAGCTAATCTATTTAATCGTTCTTGTGACATAATTGATCTTGGGTAGAATTTTATCAATTTTAGTTTTGAAAAACTTCTTTATGTAGAAGTAACTGTCACAGGTATTGTTAGTAAAATTATGTAAGCAATATATGCATTAGGAAAAGAATCTAGTCTTTTTATATAACTTAGTATGTCAATTGGATTGTTTTCTTCTGTTTGTAAAATTTCTTTTAAAATTTTTACTTTTGAAAACAAATCCAAACCATCAATATCAGAAAAATTATCATGTTTCAAGACACATTCAAGATTAAGACTATTTTTTCAAACTTTCATCGCTAATGATTTTAATTTTTTGAATTTAAATAAAAAACCAAATACTTTTTCGTACATTTGAAATTGTTCAAACTTACTTTGAATTAAAGAAATAGATTGATTTATTATCTATAAGAAATAATCAGTTCTAAAAGACTTTTCCGCAGATTGCGTTGTCTTATCATCGGCATTTTCATCAAAGTGTTTCTTTCTACGAATTATACGTTTTTAACGAAATATAGGTTCTATTTCTATTTCAGCTGCAATCTCTCTTGATGATATCATAGCAACTGTAAATTCATTTTCTCTATATTTATTTAAAAAGGAAATAAGACCGTTTAATTGTTCTATAACAATATCAATACGCATTTCTTCTAATTATAAACTTTTACTCACTGAGTTGATGGAAAATAATATATCATACCATATAATTATGCCTGATATGAACTCAAAATTTTCCAACTCATATGTTACTAACTAGTTAGCTTCACTTTTTGTTTTAGGATCTTTACTAGTTTTTGATAATTGCAACAAAGTATTTCTTATTTGTGGAGCTTGAAATTTATTGCTTTAACATTTTCAATACGACTTTCCCAATGAGTTTGTGAAAATGACTTAAGAGTTAAACTTGATACATTATCTTGTAAAATTTTCCATCGTTTTGTAGAACAAGAAAATAATGAATATTTACGTTGTACAACTCCAAAAAAATATATGGCTTTAGGACAAGAGTTAGCCATATCAAAAAGTATTAGGTTTAGATTATGACATGCACATCGTGTGTAAAATGCTTTAGGATTTATATTTAGAAGTCTTTTTTATACCCCTTAGTGTTTTCCTTTCATATTAGATCCATTATCGTAACCTTGTTCTTGTACATCATTAATATCAAGTTCAAAATTTTTTATTGCATCTATAATTGTGTTGAAAAGACCTTTTTCTGATGGTATCATCTGTTGGCCAGGTAATGACCCTAAAGGGGGGGGGGGGTGAATAGGGTCTATGGTAGATTTAAAACTTGAACTACAAATTAAAATGTGCGGAATAAAGTAAAATATGTAACAAACTGAACTAAAGAATATTAAAAGAGAGAGAAGAGATAAGAAGAGTACAAAGTCAAGATTTGTTTACGAGGTTTAGCAAACCAGCCTACTCCCCGCCTCAGCTTCCAGCTAGAGGATTCACCACAATTCCTTAATCGTACAGGTTCCTTCACAGGTGGAGTCCAAACCCTTACAATCTCTCTTTACAGGTCAAGATATCACCTTTCAAGCTCTCCTTTAGGCCGAGCTTAAACCTTTCAAGAGTACAACCCTCTCTTGATATAGCTGAAGCAACAGCTTCTGTGCAAGAATCCTGGATTATTGACTAATCTCAATAAATGAGTTTTGGATTGAATATCCGAATTGAAAACTCCTTGAATGAGCTATATTAGAGTGAAATACAAACTCTAATAGAGTCTCTCAAAGAAAGTAGACTTGAATGAGCTTAAGAGAAACTTTTGGGGATTTTCTAAGTGTGAGAGTGAGTGAAAATCAATAGCAATGAATGAGAGATCAATAAAAGTTATTGTTGTGTTCAAGGGTTGTTATTTGTTCATAAATAAACCCCTTTTATAGCATTTGATCCAATAGTGCCGTTGGGGAAGCATTAAATGCTTTTAGGTCCGTTGCAAACTAGCCGTTACAAAATTTGTTTTGTTTCAGACATGATTTCATCGACGAAGTGGAGTTCCGACTTGAGTTCGTCGCCGAATCCAAAAGACAGAATTGGATTCTAAAAAATTATGTAATGACTTCGTCGCCAAATTGTAACCCAACCAAAGATTTCGTTGCCGAAATCAAGAAACAGAACTGAAATTAAAAAATTATGTCATGACTTCATCGCCAAATTCAATTTACCCAGAGAATTCGTCGACGAATTCAGAGTAAAAATTCTGAATTCAGTCTTGGATCAGACCAAAGGGATGTGATTGATTTCCTAGGTCAATTAGCTATAATTTTATCATGATTATATGATCCTTAAGGCCTTTAGAATAATTTCCAAAAGGTGTCCTAGGCTCCTATGGTCAATCTATAATACTTGAGCTTTTCAACTTTACCATTCTTTTGAGGACTTTTTACATAAGTCCTTATGAACTCTCAAAAAAATAAGAAATAAATATATTTAAGATTGTTGAGAGATGAACTTGGCTTAACTTGGGTCTTGTGATTTAGCCTTTTATCTTCAATGGACCCGACTTGGACTATGGTCTTATCTTGAATCTTCATCTTGTATACAATGAATTGAACTTCCTCTTGGGTAATTTCCATCCTCTTTCATGATTGGAGTGCTATCAATTTGTGTATTCTGAAATGTTCAAACACTTAAACAGGATTATTAGTACCAAATACTTTCATTTCATTGTTATGCTATTATCAAAATTATTAGGGGTACCCATGGTTGTAACCTTGAGGCTAACAATCTCCCCCTTTTTGATGATGACATAACAATGTAATGAAATAGGGTTAAGCTCCTTCTCACAACATGTTTTTCATAAAACCTTTGAGGTAAGCTCCCCCTGAACATATGCATTTGTAAAAAATAATCACAGTTGTTATTTAGATGCATATTTATGGCGAGTTAAAGGATATATCACACTGGTTAAGTACTAAGAAAAGTTCCACAAAGATAAGTTTCAATTTTAATTTTTATTCACAACATATTGGATCAAGACAAGAAAAGAATTCCATAAGCAAAGAGCATATCATGTGTGTATATTGCCAAAGATGCAAAAAAAATCAATTTCAAATTGCAAAAAAAATGTCAAGTGAATGTCATTATCATTATCAAATTTTCATTACATTTCATCTTTCTCCCCCTATGTCAACATCAAAAAAATTTAAAAAACAGTTACAGCCCGTCTGCTTTCTGCTTTTTGATGAGGTCTACAACATTTGTGCGGACATCTTCTGACTGCTTAGCTGGATCAGAGTCATAATGCGAATCTGAGGAAAAGGAGGTGGTATCTGAGTCAGAAGGAAGGGAGATGATAGGGGAATCTGTAGCTTGACCCCTTTTGGAAGGGGTTACCGTCAATGGTCTCTTGCCTTTGGAAGAAGAAGGAGCTTATGAGGGAGGCTGAGAAGGAGTGGCTCCATTAGCCAGACTAACCAGAAAATTATTCATTTTCTTCAACTCATCAGTTGCCCACAAAGTAATTGAGGCAGCTATGGAATCATGCTCTGCCATATCCAAAAGAAGCTTGCCTTGAGTCTCTGAAGAGCTGAGGATTCTACTACTCCTTGGATTGACTTACTGACCTTCTCCATTCGGATACTTTCTTCGGATTGTTCTACCCCCAATCTATGAAGAAAGAAAGACACGGAGTCAACTCTATCTTTGGTGACTGAGGCATCCATGTTAACTGTCCCTGAGACAGAGTAGGTGGCATCTGCACACTCTCTAAGATCATTATGAACCGTGGCTAGAGAGGACTGGACTACTTTGGGGATTTTGCTCATCTCAGACTCAAGAGCTGCAAAACGGGAGAGAGTAGAGGAATGGAGATTCTGAAGATTTTCCCTTGATTCGATCTAAATGGCAGTAAGACTTTCCCTTGTCTCTGTCATGAAGGAGAGCAAGGATGCTCTCATCTCCTCTTGAAATGACTGCTGGCTCAACCGCATTTCTAGCTGAAAATTCTCCAAGCTGGAGGACATGGAGGCAATCTGCCCTGCCATGATACTCAGCTGCTCATCTGAGGCTGCTGGCCTACTGGGCACCTCATAGAACTAACCAGGGTCCTCAAAGTCAGGAGACACCTGTCTATGAGAACTATAAGGAATCTCTCCAGCATCCACGAAATCAGACCAGTCAGGCAACTCATCTCTGGGGTGCTGCTCACCCTGAAGCTCATCTGCAGGATCCTCTGCTGGTATTGGCTGCTGCTCAGCCTGGGGTTCCACCTCTGGCACTGATTCTGGCTACTGCTCAGCCTGAAGTTCTACTGTGGGTGCAGCTGAAGAGGTAGGGATAGATGAAGAGGGAGCAAAAGTAGGCATAGAGAAAGTAGGGATAAGTGCTGGAGTACTAGAAGGAAAGGAGGAGGACTGAGAAGCAGAGGGTTTGGGAGTCCAAACCTTCTGAGTGTCATTCCAAAATAAGCCCATTCTTTGAATGGTTGTTTTGCTATAAACGGAGGAATCATTAGGGGTGACAATATCTGTTTGAGATGATAGGGGAACATTGAAGTGTTTAAAGATTTTAGTCAGAGCCTGACCAAAAGGGAGACACCCTGATTTTCTCTTAAATGCATCATCCATACAATGGACAATGATGTAGGAGAGATCAATGGGTGTGGTGGTTAGGATGCACCATATAAGGAATTCATCGAAGTAGGTGAGATACTCCCTGCCACCAGCCCTAGGAACTAGGTTATAGGTGATTATGTGGTGAATGAGTCTAGCAGTGAGGGTAAGATCTTTAACCTTAGGTTGAAAGGGAGTTGAGAGATCTTGGTTTATGCACATCATTTTTGGTGCTTCAACCACATCAAATCCTTCATGACTGGTCCACTGACCATTCACAAAAGTTTGAAGGTACACTGAGAAATTTTTAATATTGAGTGCAATTGATTTAAATGAAAAGAAATGTTTTTACCTCAGACAAACGAGGTAATAAGTGATTCGGATTGATTGAAATAGAAGTGAGTGTAGAAGAGTTTGACTAACTCAGGAAATATAGGTTCGTTAGATTCAAGAAATTTATCCCATTTCAAGGCAGAAAAGAGAGTTTTTATGGGTTCGAGTCCATAGGCATCAAAACTGATGAAATTAACAACTTTACCTTATAGAGGGTAACGAGATAGGAATTTTTCTTTGAATAATTTCTCAAACTTTGCTTCCTTGAACTTTACCGAGACTGGAGTTGAACTTGAGGCCAGTTCTTTTCCTTTATCAGTTCTTGATTTCTTCTTTAGTGGCTCCACTGATGCATTCTTCATTCTAGGAGGCATTTTCTAAGAGATTAGGAAATATTTGCTAGGTTTTGAAAGAAGGAAGGATTCCAAGCAGTGGAATAGGAACTTTGGAGGGAAAGATTAGGTTTAAAAATAATCGGATTTGGGGGTTACTATTTGTATTCACGACTCAATTCATCGCCGAAATGAGTTTCGTCCGTGCATTCGTCTCCGAAATTGAGTTAGGAGCCCTAAAGATTTTAATTTCAGATTGACTTCTTTGACGAAATGGATGACTCATCCAGGTTCGTCGCCGAAATGGGTACAGAAAACATTCTGTTTTCTATATTTCCCAAAGATTCGTCGCTGAAATCACATTCTAGATTGAATTCGTCGCCGAATTCAGTCCTGAATATGAAGAATTGATTTCTCTTAAAAATTTTCACCTATTTTCCTTCAAGTCAAAGATTTATCAAGACATCTAAAATCATCATGATGTATTTAAATCAATCTATTAAACAATCAATCAAGTTATAGGCATATCAAATCAAAGATTTCAATTTTTTGATTACTTTTGATCTTGATTAAGTTAGATCATTCAGACTAGTCAGTCCCAATTCTCTTCTCAAAGCACTAAACCTATCAGATTGTAGAGGTTTGGTAAAAATATCAGCAAGCTGATTAATTGTATCAACAAATTCCAAGATAACGTTTCTATTTTGCACATGATCTCTAATACAATGATATCTTATTTCTATGTGTTTAGTTCTTGAGTGTTGAGTGGGATTCTTAGTCATGCAAATTGCACTTGTATTATCACACTTAATAGGAATTTTAGTATGGATAAGTTTAAAATCTTCTAGTTGTTGTAGAGAGTTTGAGCACAACAAAGTCAAGTTGCCATATACTCAGCCTCAGCTGTGGATAGGGCCATTGAATTTTGTTTCTTACTAAACCATGAAACAAGAGAATGTCCTAAAAAGTGACAAGTTCCACTAGTGCTTTTTCTATCTACTTTGCATCCAGCAAAGTCTGCATCTGAATAGCTTATTAGATTTAAGTTTGTGTCTTTTGGATACCATAAGCCTAAATCAATTGTTCCAAGTAAATATCTGAAAATTCTTTTTATAGTAGTCAGGTGAGATTCTTTTGGACAGGATTGGAATCTTGCATAAATGCAAATGCTGAATATAATGTCAGGTCTACTTGCAGTGAGATACAAAAGGCTCCAATCATTCCTCTATAGAGGTTTTCATCAATATTTTTTCCATTTTCATCCTTATCAAGTTTGGTTGATGGACTCATAGGGGTATCCATTATTTTAGTATATTCCATTCCAAACTTTTTAAGTAGTTCTTTAGTATATTTAGCTTGATTAACAAATGTTCCTTGTTTGGTTTGTTTAATTTAGAGTCCTAAGAAGAACGTTAATTCACCCATCATGCTCATTTCAAATTCTTTTTGCATAGTTTTAGCAAACATTTCACAAAGAGATTCATTTTTTGATCCAAATATGATATCATCTACATAGATTTGGATTATTAGTGTTAGCCTTAAGGTTACAACCACATGACCCTAAATCAGTTTTAATGATGACATAAATAATGAAATGAATCTTGTAATACTAATATCTTCCATGAGCATTTTAATCCACAGTATTCAAAAATTTAAGAAGGGATCTCTAGCCAAATTCAAGAATACTCAATGAAAAAGACCAAGTCAAGACATGAAGACAATTCCAAATCAAAGCTTCAAGGAGATGTTCAACTATCACCAAAAAGGATTTTGGAAGCTTGTCTTAAAGACACTGCTACTGAAGACTAGTGAAGCCAAAGGATCATCTTCATCAAGGTCTTAGTCTAGGTAGTAAGTGTGGTTTGTCCAGGATTTCTTGTAAAAAATCCTCAAGTGGTTGATTTGGTGAAAAAAAGCTCAAAATACCTTAGATTGACCATAGGACCCTTAAACAATTATTAAAATATGTTTAAGGACCTTAAAACATGTTAATTATACTCATAAAGGATAAGCACAAAACCTTGGAATCAAATCATACCTTAAAAGTTTTAAAGATGGAGTCTGCAAATAATATAAGCCTATCCAGTCGATCAGATAGGCCATCCAGCCGATTAGGCAGACCATCCAGTCGATTAGACAAACCCTGTGATCGACTGGATAGAACAATTTTTTTTAAAATTTGTTTGCATGTGCTAATCATGTTGGATCTCTTTACTAATCCATTTTAAATCTCTTTAAAGACCATTATGAGTTGTTAATCATGCTTTACTAACAAATTTATAGACTTTGGAATTCATGCAAATCATTAAAGTTAAAGTAAAAGCATTAAAAATCAGATAAACCAAAAATCTGGAAATTTTTGGTCTATCCAGCCGATCAAGTTGACCATCCAGTTGATTAGATTGTCCATCCAGCCGATCACTTCTTCCCCTAATTGACTGGATAGAACAAAACTCCTTAAAACTTATTTTGATGATCCAGCCGATCAGGAAATTGATCTAGGCGATCAGGTAACCATCCAACCGATTAGGAGGCTTCTCTAATCGACTGGATAGTTTAAAAAATTTCTGAAAAACCGTTCTTTTCATCAACGACTATATTTATAATGGGTATTTCACATTTAATGATCATCAAACGGTAATAAATTTCAGATCACTATAAATATAAGTGATCTTTGAATGATCGAAAGATAGATCACACTCACTCCTACACTGTGACATTGATAATCACTCTCTTGAGCTTAAAAATTCAAAAATCTGCAAACAATACTCTGTTTTTTCTTTGAGCTAAAATCCAATCTTTCACTTGAGAGATTTCTTAGAGCTTGATATTCCATTTATATCTAACTCTTAAAGGAGTTTAATTTCTGGATCTAAGATCCATCATCTGCTTTTATCATCCAAGAACTTGCGTGTTCTGTGAAGCTGCTGCTTCGTGTGAAACCTGAGAGAGCTGTGATCTGGGTACTGTACGGTTCACCTCAACTAGAAGAGAGGTTGTAAAGGGTTTGGGCTTCACCAGAATAAGAAGTCTGAGCAGTCATGGAATCCTCCAAGCTGGTGTTGCTTGAGGCGGGGAGTAGGCTGGGTCTGCCGAACCTCGAAAACAACTATGTGTTTTCACTCCTTTACTCTTTCTCCTTCTTCTTGTGCACTTGAATCACTTTATCTATCTTGTGCTTAGTTGTATTCCTTTTATATTTTATTTTCCGCACTTAAAAAGGAATAATTATTTTATTTTGCCATTAACCCTATTCACCCCCCCTCTAGGGTCCATATCTGGGCAACAAGTGGTATCAGTGCTAGTAACTCTTAGCTGATCTAAACAATCTTAGGGTTTAAAGATCTTAATGGCAAACAATAGTTTTTTAGCTGGCTTAAGGAAGGACAATCCACAACCAGACCACCCCTATTTAATGGAGAACACTATAATTATTGGAAAACCAGAATGATGTATTACCTTCAATCCCTAGACTATCACTGCTGGAAGGTAATCATCAACGGTCCCCATCTTCCTTGCAAGACCATCAATGATGTAAGAGTTCCTAAAGTTGAGGAAGAATGGGATGAAAATGATATTAAACTAATCCAGATAAATGCTAAAGCTATTAGCAACCTCTATTGTGCCCTTAGTCCTCAAGAGTTTAATCGTGTTTCTGGCTGTGATTCAGTCAAAGAAATTTGGGATAAACTACAGGTTACATATGAGGGAACTAATCAAGTAAATGATGAGAAAATAAATATGTTAGTTCACAAATATGAACTGTTGAAAATGGAGAAGGATGAGTCCATTGCTGATATGTTTACACGTTTTACCAATATTACTAATGGTTTAAAATCTCTTGGTAAAACCTATACAAATACAGAAACAGTAAGGAAGATACTGAGATCTCTGCCAAAGGACTGGTCTCCAAAGGTAACTGCCATTCAAGAAGCCAAAGACCTCACTAAGCTAACAATGGATGAGCTGCTGGGTTCATTGATGACTCATGAAGTCATTATGAAGGAGCATCAATCAGAAGATTCCAGACCAAAAAGAGGACTGGCACTGAAAGCCTCTCAACTCATTGAGAGTGAGGAAGAATAGGAAAGTGAAAAAGATGAAGACTTCTCTCTAATGGCCAGGAAGTTCAAAAAATTCCTAAAACACAAGAAGAACTTCAAAAAGAGGAATTCTCCAAAGAAATAACTAAAGGAGAATCAAGCAAGAAGGATCCTATTACCTGCTTTGAATGCAAAAAACCAGGCCATATCAAATCGGAGTGTCCTCAACTTGCCAAGAGTAAGAAATATAAGAAGAGAGCCATGAAGGCCACTTGGGATGACTCAAAAGAAAGCAACTCTGAAGCATCAAGTGATGAAGAAACAACCAATATATGCCTCATGGCACTCAACAATTATGAGGTAAACCCTTCCCCCATTGACTCTCTCTCCTATGATGAAATAAGAGAAGCTTTTGATGATTTATATTCTGAATTTAAAAAACTTGCCTCTAAAAATAAGACTCTTAAGAAGGAAAATCTGTTACTTCTCAAATCACAAGAGAACCTTCAAAAGGAAGTTGATGAATTGAAGATGAAAGAAAAGGTTCAATCATCTCCAATTCACTCTTGCAATTGTGATGAGAATGAGGCAAATATTAAGGATTTAACTCAAATTGCTTTTAAACTTTCAACTGGAGAAAAGAATTTAGCAAGAATTTTGGGACAGCAAACTTGTGTTTTTGGAAAAGTTGGTTTGGGGTATAACCCTTTGTCAAAACAAAAAGACTATCAAAAATTCTTTTCAAAACCCCCTAACAGTTCAAATACACCTTCAACTGCTTTTTATAATTTCAATAAAAAAGTTGTAGTTAAACAAGTTTGGGTTCCAAAAGGGACTTCCCCTCCCAAAACTAACTATGGAGGACCCAAGATGATTTGGGTACCAAAGAAAGTTTTGAACTTATCTTGTAGGTATGTTTCAAGTCAAATTCCTCCAAACCAATATGGTTTTTGGATAGTGGCTGCTCGAGGCACATGAGTGGGAACAAAAATCTGTTTATTTCTATCTCTCCCAAGGATGGAGGGTATGTGACCTTCGGGGACAACGTGAAGAGGAAGATCATTGGCATCCGAAATGTTGGTAAAAATTCTTCTACTGTAATTGAAAATGTTTTATTACTTCAAGGACTTAAACATAATCTAATTAGTATAAGCCAACTTTGCGATAAAGGTTTAAATGTTTGTTTTAAATCAAATCTATGCATGATTAATGATAAGGATAATGTTAATACCTTATTTATTGTTCATAGAAATCAAAACGTTTATACTCTTGAATTTGATGATTTAACTCATCAAAACATGATGTATTTGTCTGCTGTTAGTGAAGCTAGTTGGCTGTGGCACAGACGTTTAGGTCATGCTAGTATGAAATTGCTCTCTAAATTATCTAAAAATGAATTAGTAAAGGGTCTCCCAAAGACCACTTTTATAAAAGATAAAATATGTGATGCATGCCAACTTGGAAAACAAATGAAATCCTCATTCAAGAATAAGAAATTTATCTTAACCTCTAGGCCCTTAGAACTTCTTCATATGGACCTTTCTGGACCTAATGAAGTAGTTAGCCTAGGTGGTAAAACATTTACCTTTGTGATTGTTGATGATTATTCTAGATATACTTGGGTATTGTTTCTATCACACAAAAGTGAAGCACCTAATCTATTTAAAAAATTCTGTAACAGAATACAAAATGAAAAATGATACACTATTAATAACATAAGAAGTGATAGAGATGGTGAATTCAAAAATAAAGAGCTTCAGCTTTATTGTGAAGAAAATTGTTTCAACCATAACTTCTCAGCTCCAAGAACTCCTCAACAAAATGGAGTTGTTGAAAGAAAGAATAGATCTCTTCAAGAGATGGCTAGAACAATGCTAAATGAGCATAAACTTCCTAACTACTTTTGGGCTGAAGCCATTAATACCTCTTGTTATGTTATTAACAGGGTAGTAATAAGAAGTAAATTAATAAAAACCCCTTATGAACTTTGGAAAGGAAGATCCCCCAATATTAGTTACTTTAAAGTGTTTGGTTGTAAATGTTTTATTCTAAATGACAAACACTATTTAAAGAAATTTGATTCTAAAGTCAATGAAGGAATCTTCCTTGGTTACTCTAACAATAGCAAAGCTTATAGAGTATATAATAAAAAATCTTTAATTGTTGAAGAATCAATACATGTAGTCTTTGATGAAGCTAATCCTTTTGAAAAGACTAAACCTATTGAAGAAGATGAAGATATAAATGTTGAGAAAACTTCTAAAGGAATAGCTAATATTGAATTAATTAATCAAGAAAAGGAGCAACAAGAAATTAATGAAACCATACATGAAAATCTTGTTGAAAATGAAGATGAAGAAGAAATTGATGTTGAAGAATCAATCAAATTACTTAAAGCTTGGAAATTAAATAAAGATAATTCTAAAGACCTAATTCTTGGTGACATTGAAAAGGGTGTTAGAACAAGAAGAAACATTTGTAATAATCTAGCATTCCTTTCTCAAATTGAACCAAAAAATGCCCTTGAAGCTATTGAAGATGATTCTTGGGGTATTGCAATGTAAGAAGAACTTAACCAATTTGAAAGAAACCAAGTATGAGATTTAGTACCTAGATCAAAAGATAAATCTGTTATTGGTACTAAATGAGTGTTTAGAAATAAAAAGGATGAATCTGGAAATATAATTAAAAACAAAGCTAGGTTAGTAGCTCAAGGTTACAACCAAGAAGAGGGGATAGATTATGATGAAACTTTTGCTCCGGTTGCTAGACTTGAAGTTATTACAATGCTACTTGCTTTTGCAAGTCATAAAGACTTTAAGCTATTCCAAATGGATGTAAAAAGTGCATTCCTAAATGGATATATTTCTGAAGAAGTCTATGTAGAGCAACCTCCTTGCTTTGAAAACCATAATCTACCTAATCATGTGTTTAAATTGACAAAAACTTTATATGGATTAAAACAGGCTCCTAGAGCTTGGTATGAAAGATTAAGCAACTTTTTGATTGATAATGAGTTTATAAGAGGAAAACTTGATACAACTTTGTTTATAAAGACAAAATCTCAAAATATGCTACTAGTTCAAATATATGTTGATGATATTGTGTTTGGTTCTACTAATGAATGTTTATGTGATGAGTTTGCTAATATTATGCAAAAAGAATTTGAAATGAGCATGATGGGAGAATTGATATTCTTTCTTGGTTTTCAAATTAAGCAAACTAAGCAAGGAACCTTCATAAATCAAAGCAAAATACTAAAGAACTACTTAAGAAATTTGGTATGGAAAACACTAAAATAAGACACCTATGAATCCATCAATCAAACTTGATAAAGATAAAAATGGTAAGAATGCTGATGAAAAGAAGTATAGAGGCATGATTGGAAGTCTGTTGTACCTCACTGCTAGTAGACCTGACATAATGTTTAGTGTATGCTTATGTACTAGATTTCAATCTTGTCCAAAAGAGTCTCATCTAATTACTGTTAACAGAATCTTTAGATACTTGCTAGGATCAACTGATCTAGGACTTTGGTATCCAAAGAATACTTCCTTAGAATTAATAAGTTACTCAGATGCTGACTTTACCGAATGTAAAATTGATAGAAAAAGTACTAATGGCACTAGTCATTTCTTAGGATATTCCCTTGTCCCATGGTTTAGTAAGAAACAGAATTCTTTAGCTTTGTCCACAGCTGAGGCTGAATACATAGCTGCTGGAAGCTGTTGTGCTCAAAATTTCTATATAAAACAACTCTTGGAAGATTATATATTGTATTATTCAAATATTCCAATTAGGTGTGACAATACTAGTGCCATTTGTATGACCAAGAATCCTATTCAACACTCTAGAACTAAACATATAGAAATCAGATATCATTTCATTAGGGATCATGTACAGAATGGGGATGTTGTGTTGGAGTTTGTAGATACAAACAACCAACTTGTTGATATTTTCACAAAACCCCTTCAACATGAAAGGTTTTATACCTTGAGAAGAGAACTAGGGTTAAGCAAGCTATCTGAAATTTTATGATCCCAAAATATTCAAAATCTCAGCACAAAACTTAAATGAATTGATCTTAAAAATGAAAACTTAAGAATCTGCAAAATTCATTTTCTTTTGATAAAAAATGATTTATAGCAGTTTGCAATGATTAATTGATGTGTTGAATTGAAAATGTCATGATCATTGTGTAGCAAATTGGTTTTTGTAGAAATTTGCAATTTTTCAGATTTTTTTCCTTCTATCCAGTCGATCACTCTAATGATCTAATCGACTGGATGATAGATCCAATCGATCAGATAAGGTCTCTAATCGACTGGATAATGCTAAAATGAATGTTATGTTGTTTTTCTTTAAAATTTTGCGTTTTTTTCTCTATCTAGCCGATCACGTGACTGTTCTAATCAATTAAATGGACAATCCAGTCAATTAGACCATTCATATAATCGACTGGATAGTGAAAAACTTTAAATTTTTTTTCTTTAAAAACCCGAAATCCCCAAATTCCTATTCAGTTTTAACTTTTCATATTCTCTGTTATCTTCCATCCCTTCCCTCCAAAACCAAATTTCTCCTCATTTGTCATCTCCAAACCCTAGAACATCATCAAATTCCTCTTTAATCTACTCATTTTCACTCCTTATTCACGATGGTGAGGACGAAGAACGCAAAAGAAGGATCAAACCCTAAAAGACAGCGAAGATCAGAGAAAGCTCCTTTTGAGAATGAAGAAGCCTCGGCCTCGTGTTTCAAGACCAGGAAGGATGCGAAAAAATACAGAGATATCATCCATTCAAGACCCATCGTCTATGGTAAGATCTTAGACTCCTCTGTTCTTTCTGAGTGGGGCCTAGGTCACATCTGCGAGCTCTTTAAAGCTCTCGGATGGCTCCAACTCCTTCAAACCAAGGAACCACTGTTCCCTGAATTAGTTAAACTTTTTTACTCTCACCTTCACTTCAGTCCTTCCACCAACACCTTCACCTCTTTTGTCTGTGGCAAGGACATTACCTTGTCTATAGAAATTCTTACTTCTATTCTTTCTGTTCCTGCTGGGAGCATTGAAATTTTTGCTTCCAAAGATTGGCCAAATTATCCTGGATTTGAGCCAATTGAAGCTCTTAATCTCATTTGTTCTAAAGGAATCACCCAAGTTTCTATACCTACTCTAAACAGTATGACTTTAGATGCCAGATTGGTTCATCACATCATCTCCTATAACATTTTACCTAGAAAAGGTAGCAGAAATTATCTTTCATACTTTGATGTTTTTCTTATTTGGTGTGTTCTCACTACCCAACCTTTTGATCTTTGCTATCTCATTTTTCACAATATGATCGAGTGTGTACCCAAAAAGAATGCTTGTCTTCCTTATGGACAGCTTCTTACCAAAATTTTTAAGCACTTTGAACTTTCTTTTGACTCCACCCTCGAAGTAATCCAACCTGCCCATTATGATATCTACAACACAACCACTCTAGTTAGGATGGGCTATCAGTGGAATCAGGATCTCCAGAAATGGTGTCCAAAAATTTTTGGGACTCAGCCCTCTTCATCTGCTGAACCAGTACCTCCTCTTGCTCCCTCTATGTCCAATCCCCCTGTTGATCCACCTCTTGATCAGCCCTTTCATTCTCCATCCCCTACCAGATCTACCTTCACTCCTCCCTCTTCTCCACTCAGAGCCCCCACTCCTCATTTTGAGGTTGGTGCTTCCTTTGCTCCACCTGAGAACCTATTCAGACCCTCTCTTTCTGATGATTCTCTTAGCCTCCTGTTGGGGAAATTGGATTCTCTGAGTACTGGTATGATTGGGTTTCAAGCTGAAGTGAGAGAAAGTTTAGACAGCCAAGAGGCTCAAGCCACTGGATTACAGACCGAGATCAGAGACAGATTAGCCTATTTAGAAGGATCCTCTGTAGATTTCAGAAGAGAAATAAGAGAGAACTTGTCCTCCGTTGAAACCTCTATTGCTGTTATACCTGAAGACTTGAAGGAGAGAGTTGATGCAGCCTACTCAGTCTTAGGGACTGTCAATATGGATTCTTCAGTCACTAAGAACAGAGTGGATACAGTGACATCCTTACTCCATAGGCTGGAAGGAGATCAAATGGAGGAGTTTATAAAATTGAACAAGGTAACAAGATTCAAGGTCAAGTGGACTCTTCAGCACTCCAATTGAAGGCTCATGGGCAGTTGCTCCTAGACATGGCTGAACATGATTCCCTATAAGCTACCATTACCCTTAGAGCCACTGATGAGCTGAAAAAGATAAATAACTTCCTAGTTAGTTTGGCTTCTAGAGCCCCTTCCTCTCAACCCTCTACTTCAACCCCTTCCCTCTCAAAAGGCAAGAGACCTATGAAGCACACACCTTCCAAAAGGGGTCAGCCCAAGGATGCTCCTATCATCTCCCTTCCCTCTTCTGATGAAGACTCACCTCAGTCATCATCTTCTGACTCTCCTGATGACCCCCAAGCTCCCTCCTCCAATCAAGAAGACCCCAAGGCTCTAGATCCTGACGATGCAGCTCCTCAAGATGACATCTTTTCCGAGGTTGCTGATCTTATCAAGAAACAAAAGCAGGATGGGCTATAGCTTTTGTGTCTTCCTCTTTTTTTTGTTTTGATGTTGACAAGGGGGAGAAGTCATATGAAATGAATGAAACGTAGAAGTTTTTTTAATAAAATGTAGTAGTGTTAATTTTTTTTCTTTCATGCTTGTGTATGTATGGATGTTTTTCAAAACATATGAAATACTTGAGATCTTTTAGTAATACTTAAATGTCATGAAACTTCTCTTGGTTCTTGAAATTACAATGAATTCTCTTATGGAACTTTTCTTCGTATTCAACCTAATAATATTCCTTTTATGCACTTGCTTAGGGGGAGCTCTCCTCATTTTTTATGAAAAGTATCTGCTGAGGGAGAGTTTTAACTCATTTCATTCCATTATGTGTGTCATCATAAAAAAGGGGGAGATTGTTAGCCTTAAGGTTACAACCAGATGACCCTAAATCAGTTTTAATGATGACATAAATAATGAAATGAATCTTGTAATACTAATATCTTCCATGAGCATTTTAATCCACAGTATTCAAAAATTTAAGAAGGGATCTCAAGCCAAATTCAAGAATACTCAATGAAAAAGACCAAGTCAAGACATGAAGACAATTCCAAATCAAAGCTTCAAGGAGATGTTCAACTATCAACAAAAAGGATTTTCGAAGCTTGTCTTGAAGACACTGCTACTGAAGACCAGTGAAGCCAAAGGATCATCCTCATCAAGGTCTTAGTCTAGGTAGTAAGTGTAGTCTGTCCAGGAGTTCTTGTAAAAAATCCTCAAGTGGTTGATTTGGTGAAAAAAAGCTCAAAATATCTTAGATTGACCATAGGACCCTTAAACAATTATTAAAATATGTTTAAGGACCTTAAAACATGTTAATTATACTCATAAAGGATAAGTACAAAACCTTGGAATCAAATCATACATTAAAAGTTTTAAAGATGAATTCGGCAAATAATATAAGCCTATCTAGTCGATCAGATAGGCCATCCAGCCGATTAGGCTGACCATCCAGTCGATTAGACAAACCCTGTAATCGACTGGATAGAACAAATTTTTTTTAAATTTGTCTGCATGTGCTAATCATGTTGGATTTCTTTGCTAATCCATCTTAAACTCTTTAAAGACCATTATGAGTTGCTAATCATGCTTTATTAACAAACTTATAGACTTTGGAATTCGTGCAAATCATTAAAGTTAAAGTAAAAGCATTAAAAATCAGATAAACCAAAAATCTGGAAATTTTTGGTCTATCCAGCCGATCAAGTTGACCATCCAGTCGATTAGATGGTCCATCCAGCCGATCACTCCTTCCCCTAATCGACTGGATAGAACAAAACTCCTTAAAACTTATTTTGATGATCCAGCTGATCAGGAAACTGATCCAGGAGATCAGGTAACCGTCCAGCCGATTAGGAGGCTTCTCTAATCGACTGGATAGTTCAGAAAATTTCTGAAAAACCGTTCTTTTCGTCAACGGCTATATTTATAACGGGTATTTCGCATTTAATGATCATCAAACGGTAATAAATTTCAGATCACTATAAATATAAGTGATCTTTGAATGATCGAAAGATAGATCACACTCACTCCTACACTGTTAAATTGATAATCACTCTCTTAAGCTTAAAAATTCAAAAATTTGCAAACGATACTCTGTTTTTTCTTTGAGCTAAAATCCAATCTTCCACTTGAGAGATTTCTCAGAGCTTGATATTCCATTTATATCTAACTTTTAAAGGAGTTTAATTTTTGGATCTAAGATCCATTATTTGCTTTTTATCATCCAAGAACTTGCGTGTTCTGTGAAGCTGCTGCTTCGTGTGAAACCAGAGAGAGATGTGTTCTGGGTACTGTACGGTTCACCTCAACCAGAAGAGAGGTTGTAAAGGGTTTGGGCTTCACCAGATTAAGAAGTCTGAGCAGTCGTGGACTGCAGTGGAATCCTCCAAGTTGGTGTTGCTTGAGGCGGGGAGTAGGTTGGGTCTGCCGAACCTCGAAAACAACTCTGTGATTGCACTCCTTTACTCTTTCTCCTTCTTGTGCACTTGAATCACTTTATCTATCTTGTGCTTAGTTGTATTCCTTTTAGATTTTATTTTCCGCACTTAAAAAGGAATAATTATTTTATTTTGCCATTGACCTTATTCACCCCCCCTCTAGGGTCCATATCTAGGCAACAATTAGCATATCATCATTTTTGGTCATTATGAATAAAGTTGTGTCAATTTTACCTCTTGTGAATCCATTTTCAATTAAGAAGCTACTTAGCCTATCATACCAAGCTCTTGGAGCTTGCTTTATTCCATATAAGGCTTTAGTTAGCTTAAATACATGATTAGAGAATTTATGATTTTCAAAGCAGGGTGGTTGATTTACATAAAATTTTTCATTGATATACCCATTTAGAAATGCACTTTTTACATCCATTTGATATAATTTAAACTTTTTATAACTAGCAAATGCAAGTAACATTCTTATGACTTCTACTCTAGCAATCGGGGAAAATGTTTCATCATAGTCTATCCCCTCTTCTTGGTTGTAACCTTGAGCTACTAATATTGCTTTGTTTTTAACTACATTCCAATTTTCATCCTTTTTATTTCTGAAGACCCATTTTGTTCCGATTATAGCTTTGTCATTTGGTCTAGGCACTAGATCCCAAACTTGATTTCTATCAAATTGATTTAATTCTTCTTGCATAGCAATGCCCCACGATTCATCTTCAATAGCTTCTAAGTCATTTTTAAGTTTAATTTAACTTAGGAATGCAAGGTTCATTATATTTCTTCTTGTTCTAACCCCTTGTTCCATATTACTAAGTATTAGATCCTTAGGGTGATCTTTTATTAATTTCCAAGCTTTAGGTAGTTGATAGGATTCTTCATTTTCAATTTCTTCTTCATTATCTATTTCAATGGATTTGTTACTTGATTTTTCTTTTTCTTGATCATTTTTATTTTCTTTGTTGATTTCTAAATTAGATATTTCTTTTGGAAGATTATTAATTTCATCATCCATATCAGTATTGATTTTGTTAAATGGATTTGATTCATCAAATACTACATGAATTGATTCTTCAACAATTAATGATTTCTTATTAAACACTCTATAAGCTTTGCTATTAGTAGAGTATCCTAAGAAAATTCATTCCACAGATTTAATAGCAAATTTCTTAAGGTGTTATTTATCATTAAGTATGAAGCATTTACATCCAAACACCTTAAAATAACTTATATTGAGGATTCTTCCATTCCAAAGCTCATAAGGAGTTTTATTTAGTTTGTTTCTTATAACAACTCTATTAATTACATAGCATGAAGTGTTAATGGCTTCAGCCCAAAAATAATTGGTAATTTATTTTCATTAAGCATTGTTCTAGCCATATCTTGAAGAGATCTATTCTTTCTTTCTACTATACCATTTTATTGTAGACTTCTAGGTGCTGAAAAATTATGATTAAAAATATTTTCATCACAAAATGATTCAAGCTCTTTATTTTTGAATTCTCCTCCTCTATCACTTCTTATGTTGATAATAGAATAACTTTTTTAATTTTGAACTCTTTTACAGAACTTTTTAAATAGAGAAGGTGCTTCATTTTTATGAGAAAGAAATAGTATCCATGAATATCTTGAAAAATCATCTACTATAACAAAAGCATACGTTTTTCCAGCTAGGCTAGCTACTTCATTTGGACCAAAGAGATCCATATGCAGAAGTTCTAATGGCTTAGTGGTAGAAATCATTTTCTTGGATTTGAATGAGGATTTTATTTGTTTTCTAAGTTGACAAGCATCACAATTTTATCTTTGATAAATTTAGTTTTAGGTAATCCTTTAACTAATTCATTTTTAGAGAGTTTAGACAAAAGATCCATACTAGCATGTCCTAGTCTTCTATGCCATAACCAACTAGTTTCATCTATAGCAGAAAAACACATCATATTTTGAGATTTAAGTTCATCAAAATCTAAGGTATAAACATTTTCATGTGCTACAAACAAAGTATTTAGATTATCTTTATCCTTAATCATGCAGATATTTGACTTAAATGAAACATTCAATCCCTTATCATAAAGTTGACTAATACTTATGAGATTATGCTGAAGGCCATCAACGAGTAGTACATTCTCAATAAAAACAGATTTATTCTTACCAATGTTACCTATGCCAATGATCTTCCATTTGGTATTGTCTCCAAATGTCACATGACCGCCATCCTTTGGAGTGATTGATGCATATAGTTCCTTGTTCCCGGTCATATGCCTTGAGCATCCATTGTCCAAGAACCATGTTGTCTTGGAAGTTCTTGATTTGAAGCATACCTATACATCCAATTCAAGTAACTTCAAGATACTTTCCCTCCGATACCCAAACAGTTTTGGATGGTACCCAAAGTGATCTGGGTTGTGGTTTGGGAGTATTAGTTCCCTTGGGAACCCATATCATTTTTGGTCCTTTATGGTTAGTTTTTGAAATAGAAGATGTTCCTTTTGGAACCCAAACTTTTCTAATTATTTTATCATTATAAAATGAGGTAGATGGTGGAGTTTGGTGACTATTTAATTTTGTAAAGAAGTTTTGATAATCTTTTTGTTTTGAAAAAGTATTATAACCAAGTTCAGCCTTGTTAAAAACACATCTTTGCTGTCCTAAAAGTCTTTCTAGGTTCTTTTGACCATTTGTGAATGTGAGGACAGTATTAGTCAAGTCCTTGACTTTATCTTTTAGCTCATCAGATTTACATGGTGAGTTATGAGGAGCATTTTCAATATCATTTAATTTCTTACTCAATTCCTCATTCTCAATGGCTAACACACTCTTTTTTTTTGTAGAGTTTCACATAATTGTGAGAGAGTGTGGATTTCTTTTTTAAAGGATTTATTTAATTTAGCTATTCTACCAAATTCAGTATAAAGTTCATCAAATGCTTCTCTTATTTCATCATATGAGAGAGAATCATTTGGGGAAGAAGTTACCTCATCCTCATTTGCCATAAGACATAAGTTTGCCACCTCTTCATCACTTGAATCTTCTGACTTGCTTCCCTCTGAATCATCCCAAGTTGCCATCATAGCATTTTTCTTGTACTTTTGGCTCTTCTTGAGTTGAGGACAGTCAGTCCTTATGTGGCCTGGCTTCTTGCATTCATAATAAGTGAGAGGTTCCTTTTTGCTAGATTCAACTTTGTTCACTTCTTTTGAGAACTCCTTGTATGGTCTCTTTTTGAAGTTCTTCTTATGCTTGAGGAACCTTTGAACCTTCTTGCCATCAAGGCTATATCTTTATCATCACTGCTGGTTTTCTCATCACTATTTTTAACTTGAGTAGTCTTGAGGGCTAGCCCTTTCTTGGTTCTTGGTTCATCAGGCATTTGATCCTTCATTATGACTTCGTGAGTCATAAGAGATCCAAGCAGCTCATCCATGGGTAGTTTGGTGAGGTCATTGGCTTCTTAAATAGCTGTCACTTTTGGAGCCCATTCCTTGGGCAGTGATCTCAGAATCTTTCTCACATTTTCTGCATTTGAATACACTTTACCCAGAGATTTCAGACCATTTAGTATGTTAGTAAATCTGGTGAACATTTCACCAATAGATTCTTCTTTTTCCATTTTCAATAATTCATACTTGTGAACAAGCATGCTAATCTTTTCTTCTTGAACCTGATTAGTCCCTTCATAGGTGACTTTCAGTTTATCTCATATTTCTTTAGCAGAGTCACATCCGGACACTCTGTTAAATTCTTGGGGACTTAAGGCACAGTAGAGGTTGCTAATAGCTTTAGCATTGATTTGAATGAGCTTAATGTCAGCTTCATTCCATTCTTCCTCTACCTTAAGAATTCTGACATCATCCACAGTTTTTGTGGGAAGATGAGGACCATTGACTATTACTCTCCAACACTCATAATCTAGAGCTTGGATGTAATACATTATCCTAGTTTTTCAGTAGTTATAATTTTCTCCATTAAACAGTGGTGGTCTAGTGGTGGACTGTCCTTCTCCTAGGCTTGTTGCAAATACATTGTTTGTCATAGTAAAATCGATTACTCAGATTGTTTAGATCTATTTAGAGTATTAGGCTTTGATACCAATTGTTGGCCAGGTAATGACCCTAAAGGGGGTGTGAATAGGGTCTATGGTAGATTTAAAACTTGAACTACAAATTAAAAGGTGCGGAATAAAGTAAAATATGCAACAAACTGAACTAAAGAATATTAAAAGAGAGAGAAGAGATTTGTTTATGAGGTTCAGCAAACCAGCCTACTCCTCGCCTCAGCTTCCAACTAGAGGATTCACCACGATTCCTTAATCGTATAGGCTCCTTCACAGGTGGAGTCCAAACCCTTACAATCTCTCTTTACAGGTTGAGATATTACCTTTCAAGCTCTCCTTTAGGCCGAGCTTAAACCTTTCAAGAGTACAACCCTCTCTTGATATAGCTGAAGCAACAGCTTCAGTGCAAGAATACTGGATTCTTGACTAATCTTAATAAATGAGTTTTGGATTGAAGATCCGAATTGAAAGCTCCTTGAATGAGCTGGATAAAAGTGAAATACAAACTCTAATAAACTCTCTCAAAGAAAGTAGACTTGAATGAGCTCAAGAGAAACTTTTGGGGATTTTCTAAGTGTGAGAGTGAGTGAAAATCAATAGCAATGAATGAGAGATCAATAGAAGTTATTGTTGTGTTCAAGGGTTGTTATTTGTTCATAAATAAATTCCTTTTATAGCATTTGATCCAATAGTGCCGTTGGGGAAGCATTAAATGCTTTTAGGTCCATTGCAAACTAGCCATTACAAAAAAATTTCTGTTTCAGACATGAGTTCGTCGACGAAGTGGAGTTCCCACTTGAGTTCGTCACCGAATTCAAAAGACAGAATTGGATTCTAAAAAATTCTGTAATCACTTCGTCGCCGAATTGTAACCCAACCAAAGATTTCGTCGCTGAAATCAAGAAACGTAACTGAAATTAAAAAATTATGTCATGACTTCGTCGCCAAATTCAATCTACCCAGAGAATTCGTCGACGAATTCAGAGTAAAAATTCTGAATTCAATCTTGGATCAGATCAAAGGGATGTGATTGATTTCCTAGTTCAATTAGCTATAATTTTATCATGATTATATGATCCTTAGGGCCTTTAGAATAATTTCCAAAAGGTGTCCTAGGCTCGTATGGTCAATGTATAATACTTGAGCTTTTCAACTTTACCATTCTTTTGAGGACTTTTTACATAAGTCCTTATGAACTCTCAAGAAAATAAGAAATAAATACATTTAAGATTGTTGAGAGATGTACTTGGCTTGACTTGGGTCTTGTGATTTAGCCTTTTATCTTCAATGGACCCGTCTTGGACTATGGTCTTATCTTGAATCTTCATCTTGTATACAATGAATTGAACTTCCTCTTGGGTAGTTTCCATCCTCTTTCATGATTGTAGTGCTATCAATTTGTGTATTCTAAAATGTTCAAACACTTAAACAGGATTACTAGTACCAAATATTTTCATTTCATCGTTATGTTATTATCAAAATTATTAGGGGTACTCATGGTTGTAACCCTGAGGCTAACATCATCTACTTTTAGGAATTCTATAAAATATTGTTATATTATTATTGGACTTGTGAAAATATCAACACATCGTAATATGAGAGATATTTGTTCTTGATGCTAGCATCTGGAGTACAATCAAGTATAATGGAAAAAAGTTTTACTTCTTTAATTTTCATAATAATTTTATTTCTAATTTCATTTGCTAACAAAATTTTCAATTCATTTAGTATTTTATGTCCGAGATAATGATTATTTATTCCATCATATTGAATGCGTCGAATATGCTCTTACATTACCGGATCAAATTCTGCAATCATTTCAATTAGACTTAAAAAATTTCCATTATTTTCTTGATAGATCTTTTCATTGCTCCCTCGAAATACCAAATTATAATAATTCTTACTAATACTTTTTTCCAATGATCTTTCTCTCTGTTAACTTGTTCTTGAATATCTTTATCAATTGTTCTATTTCTTGACAATCTTATTTCTAAATCAACCCAAGTATTCATGGTAATCTTATGCTCATTACTTGTTTCATGACTTTTAAGCTTAGCACTGAGATTTCTCCAAGCACTAGTTCTTTCATTAGCTAGTTTACCTATGTTCTGATACGAATTAAACAACTTACAATGAAAACAAAATACTTTATCCCAATTTTTTGAATACACTAACCATCTTCTATCATATGTCTCCCCGTTAGGTAATTTTCGAATATAATGTGTAGTAGAAAAGCAGATTAAAAAAAATCAGGAAAATGAAAATTCAAAATTTTTTCACTTCCAGTAGACAAATGCTACATATGCCGTAGAACTCTCCGAGCTCAATTGCAATTGGTTGTGATATGATCTTGAGGTGTTTCTTTTTTCCCTCGGAAACAAATTGGTCAATTTGTCACCTTTTCTAGGGATGCGTACCTTATTATATTGCTACATATTTCCCTATCCCTACTGCAATCTATGAACTCCAGTTCTTCAATTAAAAAGTAAACACTTAAATGACTAAATTTGAATTCCAAGATTGAATCACAAGCAATTGTGATTGAACTTGGGGAGAGTTCAAGTGCACCAACAGGTCAACACGTGTCCCTTTTACCTCTTATTAACTGTAAGGGATAAAATTTGTTAAAAGGAGTAAAAAGAAGGGGTAAAATAGGAATTTATCATGCTAGCAAATTCTAACAAATTAGCCGACATAAGCCCACTTGGGCTATGTGCTGGCTCTCTTGAGTGTTGTCTGACAGGTGACCTCATCATGACTACACAAGTCATGATAACTCCAAATGCCTATAAATAAGCAAGAATCACCAGAGGAAAGGAAGATGGTGTGGAAGGCAAGAGGGGAAATAAAGAAAGGCAGCAGAAGAACAAGAAGTTGGAGATCTGGGAAGCTTGAGTCATTTACACCCCTACCCCGAAGGGCTATGCAGGCGGCCACTCACCAGATTCTCTCATCTTCCTTTGGTGTTCTCCGACTACTCGATGCTCTTTATAGCCTCACAATCGATTATGGCCACTAGATTCTCTCAAATAGGCCATGTCCGCCTAATGCTCTCCCTGAACGGTCACACTGCCACTTGCACAACCTTGCAATTGATCATCTGTTCAGTACAATCATACTTGAACTTGTGCTTGACGCTGTGAATAGTGCCGAATCCGTTGTCACGTTGTTTGCTGTAAATAGTGCCGAATCCATTGTCACGTTGTCTGCTATGAATAGTGCCGAGTTCATTGCCCGTTGTGAGCTGCACAATGTACTCGTTGTCTGATGCACAACATATACGTTGTCCGAGCTAAGCCCGTTGTCTGAGCCCATTGTCCGAGAGCTATATTGTCTAAGCTGCGTTGTCTGAGCCCGTTGTCTGAGAGCTACGTTGTTTGAGCTGCATTGTCTAAGCCTGTTGTCCGAGAGCTACGTTGTCCGAGCTACGTTGTTTGAGCCCGTTCTCTGAGCCTGTTGTCCGAGAGCTACGTTGTCCGAGCTACATTGTCTGAGCGGGTTGTCCGAGCTAAGCCTGTTGTCTAAGCCAGTTGTCTGAGCTGCGTTGTCTGAGCACGTTGTCCGAGAGCTACGTCTTCTGTGCCTCCCGAGCTATGTCCTGTATTGCACCCGAGCTCCATCCTATACCTCTCCACAGCTCATCCTCCAAAGCACAACACCAATGCCCATCCTCAAGCACATATGCTCAATGACCTCACGATAAGTATCTCTACACTATCATGCTCATATGCTTGTGCCTTATACTGACTTTATCATCGGAGCCTCTTTCAGGGTTCACCCCCTCTGACTCATTCACAGGTGGAGTTTTGTTATCTTCCTCCTACCAGTGAATCAGAGATCATTACAGCTACTGACGCGTGGCGAGTCCGAGAATTTTTCCCTTCAAAATGGCGCCGTCTGTGGGAATGAGGCAAAGGAGCTTAGACAATCACAAATGATGAGCGTCTTCTACGTCTAAATGGGGCTTTCACTGCATGGCAACAATCAAGAGGTAATTATCGAGTGCATTCTCATTCTCAAGTGCTTTATCAATTGAACTGTCCAGTACATGCTCTAGTGAATTTTCAATAGCAAGTGAATTACCGAAGTGACTTATCAAGTGAATGATCAAGAGAAACGACCAGTGCCATATCAAGTAAAAAACCATCGTAAATGCAATGTTAAATGATGTCTTATCTGGTACGTCTGAATCTGGTGACGGGACACTTGTAGCTTATCAATGACAGGTCATCCGACCAAGGTGTCTTACCACACGATTCAACACATATCTAAGTATGATGCTCACTGCGGGACCTCTGTGACACAGTCAAATGCATTGTATGTTAAGCGACCAATTGACTTGTCTTCATGCAATGCCATCTGAGCATGGTGTCATGATGCCCCGTTACGAGTCATTCTCGTGAGATAGCATTTGTCTATATTTATGATGGTTTTTACAACCAACTCATCTGTGTGTTTATCAAGTGAATCCTTGTGCTCATGCAGCTTCACGTGTTAATGCCCCTTCATGTGCCCGAAGTACCTAATGACTTCATTTTTCTTGGTATTGTGATACATGTACATTACCGTGCTCTCTGAACATGCTCTGAGGCACTTTGCACGAGAAGCAATTGCTTTGACCTGACTAGGGGCTGATACAAGGTCGTCTTCGCTGGCACAAGCTCGTCGTCATTGATGAAAGTTCCTTTTTGTAGTTCGCAAGCTCGGCCTCGTTTTCAATGATTCGCTCTAACTCCTCGGCAAGCTCTGCCTCCACAACATCAGTCTTCATGTGAAAGCACAACTTTTCAGTGAGAACGAAACATCTACAATGGAAGAGAGCGGAGAGTGGAACACAATCAGTGTCTGGGACCGGGTAGATCCATGTTCCTTTTCAAGCTCTAAGCAAGTTACTTGTTTGTTTGTGTAGCATGTAGGATATCGTCTTTGAGAATTTTACCCATAAAGTATTCTTGGCACCTCGAATGGAGTCCAAGGCACCGAGAACGGGCTAAGTGTAAGGGATAAAATTCGTAAAAAGGAGTAAAAAGAAGGGGTAAAATATGAATTTCTCATGCTAGCAAATTCTAACAATTTAGCCGACATAAGCCCACTTGGGCTATGTGCTAGCTCTCTTGAGTGTTGTCTGACAAGTGACCTCATCATGACTACACAAGTCATGATGACTCCAAATGCTTATAAATAAGCAAGAATCACCAGAGGAAAGGAAGATGGTGCGGAAGGCAAGAGAGGAAATAAAGAAAGGTAGAAGAAGAACAAGAAGATGGAGATCTGGGAAGCTTGAGTCATTTACACCCCTACCCCAAAGGGCTATGCAGGCGGCCACTCACCTGATTCTCTCATCTTCCTTTGGTGTTCTCCGGCTACTTGATGCTCTTGATGGCCTCACAATCAATTATGGCCACCAGATTCTCTCAAATAGGCCATATCCGCCTGATGCTCTCCCTGAACGGTCACACTGCCACTTGCACGACCTTGCAATTGATCATCTGTTGAGTGCAATCATAGAACTTGTGCCTAATGCTGTGAATAGTGCCGAATCCGTTGTCACGTTGTCTGCTGTGAATAGTATTAAATCCGTTGTCACATTGTCCGCTGTGAATAGTGCTGAATTCGTTGTCACGTTGTCCGCTATGAATAGTGCCAAATCTGTTGTTACGTTGTCCGCTATGAATAGTACCGAATCCGTTGTCATGTTGTCCGCTGTGAATAGAGCCGAATCCATTGTCACATTGTTTGCTATGAATAGTGCCGAGCTTGTTGTCCGTTGTGAGCTGCACAATGTACTCGTTGTCTGATGCACAACGTATACGTTTTCCGAGCTAAGCCCATTGTCTAAGCCCGTTGTCCGAGCTGCTTTGTCTGAGCCCATAGTCTGAGAGCTATGTTGTCTGAGCTGCGTTATCTGAGCTGCGTCGTCTGAGCCCGTTGTCCGAGAGCTATATTGTCCAAGCTGCGTTGTCTGAGCCCATTGTCTGAGCCCGTTGTCCGAGAGCTACGTTGTCCGAGCTAAGTCCGTTGTCCGAGCTGCGTTGTTTGAGCACGTTGTCCGAGAGCTACGTCTTTTGTGCCTCCCGAGCTACATCCTGTATTACACCCGAGCTACGTCCTATACCTCTCCACAACTCATCCTCCAGAGCACAACACTAGTGCCCATCCTCAAGCGCATATGCTCAATGACCTCATGATAAGTATCTCTACACTATCATGCTCATATGCTTGTGCCTTATACTGACTTTATCATCGAAGCCTATTTCAGGGTGCACACCGACCCCCTCTGACTCATTCACAGGTGGAGTTTTGCAATCTTCCTCCTACCAGTGAATCAGAGATCATTACAGCTACTGACGCGTGGTGAATTTGGGAATTTTTCCCTTCAAAATGGCGCCGTCTGTGGGAATGAGGCAAAGGGGCTTAGACAATCGCAAATGACGAGAGTCTTCTACGTCTAAATGGGGCTCTCACTGCATGGCAACAATCAAGAGGTAATTATCGAGTGCATTCTCATTCTCAAGTGCTTTATCAATTGAACTGTCCAGTACATGCTCTAGTGAATTTTCAATATCAAGTGAATTATCGAAGTGACTTATCAAGTGAATAATCAAGAGAAATGACCAGTGCCATATCAAGTAAAAAAACATTGTAAATGCAATGTTAAATGATGTCTTATCTGATATGTCTGAATTTGGTGATGGGACACTTGTAGCTTGTCAATGACATTTCATCCGACCAAGGTGTCTTACCACACGGTTCAACACATATCTAAGCATGATGCTCACTGCGGGACCTCTGTGACTTAGTCAGATGCATTGTATGTTAAGCGACCAATTAACTTGTCTTCATGTAATGCCACCTGAGTATAGTGTCATAATGCCCCGTTACGAGTCATTCGCGTGAGATAGCATTTGTCTATATTTATGATAGTTTTTCCTGCAAACTCATCCGTGTGTTTATCAAGTGAATCCTTGTGCTCATGCAGCTTCACGTGTTCATGCCCCTTCCTGTGCTCGAAGTACCTAATGACTTCATTTTTCTTGGTATTGTGATACATGTACATTCTCGTGCTCTCTGAACATGCTCTGCGGCACTATACACGAGAAGCAATTGCTCTCACCTGACTAGGGGTTGATACAAGCTCGTCTTCGCTGGCACAAGCTCGTCCTCGTTGATGAAAGTTCCTCTTTGTTGTTCGCAAGCTCGGCCTCGTTTTCAATGATTCGTTCTAACTCTTTGGTGAGCTCTACCTCCACAACATCAGTCTTTATGTGAAAGCACAACTTATCAGTGAGAACGAAGCATCTACAATAGAAGAGAGCGGAGAGCGGAACACAATCAGCGTCTGCGGACTGGGTAGATCCATGTTCCCTTTCACGCTCTAAGCAAGTTACTTGTTTGTTTGTGCAGCATGTAGGATATCGTCTTTGAGAATTTCACCCATAAGTATTTTCGGCACCTCGAACGGAGTCCAAGGCACCGAGAAGGGGCTAAGTTTAAGGGATAAAATTCGTAAAAAGGAGTAAAAAGAAGGGGTAAAATAGGAATTTCTCATGCTAGCAAATTCTAACAATTTAGCCGACATAAGCCCAATTGGGCTATGTGCTGGCTCTCTTGAGTGTTGTTTGACAGGTGACCTCATCATGACTACACAAGTCTTGATGACTACAAATGCCTATAAATAAGCAAGAATCACCAGAGGAAAGGAAGATGGTGCGGAAGGCAAGAGAGGAAATAAAGAAAGGCAGAAGAAGAACAAGAAGATGGAGATCTAGGAAGCTTGAATCATTTACACCCCTACCCCAAAGGGCTATGTAGGCGGCCACTCACCTGATTCTCTCATCTTCCTTTGGTGTTCTCAGGCTACTTGATGCTCTTTATGGCCTCACAATTGATTATGGCCACCAGATTCTCTCAAATAGGCCATGTCCGCCTGATGCTCTCCCTGAACGGTCACACTGCCACTTGCACGACCTTACAATTGATCATCTGTTGAGTGCAATCATACTTGAACTTGTGCCTGACACTGTGAATAGTGCCGAATCCATTGTCACATTGTCCGCTATGAATAGGGCTGAATTCGTTGTCACGTTATCCGCTGTGAATAGTACCGAATCCGTTGTCACGTTGTCCGTTGTGAATAGTGCCGAATCCGTTGTCACGTTGTCCGCTATGAATAGTGCCGAATCCGTTGTCATGTTGTCCGCTGTGAATAGTGCCAAATCCGTTGTCATGTTGTTTGCTATGAATAATGCCGAGCTCGTTGTCCGTTGTGAGCTGCACAATGTACTCGTTGTCTGATGCACAACGTATACGTTGGTCGAGCTAAGCCCATTGTCTGAGCCCGTTGTCCGAGCTGCTTTGTCTGAGCCCATTGTCTGAGCCCGTTGTTCGAGAGCTACGTTGTCCGAGCTGCGTTTTCTGAGGCCGTTGTCCGAGAGCTATGTTGTCTGAGCCGCGTTGTCTGAGCCCGTTGTCCGAGAGCTATGTTGTCCGAGCTGCGTTGTCTAAGCCCATTGTCTGAGCCCGTTGTCCGAGAGTTACGTTGTCTGAGCTAAGTTCGTTGTCTAAGCCCGTTGTTTGAGCTGCGTTGTTTGAGCACGTTGTCCGAGAGCTACGTCTTCTGTGCCTCCCGAGCTACGTCCTGTATTGCACCCGAGCTACGTCCTATACCTCTCCACAACTCATCCTCTAGAGCACAACACCAGTGCCCATCCTCAAGCGCATATGCTCAATGACCTCACGATAAGTATCTCTACACTATCATGCTCATATGCTTGTGCCTTATACTGACTTTATCATCGGAGCCTATTTCAGGTTGCACACCCGCCCCCTCTGACTCATTCACAAGACTCATTCACAAGTGGAGTTTTGCTATCTTCCTCCTACCAGTGAATCAGAGATCATTACAGCTACTGACGCGTGGCGAGTCCGGGAATTTTCCCCTTCATTAACCATGGTTAAGATTCACTAACTCTTAGGGTTCAACAATCTAACCTTAGTTTTAAATTTTTTTAACCCAATGGTTAACATTTCTTAATCTTAGGGTTAATTTTTTTTTTATATATTTTTTTTCTGGAAACCAAGGTTAAATTGTTGAATCCTAAGAGTTAGTGAATCTTAACAATGGTTAATAGGGGTTAAAATGGACACGTGTTGACCTGCGCTATTGGCTGTGATTCGATTTCTTGCATTCCTCTTAATTGAAACCCAAGAAGGGAAAAAAATCGAAAAATTACATAAAAAATACTAAGAGGAGTGCTACCCCCTAGATGCAAGTGGTAAAAAAATTCTCATACGTAGAGTGGTTGCAACTCGTGGTGTTGCTACCCTATAATAGGGTAATGGTTTGACCCTTGTTACCACCACCTTGAGTCTGGGGAGGACTGCGACTGGGCTAGCATTTCTGAAATACTAATTACAGTTTTGCAATTATGATGGACTTTGGGACTATATTTCTAATTGAATTTTGTTCAATCCATCCTAGTGATTCATAAGTTCAAACTCTTGAATTTGTTTGATGCCAATTATATGCGGCATCAGACAACAATAAGAATAATTTTTCAAGTTATTTTCTTATCGATTATAATTGAATGTGGTGTAAATAATCGAGTCTGGTTACATATCTATATAATGGATTATACATAATTGATAACCAATTATAATCGGTAAAAAAACAACTGATAAATTAGATTATTTTTTAAATTAGAATTTTCTCAGCTTCTTCTCTTCTCTTCCTTGCCAGATATCTGGCCTAAAAAATTGATTTTTTCCAATGTTAACGGACCATTTATTATTTTCTTTATGCTTCTATTATTATTTTGTTATATATTGTTACTAATTATCACTACAAGAAATTGGCTCATCGCTCACGATTTTTATTCGTGACCGTAAGTCATTGGTTACGGTTTTAGTGTGCAGAAAGAACCGTTATCTTTTAATATGTGATCATAAGTCAAATCAAATATCATAGTTTTATCAGCTTATTGCTCACTGGTTTTATCCGTGACCGTATGTCATTGGTCACGATTTTAACACGTAGAATGAACTGTCAACTTTCAAGGCGTGATCATAAGTCGAATCAAATATTACGGTTTTTATCTGTAACTTAAGATCGCAGGTTTTTAAGAAACCGTGATCTTATCGTTTCCTACTTTTTTTTTTATCCATGATCTTCCTTCATTTGGTTTTTCAGTTAAATCCATCTTTATGCAACCTCTACCACTGTTCCTCCTCACAAACACTTCTAAATTTATACGTGAATGAAATAAAGCATCCATCTATACACCAACTTGTAAACGAAATAATAAACTATAGCTCCATGAATAATATAACAACAATATACTATACCTTCATGAATAATATAACAACAACAAACTATATTTGTATTAAATAATAGGAATTTGTTACCATTTGATTAGAATACATATATTCACATGATAATCTAAACAATAAATGTAGCGATTCTAAATTCTTAAATTTAATTAGTAAGAGTATTTTATAATTTTCCATTCTAGAGGTATTTTGGTTAATATCTCTATGAATTGTTTGGTCATGAGAAACTAATTATCTTAAGTGTGATAATTAAAAAGGAGCATAAAACACTAAGGGTATAACTTTAGCTTGGAGCCAAACACCTTTGGTAAGAGTATTTGGGTAAATGCACAAATAGGGTTGGAGTATAAATAGAATAAGATAGACCTAATTGCTCACTTTTTGAAAACCTAAACTAAAATAAGGCTTTTGGAGGAAGGAAGAGTTCTTGTTCAAGCTTGAAGTGCAAGATTTGGAGCTCGAGGATCAAGTCTCTCACCAAGGGAAGGCGAACTTGTGAAGCAAACCCATTTTTGTGGGTTCCCTCTTCTTGAAACCCTAATCCCTAGGGCTAAGGCAAGTAAGACACTCCTTTGAGCATTAAATTCATGGTATTACTGTTTTTATGGATGCAGCTAGTGTAATAAATGCTTAGAAACGATCTAGAAAGAAATGAGGTTGTTTTGGGGAGTTTGGGTGGAAAACTGGATTTTCTCTTGAACTCTGTCACGAGATGTTTTCGGTATTTGTCGTTCATCTGCCCACACCTTCCACCTTCCAACAAAGAGGGGCAACTATAAACATGCCCACTCATCAAAATACAATGTGATTTCTCCCTCACTCACTATCAGTAATATCCAGGATAAGGCCACCTGTCAAGGATCCTATCCTCCTCTGCCGGCTCCTCCTCGCCGTAGTCCTTCTCAACCCAAGGACTGGGATCACAGATGTTGAACGGACCTGCCAACATAAAATGTATGGCTGAGCATGGAATACTCAGCATGTACAAACTACTAGCTAACAATGCTCTAACAACAATAATATCACATGCGAGTACTTAAAAGAATACAATTCATAGTTCGTGCTTAAAAAGCTAACATAGAAAATCATGCATCAAATCTTATCGTTCGTGGAAAACAAAACACATTGTATGAGCCTTATGAATTCTTATGAGTTCTTATGAGCCTTATGAGTTCCTTATGAGCCTTATTGTTACAACTTAATTTAATCCAAATTAATGGATATAAAATTAAGAGTGAAAATAATATACTTGCAAGCAAGTACACAAGTGATACAATTGATGTATTTGGTGAGAACAAGGTCGAATCCACAGGGAATGATTGTTGTGCATGTAACGGTTAAATTTCTTCATGTCAAATTACCTCCATTGTTGTATGGAGTTTATTGTTTTGTGTGGAGGAATTTCATTCCAATCTGAGTAAACTCAAACTATTAATTACCTTCCCGATTTAGGGAAGAACCTCTGATTAAAAAGAAGAATAAAGAAGAACAAATATTTGAATAAAATTTATTTTATTTATTCAATGGGGTTGCCCAGATCCCATGTAGACGTTACAGGATACCTTATAGAGGTTTTTCCATCAAAAGAAAGAAAAGAAAGACAGGTGGCCATATTGGGGGTTCACCTGATGTTCTCCATTGGTGGAGATCCTTTTTCTTCCTTAGTTGCTGTTTTTCCTTTTTTCAAGTCTGTGTATTGTTTTCTTATGCCTTCTTTGTATCTTTTTTTGTATTGGGGTTTCTTGTGAGAAACCCCTATTTTATACCTTTTGGAGAGTCCTTTTTAAACTCTCATTTGACTTCTTCATTTTTTTAGGAAATCAAAAGAGGCCAACTCTCCTTAGAGAGGGTCACTGTCCAAGACAGCTGGTTTCTCTTATCTTAGAGAAACCTGGTACAAATGAGAGTCTTTTTCTTGAAGGAATCCAAATTGGTTTCCCTTTCTGGGAAACCTGGGAGGATAAGATTTTTTTCCAAAAGGAGAAAGAGTTTTATCTTCCTAGAAAAAGGAAGAGATTACTTCCTTTTTCGAATAGGGTGCCATATGACACTCTATTATTGGGGAAAAAGAGGGAATCTCTATCTTGAGATCCCCAAAACAGGCAGAGAGTCATTTTTATTAAGGATTCCCTACCACATGACAGTCAGATAATGGCTGCCATCTAGGAACAGACTGACCTTGGTCAATCTGCAAATTAAAGAGGTAAGACCAAGGGTCTCACCCGCGGTCTAGGTTAGGTCCAAAGCATATTTGGATTACGGACTAGGGTCTGACCTTAGTCAATCCGCAGACCAATATAGGGTGGAACCATAGGTCCATCCCTTGGTTTAGGTTAGGTCTATGACCTTTTATGGTCACAGACTGGGCTAGTCATTGACTGGCATACGGATGGACTTATAGAGCCTGTCCACAAAGCTTGAGTGGGAGTCTGTCCGTGAGGGCAAACCCTAACCACATGTTAGTCCCCTAAGGACTAACACAAAGGGCTATCCATGGGGCATTATTGCCCTACTGCCAGTATTTAATGCTAGGTAGGCTGGCGGTGAGCTAGCCCTTGGCCAGCTGCCGCACGTACCTTTAGCATACACGAAGCTTAACCATCCATTTAATGGGTGGCGATCCTGTGTTGGTAGATACACCATGTACTTGCCATGTGGGCGGTGAGATTTCACTACCCACAGTGCAACAAGAATTAAGAAAACGAATTAGAGAGAAAAGCAGTATGAAATCGGTTCTCCACTCAATGAGAATGGAGCAAAAATCACTGAGAATGTAAAGCAATGGAAAAGGTCTAAGGCTTTAGGAGAATCCGCCTATCCCTCCTTATGCTTAGATTTGGATGAAAACTCTTCTAGAATTAAATAATGATTTAATCTAGATGGAAGATAGTACGATAAAACCACTAATTATTAATCCAACTGAATAATGAAAGGAATTCAAATAAAGCACTTTGTCTCCAACTCACAGGGGATCCAAGGATTCTATATACCAATAGACCATATGAAATCAAAGAACACATAGAGGGGAACAATTAACCAAAATAAGAATAAACATTCAATTAAAATTAAAAACTAAACATCCACACTATCCACATAAGTCGGAATAGACTTCAAATCCCTAACCTAAGAAGGGTATTTAGCCACCTATTATTAGAGTTGTCATCCTCCTTAATAGTTTACTAAACATTACAATGACTCAAATAAAAAGAAAAACTAAAAAAAGTAAACAAACTAAAGGACAAGAAAGTAAGAGAGAGAAGAGAGAAGAGAGAAGAGAGGAGAGAGGAGAGAGGAGAGAGGAGAGAGGAGAGAACCAAAGCCAAAAGAGAGTGCTAGGGACGGCCCCCATTGTTTATATAGGGCTGGACATCCAACCCTTTCTAATTTGGTAGGGATTCTCTTTTTAAATTGCCAATATTCCCTTTTTCTTTTCCAACAAAAAGTCCTTTCTTTGAGCAACTCTTTGATCACTTTTAGGAAGAACCAAAAAACATCCAAAAAGGGGGATACATGTCTTAGACATGTGACCCTTGTTTCTTTATTCATCATAGATTCTTTAATCTTTTTTATTTAAAATTTCAAAACAATACTTTTTCCATATCATGCTAAAACCGTCTACTTCCTTTGGGCCTTGGTTTTGACTTCTTTAGACTTTGGGCTTCAACCAATGCCTTGGGGACTTGAACTTGGGCTTTGCTCCTGGACTTTTGGGTTGGGCTTTAACCTTCTTGAATCCCAAGAGTGGTTTGAGACAGGATTTCCTACGAAGACAAAATATACAAAATAAGGTCTCTTTAAGAAAAATGTTTTGCATGTGATATTTCCAGGCATGTATAAATACAAGCAAATATACCATCAAGTCAAACGAAAGTGAACTACGCAATGGTGAGAAGAGAATAACCACTTTACATATAAGATTAAATATATAAGCCGAAGAAATTCGATAATGCTTATTTAAATAAAGATTACTAAGCAAAATTAAACACTTATCACTTATGATCCTTGGAGACTTGTGAACCGATCTTAGACATGATCTGTGGAGCTTGTGATCACTTATAAGCCTTGTAACCGATCTTAGACTTACGCATTTTTTATGAGTTCTTAGAAGCTTTGCGAGACTTATGATCCTTGTAGCTTATGCAAGATCTTAGACATAATCCTTGTGAGCATGAGTTAACCGATCTTAAAAACACCAAGCCAAAGTTTGGCCTTGTCAATGCTTATGAACCTATGCTTCTTCTTATGAATTTTTCTTTGAAAAACCTTTCTTATGATTCTTGAAATACCATGCTTATGAGAAAGCCTCGGTCATGTAAACATAGAGTGCGTGGAGTGCTTGTGAGCATTACAATATACTTAGGAAACTTTAAACATTCCATACATGTTCATACAAGACATATTAACATCATAGTATACTTAGAAAAATCCTAAAAACATGGAACATTATTCATTGCATTATATCACAATAATCTTGGCCATTAAGCCTATTTCATCAACATCATACCTACATCACATTTTCTTTAAAGATAATAACCAAAAAATAGATTTATCATTGACCTCAAGAAAATCCCCCAATTTAAAACCCTTATTTATAGGTTGAATCATAGCAAGGTTAGAGAATAGGTGTATTTACTTATGAAATTACAACAAGCTATTTAGTAGAGTGTAGTTACCTTCTAAGACAAAAACCCACTTTGGTTGAAGCTTGAGAATTGTCTTGGATGCACAATCCAAGCTTGAGAAGACTTGAAGAAGAAGATCCAAGCCATGAGGAAGCTTGAGGATGCTTGTAGAATCTAACTCCAAGCTTCAATGGTGCAATGGAAGGAAGATCCAAGCTTGGAGATGAAGATCCAAGCTTTTAAGGCAAAAAATCGAGCTCCTCCTTGATCTCAAATGGAAACCCCTTTTGTAAAACCTAGGTCTCTCCATTTTTCTCTAAAAATATGTTTCTCAAAGTGTTGAAACCCTTAATCCCACGAAAATTGGGTATTTATAGGGTTAGGGTTGTCAAAATCACGCTTGTACCCTTTAAAATCCCATTTTTCGTGATCCCTACATGTAGACGTCGATGTGTGGGTTTCAGACGTCGATGTCTGGGTTTTAGACATCAATTTCTGGGTTCCAAATGTTGATGTTTGGGACTTTTGAACATTTTGTTCATCCCCAAACGTTGACGTTTCCATGGCCCTCTGGTGCACACGTCGAGAATTGGGAGCTCTGATTGAGTTGATTTTTCTCACTTTGGTATTTTGACCATAACTTTTGACTTGATTATTGGATATTGACAATTCAACTTGCGTTGGACTCTTCATTAAAAGGAGAATAATTTTGTATCTAATGGACAAATCCTAATTCTGAGTTCTTAATCGTACAAATGGGCTCTAAATTTGACTGGTCTTGGATGGATTACAGCAGACTAAAATTTCAGCAGACCGGACTTTGAAAATTCAACATTTATCCTAACTTCAACTAAAAATCTGGAAAAATGATAAACATGAACATCGAAGAGGGTTTCGATATCTTTCTAATTAATCAAGAATTATTAGATTCCGATCATCAGTGACAAAACTAGAGTTCCCTAAAGTTGAGGGTATGTTAAGACATTCCCATTTTTGACACTTAGAGTATTTTATACTTTTGCTCCTTCATCTCAAACACTCATAAACTTAAGAAAACATTCTTAAGGCTTTAATATCTGCCATAACACATAATCCACATGAAATATATCAAAATAAGGTTGTCATTATCATTGATAATCATTCAAGGTATTACAATAGGCTTTAAGCTTTAGACACTATTCACCATGCCATGCCATCAAGATCTGGGGTTCTACATTATTAATATAGCATCTTTACATTCACACATTGTCTTCTGCATTGGGTAATATATAATAAAGTATCTCAAAGATGAGACTACTTTGTCCCTTAAGTAACATTGTAGGAAAATCATCCAGCTGGTTTTGAACCAAATGCTAAGGAGACAAGATTTTCTGGTTCCTTGTAGACCTAGAATAGTTCTAAGTTATTTATGATACATTTGGACAATGTATTCCTACAACTTACACATGATTAGTTCCATAAGATGGAGTGATAACAAATACTTATATTGTAATAGGATCGCATAGTGGATACCCTTAGAAATATACTGTCTATACATTTAGGGTAGTCTATTTGACATAATGACCTTAACTTGAGAGGTCGACATCTTCTATGGTATTTGCCGATATAGCTTTGATGTTGTCAATTGTTAATGTTCAACACATCAGACTAAATATGGACTCGTTGGGTTATGTACGCTATACTTGAAAAAGTGTGTGCATACTCAACAAGGAATCCACCACTTTTCATCTAGAATAATTTATATTGAGTTGATACCTGTCGAATCAGACTTAGAATCCAGCTGGTGTTTATTTGATGAAATTATTTTATCGAAATGATTATTTGAAAGTCTAAGTTTGACTAACGGTATTAAAGAGAGAGTTCTCAATATAAGCTAGGCATTATAGACAATATAAGATATTATTCTGTAAGCTTATAACAATATTAGATGGTATAAGGATGTGTCTGTAAACTAATCTAGTGATAGAATATACTTGCAAGTAATTCTGTAATTTCTAGGGGTTAGTTACATTGTGTTAGTGGACATTATTGTGATTAGTTGAAGTTCAGAGACTTAGATAACATTCTATGATCCTAATGGAAATATTGGAAAGTGTTTCCTAGCAACAATGTTACACCCTAATAGATGAAACACTTGGTCCCACTACTGGAATTAGGGGATCCCTTTAGATCTCACACACTAGGACCTTCTTAAAGCTTTTAGTTTAATTAATAATTAATTTCTCTATGTATTTCATTATATGGTATAGTGAAGCTCTTATAGGTGAAATCACATAAGATGTGATTAACCAAATGGGTAGGACCCATATGGGATTTTGATAAAGATCAAGAGGAATCCAATATGGAGTGTAACACTCCAAAAGGGGCGTGAGATATGTGGGCCCGCCTAGGGTGGGACGCCCACTTCTATGCAGTATTCTCTAATTAGTTACTAATTTGGTTATTTTCTTTTTTGAAAAGGCAGAGATAATAAAGATTAAAAGAAAGAGAAATTCTAATTGGATTAGAATTAGAAAGTGGAGTTTATCTCTAACTTAATATGCAAGAAAGAGGGGTTTAGAGATTAGATCTTCTCACCTCATACGTATGGTATTCCTATTATTAATGGGAATTGATTACTTGTTAATTAAGTTAACTTTGTAATCAAGTTATAAAAGAAGATTAGATCTCCCTAAAGATTTATTCTATATGTAATCTCTTTCTCCCTCTATCGCGACCCAAAATACCCCCTGGGAGTTAGGGATACTTTGGCTCGTGATGTACCATATCCGATACCAAACCATCCTTTAATAATACCTAAGGCATAACATAATAGAATCATAAATAGTGCGGAAGCTTAAATCAAAGTGCGGAAGCGTAACCCAAAAATTTCTTTTCTATATATAATCTGTATACCAACTTTGCACATACATAACAAAAGTAAAGTGGACATGCCCACCTATCAAAATACAAAATGAATCTCCCTATCATTCCACTCAATAGTAGTCTAGATAGAGCCACCTATCTAAATCTCTATCCTCCTGTGGCTGTAACGGGACAGGCGGATCCCTTTCTTCCTCGTACTCTTCTTCAGCCCATAGCTCCGGGTTGGCGATGTCGAACTGACCTGCCGACATAAAATGTACAGCTGAGCATGGAATACTCAACGAGCACTACTACTAGCTAATAATGCTATAATAACAAGAATACTACATACAAGCATTTAAAAGAATAATAATCACAACATTTATGCTTAAAATCCATCATTGAAAACCTTTCGTAAAACTTATATTTTCATGGAAAACCAACCACTTGTTCATGCTTATGAGTTCTTATAATGCTTATGAGCCTCGTGAATTCTTATGAGTTTCTTATGAGCCTTCAATTTCTTATGAGTTTTATTGTGAGCTTTGAGTTCTTATGAGCTTCTTGTGAGCTTATAATCCTTGGAGACTTATGCAAGATCTTAGACTTATGCAATTCTTATGAGTTCTTGAAAGTCTTGCAAGACTTATGATCCTTGGAGTTTATACAAGATCTTAGATTTGATCCTTGTGAGCATGTGGTAACCGATCTTAGAATACCAACCCAAAGTTTGGCTTTGTCAATGCTTATGCACTTATACTTCTTTCTTATGAATTGACTTTGAAAAACCTTGTTCATGATTCTTGAAATACATGTGTGAGCACTGAGATTTTACCCACTCACAAGGGGAGATATAATACCCTCATGGGTGTGTGAAGGTTGAAATAAGAGTCGCCACCTATTCATTCAGAAGGGATAAGTCCCCTAGGTTTAGATAAGGTCTTGGTCTGGGAATAAGATTAGGGTAAGTGGTTCAGTTAAGTCTGAGGAAGGTATTAGGCACCCCGAGGTTTCCGTTTTACAACGGTTCCGTACTCCCCAGGTTTAAGCCAACTAAAGTTAATCTTGTTTAAAATGCCGGAGTGTTTAAGTTAACACTAATCGAAGAAAGAAAAAGCTAACTGGGGTCGAACCTGGGTTGGTTTGCCTATGTACTCATAGGGTGAGATCAGACCGAGCGTAATTCTAGCACGTGAGCCTGTGCCAAGGCTAGGGGCGTGTGTGTGTGCACCAAGGGTGGCTAACATGGACTAGTTTGGTAGAATAGGGTTTGGTTGACCGAGGAGGGTCAAATGCAAGGTATTTAAGCCCGGTAGGCTTAGGGGTAGTCCGGTAGACTAAGGCGGAGTTTGGCCAGGGTTAGGGTTGCTAACCAGGGTTAAGCCAAACTAACTAGGCTTAGGGTTGCTAACCACTATTAAGGGGATGTGATATTTAGTCCGGTAAGCTAAGGGGAGGCCCGGTAGGCCGAAGGTAAGTCTGGTAGACTTGGTTTTTAGGCCCGGTAGGCCATAAACCAAAAGTAACTGCGGTTAGGGTTGCTAACCGGGGTTAAGGAGGGTCTAACTGTGGTTAGGGTTTCTAACCAGGGTTAAGAAGAGGGCCAAAGTCAGTTTTATGGTCCAATTGATTTATTAGGATTTTTTGGATTAATTTCCCAAGATTTGTGAAGTTAAGAGGTGCTTAACCATGGTTAAGTATTAACCAGAGGTGTATTTAACCGTGGTTAAGGGTCTGGTAAAGTCCGAGGTGGGCTCAGGGGGTTAGGTAGGGCCTAAAGTGGCCTCCTACTAGGCTTGGACCCTGACAAAAGCCCAAAATCAAAAATACATTTAATGTCGGTAATTGGATTACCGACATTAAGAACAGTATTTTTAACCTGTGTTTTGCCACTGATTAACTAGGGTTAAGGTGTAACCCAGGGTGAACTAAGATAATGGGAGTGTAGAGGGGACTAAGGAAATTTTTGAGCTTGGTGTGGGCCCCAGGGTTGCCTGGAGTGGGCCCCAATAAGCTACAAAGTCATTGTGTATGAAACTGCATATTGGCAGTAGATATTCTACCACCAATACCAAAAAAGGAAAAAAAGGTATTGTCGGTAGATGGTCTACCGACAATATGCACAGTGTTAGATTTTAGGGATTTAACCATGGTTAGGCTTAACCCCTACACCTGGAAGGAACAGGTTAGGTCCAGGGGAGAGAGACAGATTCATTTTGGGCCCTGGACATAGACAAGGGCCCACCTAAATAGGTTAAACAGGCTTGAAACAAAAGCGGCCAGGAATGGCGGTACTGAGATTACCGCCATTCATGGTTTTGTTTAAAACACCAGCTTTCTGCCCCATGGGCTGTGCACAGAGGTGTCTAGGGGTTCCCTCTTGAACTGAGGGACCCCGAGAGGATCCATGGTGCTCTGCAATGCTTGAAAATGATTGATATACTTGTAGGTACCTATGATAAAGGTAGGGGAACACCCTATTGGGTTCTGTTTACACTAGGCATCAACAATGAAGAGCATGTAACTCCCTTGGAATTGACCAGGGGCTTACATAAATGATAAAGCAGTAAAGAAAATGGGTAGGGAATGTCCCTACCCTGTACTCTGTTTTTGACGGAAGGACTATGGCCTATATGCGGGTGGTGTACCCTGTTGCTTGCACTGGAGTAGCTAAAGAAACAGGGGAGAGGTCCAAAGAAATCTTGGGATTAGGACCAGGGCAATGAGGACATAACCTGGGTTTTTTTGCAGTAGGGCTTCACCTAAGAGTTTTTAGGATTTTGCAGACCGTAGATACGGTTGAGGGAGATGGGTTTTATAGGAGAAGCACTAAGGGACCTAGGGGAGATTAAAAAGAAGGGGGAGAACCTGTATGGACCAAGGGGAGGTCGTGTGAGAGTAGTGAAGGGAGAGTTAGAAGTGAGGGTGGATTGTGCAGGGCATCTGCAGTCTACGAACCCGAAATCGAAGAGTGTCGGTAGAGGGTCTATCGACTTTGTGAAAATAGGCCAGTTTTCAATTGGTGGTAAACCTTCTACCGCCAATAAGAAATTTTTAAAGAAAAGGGCCTGGCCCATGCACACTCGGTCTTAGGAGTTTGGGTTTAGGATTTTTGGGCCTTGTGGGCCCAGGCTAGGGGTCAGGCCCTATTGGCCATGGACTCTAGGGTTTTTGACACGAGCTTGACTTAGGTTGAGTCCTAAGGTTTAACTAGGGTTGAGTCCTAGGGTTAACTAGGGTTTGAGTCCTAGGGTTTTGCAATAGGGTTTAACTAGGGTTAAATTAGGGTTGTGTCCTAGGGTTTAACTAGGTTTTACCTAGGGTTAGGGTTTGGTACTAGGGTTTTTCTAGGGTTTAGCTAGGGTGTTATCTAGGACTATCTAGAGGCTTACCTAGGTTTAAAGGATTTGGCAGGGGGTAACCAAGGTAAAGAGACCTTAACTATGGTTAAGTAGGGGTGTAAAAATTGGGTGGTTAAAGCTGCCCCTCTTTGCTGGAGAATGCCAAGGTTGGCGATTTGAATGGCAAAGACTGGAATCATCCTATTTTTACACCAAGCTCGAAAGGGTGGTGTAAATTGTAAAGGTACCCACAGATTGCTGAGGACACACAAGGTGTCACAAAGAGGACATGCGGGTGGTGGATACTGTAAAGGTACACACGAGATGTCGAGGACACACAAGGTGTCGAAAGGGGTGACATGTAGAAGGTAATGCTGCGGTATGACGAGATTGCTAAGGAGCACACCGGATGCCGAGGACATGCGGGGGTGTCAAAAAAGAGTTACTGGCATGCCCCAGAGGCACTAGCTGGATTGAATTGAAATGGTCGAGAGGCACTGGATTTTGATCAAGTTGATTGATGCTAAGGAAATTGGTCACACAGGGTGTGATGCTATACAGGGATGTCATGTAGGGGATAAAGGCAAGGATGCTTTCCCATGACTCTGTTGATTGCGACTTGCAGAGATGCATGGTGTCGAGTTCTTCTACTTTGTCTTGCCGGGCTGCCCAGTGCAGGCTGGTATGACCTGGTCTGGATACCAAAAGGGTCTGTTTTGAAAACATTTTATGAAAGGTTCTGGATCTTTGTAAAAAGTTTTTGATTTTAACAGAAAGAATATTCAACTAGCTATTAGTTTTACTAGGAAAGTGCCTTAGTCAAGGCTTGGGGATCATGTAATCTGCCTTTCGCTCTTGGAGAGCAGAAGATGACCCAGAAGAGGTTTCGTCACCACTGAGGATGTTCGTGGATAGACCTGTTTGTCTTGTCACTGCTGGAGATTTAGACTCTAGTAGGGGAGAAGCTTGCTGGGGAGCAATTTGGATGCTTCTGTACTCTTGCTGGGGAGAGTGAACGTAGAGAGCAATGGGAAGCTTCTCCTGGAGATTCGTTGGGAAATGCGACACCGTTATAGACCGTTACTGGGGATTTGCTCTTCCATGCCATTTGCCGAGGTTACTGTAGGGGATTTATCTAGCTAGACTGATTGCTGCCGGATTCTGTTGTCAACTACTCTTCAGCTTTTCTCCCTTTTTTACCCTCGGAATGACCAAGTCATAGGGTTTACATAATTTTTGCGCGATGAGGCCGTTGTCGGTTTTCCTTATGCCTGCGAAGTTGATTGATTTTTGTCACTTTTTGCCCCTAGGGATCGCGTGATTTTTGCGCAATAAGGCCATTGCCGGTTTTCACTCATGCCCGCGATTACTGGGAAAATCTCTGTTTTTCTAGGAAAACATGTCTTCTCCCATCATTGCCTTGAACGACGCTCCTCTGGGGATTGGGGAGATGAAATTTCTGTTTTGGGTTACAGATGAGATATTGCGCTTGCACTCGTAGTTTCTAGGGGATCTAAAAGGACTTGGAGTAAGACGAAATGTAAGCTGGGGACCGAAGTTTGGGACACCCTGGGATTTCTCCTGTTGTTGTTGATTTGCAGTCCCTTGGAGGTTTTGGTTTTTGATATAGTTGATTTTCACTCTCTGGGGGAACTCTTCTGTTGAAGGCTTGTACCTTTGGTTTCTTGGTGGTTTTTTTTTTGCTCCGCTGGGGAATGTAGAGAGAGGTTGTCTCTGCTAGGAAGGGTGAGAGAGGTTGTCTCTGTTGAGGATAGAGAGGTTGTCTCTGCTCGGGGATTATTTTTCAGGAGAGGTTGTCCTTAAAAGGTTTTTCTGTTAGGGGAAAGAGTCCGGAGAAATTACCTCTGTGGGGAGTTTCTGACTTTTTGAAATGTTTCGACTTCTATCTTGGGTTTTCCTTTTATGGAAATTTTACACCCTCAAGAGTCAACTCGCTTAGGGAGTTTTGAGGAGATTTTTGCTCCGTTGGACTCTATGGGAAGAGGTTTTTAGAGAGGCTTTGATTTCACTGGGGGTGATTGGCTCTGCGCGGAGAAAGCTAGGAGAGGTGTGATCTCCTTTTGTGGGTGTGTGTGACCGCACCTGATTTTGTCAGGTTGCCTATGTACCCTTTGTAGGATCAGGTCGTGACGTAGTTCAGGCCAATGCCACAGGTAGGCAAGGGAGGGTGTCCTTGGAAAAGGTATAATGAAAGAAGGGCTATTAGGCTCAAGAGGCTAACTAGCGAATTTCATTTATTTGTAAACGGGTTACAGGAAAGAGGGGTAAGGAGTGTGCCAAGGATGGCCTCCTGTCATTTCTCGGAGAAAGTACAGGTGCAAAGCATCTATCAGACCTAGACCCTAAGCGTAGTATCATTTGACTTTGTCCATGTTGACGGGCTCTGAGAGGTCTTCGTCATCCATACGTCTGAGTCGAAGGGCGTCGCCTGGGAATTTGTCTCGGACTATGTATGGGCTTCATAGTTAAGAGTGAACTTGCCCCTTGGGTCAGGGCAGTTTAGCAACATTTTCCAGATAATTAGGTCACCAATCTCGATGTTTCGTGGCTTGACTTTCTTGTTGAATGCCCTATCCATGCGCCTCTGATAGGACTGAGAGTGATTGACGGCTTTCAGTCCCCACTCTTCAATCAGATTCAGCTACTCATACCGGGTCTATGCCCATTCTGCTTTTGAGAGCTCTGCTTCCATTAACACTCGAAGTGATGGAATCTGTGCTTCGATGGGGAGGACTGCTTCCATACCATAGGCCAAAGAGAATGGTGTTGCCCCAGTTGAGGTTCGGATGGACGTTCTTTTGGCCAAGACTGCATAGGGGAGCATCTCATGCTAGGTAGAGTACTTGGTTTCTATCTTCTCTATGATTTTCTTCAGATTCTTGTTGGCGGCTTCAACTGCCTCATTGGCTTGCGGTCTTTATGGCGTAGAATTGTGATGCTGGATCTTGAATTTCTGGTAGAGGTCAGTCATCCCCTTGTTGCAGAAGTTGAGAGCATTATCTGTTACATCTCATACGAGACTCCATATCTACAGATGATATCCCGTTTCAGAAAGTGCTGAACCACTGAGACTGTGACGTTGACATAAGAGGCTACCTCGACCCATTTGGTAAAATAATCGATTACAACCAGAATGAATCGATGCCCGTTAGATGCTTTAGGAGCTATGGGTCCGATGACGTCGATGCCCCAAGCTGAGAATGACCAAGGAGCAGTGAGATTGTGCAGCCTATTTGGCGGTGCATTGAACCTGTCGATTTTGATTTAGCACTGGTGGCACTTCTGTACGTGCTTGCAACAGTCTGATTCCATGGTGGACCAGTAGTAGCCTAGTCTGAGTATCTTCTTAGAGAGCATCAACCTGTTCATGTGTGAGCCGCAAGTTCCTCCATGAACTTCTTCGACTACCTGTGCTGCTTCATTGGTGTCAAGACATCTGAGCCAGAGTAGGTTCGGCGACCTCTTGTACAAGATTCCTCTAGAGAGGACAAACTGAATAGCCAGTCTTTTGATTGCCCTACGATCTGTTTTGGTAGCATCGAGAGGGAAGGTCTCATCCTCGAGGTACTGCTTAATGTCTATACACCAAGGCTTGTTGTCTGATACCTCCTCGATCTGAAGGCAGTAGGTGGGTTGATCCTGTTGCTGAATTTCGATCGGCCAGAGCATGATGCCTGTAGGGATCTGTACCATAGAAGCGAGAGTGGCCATTGTATTGGCGAATCTGTTTTGGTTCTTGGACCTATGATTGAAGCTGATTCTTCTGAACTGACTGATAAGCAAATTGAGGTAGGTCAAGTACGGGACCAGCCTTGCTTCCCGAATGGCCCAAGATTCATTTGCCTAACAGATTATCAGAGATGAGTCACCATAGACGTTTACCTCTTCAATCCTGATGTCCAGGGCTTCTTTTAGTCCAGCTATGCACACCTCGTACACTGCCTCATTGTTGGAGCATCTGAATTGTAGCTTGACTGAGATGGGGAGGTGTGATCCCTTAGGAGAGATTAAGACTACTCCTGCCCCATGGCCATGACTGTTAGCAGCTCCGTCAAAGTACAACTCCCAACTGGAGTATTTTTGTTCATCTGCTTCTACATATAGGATGACTTCGTCTGGAAACCGATCATGTACAGACACACAGTCCTGTATTGGACTGTGGGTAAGGTGATCTGCTATCGCCTGCCCCTTGATTGACTTCTGAGTCATGTATGTGATGTTGAATTCAGACAACATCATGAGCCATCGAGCAGTCCTTCCGATAGTGGCTGGCTTTTCCAATAAGTACTTGAGTGGGTCCATCCGGGAGATCAGGATTACCGGGTAAGGAAGCAGGTAGTGTTGGAGATGCTGAGTTACCCAGACCAGTGCCAGACACGTCTTCTCAAGAGGGTTGTACTGCTCTTCATACTCTAGCAGATGCTTACTGATGTAGTAAATGACTTGCTCTATTCCACCAGTCTTGTCATGTTGTACCAGAACGCACCCCAAGGAGGTTTCCTATACGGAGATGTAGAGTAGTAGTAGTCGCCCGGTGCAGGTGGCACAAGTACTAGAGGATTAAGAAGATACTACTTTATTCTGTCAAAGGCTTCCTAGCATTCTCCTGTCTAGAATGTGGTGTGTTCTTCCGGAGAAGTTTGAAGATCGGCTCGGATATCAGAGTGAGCTGAGAAATGAATTTGCTGATGTACTAAATTCAACCTAGGAATCCTCGGATTTCCTTTTCAGTGTGGGGAGTTGGCATTTCGATGATAGCCCGACTTTGGCTGGGTCGATCTCAATGCCTCTCTTGCTGACTATAAAGCTTCTAGGAGATTTCCTGATGAGGCTCTAAAGACGTATTTGGCCAGATTCAGTCTCAGGCCGAACTTTCTGAGCCTGTCACAGAGTCTTTTCAGGTCTTCTGGGTGCTGCCAGGCAGTTGGAGATTTGACGATCATATCATCCACATAGATTTCAATTGACTTGTGGATCATGTCGTGGAATAATGCTGTCATGACCCTCTGATAGGTTTCCCCGGCATTTTTTAGTTCCAAAGGGCATGACCTTGTAGCAGAATGTACCCTAAGGCATGATGGAGGTTTTCTCCATGTCTTCTTCTGCCATCTTGATCTGGTTGTATCTGGAGAAACCATCCATGAATGAGAGAGTCTCGTGCCCAGTAGTATTGTCGACTAGAATGTCGATGTGCAGGAGAGGAATGTTGTCTTTAGGGCTCACCCTATTCAGATTCTGGTAATCAATACACATTCAGATCTTACCGTCCTTCTTAGGTACCGGAACAATGTTGGCTAACCATTCAGGATAGGTTGTAACTGCCAGGAAGCCTGCGCTGATCTGCTTTTCAACTTCTTCCTTGACCTTTTGTGACCATTCGGGCCTCATCCGTCTCAGTTTTTGCTTTACTGGTCTGACGTCGGGATTCAGGGGCAATCTGTGTACCACCAATGCTGGGTTTAGGCCTGGCATGTCTGCATATGACCAGGCGAAGACGTCACTGTAGCTCTTTAGAAAATCGATCATGTTTGCCCGTTACTGAGAGTTCATGCTTGTGCCAATCTTGACTAGCCAAGGACTGCCATTGGAACCAAGGTTTACTGTTTCAGTGTCTTCCCTGTTCAACTGTAGAAGTCCTTCGCTGTGCTCAAGGAGGTCCAGAATTTCCTGAGGCGCTTCCTCCTCCTGTTCTAAGTCATACTCTACTTCGGAGAGTTTAAGGAGGGTTTGAGGGGTAGCCTTATCAGAGGTAATTTCCTGGCAAATCAATTGGCTTTAGTTTAGCATGCTTATGATTTTTGTTTTTGTTGGCTTTAGGACACTAGGCCTTCCAGGGGAAGAGTTCTTGTGATTTCGTCATCAGTCGATGAAATATTTTTTCGAAAACATGATTTTTGAGTCAAAACAATCTGATTTTCATTGACAAAATGATGACTTGTTACAAAAATGACTCATCAAAAGAAGAGACCGACAGTGGCCTGATATTTGGATTTAAAAATGGGAGCAAAGAGAGATAGATGAAGGAGAAGGGTGATGCTTGGTCACTGTTGACTCGGATCAACCTTTCCTACATTGTGCTTGCCCCGACCCTGAGCGGCCTCGATGGTGAGAGCCTCAGTCCACCAACAGATCAGTGGTTGGCGACTGGAGGACGCTTCGGCGCTGTTGGAGAGGGTGTAGACCTGCTCTCTTGCTGGATATTCTTTTTTGACATCATCTTCGACAGTCAGCTCATCGAACATTTGGGCCATGCTGAACATTTCTGGATCTGGAATCCCTGAAGATTCGTCACTTGGCTGGGATCGGGGTTCAGGTTTCGCCGACTATCTGCTCTTCTTGATTAGCTTAGAGAGGTAGTCCTCGTATTTGGGCTTGTATCCCAATCCGAAGGGAGATGAGTAGCGAGGAGGCGTGTATCTCTTCTTCATACCCTAATTCCTGGCACCGAGATCATTCCCTGGTTGGTAGTTCATTTTGGCCATTATTCTGACAAACGGTGGTACTGCTTGCTTGGTTTGCTGTTCTACCTGGGCGATAGAACTAACCTACTCGAACTGGAATGTCATGAAGGCAATGCCTTGCCCCAGCTCTTGGACGTCCCCAAAGGAACTTGCTAACTCCTCAGAAGGAATGACGACTAGACGGTCATCCTGGATGAACTTGATTCTCTGGTGTAGAGAGGAGGGAATGGCTCCGGTCACGTGGATCCACGGCCTCCCTAAGAGCAAGGTGAAAGAGGTTGGTACATTCACAACCTGAAAGTTTGTTGTGAACTGAGCTATCCCGACCTCGATGGTCAAATCGATGTCACCCAGGTTCTGCCTGGTGGTATTATCAAAAGCCCTGATGGTCATGGGTCTCTTCTTCATTTGACTGAAGTTTAGGCCCAGGTTTTGCAGTGTGGAAAGTGTCCAGACATTCAAGCCGGAGCCATTGTCAATGAGCATTGATGACATTGTTCTGTCCATACACTGAACTGTAATGTAAAAAGCCCGGGTATGATCCTTGTCACTGTCCGGTATTTCCTCCTCTGTGAAGGAGATGATTCTGGATTCGAGGATTTACCCTACCATTTGTCCCAGTTTCTCGGGCGTTATGTCTGGCATTACGTGGGTATTAGCGAATACTTGGAGCAGTTGCTTCCTGTAATGCTCTGAAGTTAGAAGAAGACTTAAGATGGATATTTGTGTTGGGACCTTACTTAATTGCTGAGTGATATTGAACTCCTCTAATCTCTCTAGGATTTTCAATAAAACTGCTGAATCAGCTGCTTCCTTCTGTGGGTCTGATACCCCTACTTTCTCTTTCTCTTTTTTTGTACTCTTCACCTTTGCCTGCTCAGTCACGGGAGGTTGATATACCTGGTCAGATCTGGTTAGGTTGGCAGTGCTCTCGCTCTCAATGATGAGAGAGCGGGGAGCGGGTACTCGGTTAAGGTCAAAAGTAGGCTCTAGGATATAGGGGATTCGGACAGGGCCTGAAGAGGTTGAGGATTGAGTTGGAGCTGTGGGCCAATTTGCAGGGCAAGGGATAGTGTAGATGATCTGTTTGGGGACAGGTATCTGGATTGGAGATAGAATAGTCTGTATGTTTGACTGAGGGAAGGGGATTATGACAGGGGACCGGTAAGAGGGCCTGATGATGCAGTCATCAACTACTGCTGTGCTGGATCCTAGCTGCCCTGCCCTGGCCCAGGCTCTTCCCACTGAATAAAATTGATCTGATTATTATGTGGGGGCAGTGGCACCTGATTGATGCTAGTGTTACTGGGGGCCAGCTCAACCCTTCTATCATCATAGAGATCTTGGATGACACACTTCAGGCTTATGCAATAGTTTGTAGCATAGCCTGTGCCTCTATGGAAGGCACATTGATGATCGGTGTTGTAATTCTTGTTATGTTTATCAGGAGGTAAGAGAGGTGTGAGGCCTCTCAACTCGAGAAGGCCCTGCTTAGTTAGGAATTTCAACAACTTGCTGAGTGTGTATGGAAGAGGAATAAAGTTTCTGAGAGGACGGTTTTAACCTTGGATTGGCCGGGATGGCCGGGTATTTCTGACAACAATTTGTTGCTGAGCTGCTGGAGCTGGTAGTCTGATGGGTACTGTGGAAGCAACCATGTGTACATCTTCTTTCTTTCTGTGGTCCCTAGAATTAATGTTCCTGCTGGATGAGGTAGCTGCCTTGGGGGGATCAAGTCCTAGATTGGATTAAATAGCCCCGCTCTTGATTGCAGTCTCGATATGGGCACCCGTCTTGACGATGGTGCCGAAGTCCACTACTGGTAGGGTCACCATAAGTGTAGAGTAGGACTGCTTGAGAGTGCCCATGAACATGCTTGCCAGCTCCTCTTTAGGGATACGGGTTAGGATCTTGGCCGTCATTACCCTCCAGCGAGTGGTGTATTCCCAAAATGATTCATTGTTATGCTGGCTTAGCTGCTCAAGCTGGCTTCTCTGAGGGCGGAGCTCCTAGTTAAAGGAGTACAACTCCACGAAACTGTCCATGGCGTCTTGCCAAGTCTTGACCTTCTACTTGTCTGCAGACATACACCATGTTAAGGCTGCCCCCTTCAGACTCTTCTAGAAGTACTGGATGAGTAGAGGCTGGTTTCAGTTGTGTTGGAGCATGTCCCCCAAGGACAGCTATAGGTGTTGTTTCTGACAACCCGAGCCATTGTATTTATCAAAGTCTGGGACCTTGAAGCCTGTGGGAACAGCATCCCTTGACGAGAAAGTTAAGTCTTCCAGTGATAGACTGGTACTAGTGGATGCACCCTTCATTCTTCTCATTTCTTCTTTCATCTGCTTGATCTCGTCCTATAAGGAAGGAGTGAGGTCAGAGAATGATGGCCGGTCCTGATTGATGTCTGAGGCCTTGGGTTGCTCTTCGTATTGGTCATACTCCTCTCCTTCGCCTGTTGCGGGTATAGGGTCTGGTATGATAGAGGAAAGGCGAGGCTCTGGTATAAGTTACTCGGTTGGTTCTCCGGTCGGGATCCTGGTAGAGGGTTCTTCAGTTCGGGTACCAATTAGAATCTTCAGGGATTCCAGAACACTATCAAGCTTTGATTGCATGGCTGTTATGTCCCTATTATGTGACTGTAGGATCTCACTGGTTCACTGGTGCTGATCTGCAGGTTCTGCTATTGAGTCTGAACTACTTCCTGATTAGGCTGTGTAAGAGCTGCTCTCTGATTGAGCTGTGCAAGGTATTAACTCTGTGATTGGTACCTCTGTCAGGACTGCATCCATGACTGCTGCTTCTGTGAGAATCGCAGTCAGAGAACAAGTCACAGGTCGGCTCATGCAACTGAAATGAATACAACGGCTAATCACGATTATGCATGATGATAGGAAGGAAATGCTAGATAAAACGATTTTTCATTGATGCATGAAGAGTACAGTGAATACAAGATAGTGCGACATAAAGAGAAAAAGACTCGATCCAAGGTAGGCCCGTCAGGGATTGCAAAGTCAAGTGATCGGGGCACACCATTAAGATCCATGATCTATTGCTAGAGGGATGTAATCTCAACCTCCATGTGTGTAAGGGTTTCCATAGAGTTGAACATGCGGTATCCAAACTGTTGGATACGGGAGGTTATCTCCACCTTCGCACTATCAAGCTGCTCTTGGTGGAAGTGCAACTGGGCTCGAATGGTGGTTATTTTTCTAGCGTCGCCCTTGCGTCTCCTGTGGAGAGATTGGATTATCTGCTCAAGTTGTTCAACCTGGTCTTGTGTGGCTTGGAGTTCGCGGCCTTATTCTGCTTCCTGCTTCTTGAATGCACGCTAGGCTTTCCATGACCTTTTCTATTTCTGATGGATCTGGTGTTGTCTCTCCAGAAAGAAATCTGTCCAGGGAACCACCATTTCAGTTAGGGGTATAGGTTCGTGTGATGGAACTGCGACTGGTGTGGGCAGTTCCCTAGGTGTGGGCATGCCGAGTAAAATGTCGGGATTATCCACCCACTATCGGTATGCTGAGCTGGTCGGTGGTCCTGATGTAACCATGAAGTCTGACCACTGGTCTCGTCTGGAGCTGTGCTAAGTTGAATAGAAGTGTCGGGTGAGGTTGTCAGAGTGCACTATGAAAGTGATCCAATCATTTTCCTACCGGTCTATCACAGGGATGTGCTGAGGGAGTCCGAACTACCGGAGGACTCAGAGTCGTGTATAGACTGCGGAGCCTGTTAGACCAGCAAGAATCATGCATCGTCTACCGGTGATGACAATGCAGGGTAGCCTATTCAGTATAAGCCGCTCGCATTGCCATGTGATTTCTTCCTCTGCCAGGGTTTGGAGAAGCTGGTAGAGCTTTCCGACGTCTGTAGTTCTTATCAGATCTTGATTTTGAGAAATCTTTCGAGATAGACTGTAGGCTTCGTGGATGCCGTCCGGTACCAATATGATTGGAGGCAAGTGAATTACCAACCAAAGGTGTAGGAGAGGTGTACTAGCATGGAAGATGCCCTTTCTACGGTTTGCCAACTAGTTGAGAGCCCTAAGAAGCTCTGCTAGGATGATTGGTACAACTGAGCAGGAGTTGTGCATGTCTTCGATGATCCCGACCAGAATTGCTTCGACGAGTGAACGGCACCTCAGGAAAACCAGCTGAGACATGGCTATCAGTGGAAAAGGCGTTGAGACCGGAAAGTTCCGTTATAATGGAGTCAGGGTTCCACTTGCGCTTGTACTTCTCTTCAATAAAAGATATGGGTATCCGTTCAAAAGAGCCACTAGGGTCGGGCTGCAAGCAGGCAGGCTTGATATACAAGAACCTAGATAGGTTTGCCTGGTATGTTGTCTTGTAGCGTGGTACAATGGCTTCACCATCCATACTTAACCCTAGAATGTGTTGAATCTCTTCCAGGGTTGGACAAAGCTCGTTCTGACCAAAACGAAATACCATATGAGATGGGCTCCAACACTGGATAGCAGCATTCATGAGGCGTGAGTCCGGGTTAACCACATATAGGTCTAGGATAGTCCCGATTTTGTAGTACTGAGCCCAAGCGAGACGCTGACTCGAGGTAAAGGCCTCAATTGCTTTCTAGAGGTTGTCATCACATACCCCTTGAGAAGTTAGATGCACGGGTCGTGATGGTCGACCCATCGACTGAACAATCCCTGAAGGAACTGCCATCTACCTGGACAATATACAGACTCTGTGAGTTCACTGTGTATGCAGATGAGAATGCAAGATGACGATGCAATATTTTCTTTGATGTTTGATTTGATTGGGTGTGACGAGGCACATGTGATTTGATAGGGCAGACGGATGGAGGTCCGACGTGCTTTAGCCCAGGTTGTTGGAAACCGAGGGACTTATCAGGTCGAGGTTGGGGACCGGCCCAATGAAGGACTGTCTGCCTGGGATTTGGACCCCATATGCTATGTCGGGAAGTAGGGTTGGATGTACTTTATTACAAGCACAGGTTTGACTCATTACATGCCCCTGGGTGGGTGGTCATTCGGGTAGAATGTAGCCGAGTAATCAACCAAGATTGGAGACAGGGATAGGGTGCAAGCAGGTTAGGGTTCATAGTAGCCCTCCCTGGGTGGGCTGCTTGTAGATTATACCTTATCCTATACTATATGTATGAATGTTGGATTGATATAGGTGTATTTCTGATAGGATGGGGGGATCACTTAACACTGAATATGCGACTCCCCGGTATAGAACATACCTGAAAAGGGACGATTGGTGTAAACGGGAGCGTTCAAAATCCTTTCCTGAGGGTAATCACCCAGCAGGAGTAACTCCGCTGACCTCCAAGATTTTTAAGCCACTGACACTAAGGATGATCATCCAGCAACCGATAACGTAATAAGCCTGTCTACTTGGTTGAATTGGATAATTACACTACTATGACATGTATAGATGCACAGTACACAATTAACCAAGAGATGTAAAATGATTAGTGTTAAGTTAAATGCTTACGCATTTTAATCAAGATTAAGGTTTAGTTGACTTAAACATGGGTTCCCGGTCGAACCCTGAATAGTTCCCAGCAGAGTCGCCAGAGCTGTGAGCGCGGAGATTTTATACACTCATAAGGGGAGATATAATACCCTCACGGGTGTGTGAAGGTTGAAATAAGAGTCGCCACCTATTCATTCAGAAGGGATAAGTCCCCCGGGTTTGGATAAGGTCTTGGTCTATGAATGAGATCAGGGTAAGGGGTTCAGTTAAGTCCGAGGAAGGTGTTAGGCACCCCTAGGCTTCCGTTTTACAACGGTTCCGTACTCCCCAGGTTTACGCCAACTAAAGTTAATCTTATTTAAAATGCCAAAGTGTTTAAGTTAATACTAAACTAAGAAAGGAAAAGCTAACTGGGGTCGAACCCGGGTTGGGTTGCCTACATACTCACAAGGTGAGATCAGACCAAGCGTAGTTCTGGCACGTGAGCCTGTGCCGAGGCTAGGGGCGTGTGTGTGTGGACCAAGGGTGGCTAACATGGATTAGCCTGGTAAACTAGGGTTTGGTTGACCGAGGAGGGTTAAGTGCAAGGTATTTAAGCCCGGTAGGCTTAGGGGTAGTCTGGTAGACTAGGGCGGAGTTTGGCCAGGGTTAGTGTTGATAACTAGGGTTAGGTCAAACTAACCATATTTAGGGTTGCTAACCATAGTTAAGTGATGTGATATTTAGCTTGGTAGGCTAAGGGGAGGCCCGGTAGGCCAAAGGTAAGTCCAGTAGACTTGGTTTTTTGGTCCGGTAGGCCGTAAATCGAAAGTAACCGCGGTTAGGGTTGCTAACAGGGGTTAAGGAGGGTCTAACTGTGGTTAACGTTGCTAACCAGGGTTAGGAAGAGGGCTAAAGTCAATTTTATGGTCCAATTGATTTTTTAGGATTTTTTAGATTAATTTCCCAAGATTTGTGAAGTTAAGGGGTGCTTAACCGCGATTAAATGTTAACCGGAGGTGTATTTAACCGTAGTTAAGGGTCTAGCAAAGTCCGAGGTGGGCCCAGGGGGCTAGGCCGGGCCTAAAGTGGCCTTCTACCAGGCCTGAGCCCCAGCAAAAGTCAAAAATCAAAAATACATTTAATGTCGGTAATTGGATTACCAACATTAAGAACAATATTTTTAACCTGTGTTTTACCACTGATTAACTTGAGTTAAGGTGTAACCCAGGGTGAACTAAGATAATGGGAATGTAGAGGGGACTCCAAGGAAATTTTTGAGCTCGGTGTGGGCCCCAGGGGTGGCCTAGAGTGGGACCCACAAAGCTGCAAAGTCACTGTGTATGGAACTGCATATTGGCGGTAGATGTTCTTCCGCCAATAGTAAAAAAGGCAAAAAAGGTATTGTCGGTAGAAGGTTTACCGACAATATGCATAGTATTGGATTTTAGGGATTTAACCATGGTTAGGCTTAACCCCTGCACCTGGAAGACTAGGTTAGGTCCAGGGAAGAGAGAGATTCATTTTGGGCCTTGGACATGGACCAGGGCCCATCTAAATAGGTTAAACAGGCTTGAAACAGAAGAGGCCAGAAATGGCGGTACTGAGATTACTGTAATTCCTAGTTTTGTTTAAAAAACAAGCTTTCTGCCCCATGGGCTATGCACAGAGGTGTCTAGGGGTTCCCTTATGAACTGAGGGACCCCCAGAGGATCCATGGTGCTCTCCAATGCTTGAAAATGATTGATATACCCGTAGGGTTTCACCCTACCTATGATAAGGGTAGGGGAACACCCTGTTGGGTTCTGTTTACACTAGGCATCAACAATGAAGAGCATGTAACTCCCCTAGAATTGACCATGGGCTCACATAAATGATAAAGCAGTAAAGAAAATGGGTAGGGAATGTCCCTACCCTGTACTCTATTTTTGCCGAAAGGACTATGGCCTGTACGTGGGCGGTGTACCCTATTGCTTGCACTGGTAGCTAAGGAAGCAGGGGAGAGGTCCAAAGAAATCCTTGGATTAGGACCAGGTCAATGAGGATGATAGAACCTGGGTTTTTTGCAGCAGGGCTTCACCTAAGAGTTTTTAGGATTTTGCAGATCGTGGATACGGTTTAGGGAGATGGGTTTTATAGGAGAAGCACTAAGGGACCTAGGGGAGATTAAAAAGAAGGAGGAGAACCTGTATGGACCAAGGGGAAGTCGAGTGAGAGTAGTGAAGGGAGAGTTTGAGGTGAGGGTGGAGTGTGCAGGGCGTCTGCAATCTGTAAACCCGAAATCACAGAGTGTCGGTAGAGGGTCTACCGACATTGTGAAAATTGGCCAATTTTCAATTGGCGGTAGACCTTCTACCGCCAATAAGAAATGTTTAAAGAAAAGGGCTTGGCCCATGCACACTCGGTCTTGGGGGTTTGGGTTTAGGATTTTTGGGCCTTATGTGCCCAGGCTAGGGGTCAAGCCCTATTGGCCATGGACTCTAGGGTTTTTGACACGAGCTTGACTTAGGGTGAGTCCTAAGGTTTAACTAGGGTTGAGTCCTAGGGTTAACTAGGGTTTGAGTCCTAGGGTTTTGCAATAGGATTAAACTAGGGTTGTATCATAGGGTTTAACTAGGTTTTACCTAGGGTTTGGGTTTGGTACTAGGATTTTTCTAGGGTTTAGCTGGGGTGTTACCTAGGACTATCTAGAGGCTTACCTAGGTTTAAGGGATTTGGCAGGGGGTAACCAAGGTTAAGAGACCTTAACTAAGGTTAGGTTGGGGTGTAAAAATTGGGTGCTTACAACATGCTTGTGCGAAAACTTCGGTCATATAAAACTTATCATGCGTGGAGTGCTTGTGAGTATCATCATATATATATTGAAGCCTTAACAATTCATATGAATTCATATAGGACATGCTATCATAATAGTATACTTGAATAATTCTAGAAACATAGCATATTTTCATTCAGTGCATTACATCACCAAAATCATGGATTTTAAGCCTATTTCATCACATCATGCTAAAAATCATGGTTTATGGAAAAATAATAATACACACCTACAAGTATAACTGTATTCATCATCTTATTGAAAAACCCTCAAATCATAACCCTTTTTCACTCTTTTGATCATAATCTAGTTTACCCATAATCCTACATTTACTATTTGCATCACAACCTAGTGAGATATTAGATTCAAAATCATACATTCATCCTTGTTTAGATCTTGAAATCATAGCAAATCTAGATGGTAGAGGTACTTACTTCTTAATCAATGCCTATGTTGGAGAAAAAACCCCTTTGAGTAGAATCCCAACTTGATTGAGGAATCACCACCTTGATTTTTACTTCTCTTGATCTTAAATCCAAAACCCTCTTTGAAAAAATCTGTACTCTTCTCTCTTTCTCTCCCAAGGTCTCTCTTTTGGGTTTAGGGTAAACCAAAACCCCCAAATGATCTCCTATTTATAGGCCATGGAGTTAAAACCCCAAAAATCACGCTCTAAAAAAAGTTGGTTCATGTGCCTACCATCGTTCATAGGCTTCTTACGATCGATCGTACGTTGTCTAGTGAGTTTACCCAATTTTTGTGGCTTTATGAACATTCGTAGCACTGCTACGATCATTTTTAGGCACCCTACGAACGTTCGTAACTTTGACAGTAAGTTTCCAAAATTTTCCCACTTTGATATTTTGGCCATAACTTTTGACTCCCTTATCAGATTTTAATGATTCAACTTGCGTTAGACTCTTCATTCAAAGAAGAAAAATTTTAAGCATAATGGACAAATCCTAATTTTGAGTTTTTAATTACCTATATGGGCTATAATGCCGACTGGTCTGGAATTGAATTTCAGCAACTCATATTTTTAACAGATTCGACTTTGAAAATGGGAATTTTGACTCAACCCCGACTCAAAATCTAAAAGAATGATAAACATGAATCTTGAAGAGGGTTTCAATATCTTTCCGAAAATTCATGAATAACTCAATTCCGATAAGCGGTGATAAAACTAAAGCTATTCAAAGTTGAGGGTATGTTAAGGCATAACCCTTGTTGATACTTAAAGAGTATTCTATACTCTTACTCCCTTCATCCCAAATACCCATATACTTAAAAAAGTATTCTTAAAGCTTTAATATATGTCATCAAACATCTTACTCCAATATACCAAAACCAAGGTTCTCATTAGCTTGATAACCATTCAAGACCTTACAAAAGGCTCTAAGCCCTAGACACTATTCACAACCAGACCATCAAGATCCAAGGTTCTACATCCTCCCCCCCTTAAAGAAATTTCGTCATCAAAATTAGAACTATACATGGGGATAATAAAGGCCAAAATTTACATGAAACATCACTTATACAAACAAATGAGGGTACTGATAGTCGCTTAAAAATACTTAGTTTTACTAAAATTCTTTTAAGCCTTATTGAATTCTCTTACGTAAAACCTTCATTTTTTTCAAATTTTTTACGTAAGAGTTTTCTCCACTGCATAGAACACACTTTTCAGGTCAAAATGGTATATTAGCATGAAATAAACACATTTATGAATGTCTAGATACAAAGTTGTTTCGATGAACTGTCATTACGTGTTTTTAACTATCTCAGGAACCTTGACTGGATGAATCTTAAGAACATCAAGGTTTATCATTGAAAGCTAAAGAAACGGACTAAGTATGGGCTGAGCCAGTGACTAAACAAGGCTAAAGGATCTACAGGATAAATTTTCAAGGGTAAAAGGACTAAATTGATAAAGATTCCTCTACAAGACAAAGAAAGAAGAAAACTTAATTGGCAAAGGCCAGGGAAGATCATGTTAGAGACCAGGGTTCAAGACATTTTGCTTCTTTTTGTTTGTTTTTGTTTTGTAATTTTAAAACCCTAACCAATTTCTTCTCTAATTAATCCTAGCTACCCATTCTTATTCTATCTTAACCATCCATTTCAAATCCCTACTTTCCCTCTTTCACATGGTAACTCTAATCTCATAATATCTTTCCCCCTTTAGCTCTTCCTAAATTCTCCATTGTGTTAAAACCCTAATCTCTTTCTCTACCAAAATTCTAACTATCCTTCTCTTCTCTATCACCAAACCCTAATCCTAGCCACCCATCTCTTTCTAAAACCCTAGCTTAGTTTTCTAACCATAATCTTTATAAAATCCTAGTCATCCTCTATAAATACTCACCCCCCTCTTTTCCTTGTAGATGGTTCCCTTCCCCTAACTTCTCTTCTCATCTCTCTCTCATTTTTGTCTAAGATTCTCAACCTCTTCTTTTCTCAACACCTTCTCAAATACCTCCCTTAGAATACTTGCAACTACGTTTAGTGAGAGCTTTCGGATTGTTGAATTTTTCTTGGATGTAATGAGATTCAATTCAACTTTGTAAGTGACTCTTTATTTTAATGCAATAAATGTGATTTTTATTTAATGCCTTGATGTCTTTTTAATTTATTTTATTTTATGTTCATGTCGTTTAATTAGTAGATCTTAATGATATCTCAAACAAATGAGTTTTCAAAAATCTATTCCATTATTCTCATCCCTCTATCATTTTACAATTTCCTCTTCTTTTCGGTTTCTTTTTTATACTAACCCCATAGTTCACAAGTGAGGATTCAACATCCGACACAAGCCCTATACATATCATATTTTGTAGGTCTCGGATTACACTTAAAGACTTGATAGTAGGGTGATTCTAAACAATGGAAAAATCCTACTTTCAAATGGTGCCGTTGCCGGTCGTGTGAAGGGAAAGCGTGAAGAAACACACCAAAAGAAAAATCAGAAAAACAAAAAGAGCAAGGAATTTTTGGATTCCATCATTCTTTTCTCTTTTTACTATTCTATCTTATTTTTTTTACCCTTGGATGGCCGAGTGCAAGTTGTAAGACCTCTTAAAGCACTTTTTCTTTTTCTTTTAGATGGTTGTTCAAGGGTTTAGTAACCCTTGATTAAGTGCTTAAAAAAAAACAGCAACATAAAAACATTTGCTTTTGTTGTAGTCTTAAAAAAAAACAGCAAAAAAATAAATAAATTGTAGGATTAGATTTACTTTATTATTATTATATTTTTTTTAATAGGTGATTAGTTTTTAAGGAGAGTTTACATTTTGTAAAGTTTCCAAAATAGCGAGTTTTACAAAGTTGGAAACTTTCTAATTTTTCAGATTTGATATATTTAGGAAATTTCTATTTATAGAGATTTTCTAACTTTGGATATCTAAAATTGGAAAAATTCTATTTTGAAAAATTCCCTCTTATGGGAAGTTTCCATTTTGCCTGGGTTTCCATATTTGAATTTGAAAGGTTTCCAACTTTGGGGAAATTTCAAAAAATAGAAGTTTTCAACTTTAGGAAATTTCTAAGTTAGAATTCAAACCCTAATTTGAAATCAATTAATCTACCTTATTAATTGAATTTTGTGTGCAAACCCTAAAAGGTAGTGGCCTTCTAAAAATAATTTCCCAAAACCCTAGACTCTCTTTTAGTGAATTAACTCTTTCACAGGGAAGGATTGTGAGTAGGGAGCAAAAACTTGCTTAGACGGAGACAGGTTGGACACCCCTCTCTACCTCACGGAGGTGACCCTGTGGCATGGTCCACGGGTAGGTACGTGTTCTAAACTTCGCTTGAAAGCGATCTCGGGTGATGGTTGGATTTTGATGATTGTTTAATTAATTATGTACCATTTTTCAAACTGCGTGGATGGCCGAAAAATACATTAATTAAAAGAGCAAACCCAGCTCTACTTGAAACTGGTGGGATTTCATCACTCTCCTCATCACTCCAGCTGTGTTAACCGAAAAGTCATTTAATAAAAGGAACCAAGATTTAGAGGCAAATTTAGCTTGGTGTTCACAGGACCATCACAAAATCAGTGAATCCTTCCCTTTTGAGTCGATAAGACCACGAGTGTGGGTCTCTGTTTACCCACAGGTCCCTACTACTTTAGAATACTGAGCTCTTAAGTGGCCTCCTCAAAATCTTGTTGGTTAACTGTGCTTGTTGATTTACAAACACAATCTAGCCCAAGTTATTCTTTCGTGAATACACTTGTCAAACTGCTTGACTGATCTAGCTAGCCTGGGGCGTATTTAAGCTTGCCATTGTGCGGCATGTCTGCCCAGGCTATGGATTCTCTTGCAGTTAATCATGTTAGTACTGGAGGTTAGCTTGTAAGTGAAAACCTTTGTGAAAACCCTAGAGTGCAAGTCAGTCCAACGGACTAATCAAAGATAAGACTAGTGGTTCTGCCCACTGTCATAACTCATTTGCCACCAAAGATAAAAAGATAAATCCTTGAAACCTATTGATTGTTTATTAATGGCTTAGGATTATCTTTGTGTCTTTTTGCACATCATATAGATTCACTTAGGATTGTGTCTCCTTTTGGCAACTTTTTGCCAGGTCTTGGGCGTGTTTCTTCAAACATATACCCAGTTGGGTTCGGCCCATTAGCGTTCGATTCGATCTGAGAGTCATTCCAATCTGAGAATTAGCCCCAACTTCTTCACCTTCCTCATCTCCTCAATGCCAGCAGAAAGGCCTCTTATTGAGACTTATGCAAATTTCTATAACCAGAATTTCTATTGCCAAGACTCCTATAGCCCAAATTTCTATTACCAGACTTATCATCTGGATACATGGAATCATCATCCCAATTTCTCTTGGAAGCAAGAGTCTGTTCCACAACAGCAACCATACCATAGCACATATCATTCTGGGTTTAACTAATCCGATATACAGTATGATGGACAATACTCACAGTCGCAGTACCAACAATTCCCCTAGAATTCTTATTTTGACCAACAAAGCGCCATCTCGACTCCTCAGTCCTACAATTATTATACATTGATGAGCTCTAATTGTGAATTGGTACCAGAGCTTCCCTTCGTTGTGTCTCAAAAATCTACTCCTAAACCTAGTCTAGTAGACCTTCTCTCCCAGCTTATGACCTAGCAAAAACAATCCTTTCAATGCCTAGAACAACGTCTGGATCAATTAGAAGCTGAGAGTGAGATAGGCAATTTTCCGAGCCAAAATATTCAAAATCTGATTGAAGAGGAGACAGTTTCTGAAGTCGAATTGCAGTTGAAGAACCAGAATTTTCAAGGAGAGATCCAACCGGATACCGACCTATGTTCTGGCAAAACTATTGATATAGGAGTACTACCATCCTCGCTGCCCTTAAAAGCACCACCTTCTAACCCTAGCTTAGAGAGTCCCAATTTCACATCTAACTCTGATGTTTCTACATCTGTACCCAAATCCGATATTCCTGTGTAGATACCTCTGGCTGAGGACAAGCCCATTTGTCATTTGAAACTACATTTCCCAGCAAGGCTTGTCCAGAATAACCGGGACCAACAATTTTCAGAGATCATAGAAGTTTTCAAAAACTTACCAATCAATACCCTGTTCAGTACTGCAATCAAGCAGATTCCAAACTATGCTAAGTTCCTCAAAGACTTATGCACAGTCAAGCTGCATACACAAGCACCTAAGGATCCATTTCTAGTCGAAAAAGCCACTGCGTTCAAATTAAAGGATCCTAGAATCCCTAACGTTCAGTGCATCATAGGAAACGATTTCAGCTGCATCACTTTGCTGGTCCTAGGAGCTAGTGTGAATCTCTTGACTTTTTCAGTCTATTAGCCGTTAGGCTTAAAGGACATACAACCTATGGGGGTCATTCCGAAGCTGCCAGTTCATGTTGGTTGAGATCGATCTTATCGATCCTCTCTTTATAGACTGATGACCTACTCAGTCTCTCTATGTGCTTTAACTTGTTTGGGGGTACATTTATGTACCCCCGTTGTGTCTAGCTGAAGACGTTAAACTTAGTGTTGTCGGAAAGGCAATTCTGAGATTCATGAGTCACATGATTATCTTGTACTATTTTTTAGGTTGTATGGTTCTTATTACTTCTGCAGATTATCTGATACCCTTCCTCAACTTTCGCATCTTGTAGTCCACACTCATATCTTTTTGCCCCGATCATGAGCACCGAGGACGGTGCTATAAAAAAATTGTTTTCTTTTATTAACTCTTTGGAGCTTTGGAGACTGTGAAAGTTTCCGGCCTGCCCCGTAGGCCGCCTAGGAGGTAGAACTTTGGGTTTTGTGGGTAGGATATCTAGGCTTATTTTCTTTTTTAAAAAAATAGAAAAAAAAGGAAAGAGTTTTTTCAAAAATTTTTTCAAGTACCTTTACAATGATGACACAAAAACTAACTGTTAGTCTACTTATTGAAAAGGATGTCATCTTTTGAAATACATGTTAGTGCTTAGTACTATTATAGATTGATATACTTAGAAAATTCAGATTCGGCAAAAATTGCACAAAATCAACATCATAGTCTTCCAAAGTTTAGATACTCTAGAGATCCAAGAAGAATAGTTCTGGAGACCTAACCCAGTGAGCTTTTGAGCATTTCATCATTTCAGAGGGTTTTACAAAAATTCTGAGTCACAATTTGACTCACAATTTCTTCCAGCCCATACATATTCCTTTGAGAGATCTCATTAATTCTTGATTTGATCATTAAAATCAGAACAACATCAAACATTGGGTAATTATGAAAGAACTTTCTCTATATCTATTCAAGGCATTAGACATGATAGTGCAACCCTAGAAAATGATATAGGCCATGTTTGTAACCTTTCAGACTTTTTAGCTTACCTAACTTTTACATTTGTAGAAAACCCTTTTGAGCCTTTAATAAAAACCTTTTCTTGTCAACCCAATAACCGAAAACCCAATCCAGATAAGAAATATGACTCGTGACCCTATTTTTGAGAAGAATAAAAGAGTGATTGGTATGGGTACACCATGAAAGATAGAAATCGAGAAAGGAAAGAAAAACCAAGTGGGTTCGAATTGAAAAGAAAATATGGAAAGCTGAAAAACAATATTGAGCAATCTCAAAAAGATCGGAAAAGAAAAAAAAACTGAAAGAAGGAAAAGAAAAAGGAACTGGTGTTATGCCCTCAGGAAAAATTGTAAAGAATATTTAGATATCCTCTTAGAACTTTGAATCCCTGTGTCCCCTTCTTTTCCTAAACCGATCTCAAGCCTCAATACAACCTATTAAAGTCCTACTTGATTCTAGGTTAGTACAATCATAAAATGTGGAAAATGGAGAAAGAGAAACTATAGAATTTGATCTAACGTTCCGAGTGACATGATATTCCTATCATGAGATCTTCTGATTTTCTAATGTCTTCCTTTCTAGACAATATATGTGAGATATTTGCCTATTTTCATCAGCATATCTCCTCACATAAAACTTGAGAGAACAGAAATAAAACCATTTCCAAGTGATTCACTTCTAAGTGGTATACAAGTGAGAATTGAGGTCAAGAGATACAATCTTAGAGGTGATCTGAAAATCTTTAATGCCAGATAATGATGATGTTGACCACACACACACACTGAATCTGACTTTTCTTTGTGCTGAGTATCTATCAGTATTCTTACTGCAACTAATGTTGACATCCTTGTTGGGGGTTGTGATAGTCTACGTGTAAATAATGTTTACATCCTTGAAATAATTTGACAAACGGAGTTCTCTCTGAGTAATGAGATATAGTGTGTAGCATGTGTCAAGCCCTTTCAATCTCCATCTTCTCACACAAATTACCAAGGACTGGCAATATACTGGTTGGGGGTTGTGATAGTCGCTTAAAAGTGCTTATTTTCACTATTATTCTTTTAAGCCTTATCGAATTTAAAACCTTTATTTTTCTAAACTTTTCTATGTAAGAGTTTTCTCTATTGCATAGACCGCACTTTTCAGGTCAACACGGTATATTAGCATGAATTAAACACATTTATGAAAGTCTAGATACAAAGCTGTTTCGATGACCTATCATTACGTGTTTTTAACTGTCTCAGGAACCCTGACTGATGAATTTCTGGAACCATCGAGATTTATCATTGAAAGCTAAAGAGACGGACTAAGTATGGGCTAAGCCAGTAACTGAACAAGGCCAAATGATCTAAAAAATAAATTTCCAAGGGAAAAAGGACTAAATTGATAAAGATTCTTCTACAAGACAAAAAAAGAAGAAAGCTTAATTGGCAAAGACTGGGGAGATCATGTTAGAGACCAGGGTTCAAGACCTTTTGTTTCTTTTTGTTTGTTTTTATTTTGTAATTTTAAAACCGTAACCAATTTCTTCTCTAATTAATCCTTGCCACCTATTCTTATTTTATTTTAACCATCCATTTCAAATCCCTACTTTTCCTTTCTCACATGCTAAAACTCTAATCCCACAATATCTTTCCCCCTTTAGCTCTCCCTAAATTCTCTATTGTGTTAAAATCTTAATCTTTTTCTCTACAAAATCCTAACCATCCATCTCTTCTCTATCACCAAACCCTAATCCTAGCCACCAATCTCATTCTAAAACCCTAGCCCACTTTTCTAACTCTAATCTTTATAAAACCCTAGCCACCCTCTATAAATACTCACCCCTCTCTTTCCCTTATAGATGGTTCCCTCCCCCTAACTTCTCTTCTCATCTCTCTCTCATTTCTGTCTAAGCCTCTCAACCTCTTCTTTTCTCAACCCCTTCTTTTCTCAACCCCTTCTCAAAAACCTCCCTTAGAATACTTGCAACTACGTTTAGTGAGAGTTTTCGGATTACTGAATTTTTCTTGGATGTAATGAGATTCAATTCAACTTTGTAAGTGACTCTTTATTTTAATGTAATGAATGTGATTTTTATTTAATGCCTTGATGTCTTTTTAATTTAGTTTATTTTATGTTCATGTCATTTAATTAGTAGATCTTAATAATTTCTCAAACAAATGAGTTTTTAAAAATCTATTTCATCATTCTCATCCCTTAATCGTTTTACAATTTTTTCTTTTTTTTTTAGTTTCTTCTTTATACTAACCCCATAGTTTTGGAGTGAGGATTCGACATCCGACACAAGCCCTATATATATCATATTTTGTAGGTCTCGTATTATACTTAAAGACTTGATAGTTGGGTGATTCTAAATGACAGAAAAATCCTACTTTCAGGTACTTTTCCCTCACTTCAGCTTATCGCCTCCATGTGGCTTCTTCCACATCAATGGTGTTGCCACCTAACGAGAACCAAGGGAATAACCTTGTTGTGCAAAACTTGATCTCTACGGTCCAAAATCTGGACCAGCTCTTCCACTAGTGTGAGATCCTCTCGTACTTCTAACAGATCTTGGTAAATCACATTAGAAAGATCTAGAATATATTTACGAAGGATGGACACATGGAATACGTTGTGAACCGCCGCCATGTGAGTGGGTAGAGCAACCTGATAAGCAACCTCACCAACTCTGGTGATGATCTCAAATGGACCCACATACCTCAGGTTGAGCTTTCCTCTTTTGCCAAACCTCATAACACCATTTGTCAGTGAAACCTTAACAAATACCATGTTGCCAACAAGGAACTCAAGATCTCGTCTATAGGTGTCGGTATAGCTCTTCTGCCTATCCTGAGTCGTCTTCAATCTCTTCTTGATGATCTTGACCTTATCCGCGGTCTGCTCGATCAACTCAGGATCCAATATATTTTTCTCTCCAACTTCATCTCAGTATAGAGGAGATCTACAACTTCAACTATATAAGGCCTCGAAAGGTGCCATTTGGATGCTCGCCTGATAACTGTTATTGTAGGCGAACTCAACCAACGACAAGTGATCCTCCTAACTGCCCTTGAAGTCCAAAATGCAAGCTCAGAGCATGTCCTTTATAATCTGGTTCACCCTCTCGGTCTACCCATCTGTTTAAGGATGAAAGGCGGTGCTAAAGTCCAAACAGGAGCCCATAGCGCTTTGAAAGCTCTTCTAGAACCTGGAAGTGAATCTTGGATCCTTGTCTGATACAATACTTACTGGCACTCCGTGCAACTGAACCACTTCTTTGATGTACAATGCCACTAGCTGGTTCGCGTTGAATGTAGTCCGATAAGGCAAGAAATGGGCGGATTTTGTCAAACGATCAACCACTACCTATATTGCATCTGAGTTCTTCGCCGTCCTTGGCAACCCAATGATAAAATCCATGGAGATGTTCTCTCGTTTCCACTCAGGAATAGGAAAGGATTGCAAAAGCCTTGCTGGCCTCATATGCTCGGCCTTCACCTGTTGGCATACCAATCATTTCGACACATACTCTGCGACTTCCCTCTTTATATTCTGCCACTAATAGTGCTTCTTCAGATTTTGGTACATCTTCGTACCACCGGGTGCACGGTGTATTTGGACCAATGAGCTTCATCTAAGATCTCGCTCTTCAACTTAGCATTCGCAGGAACACATAACCTTCCTTTAAATATGATTGATCCATTACCGTTCAAAGAGAACTCATCACTTCTCCTACTAACCGCCTTATCCCTGTAAGCAAGTAGCTCCGCATTTGAATCCTACAACTCTCAGATCCGAACTAGGATATAAGGCCTAACTGTAAGATTAGCCATGACTGGCCCAAAGGTAGGAATACTGAAGCTAGTATCGAGGTTTGCCATGACCTCTAACATCTTCCACTCATTAATCATCATGTGAGCTACAAGTCTAGTAGGTTTCCTACTTAAAGCATCTGCCACTACGTTAGCCTTACCCAGATGGTACTCGATAGAACACTCGTAGTCCTTTAAGAATTCCATCCATCGACGTTGTCGCATATTCAAATCCTTTTGGGAAAACAAGTATTTTAAGCTTTTATGATCCGTGAAAACATCAAACTGTTCCCCATAAAGGTAATGCCACCAAATCTTTAACGCGAATACCACCGTGGCCAACTCCAAGTCATGAATAGGATAGTTCTTTTCATGCTCCTTCAATTACCGGGAAGCATAGGCGATAAGATTCCCGCACTGTATAAGAACACATCCTAGCCCGATATTCGAGGCATCATTGTAAACCATAAAACCTCCACTCCCAGCTAGAACTGTGAGAACGGGAGCCATAGTAAGCCTCTTCTTCAACTCTATGAAACTAGCTTCGCATTTGTCACTCTAAACGAACTTGGCATTCTTCCACATCAAATACGTCAGTGGTGCCGCTAAGTTGGAGAATCCCTCTACGAATCTCCTGTAGTATCCTACCAACCGAGGAAGCTGCATATCTCAGTAACACTCCTGGGTCTCTCCCATTTCATTACTGCTTCTATCTTTACTGGGTCTACTGAAATACCATCGGCAGGTGGCCAAGGAACACCACTTTCTCCAACCAAAATTCACACTTACTGAACTTGGCATACAGTCTATGCTCTCGAAGAGTCTCAAGTGTAAGGCAAAGATCTCGATCATGATCCTCCGGCATCAGGGAATATACTAAGATATCATCAACAAAGAAGATAACACATCTGTCGAGACAAGGCTTGAACACTCGGTTCATCAAATTCATGAATGCTACCGGTGCATTCGTTAGACCAAAAGGCATGACCAAGAACTTGTAGTGCCTGTACCGAGTTTTAAAGGCAGTCTTTGGAACATCTTCGGCCTTGATCTTCAACTGATGATAGCTTGATTAGAGATCAATCTTGGAGAAGAACCTTGCTCCCTTCAGTTGGTCGAACAAATCATCTATCCGAGATAATGGATAGCGATTCTTGATCGTAACCTTGCTCAATTGTCTATAGTCGATGCACATCCTCATCGACCCATCCTTCTTCTTCATGAAGAGTAATGGTGCTCCCCACGGTGAAACACTTAGTTGGATGAAACCAAGCTGTTGCTCACTACAATGGAAACATCCTTCAGATGCTCTCCGACACTCTCCAGTCAGGTGTCTTCGACCACAATAGTTGCACTCCTCAAAAGATGAAGAGGATGCAGGCGACACATATCTTGTGCCCTAAGGAAAAGTGGTGTGAGGTGTTTGTAAAGTAGCAGGACAAGGCACTAGTGGTGCAAAAGGAGTCCTCTGTGTCGATGTAGGCCTAGGAACTGGATAAGGGGAAATCCTGGCTCTCTTCTCCGGTGGTGTTGAGCCACTGGAATGACCCTTCTGTATAACTCTCCCAAATCCGCTCTCTCTTCTCTTAAGAAACTCCTCTGGGTTCCTCTCGGCCATTCTTGCCTTTCCCACAATCTCCCTCCAAGACTCCACCTGGAGTATAGAAACTCGGTCCTTAATGAAGGCTTTCAACCCATTCTCAAATTTCCTGACTCGCATCTCTTCCGTCGTGATCAAGTGTGGTGCGAATCAGGACAACTCAACAAACTTGGCCTCATACTTGGCCACACTCATATCTCCTTACATTAGGGACATGAACTTCATCTCCTTCTGTTGCCTGAAAATCTTGGGGAAGTACTGCCCATTGAAGGCATTAAGAAATTTTCCCTAAGTCTATGGATCTCCCATCCTAGTAGTGTCTCTCTGCCTCAACACCGCTCTCCACCAATGATCGACTTCTCCTTCCATCATGAAGGCAACCCAGTCTACTCTTTGCTCTTTTTTTTTTGGGAGGCTAAAGAGAATGGATTTATTGAGAATTCTTGAGTTATTACTCTTTGCTCATCAGTGCAGCGAAGAGCACGAAATATTTTATCCAGTTACATAATCCATGCCTTTGTAATCATGGGGTCTGTAGTCCCATAGAAAGTAGCTGATGTAGCCTTTGGAATGACTCGAGTCCCGAAGTATGATATGGAGGAGATGGATGCACCAATGCCGTAGTAGTAGTAGACTGTCGAGCTGCTGTCATGGTGATGGTTTCAACCATAGTATTTAGCAACTGAGATATATCAGGTTGTTCAGCATCCGATGGAGGGTCTCCTCCATTACTGTTTCCCCTAGTCTGGTAACCGCGACCCCGACCGCCACGTCTCATGATAAATCTTGAGAACAGTACCAGAACATGAGTCTAACTTGGCAACCAATTTTATTTCAATCATAACCTCAAGCTCATTTTATATTCATAAGGTACATAATAGTAATTACATTAAGGGATACATTGTAATAGCTAAGCATCCAATTTGTGGTTCTAGCGTAGGATACTAAGTTCGGTTGGGTTTCAACCGGTTATGGACTAAGACTAAATCATTAGTTTATACTTGGAATATGACTCATTTCTCATCCTAATGTCTTATTTAAATCATGATATCGGACTCTAAGTGACCCTAAATCTAAAGCTAGGCTTTGATACCACCTCTGTCGCGACCCAAAATACCCCTAGGAGTTAGGGATACTTTGGCTCGTGATGTGCCATATCCTAAACCAAACCATCCTGTAATAATACCCAAGGCATAACATAATAGAATCATAAATATTGCGGAAGCGTAATCCAAAAATTTCTTTTCTATATATAATCTGTATTCCAAGTTTGTACATACATAACAAAAGTAAAGGTGGACATGCCCATCTATCAAAATATAAAATGAATCTCGCTATCACTCCACTCAACAATAGTCTAGATAGGGCCACCTATCTAGATCTCTATCCTCCTGTGGCCGCAACGGGATAGGCGGATCCCTTTCTTCCTTTTACTCTTCTTCAACCCATGGCTCTAGGTTGGGGATGTTGAATTGACTTGCTGACATAAAATGTATGGCTAAACATGGAATACTCAGCGAGCACTACTACTAGCTAACAGTGCTATAATAACAAGAATACTAGATACAAGCATTTAAAGAATAATAATCACAACATTTATGCTTAAAACCCGTCATTGAAAACCTTTCGTAAAACTTATATTTTCATGGAAAACTAACTACTTGTTCATGCTTATGAGTTCTTATGAATGCTTATGAGCCTCGTGAATTCTTATGAGTTTCTTATGAGCCTTCAAGTTCTTATGAGTTTTCTTGTGAGTTTCGAGTTCTTATGAGCTTCTTGTGAGCTTACGAGTTCTTGTGAGCTTTTGATCATTGGAGACATATGCAAGATCTTGCACTTAATGCAATTCATATGAGTTCTTGAAAGCCTTGCGAGACTTATAATCCTTGGAGTTTATGCAAGATCTTAGACTTGATCCTTGTGAGCATGCGGTAACCAATCTTAGAATACCAACCCAAAGTTTGGCTTTGTCAATGCTTATGCACTTATGTTTCTTTCTTATGAATTGACTTTGAAAAACTTTGTTCATGATTCTTGAAATACATGCTTGTGTGAAAACCTCGGTCATATAAAACTTATCGTGCGTGGAGTGCTTATGAGCATCATCATATATATATAGAAGCCTTAACAATTCATATGAATTCATACAAGACATGCTGTTATAATAGTATACTTGAATAATTTTAGAAACATAGCATATTTTCATTCATTACATTACATCACCAAGATCATGGCTTTTAAGCCTATTTCATCACATCATGCTAAAAATCATGGTTTATGGAAAAATAACAATACACACTTACAAGTATAACTATATTCATCATCTTATTAAAAAAACCCTCAAATCATAACCATTCTTCACTCATTTGATCATAATCTAGTTTACCCATAATCCTACATTTACTATTTGCATCATAACCTAGTGAGATATTAGATTCAACATCATGCATTCATCCTCATTTAGATCTTGAAATCATAGCAAAGCTAGATGGTACAGGTACTTACTTCTTGATCAATGCCTATGTTGGAGAAAAAACCCCTTTGAGTAGAATCCCAACTTGATTGAGGAACCACCACCTTGATTTTTGCTCCTCTTGATCTTAAATCCAAAACCCTCTTTGGAAAAATCTCTACTCTTCTCCCTGTCTCTCTCAAGGTCTCTCTTTTAAGTTTAAGGTAAACCAAAACCCCCCAAATGATCTCCTATTTATAGGCCATGGAGTTAAAACCCCAAAAATCATGCTCTAAAAAAATTTGGTTCGCATGCCTATGATCGTTCGTAGGCTTCCTACGATCGATCATAGGTTGTCCAGTGAGTTTACCCAATTTCTGGGGCTTTTCGATCATTCGTAAGCATTCTACGAACGTTCATAGCACTACTACGATCATTCGTAACTTTGACAGTTAGTTTTCAAATTTTTCCCGCTTTGGTATTTTGGCCATCACTGTTGATTCCCTTATTAGATTTTGACGATTCAACTTCCGTTGGACTCATCATTCAATAGAGAAAAATTTTATATCTAATGGAAAAATCCTAATTTTGAGTTTTTAATTACCTATATGGGCTATAAAGCCGACTGGTCTGGGATTGGATTTCAGCAACTCATTTTCAGCATATCCGACTTCGGAAATTGGACTTTTGACTCAACCCCGACTCAAAATCTGAAAAAATGATAAACATAAACCTCAAAGAGGGCTTCAATACCTTTCCAAAAATTCAAGAATCATTCGCTTCCGATAAGAGGTGACAAAACTAAAGCTATTCAAATTTGAGGGTATATTAAGGCATAACCCTCTTATTGATACTTAAGTGTATTCTATACTCTTACTCCCTTCATCCCAAACACCCATATACTTAAAAAAAAAATATTCTTAAAGCTTTAATATATGTCATCAAACATCATACTCCCAATATACCAAAACCAAGGTTCTCATTAGCTTGATAACCATTCAAGACCTTACAATAGGCTCTATGCCTTAGACACTATTCACAACCATACCATCAAGATCCGGGATTCTACATCTCCCTCTCTCCCTTAAAAGTGCACGCCCACCTCTCTCTTATCCTCCATCTTGGTTTTAATTTTGATCTTGATTAAGATCAAGATTAATTCTTTAAAAATCAAGATTATTTCTTTGAAGATCAAGATTGAATCTTTGTTGATCAAGAAGAGTTCTTGCAATCAAGAAAGAAGAAAGATTAAAGAGCTTAGAACGGAAGTACTATTAACTTCCATTTGAGAAAAACTTTAAAGAATTCAAAGAAGGTTCATGTGAATCGCGAATGAGACTTTTCACTTGTGAAGTTTTGTAGGTATTGTTCTATCATTCGAATCACAAAGAAGACTTTTCACTTGCAAAGTCTTGAAGGTATTGTTTTAATCATTCATTGAATAAAATCAATTAGAACTATAGTCAGATCTTGGGATTCGATGTATGCCCTCCAAAAACTGTTTTTGTAAAATAAAAAAGAGACATACTTTCAGTGACTATAAAATGTACTTTCCAGCCAGGTTTAATGGTCTGCAAATGGTAGTTAAATAAATTTTGGTTAAGGTTACAACCATGTCAGTTATACATGGAGACTTGTAACCAGGCTTCCTTTTGATTTTAAATTTTATTTTCCAGCCACTGTGCATTTAGATTGCTAAAACTTTTAGCAATTTTTTTTACTAAATTTAGTGCTTATCAATGGATATCTCAAAAAAAAAAAAAAAAGTGCTTATCTAGCCTAGCCGAGTCGAGTCGAGCCAAGCCAAGCTCAAGCTCAATAGATTGTGGATGAGCCGGCTCAATTTGACCTTTTTGAGCTCGAGCTGAGCCTTAGCAACTTTAAAATTCCAACAACCCGAGCCCAAGCAGTATCCAGCTCGGCTCAGCTTAATTGACTCGTTGACACCCCTAGCCTCTTACTATCTTTTTATTGGGCAAACTATCTCATCCCTTTTTGTACATAACCAATGTGGTATTAAACTTTGAAGTTTTTTTTTCACTGTGAAGTGTGTAAGGTGTGTTGTGAGTTGTGACTTTTGAGTGTGGGAAATTTAGTCCCACATCAATTAGATATAAACCCATTAACAGGAGAGTTGGCAATAAAAAAAGGGAAGGGAGAGAAGTTCCAAACCGGCTCAAGCCGCTGAACAGGTTAACCTATGGCATATATTTTTGAACTTGGGTTCTTAAACAAGCCGAGCCGAGCTAAGCTTGAGCTCGTTGATTTTTTCATGAGCCGAGCATGAATAGGAATGTTAAGTTTGAGCCGATCTTGAGCCGAGCTTGAACATTGGTATAATTTAATGAGCTGAGCCTGTACACCTCACTACTCGGCTCAGCTCGGCTTGGCTCGATATCACCCCTTAACCTAAGGTAGCCGCTAAGGTGCCACAAGGGTAAGTCCAAACAACCTCTCCAAATTGGGCCCTACTGTAGTTCACTACCACAAGTTTGGAAGTCTTGGAAGTCTGCGCATAGTGCTGACATATCTCAACCTACCAATACGCATCCCTACATGTCTGAGTTGGTTTGTTGTTATTACTGAAATTTTACAAGAGATAAGAATAAGGGCAGTAATTAGCACACCACACATTTGAATATGTAGTCAAATGCCATGCTGACTTGTCCCTTTTAACACTCTTTTAACTATGGTTAAGCTTAAGAAAATTAAAGTTAATATTATTGTTTTGTTTTTTTTTGGATTAATAGTTGTTTTAGAAAATTAAAGTTCTGTTTTAAGCCCTGGCCTGATGACATCTGATTAGGATAGGGATAGGGCTTCACCCTTGTACGTGAGGGCGACCTGGGAAGACACAGGCCTTACCCTAGCCTGATCCTTTGACAGTCCTATGGGTAACCATTTTATCCACGTCATTATTTATTTTTACACTTGGTTAATAAAAAGTGGCAGCTCGATGGAGGCCAATTTGGGCCCATTTGACATCACTCCCAAGAAACAATTCTCTATTCCCTAGGAATAGAAACTAAAGAATGGTATTTGATTAGCACAAAATCTAGAACAATTCCGAAAAATGTTCTTGTTTTGGAGTAAGAATTGAGTACAAATTTGTCACTTTTCAAAATTATTTCTTAAATAAGCTCTCTCACATGAGACATTAGTTTTAAAATTTTTATTTTTCAATTTATTTATTTTTATTTTATTATTTTTAAAATTTAAATTTTTTAATCTTTATTTTATTTATTTAGTATTATTTTTCATTTTATACTTTTTAATTTTTTTTTAAATTATTTTTTATTCTTTTATTTTAAATTTTATTTCAACTAAACTTATTTATGTTCTTAGAACAGATCTTGGCTTATTACTACCAAATGAGTTTCAACACAAAATTAATCTTGAGAATACATTCTCAAGAAGAATAATTCTTCTTGAGAACATGAGATCTGGTAGAATTGATACCAAACAGGCCCCTAGAGCGGATAATCAATCCCATTAGTTAAAGCGCTCGACTCGCACTCAAAAATAGGCTTCACTCAGCCCAAGTGAAGCCTAGTCAAATGAATTCTAAGCTATTTTTGATGACTTTGAAGTAGTACTGCACATTGAGTCGGCCGAGCCTGATGCCACTTCAGGGCCTAGGCCAATAATAAAAACTAGGCTGGAACAATTTTCAGATCAAACTCAGCCCTAACAATGTTTATAGTTCTATGCTTTTTTTTTTTTGGTTAAAAACCATGGCATGTATTAAGAAGAAAGGTAACCAGAATTTACAGGAACGTCAGGGGGCCGAGGTCCCCTAGGAAAGAAACCAAAATTGAAGTCAGGCTCCAGATGCTGTTGTTTAAAGCTTTCGAAGCCAGAGTATGAGCGGCCACATTGGCCTGATGGTAGGTGAAGTTGAAGGTAACTGAACCACAATGGCTTTGAAGCATAAGAATGTCTGCCACAATGGCATGGACCTCCCAATGGTGGTGAATGTCTCTATTTCTCAATGCAGAGATTAACTCCAAGGAGTTTGATTCAAAGATCACATGACCCCATCCATTTGAACGAGCCACTTGCAGGCCCAATCTGATCGCCGATGCTTCGGCTACTCGGCTACTACCCCCTTGAAGGGGCTCCGATACAGAGACTAGGATGGCCCCCCTGTGATCACGGGCTATGGCACCTGCCCTGGCTGCTAAGTTGGAAGACAACGTAGTCCCGTCCACGTTAATCTTTATCCAAGAGCTAACAGGAGGCCCCCACTTCGAGCGGGCCTGAACCTCAGTAGCTAACAAAGCTGAACCCGCACCCTTTGACGCTGGAAGCTCCCCAAGAAACCTCTCCAGATGATGTTATCTCAAACATGGAAACCCCGAATACGGCCAATCTACAATTTGTAATTTGCAATTGTAGTATACTAGTAAAATGTGTGTGCTTTGCAATACATAACTGATTAAATTTAGAACTCCTAAAAGAATTATTTTAAATAGTTTACCTAAAACACTTAGATTTTTTTTTGATGGAAATAACACTAAGATTTTAATACCCAGCAGAGAAGGGGTATAAATACTATTGAAAATGAGTAACGAGTCCCATTATTATTATTAAAAGCATTAATTACAAAAATAGATATTTATAAATTATAATAATTTATAATATAAAATAGTATAATATAAGGATAATAATGCTCAATGAAAATTAATTTTTTGTAGAAAAAAAAATCTGAGAAATTTCTAGTACATTAAAGCTTTTAATGAGCAACCCCTCTAGAAAGATGACATATTGGCAATCCTTTTTTAAATAAGACGGTTGGATGTTGAGGTGGGTCCATTGAGAGACGTGTCAAAAAATTAGTTTGATTGGACGTGTTTAGACCGTTCGATTAGACCCTAGTTTATCTGCATTAACCCCTAGGGTTCACTAGACCTTATCTAGGTTATAGAAATAACTAATCTTTCCATCTTCAATCGGATGGTTTATAAATGTGTGATCGAACCGATTTTTTGCCACAGGTCTCTTAAGAAACCTGTCTTGACATCCAATCATTGGATTTTAGAGCAACCTGCCACATGTCATGTTATTAGGGACCGCCCATTAAAAGCTTTAATGAGCATGACTCATTAGAATGCTACTCTCTCTCTATATATATAGATATGCTTATATGTGGTGACGTTTTAGTGGGCACTGCTCTCAAGAACTTGTGGTGAGCAACTCAATTAAAAAGGGATACGTGACATGTTGTTTTGAATACGATGTCAAGGTGACAAAAACTGTTGATTAGACTTTTCTATACCATCCGAATGAAGGTTGAAATATAGGGATTCCTATAACTTAGGTAGGGTTTAGTGAACCTTAGAGGGTTAATGCTAACAAAATAAGGTCTAATCCAGCAGTCTAGAGGTGTTTGATTAGCTTAATTTTTTACCACATGTCTTCTATGAACCCACCTTGACATCTACCGACTGAATCCTCAAAGGACATGTTACATGTTGAGAGGGACCACTCACTATACATATAATTTTTTTTTTTTGTTAGTGTCATCATTTATCTAGGTTGTTTAGGAGTTTTTTTTGTGGTTAATGATAAACACCACACACTCACATGGGCCAACACATCTTAACAAAAGGCCCAATCACTTTGTAAGAGAGGAAACTTAAGTAGTCTCTCGTTTGTTAGGACCATTTTAATAATCATAGTATTGAACCATTTTGATCATACTATTTGAATTAGTATTTGTATTTGAAAAGTATAGGCTAGACTTGGCCAAAGTGAGCCTAACTAGGCCCATAACTAAAGTTTGGGTCTGAAGTTAGGCCTGGACCCAGCTGAGCCTGCAAAAACCAGGGCCCAGCTCAAGGCCTGCCCAGATCTATTTGTCTGCATTGCTTCCAAATATCGCGAGTTCCTACAGCACTAGTTTCAAACCTACCAGAGTCTGATTCAGTCCTAGTCGTCCCTTCACAAAGTTTAAATCAGCTACATAGCATTTTTTGCTAGACACCAATCTGCTTCCGCCATATCGGCAAACGTCTTCTTCCATGGACACGACATTATCACTAGAAAAAACCTACAAAGCATTGCAGTTGATTTGAAATCGAGTTACAAAACATGTACAATAGTTTGTATTTAAGGAAGGAAACCAAAAGAAATCAAGAAACTCATCAGTATAGAAGAACAAAACCTTCTTGGTTTCCATTAATATTAGTTTGGGGAGCAAACTAATATTAGACTCCCCTCTTATAGAATTTAAAGATGCGTGAATTAAGCTTTAAGGAAGCACATCCTCCTCTAGTTCTTATATTTGTGATTGTGACTCTCCCAACTTGCCTTTGGTGGATTCTGGTTGGGATCAATACAGCTCCCGGAGAGTTCTGAACCATATAGGGAGAGAAACACAAGGGTGGCAACCGAATTCCTCAACTTGCTGCTGCCTATCAAGCCTAGTTGGTGGCATGAGAATTTGCTCCTTTTTGTCGTTAAGGGTCATGTTCCCTTCATCACTGCAAATTAATGGGCTGCTATTAAAAGTCTGTAAAAGGAAAAATGGTGAACAAGCCATAAATCCTATTACTACATATTTCCCCACTACAATCTATAAACTCTAGTTCTTCAATTAAAAAGCAAACACTTAAATGACTACATTTGCATTCCTCTTAATCGGAACCCAAGAAGGAAAATAAAATCGACAAATAACATAAAAATACTAATTACAGTTTTGCATTTATGATGGACTTTAGGACTATTATTCTTACCGAATTTGGTTCCATCCATCCTAGTGATTGAAGTTCGAACTCTTCAATCCGTTTGAGCTATTTGGATGAGGCATGGGACGACAATAAGAATAATTTTTCAACCTCCAAACTTTAGTCCCACATCGGTGGGTTCAGCAGAGCCAGGATTTTCTACAAGATGGCCGGGGGCACCCATGATTGATTGAAAATAGTAGTAATTGTTAATGGATTTTGTAGAGAAAGTTTAGGTAGGTATGGAATATTTTGGGTCTAGGGAGGTGGGGGGTTCAGGGGCGTAGCCCCAAAGTTTTTTTTGACAACTAAATTCTTGGGTCATTTCGTCCATACATTTTGTACATATCTTATGAGTAAGTATTATTTCTTCCTGTACTTCTACGGGGCAGCTGTCCCCTTGCCTCATAGCTATGCCTAATTAAATAATTAAATTAAATTGCATAAAAGACATTTTGTTTTCAAAAGTTTGAGAGACAGTTGTCCCCTTACTCTACAACCATGCTATATTAAATAATATAGTATAATTTTTAGGGGATGGGACAACTGCCCCTTGTTCCATGAGTATGCTCAATTATATACTTAAACAACTTAGTATAAAAAATATAAGTTCGGATCCTTTCCAATTGCGCTTGAATTCAGATAGTTCAATCACACTTACATAGCCCCCTTTACCTCTGGTTAAGAAATTGTAATTCTTAGGGTTAGTTTTTTTATTTCTAAAAAGAAAGGATAGATGTTGAATCCTAAGGGTTGGTAAATCTTAACAATAGTCAATGAAGGGTTAAAAGTGACACATGTGGGCTGAGTTCAATCGAATATGATCACAACTCAAATAAATAAAATTTCCCCAAAGTATGGGGGTACCTGCCCCCATTCCCATTCTATACCCTAAAAATAAAATTAAAAATTTTAATTTTCAAAATTTGAGTGGGGGCATGTGCCCCCATTGGCTCCCACCTGGCTCCACTCTTGGGTGGGTTATGTATCCTTGTGAACCCTTATAAAGCACCACCTCCCTCTCTTTTTGAGAGGGTTGTGTTGGAGCTATAGGTTGTGCTACGAGGGTGTGTGCGCGTGTGATAGTGTGTATGTTATGTGTGATAGTGTGTATGTTATGTTTCACTTATCAAAAAAGTTATTTTCATATCAATTATAATCGAACTTTTTGCAAATAATTGAGTATGGTTACATATCTATATAACCGATTATAATCAGTAAAAAAAATAACCAGTAAGTTCTATTCTTTTTTAAATTAGGATTTTCTCGGCTTCTTCTCTTCTCTTACCGGATATCTAGCCTAAATAATCGATTTTTCCTAACGTTAACAAACCATTTGTTATTTTCTTTACACATCTATTATTATTATTATCTTATAACAGATTATGGCCCAAAAAATCTAAACCAAACGAGGCAGCCTTTCTATGTACCAGTGCTATAATTTGATGGCTAGAAAAGCAGTATTAAATTCTATGAAATATAGTCAAAATTGGCCAAACATTGTTGATGATTCGGAGCATTTGGTAAACTAATTTGCATTTGGTAAACTAATTTTAGTTTTTATCCTTTAATGAGTTATTCAACTGATTGAACTATGAAGATGAATGAGTTAATCATTCATGAGTATAGTACATGTGCAGGTAGGATCCTTTGAGGATGATGGTATTAGATAAAATATATTCCCTTGCTGTTTGAAATCTCTGTTAATTGTAGAACATAGCACTGTTATATGATCTTACTTTTATGAGTGTATATTCAGCTGTATCCTTATCCTTGAAATTAAAATGAATTGTATCTTTGTTAGGATTCTCTCATGAGATCCATTATTAATACACAGCCACACTACAAGCTCAAGATTAAGGTGAGCAAGAACTTCTCCTCTTATTCTCTTCTCCTTTACCCTATGAGAGCAATAGCTCTCTCGTGCTCTCTCTCTCTCTCTCTTATCATATTCCATACTTATCTTCCATCATCAACATGTCTTCCTCCTCTTCAAATCGTACCTAAATCAATTCACCCTCTTCTCCCATCAACATAACATTTTAAACAGCACCCAATTTGTCTATGTTAAACTTGATGCATGGCTTAAACTTTCTTCTCTAGAAAAGCCAAATCTACCCCATTCTTATTTCCCAAGATCTGTTTAGCTTAGTTGATGGCACATGCACTTGCCCACCTTCCCAACTCAAAGACGGCTCTCCTAATCCAGCATATTCTTCACTGAAGCGCATAGACAAATACATGATGAGTTTTCTTAATGGTACTCTCACTAAAAGGAATACTTGCCCAAACAGCAGACCTTCAATCTTCTCTCATTATTTGGGTTCACCTTCTCTCGAAATTCATTCAACAGTCTCAAGCTCCAATGATGAACTTACGTCTCAAGCTACAGACCTTTCGAAAAGGAGCTACTTCTATGGTGGATTTTCTGGATCAGTTGAAACTATTGCTGACTCCCTTGCTCCTGTTCAAGACCATATCTCTGACCGAGATCGTTATATTTGCTCTTGGAGGATTACCATCTGAACAATGCATTCATCATCACTATTATCAATAGGGTGGAACCTATCACCTTCTCAGAACTTCGAGCACATCTTCTCACCCATGATCAGCACCTACTTTAGTTCAATCCCATCTCCACTGACAGTATTTTTTGATTTCTCTCATACCTCCCAACACAGTCAGGGTCGTGGTCATGGATCTCATCAGCATGGTCATGGAAACTTCTCCAACAGCCGCCCCAATCATCCTCGTTATGATGCTTTCCTACCAAACCATGACAACCACGGAGCTTTTTACTCCGGCCTTCTTGGTTTAGACCCTTCTCCAGCCACACATGCCCACAAATTTGTTCTTGCCAAATTTGCTCTCAATATGGTCATTCTGACACCCCTGTCGGCAACAATATCAACATCCTCCGTGAGATGATTTTCTTCAAAAGTCTTTTGTAGCCATGCACCTCAAGGATGATATGACTCCAATTGGTATTCGGATACTGGTGCCACTAGCCATATGACTCATGATCCCAACTTTCTCCATCAAACGTCGGAATATAATGGAACTGATAAGGTTATTTTTGGCAATGGTAATGGGGCACAAATCTCTCACATTGGTATTTCTCATCTATCTATTCATAAGGTAAATTTTGATCTCAAATCTGTTCTTTATATTTCGTCTCTTACAAAGAACTAGATTTTTGTTGCTTCTTTTACTAAAGATAATAAATGTTCATTCACATTTTATCCTTCGGGTTTTTGTGTCAAGGATCTTCACAGGGGACGAGTTGTTCTTGAAGGGTGGGAATAATCTTTATCCAATTGCTATTCCTCCCTCCATCAATCTGACGGCTCTCACAACATCATATACTACCACCGAAGTATGGCATAGGCACCTCAGTCACCCTTCACATGTTCTTTAGATTTCCTCTTGAACTAAATGTTAATTTGGACTATTCTTTAAATCAATTTGATTATTTTTGTTCAGATTGTAAACTTCGCAAAAGTTTACCATTTACTTCTGTCACTCATGATAGTACCTATCCCTTTCATCTTATTCATTCTGATGTTTGGGGACCAACCCCCATTTCCTCCAACTCTGGTTATCATTATTACATATTATTTATTGATGTTTTAGAAGTTATAAATGGTTGTACCCAATAAAACGAAAATCTGATAGTTTCTCATGCTTTGATAATTTTTTATGCATGGTTGAAAATATATTTAACAAGCGAATCAAGTTTTTCCAATCAGACGGAGGTGGTGAATTTATTGGTATATCATTCCAAAATATTCTTCACACTAATGGGATTGTTCAGTGCTGTTCGTGTCCACATGCGTCCCAACAAAATGGGCTTGTTGAACGAAACATCGACACTTAGTTGAAACTGGCATCACCCTTCTAACTCAAGGACGATTAAGCAAAGCATTTGGGTTGATGCTTTCTACACTACTGTCTACTTGATCAATTGGCTCCCTACCAAGGTTCTTGACAAAAAAAATCTCCTCATGAGATTCTCCCACTTTAAGGCTTTTTACTGTGAGTGCTTGTCCATTTCTTGGCGTTTACAAAACAAACAAATTAAGCCCCATGTCTCTACCATCCTCCTACCTTCTATGGGACAACAGACCTCATGATCATCATGGCCTAGATTATGTAGTTGGAGAAGACATTCCAGATGTTTCGCTTTACGGATGAGCAGCGAGTTGATTGGGCTTCCTTCTTGATGGAAGGTGAAGCCGAACACTGGTGGAGATCTGCATTGAGGCAGAGGGATGCCGCCAAGGAAGGGGAGCCATGGACATGGGGGGAGGGAGAAATTCTGGATGCCTTCTATAGGTAGTACTTCCCCATGTTTGGCAAAGAGTAGAAGGAGATGGAGTTCCTAGCTCTCGAGCAGGGAGAGACGAGCGTGGCTGAGTATGATGCCATGTTTTTCGAGTTGTCGAGGTTTGCACCTCATCTGATCGCATTTGAGAACATGCAGATTAGGAAGTTTGAGAAAGGACTGAAGGTCTTCATTCGAGACAAGGTCTTCGTGTTCCAGGTGGGAACCTAGGGAGATATAGTCGGTAAGGCGAAGATCGCTGAGAAGAATTTTGAGGAGTTCTTCAAGGGGAGAGACAATGGCCTAGGGAGAGACATGATTAGAGGATAATCCAGTGGCTAGCATTGCTTGAGAAGAGGGCCAGGACTATCCTGTACCATACTTTCCAGCCTACACAAGCACATAGGCCTCCTCTCGCACCACAAGCCCCTCATCCGACTACTATGCATGCCACTAGGTATGTGTCGCCTATGTCCTCGGCATCTACGTTTGAGGTTTTCACTCTCTGTGGTAAGAGCGACAAGACCGGGGAGTGTCGGAGGCTCTTTGGAGGATGCTTTCATTGTGGCAACTGTAGCTATTAGATTAGGGATTGTTCGTGCTAACAGTAAGCAATCCAGTCTTAGGAAAGCAGACCCCCAACTTGAAAACCTTCCAGCAGGGATCTTCACAAGCCTCTAGGCCCCCACAACCCACACAGTCACCCCACCAGGCGAACCAAGGCAGGGTCTTCACCATGACTGAGCAAGACGCACATGCATCAGATGATGTTGTGCAATGTATGCTTATGTCAAAGTTTTTAAGTTATAATGTAACGACTCGGATTTTTAGAATAAAATCCTGAGGCCAGGATGACCGGTAATTATGTATAATTAAATTAAAGATTAATATTTATGAATATTAGGCTATCACTTTCCCTAGTCGGAATCTGTAAAGTCCTAGGAAAGTGTTTGGGTATAACCATGGGTTCTGGTTATCAGATTCGGTGTCCAATAATTACCAGTAAAACCAAGAGATGCCTTATCGGTATTCTTGTACTACGTGTCGGTCCACTACCTGGATGACTACTTGTCATGTCGACTCCATCACGCATCATTTTGTGAAACTTATTTTAAAAGCTTTAGAACTTCAGAGAGAAGAAAACCTAAGTTTTTGAGAGAAACCTTTGCTAAGTAAGATGAAAAGCTAAGGAAGAGGAAGGAGATTGTGATAAAGGTCGTTCTTCTTCGTAGATTGTAATTTCCGTCAAAGAAAAGCCCCTGTATCGTAGAGAATTTTTTGATTTGAAGGTAGATATGATCTCTTAAACTAATGATTTTATTTTCATTGATACAAAATAATAATAAGCATGAACATGGTAAAGGATAGAGAATTATCAGCAAGTGGATAAAATTCTTAATTTGATAATGCCATGATCATTAATTTAAGTTAAACATAAAAGATTAATATGGATGCCCATTGATTTCATGTATGAATAAGATTGAATATGCAAGTAGGGAGAGATTCTAAGGATTGTGATTGTATGATATTGGATCATGAAGTAAGATTATGGATTTGTTATACAAGTAGGGAATTAGGTCAATTTAAGATAAAAGAATTTCACATGTATATGTTGTATGATTTAGTGTAAATTTACATGCCAACTAGTAATATGTGTAAGGATATAAATTGGATTTTTGTGATGGATTGATCCTTTATGAATAATGCAATAGTAAGAACATAATGTTATGATTTATTGCTAAAAAATCATGATTAAGTACGTTCACCCTATGAATTATGTGAATGATTTTCCATGATGTATAAATGTTGTGATTTATTTTTGGCTAAACAAGTCTTGAATTAAGCTCTTGTTGCTTAGGTCAATTATCATAAACTACTACAAAACTGTTTATTACTCAAGGTTGCATTTTCAAGTACACTCACTATTTACCCGAAAACCATGATGTAATTCATTATAAATCACGTTTGAGATCGCGCAAAACTTTTGACAGAATTTTCATTCACGGTTATAAACGAAACGGTGATGAATAAAAGGTTTGGGTGTATTATATTTTAAGAAAATCATATTTCAAATGTTATTAAAAGTTCTAAAATTATAACCTGTCAAAAAAAAGTGTACATAGGCATTATAGAATTATAACCTATAAAAAAACAGAATTTTCGTTAGGCTCCATTTCTTGCCAAGTCAGATGGTCTTCAGTTACTGCCTTGAAGTAGGCATGGTTACGGTTTGTTTCGGCTCTCAACTTAGGTTATTCAACTCTCATAGTCTTGTCAATCAGGCTAGTGTAGCATAGACCTCGTTGAACCACCTCATTCATCAGCTCTTATCGATGTGATAAAGTTCGGCCATTTCACTCAATATAGCACGAAAAATAGAGAAATAAACCATGTAACCCTTACCATCTAATTTTCTTTAAGTTATAATTAATCTGATTATTTAATCAAGATCTTGATATTTTTTTAGTATAGTGGCTATGAGATTTTCTTCAAATTATAATTTACTAAGTGGTTGTTGGTGACCCAAGACTCAAATTAGATCAAGAAACATGTAATTTTTTCAGTAATAGTCAATTTTTCACTAAGATAGTCATCATTTCAATGATGAATCTTTAATTCTGTTTTTCCTCATTTTTATGAACCACAACTATAGAGACAATTGTACTGGGTGGTTACAAGTCATGTCGATAAGTCATAACTTAATCTTCGTAATTAAAACAATTATCTTCGATGACGTTAAATTTTCTGGATGTTTGAGGCTTCACCAACCAACAGGACTGCCAAAGTGACTTAGTGATATCCAGGGTAAAGCCATAACACTATTAACTATATTATATGCAAAATCCCCATCTAAGACATCAACATACTCAAACTGTCATTCTTAGAGAGCAACTAAGGTCTGAACAAGGAGACACAAAATTATTAGAATCAAAATAGCAAACCTACTTATCAATTGAACATCTCTAATAGTAGCAATAAATGTGTAAGAAATAGACAAGTTGAAAGATCACTAATCTTTGAACATTAATGTAATCGATGGATTAATGTTTTGGTGAGGCTTGCAACAAATGATGTTTGAAATCTTTGTAGTTTTAAAGAGTTGACAATGAAATTGTTATGTGACTTTGTCCAACAATCTGGTTGAAAAAAAAAATTGTTATTTAGCATTTATACTCAAGCAAAATCTGTAGGGTGACTTAGGTCATGATCTCTGTCATGGCGATATTAGTAATAGTTTTGATGATATTCATATAAACCATGGAAATCCACTGTTGGTGGAATCATTTGACATGCTTGGATTTCTTTACATTCAAAGCTTCCTTACAATATTTATGCTCAATCGAGCATTTCCCAACTGCTATTGTGTTCTTTTTTGTTGAACACAAACGTGTGTGTGTATATATATATATAATAATTACATCTACTTAGTATTCTATGTAGGATTTTCCAAAAAAAAAAGCATAGAATTCTAACAAGTTAGCATCTATGTGTAGAGAATTTGTATAATTTTCTTTAACCAAGTTAAATCATCCTTCAAGATACCCACTGTTGGGAAGACAACCGATAAAAATCATATGGATGGGACACCAGCTTCGTTATGCTAATCCTTAGCTTCCCATTCCACCTCTTCATCATGTCTTCATGGATGATCCATCCCTTCACTTCCATTAAAATTGGAGTTTTGATGGAGAAAATCGTAAAACTTGATCTGATCATATATATCTGCAGTTGTTCAATAATAAGCCAGAAAACATCATATTCATAATTGCAACATGCTACTCGAGATTTTTAATTTCACTGTAATTTGAATAGAATACTTTTGCATTATCAAAGAGTTGAGGACGAGATACCCAATTTTTGACATTTAGAATTAGGCAATTTACTAGATACTCACTAAATTCATGGCTTGTGTAATGGTGATACTGGTGACCATTGAAAAGTAGATTAAATCTACTTTCTTCAGTGGATTCTGATTTGATTTATTTGAATCCACCATTCATGACATCAATCGTGACATGAATTTCTTTGCATTCATCTACATTTGCATATTTCATGGTTTTACACTGATTTCCCGCGAAACCAACAATTATAGGTACCTTGTGCAAAATTATAATTTTCTCCAACCACAGTAATTATAAGAGCAAAGGTTCTAAAAATTAGGATTTGTATATGCTGAATTTGTAAAATATTCTATTAAATTGTTAAAACATCATGAGAGATACTCACTTCTAGGAAGAGCTTCCGACTGATAAGAAATCAATGAATGGGACACCATCCTCATTTTGTCGCTCCTTAGCTTCCTGTTCCACCTCTTCCTCTTCTCTTATTGCCTGGTCTATCACTTCGCTTGCATTAGAGTCGGTATTTACGCAGAGAAAATCGTAAAACTCGACCGGGTTTCTTCTAACTGCAATTATTCAGTTAATCAGCATAAGAACATATATTTCTATCATAATGAGTAAATTGAGTGAAATTGAAGTGGGTCCTCTCACTATTAATATTTTGTTACCTTTAAGAATTTTGGGATTGTGATGAGGGTTTTCAGGGTACAACTCTTTGAGACTGTAGGGATGGTTATGTATGATGGGATATTGATATCTTCCATGGTATTTCTCCACCAAGGAAGAGAGGCTCCTTGACTCTCTATTGAACTGCATATCTTGTTTCGAAGAGGATTTTCGTTCACTATTCAGCGTTTGAGCAGCTCTCTTCGTGTAAAACCTTGATCTCTCTCTACACCTTCGTGCCATTATAACATGCCAATGATTCTTCACTGCATTATCAGTACGTCCGGGGAAAAGTCGAGCGATAACTGCCCATCTATTGCCATGGATCCGGTGAGAAGCGAGAAGTCGTTCTTCTTCCTCTTCTGTAAAAGGGCTCCGATTAATTCTTGGATCCAACTGATTGAACCATCTCAACCTACAACTCTTCCCTGATAAGGTTGAAACTTAATTATTTTATTGTTTAGCAGGAAAATCCTTTTATGGCTCATAGTTTTGTACATATCAAACCTCAACGATAAAAACACAACTTTATGATAAATTCAAACATAGATAAAAACCAAAAAAAAAATGAATCTAATTTTTTTTTGCACCTGATCTTCCTTGGAGCTTTTCTGCTATGGCATTCCAATTATGAGGTCCAAACTGTTCCATCAATTCCTGGAGCTTCTCATCTTCAGAAGGTCTCCAATGGCCTCTGGTGCACATAGTATCCACTGATCGATAAACAGGGAAAGAGAGAGGAAAGGGAAGGACTATAGCTAGTGAAAGAGAAACCCTAATTTGATGAAAAAATTTCTAGGTCTCTAGTCTTTTCCTCTGATTAACCTGAGGAGGTAAAGACAAGAAGCTGGAGTAAAATTAGAAAAAAGATGTATACAAGAGAAAACCCAAAAGTGCATGGGTTGGCAGAAGAAGGAAAACAAGAATGCTTTATATTTTGGTAAGTTAGATTGATTTATGTTGGTAAACAAGACAAGAAGCGAAACCAGAAGATCCCAACGGCATCTATGGAGGAAAAATAAGTTTTTTCTTATAGAAAGGGAAAGGTTGAGTTTGAAGAGGCCTGCACAAGAAGTTAGATGCAAATAAGTAGAGAGAGAGAGAGAGAGAGAGAGAGAGGTAGGTTTCTTGGTGGGGTGAATTTCATTCTCCTTTCAATGTCTCTGCTAATTTCTAACCCACATCGTCTACTTGTAAAGATGAAATCATGATCACGAATAAGAAACAAGTAAGTACGTACACATGTATGATTGCATGATAGAGTTTTGCACTGCCCAAACACCAACAATCTAAGATCATGGCATGAGTGCCCCAGTAAATGAATCGTAAGTAAGTTTGTGTGCACAAGAGAAAGTGCTTAGGATTAATACCTCGGTAAGTAATGTATAAATAATATTTTCACATATATGGTGAGAATTTATTTTGAGTTATTGCACGATGTATATAAGTTGATGTTAGTCGCGAGAAAAAAGCAAACTAAATAAGAGAAAATTAAAAGAAGTAAGATAAATAAGAAAATGGAGCACCAGTAAGAATTGAAAAGAAAAGATGTTTCCGCCCTCTAATTTATGCATGCTTGCTCGTCTTGTTAAATTATGACGAATGTGTTATATTAATATTTATGATATTGTTAGTAAGAAGTTTATATCCACTAAGTGTTTCATCGCTCAGCCGAATTTTGATTGTCGGTAGATTTAGAGTTCAAGGTTGTAGTTGAGCCTTAGATCAAGGAAGAATATATAGAAGAACCAAAAAGTGACTACATATCGTAAAGAGGAGCAGAATTTGGATCAATATCCCTATTATTGATTGCAGTTGTTAGACTTTTATTTTAATGTTAAAAGGTTGTAATCAGATTTCGTTTTGGATGATGTTAATTTATATTGAGAGTTGAGAATCATGATGGAATATTTCAATTTTAGTCATGAATTTTGAAGTTGATGACTCTATTATTATTATTAAGGAAAAAAAATTTTGAATTCTCATTTTAGAATGTCTTAAATGCTTCTAAGATTGTTGCAATATAAGTAAGTCACGTGCCAAGATTCTACTTTATCATAGTTGGGATTTTAGGGCGCGACAGCCACACTAGGATCATGTTTTACCTTTAGTAAACCAAGCCTCCCAACCTACTACTTGCTCCCGCTCTCAAACCTCGGGAGTGTAGTTTCAAATTTTCTAGAGCGTAGTTTATGATTTATAGAGAACACCTGCATAAAGAGCATGTTTTTGTTTAAAGTTACAACTTTATTCCTGTTTTTTTTATGTTAAGTGGGATATATTTTGTTATTTTCCTTTGTATGGTACAAGATTCCTATAAAGTTCATTAATTATTGGTGATTCATTTATTAAATCAATAGTCCTCTTGTTTACCAGTGACTATGAATTGGAATGATGAATGATTTTATCAATTTTTTCTTAAAGCTTAGAAAGTGAAAATGGTATATTTGCATCTACAAGTAATTCAAGAACCTTCAAGTATATATGCATATAGATAGCGGCGCTCCAAGGGAACTCTCAACCTTTTAAATTGAAATTTAACGCTCTCGCTCCTGCTGTGCTCTGATTACTTAGGTTTTACCAAGGCTTTGAATTTATTGTTCTAATTAGATTTTTGGCAAGGCTTTTACGTCCCCTTACTATGTGTAATTTTTTATTTGAGAAATGCTAGCTCCATATGCAAATTTCCAAACTCTCATTATGGTAGTGACTTTTCCCTATTACTTTTATAACTGGTACAAACCATAACTTGTCTTTTCTAAGAAAAGCTACTTGTCTTAACCTTAAAAGGGAAAAAAAGAACTATTAACCGGGTAGCAAGAACCTACACTGAGAGTTTGGAAAAGTATTAAAATGTGTCTGGACTAGCATTCCTCTTTTTATTTAATAAACTAGTATGGCACTACAACAAATCTACCGACTAGCAACGGAAAATTTCCGTTTCTAATACGATTTTTCCGTGTCTAATACTATTATACACGGAAATAGTAGCCGTCTCTATACCGTGGCCGATGCTCGCATCACTTATGTTATTAGACATGGAACCAAAAGTCCGTTTCTAATATTGAATTAGACACGGATTTTTTCCATGTCTAAAGCATTTATTCATAACAAATCCAAACATTTATGACGTTGCATTCTGTCAATAATATATATTTTACTAAGCAAAAATACGGAAATGTTGGAATTTATATTAGAGACGGAATACTAGCGACGGAATTTGTTCCGTGTCTATAAGACACATATTAGAGATAGAAATATTTTTTGTCTCTAGTATTCCGTTGTTAGTCGGTAGATTTGTTGTAGTGTGGGTAAGTTCCAAATTAACCTATCATCCCCTCTGTAGAGTCTTTTTCTCCTTTTTTTTTTAAAGCTTAGTTATTAAAGACTTGGAATTGAAACTAATCATTAATACTATGTTTATCCAAAAAATGTGAATCAAGAATGCTACATTTAATTGCATTACCAATAGTCCAAACAAAATAAAAGGGATTATAGTTTTGCGAGTATTTCTGGTTTCCTTTCAAATCAATTCAAGTATAGAACAACACCTAAGCATAACAGAACTTCATTAAACTATATTCATGGTTTCTTTTCAACAACTCAAGTGTGGATCAATACCTAGCATATCATATTTTAACACAAGTATATCCATGATTTCATTTCAACAACTTAAGTATGGATCAATACCTAGCATATCAGATTTTTACTCAAGTATAACCATGGTTTCTTTTCAAACAACTCAAGTATGGATTTATACTTAACATAGCATATAACCATGGTTTCTTTTCAACCCACTCAAGTATGATTTATACTTAGCATGTGCATATTTTTATAAGGCAAATAATTGGCTTCATCTCAAACCAAACCAAGTGTAAAAAGCCTATCAATCAGCAGATTTTTATATGGCAAGTAGTTGGGTTCCTCTAAAACCAAACCAAGTTAAAACCTAGCATGTGCAGGTTTGTATAAGGCAAGTAGTTGGTTTCATTTCGAACCAAACCAAATGTAAAAAGCCTATCAATGTGCAGATTTTGATAAGGCAAGTAGTTGGTATCCTCTCAAATCAAACCAAGTGTATAAAACCTAGCATGTGTAGATTTTTATAAAGCAAGTAGTTGGTTTCATCTCAAACCAAACCAAATGTATAAAACTTAGCAACGTGTAGATTTTTATAAGCCAAGTAATTAGTTTCATCTTAAAATAAACCAAGTATATAAACCTAGCATGTGCAGATTTTTAAAAGACAAATAATTGGTTTCATCTCAAAACAAACAAGTATATAAAACTTAGCAATATGCAGATTTGTATAAAGCAAGCAATTGGTTTCATCTCAAAACAAACCAAGTATATAAACCTAGCATGTGCAGATTTTTACCAATCCAAATCATGGTTGCTTCTCAAACAAAACAAGTATTAGAAAACCCTAGAATTTCAGATTTTCACAAGGCACAAATCCATGGTTTCTTCTCAAAATAAACAAGTATAAGAAATCCTTTCATTTGGAGATTTTTAAATGACACAAATCCATGGTTACTCAAAATAAACAAGTATAAGAAACCTTTCATTTGCAGATTTTTACAAGGCACAAATCCATGGTTTCTTCTCGAAATAAATAAGTATAAGAAATCTTTCATTTGTAGATATTTACAAGGCACAAATCCATGGTTTCTTCTCAAAATAATCACGTATAAGAAACCCTTTCATTTGCAGATTGTTACAGGACACAAATCTCTTCTCAAACCATAACAAGTACGGATTAAACCCTCGGGTTAGGGAAAATGGAGAAAAAAGAGAAAGGAATTTTACTAAAACATGTTCTTGGTTTCTATTTCAACTAAATCAAGTATAAATAATCCCATTGCAGATCTGTATCAAGGAAATTCATGGTTCCTTTCCAACCCAATTCAAGGATGGGATAAACCCTAATCATAACAGATTTTAATCAAGTGATGTACATGGTTTCATTTCCAACCAACACAAAGTAGAAAAAACCTTCATCATAACAGATTTTTAATCCAAGGATGTACATGGTTTCACCCTAAAAACAGAAAATAGAGGAGAGGGAGAGAAAGAGAGAGTTTACCTTTCAAGGTTTTAGAAATTAAAAACCCTACAGCAAGGTCCCTTCTTCTTCCCTTTCTTCTTCTTATCTTTGCTTCTTCTCTTCCACTTATCCTTCCTATGATCACAAACGAACCAGGGGTGTGGGGTTTTCGATCTCCACCTCCTCTTCCCTCTCTTTCATTCTTCTTGCCCCAAAAACGAAATGAATTGGAGTAGGGTGGTGGGGCGTTGGGTTTATAGAGAAGAAAGGGGATGTGAAGCAGTTGGGGCGCCAAACACCCCAACCGTAGTCCCTTTCAAAAAAAAAAATTTATTATAAAAGATACATGCTAATGTCACACTGACATCATCCTGTACCTACGTACTTACCTGGCCCCGTGATGTGACTACTTCACGGCTATATGGCCTGATCAAAGGTCGAACGACCTTGGTGCGCAGTACTAATTGCCGGGCTTGGGCAGACACTGGCCCTGCAGATTATTATTTGGATGCTACCTATAATTAATTGGGCTCCGATTAATTAGATTTTTAAAAAAAAAACTTTATTAATGTTAACTCAACTATATCACAGGCCAAAAAAAACTAAACCACAAGACGAGAGCTTAAGGCAAGACAACCCGAATAAATAGCCAAAATTAATAGTTGAGTTTTGAATTAAGCTTAGAATTTTATTAGGAAAGCCCGACTAAAATAATTAGGGTTAAATATTATTTCTAATACTAATTTTAATTTTTAATTAAATAAATTTATTTAATGGCAGTTATGACCCCATATTTATCTACTTAAAATTAATATATTTGAAATAACTTTAATATTCTTAAATATCTATTTACTATATAGTAATAGAATAATGTAATATTTGATTTTTTTTTTGACATAATAAAAAAAGCCAATCAATGGCACACACACATTTTTCTCTTATTGTAATAGTAAAATTACAGTTTCCTTTTAGTCCAAATGCTCATTAGAACCTCTAATGAGCACCCCCTTAAAAACTCGTACTCTCAACGCTGAGAAATTGGTTGTTAAAAAATTGTTTGGAGTTTGGACCAGAGTCTCTGTTAACCGTTGGCCTACCCTTCTCTGAGTTTGGAGAAATTGCTTGGTAAAGAAAGGGAGACCTCATCTTCCATCCCACCATATGTCCAAAGGAAAATGTGCAGTACAGGAGATTGGTAGCCGTCACTACCTCTGCCGTTTTCTTCTCCAACTTCTAACAGATACCAGTCCTTTTCTCTCTCTATTACATGGCCATTAATTTGTCTATTATTCTTGCCTAATCTCTTATTTCTAAGGATAATATGGTTTCTCTCTCACATTGGCTTGCTTTCTTTCTCAAAATAGTGAATGGTGATCTTAATTATATTACTAGTATTAAATCATTATGCAGTGTAAACAAGTCCTCGAATGGGCCATTGCTAGAAGACTTGTAATCCTCTACGGTTATAACCGGACTCAGGGGAGACCATTGTCCCTTTTGACACCCCTTAATTGTGGTTAGGAGTCACCCACCCCTAGGGCTCACTCACTTTTTTTTGGTTTTCAGAAAAAAAAATAATAATAATAATCCTAGGAGTTAGTGAAATTAGCCAGGTTTGAAAAATTAATATTTTTTCTAAAAACCAAGGTGGGGGAACTCTTAAGGTCGATGAATATTAACACAGTAAATTAGGGGTGTCAAAAGGGACACGTGGCCGTGGCGGAGCCAACAATTTTTCATTGGGGGAGCCAAAATACATGTATAAAAAAATAATGGATTTGTGGATATGGAATTTGGGGGTTCGGGGGCATAGCTCCCGTGGAAAAAAATTTGGGATAGATTTTTTTATTTTGAGAATTTTTTTTCCTAGTATTGCCCTTGAGGTCGCCACGTGTTCCTATTAATACCCTTTAACTGTGGTTATGAATCACCCACCTATCCTTGTTTTTTTTTTTTTAATATCAAATTTATTTTCGAACCCTAGTTAAAATTCACCGACTCCTAAAGTTTAGTTTTTTTAAATATTTCTTTCTAAGACCAAGGCTAAGTAAATGAACCCTAAGAATGGATGAATTTTAACCATAGTTAAGGGGTGTCAATAGGGACATGTGGCAACCTTAAGGGCATAACCGGACTCCATTGGGGGGCCCACTATATATATGACAAAAACAATTGAGGAGCCACTATATTATATAGCACAAAAATTTTGGTGGTGGGGGGAGGGGCATTATATTATATGAGACAATTTTAGGGGCCAAATATATTAAAAAATTTGGAAAATTTTAATGGGCCCACTATTTCATACAACCGCAAGAAGGTTTTACGAAAGGGGGGGAATGGCCCCCTGCCCCTACACATGGCGACCTCAGTGGCATAACCGGACTCCTCCGAATCCGGTTATAACAGTAGAGAATTACAAGTCTCACTGAAAATTGGAACTGAATCAGCTATGACAATGCGGTTGGATGTATGCACATTTTTCTCCGACTGTTCACCTAGTTTTACCTACTGTTCCTCTTGCAATCCTTGATTTAGCTGAGGACTCAACAGTGGTATTGTGTGAATGTTTCAATTAGAACATCTTGTGAAATCAGTCTCTCCTAACAAAACTTCCATTATTATTATAATTTTTTTATTAATTGCACAGTGCAAGAATTGAATCTTATCTTCACTGATTCTCAATTGATACACTCAGTTTTATGATTCCAAACAAGCAAGATAATTGACTTCCATATCCTATCATTCCCGACTCGATAGCTCTTATCTTTGACCCGAAAAGCCATACCAGTTCATCCTCCTTACAATCCTATCAGTAGATGACTTCATATTGATTTAACAGATACTCAACATATTGAGGTGATTGTTTGAGACACCTAGTCTAGAAGTCATCCCATCAGATCAATTGTTAGGACAGATGGTTGTGCCTTCCAATTTTGGTTAGACATTGTCCATAAGCATCTGATTTGTGTGAAAGCTTAGGTTAGAGTTATTCACCTACCTATAGCAGTATCAACTTGGAAGAATTTTAGTTTTCTTTGCATATATACGTTTCTATATAACCTGTTAAGGTGACCAAAAAGCGCGCATAGACATCAAGCTAAGCTCTTAGATTCTTTCTTCTGATCGTTAGATCCACAAGGTACTGATCTGAATGAGAGATGGAATTATATTTCTTGCTACCTGCTTCATGATGTGTAAATTTCATAGGCTAGGACATAAGATTTCTGGGTCCGGAAGTCATCTAAACTTCTCAACTGAAAAACGGTTGAAAGCAAAGTTTCCAACAGTTGAAGGGGTTACCTTCCTTTCTTAAGCTCAGTCCAACGGTATACCTACCATACCTAACTATGTTCTAATACAATCCCTTCATTGTCTTTTTGTAATTCTGTTGATCTTATATTGATCCTCTCTTCATTGCTTGTTTCCTAAATGTCTGAGACCATTTTTCTCCCACTTTCGTGACCTATGTAATAAAAAAGTATAAATCAAGTCCATTGTACAGCTTATGAGGTTGTGGAAACTAAGAATATAGGAAGGAAATGCTCCATTGAGTGTAACTTACTTCTGAACTTTTGGTATTAGGTACAGGACAGGGATATATATGCCATTGTTGAAAACGATACATTCCTTCTAATGAAATTTCTGTACTAACCTTGATGGAATCCAACACCTTTACATGGTGTGTTGAAATTTGGAGGAATATCTTTGGATTTTTCATCTCTTAATCAATCTTAGTAGGGAAATATACCTTTCGAGATCGATACCAGCTTAACAACAAAAGCCAAAAATATAAAAAATTAATTAAAAAAATAAAGAGAAAAATGTTAAAGAATAACAAAAAAAATGTTCCCAAAATCTTTTAGTTTCATAGTTAAAAGTACTGTTCAATAGTGGAAGTAGGAAGCTTTATGGCCACCAAAAGACTGTTTCATGTGGCGCAAGTGTTGATTAGCATGTAGAAGTCACTAAACCATGATGATTAAAATGATTTGGCGCAATTAATTTTGACCAATTGGATCGAGCGCGCATGGACGACAAATAAGAATATTGCTTTGAGAACATCAGGTGAGGCAAGTAGGATTCTTCAATACTACTCAAAGGGGTGAAAATTTCCAGGTTAAAGCTAGTGAGTGATCGATGACACTTACCCAATCGCAATGGTCCATGTTCGAATATGAATTATGAGATTCTTAACCACGATGATAAAGGCGAATGCATAAAGATCAGAATATCTATACATTTCATGCGTGAGGTCGAAGAAATACCTGTAAGAGAGGTTTTCCACTCTTAAAATATCATGCGTGAGATCGAAGAAATACCCGTAAGAGATATTTTCTACTCTCCCTTTCTCTCATTGTCATTTCATCCGAGTCAAAGAACAATGATAATAAAACGTTGGAAGGAAAATCTGTAAGTGAAATGAGATAAAATTAGAAAAGATAAATTAGAATGTTTCCAATGATCATCTTTGGTAGTTTGAATCTATAGCTGGACCAAAACAAATACCCTTTATGGATTCCTGCAGGGATTACCGAAAGGAGAACAGTTTAATTTCCCTAATCAAGTTGTAAAATACTACTCCCATATTTTTAGAAATTCAACACATTGAGAAGTCTTGGCTTTTATTTTTATTTATAACTATATAGAGCGGTGGGATCTCGGTCTCCATATCCATTTTCTCTGGGTGATGAGTAGCAAGAGCTTCAATCCCCAATGCTAACCAATAATCATTGATACTAACCGTAGGTAATGATATTCTCAGCTAAAAAAAAAGGTTATAACCGTTCTTTTTTTCTTTTTGGATGTCCATATCATTTACCTAAATGGTTGTAATTACAACCATTCTGAATTTCATTTATCATTATGAAAACGTTGATCATATGATTTTTCTAGCTTAGTACTGTGATATATTGTGTTATGCAAATTTCCATCTATAATGTCTGATACCTCCACCACTACATAACAACAGTTTTCTCCTTCAATTGATCAGCATCTCCCTACCACTACAACACTGGAGTCTCCTTCAACACCATGTGATTATGCCCTTAATTAGTGTCCATGCCTTGATATCACTTCGATTTAGTTTACTGGGTTTCTTCATTCTTATGAACTCTTTCTATGGTATCTCACTAAGAATATTGTCTTGCTTCCCTAGCCACACAACGTGAACCCATGGAACTTAGGTCTGTTCTTTGCACTCCCCAATGTGTTGCTAACATTAAGAACGAAAATAAATGTAGTCGAATTCTAACAGAATAATTAAACCATTTAAGCCATTGATTGGTTTCCAATATGGGTTCCAGACAGGTCCATAGCATCAACTTCAGTGAAACCTTAGTCCTGTTGTAGAACCAGCTAATATTACGATTGTTCTTTCAATTGATATCATGTTTAAGAACTGAAGCATTTGTATCGTTGATTTCAAAAATGCCTTCCTGTCACGACCCAAAATCCCTCCTAGAAGTTCTGCGACTTTGGTTCGTGACTTATACTTCAACTCATCCTGCAAGAGCATTTAAAGCAATGCTAAAAAAGGGAAGTTAAAATTTTTCTTGTTAATACTTAATCGTATTCCAAACACGTAAGCAAGACTGAATGAAACAAGAGTTTAACAAAGCAAATAAGCCTAACAACTCAAAGTCATAAGTGGAGATCCCCCTTTAAAATGAGTCTAAGTCAATATATACAATCATCACTCTTGCACTCACTCAACAGTAGTCTAAGTAAGGCTACTTGTCAAGGCCTTTATCTTCCATCGGGTTTTCCTCTTCGAGACCCTCTTCAAGGTATTCCTCCTCAACCCAAGGAGCTGGAGCACATATGTGAAAAGGAGGACCTGCTGACAATAACAGTTCGGCTGAGCATGGAAGGCTCAACGTATATTAACTACTAAACAATGACAAGAATTCATAAGCAATTCATATATATTTCAAATTTTAAAAACGTAACATTCTTCAATTCAAACATGCAGAAATCATAGCTTCGATATCCATGTGCATTCTTTTCCAAACTATATCATTTACTTTACTTTCTTTGAAAAATATATGCTTTTACCGTTTTCTTCATGTCCTTTACTTCCACTTTTCCATCTTTTACTTAACTTAGCTGAATTGATTCTTTTAACTTGAGATCAGGTGGTTAGTGCCCGCAGTACCTGGTCTGACGTACATTAACACCCTCCCAATAACATCATTGTTCATTCTTTTACTTGAGATCAAATGACTAGTGTCGGTACCTGCTCTAACGTACATTAGCATCCTTCCAATAACATCATTTTGCTTGTGATCAAGTAATTAGTGTCGATACCTGGTCTAACGTACACTAATATCCTTTCTTCTTTTGTTTTACTTGAGATTAGGTAACTAGTGGTGTACCTAGTTCTGACACACTAGCACCCTCCTAATAGCATCATTTCTTTTCTTTCTTTCATCTTCTTTACTTATCTTTTTAGATACCCGTACTTATACAAAACCTTGATCATGCATTTATTAGTGCTCATATAACATTTGTGAGTGACATAGGCAATAAGACTTTAACAACATAGCATATGTATTCCAATTATCAATTCTTTATTCTAAGCATGCTCACATATCATTAAGCACACATTTTCAATTATTAAGCATGCTCTTCATAAAACCAATACATCATCATTTCCATTTTTACTCAATAATCTCCCACATGAGTAATTTAGTACTATCTTCATAGGGCATTTGATCAAACATTTCATCCTCATCATTTACTTCAACATGTAATCCATTAATTCACATCATATAATAGAGCTTAACTATTTCAGTTTTACTATTTTCATGCTTTCATTTTCATTTCTCATGTTCATTTTCATTTCTCATGAGGAATTCACAATAAAAATTAATAACATAACAAACTCTTCAAGCATACATTTCATTTTAATTTTAAGCTAAGAGATTACAACAATAAGGCTTAGTAGAGAGTATCGACCTCACAAGACTGAATCCCAGCAGTCTAGAGCTTGAGAAAGAGCTGAGAAGGCTTGAAGGATGAATCCTAAGATTGAGAAGGAAGATCCAAGCTCCCATTTGCTCCTCCAAGGGTTTTGCTTAGAAAAACCTAACCCCTCTTTCCCAAATTAGGTTAGAAGGACTTGGAATATCCTAAAATCTCGAATTAGGTGTCCTATTTATAATCCAAGGGGTTAAACCCCGAAAATCCGAATTCAGCACAATTTTAAAACAAACTGTTTTAGTAACATTTGTTCGAACGAAATTAAGTTTGCTCAAACGAAAAGTTCTGTTCGAACGAAAAGTTCTGTTCGAACGAATTTAGCCCCTTTCGAATGGAAATGGCTGCTAAATTCCCTGCTATTGTCATTTTCCTGATTTCATTCGAACAAAAAAATCTAGAAATCCTATTTTCGCCTTTTCTTCTAACTTGGCTTCACTAGCTTAGGTATTTATACTTTTAAACATTCGAAGACATGTTTTAAGATTTAACCATTAGTCTGATCGTTTTATTAATCCTGAGTATGACACACCTTAATATGGACCAATTTACCCTTTTCCAACAACTCGAACATTTCCTTCTTTCCCTCGACTATTTAAGCACCTAGAATACTTAGAATATCTACCCCTAGTGTTCAACACTCCCACACATACAGATATACCCCTACTTACAGCTCCCATTAGCATTTTACCTTACACACCACACTTGGAAGGTCTTTGGCCTTTTCCAAGCCCATGTAGAAAACACTATTCATTGCACTATACACTAAGTTTTCGAGGTTCTACACTTCCTCCATGTCCACTAACCTATCTATTTATCATTTATTTATTTGGTTAACAGGACACCTTCACTGGAAGGGTGGGTGGAACATTGCAGTACCCCAAATAATTACATTCAATAGGCATTGGGAATTATGGGGGGGGGGGGGGGGGGGGAGAGATCTAAAGCCTAGTTCAACTATTTAGAACATTCTTTCAAATTGGTTTTGTCCACAACAAAGTTGATTCTTTATTTTCCTTATTCATACTTCAAGCTTGCTTATTTTCATCTTATAGGCTTATGGTATAATAATGGTTCGGGGTGATGACTAACTCCTATAGGTTATTCCATGGAATCGAGTTTCTCATTGAAAGATTGGGGGTGTTTACAATATTTGTGTGGCTGTTATTAGAGAGTCTTAGAGAATCAACAGAGGGTATAATAAGATGAGATGAGATATTCGTCTTGATTTGATGGAGTTTGGCTCTAGTTCGAGTAAGAAGAAAAAGTTCAAAAAGCAAATTAGGTAGGGTGCTAGAGAATCTAAAATTTTTGAGAATGTGGTTCAGGAGACTCTTGGGTGTAGGTCTTCTCCTCCCCAATTCGTTGTTAAGGAAATAAATGTAATATGATCATAAGTGTATGATCTTGAGAGACAAAGGATAACAGAAAAAATAGTGCTATCATAACAGAGGAGGAGAACAGGCTTTTACAGGGAGAGATGCAGCTCTCATCATTGCGGACATCTAGAGAGAGGAGCATCAATCACGTCTTCTGCTCAATTTCAAGGTTCTTCTAGCACCAATCACGTCTTTTTCACATAGACCAATCTCATACAAAGCTGTCTTTAACAAGTTCCTTTTCACTACTTGTTTTTCCATTCTGGCAGTTGGTGCCACCACCGCCCGTCAGGTGTGAAACTTTTTATTTTGTTTTGTTTTAAATAAAAACCCTACCATCATTCTCTATAACTTTACAACCCTGGTTCTCATACTCATGCCTCACGATCTCTAATTTTCTTTTCATTTATTGAAGACCTTTCTAACGAGAATTTTTCTATATATCGAGGGTCATCCTAATTCATGTGCTTTGGGAGAAGATCATGACAGCCTGATATAGTGGGTCATCGGCTCTGAAAAACTCATAAAAATGAGTGGGATGAGACACAGATTTTGTATATGTTTTAGATGACTCCAAAGAAAGAAAACAAGATCACATGAAAATATTCCCCCATTGTTTGCAATATCTGTTAATTATAAAACATAGCATTGTTGTAGAATTTTGCTTTTATGAGTGTACATCCAATTGTATCCTTATCCTTGACAAGAATTGTATCTTTGTTAGGATTCTCACATGAAATCCATTATTACTACAGAACCAAACCACCATCTTAAGATAAAAATGTGAGAAAGAAGTTCTCATCTTATGCTTTTCTCCTTTAGAAAGATTATTCATATTGCTCTTTTGACAACGAGGATACCTAGAATCACCTAAAATCAAAGACCTGTCTATTTTATAAAACCTTCTCAACACTACAAAATTCAAGGTTTTTAGCGGCGGTTAAAAACCACCGCTGAAAGGCAATAAATTGCTGTTAAATCATATAACGGTAGTACCAAAAACCTTTGTTATATAGGTTGTTGGGGATTACATTTACGGTGGTTATTTAAACCGCAGTTACATGCAATATTTATAACAGCAGTTATTTACGCCTTTCACGACGGTAAATAAAGGGCAATTACATCAATAACTTCCTAGATATAATGGTAATTTCAAAACTACAGTGGTATATTAATTAATCTACGGCGGTTATAAACCGCCGTTGTTACGAATAATATATAACATTTTTTATTACCTGTGATGGTGGTTTTGTCGCGCCCCAAAATACCCCCTAGGAGTTTAGGGATACTTTAGGCGTGACTATACGTACCTGCCAAACCATCCTGTAATGAACAAGATAATTACAGTACTAAAACAATGAAAATCAGAGCTCGAAAGCTAAACATAAATGCGGAAGCGTAAACTAACTTTTTCTTTTCTTCTAAGATTTCCAACATAGTATTCCAAGTTAACATATATACAAACATGTCTAAGTCTAAGGTGGACAGACCCACCCATCAAAATGTCAAAATACATAAAGGACCCTCTCGTACTCTCCCCTCAACAGTAGTCGAGGTATGGCCACACGTCAAGGTCTCGGTCCGCCTGAGACTGCAGGGGGATAGAAGGCTCTCTCTCCTCGATATACTCTTCCTCGACCCAAGGCTCTAGGTCGAGGGCTCCCTCATTACCTGCCGACATGAAAGTACGGCTGAGCATGGAATACTCAGCGAGTACAAGCTACTAGCTATCCATAACAATAATAAACACGCCAGGAGTAGTACAATACCAATCATCAATTCCAGGCAATAGTAAAATCATAGAATTTAAAAAATATTAAACATGACGCAATATTATCATCTTGATGTGCATGAATGCAAAAAGGCCGATAAAACTCATGCTTGAAAACTTATTTCCATGTCTCGGTATGCATTGTAGAAATCATGTATGCGTGCATGCATGAATGTCTTGTCATCATCTTGTAACCTTGCATCTTGTAACTTGTGAGCCAGAGGCTAGCACCCGAATCTCCCTGGGCTGTCAACCTCCTTGATATATGGTTTTCTTGTGAGCCAGAGGCTAGTACCCGAATGTCCCTGGGCTACCAACCTCCTTGACAATATGTGATTTTTATTACTTGTTTAGTTTTCTTGTGAGCCAGAGGCTAGTACCCGAATGTCCCTGTGCTACCAACCTCCTTGACAATATGTGTTTTAGGGGTTTTCTTGTGAGCTAGAGGCTAGTACCCGTATCTCCCTGGGCTACCAACCTCCTTGACATGCAATATTTTCTTGTTGGTTATTATATGCACATGCTCTTGAAATCTCGGTTCATGCTATCATGCGTGCTCGTGTACGTGTCAATCGTGACAATAGTGGAATGAGGATAACAAGAGAGATATGGCATCCCAATTCCATTCATAATATATTCATGTGAGCATTTGGGTAATTAACATGACATTTGAGTATTCAAAGCATTTTCTTCCTTTAAGTCATGATTTTATATATTTGGCATTTTGTCAAACACATAACATACATTGTTCCTTGGTAGTTCATCTTCTTCCTTTTTATGCATATTTTCCATTCAAGCACACAAGGGTAAGTTTATTATTTGTACAATGCCCATCCTCCATTTTCCAATTCACACCCCACACATCATACATCATTCCTTCGGCATCCAATCGCCTCATTCCATACCCATCCAAACATCCATACCATTCTTCCTTATCTTGTTTATGTTCATTAGAGATGTTTATTAGAGATATACATTTCATAAAGAAGAAACCTAATAACAAGGATCACATTCAATATAGAAACCTAGATTATTGCTAGGGTAAGTTAGTAGGGTGTACTAACCTTAGATCAAGGCTTGATCTTGGTAGAACCTTGATTTGAGCTCCAACTTGAAAGAAGAAGCCCTTGCTTGAAGAAAGCTTGAGTTGAGGAAGAAACCCCTTGGAAAAACTTGTGTGAGTTGCTGCCCTAACTTTGGAGGAGGAGTCCCACACGAGTTGAACCTTGGATTTGAAGAATCCAAGCCTTGAAATAAACCTTGGGTAGCCCACACTCTTGATTTCTTCTCAAGAGGAAAACCTAGGTTAGGAAATCCCCTTCTCCTCTCTCTCTATCTCTCCAAATACTCTAAGGATGGTAAATGAAGCCCTAAAGGCTCGGGCAAGCCCTTATGGGTAAGGGTTTAACGCCCAAAAGATGAAAATGCCCTTACAAAAATTTCTGCAAAACACGGGGACTGAGCGATCGGTGCTTATGACCGATCGATCGGTTGCCTACCGAGCGATCGGTACTCTGACCGAGCGACCGGTCAAAAAACTACTCTCTGGAAAATTTTCCCATACAAAAGTTTTGACCGTGCGAAAGCTACCGATCGATCGGTTTTGGACCGATCGATCGCTGACTGGACCGAGCGATCGGTGCTCTGCAGGTCTGGACTGTTTTGACCATATCTTTTGACTCACTCGTCTGATTTCGACGATTCAACTTGCGTTGGGTTCGTCTTTCGAAAATGAACATTTCTAACATTTCGGAATTTCTGATTTCTTCCTTAATTATTAATTAGACTACGAGGAAGACCAATTACCTACGAAAATGGTATTCATTAAGTAGAGAAAAGTCTGGGGTGCTACAGGTTTCAACCCGCAGTTATATGCCTAATATATTAATGGCGGTTATAAAACCATCGTGGTTACAAAAAATATATAATATATTTTATTGCCTATGACGACGGTTCTGAATCGCCGTTAGATGCCTAAAATATCAACGGCGGGAATAAACCGCCGTTGATACTAATAAATTAAATATTATTTATTATATATCAATGGCGGTTCAAAACCGCCGCTATTATTGAGAAATAAAACTATTATTTTATTAAAATATGTTTTTTTTACCTGTATTATTTGTACCTGTGAGCAATATAAAATCCATTCAAATTATCCAAATAATTCTAATTAGAAAAAAATATATATAATAATCTAAATCCATCCACATAATCCATCAAAATCATAATATATACAAATGTCTCATCAAAATCATAAAATATACATGCCAATAAAATGTCTCAAAAGTAAAAGAAAGAATATATCCTAAAGCTGCCTAGCAGCTCCGTCCAGCTAGGTCCCTTGTAGAGCCTCGGAACTTTTGCATATGTCTTGGAATGTGTGTCAAGGTATGATGTCCTTGTAATCTCCTTTTTCATAAAATGAGAATTTGGAGCATTTGAGAAAAGGTGCAATGGTGTTATAAAATAATTAAATAAAATATTTAGTAATGAACTATAGCCTTGAAAGAGTCCTAGTCATGTTTAGAAAAGGTCAAAAGGGAAGTAGGATAAGTCCAAGTAGTAGGAATGGGTGAAAAATAGACTCAATGTAGAAATTTGCAGAGCACCGATCGCTCAGTCCATGTAGCGATCGATCAGTTCATAGCTGATCGATCGGTAGCTATCGACTGGTTCACTTTTTTGTATAAGAAAAAATTCCAGAGAGCTTGTTTTTGACCAGTCGATCGGTCAAAACACCAGTCGCTCGGTAGGCGACCGATCGCTCGGTAATTACCATCGATCGATCAGTCTATCGCGTTTTCAGAATTTCATTAAGGGTTGTTTCGTCATTTCGGCGTTACACCCTTACCTATTAAGACTTGCCCGAGTCTTGGGGGTCTCATTCACCACAGTTAGGTTATTTGAGAGAAAGGGAGAGAGGAAAAAAGGGGATTCTAACCTAGGGTACCCTCTTGAAGCAAATCAAGGGTTTAAAGACCCTAGATCACACCTCAAGGCTTGGATTCTTCAATCCAAGGTACAAACTCGTGAGGAGCACGTTCTCCAATCTAGGGCAGCGACTCCACGCACGTTTTGGATGGTTTTTTCTCGCTTCTTCAAGGTCGGTACCTTTTACTACCCTCCTAGTTATGGTTTCCTCTTTTCTTTCCTTATTCTTTGTTTCCCCAAACTATAACTATGCTATGAGTTGAGATGCATGGATGGAGATGGGTGTTGGGCGATGTATGCCATGTGAATGTGTTGTGATGAATGGAATAGGAAGGGTATTGTACCAATAATAAACACACATGTATGTTGTGAACATAAACCCACCTAGAAAATCATAGTGTAGGCTTTAACAAATAATGTACACACCACATGTTTGATGAAATGCCATGGTGAAGAAAATGAGTTGTAAATCAAGAAATGCATGTTAAAAGCGTATGAAATTGCTAGGGTTTATGATAGTGTGATTAATTGCTTTCTTTAAACGGCATGAATATTTACTTGTTTAAAATTATGATATTCTATGTATTATTGAAATCCCAAATGTTATATTTAATTTCAAATGAAAGCATGTACACGATCCCACGAGCACGGCATGCATAACATGGTTTACCGGTGTTTTCATGAATAAGGTTTAGAGGTGGGACATATCTTACGATATGTTTTGCCTCGCTTTTGACAAGAGGACAAGAACAAGTATTGCATAGGAGGGAGTTTACACTCCCCTCCCTTCCATGAGGGGTCTCCCCTCACTCACAAGTACACATCATTGAAAGAAGGGTCTCACTTCCCTCTCAAGTGCATGTCATTGAAAGAAGGGTCTCCCTTCCCTCCCAAGTACACCTCCTAGGTGCATCTCACAAGTGTATCTCACAAGTTACATGAGCATGTTTAAATTCCAAGCAAGCACACATGACACACATGACATGACACGCTCAACAAGATCAAGCAAGATAGACATGACAAGTTTTTCAAGCACGAAAAGAGTACTTTCAAGTCAAGTCAAGCGCACGATGAATTCAGGAGATTTATCGGCTTTTACATGATGGAAGCATGAATACAAACTGTGTTACTTTCTAGTTATGATATGAATTGCTTCCTTCTTTATATATATCGTTATTGTTATGTTGTGACTGTTGGTTAGCATTTGGTACATGCTGAGTATTCCATGCTCAGCCATACGTTTATGTCGGCAGGTACTGAGGGAGCTGCTGCTCCATTTGATATCTGTGCTCCTGGCCCTTGGGTGGAAGAGGAGTATGTTGAGGAACCTACGAAGGAGCCTCATGTAGACGAGTACTACTAGGTGGTAGATTCTGAGTGATCTGTGGGTGAGCTTGAGAGAGTATATTCATGTATTTTGGCGGGCATGTCTGCACTTTCTTTTGTGATTTCATTTTGTACAACTTGGATCATGTATATATACTTAGAGGTTTGGTTAGTCTTCCGCTGTGCCATGTTAGTTATGCTTCCGCTATTATGTCCTCTCCGTATATGCTCCAGGTAATTTGCAGGTTGGCTTGTCAAGCAAGTCATGATAAGTCGTCTAAGATTCACTTTAACTCCTAAGGTGGGTTTTGGGTCACGACATAAGTGGTATCAGAGCTTAGGCTTTAGGTCTTTAGGGTCACTTAGAATCTAGTACCACAGCTTGACAAGAGCATATGACGGGAAACAAGTTAGGAAGGAAGTAAGTCGAAAGCGAGTTATGTTCCAAGTGTAAGACTAAACTTTAGTCTTAGTCTAAAGGGTTGTTTCAACCAAGTACTAGTCTTAGGGATGCTAGAAAACAAAGTATAATATTATAAATACACCGATGGTTGAGACACTCGCCATACTAGCGGCTCGGCAGACTATTCTATGACATGATCCATAAGTCAGCTGAAATCTATATGGATGACATAATCGTCAAATTGTCTACTGCCAGGCAACACCCTGAAGACCTGAAGAAACTATCTGACAGACTTAGATAGTTTGGCCTAAGACTGAATCCGGCCAAATGTGTCTTTGGAGCCTCATCAGGAGAGCTCATTAGCTTCATAGTTAGCAAAAGAGGCATCGAGATTGATCCAGCTAAAGGCAGGGCTATCATCGAAATACCGATACCCCAAACTGAAAAAGAAATCCGTGGGTTCCTGGGTAAAATTCAGTATACCAGTCGGTTCATCTCTCAACTTACTCTGATATGCGAGCTAATCTTCAAGCTTCTCTAGAAGAATATACCTACAATCTGGACAGACGAATGCCAGGAAGCCTTTGACTAAATAAATAAATATCTTCTTCATCCTCACTTGTGCCTCCTACACCAGGACGGCCACTACTACTATACATCTCAGTTGAAGAAACCTCTATGGGATGCGTCCTAACACAACACGATGAGGCAAGCAGAACAGAGCAAGCCATCTACTATATCAGTAAGCACCTGGAAGAGTATGAAGAGAGGTACAGCTCGCTCGAGAAAACTTGTCTGGCACTGGGCTGTGCTACTCAGCGTCTGCGATACTATCTGCTTTCCTATCCAGTAATCCTGATCTCCCGGATAGATCCACTCAAGTACTTACTAGAAAGGCCAGCCACTACCAAGAGGATAGCCCGATGGCTCATGATGTTATCTGAATTTGACATCACTTACATGACTTAAAAGTCAGTCAAGGGGCAGGCGATTACAGATCATCTGGCCCACAGTCCAGCATAGGACTACGTCTCAGTACATGATTAGTTTCCAGATGAAGCCATCCTGTATGCAAAATCAGAAGAGCAAGAATACCTTGGCTAGGAGTTGTACTTCGATGGAGTAGCTAACAGTCATGGACATCGGGAAGGAGCAGTCCTAGATCTCTCCCAAAGGAGCACACCTCCCCATCTCAGTCAAGCTGAAATTTAGATGTTCAAACAACGAAGCAGAGTATGAGGCATGCATAGCCAGACTAAAAGAAGCCTTAGGCATCGGGATCAAAGAAGACATCTACGGTGACTCATCTTTGGTAATCTGTCAGGCAAATGAATCTTGGGCCATCCAAGAAGCCAGGCTAGTCCCATACCTAGCCTACCTCAACATGCTGATCACTTAGTTTAGAACAATCACCTTCAGTCACCGGTCCAGGAACCACAACAAATTTGCTGATGCACTAGCCACTCTCGCCTGCATGGTTCAATTCCCCAGGGAAGTCATACTATGGCTTATCGAGATTCAGCAACAGGATCAGCCTACCTACTGCCTTGAGATAGAAGAGATATCAGACGACAAGCCTTGGTATACAGACATCAAGCAGTATCTCAAGGATGTGACCTTCCCACTCGATGCCAACAAAACAGACCGTCGGGAGATCAGAAGACTGACCATTCATTTGTCCTTTCAAGGGGAATCTTGTACAAAAGATCACCAAACATGATCTGGCTCAGACGCGTCGACACTCTGGACGCTGCACAGGTAGTTGAAGAAGTTCACGGAGGAACTTGTGGCCCATACATGAACGGGTTAATGCTCTCCAAGAAGATACTCAGGCAAGGGTACTACTGGTCTATAATGGAAGCTGACTGTTGCCGGCATATACAGAAATACCACCAGATCCAAATCTATGCCGACAAGACCAATACACTACCAACCAGGCTGCACAATCTTACCACTCCATGGCCATTCTCAGCTTAGGGCATCAACGTCATCAGGCCCCTAGCCCCGAAATCATCAAATGGACATCGATTCATCCTGGTAGCAATTGATTACTTTAAAAAATAGGTCGAGGCAGCCTCTTATGCCAATGTCACAGCCTCCGTGGTTCAACATTTTCTGAAAAAGGACGTCATCTGCCTATATGGTGTGCCAATTGAGATTGTAACTGACAATGCTCTCAAAATCTGCAACAAATGGATGATAGATCTCTACCAGAAGTTCAAGATACAACATCACAATTCCACGCCATACAGGCCACAAACCAATGGTGAAGTTGAAGCCGCCAACAAAAACATGAAGAAGATCATAGAAAAGATGCCGACCAATTATTCTGCCTGGCATGAGATGCTCCCATATGCACTCACGGCCTATAGAACGTCCATCCGAACTTCAACTGGGCAACACCATTTTCTCTGGCTTATGGTATGGAAGCAGTCCACTCCATCGAAGTAAAAATTTTGTCACTCAGGGTGTTAATGGAAGCAAAAATCTCAGAAGCAGAATGGTCACAGACCCGATTTGAACAACTGAATCTAATAGAAGAGTGGCGACTGGAAGCCATCAATCATTCTCAGGCCTATCAGAGGCGTATGGCTAGGGTATTCAACAAGAATTTTAAGCCTCGAAGCATCAAAGTTGGTGACCTGGTGTAGAACCCCGGATTTTATTTTCATAGCCAGTGAATAGTACTGTGAATAGTGTATGTGAACAGTGTATGTAAAGGTCAAGGTCTTACATTTGACCTTGGTGTTGGTGTAAATGGGAATGAGGCATCTCATTGTAAAATGAGTATTATAGTATTGAGTTGGTGTGTGATACATAAGGAATGAAGTACGTGTGTTTCGGAACGAGATCAAGAGTACAAAATACTCAAAGTGTCAAAGAGGGTGAACGTCTTACCGCACCATCAACTTTGCGGATCTCTAGTTTCGTCACCATTTATTAGAATCAAGTGATTATTGAACAATTTGAAAGGTATCAAAAACTCCTTTGAATTTCATGTTTACCACATTTCCCGATTTTGAGTTGAAGCTAGGTGAAATGTGGGTTTTCCGAAAGCAGGTCTGCTGTCATTTCAGCAATCACGCAAGTTGAATCGTCAAAATCCGATCACCGAGTCAAAAGTTATGGTCAAAATATCATAGCGGGAAAAATGAAGGGATGAACAGTGACAGATCTATCCAGTTCGGGACGGATAGATCCATCAATTCCATGCACTAATGGATCTATCCAGTTTGGGATGGATAGATCCATCAATTCCATGCATTGATGGATCTATCCATCACCATGACCGATAGATCGGTCAAGCCCAAATTTGTATGGTTTTTTTTGGCCAGAGAGGGTCTTTTTGATGGATCTCTGGGGTCTTATTGATGGATCTATCGGTGCTCATGACCGATAGATCCATTAGTGCATGGTTTGCCTTCTAACTGACTCTTTAGAGATATTTTGGGGGTCTAAGGGTCTTTAGCCAACCTCCTTTGGCCTATATAAAGGCAATTTCGTGGGTGTTAGGGTTTCTACAACCCTCAGCAAGTATTGGGAGAAATTTTGAAAGAGAAGAGAGGAAAGTTTGGGTTTTGCTAGGGCTTGTGCTAGGTTCAAAGAGGTGAACTAGGATTTGATTCTCAAGCTCGGAGCTCGCCTCCACAAGCTTTCTAAAGCTTGGATCTTGCTACCAAGGAGTATTCTCAAGCTATAAACTGTAGGCATCCAGATTTTCAAAGGTAGAACACTCTACTGGATTTTATGCCATAACCCATATTGTAAGAGTAAGATAGAAAATATGTATTTGTGATGTGAGTTAAATTGTGATGCCTCTATGCCTTAGCCCAATGCATGAAAAATGTGTATTCTTACTATTTAGTAATTGTGTGATGATTCAATTGAGAAAAGCATGATTAAAAGACTGAGTTTTGGGAAAACCAAGAAGAAGACCTATGTATTTTGATGAAGACAAGTAGAAAATCCTACTAGTCATGATATGATAATTGTATGGTTAATACCAACTGAATGAAATGATTATATGATGAAGTCAAGCATGTGCCATGTGTAAGTGAATATGTCATTGAGATTAAATGAAGTAGAAAAAGCATGTCCTATATGATCAAGTGTTTCTAAGTGTCCATCATGTTCACTCACCATTGTATATGAACACCGTATATGTATGATCAAGCTTCTGTATATGTACATGTATTGTAAAAGCAACTAAAAGATGAATAGTAAAGCAGTTGCAAAGAAAGCAAAGAAAAAGATGATGGATAAGCAGTTGTATTGGAAGGATGATAGTGGGCTCTTACCACAAGCAGGGTAAGCATTATCATTTGATTCCAAGTAAAACCATGAATAAGCATTTGTATTGGAAGGAGGATAGTGGGCTCTCACCACAAGTAGGGTGAGCATTATCTTCTGATTCCAAGTAAAAGCATTTGTATTGGGAGGATGATAGTGGGCTCTCACCACAAGCAGGGTGAGCATTATCATCTAATTCCAAGTAAACGTAATTGTAATTGTATTGGAAGGAGGATAGTGGGCTCTCATCACAGGCAGGGTGAGCATTATCTTCTGATTCCAAGTAAAAACATTTGTATTTGGAGGATGATAGTGGGGTCTCACCACAAGCAGGGTGAGCATTATCATCTGATTCCAAGTAAAAGTATATGTATTGGAAGGATGACAGTGGGCTCTTACCACAAGCAGAATAAGCATTGTCATCTGATTCCAAATGATAGGCCAAATGCAAAACAAATGAAACGATAAGAAAGCAAAAGTAATGTATAAGATAAGAAACAAAAGAAGTATATGTACACTATGTATGCACAATGCAAGTGAAAAGGGATTTCCGAAATTGTTTACAATATTTGCATGTGTATCTGATGAACTGCCATATGAAAGCATGTTATGTTATGACATTATTATCTAGTGGTTTGTAGACACTGAGTATTCCATGCTCAGCCGAAGTTGTTATCTTCGGCAGGGTTTGATGAGTGCACTCCTGAGGCTTGGATAGAGGAGGAGTACTATGATCCAGAGCCTACCATGTATCATCCTCATGAGGATAGAGTATTGGATAGGAGGCCCTATTCAGATTATTAGTGTGGGAGAGAACATGTATATTTTGATAGTGGGCATGTCCACTTTAGACTTCTATGTTTTGTATATGATATGATGGACGAGACTTAGAATACATATGGTTTTATATGTTTAGAAAAATTTTATACTTCCGCTATTCTGTGCCTTATGGATTTCATAGGTTGGTAAGTACGCCTTATGTGTCATCATAGGATGGTGTGACATGGCAGTCACGAACCAAAGTATCCCTAACTCCTAGGGGGTATTTTGGGTCGTGACAGATTTGGTATCAGAGCTTAGGCTCTAGATTCCCTTGAACTAAGTTGTCTTCTAAGCGGAAGCACGTTCTCAAAGTTGAATTTAGAACTCCGATGAACATTATAACTTAAGTTGATACTGTGACATAATGGGTATTAAGCAAAGTATCTTAGGTAAATCTAGGAAGTTTAGGATTCAATTGTAGACTGATGTCAGTCTTAGTCAAATTGGTTGATGTTTCAACTGGACCTTGTGTCTTAGCTTTCACTAGGAAATTATATGTATAAATACTCCGATGTATACTGCGCCATATGAGGTGAGTTATCAACTGCAATATGACATGTTGATCATCTGGTTTTCAAGAGAGACTCATGTTGTGCTATTGTTCTCAGCATCTAATCATAAGAAGTGGCACCAGGAGTCGTGGGTACCAGACCAGGGGGAATGGAGGAGGGGCTCCATTGAGCGATGAGCAGCCTGACGTCTCCCGACTTTTGGAGACCATGGTTGTCCTTGCTGCCAGGTAGCCTACTGCTACACCTACACCTGCACTTGGGTTTCCTCCAATCCATCACACTACAGGACTTGAGGCATTCAGGAGGCTCCGTCCTCCTAGCTTCTATGGGATAACAGACCCGATGGTAGCCGAGGCTTGGACAATGCAGTTGGAGAAAATTTTTCGGGCACTCCGCTGCACTGATGAGCAGAGGGTGGAATGGGCTTCCTTCGTGATGGAAGGTGAAGATAAACACTGGTGGAGATCTGCGCTAAGGTAGAGGGACGTCACCAAAGCAGGGGAACCATGGACATGGGGAGAGTTCATGGATGTCTTCTATGAGCAGTACTTCCCAGTGTTCATTAGGGAGCAGAAAGAGTGGGAGTTTGTGTCCCTTGAGCAGGGAGAAATGACTGTGGCTGAGTATGAGGCCGAATTCACGGAGTTGTCACGGTTTACACCTCACATGATCGCATCGGAGCACGTGCAAATCAGGAAGTTTGAAAGAGGGCTGAAGTCCTTTATCAGGGATAGGATCGCTGTGCTCCAGGTGGGAACCTGGGGAGACATAGTGAGTAAGGCAAAGATCGTCGAGAAGGGTTCAGAGGACTTCCTCAGACGGGGAGGTATGGATAGGGGCCAGTCCAGTGGACTAGTGCTACCAAAGAGAAGGGTTAGGTCTGCCCTATACCCGACTGATATGTCTACATAGGCTTCGAGGCCTCCATTTGCCTCACAGGTTCTTCGCCCTACTACTACACAGGCGACTCGATCTGTGCAGCCCGCTTATTCCACCTCAAGGCCAGGACCGTGTAGTCATTGTGGGAGGGAGCACACCGGTGATTGTCGAAAGCTCTCAGGAGGGTGTTTCTACTATGGCCTCTAGGGACACATGTTTAGGGATTGCCCGAGCAGACCACCACTTCAAGCCCAATCTCAGGGGGGCAAGCCTCCGGTTCGACAAGCCACACAGCAAGGGTCTTCTCAGACTCCCATGCCCCTGGGTAGGTTGGTTCCTCAGGCCTCTGGTCAGCAGCCAGTCGCACAGCCGCCTCGACAGGCAAATCAGGGCAGAGTCTTTGCCTTACCCAAGCAAGGCGCACATGCATCCGAGTATGTTGTGCAAGGTACGCCTATTTAAGGTTCTCACATATGAATGTGCAATGCTATATGATATGTGTTGTTATGGGTATAAGAACCTACTACGTATATTTATGTGTTACTATGCATGACTTGATGCATTGCTAGAATTGTTGGTTGTCAATGATAGAGTATAGTAAGGTGTGGGAAAAAAGTATCCCTGCTTGATTTTTGTCTCGTTTGAATTTCGCGGACGAAATTTCCTTAAGGGGGGGAGGATGTAGAACCCCGGATTTCATTTTCATAGCCAGTGAATAGTGCTGTGAATAGTGTATGTGAACAGTGTATGTAAAGGTCAAGGTCTTACATTTGACCTTGGTGTTGGTGTAAATGGGAATGAGGTATCTCATTGTAAAATGAGTATTATAGTATTGAGTTGGTGTGTGATACATAAGGAATGAAGTACGTGTGTTTCGGAACGAAATCAAGAGTATAAAATATTCTAAGTGTCAAAGAGGGTGAATGTCTTACCACACCATCAACTTTATGGATCTCTAGTTTCGTCATCGCTTTTCGGAATCAAGTGATTATTGAACCATTGGAAAGGTATCAAAACCTTCTTTGAATTTCATGTGTACCACATTTCCCGATTTTGAGTTGAAGCTAGGTGAAATGTGGGTTTTCCGAAAGCGGGTCTGCTATCATTTCAGTAATCACTTTGGACCAGTAGCTTTTAGGGCCATTTTGGAATATGAACATAGAATAATTAGGCTTTGTGAAAAACTTGAAAGCTGTTTCCCTTTGAATATAGAATCCAACACAAGTTGAATCGTCAAAATCCGATCACCGAGTCAAAAGTTATGGTCGAAATACCACAGCGGGAAAAATGAAGGGATGAACAATGATGGATTTATCCAGTTTGGGACGGATAGATCCATCAATTCCATGCACTGATGGATCTATCCATCCCCACGACCGATTTTGATGGATCTATCAGTGCTCATGACCGATAGATCCATTAGTGCATGGTTTGCCTTCTAACCGACTCTTTAGAGATATTTTGGGGGTCTAATGGTCTTTGGCCAACCTCCCTTGGCCTATATAAAGGCAATTTCATGGGTGTTAGGGTTTCTACAACCCTCAGCAAGTTTTGGGAGAAATTTTGAAAGAGAAGAGCGGAAAGTTTGGGTTTTGCTAGGGCTTGTGCTAGGATCAAAGAGGTGAACTAGGATTTCATTCTCAAGCTCGGAGCTCGCCTCCACAAGCTTTCTAAAGCTTGGATCTTGCTACCAAGGAGTATTCTCAAGCTATAAACCATAGGGATCCGGTTTTTGAAAGGTAGAACACTCTACTAGATTTTATACCTTAACTCATATTGTAAAATTAAGATAGAAAATATGTATTTGTGATGTGAGTTAAATTGTGATGCCTCTATGCCATAGCCCAAACCTGAAAAACATGTATTTTTACTATTTAGGAATTGTGTGATGATTTAATTGAGAAAAGCATGATTAAAAGACTGAGTTTTGGGAAAACCAAGCAGAAGACCTATGTATTTTGATGAAGACAAGTAGAAAATCCTACTAGTCATGATATGATGATTGTATGGTTAATACCAACTGAAAGAAATGATTATATGATGAAGTCAAGCATGTGCCATGTGTAAGTGATTATGTGATTGAGATTAAATGAAGTAGAAAAAGCATGTGCTATATGATCAAGTGTTTCTAAGTGTCCATCATGTTCACTCACCATTGTATATGAATACCGTATATGCATGATCAAGCTTCTGTATATGTACATGTATTGTACAAGCATGTAAAAGATGAATAGTAAAGCAATTGCAAAGAAAGCAAAGCCAAAGATGATGAATAAGCAATTGTATTGGAAGGATGATAGTGGGCTCTTACCACAAGCAGGGTCAGCATTATCATCTGATTCCAAGTAAAACCATGAATAAGCATTTGTATTGGAAGGAGGATAGTGGGCTCTCACCACAAGCAGGGTGAGCATTATCTTCTTATTATAAGTAAAAGCATTTGTATTGAGAGGATGATAGTGGGCTCTCACCACAAGCAGGGTGAGCATTATCATCTGATTCCAAGTAAAAGTAATTATAATTGTATTGGAAGGAGGATAGTGGGCTTTCACCACAAGCAGGGTGAGCATTATCTTCTGATTCCAAGTAAAGGCATTTGTATTGGGAGGATGATAGTGGGCTCTCACCACAACCAGGGTGAGCATTATCATCTGATTCCAAGTAAAAGTATATGTATTAGAAGGATGACAGTGGGCTCTTACCACAAGCAGGGTAAGCATTGTCATCTGATTTAAAATGACAGGCCATATGTAATACAAATGAAACGATAAGAAAGCAAAAGTAATGTATAAGAAAAGAAACAAAAGAAGTATATGTACAGTATATATGCACAGTGCAAGTGAAAAGGGATTTCTGAAATTGTTTATAGTATTTGCATGTGTATCTGATGAACTGCCATATGAAAGCATGTTATGTTATGACATTATTATCTAGTGGTTTGTAGACGCTGAGTATTCCATGCTCAGCAGAAGTTGTTTTCTTCAGTAAGTTTTGATGAGCGCGCTCCTAAGGCTTGGATAGAGGAGGAGTACTATGATCCAGAGCCTACCATGGATCATCCTCATGAGGATAGAGTACTGGATAGGAAGCCCTATTCTGATTTTTGGTGGGGGAGAGAACATGTATATTTTGATAGTGGGCATGTCCACTTTACACTTATATGTTTTGTATATGATATGATGGACGGGACTTGGAATACATATGGTTTTATATGTTTAGAAAAATTTTATGCTGCCGCTATTATGTGCGTTGTGTATTTCACAGGTTGGTAAGTACGCCTTATGTGTCATCACAAGATGGTGTGAGAAGACGGTCACGAACCAAAGTATCCCTAACTCCTAGGGGGGTATTTTGGGTTGTGACACCTGGTTCTCCAGAAAATGTGTCCAAACTGCCTTGACCCAAGGGGCAGGCTCACTCCCAACTACGAATGCCCATACATCGTCCGAGATAAATTCTTTAGCTGCACCCTTCAACTCGTACGTATGGATGGCGAAGACCTTCCAGAGCCTGTCAACATGGACAAAGTCAAACGATACTACACTTAGGGTCTAGATCTGATTCGCCCTTTGTACTCATTGATTCTCCGGAAAATGACAAGAGGCCATCCTTGGCATATTCCTTTCCCCAACAATGTAAACCAGTTACAAAATCAATGAAATCCGCTAGTTAGCCCCTTGAGCCTAAAAACCTTTCTTTCACAAAACATTTTCAGAGACACCCTCCCTCGCCATCTGTGGCATTTGCCTGAAGTACGTCATGACCTAATCCTGCAAAGGGTACGTAGGTAACTTGAAAAATAAGGTGTGGACACCAAAAGTGTTAAAACTTCCCCGTCTTTCCCAACTTAGAGTCAAAATCATCCCCCCACAGAGCCAAAAACTTTCCTCAAGCAGGGACTGAACTCTCCCAATTTTCCCAGCTGAGTCAACTCTCAAGGATACAAAATTTCCATCAAAGGGAAACCCAAAGTAGAAGTTGAAACATTCTCAAAGTCAGAGACTCCCCATGGAGAAAACCTCTCCGGACTCTTTCCCCAACAGTATCAACCTCCATACCGAAACCTTTCGGAGATAACCTCTCCTGAAAGCTCTCCCCAGCAGAGACAATCTCTCTTAAACTTCCACAAGTCAGCCTCTATCAAAGAGGAAAATTCCCCAGTGGAGCCAAAAAAAAAAACTCCAATGGAAACCTCAATAGGCAAAATCAACAGGAGAAATCCCCAAGAGAGTACAATTGCAAAAGGAGGAATCCCAGGGTGTCCCTATCTTCGGTCCCCCAGCCTACATTTCGTCCCACTCTAAGTCCTCCTAAATCCCATAGAAACTACGATTACAAGAGCAGTATCACTTCTATATCCGTAGCAAAACAAATCGTCAGTAGAGCGCCATCTAGGGCATTGAAGGGAGAAGACCCATTTCTCCAAAGTGTCATTAGCAAAAAGGAAGTGAGATACCGGGAAACCATTCCTCCCAACATTATAAGAGGATGTGTGAACAGCCAAAACTTTTTTTAACCCTCTACTAAGAACTTCTTCCGCTATTATAAAAAGAGCAGGAGAAAGGGGATCACCTTGTCTTAAGCCTCTGGAACTCTGGAAAAAACCATGCAAGGACCCATTGATGATGATAGAAAATTTTGATTCTGAATGCAACCCCGAATTAGGCTTATAAATTCTTCACAAAACCCAAATTTCTTCAAAATAGAAAAATAAAAGGTCATTCCATTCGGTCATAAGCCTTTTCCATGTCAAGCTTTATAATTAAGTTACCACCAAAGGCTTTTCAATCAATATCTTTGACCATTTCTTGAGCAATCGTGATATTCTCAGTAATAATCCTGCTTTTAACATAAGTACTTTGCTCCTCCGAGATGATTTTGGGAAGAATTTTTCCCAGTCTGTTGGCAAGGATCCTGGAAAAAATCTTATACAATAAGTTACATAAGCTGATAGGGCGATAATCTGCAAACGATGTGGGGTCGTCACACTTCGCAATCAACGTTATAGCTGTATTATTAATTGATCTAGGAATATGGTGCTCTGAATAGAATGAAGTAATAGCCTTAAATAAGTCTTCCTTAATAATATCCCAGCAAGTATGATAAAAAGTCCCATTAAAGCCATCAGGACCTAGAGCACTGTCAGCATCCATACTAAAAACAACCTACTTTACTTCTTCCATAGAGGGAAAATTCACAAGAGAGATATTATCCTCTGGAGAGACCAGCTGAGGAATAAGATCAATAATGTGATCATCAATAGAGCTACTAGAGGAAGTAAGAATCTTCTGGAAATAAGAAACAGCTTCATTCACAACATCAGTTGAAGACTCCAACCAATCACCCTGCTCATTCTTAATTTTGTGAATTCCATTATTTTTCCTTCTTTGATTAACAATAGAATGAAAGAATTTTGTGTTGTTATCACCTTCCTTGAGCCATTTTATTCTGGATTTTTTCACCAAAAAATTTCTTCTTGGAGAATGAGAGTCTGCAGCTCATCCTAAAGAGATAAAAGAGTCGCCTCTTGACTATTATCCCAATGCTCCTGGAGTTTTAATTCTTCATAGCAAAAATTATCTTCCATCTCCTTTATCTTAGCAAAGATATTCCCAAAAACCTCCTTATTCCAAGACTTAAGAGAAAATTTTAATCTCTTAAGCTTAACAAAGAAAGCTATAATAGGGTTAGTATGAACAGGCAAATCCCAAGAATTTTGAACTAACCTCTTAAATCCGGGATGAGTAATCCACATTTCTGAAATCTAAAAAAAGAGGGATTCCGACCAGTAGCTACTTTAAAATTCAAAATCAGAGGAGCATGGTCCGAATTAAGTCCAGACAAATGAGAAACCTGAGTATTTGGAAAACTTTGGTTCTAAGCAACATTAAATAAGACACGATCAAGCCTGGCATAGATTTTGTTGTTCCCTTTTTGATTATTGCACCAAGTATATTTATTACCGAAGAAACCGGCATTCATAAGACCCAAGTCATCAATAAAAGCATTAAAGTCTTCCAGAGAACACATGTTGATATCACGACCCCCCATCTTCTCATCAGAAGATGCAATAGCATTAAAGTCCCCTACTATGATTAGAGGGGCATCATAAGATGAAAGAATAAGAGTGAGATCATTCCATAGCAATTGTCTTTCTTCTCTTCTACATTTAGCATAAAAAAAAACACATCTGATAATATTCAAGCCTGAAACCCTAACATCCACAATAATAGCTTGATCCAATTATGCTATAAGAGAAACTGACAATGAGATTTTCTATAAAAGCCAGATCTTCGGATGAAAAATACAATCCGACATACCCAACATCTTTCTGAGAGGAAGAATCTTATCATAATGTTGCATAGGCTCCATAATAGCTAGCATGGCTATATTATATAACTCCACCAACTTCTTAAGCCGGGCTTTAGAAGCTAAATTTCCCACCCCTCTCTCTTTCTTAGATTAGTATTACTTTAAACACTTAGTTATTTGAACAACCTTGACTTTAATTTGGTTTAAACCTAGAAAGTAGGGAACCATTGTAGAATGGAAGTCTCGGGGTGCCTAACACCTTCCTCGGACTTAACCAAACCTCTTACCTAGAACTCTATTTGCAGACCAAGACCTTATCCATCACCCGAGGACTTATCCCTTTTGAATTAATAGGTGGCGACTCTAAATCAACAACATCTTGTGAGTCAAAATCCCATGCTCACAGTTTTGGTCCGGGAATTTTACTCTAATGTGTATAGAGAGGACCTAGAAAACATGACATTTGAAACTCAAGTCCCAGACTTTATAGATAAGCTCCTACATATTCCTCGAGTTCCAAACGCCTATTTCCCATTTCATTACAGGATGGATACCCAGGGTCATGAAATGGATGAGATTGCCACCAGAATTTGTGCCTCCCAGACTGGATGGCCTTTAACTCATCTTCAGCAAAACAAGTTGACTCCTTTTTGCTTGAATCCTTCATTTGCTCGAACCTCCACCCTAGAGGTCATAGCACAGACATTAGTCCAGATCTGCTCGATTCCTTCATGCTCTTCTCATGGATGAGCCTATTGATCTTGCCTCTCACATCATTGAGTTGATGATCCATGTATCCCATCTTACTCTTGGCACTATTAGTATGCCATTTGGCATCTTGGTCTATCGCGACCCAAAATACCCTCTAGGAGTTAAGGATGTTTTGGCTCGTGATGTGCCTTATCAGACCATACCATCCTGCGAAATACACAAGGTATAACATAGCGGAAGCAATTTCAAAATGGAAGCAAACTTTATAATAACTTAAACCTGTATATATGTACAAGTCTGAACCAACAGACTAAACAACAAGTACAAAGTCTAAAGTAGACATCCCCCCTTTCTAAATACAACTCTCAACCTCACATCACTCAACAATAGTCTAGATAGGGCCACCTATCTAGAGCTCTATCATCCTTATGGTGATCCATGGTAGGCTCCAACTCGTAGTACTCCTCAACCGAAGGCTCGGGGCAATGTCGAATGAACTTGCCAAAGTCAACAAATCGGCTGAGCATGGAATACTCAACATATACAAGCTACTACCTGACAGTATTATAAAACATTAACATGCACACAGTTCATCAACTCATCCAAAATCGTAGAGCATAGAGTGAGAAACCTTACTTCAAAACTTAACTTAGAAAATATGGTTTTTTAAACAGTCTTATGAGCGTACTTTGAAATCAAATCATACGAGTCCTTATAAGCAACCAAAACTTAGCTTATGAGTTCTTATGAGAATCAAGATTCATATGAGATCTTTGAGCTTATGAGATTCACTAGTTCTTATGAGATCTTTGCTTATGACACTTATGAGTTTTTTATGAGGTACCTTATGAGCTTATGAACTTATGAGCCAGACCTTAGTAACCATAAAAATACTTAGAGCCGGGTGTCAGCCTATAGATGTCCACCATGGGTCTCCTTATTATTTTGATGATAACACAAATAATGAAATGATAGTTGTGTTACTAATGTCTCATTAAGTGTTCATGAAAAACAGATTATGAAGAGCATTAGTCCAACCATCCAAAGAATGAAGCATGGAATTGTTATCCAAAGTTGGGAAAAGAATTATTCAAATCAAAGTGAAGATCATTCAAATCAATATCATAATGAAAAAGATGAAGTGAAAGGAGAAGAAGGATCAAGAGCTTAAAGTCAAATCAAGATTCAAGATCAAGACTCAAGAAGGTTTAATGTTTTATTTATTTGAGTTAATAGTGAATGTTGTAAAAATTCCTCAAAGGTTGATAGTTGATAAAGCTCAAATACCTAGATCGACCTTAGGTACCTTAGAACATATTGAAAATCATTCAAAGGACCTAAAACATGATAATAATCATGCTAGAAGACCATGGAAATCATTCCCATCACATTGGTCTTTAAAATAAGAGGTTCATGAGAATTTAAGCTTGAACAGGCGACGGATGGGCCAGGGGATTGGCCAACCATCAACGATTGAGGTTATAGAAAGTTTAAAAACTCTTTGTCTTATGAACCGTCGACGGTTCTGGGATGGAAATCTCATCCGTTGATGGATGTCTGCGGAAAACACCCAACGACTAGTTTTTAACGGCTCTTTGAGTTCCCATCAAGCCTCCAACGGCCATATTATTGAAAGGGTTGTAAATAGGATTGATTTATGATTAACATCAAGAAATCCAATACTTCTCATCATTCAATCCTTCACTCCTAAGCTTAGATTGCTAAATCTATTGAGTTATACCCAAAATCCCACAAGACTTGTTCTTGAGCTTTATCACTCCAATCTTTGGGAGATTTTATGTGAGCCTCAGAGAGATCATCCAGCTCATGTAAGGAGTAATTATGATTGTCAAACCACTTTCCCAAAAGTGTGAAAATCAAGACATCTGTGGGAGTCTTGTTCGTGAAGTCGAAAGCTTTGTAAGGTTTGGTCTCTACCCTGAAAGGGGACAAGATTTGGTCACTACCAAGAAAGTGGACTAAGTCTAAGGAGGATTGTTCCCTAGCAAGGTTTTAATCTCGACCCGGAAGAGAGATTGGAAATTTGTAATGGATTAGTGTGAATCCTTGAAGCAGGAAGCTTAAGGGCAAGGAGTAGGCAGGTTGCCGAACCTCGAGAACAAACTCCTTGTGTCAATGTGTTTGCATTCTCTCTAAATCTATCTCTTTACTTTATAGTTTAAATGTTTGTATTAAACTGCTTAGTTTTCACTCCCTTTAACTTGTTAAGTTAAAATTCCGCTTAGGGAATTTGAACGAATTTTTTAAAAAAAATTGCCATAGACCCTATAAACTCCTCATTTTGGGTCGAAAAGCTTGGGCAACACCGGGTATGTAAATACCCTTCATCGAATACATAGATGTGGGCTGCCACAATCCTTGAGTCAGGTATAACATATCCTTGAATATACCCTACCCTTGAACAACCCTCAGTTTGGCTTTATCAATACTTATGAGCTATTGAGCTTATGAGTTATGCTTAGAGATTTTGGATACCCGTACTTATGAGAAAACTTTGATTTATGCAAGACATAGAGTACATAGAGTGCATAGATCGAGTGCTTGTGATCATCATGGTAAACTTAGAACACTTAGAAACATGGAATCATATTCATAGAATTTCAACTGTAGTGATAGCTTACAAATACCCTATTTTCGTCATTCAATTCATCCATAGAATATAATGTAAAACATGGTTTTCTTAAAAGAATAGAACATGGTTAGACAGTAGAGTGTATCTACCTCTCTAAGACCAATTCCCTCTGGTCCAGTGCTTGAGAAACACTGAGGATTGAGATTCAAGCTTGAAGAAGTCTGATCCTAGCTTGGGAAGCAAAAACCATAATCTCCATTGCCAAGAACACGAACCCCAAATTTATCTTGCAGCAATCCAAGCTTAAGAAATCTCTTTGGATTCGAAATCCAAGCTTTAGAACACCAAGGAAATCAAGAGGGACTCTTCCTATGGTTGAATTTCCGAATTCAAGAACATCTTGAAGAACACAATGAAGAATTGTAGCTTTCTTCTCAATATCCCCAAATGATCTTCTCTTAGGGTTTGAGTAAATCAAACTCACGAATTTGGGTTCTATTTATAGGCAAAGGGTTGTCCAAATCCTTAAAAACCCTTGGAAAATATCATTCATAGGTCGGTTTGCACTATTTATGGTCGGTTAGTGCATTTCTATGTAGGATTCATCAACGAGTTTGAATCCCTCGATGGAATTCGTCAACGAGAATGGGTTCTGAACATTCTGTTCAAAATTGCCAGGAGCACTCGTCAATGAATGGTGCTCTATTTTCACTGTTTTGCTGTTTTTCCTATTTTTCTCACTTAAACAACTTTCCTACTTTGTTTATAACACCCATAAACATCAAAGAGAATAGTATAAGACACCCATACATGTTATAGCACATTAAACACTAAATTCAAATGCCAAAACTTTGTTCTTCATTACTGATAACCAAGGAAAACATTTAGAGACCTCAATGTCTTAAAGCACTATTCACGGCACTATGACTTTGTTCCAGGGTTCTACATGGTCAAAATGATTTTGGCCACCTATGATACTCATCATTTTGCTGATGATGAGGTTGCTAATTCTAAAGGGCCCCTTATAACAAAGGCCTACACCAGTAGCATTGCTCATGCTGTCGACCCCACTTCACCTCCACCTGATGATGAACCTTCTTCATCTACTCAGCCTCCTCCTGCTCCTATGACTATGGCCTACTGGTCACTCAGATGGCTCAGTTGGTTGCGAGCTAGACGATGTTCTTTTATGAGTCTCGCTCAGCCCAGACTTCTTTTCATAGCATGATGGAGACATAGTTTTCCACCTTTGATGCCGAGACTCGCGATCACTTTCGACATCTCAGCACTTCGGTGTTAGGTCTGATTTTGAGCATCTTAGAGTGGAGTGCTTGCGTTGTCCAGCTGATAGTGATGGTGATTCGAGTGATGATGGAGATGATGCTGACTAGGCTACTGATGCCTAGATTCTTTGTTCTTTTGATATGGATGTTATCTTTTTGTGGATGTATATTGGCACATAGATAATTTTCTTCTATTTGTGATGATGCCATAATGTATTCTGGCTATAGACCATTTCATTATTTTCCTACTTTCCGATCATGTTATATTTGTCTACTTATATGTATATGAATTGTGAGAAATTTTCTTATGAATACTTTGTATTATTTAGATCTAGTTATATCTATCTCATATTCTGGATTTGATCCATATGATATTTTTGATAGTTATGTGTGGATGACTATTGCTATAGTCATATTTTTATGGATGATCTATCTTGATGCTATCAATTTTTTGTAACAAATAGATTTACTCTTGATAGGGTGTCTTGATATGGATGTACTCTACAACTCATATGCTGAAATTCTATTACAATTTGAGCTCTATGACTACTTCCACTCGAATATTGATTGATATTGCTATGCTTTGGCATTCGTGCCAAAAAGGGGAGAGTTTACTTTGGCTTAATTCTGATGTCAAAATAGTGTTAATGTAAGACTAATGTTGTTGCTCATTTGGTTGTTCAAGATTGATGAAGATGAAGCTCCAAAGACTCAAGTGAAGTACATTCCGATTAAAGCTTCGTTCACACACTTAGGATGGTAAGTGACCTAGATACCTAGTGGTTAAAAAAAAAACCTAGTGGTTACTTTAGGTGGAATTGTCCTAGATAACACTATCATATACCCTAGGTGATTAAAAATTGACCCAAGTTGGTTATAGCCTGATTAGATGGGAGATTGGATGTTTGGAATGGGTTCTATGCACAAAATAGTCAAAATCTGCATAGACCATTCAAATGCCTAGCTAGCCGTTTTTGGCCCATTATAACAGAGACTCCAGTAGCTTCTCTGGGTCGCCGTTTTCAAGCTAATCTCAGACCAATCTATAGGTCGTTCGAATGCTCCTCTAGCCGTTCGAATGGACCTCGTATATTCTCATTCTAAAACTGTTTGAACTCTGTTTTTGGCAATAGAATTGCTTTGGCTATTTAAGCAATGACCCTTAATCTATGGTTCTCCAATTCCCTCTTGGTGGATACCCATTGTTCTCCTCTCTCATATTCTAGTGATGCAACTTTAAACTCATAAACTTTGTTCTTGCATTGGTTGATCTCCATTGTGATTGAGATCCCTCTAGAAGTGTGTTAAACCTTCAAATCTAAGTGTGTGCTCTGTGTGAGTGTTTGGTAGGCATGAGCCAAAGCTATCAAGGACGGAGATCAATCTTTGGAGATCGTGGTTGGAAACTTTGAGAAGCGTTGGCTGGTGAGGAACCAGAGCTGCTGTGGTAGAGATCGAACGTGTAGTTTGTGGACTTCAAGATGAGGAATCTGTACCGAAAAACAATGTTTGGTGTCCAGTTAGGTAAGGTTTGAATTTTGTACTTGATAATAATTCTCATAGTGGATTTTGCGCTTGACTAGGTCCCGTGGTTTTTTTCGAAAGGGTTTTCAACGTAACAAATCTCATGTTGTGAATTGCATCTCTTCTGTTATTTCCACACTTGATTGCTTTGCTTATCATAACTCTAATTAATTACTGTATAAAATTAGAATTGGTAGACATTGCTAGGAAGACCTATTAAGCCCCCTCTAGGTCAAAGAAATCATTGAACAAATATATTTTACTAAGAGTTTCACAAGTACACAAGTCTACACGAGTCAAAGTGATGATATGGTATGCTCACATGTTCTCCGCACTTTGATTATGTAAATACGCTATGAAAAATGATATTGATTATGTACATGTGATATTATGTTGCTAGCTAAACTTTTTATCCACTGAGCTTTTTCGTTGCTTAGTTTAATTGTTATTGTCAGCAGGTCCAGAGCAGGAGCGAATCGTTGAGTCGTGGATAAAAGTGGAATATGAGGAAGATGAAGAAGGTGACCTCCTTGAGGTGGATGTGAGGGATTTAGATCGTTTCCCTTATTATTAGACTTTTGTTTATTAACGATTTGTAATAGATACTTGATATTTTATGATGTTGATTAGGTTAGAAACTTGATGTGGGGATCATTATGGATGATCCGAATGTTGGTAAAGTTTGAATTTGTTAGATTATAATTGATGATTTAGTTGATTATATTCAATGGTTATTATCAATTATTTTCTCTCTCTTTTTTGTATTGCCTTGTAAAACATTAAGTCAAGTATTCATGCAGTGTCATGGGCCAAAGGTTTGTTGTCCAAGGTTTGGACCCTAGGGGGGCTTGAATAGGGTCTATGGCAAATTAAAAAATCTTTCTACTCCTTAAGCGAAATTTCAACTTTTATAAGTTTAAAGGAAATAGAATTAAGCAAATCTACACAAGCATTCACAACATGAATGTAAAGAGATGAATGAGAGAGCTGCAAAAACAATGACACGCAAGGTTCGGTAACCCGCCTACATCCCCACCTCAAGCTATACTCGCTAAAGGATTCTCCACAATTTATACCCAATCGTACAGACTTCTTCCAGGTGAAAACCAAACCGTTACAATCTCTTTCTGGGTGGAGATCACACCTTACAAAGCAACCAGCTTCTCAGACAAGTGTCCCATGGACCACTTGATTTCACAACCTCTTTTACAAGAGAAGATTTGCACTCAGAAAATGCTCCTTACACGAGCTGATAAATGCCTTTTACACTCTCTAGAAAATCTCCTAAAGATTGGTATTGAATAGCCCAAAAACTAGGATTTCAGATTTCTAGGTTGAACTCTATTGATTTGGAAATCAAAGTTTGGAGTGAATGATTTTAATGATTCGAAGTATTGGAGTTATTTTTTTCATTCATATTTATAACCCTTCCAAAAATATAGCCGTTAGAGGCTTCTTGGAAACTCAAAGAGTCGTTAAAAACTAATTGTTACAGAGTTCAGGAAACTCTATTCTGCATGATTTTGTCGACGAGATTGGAACAGAAATAAAAACAGTGGCATCTACGGTTAGATTCGTCACCGAAATTGAATTCCCTATTCAATTTCGTCAATGAGTTTACCCTGAATTTTGTAAACTCATCTTTGCTTAAGCAATATGATGGGCATTATTTCAATGGTTTTTAACATTATCTTTAATAAGATATTTATCATGTTTTAGATCCTTAGATTGATATTCAATTGGGTCTTAAGGCACTTATGGTCAATCTAAATATTGAGCAATTCAAACAATCAACATTTGAGGACTTTTTACAAAAGTCCTAAACTCTTTCAAACTAAAATATACAGCTATCAACCTTCTTGGGAGTCTTCACTTTTCACTTGATCTTAGATCTTCAATTTGGTTCTGTCTTCATGATCAATCTTCATGTCTTCTTAATGATCCGACTTAGACTTTGGCTTTTGACATGAGCTTCTTCTTCATGACTTGAGCTTGATGTGATCTTCAAAATGCTAAATTTGATCCAATAGCTTTCTTTTTGCTTGATGGAGGTATCCTCTTTAAGCTTGGTTTCATATCCATCTTTTTACCTTCGATGATGTGCTAATGCTCTTCATAAGCTGATTTACACTTAAACTTAATAGAACATTAGTAACACAAATGTCATTCTATTATTATGTTATCATCAAAATCAAAGATGTTACCTTAGGTTGGAAACGTACAGGCTAACAATCTTCCCATTTTCGATGATGACATAATAATGGAATGAAATGGTTCAAGCTCCCCCTCAATATATGATTAAATATAATATTTGAGGTAAGGCTCACCCTAAACATATGCATCAATTAAATTTAAGAATTTCATTTATTTGCATAAAGTGTAGATCATCCATTTGTGATAATGATATCATTAATTTTGTCAATTAGATTCAAGATACCATTTATGATTCTAATAGGAGATTTAAATAAGATTTTAATCATTTTATTACATATTTCTCCCGCATGGCAACATAAAAAAGATAAGACAATTAAGCACTAAATATTTTCAAGCATGAAACCAATCAAAGCAAAACATATCATAGCAAATGGTTATGATTAAATTTGTCGCCGAAATGGGCTTGGCCCAGAGAATTCGTCACCAAAATCAGTGTAAACACTGAGAAAACTTTAATTTTTCAACCTTAATCCAATTTTATTCAATTTATTAATTAATTTAGCTTCCAAATTCTTTATTCAAGCATCCAAAACATTCAAGTATAATCATCAAAAAAATTTCATTCATTTTCATACAAGACACAAGGATAATCAAATAGTGAATAAGAGTGTTCTAATTCCCGAGCTTATTAGGTAGTTGCTCTGTAATAGCCAATGTGGATATCAAAGGCTTACGACACCACTCAGTTGGACATTGTGTAGTGAAGCATATATATTAATCACTTTCAAAGCATCACATTTTCATATCAAAACAATCATATCAATTCAATTCAAATCCAAATAAAACATTCAAATCAAATTATCAAGCATTTATCATTTCATATCATCAATCCAATTCACACATTCAAGCATGATCAAAACATATCAATCATAATCATCCAAATAATCAAAATTTTAAATTCATTCAAATTCAAAGAACACTCTTTGATACCCAAACCATTTTGGGTCTAACAACATTAGTCTTGGGAATGCTTGATCCTTTAGGCACCCAAACTGACCTAATCCTCTTATAACCAGCAAACTTATAGATAGATTTTGAAGAGCAAGGGTTAAAGAAATTTTGATAATCTTTTTGTTTGGTTGATACGTTATAGCCTAGTTAGGCCTTACCAAAAACACATATTTGATTTTCTAGCATTGTATGTAGGATCTTTTTACCAATGGTGAATTTGGTTACAATTGTAGATAAATCATCAACCTTAGTTTTTAACTTATCACATTCTTTGCATTCATTGGTTGAGACTTTAGGCATAGAAACCATTTCTTCATTTTTCTTTTTCAAAATTTCATTTTCTTGTTTTAAATTTTCTTTCTCCTTTTTCAAGAATTCATTTAGATTTGAAATAGATGAATTTTTCTTTTTAAGCTTTTTATTTTCTTTTATTCTCTTTAGGCATATGTAAGGATCTTTTTCAAGAAAATTTCATTTTCTTGATAAGTCCGGGCTTTTTACACTTGTAGCATACTATCTCTTCTTCTTTTCTTGATTTGCTCTTGATGTACTCTTTGTTGAATTATTTTTTAAATTCCTTCTTGTAAGCTCTTTTCTTGAGATTTTTTTTGTGTTTCAAGAACTTATTGAATTTTCTCGTCATTAGCTCAATCTCTTCTTCACTTTCCTCCTCATCCTCTTCACTTTCTTCTTTGTTGTAGGAGGATTTTAGAGCATATCCCCCTGATGTAGGCTCTTCATCTTTTTGCTCACTCATGATGACCTCATGAGTTAATAGAGATCCTAGAAGCTTATCCAATTTTAGAGTTGTGAGATCTGTGGCTTCTTGGATGACCATCACTTTTGGAGCTCATTCATTTGGTAGAGATTGGAGAATCTTTCTCACATTTTCTGTATTAGAGTAGATCTTAACAATAGATTTCAACTCATTAATAATGTTATTAAATTTCTCAAACATGAATGAGTTCCATTTTAAACATTTTATATTTATGAACTAATATACTGATTTTTTGTTCTTTAAATTGATTAGTCTATTCATAAGTAATTTGAAGTTTAACCCAAATTTCTTTAGCCGGGTCGCAAGCTAAGACTCTATTAAATTCTTGTACACTCAATGCGTGATATAGGTTGCTTATAGCCTTAGAATTGAGTTGAACAAACTTAATGTCGGCTTGTATCCATTCATCATCATCCTTAGGAATTTGAACTCGAATAACATTTTAGGGGGATGTAGGGACCATTTATGATAGTTTTCCAATAATTAAAATTTAAAGCTTGAATGAAATACATCATTCTCACTTTCCAATAGTTATAGTTTTGTCCATCAAATAAGGGAGGTCTAGTTGTGGAATGACCTTCTCTAAGGTTAGTTGCATAAATATTTTCTCTAAGATGGTTAAATCTTCTATAAAAACAGTGACCTAGGTTCTGATACCACTTGTTGTCTAAGGTTTGGACCCTAGAGGGGGGTGAATATGGTGTATGAAAACTTAAAAAAATTTCTACTTCCTTAAGTGGAATTTCAACTTTTATAAGTTTAAAGGAAATAGAATTAAGCAAATGTATGCAAGCATTTAAAACAAGAATGTAAAGAGATGAGTTAGAGAGATGCAAACACAATGACACACGATGTTGTTCACGAGGTTTGGCAACCCGCTTATGTCCCCACCTCAAGCTATACCCACTAAAGGATTCTCCACGATTTATACCAGTTCATACAACCTTCTTCCAGGTGAAGACCAAACCGTTACAATCTCTTTCCGAGTGGAGATCACACCTTACAAAGCAACCGGCTTCTCAGACAAGTGTCCACGAATTACTTGATTTCACAACCTCTTTTACAAGAGAAGATTTGCACTCAGAAAATGCTCTTTAGACGAGCTGATAAATGTCTTTTACACTCTCTAGAAAATCTCCCCAAAAATTGGAGTTGAATAACTCAAAAACTGTGATTTAGGATTTCTAGGTTGAACTCTATTGATTTGGAAATCAAAGCTTGGAGTGAATGATTTTAATGATTGGAAGTATTTGAGTTCTTTTTTTCATTCATAAATTATTCCTATTTATAGTCATTGCAAAAATATAGCCGTTAGAGGCTTTCTGAAAACTCAAAGAGTCGTTAAAAACTAGTTGTTATAAAGTTCAGGATACTCTGTCCCGCATCATTTCGTCGATGAGATTGAGTGATCACTTTGAATTCATCGGTGAGATTAGAACAATAATCAAAACAATAGCTTCTGCGGCCAGATTCGTCGCGAAAAATGAATTCCCTATTCAATTTCGTCGACGAGATTACCCTAAATTTATGTAATCTCATCTTTGCTTAACCAATATGATGGGCATTATTTCCATGGTTTTTAAACTTATCTTTAACAACATATTTATCATATTTTAGGTCCTTAGATTGATATTCAATTAAGTCTTAAGGCACCTATGGTCAATCTAAGTACTAAGCAATTCAACCAATCAAACTTTGAGGACGTTTTACAAACGTCCTAAACTCTTTTAAACTAAAATATAAAGTTATAAACCTTCTTGAGAGTCTTCACTTTCACTTAATCTTGGATCTTCAATTTGGCATTGTCTTCATGATCAATCTTCATGTCTTCTTAATGATCCGACTTGGACTTTGGCTTTTGACATGATCTTCTTCTTCATGACTTGAGCTTGATGTGATCTTCAATATGCTAAATTTGATCCAATAGCTTTCTTTTGGCTTGATGGAGGTATCCTCTTTAAGCTTGGTTTTATATCCATCTTTTTGCTTTCGATGATGTGCTAATGTACTTCATAAGCTGATTTACACTTAAACTCAATAGAACATTAGTAATACAAATGTCATTCTATTATTGTGCTATCATCAAAATTAAAGATGTTACCTTAGGTCGAAAACCTACAAGCTAACAGGTCCCATTAAACCAAAGTGAGATTTTGGGGCGCGACACTCCTGGAGGAGGAAGCTAACCTATGGACTCTCCTGAATGAGGAATTGGATTATCGTGGACCAAGTTGTTGTGGAGTAGTGTTGAGTATGTTTTTGGGTTGATTGTGCGAGAGCTTTTTCTCTGTCTTTTGGTCATCTTATACACTTCATGGGTGGTTCTTATAATCGTTCCCACCAAATTCAATATGAATCTCGATATTTGCCATGTGTCCTCCGAGATAATGATCCTTCCTCTTGAAACAACTGGTCGTCGGAATCACCTTGGTAGTTAAGATAACTACCTTGCTCACTCCTCAATTGGTTAATGGCATGACCATTTGTTATCTTCTTAAGACCTTTAAACGCGAACTACTACATGTATGGTACCTTTTTGTCGCGACCCAAAACCCACCCTAGGAGTTAGAGTGAATCTTGGATGACTTGTCATGACTTACGTGACTTGCTTGAAAAACCATCCTGCAAAACACTTGGAGCATATACAAAAGAGGACATAAAGTGGAACATAAATAGTATAACACAGCGGAATTCTAACCAAACCTCTAAGTATATACATGGTCCAAGTTTGAACAAAATGAAATCACAAAAGAAAGTGTGGACATGCCCACCGAAATACATGAATATAATCTCTCAAGCTCACCCACAATCACTCAGAATCTACCACCTAGTAGTACTCGTCTACATGAGGCTCCTCCGTAGGTTCCTCAATGTACTCCTCTTCCACTCAAGGGCTAGGGGCATAGATGTTGAATGGAGCATTAGCTCCCTCATTACCTGCCGACATAAAATTACAGCTGAGCATGGAATACTCAGTGTGTACTAAATACTAACCAACAGTCATAGCATAATAATAACATAATAAAGCAGGAAGCAGTTCATATAATGGACAGGAAAATTAAACAGTTTATATTTCATGCTTGCATCACATCAAAGTCGGAAAAACTCTTGAAATCATAGCATGCTTGACTTGACTTAAAATACTCTTTTTGTGCTTGAAAAACTTGTATTGTCCTGGTTCATATTCTGTTGAAATTGGGTATGTCTAGCTGTCGTTTATAGACCGTCGCAAACTAGCATCCCTTATACTTGACTGGGTATGCCTAGCTGTCGTTCATAGACCGTCGCAACTAGTATCCCCTATGCTGGACTGGGTATGCCTAGCTGCCGTTCGTAGGCCGTCGCAACTAGTATCCCTTATACTGGACTGGGTATGCCTAGCTGCCATTCATAGACCGTCGCAACTAGTATCCCCTATTACCAACCCTTACGTTTGGCCTTGTCATGGTTGTCCTGAATCGAGACTAAAACCCTTAACTCATGAAATCGTGTACAATTAACTCATGAAATTTAATAAAACATGATAGGCTCAAAATCATTCAAGGCAACATTTAATATCAAGGCAATGAAATCTACAAGTATGCAATTCTAGAAAGCGAGTAAATCTACAATCATGCCATTCTAAAAGGCGAGTAACACACTATTATAAACCCTAGAATTTTCCATATGCTTTAAATCATGCTTTTCTTGACTTATAATTCATTTTCTTCACCTTGGCATTTCATCAAACATATGGTATACATTATGGTTAATACCTAAATCTTGCTTTTCTAGATGGGTTAAGCTCATAGCACACGTGTGTTTATTATTAATACAATGCCCTTCCCATTTCATCTACCCAAAACCTAGCCCTAGGTGACCCTAACCGAAGCCCTAGCCATGCCCTAGAGCCTTTAGGGCTTAAACCCTGAGTCAATGGCCTCTAGGGCCTGACCCCTTTACCTAGGCCCACAAGGCCAAAAAACCTTAAGGGCAAACCCCCATACCCGTATGTGCTAGGCTAGGCCCAATTCAAACCAAGTCTCTTATTGTCAGTAGAGGGTCTATCAACAATTAAAAATAGCCTATTTTCATATTGTCAGTAGACCATCTACCGATAGTATTGAACTTCAGTTTGGAGACTGCAAACACCCCTGCACACTCAACCCTCACCTCAAGCTCTCCCTTCAGGCCTCTCAGTCGACCTCCACCAAGTTCAATACCATTCTCCACCTTCATTTTAATCCCTTTCAGGTCCCTTAGGTCCTTCCCTATAAGACCAAACCCCCACCACTGTCCACAAGGTCTGTAAATCCCCCTAGGTGAAGCCCTGTCCGAAATCCCTTCCCTCAGCTTCTTCCACACCCTGAACTCAATCCCAAGACCCCTGATCTTTCTGTGCTTCATCATCCTTGTGAGCCCCTGGTCATCTCCAGGGGACCCTTTTTTGCTTTGTTTGGAGTTTAGTTAATAGCCCAAGCTCAAATAGGGTGTTCACCCACCTTATTCATAGTTGTGGTGAACCCCTACGGGTCTAGCCTCTCCCCTAAGCATATCAAACCACTACAGACCCACTGGGGTCCCTTAGTCCATGAGGGAACCCCTGGTGATCCCTATTACATAGCCTATATGGACGAAAATCGGTTTTAAGCAAAAAAACCAGGAATGGCGGTAATCTCAGTACCACTATTCCTGACACACTCTGTTACAAGCTTTTTTGGCCTACTTAGGTGGGTCCTGGTCCATATCCAGGGCCCAAGTTCAACTCCTCTCACTCCCTTGGACCAGACCTGGTCCTTCCAAGTCCTTGGGCTAGCCTTAACTATGGTTAAATTCAAAATTAAACGAACTGTGCATATTGGCGGTAGAGCTTCTACCGCCAATTTGTTTCTGGCCTATTTCAGTATTGGCGGTAGAATAACTACCACCAATATGTTGTTTCTGTTGCAGCAGCTTTGCACTTTTGTGGAGCCCACTCTAGGCATCCCCTAGGGCCCACACAAGGCTTGAATCCTTCCCTGGAGTCCCTTTTACACTCCCCTGATCTCAGATCGCCCTGTGTTACATTATAACCCTAGTTAGCTAAGACAAAAGCACAGGTTAAAAACATTGTTCTTAATGTCGGTAATCCAATTACCGACATTAACTTTGTTTTGATTTTGGGCTTTTGTAGGGGCCCAGGCCTGGTAAGAGGCCACTTTAGGCCCTACCTAGCCCCCTGGGCCCACCTTGGACTTCACTCGACTCTTAACCACGGTTAAATACACCTCCGGTTAATATTTAACCATGATTAAGCACCTCTTAACCCCACAAACTGGAGGAAATTAATCAGAAATTCCTAAAAAAATCACTAGGACCATAAAAATGACTTTGGCCATTTCCCTAACCCTGGTTAGCACCCCTAACCATAGTTAGAACCCCCTTAACTCTGGTTAGCAACCCTAATCGTAGTTAACCTCAGTTTATGGCCTACCGGGCCTAAAAACCAAGTCTACTGGACTTACCTTCGGCCTACCGGGCCTCCCTTTAGCCTATCAGGTTACATCTCACATCCCCCTTAACTATGGTTAGTAACCCTAACCATAGTTAGTTTGGCCTAACCCCGGTTAGCAATCCTAACCCGAGCCGGACTCCATCTTAGTCTACCGGACTATCCCCTAAGCCTACCGGACTTGAACACCTTGCACTTGACCAACCTTGGTCAACCAAACCCTAGTCTACTGGACTAGTCCATGTTAGCCACCCTTGGTGCACACACACACGCCCCTAGCCTTGGCACAGGCTCACCTGCCAGAACTACGCTCGGTCTGATCTCACCTTGTGAGTACGTAGGCAACCTAACCCGAGTTCGACCCTAGTTAGCTTTTCCTTTCTTGGATTAGTGTTAACTTAAACCTTCCGGCATTTTAAACGATATTAACTTCAATTAACTTAAACCTAGGGAGTACAAAGCCGTTGCAAAATAGAAGCCTCGAGGTACCTAACACCTTTCCCGGACTTAACTGAACCCCTTACCCTGATCTCACTCAGAGACCAAGACCTTATCCAAACTCGGGGGACTTATCCCTTCTGAATGAATAGGTGGTGACTCTTAATCGTAAAACCTTTCCACACCAGCGAGGGTATACCAGGTAACATCATCCTCCCTTTGTGAGTGGAAGAATTTTCACTCTCACAATGACAAAATCACACAGACTCTTCCCCTAGAATGCCTAGTGTCCTGAAGCCATCAAAAATAACAAAAGCATGTTAAACTAAGCTTAATGATTTGCTAGGAAATTACCTTTGATAAGGCTATCCCCGAAACCCTCCTTAAACTTTTGAATTTTTGTATAACTTAGAGTAAGAAGAAGAACCACCTCAAGAGATTCTAGACCTCCTGGAGCACAATGAAGGGAAACTACAGTCGAACATTGAGGACACTGACACCATAAACCTCGGTTCTGAGCACAACCACCAGCTCGTCAAGATTATCACAACTATGAGCCTCAGCAGAGAACAGACATGATCAGCTTCCTGAAGAGCTACAGTGACGTCTTTGCTTGGTCATATGCAGACATACCTGACCTGGATCCAGCTTTGGTGGTATACAGACTGCCCCTGAACCTCAAGATCAAACCAATTAAGCAGAAACTGAGATAAATGAAGCCCAAATGGTCGCAGAAGGTCAAAGAAGAGGTAGAGAAGAAAATCAAAGAAGGCTTCTTAGCAGTAGTAACCTACCCTGAGTGGTTAGTAAATATTGTACCCGTACCCAAGAAGGATGACAAGGTCCGAATGTACATCGATTACCGGAATTTGAACAAGGAAAATCGTAAAAAAAACTTCCCTCTCCCGCATATCGACATTCTGGTCAACAATACAGTAGGGCATGAGACACTTTCATTCATGGATAGTTTCTCCAGATACAACCAAATCAAAATGGCAGAAGAGGAGATGGAGAAAACCTCTTTCATCACACCTTGGGGCACGTTCTGCTACAGGGTAATGCTTTTTAGACTCAAAAATATAGGGGCAACCTGACAAAGGGCTATGACAACACTATTTCATGACATGTTCCACAAGTCAGCTTAAATCTATATAGATGACATGATAGTCAAATCACCTACTACTAGAAAGCACCCTGAAGACCTGAAAAGACTGTGTGATAGACTCAGAGAGTTCGACCTAAGACTGAATCTAGCCAAATGTGTCTTTGGAGCCTCATCCGGAAAGCTCCTCGACTTCATAGTGAACAAAAGAGGCATCGAGATTGATCCAGATAAAGCCAGTGCTTTCATCGAAATACTGACACCCCAAACTAAAAAGGAAATCTACGAATTCCTGGGTAGGATTCAGTACATCAGTCGATTCATCTCTTAGCTCACTCCGATATATGAGCCGATCTTCAAGCTTCTCCGGAAGAATATACCGACAATATTGGCAGACGAGTACCAGGAAGCCTTTGATAGAATAAAGCAGTATCTTCTTTATCCTCTAATACTTGTGCCTCCTACATCGGGATGGTCATTGCTACTATACATCTCAGTGCAAAAAACTTTCATGGGGTGCATCCTGGCACAGCATGACGAGAAAAGCAGAACAGAGCAAGCCATCTGCCACATCAGTAAACACCTACTAGAGTACGAAGAGAGGTATAGCCCGCTCGAGAAAAATTTTCTAGCACTGGTCTGGGCTACTCAGCATTTGCGACACTATCTGCTTTCTTACCCGATAATCCTAATCTCCCAAATTAACCCACTCAAGTACCTACTGGAAAAGCCAGCCACAATTGGGAGGACAGCCCGATGGCTCATGATGTTATCAGAATTTGACATCACATACATGACTCAAAAGTCAATCAAGGGACAAGCGATTACAGACCATCTAGCCCACAGTCCAGCATAGGACTACGTCTCAGTACACGATCAGTTCCCAGATGAAGCCATCATATATGCAGAGTCTGAAGAGCAACAATACCTCAGTTGGGAGTTATACTTCGACGGAGCCGCTAACAGTCATGGACATGGGGCAGGAGTAGTCCTGATCTCACTAAAGGGAGCCCATCTCCCCATCTCAGTCAAACTGAAATTTAGATGTTCAAACAATGAGGTAGATTATGAGGCATGCAGAGCCAGACAGAAAGAAACCCTAGGCATTGGGATTGAAGAGATAAACAGCTACGGTGACTCATCCTTGGTAATCTGTCAGGTAAATGATCTTGGGACATCCGAGAAGCAAGGCTAGTCCCATACCTAGCCTACCTTAACATGCTAATCACTCAGTTCAGAAGAATCACCTTTAGTCAAAGGTCCTGGAACCACAACAGATTCACCAATGCACTCGCCACTCTTGCCTCCATAGTTCAAATCCCCAAGGGAGTCATGCTCTGGCCAATCAAAATTTAGCAACAGGATCAGCCTTCCTACTGCCTTGAGATAAAAGAGATATCAAACAACAAGCCTTGGTATACAGACATCCAGTAGTATCTCAAGGACGGGACCTTCCCACTCGATGCCACCAAAATAGACCACTAGGCGATCAGAAGACTGACCATTCAATTTGTCCTCTCAGGAGGAATCTTATACAAAATATCACTGAATTGGATCTGGCTCAGATGTCTTGACACTTGTGAAGCTACACAAGTAGTTGAAGAAGTTCATGGAGGAACCTCCGGCCCACACATGAACGGGCTAATGATCTCCAAGAAGATACTCAGACTAGGCTACTACTGGTCTACACTGGAGTCAGACTATTGCCAGCATGTATAGAAAATAGAAATGCCACCAGTGCCAATTCTATGCCAACAGGATCAATGCACCACCAACCAAGCTGCACAATCTCACCACTCCATGGCCATTCTCAGTTTGGGGCATCGACGTCATCGGCCCCATAGCCCTGAAAGAATCAAACAGATATCGATTCATTCCAGTAGCAACCGATTATTTCAAAAAATGGATCAAAGCAGCCTCTTATACCAACGTCAAAGCCTCCGTGGTTCAACATTTTTTGAAAAATGACAGCATCTACCGGTATGGTGTCCCATTTGAGATTGTAACAGACAATGCTCTTAACTTCTGCAATAAGGGGATAACAAATCTCTGCCAGAAATTCAAGATACAATATCACAATTCTATACCATACAGGTCATAGACCAATGGTGCAGTTGAAGCTGCCAACAAGAACATGAAGAAAATCATAGAGAAGATGGCAACCAATTACTCTGCCTGACATGAGATGCTCCCATATGCACTCATGGCCTACAGAACGTCCGTCCAAACTTCAACTGGGGTAACACCATTTTCTCTGGCTTATGATATAAAAGTAGTTCTCCCTATCAAAGTGAAAATTCCATCACTTCAGGTGTTAATAGAAGTAGAAATCTCAGAAGCAGAATGAACACAGACTCATATGAACAGCTGAATCTGATAGAAAAGTGTCGTCTGAAAGCCATCAACCACTCTCAAGCCTATCAGAGGTGCATGACTAGGGCATTCAACAAGAAAGTCAAACCACGAAGCACCGAAGTCGGTGGCCTGGTTCTCCGAAAAATGTTCTCAAATTGCCCTGACCCAAGGGGTAAGTTCACTCCCAACTATGAATGCCCATACATCGTCCGAGATAAATTCTCTGGCGGCGCCCTTCTACTCGAACATATGGATGACGAAGACCTCCTAGAGCCCATCAATATGGACAAAGTCAAACGATACTATGCTTAGAGTCTAGATCTGATAGGCGTTTTGTACTCAAAGATTCTCCGGGAAATGACAGGAGGCCATCCTTGGCACACTCCTCATCCCCAGCAATGTAAACCATTTTCAAATCAATAAAATCCGCTAGTTAACCCCTTGAGCCTGACAGCCTTTCTTTTATGTAACCTTTTCAGGGACACCCTCCATTGCCCTCTGTGACATTTGCCAGAACTACATCATGACCTGATCCTGCAAAGGGTACGTAAGCAACCTAACAATTAGGTGCGGTCACTAAAGGGATAATCTCCCAAACAGAGTTAAAATCTCTCCAAAGACCCCCCAGAGTCAAAAAATTTCCCCAAGAAAAGTTGGATCTCTCCCAATTTCTCTAGTGGAGTCAACTCTCAAGGGTATAAAATTTTCATCAAAGGAAAACCCAAAATAGAAGTTGAAACATTCTCAAAATCAGAGACTCCCCACAAAGACAACCTCTCCAGACTCTTTTCCCAAGTAGAGACAAGCTCTCTCCCCAAAGAAGAAAATTTCTCTCAAATTCCCAAGCGGAGAAAAAAAAAATCTCCGCCGGAAATCCTAAGGTACAAATCCTTAAGAGAGTGTAAATCAAGTGCAACAAGAGAAATCTCAGGGTGTCATAAACTTTGGTCCCCTAGCCTACATTTTGTCCCACTCTAAGTCCCCCTAGATCCTCTAGAAACTACGAGTGCATCTACATCTCCAACGGAACATAAATTCTTAGCAGAGCGTTGTTTAGGGTAATGAAGGGAGAAGATCTATTTCCCCCAATAAATCGCAGGCATGAGTGAAAACCGGCAACGACTTCATTGCGTAAAAATCATGCGACCCCAGACCTAGTCTTGTGATTAGGGGTAAAAAATGAACAATAAATTAGCTTCGCAGACATGAGGAAAATCGGCAATGGCCTCATTACGCAAAACTTATGCGAACCCCATGAATTGGTTGTTCTAAGGGTAAAAAATGAAGAAAAGTTGAAGGGCAGTTTAGCGATAAAATCCGGCAGTAATCAGTCTCGCCGAACTCCCGATCATCCCTAGCAGATGCCACTACTCCCCAGTAGATAGTTGATAATATCCAGCAGAGTTTCACTCCCCAGCAAGTCCCCAACAACAGGCTACAACAGTATCAAATTCCCCTAGTAGATCCCCAATAGAAGCCTCTAATTACTCTCTACAACACTCTCTCCAGCAAGAGTCTAGAGGCTTCTGATCGTTCTTTAGCAAGCTTCTCCCCAGCCAGAGTCCCCAATCTCCAGTAGCAGCAAGACAAGCATGTCTACCCCAAACATTCCCAGCGGTGTCAAACCTCTTCTAAGTCATACTCCACTCTTTGAGAGTAAAAGACAGACTACAAAATCCCTTAAGCCCTGACAAAGACAATTTCTTGGAAAATCTAAAAACTAGCTAAAGCATTCTTTCTGTCAAAATCAAAAACTTTTGCAAAAGTCCATAACACTTTTTAAAAAATGTTTTTCAAAACAAAGCTTCCGGTACCGAGACCTGGTCGTACCAAACCTGCATCAAGCATCCCTGACAAAAACAACCAGAAGAAGTCGACATCGCGGATTACCAGTAAGTCAATAGAGTCATGGGAAAGTATCATTGCATTTACACCCTACATGACATCATCAAAATCTAGCACCTCTGGGCCATTTCAAAAATCAATCTGGCAAATGCCTCCAGGACATACCATCTCAATCAATTCGGCTAGTGCTTCCGGGACATGTCACAACCCTTTCGACACCCCTGTGTGTCTCTGACATCTTAGGTGAACATTGATATAACATACCTTGTCAACATACCGACACCTCGTATGTTCCCCCTCAACACCCCTATGTATTCTTGACATCCTGTGTGCCCCTTGACAATCTCATCATACCACAGTATTACCTCTTGTATGTTCCCCTTTGACACCCCGTGTGTCCTTGACATCCTGTGTGCCCCTTGACAATCTCATCATACCGCGGCATCACCTCTTGCATGTCCCCCTTTGACACCCCGTGTGTCCTTGACATCCTGTGTGCCCCTTGACAATTTCGTCATACCACGGCTTTACCTCCTCCATGTACCCCTTTCACACTCCGTGTGTCCTTGACATCCTATGTGCCCCTTGACAATCTCGTTATACCGCGACATTACCTCCTACATGTCCCCCTTTGATACCCTGTGTGTCCTTGACATCCTGTGTGCCCCTTGAAAATCTCGTCATACCATGACATTACCTCCTGTATGTCCCCCTTTGACACTCCATGTGTCCTTGACATCTTGTGTGCCCCTTGACAATCTTGTCATACTGTGGCATTACCTCATGCATGTTTCTCCTTCGACACCCCTGTGTGTCCTTGACATCCTGTGTATCCCTTGACAATCTCGTCATACCGTGATACCTCTTGCATGTCCCTCTCCGACACCCCGTGTATCTTCGACATCCTGCATGTATCTTAACAGCTCACTTGTCATACCACTACACCTCCTGCATTAACTCATTCAGACACTCCACGTGTCTTTCGTTTGTTTTGGCTGAGCACCTTCAGGTAATGCCATAACAACTAATCCTAGCTAACGCCTCTGGGACATATCACCTTTCATAGCATCCATTAATCCCGAGTATAAGTAGCACGGACTACTCTTCATTCCCCAGAATGGCCCTAACCACTTCCACTCTCCTCAAGTCGTTCATATCCTCAGCAGGTATAGGCGGGAACATTGCACCCACTTGCACAGCATGTATATATGTCATCATTCCCTAAAATCCAATCTTGGTGTAAAACTAGGATGATTCCAGACTTTTCCATTCAATTGCCAACTTGGCACTCTCCGGTAAAGAGTGGCAGCTGTAAGCACCCAATTTTTACACTCTCTTAATCATGGTTAAATATCTTAACCATGGTTAACCATCCCCTAACCCTAGGTAAACCCTAGTCAAACCCTAGGTAAAACCCTAGTCAATCCCTAGGCTTAACCTTAGGATAAACCCTAACCATAGGTAAAACCCTAATCAAATCCTGGGTAAACCCTAGTCCCTAGTCAAACCCTAGGTAAATCCTAAACCCTAGTCTAACCCTAGGTAAAACCCTAATCTAACCCTAGGTAAACCCTATGACAAACCCTAACCTTAGGAAAACCCTAGGTAAACTCTAGTTAAACCCTAGGCCTAACCGTAGGACAAACCTTAATCATAGGTAAACCCTAGTCAAGCCCTAGTCAAAACCCTAGGTAAACCCTAGTCAAACCCTAGTCAAACTGTAGGTAAACCCTAGTGAAACCCTAGGTAAACCCTAGTGAAACCCTAGGTAAACCCTAGTCTAACTCTAGGGCCTAAAAACCCTAAAATCAAAGCCAAAACCCTCATGGGCCCAAGCATGGGCCCACCAACCCTTAGGAGCCGTTGCTGTGGGGCCCACTATTTATTTTTTGAAAAATCCAGAAATAGCGGTAATAACATTACCGTCATTTCCAGATTTAGGGTTATGTATAGTAAATCAGGCCAAGTGAAAGGGGGTTGGGCCATTTTTAGCAAAAAGCTAGAATGGCAGTAGAGTTTCTACCGCTATTCCTGGTTTATGCTAAACCAGGAATGGCTGTAGAACCTCTACCGCCATTGCTGGGTTTCTTCAAATTCGCAGCTGGCACCCCTTTGCAACACTTCAGTTCCACCCCCTTGGGATTCTAAACCATTCCTGGCATCCCCTAGATACCCCTAGGTCCCCTCTACTCTATAAATACTCCCCTTCTCCAAGCCTTCATGCTCACTCCAAAAACCCAGTAGAGAATCCCTGTGGGATTTCGCCCAGCATAATCCCCACCTGCCAGACCCTTGTCTTCCACCCTGAGTCCATACCAGATACTCTAGGGAGCTCCCACAGCCTCCACCACCTTGCTCCATCGTGCATCAGCTTGCCACCACCGTGTGCTGCCCCTCCCCATCGTGAGCTTCAAGCATCAGGGTAACATCCCTACCCCATTTATATTCTTTTGTTAAAGCTCTGTAAAGACCCTTGGTCCTACTCCATGAGTCCTCTATTTTCATTTCATTACAGTCTTGCATCTTTGTAGCTAAGGATAGAGGCCCCCTGCCTCCCTCATAGGCATGGGGGGAACCCTTGAGGTTTTAACTCAGGTACCATGTACGGCTGTTCTCTGCATGAGGCCTCCCCTTGCTGTCTTGGGGACCCTCAGTCCATGAGGGATCCCTTGGAACAGTCCCTAGGGGGAAAAAATCATTTCTGAAATTTTCCAAGAATGACGATAAAATCAATACCGCCATTCTTGGGCTTCCCTATTCCAGTAACTTGACACTCATTTAGGTGGGGCCCTGGTCTATTCCAGGGCCATGGTTAGGTCCCTCTGACTATCTTCTCTCTATCCTAGTCCTTCTAGGGTCATCCATGTTGCTTAACCATGGTTAAATGGTCTAGAACAGTAGACTATCCATAATGGCGGTAGACAGTCTACCGCTATTATGTGTTACCATTCACAGTGTGTTCAGCCCACTGTGGGGCCCACTCTAGACCACCCCTAGGCCCACCAAAACCCTAGGACATTCTTGGAAGTCCCCTCTTCAATCCTAATGGGTCCCTGAGCCTTGGGTTCATCCCTTAACCAAACCCCAGGCCTGCAACCACCCTTGAAAGTGTCTGATAATAGCGGTAATTTCTTTACCGCCATTATTTGTTTTCTATAATCATGGGCTTTGCACAAGGCCTAGACCAGGTAAGAGGCCATTATAGGCCCTGTTATGCTATTTGGGTCCACCCTAACTTGCCTAGACCATTAAACCTGAGTTAGCTCAACCCTAGTTAACTTTTAACCTTGGTTAAGCCCCCCTTAACCCTTGAAAAATCTAGAAAAGTGCTAAAAAACATTCTTCAAAATTGCAAAGTGTTCAAAAATACAAAGTTTGACCTTTTTTACCATGGTTAACAGCCCTAACCATGGTTGACCTTCTATTTAACTTCAGTTAGCAACCCTAACTCCGGTTAAACCCTCTTTTGGCCTACCGGGCCTAATCTTGTAGCCTACTTGGCCTACTCTTGGCCTATCGAGCCCAACCTTGGCCTACCGGACCCAACCTTATTACCCTCAACTGTGGTTAGCAACTCTTAACCCTGGTTAGCAACCCTAACCTTGGTTAAATCCAAGTTTGGCCTACCAGGCCTAAATTTAGTCTACCAAACTTACCCTTAGCCTACCGGGCCTAATCTTAGTCTACCGGACTAACCCTTGGCCTACTGGACTAACCCTTGGCAACCCAATCCGGGTTCGACCCTAGTTAGCTTTCCCTTTCTTGGGTTAGTATTACTCTAAACACTTAGGCATTTGAACATAGTTTGATTTAATTTGGCTTACACCTAGGAAGTAGGGGATCATTGTAAAATGGAAGTCCCGAGGTGTCTAACACCTTCCCCGAACTTAACCAAACCTCTTACCCTGAACTCTCATGTAGACCAAGACCTTATCCACAACCCAGGGACTTATCCCTTCTGAATTAATAGGTGGCAACTCTCAACATACCCATGAGTAAAATCCCGTGCACACAACAGAATCTAGTTTGCAAAATCGTTCGAACGAACCAAGAATCATTCAAATGAAACTTAGTTCTCGAACAATCATTAAAATTGTTAAGACGAAATTGTGCAGAAACTTACTAAAATCAAATTTTGCAAGATTTTAAGGAGAATTAGACTCTAAACCCTATAAGTAGTTATTATTTTTTGGGATTAGGGCTTAGAACTTATTCTAAAAGCCTTAAAACTTCATAGAGAGGAAAACCTACGATTTTGAGAGAAACCTTTGGTAAATAAGATGAAAAAGCTAAGGAAGAGGAAGGAGATTGCGATCAAGATCGTTCTTCTTCGTAGATTCATAATTTCCAGCGAAGAAAAGCCCTTGTATCGTAGAGAATTGTTGGATTTGAAAGTAGATATGATCTCTTATGCTAGTGATTTTATATTCATTGATATAAAATGAGAATAAGCATGAACATGATTAAGGATAGAGATATATCAGCAAGAGGATAAAAATTCCTTATTTAATAATGACATGATCATTAATTTAAGTTAAACATAAAAATTTAATATGGATGCCCATTGATAAAAATAAGATCATTGATTATTAGTATGAATAAGATTGAATAAGCAAGTAGGGAGAGATTCAAAGGATTATGGTTGTATGATATTGGGATTATGATGTAAGATTATAAATTTTATTAAGAAAGTAGGTAATTGGGTGAATTTAAGATAAAATAATTTCACATGTATATGTTGTATGATCTGGTGTAGATTAACATTCCAAATAGTTCTATGTGTAAGGATGTAAATTGGGTTTTTGTGATGGATTGATCCATGATGAATAATGCAATAGTAAGAAGATAATGTTATAATTTATTGCTAAGAATATTGATTAAGTATGTTCACCCTATGAATTATGTGAATGATGTGCCATGATGCATGTATGTTGTGATTTATTTTTGGGTAAACAAGTCTTGAATTAGGCTCTTGTTGCTTAGGTCACTTATCATATTCTACGACAAAACTACTTATTACCCATGGTTGCATTTTCAAGAACCCTCACTATTTACTTGAAAACTGTGATGCAATCTATTATAAATTGCATTTGAGATCGCACGAATATTTTGACGGAATTTTCGATCACGGTTATAAACAAAATGGTGATGAATGAAAGGTTTGGGGGTAGTATCTTTTAAAGGAAGCATGTTTCAAATGTTATTAAAAGTTCTAGACTTATAACCTATCTGAAAAAGTGTACACAAGAATTATAGAATTATAACCTATAAAAAAACGGAATTTTTGTTAGGCTCCATTTCTTGCCAAGTCAGATGATCTTTAGTTACTGCCTTGAAGTGGGCATGGTCACGGTTTGTTTCGGCTCTCAATTTAGGTTATTCACCTCTCATAGTCTTGTTAATCAACCTAGTGTAACATAGGCCTCTTAGATAGTTCATGGGTAGTTGAGCCACCTCATTCATTAGCTCTTATTGGTGTGATAAAGTTCATCCATTTCACTCAGTCTAGCAAGAAGAATAGAGAAATAAGTCAGGTAACCCTTACTATCTAATTTTCTTTAAGATAATTAATCTAATTATCTAAATCAAGATCTTGATAATTTTTAGTATAGTGGCTATGAGATTTTCTTCAAATTATAATTTACTAAGTGGTTTTTGGTGACCCAATACTCAAATCAGATCAAGAAACATGTAATTTTTTTCAGCAATAGTCGAATCGGTCACCATGATGGTCATAGTCATTTCAATGAGGAATATTTAATTATGTTTGCCCTTTTTTAGGGTTTATGGACTACAACGATAGAGACAATTGTACTAGGTGGTTACAAGTCATGTCGAGAAGTCATAACTTAATCGTCGTTATTAAAAAAATTATCTTCGATGGCATTAAAATCTTGTAGATGTTTGAGGCTTCACCAACTAACAGGACCGCCTGGGTGACTTAGTGATCTCCAAGGTAAAGCCATAACACTATTAACTATATTATATGCTAATTCCTCAGCAAAGACTTCAACATACTCAAACTGCCATGCTTAGAGAGCAACTAATGTCTGAACAAGGAGATACAAAATTATTAAAATCAAAGTAGCAAACCTACTTTTCAATTGAACATCTCTAGTAGTAGTGATAAATGTGTAAGAGGTAGCCAAGTTGAAAGATCACTAATCTTAGAACATTAATGTAATTGATGGATTCATGTTTTGGCTAGTCTTGCAACAAGTGATGTTTGAAATCTTTGTAGTTTTAAAGAGTTGAGAATGAAATTTTTGTGTTGACATTGTTCAAAAATATGGTTGAAAAAAAAAATGCTATTTAGCATTAATACTCATCCAATATATGTAGAGTGACTTAGGTCATGATTTGCGTCATGGCGATATTAGTAATAGTTGTGATGATATTCATATAATCCATGGAAATCCACTGTTGATGGAATCATTTGAGATGCCTGGATTTGTTTACATTCAAGCATCCTTACAATATTCATGCTCTCACTCGAGCCTTTCCCGACTGCTATTGGGTTCTTTTCTGGTGAACACCAACGTGTGTGTGTGTGTGTATATATATATATATATATTCATATATTTAGAGTAATTACATCTACATAGGATTCTATGTAGGATTTCCCAAAAAAAATTAAACATAGGATTCTAACAAGTTAGCATCTATGTGCAAAGAAATTGTATAATCTTCTTTAACTAGGTTAAATCGTCCCTGAGATACCCACTGTTGGGAAGACAATCGATAAAAATCTTTTGGATGGGATACAAGCTTCATTCTGCTAATTCGTAACTTCCCATTCCACCTCTTCATCCTCTTCATCATGTCTTCATGGATGACCTATCCATTCACTTCCATTAAAATTTGTGTTTCGATGGAGAAAATTATAAAGCTTGATCCGATCATATATATCTGCAGTTGTTCAATAATAAACCTAAGAACATCATATTCATAATTGTAACATGCTACTCGAGATTTTTAATTTCACTGTAATTTTAGTAGAATACTTTGGCAGTATCAAAGAGTTGAGTACATGAAACCCAATTTTTGACATTTATATTTTGACAATTTACTAGATACTCAATTAGTTCATGGCCTGTGTAATGGTGATACTGGTGGCTGTTGAAAAGTATATTAAATCTATTTTATTCTGTGGATTTCTGATTTGATTTATTTGAATCAATCATTCATGGCATAACTTGAATTTCTTTGCATTCATGTACACTTGCATATTTCATGGTGTTACACTAATTTCCGGCGAAACCAATAATTATAAGTACCTTGTACAAATTATAATTTTCTCTAACTACAGTAATTATAGGAGCAAAGGTTCTAAAAATTAGGATTTGTATATGCTGAATTTGTAAAATATTCTATTAAATTGTTAAAAAAAACATCATAGAGATACTCACTGCTAGGAAGAGCTTCCAACTGATAAGAACTCAATGAATGAGACACCATCCTCATTTTGTCGCTCCTTAGCTTCTTGTTCCACCTCTTCCTCTTCTCTTCTTGCTTGATCTATCACTTCGCTTGCATTAGAGTCGGTATTTACACGGAGGAAATCGTAAAACTCGACCGGGTTTTTTCTAACTGCAATTATTCAATTAATGAACATTAGAACATAGAGTTACTTCTATCATAATGAGTAAATTGAGTGAAATTGAAGAGGGGTCCTCTCATTATTGATATTTTGTTACCTTCACGAATTTTGGGATAGTGAAGAGGGTTTTCACAGTACAACTCTTTGAGACTGTAGGGATGGTTATGTATGATGGGATATTGATATTTTCCATGGTATTTCTCCACTAAGGAAGTGACTCTCCTTGACTCTCTATTCATTTGCACATCTTGTTTCGAAGAGGATTTGCCTTCACTATTCAGCGTTTGAGCAGCTCTCTTCGCATAAAACCTTGATCTCTCTCGGCATCTTCGTGCCATTATAACATGCCAATGATTCTTCACTGCATTATCCGTACGTCCATTGAAAATCCGAGCGATAACTGCCCATCTATTGCCATGGATCCTGTGAGAAGCAAGAAGTCGTTCTTCTTCCTCTTCTGTAAAAGGACTCCGGTTAATTCTTGGATCCAACTGATTGAACCATCTCAACCTACAACTCTTCCCTGGTATATGTTTTTTGTAAGTTCATATCAAACTGAAGATCGAAACATAATAATTTTATTGTTTGCCAAGAAAATCATTTCAAGGCTTATAGTTCCGTATATATATCAAATATCAATGATCAAGTACTTTATGATAAATTCAAACATAGATGAAAAAAAAAGGAAAGGAATTTAATTTGTTTTGCACCTGATCTTGCTTGGAGCTTTTCGGCTATGGAGTTCCAATTATGAGGTCCAAACCGTTCCACCAATTCCCGGAGCTTCTCATCTTCAGAAGGTCTCCAATGGCCTCTGGTGCACATATTATCCTCCGATCGATAAATATGAAAAGAGAGGGGAAAGGGAAGGAAAATAGATAGTGATAGAGAAACCCTAATTTGATGAAAAAATTGCTAGGTCTCTAGTCTTGTCCTCTGATTAACCTGAGGAAGTGAAGACAATAAGCTAGAGTAAAATGAGAAAAAAGATGTATACAAGAGAAAACTCAAAGGTGCATGGGTTGGCAAAAGAAGGATAATAGCTAGTTTAATGCTTTTATTTTGGTAAGTTAGTTTGATTTATGTTGGTAAACAAGAAAAGAAGAGAAACCATGAGATCCCAACAACATATATCGAGGAAAGATAAGTTTTTTCAAATAGAAAGGGAGAGGTTTGGAGAGACCTGCACTAGAGGTTAGATGCAAATAAATAGAGAGAGAGAGAGAGAGAGACGTAGGTTTCTTGGTGGGGTGAATTTATTTCTCCTTTCAATGTCTCTGTTTGCCACCTATTTTCTAGGGTGCAAATCCTCTCCAGTTATAACCGGATGTAGCACATCCGGTTATAACCCCTAGAGGTCGCCACGTGTCTCTTTTGACACCCCTTAACCGTGGGTAAGGTTCACCCACCCCTAGGGTTCACCCACCTATTTTTGGTTTTTTTTAAAAAATATTAATTCTATTTTTAAAATTAAAAAATTGTTTTTAATATTAAAAAAACTTTAAAAACATATTTTTAATTTTAAAAATAGAATTAATATTTAAAAAAAAAAACCAAAAATAGGTGGGTGAACCCTAGGGGTGGGTGAACCTTACCCACGGTTAAAAGGTGTCAAAGGAGACACGTGGCGACCTCTAGGGGTTTTAACCGGATGTGCCACATCCGGTTATAACTGGAGAGGATTTGCCACCTATTTTCTAACCTACAAAGTCTACTTGTAACCCACCTAGCCATTTAAAAAAAATATTAAAAATCTTAATAAAAGGGTGTATATATACCATATTATATATGTATGTTGTACTTCTGTTAACAATAAAACACACATCGTTATTGCTTTGTACAACTGCTCTACCCAAACAAAACCATTAAAATAATCTTATCTAAAAAGGTAAAAATTGCATATTGTCATCACTTGTAAAAATATACAAGCTATAGAGGAAATGTTGGTATTGTTGTTAGATTAGTGATGTTATATGGTATCTATTTTTGTTATCCTTCCGACCGAACTAAGAATTCCTTAGAGAATACCCCACGATTGCACGTGGAGACTCAGACGTCAACTGCTATCATCGAGTTGTCTTTTGTAGTTGATTTAACGTTATGGCTATAATTCCATGACTACCCCGGTTCGTTAAGTAATATTCCATAATGCCCTCTTTTTTTATCCGAGCGTTCATCTATGTTAGTTAGCTAGGCAGCATCAGTATTGCACCTCTTACCAATCTATTTGGAGTTCACCTTCCTGGACTTGATCCCAAGAACTCTTTTTTTTTTTTAATGATGGTCACACATTAACCATCTTAATTGAGGGGCAGGTTGTGCCATGCCTCCTCTCAACAAGCATCATTCATACTAGCTAACACCCTATATGATGCACGAGATGAAGAAAGACCTGATTTTTTTTTAATGTTATAAATTATAACAAGTTGTACTTAATTTATCATATTATAATTCAAACATAAAAAAATATAGAGAGGATAGATATATGTAACTAATTTATTAAATTAAGCGTCTAACCTAATACAAACTATAGATCTAGAAATAAAAAAATAAATTAATATAAATTTTGAGAACCTAAGAATTTCAGTTAATTCAGAAAGCAAATAAAAGACTCAGTTTCAATTCTCACCAAAAGCTTTAAATATTTACTCACCTTAAAAGAATAAAATACCACAGCTAACATTTTCCATGTTGAAATAATACGACACTCTAAGAAAAACATTTAGATTTGCTAAAAAAGATTTCTCATAACATTGGTTTGTGTTATATATCTAACAACAATCTTCAGACATCACAATTGAAAGAAAAAAATTAAAAATTAGAAAATAAAATAGAAGAAAGAAAGTAATTTAAAATGGATCATAAACATGAGCATGCATAAAACCACATACATTGAAATATAATATAAAACAACAATACAAAACCAAAGTACACAGAATAAATCGAATAGACAGATTTATGCAAAATTTTATACTATGAATGAGTAAAGGATTTGATGTAGAAAACTTATTCTTTTGAGGTCTTAAGTTCCATATATCATTGCTTGCAGTTGACGAGATAGATCGCATCATTCTTCACCTATTTTAGTCTAGCTAAAGACACGTAAATGGTAATGAAAATTGAGGTCTATTATTTAATTATAAAAATAAAAATAATTTTAACTAGGGGTTCTTATTAAGTGGATAATGAATTAAGAAGGGAGATGGAAGGTCTAACATTTAGAGAGTTGTGATGGAAGAAAGTAATTTAAAATGGATCATAAACATGAGCATGCACAACACCATATGACATTGAAATGTAATATAAAACAACAATACAACGCCAAAGTACACAAAATAAATCGAATAGACATATCTAATTGTACTATGAATGCGTAAAGGATTTGAAGTACAAAAGTTATTCTTTTGAGGTCTTAGGGTCCTTATCTCGTTGCTTGCAGTTGACAAGATAGATCGCATCACTCTTTGCCTATTCTACTCAAGTTGAAGACACGTAAATGGTAATGAAAAGTCGAGATCTTATTATTTAATTTAGAAAAATAATAATTTTAATTAAGGGTTCTTATTAAGTGGATAATGAATTAAGAATAGAGATGGAAGGTCTAACATTTAGAGAGTTGTGATGGAAGAAGTATCATTTAACACATTCAATATTTAATTAAATGGAGGTCTTATTAATATTTAATTAAATAGAGGTCATGTTATTTAATTTATAAATAATTAATATTCTTAAATAAGATTTTTTATTAAGTGGATGATCGATTAATAAGGGAGATGGAGGGTATAATGTATTGAGAGTTGTGATGAAAAAATATCATTTAACTTATTTAATATTTAATTAAATGGGGGTCTTGTTAATATTTAATTAAATTGATGTCTTATTACTTAACTTAAAAAATAATGTTTTTAATGAATGTTTCTTATTAAGTAATGATCAATTAATAAGGGAGATGAAAGGTTTGGAAAGTTGTAATGAAAGAAGTATTATTTAATGCATTTAATATTTAATTAAGTGGAGATCACATTATTTAATTTAGAAAAATATTAATTATTAAGGATTCTTATTAAATGGATAATAAATTAAGAGAATGTGTCATGTCATCAAGCATGTGACTTTAACTTGAAGAGGGAATGTGAGATGTTGAGAGATGCCACGTGGAACCAACTGACATATAGTTTTAGTATAGATAGACATAGAAAGGGCTCTATCATGCTCTTACATAGGTTGATGAAGGTTGTCAGGATTAGTCATGGATGTAGGGCCAATTTGGGCTGGGCTTGAGCTAGCCCAGTTAATGCTTCAGTGGCTAATAGAGTTATTTTTGGTTTTTTTTTAATAAACAGGCCTCATCGGGTCGAACCGAGCTGTGCCTAGACCATTGCCAAGCCAGGGGCCAGCCTAGCCCATTGACAACACTACAAGGATGACAGTCTAAGCCATTATCCACCAACAATAGTGCACCCTGAGTGGTGCAATGCCTAAGGGCCTAATCCCTTAACGATGTGATTTATTTATTTATTGTTGGGTAACGATGGGATTTAGTTAGGTCAATTTGTCATATTTGTACTCTCTTCTAGGTTGCCACCCTAGGATCATGTTTTACCTTCAGTAACCCAAGCCTCCCAACCTGCTACTTGCTCCCACTCTCAAACCTTGCTCTCACCTCGGGAGTGCAGTTTCAACTTTTGTAGAGCGTGGTTTATGATTTATAGAGATCACCTAGATAGAGAGAGTGTTTTTGTTTAAAGTTTTAATTTTATTCATTTTTTTTTAAATGTTAAGTAGGGTATATTTTGTCATTTTCCTTTGTATGGTACAAGATTCCTATAAAGTTAGTTAATTATTGGTGATCTTGTAATTGAATTTGGAATGATACATTTAATAAATCAATAGTCATCTTGTTTAGCAGTAACTACGAATTTGAATGATGAATGATTTTATCAATTCTTTCTTATAGCTCAGAAAGTGAAAATGGTATAGATTTCAAGAACCATCAAGTATATATGTATATTTATAGTGACGCTCTAGGGGCACTTTCAACCTTATCCTAAATTGAAATTTAACGCTTTCGCTCCCCCTGTGCTCTGATTACCTAGGTTTTACCAATGCTTTGAATTTATAGTTCTAATTAGATTTTTGGCAAGGCTTTTATTTCCCTTACTATGTGTAATTTTTCTTTGAGAAATGCTAGCTCCATATGCAAATTTCCAAACTCTCACTATGGTAATGACTTTTCCCTATTACTTTTATAACTGGTTGAAACCATAACTTGTATTTTCTAAAAAAAAAATAGTTTTCTTAACCTATTAAAAGGGAAGAAAACTATTAAAGGGTAGCAAGAACCAACAGACAGTTTGGGAAAATATTAAATTATGTTTCTGGACTAGCACTCTTCTTTTTATTTAAAAAACTATTATGGGTAAGTTCCAACTTAACCTTCCATCCCCTCTAGAGAGTCTTTTTCTCCTTTTTTATTTATTTTGCAAAGACCTGGAATTGAAACTAATCATTAATACTATGTTTATCCAACAAATGTGCATCAAGTATACTACTTGTAATTGCATTACCAATAGTCTAAACGAAAAAAAGGGGATTATAGTTTCGAGAGGATGCCCTTGCGAAATTAGTAAAGTTGTTGTGTCGAAACTAGGAAAAGAGTTTGAAACTGTTAGAAAGTGTCTCGAATTCCACTTGGTTTATTTTTGCGGATTTTTAAATGTAAATTATGAAATTTTGATGCAAATGTAGAGCACGGTTCCCAGGCGGAAATTGCTCCTTGAATCGTGGAGGATGGAGACTTATTCGGCTGTTACAATTCTTACCTATTGGTTTCAAAATTCTATTGCTAAGTTGTTGTTAATTCTTTCCTAATTTTTTTCCGTAAGATTCTGTTGCTATGTTGGTAATTCTTTCCTAGTTTACTTCCTGAATTATAGCATCATATGTTATCCTTTAAAATTGGTAGTGATGGAAGAAAAAGGCAGTTGCCGAATTTTGCTAAATGATGAATTTGAGAATGGAGAGATTCCATTGACAGAGAGACTTTGTTTTGAAATTTTTTTTCCCTCTTGGAAGTCGACGTGAGATTGGCTCTGGAGGTTTGCACCAATTTTGGTATTGGCTTTGGAGGTTTGCACCAATTTTGGTATCAGAGCAAGGTTTCCTTCCTCAAGGAATTCAGTGTCTCATGCCTGTCACCCGCAGTGGTAATTCTTACAATTTGTTGAATAACCAAAACCCAAACACTGACCTACCCCAGCTACAAGCACAGATCACCCAACTCGCATCTGTCCTAGAACAGATTAATCATAGGTTGGAAGCAATGGATGAACGTCGAACTCGAGATGAGTTTGGACCTCACAATAGGAGGGTGCGTGGGCCTCCTCCGGAAGATGAAGTAGACGGTAGTGAAGGGGACGAAGAGGATGAAGAATACAGGGAGAGGAACAGGGGATTTGGTGATCGTGGAGCTCACTTTAAGCAGAAGAATGGCCATGAATTTCCCAGGGGACGAGGAGGGTGTGACTTCAACCATCACTCTCTTGATGAACTAACCAAGGGGATGAAGGTAGATGTCCCAGATTGTTTTGGGAAGCTAGACCCCAATGCTTTTGAAGATTGGTTGACGGCCATTGAGGATTATTTTGATTGGTTCCCTGTGTCCGAGGATAGAAAAGTTCATTATGTCCGTATGAAGTTAAAAGGACATGCACGAGCTTGGTGGGGTAGTGTGGAAGAACAATTACGACATTGGGAGGAAATGAAGGAGCGGCTGAAGGAGAAATATTTGCCTATTGACTACAAGCAAATGATGTTTGAAGAGATGCTGCAACTGAGGTAAGGGACGTTGACTGTCGACTAGTATACAGACCGCTTCCATGAATTGACTATCCGCAGCAAGGTGGTGGAAAACGAGCAACAAATTCCAGCTCGTTACCGCACAGGCTTACGTAATGAGCTGCTGATCGCACGACTCCTCAACGTTGACGAAGCTTATCAATTGGCCTTACGAGTTGAAAAGAAACTGGGGCTCTCAAGCGGGAGACGAATGGCATCTACGGATCCCAGGCAGGAACGCGCACCAACCCAATTATTCCAGAAACCACCTTTGCCCACTGACCAAAGAGGAAAGGCCAAGCTTACGGGCGATGGACCACAATGCTACAAGTGTAAGGAGTTTGGACACTTTGCTGTAGTGTGTCCTACGAGAGAAAAAAAATTGGCATTTGTGTGTGAAAAAGAAATTAGAATGCTTGATGCAATTGAGGGAGTTGAGAAAGAGGAAGACAAAGATGTAGAGCACTTGGGAGCAACTGACCTGTCTAGTTTTGTGATCCACTGAGTTTTGACTGGCACTAAGAAAAAGGTCCAAGGTGAATCTAATTGGAGGCGCACCAATATTTTTCATACCCGTATGGAGCATGGTGGTCATGCGCTGAATGTCATCATTGACAACGAGAGTGGAATGAACGTAATTTCTAGTGATGCGGTGGAGCGTTTGGGTTTGATAGTTGAAAAACAGCCCACTCCTTATCGAGTAAGCTAGGTTAATGAAGACAACCCCATCTTGGTAAAGCATCATTGCTTAGTGAAGTTTGCATTAGGAAAAAACTATACGGATGAGGCCTGGTGTGATGTGGTTCCCATGACCATTTGTCACTTGTTATTGGGTCGACCTTTGCTCTATGACAGGAAGGTGTTGTATGATTGGTATGCCAATTCTTACTCCTTTAAATTTAATGTCAAGAAATTCGTTTTAGACCCTTTGCAGATTTCTGAATTTGAAGCACAACCAAAACAAAACAAAAAAAAAAGATGTTCCAGTGCTAACCGTTTGGCAGTTCACTCAAGCTCTAAAAGAAGAACAACTAGTGCTGTTGGTGGTGAACCGAGAGGCTAAACAGGATGATGGTATTATCCCTAAGGAATTTACGAAGATGCTAGAGAAATTCCAGGAAATCAAGCCCGATGAGATGCCGAAGCAGCTACCACCAATGCGAGAGGTGCAACATGCCATTGATCTAATCCCAGGATCTTCTCTGCCGAACATACCGTATTACCGTATGAGCCCCGCGGAAAATGAGGAACTCAACCGACAATTCAGCAGTTGCTTGATAGTGGTTTCATCCGAGAAAGTCTTAGCCCTTGTGTCGTACCAGTTCTACTTACACCCAAGAAGGATAATACTTGGAGGATGTGCGTCGATAGCCAAGCAATTAACAAAATAACGGTGAAGTACCAATTTCCTATCCCCAGGCTTGACGACATGCTAGATTTACTGAGTGGCGCATCCATCTTGACAAAAATTGATCTTCGTAGCGGGTATCATCAAATTCGAATCGGTCCCGGGGATGAGTGGAAGACGGCATTCAAGACAAAAGATGGCTTATTTGAGTGGTTGGTCATGCCTTTTGGGCTAACCAACGCGCCAAGGACATTCATGTGTTATGACACAAGCACTCAAACCTTTCTTGGGCAAATTCGTAGTCGTCTATTTTGATGATATTTTGATTTTTAGCCATTGTTTGGAGGACCATTTAGACCATGTGCAGCAAGTCCTAGAGACGTTAAAAAGAGAACGGCTTTATGTGAATCATGGCAAGTGCTCCTATATGAAGAATCGGGTGTATTTTCTGGGATTTATTATCTCAGACCAGGGGGTTGAAGCCGATCCTACCAAGGTTCAAGCAATTAAAAGTTGGCTTGCTCCTCGTAATTTTTCTGAAGTGCACAGCTTCCATGGGCTGGCCACCTTTTATCGACGTTTCATACGGATTTTCAGTACCATCATGGCCCCCATTACCAAGTGTTTGAAGTCCAAAAATTTTATGTGGACTGCAACTGCCAATAAAGCATTCACTGAGATCAAAACAAATATGGGAGAAGCTCCAGTTCTGTAGTTGCCGGATTTTTCGAAAGTATTTGAAATTGCATGTGATGCATCGCATGTAGGTGTGGGAGGAGTCCTCAGCCAAGAAGGTCATCCTATCGCCTTCTATAGCGAGAAGCTCAATGAGGCCCGTCGGCGGTATTCGGCGTATGATATGGAATTTTATGCTTTGATTCAAACTCTTAAACATTGGCGCCCTTATTTGATTCATAGAGAATTCATTCTTTATACTGATCATGATTTATTAAAGCATTTGAATGCTCAAAGTAAGTTGAACGCAAGGCATGCTCGATGGATGGATAACCTACAGCAATTCGACTTCGTCATCAAGCATATGTCTGGCACTAAGAATAAAGTAGTTGATGCCTTAAGCAGGCGGCCACACTTGCTGGTGGTATCTTTAGTTAATACTGTGGGGTTCGACAGCCTTAAGCAACAATATTCTACAAATGATTCGACAGCCTTAAGCAACAATATTCTACAAATGAAGACTTTAGCAGTATTTGGAGAAAGCTCACAAATGGCACAGACGCAGCTCATAATGCATTTCAATCAAAGATGGCTTTTTATTCCACGACACTTGACTATGCATTCCGTGTGGATCCTTCAGACAACTTGTTATTTCAGAGCTTCATGGAGGGGCTTAGCAGGACATTTCGGTTTTGATAAGACATTTGCTATAGTCTCCGATCGATTCTTTTGGCCTCGACTACGTTGCGACGTGCATAAAGTGGTGGCTCGTTGTTGGATTTGTCAAATAAATAAAGGCACTAAACAGCAAGCGGGTCCTTATACCCCCCCTTCCAAGAATGTTGTGTACTACGGCAGCCTGATTCCATCATGGTGATTGTTGATCGCTTCTCGAAAATGGCTCATTTTATTCCTTGCCACAAGAATCATGATGCTTCCAAAATAACAGTACTATTTTTTCAAGAAGTGATTCGACTGCATGGTGTTCCAGCCACCATAGTGTCCCACCGGGATGTTAAGTTCATGAGTTATTTTTGGAAGACTTTGTGGGCATAAATGGGGACGAAACTACTGTTATCTAGTGTGTTTCATCCTCAAACCGACGGCCAAACCGAAGTGACCAACCGGAGCTTGGGAAACTTATTGAGGTGTTTAGTAGCAGACCATGTGGCAAGTTGGGACTTCGTATTGCCACAAGCAGAGTTTGCTTTCAATAACTCTATTAATCGCTCCACTGGTTGCACACCATTTGAAGTGGTCTATGGTTTTCGTCCTCACACTCCGTTGGACCTCCACTCTCTGACATTGCCTACTAGACCAAGCGCAGCTGCGCTGGATTTTTCTAGTTACATGAAGGACATCCATGAAGAAGTCAAGCGGAGTCTATCCCTTAGCATGGAAACATATACAACCTCTGCAAATACTAAGCGGAAGGACAGGCACTTTGATGTTGGCGACATGGTTCTTATCCGCCTAAGGCCTGACCGTTTTCCTCCTCGGAGTTTCACCTAACTATATGCTCGGCATGCAGGACCTTTTAAGGTGGCCAAGAGGTTGGGTCCTAATGCCTATGTCATTGAGTTACCTGATGGCTATGGAATCAGCCCTGTTTTCAACATTGAAGATCTCACTCAGATTCATGGTTCGGAGGAACAAGTGCCAGCAGCCACGGATCTACCTGCCCAACAAGATGCAATTATTCGTGTCCCTAAAAATACAGCCCCGAGAGATGAAATTGCGTCTATACTCAATCACCAGTTTGTTACTACTCGGCTAGGAAGCACCGATACGGCCATACTTAGATACGGCGATACGGCAGAAATTATGAAAACAACTAAGTTTTACCTTAGAAATGCCGTATCCAATACGGCGATATGGGTACGGCGATACGATACGTTTCCATTTTCAAAGTATCCGTGCTTCCTAGCTACTCGGTGTGGAGGATATTACAAGTTTTTAGTACAATGGAAAAATCGTCCTCCGTCTGATTCCGTTTGGCTACAAGCTTTGGAGCTCAAGCGACTTCACCCCGACTTATTTACTGCCTATGTTTATCAAAACTTGCCGGAGTCAAGTTCTTCCGAGTGGCCGGCAATTGATACAAATGTAGAGCACGGTTCCCAGGCGGAAATTGCTCCTTGAATCGTGGAGGATGGAGACTTATTCGGCTGTTACAATTCTTACCTATTGGTTTCAAAATTCTGTTGCTAAGTTGTTGTTAATTCGTTCCTAATTTGTTTCCGTAAGATTCTGTTGCTATGTTGGTAATTCTTTCCTAGTTTACCTCCTGAATTATAGCATCATATGTAATCCTTTAAAAGTGGTAGTGATGGAGGAAAAAGGCAGTTGCTGATTTTTGCTGAATGATGAATTTGAGAATGGAGAGATTCCATTGACAGAGAGACTTTGTTTTGAATTTTTTTTTCCCTCTTGGAAGTTGACGTGAGGTTGGCTCTGGAGGTTTGCACCAAATGTGCTTCATCTGGGAACTGGATTTAAGAGACTATAAAAAGGCCAAGTACAGACTGACTTATGGTACAATTAATCCTGGGTCTGAAAGTTTAAGTAAATATAAAAGAGTATAGCTCTCATTGACTTAAAAAACAGAGTGTGCTCTAATGAAGAAGCCTTGAGGGTAATCTCAGTGGCTCTTCTTGTGGATAGTTTGACTTATGACTCTTGATTTGCTCTCATTGGAGAGGGATAAATTTTTATTTTTTTCCCTCTTTAATCTTTATTATATTAGAAGTACTAGACAACTCAGAAAAGATTCTCAGTCCTAACAAATTAACAATCCATTTATATTGTAAATCTATTAGTTATATATCCTCTATCAAAATCAAATGTTTTTAATCTATCCTAGAATCTCTATTAAGATGTAGCAATATATAAAAATCGAGCTCGAGGCGTATTAGTTTTTCGAGGTGATTTAACATTTAGGCTGAAGGGCCCTACTAGTAAAGGGCTTTAAATTGCCGAGCCAGGTGTTGATAATAGTCATTTTCCTCTTCATCTTATATACTGTGATGTGTGGGCCTGGCCCTATCTTATCTTCATTAGGTTTTCGCTATTACATAGTCACGACTCAAACGATATACTTGACTTACCCTATGCGAGACAAGTCTAGTTGATAGTGTCATGTTTTGATGAGTTATGAAGAAGAATGTCTAAAAATATTTTTCATCGAAGATTAATTAATACTTTTTATCCGATGGTGGAAGAAATTGGTTGGCATATCTTTTTTCTCCTCTACTTTGATCAAATTGGATAATTTATTAGGAATCATGTCCACATACTCCTCTACAAAATGGTCTCACCGAACACAAGTACTGTCTAATTGTGGAAACAAGAAACCCTCATCTATCAAAAAGTGGCATACCGAAATCTTATTGAGTAGACCCATTCAATATTGTGCTATCTTAAATCAATAAATTATTGACAATTGTCCTCCAAAACGTGGTAGAACCATTCAATTACGTCATGTACGAATATTTGGCTACCAATGTTACCCCTTTTTAGGGCATTATCTAAAGGATAAGGTGAGGCCAACATCTCTTGGCTTCTTTTTTCTAGGCTATAGCCCCCTCTACAAAAGATTTTATTGCCTATGCAAGCTCTCAAACCGAGTAATAATATGAGTACATGTTATATTTAATGAATTTTCTTTCCCTTCTTTCGTGGATAGGACCTCACTACATCGTTAAAAGCCACCATCAGTCAATCACCACTAATCTCCAATTTCTCTAAACTTTCAAGAAGCTCTCTAGTTTACTTTATTTGGGTATGCAGTCACTCATATGACAAATTACGTTATATAACCCGATGGGGGTGGGGGTTTGCCAAGACTCCTACTGGTCTATTAATGAAAAAAAGAAAGAAATTGCAAACTAAAAGGGGGACATGAAAATTCTTGCATTGCATTTGCATATTTCTTTACATTTTTTTAAAAAACAATTCAGTTTACTAGAGACTTTTAACCGATCCTCACCACTTACCTAGCTACTAACCACCATGCTTGCATACACAAAAATAAACACACAAAGTTCTTGATGATAACACTGAGGAATTTACAGTGGTATCTTCGCAGTTTTACATGAAAGAGAAGAGTAATTTAGACATTATGAATATACTATCAAAAGCATTACTAGAATTAAAACATTTCGAGGTATTTACTCTATATATCTATATATTATTACGTGCTTTTTCCTTATATGGAATGACTATACAAACATAGAAATTGATAGTATATGTGAGCACGGGATTTATCCCCTTTCCTTTCGGGCCAGGACCTACGGAGGAATGACGCTAAAACGCCTTTCATAATGACTTGAGTCTTCACCTACTTTATTTTAGGGAAGCAGGATCCGGATGAATGTGGATAGGGACCTATGGTCGTGGTCAGAGTCTACGTAAAAGATTCTTTTAAGTCTCAGAGAAGGTGTTAGGCATCCCAGGACCCCCTTCCTAAGACGATTACCTACTTCCTAGGTGTAAGCCAAACAAAGATTAAATTCGGAGAAAATGCCCAAGTCAGTAGCAGTATGCTAATCCGGAGAAATGGGAAAATTTTACCATAGGGGTCGAACTCGAGGTTGGGTTGCCTACATACCTGTCAGGGCAGGATCAGACCGGGTGTAGTTCTTAGGGTAGTTTATATACTCATTCCGAAATAACAAGGGGAGTGCGTCGGAGCGGCTTAGGACTAGGATGCACCGGGGTGGCTAAGATAGATGTGCACCGAAATGGCTAGGTTTTTGGTCTATTTGATTTTGTATTGTTTTGTTCTTTTCGATATTTTCTATTTTATTTTTGGGATTTTTGAATAATTGTTTAGGCTCGTTGTGGTGCACTCCAACAATATCTAAACTTTAGCTAAAGTAAGGATGAAACTAAATTAATAGCTAAATCTAAGAAGCATAAAATCTAAACTTTAGCTAAAGTAAGGATGTAACTAAATTAATAGCTAAATCTAAGAAGCAAAAGTTAAGCCTAGTTACCTGAATTGGACTTTAAGGTTAACCTAAGAATCTATCTCATAAACTATTTGAAATCAAATTCTAACCTAGGAACCTACTTAAAACTAACCTCAATATTATACTAAAGCAGATTTTTAAGCACTTAGAAACTTAAATTTTAATTGATTGAAACTACCCTAAATTCTATCTAGGAGTCATGATTACTACCAACCTAAAACAGATTTCTAAACATAAGACTACTTAAGGACTATGATTAATTTAAAGATAAACCCAACAATTATACTAAAGTTAGAAAAAGTAAAATCTGATTTTAAGTTATCTTACAAATCTCCTAAATACCAGATTAAGAACTAATTCAAAAACTAACCTGAATTTTAATCTAATCTAAAAAGGAAATAAGTTAACCTAAAGGTAGCTAAATAGATTTTTCCGACCGAACTTGAGATTTTTACTAAGAGTTAGTCTATTCTACATCTAAAACTAACCAAACTTGAGTTAGTATATTGTACATCTAAAACTAATCTATCTTAAGGTTTTGTCTATTCTACATATGTTTTTCCAAAGGCTAGTCTATTCTACATCTACTAACCTAACTTGAGATTTTTACAACCGATTAGAAACTAATAAAAAATTGACAATTACATACCAGCCTAATTAAATCCATATTTGAAACTAAACTAACAATTAACCTTAAGCTAATCTAATTTAAGCAAAATAAATAAAAAACAAGATTTTAAACTATAAGTTTAATCTCTAAATGGAAAAGACCACCTCACCTGCCGTGGAGAAAAGGTGAGGATGTTGGGGGGGGGGGGAGCAGCAGCTGTTGCCGAGGAAGAGGAGGGAAAGGTGGGCCTGCTCTCCTGGCCGAACTAAAGAAGAGAAGCGACAGCATGTGTTGTTCTCGGCTCTTGGTGATGGGTGTGGTGCAACTGCTGGATGAAGTTGATCGCCGAGGAGCAGCTGCTTGCTGGAGATGTCGCTGCTATTGCCGGCTGTTGGAGGCACTACCGCTGGTCCAGATCTGAGATGGTGACTGCTGGACGTGAAGGAGATGGCGGGGCTGCTACCATACCTGGTATCGCTTGCTGTTTGGACGGTATAATGGTATGTTTTGCTTGCTGATTTGGGCATGAATACGGGGTTAAAAGGGGATTGTTTGTGCGGAGATTAATGGGGCCATGTCGGGGGATGTAATTAAGTTGTTTTGGGTTATTCTAGGGACTGTTAGGGTCTTAGGTTTCTCATGGAGGGCTTGGGGCGTGTGGGACTTGGTGGATGTGTGGATACATGATGGGAGTGAGGAGTTGTGTTTAGGTGTGAGATCATGTGTGTAGACAAGAGTGGTGGTGTGAGTTTTAGCCTCGAGGGTGAGAAAACCTTGAGAGAGAGAGAGAGAGAGAGAGAGAGAGATGTTACGTAGGGAGAGTTTTAAGGCTTGGATTCATGGGGCAAGGGAATTCTCTCTTTTATAGAGTTTGAGAGAGGTGGATGGAGGCTTGAATGGAGATGGGTTCTCTCCTCCGAGGTTGGCATGGGTCTCTCGATTGGTTGGGCATAGGAGCATGAAATGGTCAGTGGGTAGGTAAGTCCCCATGATTTTGACTTCTCCCCACTTGATATCTCTTCCCCTTTATCTCAACACCTTATCTACATGTGTCATATAGTGTGTGGGGAAGTCAAAATCATGAGGCCCCTGATTTTGATTTCTACACCACTTGTCCCCTATTCTATGGTTGCCGGAGACAAGCCCTTCTGCTTCGCCAGAGACAATCCAAGGCCACAAGGGAAAGGCTTTTTTTTTCATAAGAAAAGCAAATTTCGGGGGAGGGTGTGAGGAGAGAAAGGACCGAATGGGGTATGGAAGGTTGGTCAAGGTGTAGGGTTGAAACTCTTTTTCAAGAGTGCTTTGTCATTTTCATAAAATAGCAAATTTGGGCTGAGGGATCATGAAAGAGAAAAGGCAAAATGAGGGCTTTTTCCTTATTTGCCCACATTAAGTAGATCGGATATGAGAGGAGTGAGAGGCAGAAGACACATAGGCTTGGTCAAGGTTAGGTTAAGTTAGGGTAGGATCTATGGTCTAGGTGAGGGTTTTGGATATGTCATGGGTTGTGGGATAGAATTATTGGGCTTTTGTGAAGGGCTAGTCTTGGGCTTGGAGATGGAATTTAGGTTAGAGTTACTGGTAAGGGCTCGGGCTTGGACTACGGGCTTAGATAGTGGGCCTAGGCTTGGGCACGAGTAACGGGTTTGATCTAAGGTGCACGGTGGATATCTCCCTCGATCCTAAAGGCTCCTCTGGCTTACGGGAGGTAAAATAGAAAGAAATAAAAAAAAATTTTTAAAAAAAGAAAAATAAAAATAAAATAAAGTAAAGTAAAATAAATTTTTAAAAAAAGAAAAAAGTGACATGTTAGAGAAGGGGGTTTAGGGGTGCAAAAATGGAGTGCTTCCAATATAATCAGGATCCATTCTATTAAGTTTATTAAATGGTTAAGACCATCCAATGGTTGATACGTGGGACGCGGCCCTCCTGGGTTGGATATGATTTATACAATTGTTGTAGCACACCAATGGCTCAAAATCTAAATATATATAGGAACGCTAACCCTCCTCTCATAATAATTCACATATATTTTCAACTTTGACGTATTATTGCTTTATATATACTAGTATGTAGCACGTGCGATGCACGTGAGAGAGGGAAGGGGAAGAGAGTGTAGAAAGAGGGACCCTAGTGAGACCCATATATGCACGTGTTTTAAAAGAGAGACGTAGAATAAAGAAAATGTGTTAAAAAGGTAAGTTATGCGGCGGTTGAGAACACAGAGAGAAAAAATAAGAGTAGATAGTTGAGAGAATTAAGTTTATGTAAGAGGATCGAAGTTAATAGATTTGAAATAATTTTAATACCCTTAAATATCTATTCACTATATAGTAATAGAATAATATAATATTTAAGTTTTTTTTTTCATAGTAAAATAAATCAATCATTGCCACCTACCCTTTTACTCTTATTGTAATAGTAAAAATAATTGTTTCGTTTTAGTCGCAGTGCTCATTAGAACTTCTAATGAGCGCCCTTTAAAAACACGACACATGTCAAGTTGTTTTCGTTTCTAACATTTGAATGTCAAAAGTGAGTTCCTTATGAGACTTGACACAAAAACAGTCTGATTTGACGTATCTAGATCATTGGATCCATCAATGTCGAAAATTTTGAGATATCTTTGACCTAGTTAGGATCAAAATAATCTTAGAGGCAAATGCCAACCAACTACGGTCTAACTAAAGAGTTAAAAAAGTTAGGCCATTTATTACCATGTGTTTTCAAAGCGACACAACTTAACATCCAACACTATCACTAAAAATGAATACAATACGTCAAGTTTCTAACGGAGTGTGTTCACCGAGAATTTGCCAATACTGATCAGTTCGGGTTTGTGCCAAATGGGCACACAGATTTCCTGTGGTCCAAACACAAAATAGGGTACGTTGGAAAAAAACAGCAACTATGAGGGGTAGTTTCGTCTCACTGTACTACAATGGGTGCGTGGCGTAGTACACAAAATCAGTGTGGAACATGGACACCAGAAACGGACTCGTACTGTCAACGCTGAGAAACTGGTTGTTAAAAAATAGTTTGGAGTTTGGACCAGAGTCTCGGTAAACCGTTGGCCTACCCTCTCGGAGTTAGGAGAAATAGCTTTGTAAAGAAAGTGAGAGAAAGCCATCCCCCATCTTCCATCCCACCATATGTCCAAAGGAAAATGGTTTCTCTCTCACATTGGCTTGCTTTTTTTCTCAAAATAGTGAATGGTGTGATCTTAATTATTACTGGCATTACATCATCATCCTCGAATGGGCCATTGCTAGATGACTTGTAATCCTCTACGGTTATAATCGGACTCGAAGGAGTCCGGTTATGCACCTGAGGTTGCCACATGTCCCTTTTGACACCCCGTAACTGTGGTTAAATGTCATCCACCCTAAGGGTTCACTCTTCTATCCTTGTTTTCAGAAAACAAAAAAAATATTTAACCCTATGAGTTATAATGAATTTTAACCCGGTCTTGCTGGAAATTGGAACTGAATCAGCCATGACAATGGTTGGATGTATGGACATTTTTCTCTGACTGTTCACCTAGTTTTACCACTAGTCTAGAAGTCATCCCATCAGATCAATGGTTCGGACAGATGGTTGTGCCTGCCGATTTTGGTTAGACATTGTCCATAAGAATATCTGATTTGTGTGAAGGCTTAGGTTAGAGTTATTCACCTACTTATAGCAGTATCAACTTGGAAGAATTTTAGTTTTCTTCACATAAATGCGTTTCTATATAGCCTGTTAAGTTGACCAAAAAGCGCGCATAAACATCAAGCTAAGCTCTTAGATTCTTTCTTCCGATGCATATCATTCTTTAGATCCATGAGAGATGGATTTAATTTTTCTTGATACCAGCTTGATGTGTAAATTTCATAGCCTAGAATATAAGATTTCTGGGTCCGGAAGTCATCTAAACTTCCCAACTGAAAAACGGTTGAAAGCCAACTGTCCAACAGTTGAAGGGGTTACCTTCCTTTCTTAAGCTCATTCCAACGGTATACCTGCCCTACCTAACTATGTTCTAATACAATCCCTTCATTGTCTTTTTGTAATTCTGTTTATCTTATTGTAATCCTCTCTTCATTGCTTGTTCCCTAAATGTCTGAGACCATTTTTCTCCCACTTTCGTGACCCATGTAATAAAAAAGTATAAATCAAGTCCATTGTACAGCTTATGAGGTTGTGGAAACTAAGGATATAGGAAGGAAATGCTCCTTTGAGTGTAACTTACTTCTGAGCTTTTGGTATTAAGTACAGGACAGGGATATATATGCCATTGTTGAAAACGATACATTCCTTCTAATGACTTTACATGGTGTGTTGAAATTTGGTGGAATGTCTTTGTATTTTTCCTCTCTTAATCAATCCTAGTAGGGAAATATACGTTTCGAGATCGATACAAGCTTAACAACAAAAGCCAAAAATATAAAAATAAATAAATTAATTAAAAAAATAAAGGCAAAATGGTTAGAGAATAACAAAAAAAATGTTCCCACAATCTTTTTAGAATCATAGTTGAAGAACTGTGCAATAGTGGGAGTAGGAAGCTCTATGGCCACCGAAAGACTGTTTTGTGCGGCGCAAGTATTACTAGCTTTTAGAAGTCACTAAACCATTATTATTAAAATGATTTGGCACAATTAATTTTAACCAATTGGATCGAGCGCGACAACAATTAACAATATTGCTTTGAGAACATCGGATGACCCAAGTAGGATTCTTCAATTCTACTCAAAGGGGTGAAAATTTACAGGCTTAAGCTAGTGAGTGATCGATGACACTTACCCAATCGCAATGGTCCATGTTCGAATATAAATTATGAGATTCTTAACCACGATGATAAAGGGGAACGCACAAAGATTAGAATATGTATACGTTTCATGCGTGAGGTCGGAGAAATTAATACCTGTAAGAGAGGTCTTCTACTCGTAAAATATCATGCGTGAGATCGAAGAAATACCCGTAAGAGATATTTTCTACTCTCCCTTTCTCTCATTGTCATTTCATCCGAGTCAAAGAGCAATGATAATAAAATCGTAGGAAGGAAAATCTGTAAGTGAAGTAAGATAGAGTTAGAAAAGATAAATAAGAATGTTTCCAATGATCATCTTTGGTAATTTGAATCTATAGCTGGACCAAAACAAATATCCTTTATGGATTCCTGCAGCGATTACATAAAAGAAATCAGTTTAATTTCCCTAATCAAGTTGTAAATACTACTCCCATATTTTTAGAAATTCAACACATTGGGATGTCTTAGCTTTTATTTTTATTTATAACTATATAATTAAGGCGGTGTGATCTCAGTCTCCATATCCATTCCCCCCAGGTGATGAGTAGCAAGAGCTCCAATCTCCAATGCTAACCACTAATCATTGACACTAACCCTAGGTAAATGATATCGACAGCCAAAATAAAAAGAAAGGTTATAACCTTTCTTTCTTTCTTTTTTGGCAGTCCATGTCATTTACCTAAATGGTTGTAATTACAACCAGTTTGAATTTCATTTATCATTATGAAAATGTTGATCATATGGTTTTTCTAGCTTAGTACTGTGATATATTGTGTTATGCAAATTTCCATCTATAATGCTGAAACCTCCACCACTACATAACAACAGTTTTCTCCTTCAATTGATCCGCATCTCCCTACCACTACAGCAATGGAGTCTCCTTCAACACCATGTGATTTTTCCATTAGAGTCCATGCCTTGATATCACTTCAATTCAGCCTACTGGTCTTCTTCATTCTTATGAATCCTTTCTATGGTATCTCACTAAGAATTTTAAAGGATTGTGATCAGATTGTTAGTGACAGATCTTTAAGTTAATTTGGATACTGCTTCCTTAGATATCAAGATTTGGAGATTAATTAAAGAATATTTAGGTTCATTCTTTTGTATGCCTTATATGCTTAAGTTAAGATAAGAAGTCTCAAGATGAGATTCTAGGATAACGCAGTGTTGCAAGTAAAAGTTCCATTTGACCTAGATAGGATTTTGGGCCGTGACACTCCAACCCATATTTTTGTGACAATATTAGTGCAACTTATATGACAATCAACCCAATCTTTCACGCTTCAACAAAGCACATCGAAATCGACTATCACTCTGTTTGAGAACAAGTTGCTCGCAGTGCTCTTTGAATCTATTTTGTTAAGACACTCCACCAACATTTTGACAAGATTCTATAACAGTACTATGTTCTATAATTAACAGAGATTTCAAACACTAGGGGACTATTTTCATGTGATCTTGTTATTTGCTTTGGAGTCATCTAATACTCCCCCACAATCTGAGGTAGGGGAAGAGAGCATTCGGTTGGACAGTATGATCTTGAACCATGGACTTGCAAGAAGCTAACACACTTCAGGAACAGTCTCAAGCACTGAGTCTTCGACAGAAGAGTTGTATCTTTGTTAGGATCTCTCATGAGATCCAATATTAATACACAACAAAACCGCCAACTTAAGATAAACATGAGAGAAATAAGTTTTCTTCTTATGCTCTTTCTCCTTTAGAAGGATTATTCATATTGCCCTTTTGACAATGGGTATACCTACAATCACCTAAAACCAATGACCAATCCATTTTATAAAACCTTCCCAAAGGCGATAAAGAAAAACCCTGCAAGACATGAGAGTTGGAATCGTCTTTGAATTGTCGAAGTACACTATGACAAGAAAACTTGTTCAAGCTCTTTGTTAATAGACTTTAAAGAAGTCAAAATTCTTCATGAAGGTGGAGAAACAACAATAATAGAGAAATAAGCTAAGTAACCCTTACTATCTAATTGACTTTAAGTTACAATTAATCTGGCACCTAATCAAGATCTTGATATTTTTGAGTATAGTGGCTATGAGATTTTCTTCAAATTATAATTTACTGAGTGATTGTTGGTGACCCAATACTCAAGTCAGATTAAGATACATGTAATTTTTTTCAGCAATAGTCGTTCCGTCACTAAAATGGTCGTAATCATTTCAATGATGAATCTTTAATTGTGTTTTGCCTCATTTTTATGGTTTATGAACCACAACGATAGAGAGAATAGTACTGGGTGGTTAGAAGTCATGTCGAGAAGTCATAACTTAATCGTCGTTATTAAAAAAATTATCTTTGATGACGTTAAAATCTTCTGGATGCTTGAGGCTTCACCAACTAGCAGGACCACCTAAGTGAGTTAGTGATCTCCAGGGTAAAGCCATAAGACTATTAACTATACTATATGCAAAAAATCCCCATCTAAGACTTCAACATACTCAAAACGCCATGCTTAAAGAGCAACTAAGGCCTGAATAAGGAGACACAAAATTATTAGAATCAAAGTAGCAAACCTACTTATCAATTGAACATCTCTAGTAGTAGCAATAAATGTGTAAGAGGTAGCCAAGTTGTAAGATCAGTAATCTCAGAAAATTAATGTAATCGTTGGATTAATGTTTTGGCGAGTCTTGCAACAAGTGATGTTTGAAACCTTTGTAGTTTTAAAAAGTTGAGAAAGAAATTGTTGTGTCACTTAGTTCAACAATCTGGCTGAAAAAAAAATGCTATTTAGCATTTATACTCAAGCAATATATGTAGGGACTTAGGTCATGATCTGAATCATGGCGATATTAGTAATAGTTTTGATGATATTCATATAATCCATGAAAATCCACTGTTGATGGAATCATTTGAGATGCTTGGATTTCTTAAATTCAAGCTTCCTTACAATATTCGTGCTCCCACTCTAGCATTTCCCGACTGCTATTGGGTTCTTTTCTAGTGAACACCAACATGTGTGTGTGTATATATATAGAGTAATTACATCTACATAGGATTCTCTGTAGGATTTTCCAAAAAAAAAAAAGAAACATAGGATTCTAACAAGTTAGCATCTATGTGCAGAGAATTTGTATAATTTTCTTTAACCATGTTAAATCATCCTCCGAGATACCCACAGTTGGGAAGACAAACAATAAAAATCATATGGATGGGACACCAGCTTCGTTCGATCTGCTAATCCTTAGCTTCCCATTCCACCTCTTCATCATGTCTTCCTTGATGGTCTATCCCTTCACTTCCATTCAAATTGATGTTTCGATGGAGAAAATCGTAAAGCTTGATCTGATCATATATATCTGCAGTTGTCAATAATAAGCCTAAGAACATCATATTCATAATTGTAACGTGCTACTTAAGATTTTTAATTTCACCGTAATTTTAGTAGAGTACTTTTGCAGTGTCAAAGAGTTGAGTATGAGATACCAATTTTTGACATTTAGATTTAGGCAATATACTAGAGACTCACTAAGTTCATGGCCTGTGTAATATGGTGATACTGGTGACAGTTGAAGACTAAATCTATTTTCTTCCGTGGATTTCTGATTTGATTCATTTGAATCCACCATTCATGGCATCAATGGTGACTTGATTTTCTTTGCATTCATCTACACTTGTAATTTTCATGGTTTTACACTGATTTCCCATGAAACCAACAATGATAGGTACCTTTTACAAACTATAATTTTCTCCAACTACAATATTTATAGAAGCAATTCGAAAAATTAAGATTTGTAAATGCTGAATTTGTAAAATATTCTATTAATTAAAGTGTTAAATCATCATGAGAGATACTCACTGCTAGGAAGAACTTCCAACTGATAACAAATCAATGAATGGGACACCATCCTCATTTTTTCGCTCCTTAGCTTCCTGTACCACCTCTTCCTCATCTCTTCTTGCATGATCTATCACTTCGCTTGCATTAGAGTCGGTATTTACACGGAGAAAATCGTAAAACTCGACCGGATTTTTTCTAACTGCAATTATTCAATGCATCAGCGTAAGAACATAGAGTTACTTCTATCATAATGAGTATATGGAGTGAAATTGATGAGGGGTCCTCTCACTATTGATTTTTTGTTACCTTCAAGCATTTTGGGATAGTGACGAGGGTTTTCAGGGTACAACTCTTTGAGACTGTAGGGATGGTTATGTATGTTGGGATATTGATATCTTGCATGGAATTTCTCCACCAAGGAAGAGAGGCTCCCTGACTCTCTGTTCATCTGCCCATCTTGTTTTGAAGAGGATTTCCGTTCACTATTCAGCGTTTGAGCAGCTCTCTTTGCATAAAACCTTGATCTTTCTCTGCACCTTCGTGCCATTATAACATGCCAATGATTCTTCACTGCATTATCAGTACGTCCAGGAAAAATCCGGGCGATAACTGCCCATCTATTGCCATGGATCCTGTGAGAGGCGAGAAGTCGTTCTTCTTCCTCTTCTGTAAAAGGACTTCGATTAATTCTTGGATCCAACTGATTGAACCATCTCAACCTGCAACTCTTTCCTATATATTTTTAACACTGTTAGTATCAAATTGAAACTCGAAATTTATTTTATTGTTTTGTGGGAATATTATTTAATGGCTCATAGTTCTGTATATATCAAACCTCAATTATAAAAACATAAATTTATGATAAATTCAATCACAAATAAAACAAATGAAATGAATTTAATTATTTTTTTGCACCTGATCTTCCTTGGAGCTTTTCGGCTATGGCGTTCCAATTATGTGGTCCAAACCGTTCCACCAATTCCCGGAGCTTCTCATCTTCAGAAGGTCTCCAATGGCCTCTGGTGCACATATTATCCTCCGATATACAGGAAAAGAAAGGGGAAAAGGAAGGAATATAGTAGTGAAAGAGAAACCCTAATTTAATGAAAAATATTTCTTCTTCTTTAATCTTTTCCTCTGATAAACCTGAAGAAGTGAAGAAAAGAAGCTGGAGTAAAATTAGAGAAAAGATGTATACAAGAGAAAACCCAAAGGTGCATGGGTTGGCTGAAGAAGGATAATAGCTAGTTTAATGCTTTGTATTTTGGTAAGTTAGATTGATTTATGTTGGTAAACAAGACAAGAAGAGAAACCAGAAAATCCCAACAGCATATATGGAGGAAAGATAAATTTTTTATGATAGATAGGGAGAGGTTGAGTTTGGAGAGACCTGCACTAGACGTTAGATGCAAATAAATAGAGAGAGAGAGAGAGAGAAGTAGGTTTCTTGGTGGGATGAATTTCATTCTCCTTTCAATGTCCCTGTTAGTTTAACCTACAACGTCTACTTGAAACCCACCTAGCCATTTTTAATTTTTTTTTAATAATCTTCATAAAAGGGTGTATATATATCATCTCATGTATGTATGTTGTACTTCTGTTAACGATAAAACACGCATCGTTATTGATTCGTACATCTGCTTATTTTCTACCTAAACAAAACCCTAAAACTAATCTTATCTAAAAAGGTAAAATTTGCATATTGTCCGCATTTGTAAATATACATTATATTGAAGGAAACGTTGGTGTTGGTGTTGTTGTTAGAGTAGTGATGTTATATGGCCTCTATCGTTGGTAGCCTTCAGACCTAACTAACAATATCTTAGAGAAAACACACGACTGCACGTGGAGACTCGGACGTCAAACTGCTATTGTCGATTTGTCTTTTGTAGTTGTGTTAACGTTATAGCTTTAATTCCATGACTACCCCGATTCGTGAAGTAATATTTTATAATGCCATTTCCCTTGTATTCAAGCAAAATGCTATGGAATGCTATTGCTCCTCTTTTTTTATCCGAGCGTTCATCTATGTTAGTTAGCTAGGCAGCATCGATATTACACCTCCTAACAATCTTTAATCTCTACTATATTAGAAGTACTAGACAACTCAGAAAATATTCAGGGAGTCCTAACAAATTGACAATCCAATATTGTCAATCTCTTAGTTATATATCCTATATCAAATTCAAATGTTTATAATCTATAGTAGAATCTCTATTAAGATGTAGCAATATATAAAAATCGAGTTTAGCTAGGAATTCCAGGGGCGTATTAGTCTTTCGAGGTGATTCAACATTAGGCTGAAGGGCCCTACTAGTAAGGGCTTTAAATTTCCGAGCCGAGTATTGATAATTGTCCTTTTCCTCTTCATCTTATATACTGTGATGTGTGGGCCTGGCCCCTATCTTATCTTCATTAGGTTTTTGCTATTACTTCGTCACGACTCAACCCATATACTTGGCTTTACCCTATGCAAAACAAGTCTAGCTGATAGTGTCACATGTTTTGATGAGTACTTCTGAAGAATGATTGAAAATATTTTTAATCCAAGATTAATTAATACTTTTTATCAGATGGTGGAGGAAATTGGTTGGCATATCTTTTTCTTCTCTACTTTGATCAAATTTGATAATTTATTAGGAATCGTGTCCACATACTCCTCTACAAAACGGTCTTAGTGAACACAAGGACTGTCTAATTGTGGAAACAAGAAACCCCCTTCTATCAAAAGGTGGTATTGAGTAGATCCATTCAATATTGTGGTAAATTAAATCAATAAATTATTGACAAATGTCCTCCAAAATGGTGTAGAACCATTCAATTACGTCAAGTACGAATATTTGGCTTCGAATGTTACCCCTTTTTAGGGCATTATCTAAAGGATAAGCTGAGCCCAAAGCTGCATTTTTCTAGGCTATAGTCCCCTCTATAAAGGATTTTGTTGCTCTCAAAGTGAGTTTAATATGACTACATGTTATATCATCTTTTCCTTCTTCTGTGGATAGGACCTCACTACATCGTTAAAAGCTACCATCAGTCCATCACCACTAATCTCCAATTTCTCTAAACTTTCAAGAAGCTCTCTAGTTTACTTTAATATTTGTGTATGCAGCCACTCATATGACAAATTAGGTATCGCCACCCAAAAGGGGGTGCGGGTTTGCCAATGACTCCTACTGGTCTATTAATGAAAAAAGAAAGAAATTGCAAACAAAAAGGGGGACATGAAAATTCTTGCATTGCATTTGCATATTTCTTTTTACATTTTTTAAAAACATTTTTCAGTTTACTAGTGACTTTTAACCGATTCTCACCACTTACCTAGCTACTAACCACTATGCTTGCGTACACAAAAATAAACACACACAGTTCTTGATTATAACACTGAGGAATTTACAGGGGTACAGTTTTACGTGAAAGGGAAGGGTAATTTAGACATTATTAATATACTATCAAAAGCATTACTAGAATTAAAACACTTTGAGGTATTTTCTCCATATATCTATTTATATATAATTACGTGCATTTATCTTATATGAAACGACTATACAAACATAGAAATTGATAGTATAATCAGGATCCAATCTTTTAAGTCTATTAAATGGTTAAGACCATCCAATGGTTTATATGTGGGGTGCGGCCCTCCTGGGTTGGTTATGACGTATACAATTATTGTAGCACACCAACTTTGGCTCGAAATCTACTTATATATAGGAACGCTAACCCTCCTCTCATATTTCAGATATATTTTCATACCTTTCCCTAATGAAGGGACGTATTATTGCTTTATGTATACTAGTGGACTGCATGTGCGATGCACATGAGTGAGGGACGGGGGAGAGAGTGTGGAAAGAAGGACTTTAGTGAGACCCATAGATGCATGTGTTTTAAAGGGGAGATCATGGGAGAAAGAAAATATGTTAAAAAGGTTAGCTGTGCGGCGGTTGAAAACATATAAATAAGAGTAGATAGTTGAGAGAATTAGCTTTATGTAAGGGGATTGAAGTTAATAGATTTAAAACAAATTTAACACTCTTAAATATCTATATACTATATAGTAATATAATAATATATTATTTGATTTTTTTGTCATAATAATATAAGTCAATGAATGCCACCCACCCCTTTTTCTCTCAATATAATAGTAAAGATAATTGTTTCGTTATAGTCGCAGTGCCCATTAAAACATCTAAAGAGGGCCTCTTTAAAAAAAAAATGTCAGGTTGTTTTACACTTGAATGTCAAAAGTGAGTTCCTTGAGAGACTTGACAAAAAAATAGTCCGAAATGACAGTTTTGAGACCATTCGGTTGAATGTCGAAAAATTTGAGATGTCTTTTAATCAAACAGTTCAAAACGGGGCTATTTGTTACCACGTGTTGTGCTATCAAAGGGACTATTCCTAAAGGAGTGCTCACTGAGAAATTGCCTACCCTTCTCGGAGTTGGGAGAAATTGCTTTGTAAAGAAAGTGAGAGAAAGCCATCCCCCATCTTACATCCCACCATATGTCCAAGGGAAAATGGTTTCTCTCTCACATTGGCTTGCTTTGTTTCTCAAAATAGTCAATGGTGTGATCTTATTTATTACTAGAATTAAATCATATGCACAGTAGATTGGTAGCCCTCACTACCTCTGCCGTTTTCTTCTCCAACTACTAACAGATACCAGTCTCATTCTTTCTCTCTCTCTCTACATGTCCATTAATTCGTCTCTTATTCATGCCTAATCTCTTATTCCTAAGGATAATATGGTTTCTCTCTCACATAGTCACATTGGCTTGCTTTATTTCTCAAAATAGTGAATGGTGTGATCTTAATTACTAGCATTAAATCATCATGAAGTGTAAACAAGTCCTCGAATAGGCCATTGCTAGGAGACTTGTAATGCTCGATCTATTGTTATAACCGGACTCGGGGGAGTCCAGTTACGCCACTGAGGTTGCCACGTGTCCCATTTTACACTCCTTAATTGTAGTTAAGATTCGGAGTCAAATCCTCTACGGTGATAACCGGATTTAGCAAATCGGGTTATCATCCCTGGAGGTCGCCACATGTCTCCTTTGACACCCCATAACCGTGGGTAATGTTCACCCACCCCTAGGGTTCACCCACCTATTTTTTTATTTTTTTGAAAATATGAATTCTATTTTTAAAATTAAAAAACTATTTTTAAAGTTTTTTTAATATTAAAAACAGTTTTTAATTTTAAAAAAAGAATTAATATTTAAAGGAAAAAAACCAAAAATAGGTGGGTGAACCCTAGGGGTGGGTGAACCTTACCCACAGTTAAGGGGTGTCAAAGGAGACACGTGGTGACCTCTAGGGGTGATAACCGGATTTGCCAAATCCGGTTATCACCGTAGATGATTTGGCTCCTTAAGATTCACCCACCCCTAGGGTTCACTCACATATCCTTGTTTTTTAGAAGGAAAATAATTAACCCTGGAATTGGTGAATTTTAACAGGTTTTGTTGGAAATTGGAACTGAATTAGATATGACAATGGTTGGATGTGTGGACATTTTTCTCTGACTGTTCACCTAGTTTTACCTACTGTTCCTCTTGCAATACTAGATTTAGCTGAGGACTCAACAGTGGTATTGTATGAATGTTGCAACTAGAACATCTTGTGACATCAGTCTCTCCTAACAAAACTTCCTTTATTATTATAATTTCGTTTATTAATTGCACAGTGCATCAATTGAATCTTATCTTCACTGATTCTCAATGGATATACTCAGTTTTATGATAAAAAAACAAGCAAGATACTTGACTTTCATATCCTTTCATTCCCAGCTCGATAGCTCTTTCACCCGAATAGCCATATCAGTTCATCCTCCCTACAATCCTATCAGTATATGACTTCATATTGATTTAACAGATACTCAACATATTGAGGTGATTGTTTGAGACACCTCTAGTCTAGAAGTCATCCCATCAGATCAATGGTTAGGACAGATGGTTGTGCCTGCCTATTTTGGTTAGACATTGTCCATAAGTTTCTGATTTGTGTGAAAGCTTAGGTTAGAGTTATTCACCTACCTATAGCAGTATCAACTTGGAAGAATTTTAGTTTTCTTCACATATATACGTTTCTATATAACCTGTTAAGTTGACCAAAAAGCGCGCATAAACATAAACATCAAGCTAAGCTCTTAGATTCTTTCTTCTGATGTATATCATTCTTTAGATCCATGAGAGATGGAATTTATTTTTCTTGTTACCTGCTTGATGTGTAAATTTCATAGCCTAGGACATAAGATTTCTGGGTCCGGAAGTCATCTAAACTTCCCAACTGAAAAACGGTTGAAAGCCAACTGTCCAACAGTTGAAGGGGTTACCATCCTTTCTTAAGCTCATTCCAACGGTATACCTACCCTACCTAACTATGTTCTAATACAATCCCTTCATTGTCTTTTTGTAATTATGTTTATCTTATTCTGATCCTCTCTTCATTGCTTGTTCCCTAAATGTCTGAGACCATTTTTCTCCCACTTTCGTGACCCCTGTAATAAAAAAGTATAAATCAAGTCCATTGTACAGCTTATGAGGTTGTGGAAACTAAGGATATAGGAAGGAAATGCTCCTTTGAGTGTAACTTACTTCTGAGCTTTTGGTATTAGGTACAGGACAGGGATATATATGCCATTGTTGAAAACGATACATTCCTTGTAATGAAATCTCTGTACTAACCTTGATGGAATCCAGCACCTTTACATGGTGTGTTAAAATTTGGAGGAATTTCTTAGTATTTTTCCTCTCTTAATCAATCCTAGTAGGGAAATATACCTTTCGAGATCGATACAAGCTTAACAACAAAAGTCACAAATATAAAAATAAATTAATTGATTAAAAAAATAAACAGAAAAATGTTAAAGAACAAAAAAAAAATGTTCCCACGATATTTTTAGAATCATAGTTGATGTATTGTAAAATAGTGGGAGTAGGAAGCTCTATGGCCACAGAAAGACTGCTTCGTGCGGCTCAAGTGTTGGTTAGCATGTAGAAGTCACTAAACCATTATGAATAATATGATTTGGCGCAATTAATTTTAACCAATTGGATCGAGCGCACATATCGACAAATAACATTATTGCTTTTAGAACATCGGATAAGCCAAGTAGGATTCTTCAATACTACTCAAAGGGGTGAAAATTAACAGGTTAAAGCTAGTGAGTGATCGATGACACTTACCCAATCGCAATGGTCGCTGTTCTGTCGCGACCCCAAATCCCATCTAGGAGTTAGAAGATACTTTGTGCATGAATAACATATCCTGTCAAACAATCCTGTAAAAGAGACAAGGCGTACTATAGCGGAAGCTGAAAATTTTCCTTATAATAAAGACTGTAATGTATTCCAAGTGCCAATAACTGTTTTAACAAAACAAGTATGAAGTGGAAATTCCCACTTATAAAAAAGAATACACATCACTCCCTCTCATCTCTCAGTAATAGTCAGGATAAGGCCCCCTGTCAATGGCCCTCTCCTCTGTAGGATGATCCATAGTAGGTTCCTCTTCGCTGTAGTCCTCCTCGACCCATGGTTCAGGAGCATAAGTGTCCATGGGACCTGTCGAAGATTACAGTTCGGCTGAGCATAGAATACTCAGCGTATACAAGCTACTAGATAATAATGTTATAACATTAACATGCAGTTTATAGGGATACACATGCAACCAAATCAAATGCGGAAATCATACGCATATGCATACTTTTCATTTATTTCTTTCTGAAATCGCATTCTTTATAAGCTTCTTCGTATCTTTTTCTTTACACACATCATATGTCAGTTGCTTTGCACATGGCTTATTATGGGAGAGTAAAATGGACTAATGACTACCCTAGAATGAGTAGAGTCCATTAGCATCCTTCACATACACATGAGACACGCTTAGCAACTGTACATGGTCTGAGTATACTAGCACCCTTGACCAATTTCCCTGTTGGAATCTTTGCACATACTTATAATCTGAATTAGATGACTACTACCTAACCTAGAGTGGTTAGAGTCCATTATCATCCTTCCAATACCCTTATTATATTTCCATTGGATCAGATGATTAATGCCTACCCTCTAGGAGTAGAGTCCATTAGCATCCTCCCAATAACCACTTAATTTGTTCATCTCTTTTACTTTTCTTTCGAGATACACATACATATACAAAAGCTCAATCATGCATATAAGTGTTCATAGGCAATTGTGAGTGAATATGGTAGACAATGAAAACACTTAACATATGGCACATGCTTTGTTCAAGTCCATTTAAAAAAATCACATAGGCATATACATAGGGTAATACACATGGTTTCATCAAAACATCGCTTCACTTTATTGGTTTCAAGTATAGAATTCATCACAAGTCACTAGTAGGATTTCCTACTTGTTTACATCCACACATATAACTCACATCTTGGTTTTTCAATAGAAAATACAAAAAGATTAAATAGTAGAGTGTATCTACCTTTCTAAGACCGAATACCTACGGTCTAGCACTTTAGAAAGGTCATGGAAGTGAAGATCGGACTTCGGAAGCAAGGATCAAGCTTTACTTTCTATCTTGGAAGGAACCCTAGCAATCCCTAGCTTTCTCCCTTTTTTCTCTATCAAAAACTCTTTCAAACTCTATTAGGAATTGTGTAAACCCTTACTCACGAAATCTGCTTATATTTATAAGGCAAAGGGTTGCAAAATCCCTTAAATACCCCTAAAAAATATCCTAGGAGGTCGGTTAAGGCAAAAGCCCAAGAAGGGGTCGACTGGTGGTGTCAACCGGTCGATCGGTCAGTTTAGGGAGTTCTGGAAAAAAAAAACCCATACAAAATCAGTGCAACAACGGTTGACTGGTCTGGTCAAGCGGTCGACCGATTGCCTAGGGGTCGACCGGTCTGGGGCGCTGGTCGACTGGTGGTGCCCTATTTTGGCCATTTTTCCGCACACCAACACTTAGAGTGTTTTTCCCTCTACTTCCTTAACACTCTAAACACATACATACGCATCAAAGAAAAAGCCTCATTATCATTGATCGATTTAAACAATACATAGAAGGCTTTTTGGCTTTTACAAGTGCTATGCCCTAGTACTATTCATAGCGCTATTCATAATATAGTGCATAAGAGTTCTGTGATTCTACATCCTCCCCCCTTACAAGAATTTCGTCCCTGAAATTAGGACGATACAAGGTGCAAAAGAAAAACAGAAACTACACAAACAAGTGAGGGTACTTTTCCCTCACATCATCCTCGCGCTCCCACATGGCTTCTTCAGCCAAATGGTGTTGCCAACACAAGAGAACCAAGGGAATAGTCTTCGTGCGCAAGACTTGATCTCTACGATCCAAGATCTGAGCTAGTTGCTCCACTAATGTGAGATCCTCCCAGATTTCCATTGGATCAAGATCAATGACATGTGACGGATCCAGGATGTATTTCCGGAACATGGAAACATGGAACACATTGTGGACTACTGCCATGTGAGTGGGTAGGGCTACCATGGAAGTGACTTAACTGACTTGGGTAATGATCTCAAATGGACCCACATACCTCAAGCTTAGCTTACCCCTCTTGCCAAACCTCATGATTCCCCTGCTGGGAGAAATCTTCACAAAGACTTGATCCCCAACTTGGAATTCTAAGTCTTTATGACGAGTATCCACATAACTCTTCTGTAGACTCTAGGCAGTCTTTAACCTCTCCCTGATGATCCTAACCCTGTCTGCAGTCTGTTCGGTCAACTCGAGCCCCAAAAATTTTCTTTCCCCTACTTCATCCCAATATAGAGGAGATCAACAACTTCTCCTGTACAAGACCTCGAAAGGTGTCATCTGGATGGTCACCTGATAACTGTTATTGTAGGCGAACTCAACCAACGGCAAGTGATCCTCCCAACTGCCTCGAAAGTCTAACATACATGCTCAGAGCATGTCCCTCTATAATCTGGTTCACCCTCTCGGTCTGCCCATCAGTTTGAGGATGAAAGTCGGTGCTAAAGTCTAGACGAGAAGCCATAGCACTCTGAAAACTCTTCCTAAACCTGGAAGTGAATCTCGGATCCCTATCTGATACATTGCTAACTGGCACTCCGTGCAAACGAACCACTTCCTTGATATATAAGGTAACATGCTGGTTCGAGTTGAACGTAGTCCAATAGGGAAGAAAATATTTAGACTTCGTCAACCTGTTGACTACAACCCAAGTAACATCGAATTCTTCGCCGTCCTTGGTAAACTAACTACGAAGTTCATAGAAATGTTCTCCTATTTCCATTCCGAAATAGGGAGGGGCTGTGAAAGACCTGCTGACCTCTGATGCTCGGCCTTAACTTGTTAACACACTAAACAACGAGACACATACTCTACCACTTCCCTCTTCATATTCCACCACCAGAAGTGCCCCTTGAGGTTCCAGTACGTTTTCGTACCCCCAAGATGCACAATATACTTGAACCTGTGGCTTCGTCCAAGATCTCACGCCTTAGTTCCTCATCGGCGGGAACACATAACTTTCCTTTGAATGTGACTATACCATCACTATTCAAGGCAAACTCTTCATTGCCTCTGCCAATAGACTTGTCCCTATATGCAAGTAACTCAACATCCAACCCTTGAAGTTCTCAAATCCGGTCCAAGATGTAAGGCCTGACCGTAATGTTAGTGATTACTAGCCCATAAGTAGGAACACTGAAGCTGGTGTCGAGGTTAGACATGTGCTCCAACAACTTCCACTCCCATACCATCATATGGGCCAAGAGTTCGGTAGGCTTCCTGCTCAGAGTATTTGCCAACACGTTTGTCTTACCCAAATGGTACTGAATGGAGCACTCGTAATCCTTCATGAACTCCACCCATCGATGCTACCTCAGATTCAGTTCTTTCTGGGAAAACAGATACTTCAAGATCTTGTGATCTGTGAACACATCGAACTATTCTCCATAAAGGTAGTGGCGCCAAATCTTCAATGTAAAAATCACTGCAGCAAGCTCTAAGTCATGCATAGGATAGTTTTGCTTGTGGTCTTTCAACTGTAGGGAAGAATTGGTGATGACCTTCCCGTGTTGTATTAGAAAATATCCTAGCCCGATATGTGAGACATCACTGTATACTACGAATCTGCCACTCCCAGATGGAACTGTGAGAACGGGGGTCATAGTAAGTCGCTTCTTTAGCTCCATGAAGTTATCTCACACTTATCACTCCAAGTGAACTATTATTCTTCCTCCGCGTCAAGTACGTGAGCGGTGCTGCTAAGCTAGAGAACCCCTCAACATAACGCCGACAGTTGCATGCCAAGCCGAGAAAACTACGTATCTCAGTAACACTCTTGGGCCTCTCCTAGTTCATCACTGCCTCAACCTTCCCAGAGTCGACTAAAATCCCCTCTGTGGCCAAGGAACATCACCTTCTCCAACTAGAACTCGAACTTACTTAACTTAGCATACAAGCTATACTCTCAGAGATTCTACAGTGTGAGACGAAGATTTCTATCATGATCATCCTATGTCTAGGAGTACACAAGGATATCATCTACGAAGATGATCACACACTAATCGTCAGAAGGTCTGAACACCCTGCTCATCAAGTCCATGAAAGTAGCCAGCGCGTTCATTAGACCAAAAGGCATGATCGGGAACTTGTAGTGCCCACACTGAGTCCTAGAAGCAGTCATGGGAACGTCTTCAGTCTTGATCTTCAATTGATGGTTACCCAATCGAAGATCAATCTTGGAGAAGAACTTCGCTCCCTTCAACTAGTCAAACAAGTTGTCTATCTGTGGCAATGGATAACGATTCTTGATCGTGACCTTGTTCAGCTGCCTGTAGTCGATGCACATCCTCATCGACTCATCTTTTTTCTTCACGAAGAGCATTGGAGCTCCCCATGGTGAGATGCTTGGTTAGATGAAACCAAGGCTTTGTAGCTCTTCAATCTGCTCTTTGAACTCCTTAAACTCAATTGAGGCCATAAAAATCGGAGTCGTGCCTGGAGCAATCTCAATAACGAACTCTATCAAGAGGTAATCCTGGCAAGTAATTGGGAAACACATCCAGATACTCACTCATAATCAGGATGGCTGAGGAGTCTCATGCCTCCGGGTTTGAGAGACTTAGAGTTGCAAATCGGGCAATGTCTATCCTCCGTAGCCCTCAGAAGTGAAAGGACTTTACTCTGTCTGGCCTGAAGTCCACCATCTTCTCAAAGCAAGCCACATGCCCATGGTGAGTAGTGAGCCAATCCATCCTGAGAATAACATCAAAGTCTTGAAACTCCAGGATGATAAGTGTTGCCCAAGGTTTGTACCCTAGAGGAGGGGTGAATAGGGTTTAAGGAAAATCAAAAATTCTTCCTAATTCCTTTAGCGCAATTTCAATTATATAAGTTAAAAGGAATTAGAAATTTAGCTATTCTATCAAGTAATGCAAAACAACAAATTAAAGAGAAGAGTTAGAGAGATGTAAACAAGTGACACACGATGTTGTTCACGAGGCTCGACAACCCACCTACGTCCCAGCCTCAAGCTACACCCACTAGAGGATTCACCATAATTTATACTCAATTGTACAGCCTTCTTCCGGGTGAAGACCAAACCGTTATAATCTCTTTTTGGTTAGAGATCACACCTTACAAAGCTCCTGGCTTCACGGACAAGACTCCCACGGATGTCCTGATTTCAACACACTTTCGATAAGTGTTTTACAATCTTGAAATGCTCCTAGAATGAGTTGATAGATTATAGTTAAGATCCTCTATAAATCCCTCAAAGATAGGAGTTGAATAGCTCAAGAACTCAATTTTGGGATTTCTAGGTTGAACTCAATAGATTTTGAAAGCAAAGCTTGGAGTGAATGATTTTAATGATTGGAAGTATTAGAGTTCTTAATTTCATTCATAAATCATTCCTATTTATAGCACTTGCAAAAATATAGTCGTTTGAGGCTTCTTGGGAACTCAAAGAGCCGTTACAGAGATTAGGAAACTCTGTCCCACATGAATTCATCGACGAGATTGGGTGATCTCTTTGAATTCGTTGATGAGATTGGAACAGAAATGAAAATAGTGGCTCTATAGTCAGATTCGTCGACGAAGCAGAATTCACTGTTCAATTTCATCGACGAGATTACTCTGCATTTTATGTAATCTCATCTTTAATTAACCAATATGATGAGCATGATTTTCTTGGTCTCATACTTTATCTTTAACAAGAATTTTATCATGTTTTAGGTCCTTAGAAAGATATTCAATGAGTCTTAAGGTACCTATGGTCAATCTAAGTATTGAGCAAATGAACCGACCCACTTTGAGGATTTCTTACATAAATCCTAAATACTCTCAAAGACTAAATAATAAATTATAAAACCTTCCTTGAGAGTCTTCACTTTTCACTTGATCTTGGATTTTCAATTTGGCTTTGTTTTCATGATCAATCTTCATGCTTCTTAATGATCCGACTTGGACTCTGACTTTTGATATGATCTTTAATTATCTTCAATGTGATTTAACTGCTTGGCTTTGATTTGAGTTGAATCTTCTTCATTGATGGTGTCATTTTCATGCTTTTTCACTGAATGGCTTGCTAATGCTATAAGTATGTTGCTTTCAATATAAACTCAAGAGAGACATTAGTAACATAAATCTCATTCTATTATTGTGTTATTATCAAAATCAATATGGAGATCTAAGGTGAAAACCTATAGGCTAACAATCTCTCTTTTTTTATGATGAAAAATAATGGAATGGATTGGAAATAAGCTCCCCTCAATATATGAATTTTTTGAGGTTAACTCCTCCTAAACATATGCATATAGATAAACTTTTTAGTTCATTGCATATTTTTAGATTAGACCATTCATTTGACATGGAACCAATTATTGATTCAATTTAAATAAGTCATTTTAAGCAATTGGGACCAAATTGAATATATATTTTAAGCTCATAAAACAAACTAAATTATATCAAGTACATCATTTAATACAAATTAGAATATCATTCAATTATCACATTTCTTCCTCTGACATTATCAAAAAGCATGAACAAGCATAGCATTCATTACATGATACCAAACATAGATATTTCAACCATAGTATACCAGTATCAATCATTTTCAATCAAAGCATACAAATATCATCCAATAGTAAATAAAGAATATTCTAATTCCTGAGCTATTAAGGTAGTTGCTCTGTAATAACCAGTGAGCATACCAAAGACTTACAGCACCACTCAGTTAAACATTTGTGCAGTGATCAATCAATTTCATAACATCACATATCATACATCCATATCAATTCATTCATGTCATAGCATAGGCTCATACCAATTATTCATACATCAAAAGTCAAGCATTTCATCCATCAAACATATTTCAAACAATTCACATTTCATATCACTATTCATCATATCATACATTTTTCAAATATCAAAACATATCAATCAAAATCACATAAGATAAGCATTCAAAGTATATGATTAAATATCCAATTTATTCAAGCAACACTCTTTGGCACCCAAACAGTTTTGGGTCCAACAACAATAATCTTAGGAAGGCTTGATTCTCTAGGCACCCAAACTTGCCTAATCCTCTTATTACAAACAAATTTATAGATAGATCTTGAAGAGCAAGGGTTAAAGAAATTTTAATAATTTTTTTTTTTCTTAAATTGATTATAGCTTAATCCGACTTTTTCAAATACACACCTTTGATTTCCTAGCATTGTGTCTAGGATCTTTTTACCATTTGTGAATTTGTTTACAATATAAGACAAATCAATTTCCTTAGCATTCAAAATTTCACATTTATTGCATTCAATAGTTGAGACTTTAGGCATAGAAATTAGATTTTCATTTTCCTTTAATTTCTCATTTTCTTCTTTTAAATCTTATTTTCATTTTTTTTAAAATCATTTTTATTTAGAATAGATGAATTTTCCTTCTTAAGTTTTTTATTCTTTGAAACTAATTTTTCAAATTCTTCATAAATTTCATCATAAGCTTCTTGTAATTCATCGAAAGAAAGAGATTCATCTTGGGAAGATTTTACCTCATATTTATGGACCATGAGGCAAAGATTGACTTGCTCACCATCACTTGAGCTTGCATCCAATCGCTTCCATCAGATTCATCCCATGTTGCTTTCATTGTCCTTTTCTTGTAACTTTGACTTTTCTTGAGTAAGGGGCATTCCGGCTTGATATGTCTCAGCTTTTTGCACTTATAGCATAGTATCTCTTCTTCTTTTCTTGATTTTCTCTTGATATACTCTTAGTTGAATTCTTTCTTGTAAGCTCTTTTCTTCAAGTTCTTCTTATGTTTTAAGAACTTCTTGAATTTTCTTGTTAAGTGATCAATCTCTTCTCCACTTATATCACTTTCCTCCTCTTCACTTTCACTCATTTAAGTAGACTTTAAGGCATGTCATCTTCTTGACTTTGGCTCATCTTCTTGCTCACTCATGATGACCTCATGAGTCAATAGAGATCCTAAAAGCTCATCCAATTGTAGAGTTGTGAAATCTTTGGCCTCTTGGATGACCGTCACTTTTGGAGCTCATTCCTTAGGTAGCGAGTGGAGGATTTTCCTTACATTCTTTGCATTGGAATACACCTAACCAAGAGATTTAAGCTCATTAATAATGTTAGTAAATTTATCAAACATAAATTAGATGGGTTCATTTGGTTCCATTTTAAATATTTCATATTTATGGACTAGTATATTAATTTTTTTTTCTTTAACTTGATTAGTCCCTTCATAAGTAATTTGGAGTTTATCCCAAATTTCTTTAGCGGAGTTACAAGTTGAGACTCTATTAAATTCTTGTGGACTCAATGTGCAATATAGGTTGCTTATAGCCTTAGCATTGAGTTGAACAAGCTTAATGTCAGCTTGTGTCCATTCATCCTCATCCTTAGGAATTTAAATTACATTCACAATTTTTGTGGAGATGTGGGGACCAGTTACTATAACTTGCCAACATTTATAATCAAGAGCTTGAATAAAATACATCATTCTCACTCTCCAATAGTTATAGTTTTCACCATTGAATAGAGGGGTTGATTGGTCTTCTCCTAGGGTAGACGCATTTACATCAATCTTCATGCTTCTTGATGATCCGACTTGGACTCTGACTTTTGATATGATCTTTAATTATCTTCAATGTGATCCAATTGCTTGGCTTTGACTTGAGTTGAATCTTCTTCATTAATGGTGTCATTTTCATGCTTTTTCACTGAATGTCTTGCTAATGCTCTTAGTAGACTGTTTTCAATATAAACTCAAGAGAGACATTAATAACATAAATTACATGTTCCATACTAGGGTGCATACTGATCCTTAGATCCTCGGAAGAGGAAAGATTGATACTTAACTTTAAAGCTATTCGTGCCTAACAATGAGCTTCAACATTAAGTTCACGGCTAGCAAATTGAAAAGACACCAACTCCAACCTATTACGATATGTGTGGATATCAAACAGAATAGCTTGAATAGTTCCAACGGAGTGTAGGCTTCCATTGTTAATTTTGTCAACTACCTCATTTGAATCTGACTCCACGATAATATGACTCCATCCATTTTTATAGGCTACTTACAAACCCAGACGAACTACTGTTGCTTCAGCCGTTAGTGCGGATCCACCCAGAAGGGGGATGGCACGCTTGATAAGGCACTTACCCTCATGGTTATAAGCTAAACACCCAGCTCTCGTTGCCACTCCCAAGGGGAGAGCGGCTCCATCAACATTAATCTTCAACCAAGGGCTATCTGGGGGCTTCCAAATTTTCGGTTCGCTTACCGCATTCGTAACGAACGAGTAAGATTGGTTTTGAATCTTTCTGGTTCTACCTAGGTTTAGGATCTCCTCAGCCAACCAGTTTGCTTTGGATAAAGCTTGAGTTGGATTTGGTCTACCACCTTTGAAGAGAGCCTTATTTTAAAGGATCTAGATGCTCTATATGATAGAACTAACATGGATGCCAACTTCTCTCCCTCCTGAGTTGAATTCTGGGTGACGGGTCCACTTCTTTAACCAACTAAGGAAATATAGGGAGTTATTTGGCTGAGCCAGCATAGATAAAGAAGACCCAAACCATATTGCTCTTGAGCATGGGCACAGGATAAATAAGTGAACTATAGACTCCTCCTGTTTGCATAAGGGGCAGATATTATCCACAAGAATATGTCTACGATTCAGATTTACTGCCACTGCAACCGCATCATGGCAAAGATGCCAAATCAAAAGCTTGATCTTGGGAGGGATTAGAAGGGCCCAAATAGATTTCCACTGATTATCGTTGTCTGGAGGTGAGTAGCTAAAAGAAGGTCTTCTAGACTCCATCACACTCATCGCCAGGTGATTAACCGAATTAACTCTAAAGGACCCATTTCTTGTGTAGTGCCAAATAAGTTTATCAGCTGCTCCAGAGTGGCTAACCGGAATTTTTTGAATCTCCTGTATGGTATCTCTGTGAAACAAATTGTCTAGCCAATTCAAACTCCATTCCCCCGATTCCATCAAGGACTCCACTGTGGCTTTATTCTGAAGGACTCCTGATGCTGGAATTGGCCAGAAGCAAGAGTGATTTGGAATCCAGGGATCATGCTAAATTCTTACCGAGGATCCCGATCCTATTTGCAACCTTAAGCCCATCTTTAAAGTTTCACGACCCAGCAGCAAGTTGTTCCATCCCCAAGAGGCTTTGCCTCCTAACTTTGTATTGAGGAAATCAGAGTTAGGAAAGTATCTAGCTTTTAAAGTCTTGGCCCAAAGACTATGTGGCATCTAGGAAAGCCGCCAGCCTTGTTTTGCAAGCAAAGCTTGGTTAAAGGTCTGTAAATTTCTTATGCCAAGTCCTCCTTTGTTCATCGGCATACATAGCTTTGTCCACGAAAGCCAGTGAATTTTTCTCTCCCCTGATTGACTCCACCAGAAATGAGCAGTGGCTGCCATGATCTCATTCAATAAGCTATTGGGAAGCTTAAAACAACTCATCACATAGGAAGGTATAGCCTGTAGAACCGCTTTGATCATAACCCCTCTTCCAGCTTGAGATAAAGTGGTGCAAATCCATCCTTTTATACGCTTGAGCACTCTATCCTTAATGTTCGTAAACACTTCCTGTTTAGAACCTCTAAAAGTCGTAGGGAGCCCCAAGTATTTCCCATTGACATAGTGATCTTTGATGTGTAGGATCTTCCTGATCATCCTCTGAAACCAGCCCCCCTGATTTAGCATAGTTAACCGACAATCCGAACGCAAGACCAAAAGCATGGAGGATACTATTCAGGTGATTAGGCTCATCTAAATCAGCTCTCAGAAACACTAGACAATTGTCAACAAAAAGAAGATGAGTGATGATAGGAGCTCTTCTAGCAATTTGAATACCACTAATCCTGGATGTTGGGGAGGATGAAGGTTGCTCGATAACACCTCAGCATAAAAAGAATAGATAAGGGGAAAGGGGGTCTCCTTGTCTAAGCCCTCGAGTTGGAGTGATATAACCATTCGGCGATCCATTGATAACTACTGAGTATATTATTGTGGAAACACACTGCCGAATCAAACTAATCCATTGGGGACAAAAACCCAGCTTCTAAAACACAGTGAAAAGGAAATTTGACTCCACACTGTCATACGCCCTAGTGAGGTCAATCTTAACTGTCATGCGCCGATCGTGTCCTTTGGTCTTCTTCTGTAGGTAGTGGGTGATCTCATGGGGCAGAAAAATGTTGTCGGTAAGTGGTCTTCCCGGGATAAAGGCCGATTGGGATGGGCTAATGATTTGGTCCAACAAGGGGTGGGTCTATTGGCAAGGATCTTGGCAATGGTCTTGTAAATGACGTTCCAAAGGCTAATTGGGCGGTATTGAGATAAGGATTCTGGAGTAGTGACTTTTGGTATCATGATAATATGGGTATGATTGATCCTTTTTAGAAGATACCCTGTTGTAAAAAATCACTTCACAACCAAAGAAACGTCAGAGCCAATGATATCCCAGAATTTGTAAAAGAAATTACTTGGTATTCCGTCTGGTCTAGGAGCTTTGGAGGGGCTAATGCTAAACACCGCTTGCTTGATTTCCTCAAGGGAGACCTCTTGGCAAAGATCAGAATTCATTTAAGCGGTAACCTTGGGAATGATCATGGATAAAATCTCTACAATTCCGAAGGGGGAGCTCATCTTATACACCTCAGTAAAGTGTTGGATCATATGGGAGTTCACCAAATCTTCATTTTCCAGCCAGACCCCAGAATGGTCCTTTATGGTCATGATTTGGTTCCTCCTTCTTCTATTCAAAGCTGTGAGATGGAAAAATCGAGTATTGCAGTCCCCAGCAGAGAGCCAATTTATACGAGACCTTAGTTGCCAAATACTGTTCTTCCAGATTGTATGCTTCATCCAACTCCTTCACCAATTTCTGTTGTAGTTCCTTGCTCTAAGTAGAAGTATCCGCAAATTGTATTTCACTGATTTTTCCTTTCAACTTACATATACAATTTTTAATGTTGCCAAAGGAACCTCTGCTCCAACGTTGCAAAGAGTTCTTGCACTTACTAAGCCAGTGGCACACTTTAAACATTGATGACCCCGGGACACTTGCTCTCCAAGCATCTTGAATTACCTTTTTCATGTCTCGATGGTGATTCCACATTTCCTCATACCAAAAAGCTTTGTGCCGAATTTGGGGTCTCCAATTAGTTTGGAGAATCAGAGGACTATGGTCAGATCCCACTGCAAGGAGGATTTGAACAAGAGCATTGGGGCAATCCTGGTTCCACGAGGGATTTGCCAACTCTCTATCAATGTGAGCAAGGATTGCTGCAAAGTCCATATGCCAATTAGTCCAGGTGAATTGAGGGCCTTGAAACCCCATATCAATCAAATTAGCCTCTGAAACCATAGCTCTAAAGGTTGCCATCTGTTGCGGAGTCTTCCTAATTCCCCCCAATTTTTCCTCCACATTCAAGACCTCATTGAAGTCACCCAAACATAGCCAAGGATTTGGGTGGTTTTGCCCCCCTTTAGCCATTCGTCTCCAAAGATGTTCCCGAGAAGGAATTTCATTAGGACCATAGACACAAGAGATCTTCCACCTTTGGGAACCAAAATTTCCCTTCACCGCTACTTCTATCAAGTTAAGGCCACTATTGAAGATTTGAAGAGAGGAAATGTTGTCAAAGTAATGCTAGACCTCCTGCTTGGCCAATAGGATCCACAGTATTCAAGTTGTCCATTTGGAGAGAGTGAACTATCTGAAGGAGTTTCTCTCTCTTATTCTTGGTTTCCATAATAAAGACTAGATAGGGCCGAAATTGTAGGACCATGTCCCTGAGGTACCGAACTGTCCGGGGACAGCCTATCCCCTGACAGTTCCAAGCTAACACATTCATGGCTGTCGAGGGCACTGATTCTTATTAGTCACCCCGATGAGGTTTTTTGTTGATCCATCTAGCAGAATCGAAGATCCAGAGTAAATGGATGAGGTTTCACAGTCGTTGAGTTCTTTTGGGTCTGTAATGGGGCTTGGTTGGTTTAAGGTTGGGTTCTATGGAGGCATATAAGTTATCTGGGCCTTGGTAGGATTGTTTATGGTAATTGGCCTAAATTGGTGTGTGCAGTGAAATCTCACCGTCCATTGCCCAGGTGTGTGTATGATTACATACACATGATCGCTTTCTATCACAGAGACGATTTAGAGTCTCGCGTGCTAATGGCACGCGTGGTCCTTTTAGCTGACAGCATTGAAGCTAGCCTGGGTTGCTTGATGCTATTGGACAACTACCTCACTGATGTTGAAGGGCATGTTTTTCAAGGTATTGCTTATTCAGCTTTGTAGCTTGCCGTAACTGACATTATTGAGAGACAATTCCTGGCTCTACTTCAGACGTCACTTTTGTTGCTATTGATGGGCTAGAATCCTCCCCTGGAGATGGATCAGCACTCGAATCCTTGGCCTTTGAGGAGCTTGGTAGTTGACTTACCAAAGTTTATGTTGTCAACTCCAAAATCTGACGAGTAGTGCCTTGAATATAAGGTCTGAGGCAAAATGCCATATTGAAGGACGCTATTCAAAATAGAATTCCTCCTGCAATTGACTTCTTCATCTTGGGTGCTGATCCATCTCCAGAGGAGGATTCTAGCCCATCAATAGCAATAGAAGTGACATCTGATAGCAGAGCCAAGAAGCGGGGGACTATCCTTCCAATCTGAGTTTACTCAGATTGGAAGGATAGTTCCCCACACAAACAATAAACTCCATACAATAATAGAGAAAATTTGATAAGCAAAGATAAATTTTGCACTTACAATTGGTTAAAGGACTCTTGGGCTCTGCTTGGGCTTTTTGGCAGGGTGGCTTTGTTTGGGCTATTGGTAGGGCTATATCCATTGGTTCAGTGGGTGAGTACATCTCATTTGGGTCGGGTATGGGTTGTTTGTTAGGCCAAATCAAAATGAGTCCCGTTACAGGATGCTGCTCATTTTTCGATGTTCTCTTTGAGTTTGGTGGCGGAGACTGTTTTCCATCAGGGGTTAGACGAATTAGGTATTTGAGTGCTTTGAGTGATACCTTTTCCATGAGGATTGAGTTGTTATCCGACACAGACGCCAGGGTGATATGGTGTTCCACGTGTACCTCTTCCATTGGAGTAGAACTATCAATTGTACCCTGACCCACCTGATGAGATTTAGAGGTTGTCCCCTCACATTCTACTCCATGACGCACTCCTGAGGTGGCACTAACCGTCTTATCCTTTTGTCTCCTTGCACTCTTGTCGACGTCTGCCATTACAGGCGAGCTCTAGATCCACGAAGGTCTTCCTCCGTGCCTGGATTTCTGATAACCGTATAGAGGGGCCAAGATTCTAGGTGAAACAGCTCACCACAAATCCACGGTCCGAAGAGGCTCTTCATCTGAGAGGCTTTTGACCCACTGAAATTACCCTAAGGACAGTGTTTGTCATCATGCCAAATTCTACCACAACCATAACAAATAGTTGGTAATTTTTCATAGGTTATCGGGAAAGGTTTCGTGGTATTTGACAGGAGCTTTAACATCACATAAGGTTGAAGTGGTAGCTGGATGGTTTTTTTCAAACGAATTCTAACTTTCCCTGACTGGAGCTGGCATCTGGAACATCAATTTCAGTAAAATCGCCAAGGCGCCTCCTTATGAGTGATCCAAGTTTGTTAGTCATGTACTTCGGCGGTATGCCATGGAGTTGCACCCAAATGGCAAGGGTCATTATTTGCAACTCGGACACGATTATCTTCGGTTGCCATTGTATCATCATCAATGGGTGTCCGTTGAAAGACCATGGTTGGTGGTTTAATACCCGATTCAAATCCTCTACACTGGTGAATTTGAACTGTATATATCCATTGGACAGGTCAACCACACTCACCGGTGACCTTGTTTTCCAGGCTCTAATTGTAGTTTTTTTCATCGTGGTGATGTTCATAGGCCTGTCATTGAGGAACTTACCGATGACACTGTGGATACATTGAGATATACCGCCATGGATAATATCTGAACTTATTGCAAGCGGCTCGTTAAAGAATTCAATAGAAAGTTTGGGGGCCACTTCTTCTACAAGCACCTCATCAGTGTTGCAGTAGACGTTTGTAGGGTCGGTCGGTAGGGTTGGACATGGTCGAGTAAAGGCAGGAATGAAAATCGATTACTAGCTTGGAAAAGTGGCCAATAGCTAGCAGGGTCGAGCAGGGACGAAAAGGCTTTTACAGGCTAGGAGATAAGACTAGCCAAGGAAATCAGGTGTTTGGAAATAAATTGGGAAAAGGGCTGATAGGACTGAACGATAGATTGCAAGGCGAAGAAGGAAGCTCTAGGAAGGGAAAAGGGGTGAGAGGACTAACCGATAGGTTGCAGGGCAAAGAGAATGAGTTTGGAAGAGACAGAGCTCCAGGATAAAGGGCCGAGAGGATGAACTGCTGAAGGAAAAGTCCTATTATTGTACATCCTCAAAATCAATATGGAGACCTAAGATAAAAACCTATATGCTAACAATAAGATCGGCTGACAACTCATGCAGCCTAACTTGCACAACACAAGCTCGGTATATCCAGTCCGCGACCACTAACTTGCCACGCGGAGTTGAAATAGACAACTCACGCTCTAATTGACTCAACTCAGAAGGAATTCCCTTTGCAAAACTGGGCGAGACAAAAGAATGAGTAGATACAATGTCGATCAATACCCGAGTTAAGCACTCATTCACTAGTAAGGCTCCTGAGTATTATAATTAACTTACGTCAATAAATTTCAAATAGAACATACATACTGTATAGGTAACATGTTATATATAAGCACCCAATTTTTACACCTCTCCCTTAACCATAGTTAAGAAATTTAACCATAGTTAGCCTGGTCTAACCTGAGTCAAGCTCTAGGTCAACCACAGTTAGACCCTAGGTCTAACCCTAGGTCAACCCTAGTCTAACCCTAGATAAAACACTAGTTAAACCCTAGGTCAGCCCTAACCTAGCCCTGGTCCAACCCTAACCCTAAGGAGCCTAGCCATGGACATAGGGCCCAACCCATGGCCCTAGGGCCTAAACCTGTAGGAAAACAAGCCTGGGCCCAATCATGGACCCAAGACCTAAGCCAAGCCCTAGGAAGAGGGACCAGCCCTAAAAATTCAAAATTCTAGAATGTTGATAGTCCATCTACCGACATTCCCCATTTGGTAAAATTCGTACTGCGTGTATGAGTATTTAAGCTTGGCCAGGTTCATTTTTTGAAAAAGTCCTAAATAGCAGTAAAAACTCTACCGCCATTATCTTTTTGCCCTGCATAGGAATGACAGTACTGGTTCTAATGCCATTTGCATTGTTTGTGTGCAAAAAAACTACTTGCCCCTATGCACTCTAGGCATGCGCCCACACCTCTCCTGAGACCCTTACCAACCCTTGTCCAAATACCCATGGTGTCCCCAGGCCTCTAAGTCTATAAATTTGGACCCTTGGCCAATTTTCTTCCCCATTAAAAAAAAAAAACCTGAGGAAATTTCAAAAATCCTGAGAAGAGCCCTATCAAAATCATCACAGAGAAGAGGAGTCCTCCTGAGGGCCAGCTTGAGCTTCCCTTATTGCAAAGGGATCCCTATTCTTCGTTTGCACACGTAGGCACCACCCTCTCCTCCATTGTTGAAGCTTGAAGACAGAAGAAGATTAGAGACTCCACCCTTGTCCCTATCTTTTTTCGGCATTCCTTCATTGTAAAATACCCCTGGTCCATCTCTAGAGGTATATTTTGGTTGTAGGATAAGTAGTAAAGGGGTCACCTTGTCTTCTCTCATAGGCAAGGAGACCCCCATTGATATTTCAACACAACTCACACCTCACACACAATGCACAGTCCTCCCCCTCACTTCTAGAACCCCTCCAAGCCTTTTGGGGGACCTCCAGCTTATGAGGAATCCCCTGGAAGTGCTATAGTGAAACACTATAAGAGGGAAATTGGATTTTAGAAGAAATCCAGAATGGCAGTAAACTCAGTACCGTCATTCTGGACAATTCCCCTTTGCAGTGGCCTTTGGGCCCATTTTGTTAAGCCTTGGTCCATGCCAAGGCATGGACCTTGTCCCTAAGGGCCCCCCTAGCCTTACCTGATCTTCCCAGAACCTAGGGACCCCTCTAACCACGGTAAAAATTCAAAAGTAGAAAATGTCCAGAATGTCGATAAATAGGTTACCGATATTTTGGGTTTTTTGGTTCTCACTGAAAATAGCCACTATGGGCCCAATCCTGACCGAACCCAGGGTCCAGACCATGCCCAGGCCTTTTGCCAGAGTCCCTTGAGCGATCCCAGGGGTGCAGGACCTCTCTCAACATCTCTACTAAGCTCCCTATGGCTGCATAGCCATTGTTTTGAATAATAGTGATAATGACGATAGATATTCTACCGCCAATTCCATTTTACAGAGAAATGGAGTTGCCAGTGATTATTCTACTGCCAACCCATTGTTTTCATAAAATAGTGGCCTTGCAGGGCCTAGACCTGATAAAAGGCCATGCTCTCTGGGCCCACCCTAGACCTGACCAGACCCTTAACTGGGGTTAGTTTAACCCCGGTTAGCTTTTAACCATGGTTAATACCATTTTAACTTTGGAAAAAATCTCTAAATATTCATAAAATTCCCTAAAAATCTGAAAAATGCAAAAGATCCCAAAATATCTTATGTTGGACCTTTTAAGCATGGCTAGCTATTTTAACTATGGTTAACTCACCTTCTAACTCTGGTTAGATAATTTAATACATGATTAAACCTCTGGGCCCAAATCTTGGGCTTTCAGGCCCAAACCTTGACCTCTGGGCTCAATCCTTTAGCCCATGGGGTTAATATTAGCCTCCATGCCCAACCTTTGGCCTCCGGGCCCAACCCTAGGCCTCGGGGCCAAACCTTCAATACCATGCACTTGACCACCCTGGTCAATTAAATCTTATTCCCCAGACTAAACCCTAGCCGCTTTGGTGCATACACACTCCCCTAGCCTCGGCACAGGCTCATGTGCCAGAACTACGCTCGGTCTGATCTCACCCCATGTGAGTATGTAGGCAACCTGTAGAACCTCGTTCCTCATAGTCACTATCCATGTGAATAGTGCCAATGCACTGTTCTTGTAAACGGCCTAAAGCCTTATGGTTTTAATTTATGAAATGAAGAAAAGGTTTTGGCATTTAAATTTATTTTTTAATGTATTGTAGCATGTATGAGAGTCTTAGAGTATTTTCTTTTATGATTCATTGTGTTAAAAACAAAGGAATCTAAGTGAGAAAAATAGGAAAAACAGTAAAAATAGGAAACATCAGGAGTCACTCGTCGACGAGTGCAAAGGAATTGCAGCACTCTCACTCATCGACGAGTCATCAAAACAATGAATTGGGGAATTCCAGAAGCCCCACTCGTCGAAAAGTCCTGTTGGAGGTCCCAAACTCGACAAGTGAGCCCACTAGTCGACGAATGGAACCCACTCGTCAATTAGTCAAATGCACAGAAATCGGGAACAGTTACGCGTGAAGAGTATTTTCGAGTTTTGGCAAACTTAACTCTATAAATACAAAAATTTTGAGGGGTTAAGGGTTCTAACTTAGAGAGAAACATGTTGAGAGAAAAAGGGAGAGAACTTAGGGTTCCAAAAGGAGGTTTTGTGTGAGATCAAAGGAGGAGCTCGATCCTTGCTTCCAAAGCTTCCTCAAGCTTCGATCTTCTTTCTCAAGCGTGGATCCTCATCCTCAAGCTCAAGTTCATGTCCAAGCCATCTCTCAAGCCAAGATTTGGCCTTTGCACTTACTAGTCGATTTAGTGGTAACCTAGATACTAAGCATAGATTTTTAAAAGCATGAATGTTAAGATTAGGGTATGAGTAGTTCCTATTTTCTAAATTGATCATGTTTCCCTAAAATGTATAGACTATAAAGCATGATATGGATATAATAGGCTAAGTACCCATGTTTCATGCAATGTATGCTATATTAATGATGCCCTATGACTATGAATGCATGTTTAAAGGTGTTTCATGAATGTAACTATGCTTTCAATTCCAACATGTGATTACTTTGAGTTTTCCTCTGATAGCATGATGTTCACAAAAGCCTTTATGCACAAGCTTGTATTGCATGACCGAGATTTTTTAAATACAAGTAATTGAAAGTAAATTAAACCACAAGACAAGTGATTCCACAAACGAATGATAATGCCAAACTTTGGGTTGGTCAAGGATAGGGCATATCCAAGGATATGTCATATCTGGCTTCAAGAAAAGAAAAGCAAGGATGATAATGCTAAACTTTGGGTTTGTCAAGGGTATTAGTGTGCCTCTGTCCATTTCAATGAAGAGTGTTTACACACCCAGCTTCAAGTTGCTTCAAGTGTTTCGATGAGGGGTATTTATATACCAGCTTTCAAGTTGTTTCAAGGGCACTAATATCTGACTTCAAAAACAAGACAAGACATGTATGATCCAAACAAGAACAAGACAAGCATGATTCTCACATGACAAGAACAAGAACAAGACAAGAATAATGTTTTAAGCACGAAAAATAAGTTTTGAAAACACGAAAAGCTAATTTTAAGTATGATCAATGTAATTTGCACATGTGATTTAAAAGAGGATTTTGCTCCTGGGTTTCTTGCATACACATTAATGTATTGTTTAAATTTCATGTATGCTATGAATTGTATTATATCACTGTTAGCTATTAGCTTGTACTTGCTGAGTGTTTCAATACTCAGCCGTACATTTTGATGTCGGCAGGTACATCGTTTGATAGTTGTACTCCTAGTCCATGGATTGAGGAGGACTATAGTGAGGAGGAGCCTGCATTAGTGCCTCAAGTGGAGGCTAGAGACTTAATAAGTTGTCCCTATCAGGGTGACTACTGAGAGAGAGAGTTTTATAATTTGTATTTTGATGGGTGGGCATGTCTACTCTTACATTTAGTCATGTCATTGTATTAAACTTGGAATATTCTTCATGTATAGAAAATAATTTTTTAGTTCACACTTCCGTACATTGATTTTGCTTCTGCTATGTCTATGCCTTGTATCTTTTGCAGGATGCTTTGATATGGCAAGTTAGTCACACACAAAGTCACACCTAACTCTTAGGTGGGATTTTGGGGCACGACGGAGTTGGTATCAGAGCCTAGGCATTAGATTTTCTTAGGATCACTTAGGATTTGATACCGTGATTGAAATAAGGCATTAAGTTTAAGAAAATAGTCGTATTCTAAGTATAAAGTAATTATTTAGTCTTAGTCCATAACCGGTTGAAACCCCAACCGAGCTTACTGTCCTACGCTAGAAACATAAATTGTATGCTTATACTATTGAATTGTATACCTCAGTGTATTGTTATGTAATTAGTAAATATTTAGTGATTGTTGAAATGGTTATTGAAATAAAGTTGGTTTCCAAGTTAGACTCATGGTTGTTATTTTTCTCAGGACTAAGTCATGAGACGTGGCACATGGGGTCGTGGACACCATATGAGAAGTAATGGATCACCTCCTCCAGTAGGTGATGCACTGCCTGACATGGCTCTGGCATTTGCTTCGATAGCTAAGACATTGGCTATGCTGGCAGCCAGGCAGCCTACTACTCCTCGAGCGCTTATAAGGCCCCAAAATCCCACCTAGGAGAAATGAGACTTTAGCAACGTGACCTATACTTAAAACCATCCTGTAAAATGTATACAAGGCATGAAAATAGTGAACCTGAAAAGTTCTTCTATATAAAAGTTCTTCCAAGTGCTAACATAGACAAAAGGCTAAATAAAACTACCATATGTACACAAGGTCCAACTGAGTTACCAACTCAAGCCTATATGAAAATCCCCAAAACAAAATCTCAAAATACATGTCTCTCTCTCTCAACTCAATCATAAGGCCATATGTAATCATTAATTTATTAAACTTCGTAGTAGCTACAATTCCGTAGAATAGTGACTAGTATGAGGTGTCGAATCATAGAAGATTGCGCTGGTTTCGTTGTCCTTTTCTCAAGATTAAGTCTAAGTCAAGAGAGAACAAAGTTGATTAATTGATTGGATTTAACCTAAAAGTGAAATTTAAACTAATAGAATTCAGTTATCCTAATTATCCTAAAAGTCCTTTGGTGATATGAATATGAGAGAAGATTTAGGGTGTTCAAATCCACCACTAGCTTTATAACTGGTCCCTAATGCATTCATTCAAATCCATCACAATGTAAACAATAAGGATGAGGGTGACTACAAGACTCCACTCATCCATCTAGAATGATTCAAGGGATTAAACCCTAGGTGTATCCTATCTTTAGTTAACAAGAGTGATACATACTAAAGTAGGGTTGTGCAATCACTCGTCTTCCCTTAGAATAAAATATCCTATGATTTAATTCCTCAATATCAATACCATTGCATAAAATCCACATTAAAAATCATAAAAAATTAAGATGGATGATTTCAATCTCAATATAATAACACCTAAGACAAGGATAGAATCACACTAAAATCGAATATAAGAAATAAACCCTGGTTATAAATACCCTCTGATTATGCAATCATTGTTTACAATTGAATAAACTAAAATCGAATGTAGAGAGACATTGTTACTTGGCTAGGTTTTCATCTAAACCCTAGAACAGAAGAATTAGCTCATGCTGAGACTAAGAAACACCACTTTTGATGAAGAGGACGACGAACTCAAATGCTTCCTCTTCCAACCTTTTTGATCTCCAGAGCCTTCTCTACTTCCAAAACTCTCAAATTCTGAACTCCTTTTTCCTTTCAGAGCTTTGCCTTTTTATAGAGAACTCTTCCTTGTTGCTAAATCCTGCTTTTAGAAACCCTCAAAGAGGCAACACTCAGTTTGGCGTGCGAAATTCGGAGCTAAAAAAACACCAATGAAAATCGATCGTCATTCTGGGACGATCGATCGTCCCTATCAGGAATTTCTTCTTTGGCTATGGGTTTGGTTACGATCGATCGTCCTTGATTTATAATCGATCGTCACTGTATTTGTCTTGCGATCGATCGTCAGGGAGCAGCGATCGATCGCCCCTTATAATTTTTGCACAGTTCTTTCTTTCCTTCCCTTTTCTCCTGAATAAGGTTCTCTTGAGAAGCTTTTCTTCACTTAAATCTTCAAATCTGGCTTGTATTTCTTGCGTGACCCTGTTATGGACAAAGATATCAAAATACCATAAAGTGCTTCAAAAGTAATACTATAAGGGACTAATAACTGTAGATTGAGGTGCATATATGTTTAACAATTAGCACTGATCACAACCCCAAACTTACATATTGGTAGTCCTCGAGCAATAGGGATAAATAAAAATGATTGACTACTCTACACTACGTCACCTTTCGTGGGATCCCCAGTTGCATTGAGCGTATGCAACAAGCCTTTTAAACCCCTAGGTGGCCCAAGTGGACGAGTGAAGTCTCATGAGGGCTTACCAGTGACGATACCCACAAACATCAATGTTTTCCTGCAACTCTCAAAATTCATGCAATAGTTGATGGATTAATTGATCTTTCTAGGCAATTACAATTATGATACTCACGGCATAATACTCTCATTATTAACCGGCTTTATTCTTGACCCTCCACATTCTCAATTTCACACAACCTTCCACATTTCTGAATATGTTAGTGCCCGTACCTAGTCATAGTACACTAGCATCCTTTCATACTTGTTAAAAATATATACTAGTGCCCGTACCTAGTCATAGTACACTAGTATCCTTTCATGCTTACATCGTTTTTACTTGGAGACAACACTAGTACCCATACCTGGTCATAGTAAACTAGTGTCCTCTCATACTTTCTTGGAAACAGATGTTAGTGCCCGTACCTGGCCATAATACACTAACACCCTTTTACGCTTTACATTTCTTACTTCTTTTCTTGTGAGCTTCCATTTCCTTTCTTATGAACTCTCTTGTCTTTTTTTATGTAGAACCCCAGATCTTGATGGCATGGCATGGTGAATAGTGCTGTGAATAGTGTCTAAGGCTTAAAGTCTATTGTAATGCCTTGAGTGGTTATCAATGATAATGAGAACCTTGTTTTGATATATTTCAGGTGGATGATGTGTTGTGCTATGTATTAAAGCCTTAAGAATATTTACTTAAGTTTGTGGGTATTTAGGATGAAGGAGTAAGAGTATAAAATACTCTAACTATTAAAAAGGGTTATGTCTTAACATACCCTCAACTTTAGGGAACTCTAGTTTTATCATCACTTATTGGAATCAAGTGATTCTTAAACCATTAGAAAGGTATTGAAACCCTCTTCAATATTCATGTTTATCATTTTTCTATATTTTGAGTCGAGGTTAATTCAAATGTTGGATTCCAAAGTTAGGTCTACTGAAATTCTGATCTACTGTAATCCATCACAAACCACTCAGATTTAGAACCCATTTAGACCATTAAGAACTCTGAATTAGGATTGGTCCATTAGATATAAAATTTTTCCCCTTTGAATGAAGAGTCCACTGCAAGTTGAACCATCAAAATCCGATAAGCGAGTCAAAAGTTATGGTCGAAATACCAAAGAGGGAATAACTCAAGTCAGTCAGAGCACCCAAACGTAGATATCTGTAACCCAGATATCGACGTTTCCATGTAGGAACGCAAAAAAGGGGATTTTTAAAGGGTATAAGCGTGATTTTGACATCTCTAATCCTATAAATACCTAATTTTATAGGATTAAGGGTTCTAACACTTAGAGAGAAACATTTTGAGAGGAAATGAGAGAAAACCTAGGGTTCCAAAGAGGGTTTTCTTGTGAGATCAAGGAGGAACTCGAATCCTTACTTGTCAAGCTTCCACAAGCTTAGATCTTCTTCATCGAGTGTGGATCTCAATTTCCAAGCTCAAGTTCATGTCCAATCATCCTTCCAAGCTAAGATTTAGTCTTTGCAAGGTAAGTACACCCTTCTAGTTAACCTAAAGATAATCTAGATCTCAAACCTAGGTTTTCAAGTATGTGATATTGAAATTGCTCATTTGGTTTTCTAAATTCCTACATTTCCCTAAATTTTATGAACTATGAAGTATGATATGGATGTAATAGGCTAAGTAAGCATGATCTATGCAATGTATGTCAATTGTATGATGCTTATTGTCATGATCTTTATATTTCAAGTTTTCCATGAATGCAAAGATGCTTTAAAGATTTTCAATGACTATAGAAATGTTTTAAATGCCATATGTGATTTCCTTTAAGTATTCACAGGCTACTACGATGCTCATTAAGTACTATGCACAAGCATGTATGCATGACCGAGTTTTCTAAGTATAAGCATATGAAAAACAACCAAAGACAAGACAAGTGATTGAACAAGACAAATGATAAAGCCGAACTTTGAGTCGGTCAAGAATAGGGCATATCCAAAGATATGCCATATTTGGCTTCAAGAAAACAAGACAAGAAATCAAGGATGTTGGTGTGCCTTTTCTATTTCGTTGAAGGGTATTTACATACCCGGCTCACAAGTTGCTTTCAAGAATTTTGATTAATTTATATACCCGGCTCACAAGTCGTTTCAAGGGCACTAACATCTGGCTCACAAGACAAGCATGACAAGGTAAACACGATTCTCACAAGACAAGCATAGCAAGACAAGTAGGATTCAAACAAGAACAAGATAAGACAAGCACGATTCTCACTAGACAAGAACAAGCGAAGAATAAGATTTTATACATGATAAGCAAGTTTTGAAAATACAAAAAGATAATTTCAAGTGCAAGCTATAAATTTTGTACACATGATTTACATGAGGTTTTGCATTGGGGTTTTCATACATGCTTATGAATGCATTGTTTATATTTCCTATATGCTATTAATTGTATTATATCACTGTTAGCTAGTAGCTTGTACTCGTTGAATATTTCAATACTCAGCTGTACATTTTGATGTCAGCACATACACCCTTTGACATTTGTGCTCCTAGTCCTTGGGTCGACGAGAACTATGGTGAAGAGGAGCCATATGTAGAACTAGTAGGAGCACCTCAAGTGGAGGCAAGAGGCTTAGATAGTTGGCCCTATCAGGGTGACTACTGAGTGAGAGAGAGAAAGAGAGTTTAATATTTTGTATTTTGATGGGTGGGCATGTCTACTCTTACATTAGTCATGTTGATGCATCAAACTTGGAATACCGTTAATGTATAGAAAAGAAATTTTTTGTTCATGTTTCTGCATTGATTTCGTTTCCTCTATGTTTATGCCTTGTGATTTTATAGGATGGTTTGACAGGTTATGATAGTCACGTCTAAAGTCTCACCTAACTCCTAGGGGGATTTTGGGGTGTTACATCTTACAACTTTACTTCTCATTTCTTATAAACTTTTTCTTATAATCCTTTCTCGTGAGCTTTTCCTTATGAACTTTCTTATGATTCTTCGTATACCCGTATTTATGAGAAACCTCGGTCATACATGTGCATAGAGTGCTTGTAAGCATTATAAGGTACTTGTGAGCAATGGTGATAGACATAGAAAATACTTAAACATCAATACATGCTCATAAAATTTTATGCATAATAATGGCATACGAATACATGGTTTAAGATCTCCAATTTCACCCAAAAATCATGCTCATATCAAATCATACAAGGCATACACATGCATAGAGTCCTTGTGTGCATCATAGTAACTTAAAAATCATTAAACATAATATAGATGGCTTATAATCATCATGATAGTCATAAAAAGCTCTTAATCATGGAATCAAAATCATGGAACATCATTCATAAAGGTATTATAGCAATAACATGGCTCCTTAGCCTAAATCCATCAAGAACATACTTTAAAAATCATGGTTTTCATAAAGAATTTATAACAAGCTAGAGAGTAGGATGTATCTACTCTCTTTTCATCAAAACCCATCCCTTCATCCTTACTTAGCATAATGAAATCTTATCAAAATCATTTGGAGAGTGTGAACTCTCCTTATCAAAACCCTTCCCTTTTTTATCTTCTCTAACAAAAATCATACATTGAGACATATTTTGCATGAATGAATCATAACTAAGCTAGGTAGTAGATTGTATTTGTGCTCTTTTTCTTAAAAACCCCTAACATCAAATATTCATTTCCATAGGTTTTTAGCATAACCTTACATTAATTCAATAGATGGATCATAACATGAAGAGCTAGTAGAAAGTATCTACCTTTGAGAGTGAATCCTCGTGGCTTTGTGCGTGAGGAACACCTTGGCTTGCAAGATCTTTGCTTCCCTTTTTGATCTTGAGAAGATGGGGGTGAAATTGAGGTTTCACCCTTAATCTTGAGAAAACTCCTCTCCAAAACCCTAGCCTTTTCTCCCTTTCCTCCCTCTCTAACTCTCTCAATTTCTCCCAAAATCAAGCCTTGAGGGTTTATGAAACCCTACCCCATGAATTTGGGGATTTATAGACAAAGGGGTGGTCAAAAGACCATCCTACCCTTAATGAAATAGTGTAAAAGGCCCAATTGGGCAAAATCTCGGGAACCCGATTGACTGGCTAGGAGGGGCAGTCGACTGGCCACCTGCGGATTTGGACATTTTCCTTTGTTTTTCCCATTTTTCACATTTTGAGTGATTCCATTCTTCCCTTAACTCACTTAGAGTGTTTCCACTCTTTTTCATTGGCTTAACACCCCACAACACAGATATTTTGATCTCACTCTTTCATTCCTTCATCACACCCCAAACTACCTAAGAGGCCTTTAGACCTTAAAAATCACTATTCACAGACACCATTCACCGGCACTATTCACCGACTATGAACTTGAGTTCCAGGGTTCTAAATACCCTAAGGTTATTCTATACGCTATACTTTTAGATGCTTAGAGTATTCTTATACTTTTGTTTTGAGACTCGACATACACCTATAAAATCCTCACTTCACTTCCCTCAAACCAAGGCACATGGAAGGCCCAAGGCTTGACAAGCCTTGTGCACTGACACTATTCACAAAAATAGTGAACCCAAATTCGGGACTCTACAGTGCTAGCAGGGATAGAGGCATTTCAGATGAGACATCTGGTATTTTGTGGTAGCATTGATCCGTTAGTGGCAGAGGCATGTATCAAGCAACTAGAGAAGTTGTCTTCAGTGTTGTTGCCCACTGAGGTAGAGAGGGTCACCTGGGCCGCCTTTATGCTAGAAGGTGAAGTCGACCATTGGTGAAGGTTTGCTGTTAGAACTTGGGATTTGATCCGATTGGGTCAATAGTGGACTTGAGGAGAATTTTTGGACGTCTTCTACAAGAAGCATTTCCCAGTAGGAATGAGGAAGAAGAAGGAAGTTGAGTTCATTACCTTGAAGCAAGGTAATTTGTTTGTGGCCGAGAACGAGGCCAAGTTTTCAGAGTTGTCTAGATTCGCTCCGTATTTGATAGCTACAGAGTATGACGCCCCAAACCCACTCTTGAGGAATCATTTTCTGAGATGCGTTCCCATTCGTCATAACCACGCATATGGAAGACTTTAGCCGTGAAAATATGGTAATTTTTAACTTTTCTTACGAGCTTACATAAGCAATAACAACTGGTCATCACATTAACCCATCATAAGCAAATGCGTTACCTCACTGATTACAGTAGCCCTTACTTTTAGTGTCACAAATGTGCCGGTACACTTTTGAAACTCTATCAAGCGTAGCTCCTTACCAATCGGCAACCGCTTTAGAATCTAAAAACATAAAATGAGGGGTGAGCTATAGAGCCCAGCAAAATTCATAATCCATCTAGACTATTTTTCACATAATAACATCCATCAATTACGATATAGTATTGCAGTTCAATTCTCCTATTATAATAATATGCAGAATAATAATATCGTAATTCGTGACCCAAGGTCACTTAGGGCTATTTCACCCTAACCGAGGTTCCCAACCTTCAAATAATTTCCATCATCAAATTCATCCAATCATTGTCCACAACACCAAGTTACCTTTTTAGATAACCGCTCACACTCTATCCTTGAGTCCACAAACTCGATCAACTGGGCCTTTTCCCATGTACAACCTCTATTCCTGAGTCCATAGACTCAATTATCAACTAATCGGGACTTTTCCCGATTACGATCAATCCTTGGGTATGTCGAGCCAATTAATCTCAAATTTGTATATTCTATACATAACCTGGGCCTTCACTCGAAGACTGTCAGGAACAACTCCATTGACATATCACACTCTAGCAAAACAACACCTCTGACATATTACTTCATATTTTCCCTCTATGGGAACACCGGCATATACAACCATATTTGTCAGGAAACACATTTGATCGCTAGGATGCACATCTGATTGTCAGGATACATATCTAATAGATTTGGATGCACATCTGGTCGGTAGGAAACCCATCCGACCTGCTAGAAAAATGAAAATCATCTGACAAGCCAGGGATGCACCTCTAACTAACAGGAAACACCGACCACCACGAAACACCTGTCTACCAGGAACACATCTGACATATTACTCTACCAGGAATAACACCTCTGACATGACACCCTTGTCAGGCAACATCTTATAATCAGGATACACATCTGATCGCTAGGAAACCCATCTAACCTACCAGGAAAATGAAGCTCATCTGAAAAACCAGGGACGTACCTCTGTCTAACAGGAAACACTTGACCATTAGAAAACACCTGACTACCAGGAACACATCTAACAATAACACCCTTATCAGGCAACACATTTGATAACCAGGAACACATCAGGAATCACACATCTGACATACTAGGAACACTCATCTAATAACTAGGAAACACCTCTAACATAGCAATCCTGTTAGGCAAAACACCTCTGATAGTACAACCCTGCTAGGTAAAACACCTCTGATAGTATAACCCTGTTAGGCCAAACACCTCTAATAGTATAACCCTGTCAGGCTGATAGTAATTCTTGTCAGGCACCACACCTTTGACATCAAATCCTGTAAGGCACAACACCTCTGACATCAGATCCTATCATAAAATCTTGTCAGGCACAACACCTCTGACATAAACCACTTAATACAACCTCTGTTGGGATGTACATACCCCTGTAGAACATCATCCCTCAAGACAACCATCCTGTAACATCACAACCTTTATTGGGTGCATACCTACCGACACAGGCTATTGCTCCCTCAAAGTAACATCATTGAGTTCGTAAACTCAATACATCACTGGGTCCGTAGACCCCAATCCAAACTTGGCTCCATAGACCCGATACCATCCAACTCTCCTGACTATTACTCACGGAGGAACCCCACAGGTTAGGTTTTTTAACCATAGAAAATCCCCAATTATTCAAGCTCTGCTTAAATAATTGAACCAGTTGGACCTCACTCCCGTGGACCAAGTTCGAGGGTATACCGTCCCGATATGGAACATCGCCCGACTGATCAACCATTTCATCGCCTTACAAGTTCAAAAAACATAACATCACACAGGTTGTTCTGATAGGGAACATATCCTGGCCGATGGGTCCGTCCATCACCCTACAACATTCAAACAACATCCCATTATGTAGGGATTGTTCCGAGGTAGAACTTTAACAAGATGGACCTACCATTGCCTTAAAATAATAGTTTTCAAACACAGATGACATCACAACACATAAGGGAGCCCAACCCAGGCTTCCTAAAAATTTATGTCTTAATTACAATCGATCACATGCCCATTACGATCTATAGCACCTACAATCGATCGCATTACCAGTACGATCGATCACATATAGGTCAAGCTTATCCCGTACCTTCTGCATGTTTACGATCAATTGCGGCATGCCTACGATTGATCCTATGATTGATCGTAGCATCAATTGCAAGGCTAATTTCGAGCTTTTCAACCCGAAACCGAGGTCCACACACCTCTTACTCTTTCCATACATACCATCCATCCATCCTCCTTAAATCCTGGTCTCTGACCCTCTTTCATTCATACACAATCATCTATGAGTGCCGAAATTCTGAGCTAACTAGCCCGAAACCGAGGGCTACACCCCTCTGCTCCATCTACAAGTAATCCTAACTCTTCAATCCATCATAGATCGGGTCTTGTACCCTTCTCATCCACGCTACACATCATCCATGATATTCCACTTACAAAATAGCTTAAATAAGGGAAGATAGAAGAGAGGGAAAGGGATTTTACTTACTACACTAATTTTGAGGCTCCGGATGTTGAAATGGTCATTATCAATGCGCTTAGAATGCCGAAAAACCTTAGGTTAACCACCTTTCTCTCTAACTTCCACTTTCTCTCTCAAGAATTATCTTTTTATCTCTCTACACGCCAATCAAGACATCGGAAAGAAAAATGGATGTCGTCGCCAGCGTGGCGGGAACATCGAAAAACCCCAAGGGGACCTCCCTTTTCCTTTCTTTCTCTTCTTTCTCTCTCCTCACTTTCTCTCTCTAAAAACTCACGGACAGCACTTCGATGCTTTGAGAAAATGTGAGAAATGAGGGGGGTTACCCTCCTTAAATAGAGGAGGAAAGTTTGATGTCATGGGTGACATCATACGATGAGGTCATCATGGTGATGTCACCACATTGACCATTTGACTTGACTCGGTTGACTGGTTTCACTATTTTTCTCACTTTATCATGCATACGGCCTCCGTAATCCTACTATACCATACGATAATGATGAAACTTCAAGTGACTTAACGTGGGACAGTTTGACATCCGCTGTAGAAATTTCAGGGGAAATATTGAGTTTTGATAGTAAAAAGTAAGTTCGGAAGAAAATTATAAAACCCACTAATTTCCTGATTTTGGACACAAAACACACTGTCGTTTATTCATTTGAGATAATGAACTGCTGAAATGACAGAGAGTTGACCACAGGGTCTACCGACACATAGTGGTATAAGTTTTGCAGATTTCTATTAGAATCCCCAACAAATATTGAGTCCAAACTGAAGTTCGAAAATCTGTAAACTTTCTGGTTTTCTCGATTTTCTTAGGTACAAGGCCCCCGCGGACTCGTGAATCGATACGCGATAGAACCGATACGACAGGTGATCGTCCCAATAACTGACCAATACATTATGTGCGATTTCGAAGAAAAATACTGAATTTTTATCAGTACAACCCAATCCCAAACAAAACTCGCTTTCCACAAAATTATCAAACACTTAACTAATTAATCGCAGTTAAGGACCTATAAACCCATAATTTTATTCTATTAAAATTTTGGGTTGTTACACAGAGGTTATGAAAGTTCGAAAGTTCAAGAAGGTGTTGAAGGCCTACATCAAGGATATGGTCTTTATGTTTAGGCATGAGACCTATGCGGGGTTGTGGATAAAGCACAGTTGGCAAAGACGAATTTAGAGGAATTCTTCAAGAGAAGAGAGAGTGTTAGAGGCCAATCCAATAGATCGGCACCACCAGAGAAGAGGGCTAGGACTTCCCCATACCATCCTTTAGGGCCTTACTCTAGACCACAGGCTTCTTGCCCTTTTTCCCCACAAGCTTCATGCCCAACGATTGTACAGGCACCTCGCCCCGCACTATCTCAGGCCACGAGATATGCATCTTCTACATTCTCTTATGAGGTCTATGCTCATTATGGTAGGAGGCATGTGGCTAGAGAGTGTCGTAAGCTATCTGGTGGATGTTTTCACTGTGGTGACCAAGGCCACATGATTAGAGATTGTCCCCACCGAAAGTTTCCATCCCAGTCTCAGGGGAGCAGGCTCCTAATTCGACAGCTTTCTCAGTAGGGCTCTTCACAAGCATCAAGGCCCTCACAGTCTACACAACTGCCTCACCAGGAAAACCAGGTTCGGGTCTTTGCCATGACCAAACGGGATGCACAGCCATCTGAAAATGTTGTGCAAGGTATGCTAGAGTCCTAAATTCTTCAAGTTGTTAATACTAACTATCATATGATATGTTTGCTTGTTTGTACAACATGCTACCTATACTTATGTATTTTCTTGCTTGAAACATATCGATGTGAGTTATTTAATTACACATGCACATTATTAGTAAATTAATGTCTAGCCCAAGTATTGATCGACACAGGATCCACTCATTCCTTCATCTCGTCTAGTTTTGAGAAGGGATTTTTATCCGAGTAAAGTTCGTTGGAGCATGAGTTGTCCATTTTGACTCCACTTGGCAAGTCAATGGTTGCAAACCGAATATACAAGGACTGTATTGTTCAAATTGTCAGAATGAGTTGTTGGCCGATCTTATCATCCTGAAGTTCCAAGATTTCGATGTCATTCTCAGGATGGATTGACTCTAGACTCACCATGGGCATGTGGCTTGTTTTGAGAAGATGGTGGATTTTAGGCTGGATGGTGTAAAGTCGTTTCATTTCCGAGGGTTGTGAAAGAGAGACACCGCTCTCTTCGCAGTTCTAAGTCTTTCAAACCCAGATGCACAAGACTCCTCAGCCATTCTGGTTTTGAGTGAGTACTTGGATGTGTTTCCCGATGATTTTCCTAGATTGCCTCTAGATCGGGGTTTGAGTTCGCAATAGAGCTTGCTCCTGGCACTTCTCTGATTTCTAGAGTGCCGTACAGAATGACCCCAATAGAGCCTAAGGAGTTGAAGGAGCAGATAGAAGAGCTACAACAACTTGGTTTCAGCCGACCAAGTGTGTCACCGTGGTGAGCTCCAATGCTCTTCGTAAAGAAGAAGAATGAGTCGATGAGGATGTGCATCGATTATAAGTAGTTGAACAAGGTCACGATCAAGAATCGTTATCCATTGTCTTGGATAGACGACTTGTTTGACCAATTGAAGGGAGCGAGATTTTTAATCTAAAATTAATCTTCGATCGGGTTATCATCAATTGAAGATCAAGGTAGAAGGCATTCCTAAGACTACCGTCAGGACTCGGTACAGGCACTACGAGTTCCTAGTTATGCCTTTTGATCTCATAAACGTGATGTTAGCCTCAAGGTTACAACCTTGGGTACCCTTAATAGTTTTGACAATAACATAATAATTGAATGACAATTGTGGTACTAATGATTCTTCTAAGTTTTTGTTAAAATACAGATCATAAGAACATTAGAACATCTTTGAAGGCATAAAGAGTGAAAATCATTCAAGTTAAATCAAATGGATTTATTTAAACAATTCATTCAACCATATCCAATTCATCAAAAAGAATATTCAACTCAAGCCATTGGACTCAAGTGAAAAATAAAGATTCAAGATTATACCCAAAGTCCAAGTTGGATTTCAAACAAGAAAAGAAAATCTTGCAGTCAAAGCCAAATCTAAAGATTCAAGATCAAGTTGAAGACCAACTCTCAAGAAGACAGTAAAGTTTGATTTTATTTTATAAGAGTGTCTAGGACATATGTAAGAAGTCCTCAAAGTATGGTTGGTTGAATACTCAAATACTTAGATTGACAAGAGGAGCCTATGACTTTATTGGACATCATTCTAAGGCCCTAGGAAATCATAAAAATTATGTTAAAGGAAAGCCAAAAGACCTAAGAATTCATTCCCATCATTAAGGTCTTTATCTAGAGTGAAATCAGAGTCTTTACTCTGATTTCATCGACGAATTCACAGGGGATTTTTGAATTCGGCGACGAAATGGAGACAGTAAATTCACTGTCTTCACTATTTTTGATCTCGGCAACAAAATGAATTGGGGAACCCAATTTCGTCGACGAACTCATGCGAAATTCTAAAAACTCTGTAACGGTTAGTTTTTAACAGTCTTTTCATTTAATATTTCATCAACGGCCATATGAGATGAAGAACATAAAAGGAGTTCATAAATGAACAAAATATAACTCTTAATCAATGCAATAACTATCATCATATACTCTAACACTCACATTGATTTCTACATCGACCACACATTAGAAATCCCCAAAAATCTTATATTGAGCTATTCAACTCCTTTCTTTAAGAGATTTCATTAGAGTGTTATTAAACTTTTATCTAGCTCATTTAAGGAGCTTTATTTCGGATTGTAAATCTAAATCTACATTTGCAAAAAAAAGTCAAGAATCGGTGGATTCTTACAACTGAAGCTATAGCTTCAAAAAAGTCAAGAGAGGGTTATGCTCTTACAAGTGAAGGTTCTATCCTGACCTGGAAGAGAGATTGTAAAGGTTTGGTCTTGACCTGGAAGAGAGATTGTAAAGGTTTGGTCTCGACCTGTAAGAGAGATTGTATGCGGTTTGGACTTCACCCGGGAAGAAGTCTGTACGAGTAAAATCGTGGTAAATCCTTGAAGCTGAAAGCAGAAAGGCGAGGAGGTAGGTAAGTTGCTGAACCTCATGAAAAACATTTTGGTGTTTGCTTTCTCTAACTCTCTACCTTACTCTCTTTACTGCGTATATTTTAGAACTGCTAAGTTGCATTCCTTATTAATTCAATTCCGCATAAAAAAGGATAATTAGATTTTAAATTTTCCAAGACCCTAATCACCCCCTTTTAGGGTCAATATTTAGGTAACAATTGGTATCAGAGCAAGGAATCTATATCTAGATTTAACCATCTCAAAGTTAAAGAACTAATATATGGCAAACATTTTTGAAACTTCACTAGGAGAGGGGTCAATCCACTACTAGACCTCCATTGTTCAATGGAGAAAACTATAATTAGTAGAAAATCTGGATGATGTATTATAACCAAGCCATTGACTATGAATGTTGGAGAGTCATAGTCAAATGTCCACATCTTCCCAAAAAAATTGTGGATGACGTTAGAATTCCTAAAGTTGAAAAAGAGTGGAATGAGGAGGATATTAAACTCATCCAAATAAATGCTAAGGCTATTAGCAATTTATATTGTGTCTTAAGTCCCCAAGAGTTCAATAGAGTATCGGGTTGTGACTCGGCCAAAGAAATTTGGGACAAACTTCAAGTCACCTATGAGGGGATTAATCATGTAAAGACCTGAATCTTCTTCATGTCTTTAATGAAAGTATTAGTGGTATAATAGTATTTGTGATGTTTTAATGCTTATGTATTTATATCTAATTAGTGTGGGTGATCAAGGCTTAACCAAAGTTTTAAAGAAAGAGATGCCTTAACATACCCTCAAACTTTAGGAAGCTCTAGTTTGTCACCGCTTATCGAAATTAGGTGATTCTTGAACCATTAGAAAGTTATTTCAACCCTCTTCGAGGTCATGTTTAATATTTTTTTAGATTTTGAGTCTAAGCTAAGTCAAAAGTTGATGTTTTGATGTTTTGTCTGATGAAATTATAGACCAATCATCTTTAGAGCCCATTTAGACCTTTAAAAACTCAAAATTATGATTTATCTATTAGAAACAAAATTGTTCCCCTTTCATAGATGAGTCCAACGCATATTGAATCATCAAAATCTGATAAACGAGTCAAAAGTTATTATCAAAATACCAAAACGAGGTAAAAATCAGTCGAAATCAGAGGTGGGCTGTGATCTATCGCAAATCATGTGCGATCGATCACAAAATAGTGCAATCTATCACAAATTTCTACGATCGATCACATTTAGGCGAGCGTTTTTTATTATCATTCAGGTCTAAGTGCGATGGATCGTACCAAAGGTGTGATCAATTGCACGCGGACCCAGATTTTGTTTAAAAAGCTTTTATTTTGGGTTTTTAACCCTTGGGGCTATAAATAGGGGTTCTATTTTAAGGTTTTTAGGGTTATAAACCATTTCTACCATAATTTAGCAGGGAGGAAGAGGAAATCTAGGGTTTTGAGGGAGAAGTTGTTTGGAGAAGAAAGAGATTGCTAGGAGAGCTTGGAGATCTTCCTCAAAGCTTCCTCAAAGCTTCTTGGGAGCGATTTGGATCCAAGGGAAGGATCCCTAAGGTTGATATAATTTCTAATCTATCCTTAGTAAATGTTTACATGTTTTAAATAAGAATGTTTATCGATTATCAAGGGTATTACATGAATAAGCATAGATGAGTAGGTAATAAGTAGGAATGAGGGATTTTACTCTTGAAATGAGGGTTTTGCATGTGCTATAAGCTCTATTGTGTATGAATGGTCGATATCATCTCCAATCTAAACCTTGTATTCTTATGTTTATTGATTAAGTATGATAAACGATGAATTTGTATGTAATATTACATGTTTAAGTAAGGATATAGATGGATTTGTACATTAGAAGCTTAAATTGGATTATGGGTTATGTCTTATGAGTTACGAATGTATGAAAATGATGGTGGATGGGCTAAAATGGTAAATGGATGCATGAAGTGGGGTTGAGCTTGAATTGGATGCTCATGGATTATGTGAATGGCTATTGTATGATTGAAAAAAAATGGGAAGGGCAATGTACACATAATAAATACACTTAAGGTGTTTGTTTAAATACTTAAGAGTGTTTTCAATGTTAATATGATGTTATTGAGAATTGAGAAACTAAGCGAAGGAGATATTATGGTTTATCATGCTAAATTATGTGCTATTTATACAACATAGAGGTTTTACATGTATTATATATTCTATGGAAATGAATGTGGGATTTTATCTATAACATGGGGGTTTTGCATGTATTATAAATTCTATTAAACATGACTAGGGGGATTATATCTATGACATGGGAGTTTTACTTGTGATGCAAATTCTAATGAGTATGATTCAACTATTATGATGTTTTATGAATGAAGGGAATGAGATGAAGTTTACCATTTATTAAGTTGGTTAAGAAAATTTTGAAATCATGATAAGGTATTATTTGCTATGACTATGTAAATTATGCCCTATTTATACTTGTATGGTGATCAATAATTGGATAGGCCAAAGCCTAGAGGAAGACCTCCGGGTTAGGAATTCTCTAACTAGGGAGTTGTAACCTAGCGGAGTTTCTTGGCGGAAGACTGAAGTCTAGGCGATAATCAAGTTCTAATATTAATCACGAATGTTAAATTATACATATCTATATCGTATGGTGATTGATATTTGGGTATAACAAAGCTTAGAGGAAGGTCTTCTAAACTGAGAATTCTCTAACTATATGGTATGAGACAGTATAGTGGAGTTTCCATGGTGGGAGATCAGAATCTAAGCGATGACCAATTCAAATGTTAATCGTGACACTTATGCATAAACTCATGTGTATGTTAAGATAAGAGTTTCACAAGTCACACATGTGGACCACAAGCATAAGCATTGCATATGCTTGATGGACTGAATAAGCCCAATGAAGAATCTGAATAAGTGCATGATCTGAATAAGTTGCTCAAGGACTCATAAGCATAAGCATCTTATGAGAATGTTGACTCCTGAGTCTAAGATTCTCACAAGTACACGAGTCAAGGTGATGATATGAACATAGATTTTATCATGCGTTGTCGGAACTTATCATGCGTTGTCAGAACTTATCATGCGTTGTTGAATCTTATCATGCGTTGTCGGATCTTATCATGCGTTGTCGATCTTATCATGCGTTGCCAGATCTTATCATGCGTTGTCGTGACTTATCATGCGTTATCAGATATTGAAAGTAAATTACAAGTACTGAAACATGTATATGGAACTTATCATGTGTTGTCAGACATTGGCACTGAATTACAAGTACTGAAACATGAATATTGAACTTATCATGCATTGACGGACATTGACACTGAATTGCAAGTACTGAATCATGAACACGGAATTACAAGGGCGATGAAACATGTCATGATATGCTCACATATTTTCTACACTTTGATTATGTAAATGTCATATGAATCTGTTATTGATTATGCTATATGAACCCATCATGGATTATGCAAATGTTATATGAATCTATTATTGATTATGTTACATGCACCTGTTGTGGATTATGTAAATGTCATATGAATATGTTACTGATTTTGTAATTGTCGCGTGAATTTGATATTGGTTATGAGCATGAGTTATTGTTATTGTTAGTTAGACTGGATATCTGCTAAGTGTTGTTAATGCTCAGTCAATCTGTTATCGTCGGCATGTTTAGAGCGGGTTGATTGCCGAACCGTGGTCGAGGATTTTCTATGTGGAGATAGAGGAAGAAGGTGAGCCTCGGATTGAGGAAGCTCGAGGGTTGATTAGGTGGACACTTTATTAGATCTTATTTTACATTTTGAAAGGGATTGTAATAGACTTATGTGTTTCAAGATGTTGCTTAGACTGTCTTACTTTTGTTGGTGGTTTAGACTATCCCGATTATGGTGGGTTATGTTCGATAGGTTGCATTTGTATAGGATGGTTTGAGTTTTATATATCGAATTTTATTATCTTCATTTTAGAGACTCGTGTTAGTATGCTTTGTATATCATGAAATTTTTTTTAAGCAAGTTTAAGAAATGTGGCAACCCAAGGTCTTATTTGCTCAAGGTAAGATTTTGGGTCGTTATAAATCAAGTTAAAGAAGAAAAAGTAAGCATGCCAGTTCATAAATATGAACTATTTAAAATGGAGAAAAATGAGTCCATTAGTTAAATGTTTACTCGCTTTACTAATATCTTGAATTGACTAAAATTACTTGAAAAGTTTTATGCCAATGTAGAAAATGTGAGGAAGATTCTTCGCTCACTACCTAAGGAATGGTTTTCCAAGGTTATAGTCATCCAATAAGCCAAAGACTTGACCAAGCTGCAAATGGATGAGCTCCTCGGCTCTCTAATGACTCATGAAGTCATTATGAAAGATCAACAAGAGGATGAACTTAAGCTCAAGAAAGGCCTAGCCTTGAAATCTTCTCAAGTGGATGAGAGTGATGAAGAAGAAGTGAGGAAAATGGGGACATATCCCTCATGGCAAGGAAGTTTAAAAAATTCCTAAAGCAAAGAAGGAACTTCAAAAAGTGGCCATATAAGAAAGAATTCACCAAAGAAATTTTTAAATGTGAAACAAGCAAGAAGGAACCTCTCACTTGCTACGAGTTTTAAAAGTAAGGACAAATAAGAAGGAAGTGTCCTCAACTCAAAAAGAGCAATAAATTCAAGAAGAAAGCTATGAAAACCACATGGGATGATTATAAGGAAAGTGACTCGGAAGGCTCAAGTGATGAAGAAACCGCCAACTTGTGCCTCATGGCTAATGAGGATGAGGTATGCCTAAAAACAAGTAGCTCCAAGTCAACATGGTTCTTGGATAGCGGATGTTCAAGGCACATGACCGGGAACAAAAAACTTTTCATCTCGATCACTCCTAAAGATTGAGGGCATGTGACCTTCGGAGACAGCGCAAAAGGAAAGATAATCAGCATAGGTAATGTTGGTGAGAACAACACTATCTTTATTGAAAATGTATTGCTTGTTGATGGTTTGAAGTATAATCTTATTAGCATAAGTCAACAATGTGATAAAGGTCTCAATATATCATTTAAACCAAATGTATGCATGATAAGAGATAAAAATAATGTCAATACTCTATTTATAGCTTATAAGAATGAAAATGTATATACAATTTATTTTAATGAATTAACTTCACAAAATATGATATGCTTTTCTACTTTGAATGAAGTTAGTTGGCTTTGGCATAGAAGATTAGGACATGCTAGCATGGATCTTCTATCAAAATTATCTAGACAAGAACTTGTAAAAGGTCTACCTAAAACTAAGTTCACAAAAGATAAAGTATGTGATGCATGCCAACTAGGTAAACAAATCAAAACATCCTTTTAAAAAAAGAAATAAATCTCAACCACTAGACCTCTAGAACTCTTACACATGGACTTATTTAGACCGAATGAGGTAGCTAGCCTAGGTGGTAAGTTATATGCATTTGTCATAGAGGATGACTACTCAAGATATACATGGGTATTATTCCTATCACACAAAAGTGAAGTACCCACTCTATTTGAAAATTTTTGTAAAAGAGTGCAAAATGAAAAAAGCTATACCATTAATAGTGTAAGAAGTGATAGAGGATGAGAGTTCAAGAATAAAGAGCTTGAGCTATTTTGTGAAAAAAATGGTTTCAACCATAATTTCTTCTCTCCTAGAACTCCTCAACAAAATGGAGTAATTGAAAAGAAAAATAGGTCCCTACAAGAGATGAGTAAAACAATGTTTAATGAACATAAATTACCTAACTACTTCTAGGAAAAAACCATTAATATGTCTTGCTATTTGATCAATAGGGTGGTAATTAGAAACAAATTAAGCAAAAACCCCTATGAGCTTTGGAAAGGAAGATCTCCCAACATAGGATATTTCAAGGTGTTTGGTTGCAAATGCTTCATTCTTAATGACAAACACCATCTAAGGAAATTTGAACCTAAGTCTAATGTGGGAATCTTCTTAGGGTATTCAATGAATAGTAAAGCCTATAGGGTATTTAATGAATCTTTCTTAGTTGTATAAAATTCAATTCATGTAGTCTTTGATGAATCAAATCCATTTAACAAGACTAAATAAGATGAAGATGAGTTTAATGATAAGATTAAAAATCTATCAAAAGAAATCTCAACTATAGAAATTGACAAGGAAAATGAACAAGAAGACTCAATCAATAATGATAAATCCATTAACGTTGAAAATCAGGAACAAAATGAGTATCAACTTACTAAAGCATGGAGAATAGTAAAATATCACCCTAAGGATCTTATTCTTTGTAAGATAGGACAATGAGTTAGGACTGGAAGAAATATTTGTAATAACCTTGCCTTCCTATCTCAAATTGAACCCAAGAATACCTTAGAAGCTATTGAAGATGAATCTTGGGGGATTACAATGTAAGAAGAATTAAATCAATTTGAAAAGAACCAAATACGAGATTTAGTACCTAGACTAAAGAATAATCAACCAATGGCACTAAATGGGTATTTAGGAATAAAAATGTTGAATCTGGAAATATAATCAAGAATAAGGCAAGATTGGTAGCTCAAGGTTACAACTAAGAAGAGTGTATAGATTATGAGAAAACATTTGCCCCAGTTACTAGACTTGAAGCCATAAGAATGCTACTTATTTTGCAATAAAGACTTCAAACTCTTTCAAATGGATGTAAAGAGTGCCTTCTTGAATGGTTATATTTCAAAAGAAATTTATGTAAAACAACCCCCATGATTTGAAGATCATCAATTACCAAATCATGAGTTCAAACTCACAAAAACCTTATATGGATTAAAGCAAGCTCCTAGAGCTTGGTATCATAGGCTAAGCAGTTTCTTACTTGAAAATGGATTCATTAGAGGAAAAATATATACAACTTTATTTGTAAAGATCAAGAATGATGATATGCTAATAATTCAAATATATGTAGATGACATCATCTTTGGGTCAACAAATGAATCCCTTTATCAAGAGTTTGCTAAGTGTATGCAAGATGAGTTCGAGATGAGCATGATGAGAGAGTTACATTTCTTCCTTGGACTCCAGATTAAGCAACAAACTAAAGATGGAACTTTCATAAATCAAGCTAAGTATATAAGATAACTACTTAAGAAATTTGGGATGGACAGTTCCAAGAAAATAGATACACCAATGAGTCCATCAACTAAGTTTGATAAAGATGAAAAATGTAAAAATGTTTAAGAAAAGAAATGTAGAGGCATGATAGGTAGTCTTCTATATTTAACTGCTAGTAGGACTGATATTATGTTCAGTGTGTGCATATGTATAAGATTCCAATCATGTCCAAAACAATCACATATGACAGCTGTTAAAAGGATTTTTAGATATTTACTAGGAACTATAGAATTAGGACTATGGTATCCTAAGAATACTTCACTAGAACTAGTTAGTTATTCTGATGCAGACTTTGTCGGGTACAAAGTTAATAGGAAAAGCACAAGTGGTACTTGTCACTTCTTAGGACACTCACTAGTTTCATGGTTTAGTAAAAAACAAAACTCAGTAGCTTTGTCTACAGCTAAAGCTGAATATGTAGCAGCTGGGAGTTGTTGTACTCAAACCCTTTATATGAAACAACAATTGGAAGATTTTAAATTATATTACAGTTAAATTCTAATTAAATGTGATAACACTAGTGCAATATGCATGACTAAAAATCCTATTCAACACTTAAGAACAAAACACATTGAAATTAGATATTACTTAATAAGAGATTATGTACAAAATGGAGATGTTTTGTTGGAATTTGTAGATACAAACAACCAATTTACTGAGATATTTACAAAACCCCTACAATATGAAGATTTAATTCATTAAGAAGTAAATTAGGGATGGCTAGTCTAAATGAACTCAAATGATCAAATTTATGCCAAAAATTGCTCTTTAATGAAATCTTATATCTTGAAATTTAAAAATGAATTAAAATTGTTTGATTATGTTATTTGTATGGTTTGAATAAGTTATACAATAATTGGATGCTATATTTAATCAATGAATTTGGGAAAAATAGTTTTAAAAATGAAAAATAAATTTTTATCAGTGTTTACACTGATTTCGGGGATGAAATCAGGGAAGCAACTGAGTTTCGACGACGAATCTTGGAAAAAATGGAAAACAAAATGTTTCTTTTTTGGGTCTTATTTATAGGCCAAGGGTTCCCAAAACTCTTCAAAGCCCTCAGAAAATATCCCCCAAGGTCGGTTACACTATTCTAGGTCAGTTTTCAGCATTTATGGGCAAATCTCATAGACTATAGTTGGCCCCTAATGAATCTCGTCAATGAAATTATGCTCTATTTTGTCCCTTCTGATGTTTCGACCATAACTTTTGACTCACTTATCGGATTTAAGTGATTAAACTGCATTTAACTCGAAATTCAAAGGGCAAAAAATTTATGTCTGATGTACAAATCGAAATTCTGAATCATTAATGGTCTATATGGGCCTTAAAGTTGACTGTTCTTGGTAATTCTCTTGGAATAAATTACAGTAGACCAGTCTTCGGAAAACCAACATTCAAGCTAACTTTGACTCAAAATCTGGAAAAGTGTTAAACATTTACATCGAAGAGGGTTTTGATATCTTTCTAATGGCTCAAGAATCATTTGATTTTGATCAACGATTACCAAACTAGGGTTCCCTAATCTCACCCAACTGACACCTCCGTCATCGTCATGTTCAGTGACATCTAAATGTTGGTCGTTGAATGGCTCATTTTCTCTGAATGCATTATCGTCCACAATAGATTCTTCATTCATATCGAAGAAGTCTCTTGGTTTTGTCTTGATGACAACATGCCAACCTGGGTCAGAAGGATCTTTTACGTAAAATACCTACTTTGTCTGAGATGCCATAACATATGGTTCATGAGATACAGCGTGTGTTAGGAGCAGGCATGTAAAGTTCACAAGCATAAACCCAAAGGCATCAGCCTTTATTCCTCTACTCTGTGACATCACATCAACCCAGTCGCACTTAAACAATACAAATTTTAAGCTTTTTGAATACGTCAATTGTACAACATCGGTTAAGCGGCCATAGTAGGTTATATCTCTTGCAATGGGAATTCTGTCCCTAGAAGATGCATAACAAGGAGTCGTTGTAGTGACCGTAACACCACTATTTTGACTCTTACATCCTCGCTCTCTATCCGTAATACAAAACCTATATTCATTGATGACGTAGCCCTTAAAACTTTGTGCGACTGCTGTGGACCGTATGCGAGGCATTTAATCTCGTCAGACACTGAATTGCATGACGCTCATAGTCTTTTAACCTATCTAAAGGCCAAAGGCATATGACTTACATAATAAGATTGGTTCAATATGCAAAATTGCGTGTATGGGTTGTGCAAATATAAAAGTTAAGAGCATTTGACTTACATAACCCCTAAATCATTCAACAAACTAATCGCTGTGCTTTCTTTGGAGTTCGTGAGGAGACGATCTTAGTTTGGGATTGGTCATCTTTAGTACATTCATGTGTTGACTGCAAATAACGAATCGATCTATATTTCACAAAGTCAGATTGACTATTAAAATGAAAAATGAAAATTAAATGAAAGACAATTAACAAAAAAGTCATTATAGTATTCGTCTTACTCTCGATATGTTGTGAGTTTCTCATCGTTGAACAACACATAATGATGTGTCTGCTGCCATTCTAATTCACTTAGGGCAAATGGCTATGCACCCCCTATCACACTTTCATTGTCATTCATCATTGGTCAATTCAATCTCGATTCAACATTATTTAGGTATCTTGAGCAGAAGGTCAAGCATTCTTCGGCCAAGTACCCTTCTGCTATGCAACCCTCTGGTCGAGCTCGGTTGCAGACATACGATTTCAGTGTCGACAAGTACCTATAAGAATTAAATTTAGGTAAAACAATGAGACAATCATATAACCACAAGAAGTTTGAGCAATGGATACATTATAATTGAAGTTATACCTTTCTATAGGATACATCCACCGGTATTGTACAGGTCCACCTAGCCTTGCCTCTATTGCCAGATGTATAGACAAGTGCACCATTACATCAAAGAATGCCAGTGGAAAAATTCTCTCTAAATGACATAGTGTAAGTGCAATTTTCTCCTCTAACCGTCTCAATTCCTCGACATCACAGACTTTGGAACATAAAACCAGAAAGAAGTTGCTCAATTCAATTAGCACAGGAGTGACTTTCTTTGGCAATCTCTTCCTCATAGCCAATGATAGAAATTGTTGCATTATGACATGAACTCGTGGCTCTTAAGTCCAAAAATTTTATGTTGCCCGATATTGACATGTCTTGCAATATTAGACGAGTAACCATCTGACACCTTCACACTCTTCAGAACTTTGCAAAACAACTCTTTCTCATTCTTGCCCATCGAAAAACAAGTCGGTGGCAGATACACTATGTTTGTGCCAGGCTGCAACTGAGGGTGAAGTACTGGTCTTATGCGCATATCAACCAAGTCAAGTCGAGCTTTTAAGCCATCTTTCGTTTTTCCTTCCAAACCCAACAAAGTTTCAAGCACATTGTCTCATACATTCTTCTCAATATGCATTACATCGAGGCTATGCCTCAACAAATTGTGCTCCCAATATGACAACTCAAAGAATATACTCAGCTTCTTCCAGTTATACGACATGATATCTTGGGTAGTCTGCCTTCGTCGTTTTTGCCCTGTCTACTTCCCAAGGGAGAAAGCAATCCCCTCCAATTGATGGTATACATCGGACCCAGACATTGTAGTTGGAGCAGTGCTTAACTCTAGAGTGCCATCAAAAGAGTGTGTCCCTCCGAAACCTGTGATCCGCCTTTAAGATACGACGGTGCCCCATGTAACATTGTTTCCTGCTATTAGACAAGTGTCGACTGCAAGTGTCCTTATGGCATAACGGGCATGCCAACTTTCCTTTCGTACTCCAACCAGACAACAAAGCATACCCTGGGAAGTCACTAATGGTCCAGAACAATGCCACACGCATTACAAATGCCTCATTGTTCGATGCATCATAAGTTGGCAAACTATTCTCCAACAAGTCCTTCAACTCTTCGACTAAAGGCATCATGTAGACATCAATGGCATTTCCAGGCCCGGAGGGATCAGGAATAAGCAAGGACAGAATGAAGTTTGGCTGCTTCATGCACATCCACTGTGGTAAGTTGTATGGGATAAGAACCACAGGTCATGTGCTGTGAGAGATACTCATCGTCCCAAATGGATTGAAGTCATCAGTCGCCAACCCAAGTCTCACATTTCGAGCATCCGAAGCAAAAAAAGGGCAGTTGTTGTCTAAATTTTCCCAGGCTGGTGAGTCTGTAGGATGCCTTAACCTCCCATCCTTAGTTCGACCTTCATTATGCCATCTCATTTTAGAAGCAGTCTTGGACAACATAAACAATCTTTGTAACCTGGGTTTCAACGGAAAGTGATGCAAAATCTTCGCAGGAGTCTTCTTTTTCTTACCTCCCGACTGATCATCCCCTGTCTTCCATCTTGATTCACCACAGATGTCACATTTTTGCTTGTTCACAGTGTCGTTCTAGTAAAGCATGCAACATTGTGGCAGGCATCGATTTTTCATATTTAAGCCCCAAGTCAGACATCACTTTTTTTGTCTGAATAGTACGTATCTGGTACTATTGATCCCTCGATGAGTATCTCCCTCAACAACTCAAGCAACAAGGTGAATGATTTGTTGCTCCATCCACTAAGACACTTAATGTGATATAATCTTATGATAACAAACAACTTCATGTGATTCAGGCATCCTGGATACAAAGCCTGTCCCGCAGCCCTTACCAATTCAAAAAATTTATCTGCCTCAGGAGTGGGATCCCGACTACTGGCACTGGTTTCATCTCGATTTGGTACCCCAAACAAATCATGCACCAAGTCTTCCATCTCATTCTGTCTGTCATGCACGTCAGGATTCTGAGACATTCTTCCACCAAATGATGTGTGTTGTAATATGTCTTTCCCATGATAAAACCAGATTTTATAATTACAGTCGAATCCATAACAGATCATATGGTCGTACGCTGTACCTCTCTCTTGATAAAGGACATTGTTGCATTCAGGACATGGACACTTTATACCACCATTGTTATCAGTCGCTCGACGAGCTAATGCAAACTCTATAAACTTCTTCACCCCTCCTATGTATTCCTTTGAAACCCTATGTAATAAAAAAAAATCATATGCTTAGATACTGATATTTTATCATTCTGAGTTTCATCAAAACTTATGAAAAATAGTACCTCAACTTTCCAATCCAACTCCTATCCATGAGGGATGAGATGAGATTTCTAAGTCCTGCTTCGTTAGCTATTCTGAGAAATAGCAAACGTTGATCACATCAGTCAATTGCAATAAAACAGCTATCAAATGACTTCCCCATATACACAATATGTATGCATGCATGCTTCCTATCGTTTTCAACTTCTTTTCTAACGGGTGGGGTGTTTATATCCCATTTGGGAATGCATAATCTCTAATATTCAGTTGCTCAAATGCTTTATTCAATTTCAAGGAAATTTCGGCAGCATTTCCCTATGGTTCTCTATGCACACGACTTAGACTAGGGGTAAGCATGCCACATAGTCTAACTATGTACCCGGAGAACAAGAGAAACAACTGCCAAAATTTTCCTCAATCTAGACAAACGATGAGCAACTGAATATGCTAGAGATTATGCATTCCCTAACTATCCAACCAGATAATTCAATAATCATATACAGACAAATACACTGTATCACAAACAAAACCAAAAAGTTGTTAACCTGCATTTAGCCCCACAAGAGAACTAAATGACATAGTTTACAACTAATCCGTCCAAATAGGTGATACAAGAAATGCACTTGTCACGCAATGATTGTTGAACGGGAAATCTAAGCTTCAATCCATAGATAAGTATGAACCTATGAACTTAAATTTCCATTTAGTCACTGATAATGTCCTTAATAGGGTAATATGTACATTATCTACTTCAACATTGACATATAACATAGAGATCAGAAGGAAATATCATATAACCACCCAAACAGTCCACATAGACCATGAGGTTCAGTTATGCATGCACTATACAAAGTGTACCAGAACGGGAACAAGGATGTTAACAATTAAGTAAACACAAGATACATACAATTGAACTACAAATCTTACTGGGCATATATACACTCACCTCCCTTGAGATTTGATGAAATTTCAAAAACCACCCTTCTAGTTTATGAAATTACACTGCCCTCCCCTGTCAGAGTCTTAATATTAACACTGTTAACTAAAGTTACCATTTTCCCATTTTGCCCCTATTACTTGAATACACATTAACTATGATTAAGATTTACTCACCCCCTAGGGTTTATCCATCTAACCTTAGTTACGTTTTAGGGAAAAAATAACCTTAGGTTGGTTATGCTAAACCGCAATTAAAGAGGGCTCTACAAGCCGTTATGTGTCCCTTTCAACACCCGCTAACTATGGTTAAAAGTCACTCACCCTAGGGTTCATCCATCAAACCTTGGATTTCAGAAAAAAAAAACCTTAGCTAGGTTGCTTATGCTTAACCACAATTAAAGGGAGCTCTATAAGCTGCCACGTGCCCCCTTTCACGCCCACTTACTGTGGTTAAAATTCACTCACCCCTAGGATTCATCCATTTAACCTTGATTTTTAGAAGAAAAAAAAACCTTAGTTTGATTATGCTTAACCACAATTAAAGGGGGCTCTACAAGCCACCACGTGTCCCCTTTAACACCCACTTAATTGTGCTTAAGATTCACTCAACCCTAGGTTTAATCCATCTAACCTTGCTTTTAAGGAAAAATTAAACATATTAACCTTTGGTTAATTATGCTTAATCACAGTTAAAAGATCTCTATAAATCGTCATGTGTCCATTTTAATACCCATTAACTATGGTTAAGATTCAGTCGCCCCTAGAGTTCATCTATCTAACATTGGTTTTTAGAAAAAAAAATATATATATATACTTGATTTTGGAAATATATAATAACCTTAAGTTGATATTATTGAATCCCAATGGTTATTTAATCAAAACCACGATTAATTTGGGTTAAAAGGGACACGTGTTGGTCGATGGGTGCTTTTGAACTCTCCCCATATCCAATCATAATTGGCTGTGATTCGATCTCTAGGATTAGGAATGGGGGTAGGTGCCCCTAAACTTTGAAATTTTTTTTTTTTTTTTTGCGTTGAGATCATATTCAATCACAATTGAACTTTCCCCGAGTTCAATCACGTGCTCTTAGTTTAATACATTATAACTTTAGAGGATTTTAAAGCCAATTACGATTGAACACGAGGAGAGTTCAATCATACCCACGGGCCAACACGTGTCCCTTTTAACCCCTATTAGATGTGGTTAAGATTTATAAACTCTTGGGGTTCAACAATATAACCTTAGATTTTAGGAAACAAATATTAAACTCTAGTTAAGAATTTTTAACCCTTAGGGTTGATAATTTTCAATATATTTTTTTTAAAAACTGAATTTATACTGTTAAACCCCAATGGTTATTGAATCTTAACCACGGTTAATAGGAGTTAAAAGGGACACATGTTTGACCTATGGGTGCGATTGAACTCTCCCGGAGTTTAATCGCAATTGGCTGTGATTAGAAATCCATCCACCTCCATGCTATTCCAAATTAATACATACATAAAAAAAAAAATTCAAAAGTTGAGGGGGGGCACGTGTAGGGGTGATACTCGAGCCGAACGAGCCGAGTAGTAGGGTGTTCGAACTCGACTCGAGTAGTGGGGTGTTGGAACTCGACTCGCTAAGTTTTACAATTGTTCGAGCTCAGCTCGAGCTCGGTTCCAATATTAGGACCATTGTTCAAACTCAGCTTGTGATCAGCTGCAGCTCGGATAAATGAGTCTGAGCTTTTAATGAGCCTAATTATTTATTGAAAGTGTTATTGAGCTTCCAATTGTTGTACAGGGCCCAACTGCTGTACAGGGGCACTTTATTATGAAATCAGATCAAGGACACTTTATTAGGAAATCAGATGAAAGCCCCATCAAAATCCTAAACCCAATCCATTGCTAAAAGTCCCTCTCATTTCCATTTTATAGCCAACCCTTCCACTAAACATTACCTTTGTTTCCGATGTGGGACTAAAACTCCACAAAGGACCACAATCTACAAGTCATAACACACTTCACAGTTCACTACCCACACACACCCAAAATCCACAAACACACACACACCCACAACCCAAACCCCCACAGCACATTCACCCATAGGTCACACCCACACAACACACTTCACACCCCCCACACCAACACACCCACACACAGCACACTCACCCACTGACCCACACCCACAACCACACCCACATGGCCACACACCCACACCCACACAGCCACACCACATCACACACACAACACACGCACCCACACACAAACCCAAACCCAAACCCACACCCACACTGTCCCTCACACTAATGTCTATAGACCTTTGATTGAAAAATATATTTTTTAATTAATTCTATATACTTAACTAATAAATAAAATAAATATATCAACATATTTATTTTTAGTATTTAAATAAATTATATATATTTCAAATAAATAAATATATATATATATATAATGAAACCGAGATTTTATCGAGTCGAGTAGGGGTGTGTTCAAGCTTGGCTCGTTTACTAAACGAGCTCAAAAACAGTGTTCAAGCTCGGCTCGTTTACTAAATAAACGAACGATACTCGAGTTTTTAACGAGCCGAGCCTGAGTAGCCAGTTCATTAACATTTTGTTCAATAACCACCCCTAGGCACATGGCCCCCCTTGGCTCCGCCCCTGTCTTTAATTGCGGTTAAACCTAACCAACCAAATAAAACAACATGGGCATGTCGGGATAGTAAAGTCACTACAAAATTCAAGGTTTATTGCGACAGCTAAAATCTGCCGCAATACCTAACTAAACAGTCGTTACACGACTGTAACGACGGTTTCTCGAAGTGTCGTCATAAGTCTTGTCGTAACGGATATTATGGCGTTTTCTAACGGCGGTTATTAGCTGCGCAGCTATATATAGGGCTTATAGCAGTGTTTTTTATTTCCGCCGCTATATCGTAAACTTATAACAGCACGTTATACACCGCCGTAATAACACGATATATAACGGCACATTTAAACCCGCCGTAGCGAAGCGATCTGTAACGACATAATTTAACCGCCGTTATATAGTGAATCTATAACAGCACATTATAAACGCCGTTGTATGTCCTACCTATAACGGCACAATAAAAACCGCCGTAAGAAATATACCTCTGTAACGGTGGTAAAACCGCTGCAACTAATCGGATATTAAAAAAAAACAAATTTATTTTTAGAATGAAAAAAAAAATTTACCTATATTAATTGTACCTGTAAGCAATATAAAAAAAAATTAAATTATCTACAAAAGTTCTAAACACCAAAATATAATTCATCACACATATAAATTCATGTCCATCACAATCCCATAAAAAACCCTCTAAAATATCCATCAATATATACATATGTACATGTCCAAGAAAATGTGTCAAGTGTAAAATAAAAAAATCTGCTATGGCTTCCTAGCAGGTCCCTCCGACTGCTGCCCTCCTGCTGCCCCTGATAGATGTGTGCTGCCGACACCCTCCTACAAAAATAAGAAAATACAATTTATTATTAGACTAGAAAAATGATTAAATTTATCAATTTCATTAAAAATTTACAAATAAAAAAACAATTGTAAATATTTCATAGTTAATGGATTAAACAATGAAGTTTAGTTCATTGGCCTAAACTTACATTGTCCCACCATTTCCAAACCGGTGGCCGGATTTCGATCACATTTCTTCTAATGCGTGTATTTTAATACATCCTAAGTGTTTGAGTTGGAGGCCGTATGCCCGATATGGGCACCGAGACAGCCGAAATCCATACTTGGATACTTTACATTGGCCTAAACCTACATCGTCCCACCATTTCCAAACCGGGGGCTGGATTTTGATCTCGTTTCTTCTAACGCATGTATTTCAATACATCCTAAGTGTTTGAGTTGGTTTCGAGCGAATCCGAGGCCGTATGCCCGATATGGGTACTGAGACAGCCGAAATCCATACTTAGATACGTTACATTGGCCTAAACCTACCTCGTCCCACCATTTTCAAACCGGGGGCCGGATTTCGATCTCGTTTCTTCTAACGCATGTATTTCAATACATCCTAAGTATTTGAGTTGGAGGCCGTATGCCTGATATGGGCACCGAGACGGCCGAAATCCATACTTGGATACTTTACATTGGCCTAAACCTACATCGTCCCACCATTTCCAAATCAGGGGCTAGATTTCGATCTCGTTTCTTCTAACGCGTGTATTTCAATACATCCTAAGTGTTTGAGTTTTTTTCGAGCGAATCTGAGGCCGTATGCCCGATATGGGCACCAAGACGGTCGAATGCCATACTTGGATACTTTACTTCGTCCTAATCCATACTTGGATACTACACACCACCACCCATCCACCACCACTAGAACCACCACTACTAGCACCCATCCATCACCACTAGCACCACCCAACCACCACTAACACAAACCACCCTTCTACCACTACTATCACCACCTAACCACCACTAACGCACCACCTAACCACCACTAACGCACCACCACCCATCCACCACCACTAGCACCACCCAACCACCACTAACACACCATCACCCATCCACCAGCACTAGCACCACCCAATCATCACTAACACACCACCACCCATCCACCACCACTAGCAACACCACTCATCCACCACCACTAGCACCACCCAACCACCACTAACTCAAACCACCCTTCCACTACCACTATCACCACCCAACCACCACTAATGCACCACCACCCATCCACCACTACTAGCAACACCACTACCACCACTCATCCAACACCACTAGCACCACCCAACCTCCATTAACACACCACCACCCATCCACCACCACTAGCACCACCCAACCACCACTAATGCACCACCACTCACCAAATCCTGCACTGCTTATTACAACCGCATTTATGGAAGAATGTACTTCATAAATTTTCTTACTAAATGACCCTTGCAAGGGTTAGGAATGTCCTCATTCTAGGGCCGCTCATTCGGGCACTCTCTACAATAAAAGGTCCGATGATGTTGAGATTCATAGATATATATTCTTTTAGAACCTCTTCTTGGACCAGGACTTCACGTCAGCATGCACACAGAATCGAAGATGATAACATACTATCACCAAAACAATGTGAACAACATTATTCACATTTGATTTATGTCATTCACATCGTGGAGGAATCCGTGCTACGTACTGAAGGACCACCAAAATACCTGAATCTGAATAGGCTAAATATTTGGATTCATTTCTCGACTTATCCCTTTCACTAGTACCATTTGCGACAACTTCATTTGGCTATCCATTTGAAGAACTACCTGGAATGCAAAAATTGCCGATTTGAGCGACTATGTCTTCCACTAATTTTATACCTGGATTTAGACTAGGTACTTGGATGTCAGCCCGATTTGGGCATCGAGATGTCATTTCTACTATCTTTGAATGGCTTAGATGACCTTCATCCCAAAAAGGAAGTTGTCAGGAACGGTAATGGCGATAGGGATAAGAAGAGAATGAAATGAAAAAGTTCAGGTTATTCAAATTCACACAGTTTGGTAGTTGTTCAGTAACACAGAACATCCACGATGTTAACGACATAACCAAAGGTGAATATTGTTGTTCACGTTGTTTTGGTCATTGTATGTCATCATCATTCATTCCATGTACATGTGCACGTGAAGGTCTGGTCAATGAAGAGGTTCTAAAAGAATGTATATCTATAAATCGCGAACCTCAACATCACCAGACTTTTTATTGTAAAGAGTGTCTGCATGAGCAGTCCAAGAATGAGGACATTCCTGACCCCTGTAAGGGTCAATCTTCTTCCATAAATGCGGTTGTAATAAACAATGTAGGAACCGGGTGGTACATCGAGGCATAACATGCAATCTGCAAATCAAAGTTTATCCTTGTTCAGAATTTAGTGTTAACTAATGTTGAAGTTACATCAGCACCTTTTGATGCCCGATTTGGGCACTGAATAGCCGAATTCCCGATCTGGAAGCCAACCCTTAAGTTTTAACCTTAGGAAATCTCCAATTAATCTGACAAAATCTCAGATTTGTAGAGTATAGTGTTCCAACTCGCGAAAGTGAGATATCTCTATCACTAACATACTAACTAAATAGGTCTAAGATTCAAATTTGGAGAGTAAAGTGTTCCAACTTATTAATATGAGGTATTTCCATTACTAACATACAAACTAAATAGGTCTAAGAATCAGATTTGCAGAGTAAAGTGTTCCAACTTATGAATATGAGGTATTTCCATTACTAACATACTAACTAAATAGGTCTAAGATTCAGATTTGCAGAGTAAAGTGTTCCAACTTATGAATATGAGGTATTTCCATTACTAACATACAAACTAAATAGGTCTAAGATTCAAATTTGCAGAATAAAGTGTTCCAACTTATGAATATGAGGTATTTCCATTACTAACATACAAACTAAATAGGTCTAAGATTCAGATTTGCAGAGTAAAGTGTTCCAACTTATGGATATGAGGGATTTCCATTACTAACATACTAACTAAATAGGTCTAAGATTCAGATTTGTAGAGTAAAGTGTTCCAACTTATGAATATGAGAGATTTCCATTACTAACATACTAACTAAATAGGTCTAAGATTCAGATTTGCAGAGTAAAGTGTTCCAACTTATGAATATGAGGTATTTCCATTACTAACATACTAACTAAATAGGTCTAAGATTCAGATTTGTATTCCAACTTATGAATATGAGGTATTTCCATTACTAACATGCAAACTAAATAGGTCTAAGATTCAGATTTGCAGAGTCAAGTGTTCCAACTAATGAATATGAGGTATTTCTATTACTAACATACAAACTAAATAGGTCTAAGAATCAGATTTGCAGAGTAAAGTGTTCCAACTTATGAATATGAGGTATTTCAATTTACTAACATACAAACTAAATAGGTCTAAGATTCAGATTTGCAGAGTAAAGTGTTCCAACTTATGAATATGAGGGATTTCCATTACTAACATACTAACTAAATAGGTCTAAGATTCAGATTTGCAGAGTAAAGTGTTCCAACTTATGAATATGAGGTATTTCCATTACTAACATACTAACTAAATAGGTCTAAGATTCAGATTTGCAGAGTAAAGTGTTTCAACTTATGAATATGAGTTATTTCCATTACTAACTTACAAACTAAATAGGTCTAAGATTCAGATTTGCAGAGTAAAGTCTTTCAACTTATGAATATGAGAGATTTCCATTACTAACATACTAACTAAATAGGTCTAAGCTTCAGATTTGTAGAGTAAAGTGTTCCAACTTATGAATATGAGGTATTTCCATTACTAACATACTAACTAAATAGGTCTAAGAATCAGATTTACAGAGTAAAGTGTTCCAACTTATGAATATGAGGTATTTCCATTACTAACATACTAACTAAATAGGTCTAAGATTCAGATTTGCAGAGTAAAGTGTTCCAAATTATGAATATGAGGTATTTCTATTACTAATATACTAACTAAATAGGTCTAAAATTTGGTGAGGCTACTAGGAATGCTCTACCCACCACCACTACCATCACCCCTACCACCACTACACCCACCACCCACTACCATCACCTACCCACCACCACTACCACCACCACATCCACCACCCACCACCACTACCATCACCTACCCACCATCGCTACCATCACGTACCCAACCCACCACCACTACCACCATCACACCCACCACCCATTACCACCACCGCTACCATCACCTACCCACGACCACTACCATCACCACTACCACCACCACATCCACCATCTACCACCACTACCATCACCTACCCACCACCACTACCAACACCACACCCACCACCCACTACCACCACCACCACTACCACCACCCACCACCACTACTACCCACGACCACTACCACCACCACTACCATGCACCATCACCACCATGATATATAACAGATTTGAAATTATAATTAAAATCTTTTAAACTTAACATTTACCTCTAGAGTCGCATGTGGTGCTGTAGAAGGCTGATTCGCACCCTGTCGTGAAAAAATTGGGTAAATCCTCATGAATGAATATCTAAATATTAAAAAGTAATAATTAATTGTTCTTATATTACATACGTGTCCCGCCATGTAATCATGCATAAAACGCTACAAGGACGCCACACGCATCTGAGTCTCTGCCAGTAGCTGGTCTTTCTCTGCGTTTGACTCCTCGAGAACTTTGATCCTCTTGGCAGTCTGAGGATTAGGCTGAGAGGTACCTGAGGGAGCAGTAGATCGTGACCCCCATAACCGGGTGGGGGTCAGGCCTAACCCAAGTCCTCGGATACGTCCAGCTCTCTCAGACCCTATGACCTGAGCGTATATATCATCTCGGCCTATGGTATCTTGCGAGGACTCTGGTGCTTGCGCCCTCAACTCCTACATCCGGCGCTGCAAACATTTGGAGATAGTTGATATTTGATAGGTAAAAGTGGAAACTCTAAGATTTTCAAATAAGTAAATGTACATACAATATTCTCCCCCGCCTCTGCCGAAACTGGCATGCCATCCTTGCATTGGTGCATGATGATGTACACCTCTGCACGACCTGGGGGCGTCTAAGTGGGGCTCGCAGCTCGCTATGACAGTCACAATAATAATTAAAATTTAGTCAATACAATACAAATAAATTACAAAAACATATTTTAACAAATCCAACTGAACATACCGCCTCATGCCTGACCCTGGCAAAGCTCTTCGTGCCGCTCGTATAGGGGACCTTCTATTTTGAGAGATTTATTTTATTTGTTTCGTTTCGTTTCTGCAACAAATTTAAATTATGGTTAATTAAGAGAGTTGAAGCACAATTTATCTAAGTTACCTATTAGAATGATGACAAACAAAATATATATACCTGGCCCTCCTCAGAGAACCAAAAACCACCAATGTAGGCCACTAGGTGGCCACCACATCTGTCGGGCACGCAGCAAGCAGCTGCTCCGGCGTAGCCCCAGGGATGACGTTCTCCCGGCGCTGCTTTGCCTTCCAATCTCGGTATTTATGCTCGAGGGAAGCAAGAATGAATTTCTCAGCGAATGGTGCGATGTCAAATTTTACAAACACGATTTCATATGATTAAACCACGAGCAAATAGTAAACAAAAAGATATGTAATTAAGAACTAAATATTAACCCATTTTAGATATTTTTTATTCTTACCCGAACCAACTCCAAAGCTTTTTGTTTCTGCTCCTTATCGATGTGAAGCCAATTGGGCACATCGAGCCTAAACAAATGCCCATCCTGGGCAAGATTACCGAGGTAATCAGCCAACATCTTCGTAGCCTTTTCTACAGGCTGCGCATACTCGTCGGTCAATACCCTCTGTTTCACCCCGGGAGGGAGTCTATGTAGGGCAAGACTCCTGTTCTTGCCCTGACCCCTCCTAATAGGTCCTGGTGGGGGAGGGGGCAATGCTGCACCAGATGTATCAGGGGTGGAGGGCTCCCCCCTGCACTTGTGTAGGGTCCATCTGCAAAATAAATAACTCAGAACAGATTTTTCATAAGTATATTGTTTAAACACATAAAAGTATATGGATTGCTTCACTAACATGAACAACAACATTTCATAGTTTATGGATTAGTTCACTAACATGAAAATAAACAATTTAGAGCAGATTTTTCATAAGTACATAGTTTAAACACATAAAAGTATATGAATTTCTTGACTAACATGAACATAAACAACATTTCATAGTGTATGGATGAGTTCACTAACATGAAAATAAACAACATTTCATAGTGTATGGATTAGTTCACTAACATGAAAATAAACAACTCAGTGCAGATTTTTCATAAGTACATAATTTAAACACATAAAAGTATATGGATTTCTTGACTAACATGAACATAAACAACATTTCATAGTGTATGGATGAGTTCACTAACATGAAAATAAACAACATTTCATAGTGTATGGATTAGTTCACTAACATGAAAATAAACAACTCAGAGCAGATTTTTCATAAGTACATAGTTTAAACACATAAAGTATATAGATTTCTTCACTAACATGAATATAAACAACATTTTATAGTGTATGGATCAGTTCACTAACATAAAAATAAACAACCCAGAGTATATTTATCATACACCGAGAACACTAAACACAAAAAGGTCTATAAATTGAGATCACTAAAATGAAAATAATATATTGAATTCTCATTCACTTACATGGTAGCAACTAATTACATCGTAATTTTACATGGTAGCAACTAATTACATCATTCAACTTCATCGTTATAGGGCCGAATTCTCAATTTCATCATCATTGGATTCGGTAGAAGATGCTTGTTGTAGCAGTTCAGGGGCACATCAACAGTTGCTCCAGTAATCTCTACTCTCACCCAACTGGCACCTTCATCATCATCAGGTGAGGTGTCATCCAACTGTTGGTTGTTGAATGGCTCGTTCTCCCTAAATGCTTAATCGTCTGTAAGAGATTCTTCATTTATGTCAAATAAGTCTCTTGATTTAGTCTTGATGACGACATGCCAATCTTCTTCCGTTGGATCTTCGACATAAAACACCTGCTCAGCTTCAGATGCCATAACATATGGTTCACTCATCACCAAGTGTATAGGCAAGTGCACCATAACATCAAAGAATGCCGATAGGAAAATTCTCTCTAAATGACAAAGCATAAGCATAATTTTCTCCTCTAACTATCTCAAATCCTCGACCTAAACGACTTTGAAACATAATGTCAGAAAGAAGTTGCTCAATTCAATTAGGACTGAACTTACATTCTTCAGGAATGCCTTCCTCCCAGCCAATGGTAAGAATTATTGCATTATAATATGAGAGTTGTGACTCTTCAGTTCATAAATTTTACGTTCTTTCACATTAACATGTCTTGCAAAATTTGAGGAGTAACCATCTGGAACTTCACACTTTTCAGAACCTTGCAAAACAACCATTTCTCATTCTTGTCCATCGAAAAGCATGTAGGGGGCAGATAAACTTTGCTTCTGCTAGGCTGGAACTCAGGGTGAAGTGCACGTCTCACGCCCATATCAACCAAGTCAAGTCAAGCTTTTAAGCCATCCTTAGATTTTCCTTCCAAAACATAACAAAGTTCCGAGCACATTATCGCATGCATTTTTCTCTATATGCATTACATCAAGGTTGTGTCTCAACAAATTGTGCTCCCAGTATGGTAACTCGAATTATAGGGCATATCCTCATGGCCCGTTTGCCTTGGTCGTTTTTACCCAGCCTGCTTCCCAAGGGAGAATGTACTACCCTCTAACTGACGCATCACATCAGACCCAGACATTATCGTTGGAGCACATCTGAACTCAGAATTGCCATCGAAAGAGTTTCTATTTTTTCGGAACCTGTGATCCGCAGTTAAGAAACGACGGTGCCCCATGTAGCAATGCTTTCTACTTTTAGACAGGTATAAGTGGCAAGTGTCTTTGTGGCATGAAGGGCATGCCAACTTCCCTTTTGTGCTCTAACCTGACAACATGGCATACCCTGGAAAGTCACTAATGGTCCAAAGCAATGCTGCACGCATTATAAATGTCTCATTTTTCGACGCATCATAAGTTGGCAACCCATTCGTCCACAAGTCCTTCAACTCTTCGACTAGAGGCCTCATATACACATCAATGGCATTTCCTGGCCCGGAGGGACCAGGAATAAGTAAGGATAGATTGAAATTAGGTTGCTTCATGCACAGCCACGGCGGTAAGTTATAGGGAATAAGAACCACAAGTCATGTGTTGTGAGCAATACTCATCGTCCTAAATGGGTTGAAGCCATCATTCGCCAACCCAAGCCTGACATTTCGAGCATCTGAAGCGAAAAAAGGATACTTGTTGTCCAAATTTTCCCATGCCGGTGAGTCTGCAGGATGCCTTAACCTCCGATCCCTAGTTCGACCCTCGTCATGCCATCTCATTTCAAAAGCAGTCTTGGACGACATGAATAACCTTTATAATCTGAGTCTCAATGGGAAGTGACGCAAAATCTTCGCTGGAGTTGTCTTCTTGCGTTCCTCTTCACCATCCCCTGTCTTCCATCTTGATTCACCACAGATGTCACATACTGTCTTCTTTGCAGACTCTTTCCAGTAAAGCATGCAATCATTGAGACATGCATCGATTTTATCATAGTTAAGCCCCAAGTCTGACATCACCTTTTTCGTCTAAAAGTAAGTATCTAGTAGTGTTGAGCCCTCGAGGAGTATCTCCCTCAACAACTCAAGCTACATGGTGAATGACTTATTGCTCCATCCACTAAGACACTTAAGGTGATATAATCTTACAATGACAGACAACTTTGTGTGATTTTTACATGTTGGATACAAAGGTTGTCCTGCATCCCTTATCAATTGAAAAAATTTATCAGATTCAGGATTGGGATCCCGACTACCGGTACCCTCATCTTCATTTAGAACCCCGAACACATTGTGCACCATCTCTTCCATCTCATTCTGTCTGGCTAACCTACAAACATCAGGATTTTGAGACACTTGGGTAACTAGTCGGTGCTGTAATATGTCCTCCCCATGATGATACCAGATTTTATAATTCAGGTCAAATCCATTACAGATCATATGCTCATACACTGTAACCTTATCTTGATAAAGGACATTGTTGCAGTTGGGACACGGACACTTTATACCACCGGTGTTATTGGTCACCCCATGAGCTATCCCAAACTCTATGAACTCCTTCATCCCTTTTATATATTCCTTTGTACCATATTCAATACAAAAAAATACACTCACAATTGCTTAGATACTAACACTTTATCATATGATGCTGCTTACAAAATTATGAACAGAAGGTACCTTGACATTTCAATCCAACTCCTGTCCATGATACCACCAAAAATATTTATAAGTCCTTCGTTTACTATTCTGAGAAATACCAACAGTTCGATATCATCAGTCAATTACAATATGTATGCATGCTTCCTATCGCCATCAACTCCTCTTCTAAAGGGTGGGGTGTTCCTATCCCATTCAGGAATGCATAATCCCTAGCAGTCAACAGCTCAGGTGCTTTGTACCATTTCAAGGAAATTTCGACAGCATTTCCCTATGGTTCTCCAAGTACACGACTTAGACTAGGGGCAAGCCCCCCACATTGTCTAAATATGTACCCAGAGAACAAGAGAAATGACTGTCGAAATTTTCCTCAATCTGGATAAAACATGAGCAACTGACAATACTCGAGATTATGCATTCCCAAACTGTCCAACTGGACAATTCAAGAATCATATATAGACAAATACACTTTATCACAAAGAAGACCGAAAAGTTGTGAACCTACATTTAGCCTCACAAGAGAACTAAACGTCATAGCTTACAACTAATCCGTCCAAATAGGTGATACAAGAAATACACTTGTCACACAATGATTTTTGAACAGGAGATCTAAGGTTCTATGTATGCATGTGTATGAAATTAAACCAATACAAAAATCCAACCATCATAAACACGAAGTTTATACACTCATAAGCATTTTAAGCAGTTAACATAGTTACCGATTTACAATTACCATCAAAAAGACATTTCAAGGAGGAATCATGGGCTTACACTACCCTCCCCTATCAGGCTCATCATCTTAACACTTTTAACTAATGTTACCATTTTCTTATTTGACCCCTATTACTTTATTGAGGAAACATGGCAACCCCATTTGACCGTTTGAAAGCTCAAGCCGCCACGTGCCCCTTTTAATACTCATTAACTATGATTAAGATTCACTAACTTGTCCATCTAACCTTAGTTTTAGAGAAAAAATAACGGCATTAGGTTGGTTATGCTTAACCATAATTAAAGAGGGCTCTAGAAGCCGCCACATGTCCTTTTAAAGGATCTTTAAGATAATAAAATAAAGGATCTTAGGTTAATTATATGCAACCACATTTAAAGGATCTTTATAAGCCGCCACGTGTCCCTTTGAACACTCATATTTCATATTAGATCATCTTCATCTCTTTGTTGAGCTCTCTGTAAGTCTCTCTTTCATTGTTTTATTTCATCTACCAATTTGCATGAAATAAGCAGATGGGCTTTATACATAGATGACTCTATTTGGGCAAAACCCATATTAGAATATGGAACCTAGCTTTTCCATTTTGGTCTATGTTTTCATACATATGCATGTCCTGTCCACTACCATGATCCTAATTTTCGTACTCTTTTGTAGTTATATTCAAATAAGTATTCTCTCTTACTTGCCTACATGGTTTTTTCAGTGCAATTTACAACTAGGTAGATCTCTCTCTCTCACACACATATATTTAAATCAAGCAATAAGCAATTTGGCGGGGCTACCATAGTTTTTGTTTTGCTTCTATGCTTCTTCTTCTATTGGTCATCATTCCTGATTAGGATTTAGAAACATAAGAGATATATTTTGGTTACGTGAACAAAAAGTTAAGAGATCCTAATTCACTAATCCATGTTTTTCTGTAGAGTGAAGATCACAAAAGTAGAGTAATTTTAAACGCGTAACTGGATCAGATAAATGATATCTATATTAGCTTAAACATACTTCCAACTAAGGCTACATATTTACACGAGTGAATTATTTGTCAAATGAACATATTGTAGAAGGGTGTTACTACTGAGACTGTCTAGGGCCGAGGCCATGCTGGCCGGCATGAATCCCAAGCTATTTTTTTTTCAAACACCTTAGAGCCACGCTGGCCAGCATGGTCTCGACCCTAAACAATCTCAAAATCATTTTCCTGTGTAGAATTATAACTTCATGAGAATTGATACGATACCATTTTAATTAATTTATTTATATTTTCTTTCCATTGTAGAATTAGAACTTCTTATAAATGTTATTAAAATAATAATAAATTATTATTATAAAATTGATTAATTAATCTTTACTATTATAATGCGAGAGGCAGCGTAGATTGATTTTTCTAAAATTCCTAAACTACCCTCATATAACACAAAACTTTGATTTAATGTTTTATTTTAATTCCCAAACTACCCCTTGCTCATCTATCTATTAAAGAATAGAATCACAACCAATCGTGATTGAACTCAGGGAGAGTTCAATTTAATCGCACCCGCGGGTTAACACATGTCCCTTTTAACTCCTATTAACTGTGGTTAACTCCTTCCCCTCGCTCTCACGTGCATCGCACGTGCCACCCACTAGTATATATATATCAAATATATTGCTAGATAATTTTAAGGTTCATGTGACATTTCAGGCTTAGGAGTAATTCTCCTACATATAAGGAGAGTATCTTTACTATTATAATGCAAGAGGCAGCGTAGACTGATTTTTCTAAAATTCTTAAACTACCCTCATATAACACAAAACTTTGATTTAATATTTTATTTTAATTCCCAAACTACCCCTTGCTCATCTATCTATTTAAAGAATAGAATCACAACCAATCGTGATTGAACTCGGGGAGAGTTCAATTCAGTCGCACCCGCTGGTTAACACGTGTCCCTTTTAACTCCTATTAACTGTGGTTAACTCCTTCCCCTCGCTCTCACGTGCATTGCACGTGCCACCCGCTAGTACAAATAATACAAATAATAAAAAACTAATACTATTAAAAATAAAATTTATGAAATATTTTTAAAATATATTACTTAATATTTAAATAAATAAATAATATTATTTAATTTTAGATATTCTTAATTACTACCGTTCATCGCACGGGGTCTCTGCTAGTATATATATATATATACTATATGCTAAAGAAATTAGGATGCCTATGTGGCATCGCTCTCTCATCTCCATTCTAAGATTTGTGATGCCACATCATCACTTGATCTACCTCATTTATTTCTTCCAAAGTGCACTTAAGAAAACCATAAGGGTTTTGTTAAATTAATTGGACTGGTGGGTGTTGGAAACAGATTCCAAGTCCCAACTCCACTTAAGTGGGACTCATAAATACCCTCTCTTAACTACCCTCTTTATCACTCTCCATTATAATTTTATTTTTTTTTCTTATTATTAATGGTTAGTTTTATTTTTATTTTTTTTTCTTGATTTTTTTTTAGTAATTTTTTTTATTCACATACCCTCTTTATCACTCTCCCTTATTTTTTTCTTGAACTTAGTTCATACACAAACATGGACAAATAACCCCAAATTAAGCAAGGGAAATAAAAAAAACCACACAATTTTACAGTGGAAAATGGAAGCTAGAAAACAAAGAGATGAGAAAAAATTATCCACATACTGGATTGAGAGGTTTAAGCAGTTTTGAGCAATTCACAATACTTTCTAAAATTGGATAAACCATCATCAATCCTAGATTTTTCAATTCTACTGCTATTCTTTGAAAGAAAATTCTTCAAAAAGTGAAATAAAAAAGAAGAAAATGCAAATTGGGGTTTCAAAAATGCAAATTTTATATTACAGAGAGAGAGAGAGAATTCTTACAAAGAGGGTGACCGAAGAGGGAGAGAGTGCTACGTAGAGAGGAGGTGTTGCCGGAGGTGTGGCTGCCGGAGAGGGTTGTTGTGTTGGCGGGACTGATCGTGCTGAGCTGAGCTGGCCAGAGGCATGCAAATAGTGACATGCATGACACATGTTAGAGTAGAGAGAGAGAGAGAGTAAAGAGAGCAGAGAGAGAGAGAGAGGTTGTGGGAACTTACCGTGGAGGTGCTGCCGAAGAGTTGGTTTCGAGGTGCTACCGGAGGTGTGGCTGCTGGAGAGGAGAAAGGGTGCTACTGGAGGACGGAGCAGGAGACAGGAGCACGGATGCTGGAGCAGGACGCCGGAGCAAGGATGCCGGAGCAGGACGCCGGAGCAAAGAGAACCAAAGGGGAGCACGAGTAGGGTGAAATGAAAGGAAATGATCGAGGTGGTTTTTAATGATTTGCAATGGCGGTTTTTCATTACCGTCGTTATAAGTTAGTTATAACGGCATTTATTAGACCTACCGCCACGATAATCAAGGCGGGAAGTGATAGGGCAAGAAACCGAAAAGGTGGTGGGAAATATTTGCAACGGCGGTTATTTAATAACTGCCATTGTAAATTAGGGTTGTCACGGCGTTTTCTATGAAATCGCCATAGCAATCAATCCAGTAATGGCGGTTAATAATTTACCGCCGTTATACCTAGGCGGCAACCGGTCTTCTACTGTGGTTTTTAGAACCGTCGTTATAAGTAACCTATAACTGCTGTTTTGAATAACTGCTGTTAAAGCCATGTAGTTTAGTAGTGAGTGTTCCCAGTGGGTAGTTTCTGAGATAGTTAAAGGATGCGATGGTTGTAATATATATCCTTCGACAAGCTTTAACAAATGTTAGACATTATCCTATTAACATAGAACAAATATTGACACTATTAATCTGATTGCCGACTAAGTACTCATATGACTTTTAAAAGAAAAAAATGAATGTCGTCAAGTGAAATAAAATATTCCATGTGGTGAAAGGTCCGACATAGAGCTAAAATTCACTACGTTTTTACAAAAAAAATCAGTGTAATTAACATGAAATCAGATTTGATACAAATTAAAATTAACCTATCAGCACTATCTAAAACTAGATTTACCAACTTAAGACCTAATCCCCAATACCTAAGATCCAAACCAAAAATTAATATATGGAAAGGAAAACTAACCATGGTATAAACAAGCTAACCCACATGATGAAGTTAAATCTAACAACCTAAACTAGAATCAAAATTTTAGCTAGGTTAATACTAACTAAAAATAAAAACTAAGAAAAATCAGAATTATCAATCAATTTGAAGCTAGCCTAAACTAACTTAAACAGGATTTGAAAAATTAAACTAATGTTTTGTTCAAAAAAGAATTTTAAACTGGCTTCAAACTACCCTAATATACACACTAAAATCTAAGATAAACTAATTAAATTTAAAAAAAATCAAAAACATGAATTAATAGAATTCAATCCATTTTAACTCAATCTAAAATTAACCAAACTAAAAGAAAACAAATTATAAAAAAAAAAAAAAAAGGATATGGGGCTCACCTATGTACAGCAATGTGGAGAAGATGAAGATGGAGGTGGTGGTGTCCGATGCTGGTGCCATGAACTTGATGGTGGTTGCACTATGTTAATACTGTTGATGGGAGATCGAGACTCCGAGATAAAAGGAGGTCTTTTTGCAGTAGTTGAAAGAGAGGGAGAGTTAAGAGAGAGAAAGCCAAAAGCAAAAAAAATGGCTTCCATGTCGGTTTCGAGGGATCACCTGAGTTGGCCGGAGGTTACGGATGTCGCCGGAGGTTCCGGATGTGGCCGCCGAGAACGAGCAGGTCATTGGAGAGAATGCTACAGGTCGCCAACGCTGGTCAGAAGTCGTCGAAGATGGTGGGGTGGCCAGACTTCAGGTGGTCGGAGGTGGGGCAGTGACCGGAGAGCTAGAGATCAGGGAGAGAGCAGGAGAGCAGAGAGCAGGAGAGGAAGAAAGAAGAAAGTATCATGGTGATATTAATTAACTATCACGGCGGTGTCCACATAACCGCCGTCATATATGCACATACCACTGCGGTTACACTAAATCTGTTGTCCCTACTACAATCTTAGCGACGGTTATTTTTAAAACCGCCATGCTATGTTTGCCACCAATGCGAATGTGGGAAACCAAAAGGGTTGGAGGGAAAGCCTACCACAATGGTTAGGTATAAATCTGTCACCATATAGTACATGTTACAGCGGGTATTAATTAACTGTCATAACTTTTGTTCTGAAAACAGCTTGGACGGCGGTATTATAATACCACCGTGGTATACCATATATGGTGGCGGATTTTACTAACCGCCTTCAAAAATCCACACCACAGGTAATTATTTTTGTAGTGTGGAGATGTTGTTGAATTTGTTGATACTAATAACCAACTTGCTGATATATTTGCAAAATCCCTCCAATACGATAGATTTAGTACCTTGAGAAGAGAACTAGGGATAGACAAGCTTAATGATCAATAATGATATCAAAAGATGCCTAGTAATGCTTAATGTTCAAGTTATGTGCTTAATGATCATATTTAATTATATTATTTAAAATAATGATCTAAAATGCTAAATATTGATGTAGAAACCCGAAACTTTTGCCATGTATTGGAACTCATGCCAAGGCATTTTGCCGTTGTAATCCTCCTATTTCTATTAAGGAACCCTAAGTGTTAAGAAGTAGTATTCCTAAGTCGATTATGTCGAAAACCTGAGTTACCGAATCTCATTTGCGGATCAGTCGACTTTAGGGGTAATTTGGTCAATAAATAAAGAAGAAATTAGAAATTCTAACATGCCAGAAATGTTCCTCTTCGAAAGACGAATCCAACGCAAGTTAAATCGTCCAAATCGGATAACCGAGTCAAAAGTTATGGCCAAATTACTAAAGTAGGGATAAATAGGAGAAAACAACAAAATCTGGAGGGAGCGATCGATTGCAAGCAGGTGCGATCGATCGCATGCAGGCAAAATGGGTCCCAAAGTCTCGGGGACATATGCGATAGATGGATCCCCAGGTGCGATAGATCACAGGGATCTGCGATCGATCGCAAGAGTGTGCGATCGATCGCATGCAGGGAGAAATCAGACCAGAAATGTTTCGGTTCATGTGCGATAGATCGCATCCAGGTGCGATCGATCGCAAGGACCTGCGATTGATCGCAGATAAGTGCGCAATCGATCGCATGCGGTAGCAAATGCCGGATTTGAGGGTCTTAAACCCTTTTCTTGTTAGGGATCCTCATTTTGGGGTATTTCTAACCTAGAGGAGAGAAAAGGGGAGAAAGAGGAAGAGAGGATTTTGGGGAAATCCTTCAAAGAAGGTTTGGATTGGAGATCTAGGAAGGTTCAAGCTTGGAGACTTGCAAGCAAGGATTCTTCCTCAAACATCTAGAGTTCCTCAAACCCAAGAGGGGTTCTTCTTCAAGGTTGGGACTCCAAATCAAGGTTGTTCTCCACTCTAGTGAAGGTTGGTACCCTATACTACCCTTCTAGTTCACCTATTCTCCTTGTTTTTCTTTCATTTGATGATTTTTCCTAAATTTCTAAACAAGATAAGGAGAATGGATGGATGGATGGATGTTGGATGTGAATGGGCGATTGGATGTCGTGTGTTTGTTGAAATGAATGAAATGGGAAGGGCATTGGACTAATAACAAACGTACATGTATGCTATGAGCTTAACCCACCTAGAAATCCAAGATTTAGGTATTAACCATAATGCGCATACCAAGTGTTTGATGAAATGCCTCAATGAAGAAGATGATGCTTTATTTTAGAAAAAGTATGTGTGAACTTCTTGATAGATTAAATGCTTATTGGTTTGATTTAATTATTGATCAATTGAAATGTTCTCGATACAATTGTCATACTTAATTGTACACGGTCCCACGAGCACGGCATGCATGACATGTTTTATCAGTATTTTAAGAACGAGACTTAGAGGTGGGACATATCCTACGATATGTTTTATCTCGCTTTTGGCAAGAACATAGCATGACATGGCAAGCATGAACATTTAGGAAGAAGGGTCTCCCTTCCCTCACAAGTAGTTTACTTTTCCGAACAAGCATGGGACATGACATGGCAAGCATGAACATTTAGGAAGAAGGGGTTTCCCTTCCCTCACAAGTAGTTTACTTTCCAAGCAAGCATGACATGGCATGACACGCATGGCACGATAGACAAGTTTTCAAGTACGAAAATGGTATCTTAAGTCAAGTCAAGTGCACAAGGTTTCAAGGGTTTTATCGGCTTTTACGAAATACAAGCATGTCTATAAACTGCCTTACTTTCCTGTTATGAGATAAATTGCTTCCTACCTTATATTGTTATTGCTTTGCTATGGCTGTTGGTTAGTGTTTGGTACCCACTGAGTTTTCCATGCTCAGCCATACGTTTATGTCGGCAGGTTCTGAGGGAGCTGCTGCTCCATTCGATGTCTATGCTCCTAGCCCATGGGTGGAGGAGGAGTACGTTGAGGAGCCTGTGGAGGAACCTCAGGGTGAGGGTTACTATTAGGTTGTGGTAGATTTTGAGTGGATGCTGTGGGTGAGTTGAGAGAGATGTATTCATGTATTTTGGCGGGCCTGTCCTCACTTTATTTTGTGTATCTTTTTGTACAAACTTGGATCATGTATATACATAGAGGTTTGATTAGTCTTCCGCTGTGCTATGTTAGAATACGTTTCCGCTATTTTGTCCTCTATTGTATATGCTCAGTGTGTTGTGCAGGATGGTTTGCAAAGCATGTCATGTAAGCCATGACAAGTCGTCCAAGATTCACTCTAACTCCTAGGGTGGATTTTGGGTCGCGACAATTGATTTGATAAATTGATCATGATTAATGGTTCTTAAATGTAATATTTGAGTGGTTAATTAATGAAAAATGAATAAGTTATTGGATTTAGAAGAAAAACAAAAATTTTCTTCTATCTAGCCGACAAGATAGTGAATCCAGTCGACTAGATAAGAGAAAATTTTGGCAAAGTTGTACTTAGAACAAAACAAGAAATTTTTTGATTTTTTCTTCTATCCAGTCGACTAGATGGTGCATCTAGTCGACTGGATAGGCAAAAATTTAGGTGGTGTTGTCTTGAGTCCATCCAGCCGACTAGATAGTTCATCCAATCGACTAAATGGACTAGGCTATAAATATAACCCCTGATATTCCTAAATTACCCGATCATTTTAAACTTTTCCTATTCCAAAACCGTTTGGTCTCCTTCCCTCCAAATCCTTTCTCTTCATTTCTAATCCTTCCAAACCTCCATTCATCCTTCAAAATTCCTTCCAATTCATTCAATTCAATTTGAAATGGCTAGAACCAAAAATCCAAGTAAAGAACCAAATCCTAAAAATCATAAATCAACAAAAGGAAAGGTCGTAGCCTCTTCCTCTTCCAAAGAGAGATCTTCAAGCTTCAAGTCAAACAAATCTGAGAAGAAATTCAAGGAAATCTTCATCCAAAACCCGTGGTCTATGGTAAGTTCCTTGACTCGATTATCTTAGATCTACGGGGTTTAGGAAAAATCATAGCGCTCTTTAAAGCTCTAAAATGACTCTCTTTTCTTCAATCCAGTGAGCCAATGTATCCAGAGCTTTCAAGCTCTTCTAGACTCACTTTGAGTATGATTCTTCCACCCACCAAATCATTTCTTACCTTTGTCGGCAAGAAATTGCTTTTTCTTGTGGCGAATTCGCCACACTTCTTGGACTTCTAGTAGGTGATTTTGAATCCTACACAATGAATGAATGGATTGTCCATAAAGGATTCAATCCTGTGGAAGCTTTAAAACTCATTTGTATCAATCAAGACTTCACTGAGGCTTTCCAACCTCGAATCAAAAACCTCACCCTTGAAGCCAGAATTGTCCACCACATCATCTCATATAATCTAATTCCTAGATCAGGCAATAGGAACTATCTATCCTATTTTGATGTGTTTCTAATGTGGTGCATCCTCACCACTCAACATATAGATCTTTCTTATCTTCTTATTCAAACCATGGTTGGCAGTGTGAAGAAGAAGGCTGCATGCCTTCCCTATGGCCAAACTCTCACACATGTTTTCTAGTATTTTAACCTTCCCTTGGACTCCTTCTTTGACAAGGTAGCCTCCTCTGACCATGACTTCTATAGTCCCTCCACCATCATGAGGATGGGCTACCTGTGACACAATGTTATGAAGGTCTGGATACCTAAGTCATCCATTATCCATTCTACATGTGCTCTGGCTAGTCAACCACTTCCTACACCTGAGTCTGCTCCTTCTAGCAAGACTATTCTTCCAATAGCTCCTGGTCCATCATCTTCAACCATTCCTATTGAGACTCCTACATCTCTAGTAGCAGCAGCAGCAAAGCCTCACTCCCTTGAGCATTTAGTTCAATCTCCAACCCAGTCTCCAGTACCATCTCCTATACCTTCACCACCTATAGTACCTCTATAGCATTTTGAGAAAGGTGGATCCTCTGCTCAGTATAATCTCCCTTTTAGACCATCTTTTGGTAGTGATCTCCTCAGTCTGATGATGGAGAAGATTGAATCTTTGAATTGGAGCATGGTCAGCTTCCAATCTGAGGTTAGGGAGAGATTAGCCTCACTAGAGACCCATGTAGCAGGGCCCCAGTCAAATAGTAGAGATAGATCTGAGGCTACAGATGCTAGATTAGAGGACATCAGTGTAGAGATGGGGATAGAAAGATAAAGTGGATGTCACCACCTCTATTATTCAGAGGAGAGTAGTAGACACTACCGAGTAGCTGGTCAAGATAGATGATGTGATAGGAATCATCAAAGGGAGAGCTGAGTTGGCAGATCAACACATTAGAGCCCAGGGCTCTTTAGTTCTTCAAATGGACACCTAGGTTTCTTCACAGGCACCCCTTATTCACTAGATTGCATTTGGAGTTATCCAGTTGGGTATTGATATGTTGAGTCTGAGAGCTGACTCTATTAGAGCAGCCCAGCCTGCTGAAGAAGGAAAAGTCCCAAGAAAAAGGAAAAGGAAAAAGGGAAAGAAGAAGTAGCTTTTCCTGAAGGCCCTATCATTACTTTTCTAACTTCTAGTGATGAAGAAGATGAAGAAAGCAATAGTGATGATGACTCACTATTTGTGAAGCCAAAGAAGAAGAAGCACTAGACTTCCTTTATGTATTTTTTGATGATGTCAGGAGAATAGAGAAAATGGAGCTGAAATGTATTTTTTTATATATGACATGTCTAGTTTGAACTCTTTTTGATGTATTCTTTTTTATGTATGTCATGAACTCATTATACCTTTTTGGACATATATATGACATGATTAATCTCACTTTAGATCTTGATTCTTTATTGTTAATTATGCTACAACATACATATTTGGTATCTCTTAAATGGTTTTCTAAACTATATACAAAAGAATGACATAAATGTCTTATTTTTATAATGCATATGTTTAGGGGGAGCTTTCCTCAAAATTTCAATAAATTTACATATTGAGGGGGAGCTTAATCCCATTTTATTCAATTATTTTTTCGTCATCAAAAAATGGGAGATTGTTAGCCTAAAGGTTACAACCATAGGTACACTTATTAATTTTGATGATAACTTAAATAATGAAATGACTTTTGTACTACTAATGTCTACTTTAAAGTGTTTAAGAAAAACAGTGTACAAGAGCATTAGCCAACCATTCAACTCAAATGACATGGAATTATCATCCAAGTTGCTAAAAGAAGCATTCAAGTCAAATTGTAGAAGCACATAGCAATCAAAGTCAAAAAAATCTTCAATCATTCTAGAAGATTAAATTGAAGTTCATGCCAAAAAGATGAAGAAGAAGTCTTGGAAGATCTCAAGATTAGAACTATTATTGAAGATCCAAGAATCAAGTTTGAAGACTCTCAAGAAGGTATTAAAGTTTATTTTTTTAGTCTTTGAGAGTGCTTAGGACCAATGTAAAAAGTCCTCAAAAGTTGGTGTTGAAAAGCTCACAAACTTAGAATGATCATAGATATCTTAAGACCTAATTGAAAATCACTTTAAGGAACTAAAAAGTTGGTAATTATCTTGATAAAGATAAGGTAGGAGACCTTGGAATCAAATCACATCTTTAAGGTCTCTGAAAATGTATTCTATGCAAAAATTGCATCATCCAGTCGACTAGATGAAGGTCAGAATTCAATCTGGCCACTGTGATCATCTAGCCGACTAGATGACCCATCCAGTCACCTAGATGACTCGAAATGTGTAATGAATGCACAGTAACGGCTATATTAAAATGGCTAATTTGTATTTATTATCCCACCAACGGCCATAAATCTTTATGGGCTATAAAATGAGATCACTTATGAATGAAAAACAACTATTGATCAATCTATAAACACTCATCATTCATTAGAAGCTGATTTTCTAACATCCTTAGTGAAAAACCCAAAAATCTCCTATCCTCTGTTCTTGAGCTATTCAACTCCAACAATTGAGAGATTTTATTAGAGCTTTAAAGAGATCTTATCCAACTCATCTAAGGAGCATATTTTAGGATTGTGAACACCCCATACTTATTGTATTGAGAAAGTCAAGAATCGGTAGATTCTTGCATTGAAGCGGGAAGCTTCGAAAAAAGTCAAGAGAGGGTGTTCTCTTGCAAATAAGCTTGATCTTCGCCTGGAAGAAGATTGTAAAAGGTGTGGACTTCACCCGGAAGAAGTTTACACGATAATTGAATTGTGGTAAATCCTCTCACAAGTAGCTTGAGGCGGGGACATAGGCAGGATTGCCTAACCTCGTGAACAAGATTTTTGTGTTTGTTCTCTCTAACTAATTTGCATTATTTAGTTTAGTTAGTTTCTATTCCTTTGATAATTTAAATTCCACACAAAGGAACATAGTAGAATTTTAAATTTTCCAAAACCCTATTCACCCTCCTCTAGGGTCGAATACTTGGGCAACAGTATCTGTTTTCGTAGAGGGAGTTGAATTTGAGGCAACGCCGTTGGGTGGAATTCCTCAAGGACTATGACTGCTCTATCTAATACCACTAGAGGAAAGCCAATGTGGTGGCAGATGAACTAAGTAGAAGACCTACTGGACTCTTGGCACATATGATGGTCCAAGAATGGAAGCTACTCAAGGAGGTGTCTAGTTTTGATGCGGGTTTCAGTGTTGGACCATTTGGAGCCTTGGTGGCCAACATTGTGGTCAGACCAACCATCTTGGATAAGATCAAAGACTTGCAACGGAATGCTGCAGAGCTGCAAGCTTATTGGAAGAAGTCTTTGAGCAATGGGTGTAAAGACTTCTCTTAGAGAGGTAGTGTGCTTTCCTTCAATGACATGCTATGTGTACCGGCAAATGAGGACTTGAAGAGAAAGATTCTTGATGGACACAAGTCTGGGTACACCATCCACCCAGGAGGTACCAAGATGTATCAAAATCACAAGAAGCACTTCTGGTGGAAGGGCATGAAAAGGGATGTGGAGATCTATGTGTCCAAGTGTTTAGTTTGCCAACAGGTCAAAGCCGTGCACTGGAGACTGGCAGGACTCATTTAGTCACTTCCTATTCTCGAGTGGATTTGGGAAAATATCTCCATGGACTTCTTCGTGGGTTTGCTGAGGATAGTGAAGAATTTTTATGCTATTTGGGTTATGGTTGACATATTGACTAAGTTAGCTCATTTCCTTCCATATCGGACCACATTCAATCGCAACCAGCATGTAAATATGTAGATCAAGGAGATAGTCTGTTTGCATCAAGTGCCAGTTAGCATTGCATCTGATCGAGGCTTGGGATTTTCTTCCAGACTATAGAAGAGTTTTCAGCAGGCCATGGGTTCTTATTTGGATTTCAGTATGGCTTTCCACCCACAGACAGATGAGCAAACTGAGAGGATGAACCAAATCATAGAGGACATGCTTTGAACTTGCATGTTAGATTTTTAGGGCAGTTGGGATGACCACTTTCCATTAGTTGAATTTGCTTACAACAATAAATATCAGGCGAATATTCAGATAGCACCATTTGAGGCACTCTATGGAAGAAGCTGTCATTTGCCATTGTGTTGGGACAAAGTCGGTGAGAGAAAACTTTTGGGTCCCAACCTCATTGGTCAGATTGTGGACAGAGTTCATTTGATCAGGAAGAGGTTGTCGACTGCTCAAAGTAAGCAGAAGAGCTACATCAATACTTGTAGGAGAGATCTTGAGTTTCAGGTCGTAGGCCAAGTATTTGTTAAAATCTCGCCTATGAAGGGTGTGATGAGATTCAGCAAGCAGGGCAAACTCAGTCCGAGATATGTGGGCCATTTTGAGATCACTGCCAGAGTTGGAGAAGTAGCTTGCCGGGTTACCTTGCCGACTCATATGGCAAGTGTCCACAATGTCTTCCACATTTCCATGTTGAGGAAATACATCTCAGACCCATTTCATGTCATCGTCTTGGAACCATTGAGATCCGTGAAGATTTGATGCTTATTGAGCAACCGACTCAAGTCTTGGACCGAAAAGAGCAAGTTTTGCACACAAATATCATTCCCCTAGTTCTCTTGTGTTGGCAACACCACGCAGTAGAAGAAGTCACGTGGGAGCGAGAGGATGAAGTCCGCGAAAAGTACCCTCACCTATTCGATTAAGGTATGTAAATTTCAAGGATGAAATTTATTATAAGGGGGGAGGATGTAGAGACTTGGATTTTATTTTATGATTATTTCTTGTTTAATAAGGATAAAATTTTTAGTGATATGTCCATATGTGTGTTTAATTATAATCAATCGGTGTAGAGTGTTTAAAATGATTAAACAAATGAAAAAGTGGAAAAATAGAGCCTCCGATCAAGCAAAGAGCACCACCGATCGATCAGTCAAGACTAGAAAATTGGGTTGGTCCACTGGTTATATGCGATCGATCGCATTAATCCAAAAGTTTATGATCGATCGCAGCAAAGCTCAAATCGATCGCATGTCGCACATAGTTTTTTTTGTAATTGCTGAAACTAGGGTTTTAAAACCCTAGGACTATAAATAAAGATTCTATTTCGAGGGTTTTAGAGTATCTAACTATTTTAAACCTAATTTAGCAAAGGAGAGAAAACCTTAGGTTTTTAAGAGGAATTTGCTTGGGGAAGGAGAGTTTTGCTTGAACAAGGAGTTTGGCTTGGAGATTACCCCCCAAAGCCTTAAAGAGTCTTCTCAAGCGTTTTGGATCAAAGGGAATGATCCCAAAGGTCGATATCCTTTCTAACTTAAGTCTATTATGTTATGTTGCATGATTAAACATGATCAAGACAAGATTATTGAAGGTTTAACATGATTAAGGCCAGATTATTGAATTTCTAACATGATTATAGGAAGATTATTGTGCATAAAGCTAGAAATGAACTATTGCATGTGTTTAAAGGCTTTTGTTAAACCTGATAAAGAGAATTGATATTTTATTATGATATTTGACAGTTTATAATATATATGGAAGAATGTGAATGATGATGGATGAGTTTAATGGCATGGTTATGAATTGTGGATGAAAGAGTAAGATGATGGATGGATTTGATGGTATGGTATGGTTAAGGTTTATGGATGGATGAGAATGGATAATGGAGTGTTGAAAATGGAGGAAGGGAAATTGTACATAAATAATGAATTGAATGCCTTATTCAGATGCTTAGAAGTGCTGAATGTTGAAATGGTGTTATTGAAATTGTTAAATTAGATTAAAGAGATATTGTTGTTTGTCATGATAAATTATACTTACTTATACTATATGGTGTTCAACATTCGAGTAGGCCAAAATTTAGAAGAAGTCTTCCAGGTCGGAAATTCTTTAACCAAGTAGATGTACGAACCCTGATGGAGTTTCTTAGCGGAGGATCGAAATCTAAGGGGTGAACCAATTCGAATATTAATCATGACACTCAAGCACAAGTTCACATGTGTGGTAGGTTACAAGTCTCATGGGTACACAAGCATGACATGGGCATAGCATGAACACTAACAAGGACACTGTGCATGAATTATAAGGACACTGAATCGCAAGGACACTGTGCATAACGTACAATGACATTGTGCATGAATTTCAAGGACACTAAATTACAAGGAGCTCTAGTAACCATTGATGCTCTTTATGGATATGATTTAAAAGTCCTGGATAATTATTATGGATATTGGATCATCAAGAGCTCTGAGGGCTTATGCTCATTGTCGATGTATCTCCATGGATATGATATAATGACCTAAAACACTATCTTATGGGAAACAAGCATGCCTGAAATTATATCACAAGTTTAAGTGTAACACAAGTACAAGAGTACAAGTGATGACATGATGATATGCTCATATGTTTTCCACACTCTGATTATGTTATTATCATATGAAACTGTTATTGATTATGTAACTGTCTCATGAACTGGATATTGGATATGTACATGTGCTATTGCTATTGTTAGTTAGACTGGATATCCGTTGAGTGTTTTCAATACTCAGTCGACCTGTTATTGTCGTCAGATTTAGCATAGGAGCCTACCGCTACTCCTTGGGTTGAGGAGGAATACTAGGAGGAAGAGGAAGAAGGAGATCCTTTTGAGGAGGTAGCGAGGGACTTAGATCGTTATCCTTATTATTAGACATGTTTTCAGTTTTATTGAGAAGAAAATTGTAATAGACTTGTTACACTCTTAGATGATGTTTTTTTAGTCTGTGTATAGGGAGAGGATCATGGTGGTTAATCCAATCTACTAGTTGCGGTTACTTTGATTAGATGATATACAAGATAGTTTGCATATCAAAAAAGTTGGTTTCCATTTTGGGAGAATTATATTTTAATTATTGCCTTATGCTATTAAATCAAGCAGGGATAAGCAGCATCACAGCCCAAAGTCCCATTATGTCCAAGGTGGTTTTTGGGGCCCAACAGAATCTGTGCGATTCTCGCTCGAGCCAACCTTATTCTCACTCGAGCAAGCCTTGGGTAATGGCTATGAATGGTAACTTCCAAAACCATTTTTAGAAGGGAAAATCCTCATCACACTCGAGTCGGTTTCATCTCGCTTCCAGTGACTTGGCTATTGGATTTCAAACTGAGATGGTTTTTCCCAACTTCGCTCAAGCCAATCATTTTTGCTTCCAGCGAATTGGATTTTGTTCTCATTTCGCTCGAGCGAATAAGATCTCACTTCCAGTGAGAGTGCTACTGTAGTTTTACAGACTAATGCTCTTCTAGCGTCGATCAAGCGGCTACATATCTCGCTAGAGTGAGTTCCTCTGAAAACTGCAGTTTAGCTATTTTTCCAATTTAGTTTCAATTCAATTGTCAAGTTATTAAACACCTAAGGTTTAAATTTAGATTTTCTAAGTCAATCACCTAAGGTGTAGTCTAGGTCATTAGGTCACTTACCAATTACCATCCTAATGTGTGAGATGGCTGCACCGGCATGATTTCTTTAGTAGCATTCCTCCAGAGTTTCTTCTTCATCACTAAGCAACTCATTCTATGATGAACTAACCTATAACTCTAACTTGACCAGGTTTTGACACAACAAAATTGTCAATTACAAAAATGGACCTTTCAGGCATCATGTTCATCCATGTTCATCTTTTGGACATAGATCTCAACAATCAACTGTTGTTGGCATTCCTAGCTCCAAAAGCTCAATGACCAGCTGTTGTTGTTGCCTTTCCCACCCACGGAAAGCCGCCATCCAAACTCTCGGAAGTCCTAGTTCAAAAAACTCCTTTCACCTTCTTCTTGGTTCATGGTCCAAAAACTTCCTTCATTATATTTGCACCACATTGTTGTGGCCTTCGCGATGCCCAATGTGTTGTCTACTCTCCTCTACTGCCAAGGCTATCATCACATCATATAACTTTCTATTTCACCCACCAATTGTCCTCATTTCTCTCTCTTTCTTGTCATTTTCTCTTGGCTTTATCCTCTTTCCTTTATAATCAGCTGTCAATTCCACTGGTACTTCATCTACCAACAGACACCATCAAAACCGTCATTGTGATGTCTTCATCTTCTACAATTTTGTGGTCATTGATTCAATTCAGGCATCAAAACAATGCCTTCATCTTTGACAACGTTTTCAAAGATTTCCTTCCAGTGATGTAGCTCGCCATGACTCTCTGGTATAGTGGTTCTAGGGTTTGGGATAATCGCCTTTCTCTTGGTTTATGTAAAAGAAATTTGGTTTCAAGTTACCCTTAATTACTTGGAACCAATTCTCCAATCCCATAAAGGCCCCTTCACCAAAGCCTATTAGTGGTTTCTTTCTCCAAGCCCATAGAGGCTCACCATCAAGGCCCATAGTGACCCCCCTTCTTTAGCCTATTGGAGGCATATTCTCTACCCTTCTCTGTACACCAGATCCATATTTACATAAGCAACAATGGAGTTTACAACAACATTATCGGTATGAGAATAAAGATCAACGTCACCAACATGACAACGAAGTAAAATCAATAAATCTACAGAAAATTTATCATCCACGCATCCAATAGTAGGAATTCATCATTGACACATTCAACAGTTGTAGACACAACGAGTTCACAATGATAAACACCTCAAGATATTTGTATCCCTATGTGTTTGAGGATGAGTATTAAAGATATTATGACAGTACATGCATTAATAAGGTGACATGAGATATATTGTATCTCTTCTGAAAATATAAGATTAGATACATTTGATTAATTACAATGAAATTGGGATACGGGATTTCAGGTAGGCCTACCATGTGAAATGGGCCCCACCTGAATCCCATGCTCTTAGAGCACGGTCTCGGTGGTCTCGGCCCTAAAAAGGTCTCAGTAGCAAAGTCCAATAAACCCTCTATCGCCATTATGAGTTATTAGAACATTACCAGTAAAGTCGTTTCCTATCAGGTTCCATCTAGAAAATCTCTTCAGTAATTATCTTGAAAACCATCTTTTCAAGACTTGCTCTACTTTTTTCCCTCTTTTTTCCTTTCTTTGTATATATTCAGTAGCCGTTAAATTTGTCTCTCTAATTCTATCCCCCTCCACATCCCTGTGGCACAAAGAGGCTATCGGGGCAGAAAAAAATCGCATAGATGGTATGTGTGGGTCCGGATACCAATAATGGTAGGGCTCCAGCTTGAGCATTTGCAATTATTGTCTAAAATAGTATATCTCTAATAACTCAATAAATAAAGGGCCTTTTAGGAATACCCCCCAATTATTTGACATTTAGAGAAAAAAAACCTCTATAATCTAACATTAGGAGTCATCCCATCTGATTTCCTATTATAACTCATGCTTTATTAAAAGGTTTTAACAAGATTATTATACCAATTGTATCAATGTCATACCATTGTAGAGGTATGCATGGTGTACTAGAGAGCTAGAGTATGTATAGTATTTTAAGTAGCATCATGGTTGATGCCCTTGTGCATCTTCCTTGGGAAGGAGACCTTAACTCTGGATCAAAATTGCTAGAGTTATTAAAGGAATGTATGGCATGAATCAATCATTTGATGGAACTAATCGGTCACCTATTTAATAAGGGAGTAGATTTCTCATCCATACAAAGAATAGAGTTAACATTTTTTCCATCTTTGCTTAATATCTATTATTTCGAAAAACAAAAGAGAGAGAGAGAGAGAATTGTCAATAATTTAAGTAGCTAAGATCTAGAATCAGGTCTAAGCTCTGCATGTTATATAAAATGCAGGAGTACTATCAACTTTGAAACTCTTTGAAATACAAAATATATATATATATATATATATAGAGAGAGAGAGAGAGAGAGATATTAACTATGAATAGGAGCTTCAGTTGAACTAACTAGAGCAACCCAAAAAAGCCTTAGATAGAGCTATTTTAAAAATTACAAAAAAAAAACGTTTAGTGATAAAAATACCATTTTTTGTATTTGTAATTACCAAAATACCACTGCATAAGACTGCCTTTTTTTTGCTTGGGCTCTATTCATAGTTAATCTTAATATCAAAGGCAAAATAAACATTATAAGAAGATTGGAGTTTATTTATTTTTATTTTTTTAGTAGGCTCTAATCATTTATCTATCTAGGTTAGGAGTTAGCGCTCATGATGGGCACTCAACCGTCACACCAAAATTCGAACTCTAGTCACACCTCCCCAAAGGGAGATCCATAAGAAGATTGAGGTTTATTAACACAAACGATTTTTTCGGTTGAACACAATAAACACACTATACTCAACAACACACGATTTGAGAAGGGGAAAAGCGAGGAAAGTGCCAAAACAGATGAGTTATTGTCTAAATGTCAGATAACAACATAAGGGGTATTCCTAAGAAGCCCTCAAAAGAAAGGATTTCTTGAAGAAGGTCTGTCTTATCACAAGGAATAAAGTGATAGCTCCTAAATTCTACTACCGCCTCTCCTACTAGGGTCTTCAAGATTCTTCTAATCTTTAAATAACTCTTCTACTATAAAATCCAAAAGCTAAAGGGAATAAAAAAAAAGTTTCAAGGCGGTGGCACCCAATACTACTACTCATCCCTTTAAAAGTGCAAGCAACCCCAGGGCAGAGAGAGAGAGGGAGAAAAATGGGAAAGGCACGTACAGTTGGGATTGGCATGGACTATTCTCCAAGCAGCAAATCAGCCCTCCGATGGGTCATTGATAATCTGGTTGAGGAAGGAGATCGCATCATCTTAATCCACGTTCAGTCTCCCAAATGTGATAATGCCCAGAAGAAGCTCTGGGAGGAATCTGGATCACGTCTGTTACCATTTCATTTACACCGATTCTGTTTATAATTCTTCTATTTTCCTGTTAATTAATACAAACAAAAACCCTCCTTTTGATTCTCTTTTTTTGGGGTTTCAGCTTTGATTCCTCTTGAGGAATTTAAGGAGATGAATCTGTCGAAGCAGTACGGACTTACACCCGACCCGGAAGTTCTTGATGTTCTCGATACCGTTTCGAGGACCAAAGGGGTATTTCACTACTTCTCTTCTCTCTATGTCTCTCTTGCAACAAGTTCTCTGCTAACATACGTGCATGGTAAAAGAGCTTTTGATTGTGAGAAGGGTGGAATTTATTTACATGGGTATGTTGATTTTGCGTATCTGGACAGGCTAAGGTGGTGTCTAAGATCTACTGGGGTGATCCAAGGGAGAAGCTGTGTGATGCTGTAGATGATCTCAAGCTTAATTCCCTTGTCCTTGGAAGCAGGGGCTTTGGTGTCATCAAAAGGTCTGTGTTTTTTCAGCGTTTACTTTTATTGGCTTAGAAAGAAAAGTAAATAAGAGGGTGGTGACTTCTAACATGAACTTGGGGTGTAAGAGGCTTTAGTCCACACTCACATGCACATAGATGTCCTACAAGTAGAAGGTCTCCTATTTCGATCAACGGTCTTGATCACATCACTATGAGCTCATTCCTAGAGTGGAGTCACATACAATCTATTTGACTGATTAGAATACTTCTCATTTTGAATGAATTTGATTACAGGGTTTTGCTGGGGAGTGTTAGCAACTATGTGGTGACAAACGCTTCATGTCCTGTTACAGTTGTAAAGGGGACCCCAGTGTCCAAACCCTAGTTTTATCGTCGAGGGAAGGAAGAGGAAAAAGCTATATTTGAGTGAATTATAGAAGCTTTTAGAATAAGGTTCTGTGTGTATTATTGATTAAGTTGCTTTTGGAAACTTGGAACGTATTTTAATTTGAGTGGGATTGTTGGCATGAAGAGACTGGCTCTTTTATATAATTCCTTACTAGTATTTTCTTTTATGATGATGATGGTTATTTGCAATAAGCATCTTATCTTGTCGCCATTTGTTTAGAATAAGGATGAGCTCAGTATATAAACAAAAAAAATTAGAGTAAGGATGAGAAACACCGCACGCATTTGCATTTACGTTGTACGTTGCCCATTTGTGGTGAAAATGGCGTCACATATTTCATGTACTTGTATCATGTAAGATATGATGGCTAACATGACGCCTCTCTCTTAAAAGTTGAAGGTGGGTCATGAGGGCCCAATGGGCTTCAGGCATGACCCGCTTTAGTTCCTGACCCATGGATTTTGCTTAGCTAAGCTTGGGCCAGACTCTCCACAAAAAGAAGCTTAGGCTGGAAGCAAAATCAATGGCCCACCAACTTGTTATTATAAAGATTCATAGCCATTACGAATCGAAGCATGCAGATTGGGTAATGAGATCTGACCGCTTCATTCCATGCCATTCTTTCCATCTATGCGCAGCAGTAATGGCCTAATGGGTCCAAGCCCACCAGGGGCATAAGTTCCTAAATCAGACTGATGAACATCATTTCATGTATTATAGTTTTGGCTCATCAAGTCTACATGGTGCTTCTCTTATTTTGGAAAGGAAACCATTCTCAAATTCATAAATTCTCATAATGAACTCTATAGTGAAAGCTTATTTGGAAACATTTAGTAAGAATCTATCAGAAACATAATCACGTTTGGATGAAAAAAAATCAAGATTATTGCAAACTAATGAAGATGGGGTGGGGTGAATATGAGGGTGGGTGGTGAGGGTGGTGCATGGGGGTGGCAATGGCAGCAGTGAGAGTGGAGGTGATGGTGGTATTATTCATATCACTACCCACGATACATACGAATCAAGAGTCCTCAACTGAAGATGGAAAGTTACTGGATAACAGATCTTGTGTATATCCTCTAACTATTGGATAAATACCAATCTGGCACAATGAGTTGTTTAATTGTGACACTCTTGCTGCATTTAGTCAAGTTACCTTGTACAATGATTTTTTCAAGGAATCCTATATTTAGTGTATATTTACTCAATGAGAACAATTAAGAAAACCATTTTAAAATCTCTCTACGCACATGGTATTAGAGCTTCGTCTTCTTACAAAATCATCTCATCCTCTTCTTTAAGCTTTCCTTCCTTTATCACAAAAACATGTCTTCCGCTTCTTCTGAAACCACCCAAAAGATAGACAACACAGAGACGCCAATGCCTCCTTCAATTGGGTTCCAACTCCCTAGCATGCCTCATTTTCTAACCCTTAATTAAACTCGATGGGTTGAACTTTCTGTCATGGCGGACTCAAATCCGACCTATTCTAATCTATCAAAACCTCTTTAAGTTTGTCAATGGTACTCATCCATCACCTAAAATTTCCCTCATTGATGGCTCACCCAATCCCGACTATCTTGTTTGGGAGCGTCTCAGCAACTACGTCATGTGCTGCCTCATTAATGTCACATTCACAGACAGTCTTCTCACCCAAACTATTGGTCTCCAAACTTCGAAAGAAATCTGGGATCATCTCTCTTCATCATTCACTCAGCAATCTCAGGCTCGATGAATGCAATTGCGTATTCAACTTCAAAATCTACAGAAGGGATCCTCCACCATGGTAATTTTTTGAATCAATACAAAACTATTGCTGATTCTCTAGCCTCTGTTCAAGACCCAGTCACAGACAATGACTTAGTAATGCTTATTCTCGGTGGTCTCCCCTTGGATTATGAATCCTTCATCACCGCTGTCACTAACTGGATTGAACCAATTTGCTCTGTTGAACTTCTTGCACGACTACTCATCCACGAACTTCGCTTACTTCAGTTTCACCCTCATACCGTAGAAACTTCCTCAACAGCATTCTTTGGACAGCAACAACAACCCTCCACCTCCTTCAACAATGGTTGTGGTAGAAGTCGTGATTGTGGCCATGGCCATAATAACTAGGGCGGTAAACGGATGTGGATATTATCCATATCTGAATCCATTTAGTCGGATAATTATCTGAATAGATATCCGGCGAAGCGAATTCAGATAGTAAATTACTATCTGTTTATAATCGGATACGAATTTGGAAAGTGGTATATCCAATTCGATAAATATCCGTCTGATTATATAATATATTTTAAGTATATAAATTAATATAACCTTTAAAATATATTTTTTAAATACAAATTTATATATTTTTTAAATATTAATTTATATTTTTTTAATACTTTTTTAAAGTAATCGGATAATTCAGATACCATCCGAATTCGGATATTTTCAATCAGATTCGGATACGGATATCATATTTCACTATCCACCGGAAATTTATTCGGATTCGGATAACTGAATATATAATCGGATACGAATTGAGATATACCACTATCTGCTCCAAATCCGCTCCGTTACAACCCTAGTAATAACCCTTGGCGTGGCCACCCACGCCATGACTAGCAGGGTTTTGGCATTCTTCGTGCAACCCCTTATCAAGGTTGCCCATCATACAATCCTCCTATCATCTGTCAAATTTGTACCAAGCCTGGACATTTTGCTGCTATTTGCTATCAACAGATTACAGATTCCTCCAGTGCTGACTCCACCCATCCATCCTTTCCTGCCATGCAACTCCGGGATTCCTATGATTCAAATTGGTATTCGAACTCTGGAGCTACAAGTCACATGACACCAAATCCCTCTATCCTTCACCACAGCACAGATTACATGGGTACAGATCGGGTAATTTTTGGCAATAGTAATGGGCCCCAATCTCCCACATTGGTACTTCCTTTCTCTCCACTCCTTCATCTAAATTCCGTTTAAATTTTATTTAAATTTTGTTCTTCTTGTCCCTACTCTTACCAAAAAATTATTGTTCATTTCTTCTTTTACCAAAGATAAAATTGCTCATTCACCTTTTTTTATTTGGAGTTTTTGTATTAAGGATCTACGAACGGGGATGCCTCTTCTTGTTGGGAATGTCAATGATAATTTATATCATATTCATGTTGCTTTGTCTTCTCTGCATCAAGATCTCAAAACCTCTACTAGTTCTACTATTTTATGGCATCAGCATCTCAGTCATCCGTCTTTATTTATCCTTCAATTGTTATCTAGAAATAATTTTTAGAAAAGTTCATTAATAAAGTTGAGATTTTCTGTTTTGACTGCAGATTATGCAAAAGCACTCGTCTCCCTTATTCTCCTATTTTGCACAACTCTCCATCCCCTCTCCATTTAATTCATTGTGAAGTATGGAGCCCCGCACCAGTGCCATATGTTTCCGGATATCAGTAATATATTATTTTCATCAACGATTACAGTCCTCACACATGGTTCTATCATATGCATAGAAATTCCGAGAGTGTTAATTATTTGTTGCTTTTCGCCACATGGCTGAAAATATTTTGGACACCCGAATTAAATACTTCCAATCCGACAATGGAGGTGAGTTCATGGGCTCACCCTTTTAGGCTTTTCTTCATATTTTTGGCATCATCCATTGGCTTTCTTGCCATCATACGCCCCCACAAAATGGGGTCGCCGAATGCAAACATCATCATATAGTTGACACAGTAAACACCCTTCTCAGCCATAGCCATCTTCCCAAATCCTTTTGGGTTGAAGCTTTCTCTATAGTTATTCATCTTATCAACTGGCCGCCTACTTTGGTTACTAACAATGTCTCTCCTTATGAAATTATTTTTGGCAACAAACCTGACTATGCTTGACTGAAATTTTTTGGGTGTGCATGTTATCCATTTCTTGGCAATTACCGGCAAGATAAACTAAGCACAAAGTCACTACGGTGTATCTTCTTAGGTTATTGCTTTCTTCACATGGGTTATCGGTGCTTGGATCTGGTCTCCAATCATATTTATATTTCTCGCCATGTTACTTATAATGAGTCTTCCTTCCCTTTTTCAGATCATGCAGCCTTTGTGCCACCTTCACCTTCACCATTGGTCATTATGCTACCAGGGGTTGTGCCTCTTACTACAGCCTTGGACATCGCTCCACCACCAGCCACCGGCCCTTCATTTGGCTAAGGGGAGTGTTTGGCATTGTTCCCGGGGAACATTTTCGTGTACCCCAGGAACAGAATCCAAAGAACGCGGTTGGATGTCAAAAAATCAGAATGTTTTTTTGTTTTAAAATGTTCCCAGCACACTTTTTTGGGAACGAATATTAATAGCTCTTGTGGAACGTTCTAAAAGAACATCGGGGAGCCTGTGCGAAAAGGGAGAGTCCTCTATCTCCGAACTCCATCTGCTTCGTCCCAACCTCACCTCTTGCAGGATCTCATCGGCTATAGTTAAAAATCGAACGCCCATCTTCTCATCTTCTCTCTTGAATCCATTTTCTCATCTTCTCTCCTCCAAATCTCTCACCGTTTTCTCTCTCCTTGTTCCCCATTTCGTAGGTGTTCAGATCTACTTTTCCTCGACTCTCCGACAACGACAACGACGAACAGGTATGTTTTCTTAGATCTGAGTTATTTTTTTTGGATCTAACTCTATTTTTGTTAGATCTGAGTGGTTTTTTTTAGATCTAACTCCCCTACAGAGGTTCAGATATTTTTTATGGTCTTTTTTTTTTTGTGGACATGTTTTTTTTTCAAGATTTTTAGATATGTATTTTTCCCTTGAGTAAGATCATCCCTACAGATAGTTTTTCCCTTAATCCCTTTGCATGTTTTCCTTAATGTTTAGATTTGCAATTTTTCCTTCAGTATGATCGTCCCTAGTGATAATTTTTTCTTTAATCCATTTGCATGTGAGCTTTACAGATGCTGAATGTAAGATCTCCCTACAGAGTTTCAAATTTGAGATTTTTTTTTCTTAATGTCTTTGTAGATCTATAGATTAGGGGTGAGGGACATGAAAGTGTGATCGTCCTTACAGAGGTGTTTTTTTTTTTGTATAAATGTTTTGTGAGTTTTAAAAATGCTAATGTATAGATCTATGATATGTAGATCTCCTTTAATTTTTTTTTATGTTATGAATGTAAGAGATCTCCTTACAATGTGTTATAATTTATTTTTTTTGAATGTTTTGTGAGTTTTAAACATGCTAATGTGTAGATTTATGAGGTGTAGATCACTTTTGAATTTTTTTTTTATAATGTTATGAATGTAAGAGATCTCCCTACAAGGGTGTTTTAATTTTTTTTTGAATGTTTTGTGAGTTTTAAAAAGCTAATGTGTAGATCGATAAGGTGGGGATCTACTTTGATTTTTTTTTTAATGTTATGAATGTAAGAGATCTCCCTACATATGTGTTTTAATTTTTTGCCTGAATGTTTTGTGAGTTTTACAAATGCCATTGTTGGTAGATCTATGATGCTAATCACCCTTTTTTTTTGCTAAGTGTGTTGTGTTGGTAATGGGTTAATGTGTCATCTTAAAATATTTTTTAAACATATAAGCATGCTTTGTTATGGATTATTTATTTTTCCTTTGACATGAATCGAAGGACATGCTCTATTAATGCCCTTAGAAATTTTTTGTGCTACTGTCAAGAAATGGGAATGTCTATGCTTTTTCACATTGTTTATTTATAACATTAATGTTTAATTACATGACTACACCTACCCAAGAAGATAGGGATATCACTGTAAGGTGGAATCCTAGAGAAGAAAAGATTTTTATACGACTAATGGCCGAGGAGGTGAAAAAGGGGAATCGACCAACCACAACCTTCTCAAAAAAGGCGTGGAATGATATACATGAAGGATTCTACAAACATACAAGAATTAGATATAAACACCAACAATTCAAGAGCAAGTTCAACAAACTGAGGCAACATTTCAGAGAGTTCAAAAAGCTTCAAGAGCAAGTTCAACAAACTGAGGCAACATTTCAGAGAGTTCAAAAAGCTTCGAGATGTCCCTATTGGGTTTGGTTGGAATCCAATCACCTAGACAGTGACTACGCCAGATGATGTGTGGGATTCATATATAAAGGTATGACACATACCATAGATAATGTCGTTTCCACTAGTTTCTTGTGCAAAGTTTTCTAACGTACGATTACTAAGGAATGTGATGTCCACTGTGTATTCAGAAATGCCCTTATGCAAAACATTTTCGTAATAAAGGATGTCCAATGTTCGATGAACTAAGGACCATCTATGGTGATACTACTACAACCGGCATAAATGCGGGGGCCTCCACTCAAGGACCAATGGATACTGATGATGAAGATGAAGGTGTTAACATGGATGTTAATGATGATTTCAATGTTCCTTTAACTCCATTTGAGGCAGATAATGTTGGGGACGACATCGACGAATATGATAATGTCGAGGATGGTCCTAGATCCATGCTTTGTTGTTCTCGAACTCCTACTACTCGTCAAGGTAAGGAACCTAGGAATGGGGCATTCAATGATGCTTGTAGGGCCTTCACAGCAAGCCAATAGAAGAGGAGCACATCATCATCATAAAGTGTAGAGGATGGTCCATATTCCATTCGTTACTGTTGTGAGCTTTTATCTTTAGTTGATGACGTGACTGACAAATTGTATGTGAAGGCCCTCAAAATGCTCCAAGACAAGGGTTGGAGAGAGACGTTCGTTAGCGTGCTTGTAGAGAAGTGTCTTCTACTGTTGAAGAGTCTTGAGTGACTTTGATTTAAACTAGCAGATGCCTTTTTTGTTGGCTTCGATCTGACACATACTCATTTTGGCTTTGATGAGAATCATCTTCTACTGTTATATTTTGGTTGTTGCTACTCTTTTTTATTTAGATTACCATGTCGGACTTGTTTAAACTGATGTAATGTGACAGGTACTATTATATTTCATTTGTTGCTACTCTTTTATTTAGTTTACCATGGACTTGTTTAAATTGATGTAATGTGACAGATACTTTTATGTTTTGGATGTTGCTACACTTTTTATGTTTTGGGAGACACTATTATGCTTTGATGTGACTCATACTCCTTAATTGTTCTTGCATTATTACATTTGTTCAGCTTTGATGGATCCTAGTACGATAGAGTTTGACTCTGATGAGGGAGATTGTCGAGACTTTTTCTTTTTATGCTTGTTGAATGAATACAATAAGAGATATATTTGCAGACAACCAATTAGGAATAGCAGTGAAACTGGTGCAAAATTTGTGCATAAGGTTTTGTCTGCACACCCAGAAAGGTGTTATGATTTGTTTCGTATGGAGAAACATGTGTTTTAGAGGTTATGTCAGACATTGAGAAGTAAAAATCTTTTGCGTGATTCCAAATTTGTTGCTGTGGAGGAGTAGGTGGCTATGTTTTTAATGACTATTGGCCACAACGAAAGTAATCGTATGATAGCCGATCGGTTTCAACATTCAGGTGAAACCGTTAGTCGTCATTTCAAGAGAGTATTGAAGGCAATTGGACATTTGGGGAAGGAGATCATATGCCCTCCATCGTTTTCGGATACACCACCAGAGATTAACAGAAATTCTAAATATTATCCATGATTTAAGGTAAATGAAAATTTTAATAACATTTATTGATAGACAATTTCTTTTAATGTCATGTCATTTGTTTAATTTTATACATAGGATTGTATCGGGACGATTGATGGAACACATGTGAGTGCGTCTGTTCCTTGCAAATATCAAATACCGTATTGAGGTAGAAAGATGACCGTGACTCAATGTGATGTGTGCATGTTCTTTTGACTTGCGATTCACATTTGTCTATGCTAGTTGGGAAGAGATTGCTAATGATTCACAGGTTTTTCTTGAAAACTTCATCACAATTGGAATTTCCTCAACCACCTTAAGGTAATCCTGATTATAGTGAATTGTATCTAGCATATAATTTTTGAAATGTCGTACGAAATTATAACAATTCTTTTGTCAGGTAAATATTATGTTATCGACTCAAGTTATACAAGTATTCCTAGTTTCCTTATGTCGTATCATGGGGAGCGATATCATTTACAGGATTATAGGGGGCATGGATGTCATCCTACTAGAAAGAAATAATTAATTATTTATCACCACTCTTCATTGCGAAATGTGATTGAACATTGTTTTGGTGTTCTAAAATCTCGTTTCCCAATCTTGAAGTTAATGCCTCCTTATTCTCTATGCAACCAACGGCGTATAGTTATTACAGCATACGCTATCCATAATTTTGTCAGGAAAAAAATGCAAAGGGACAAAGAATTTTCCATATATGACAATGAAGACTCCATTATTGGTAATGACAATCAATCAAGTGGTGTAAACAACACAACATCCGTAGAGATTGGAACGGCACATGGTCGACGAGAAATGGAGCGTATTAGAGATGACATAGCAAATCAACTTGCTATGCATTATCACATCAAGAGGGACTAACTTTTCATTTTATTTTTTTGGTTGAGAATGAAAGCATGGCAAGAAACTGACCTTTTTAACAGTTGTCTATGCTAGTTATGCATTATCACATCACGAGGGACTAACTTGTCCTTTCACTTTTTTGACATTTGTATATAGTCTTGAAAGAATGTCAAGAGATCGCAAAACTCCCACATGTTCATGTGGTCGTGGCGTCATGAAACTGTTCATGGCGAAAACAAAGAAAAATTATGGCCGTTGGTTTTATCGATGCCCAAATCGTCAGGTATGTGTTTTCATTTTATTTTTGTATTGTTATCAATGACAACTCATTATGTCTGGTTAAATAATTATATAATTGTTTTTTACTTTCTTTAGGATCGCTCATATGAGTAGATGCATATGATATGGAAGAACACCAATCTCAAAATGAAATGGATTCAGCGTTTCAGCTTCTACTCAATGAACGGAAATGGAACAAATTTTTTATCTGTGTGGCCTATGGGTGTAGTGTGATATGTTTTTTCATGGGTCTTTTAATGTTATTTTGGGCTATAGTGATTGTGATCTTTGCAAAGTAGACGACAGAAAACATGTTTTATTGTAGATATGGTTTAAGGTATATGACAAAAAACATGTATTATTGTAGATATGGTTTAATATTATTTTGGACATAGTTGATGGGACTCTTTAATTTTTCATTGGGTTTATGGTTATTCTCATGCTCAGATCATTAAATCTATAACCTTTTGAATAGATTTTTTGTTGCTTCTCTTTAAACTTTCTGGTTCAGTTTAGAATATTATGAGATGTTGTGTGGGATAAAATTGGGGTATTGATGGACTATATGGTGCTATTAGTACTCATGGAGTTATTTTTAGGTGTTGGGTTCTGTTGGGGTCCTTGCTTCTGGTTTGAGATGACACAGGGCGTGATTTTTGGAGTTTGTCTTTGTGTTCTTTCGGTGGGTTCTTACTTATTTAATTTGGTAGAACATGGGCTGGTTTTTATTTTAGATTTTCCAATCGTACAATCAAAAGAAGAATTTGTTGATAAGGGAAACCACCATTTACCCTCGGAAATCTCTCAAACATCAGGGGAACTTTGGTTATGGCAGATGCATAGATTGGCTTCAACAACCATATTCACTAGATTGCATTCCAGTGGAAGCAGAATATCAGGTTGGAAAAAATTCAAATACCAACATGATTGTTGCATTTTCATGGTTTATCTAATTTCAATATTTTCATGGTTTATCTAATTCAAAATGAACATAGTGGAATCTCATATATTTGAATTAAATCTTGTGTCACTGCTTTCCATCTGTCTATATGAATTGAAAACTTGGTTTCATTCTTTAACTTTGAAAAGCTCACTTGCACCATACATGCTAAACATTTTTCAGATGGTTAGAATCATCTAATTAGTTCAATTTTCTGAATAAGAATTCTTTAGATAGGAACAACTGGACCCAACTTCCAAGATGTACACTGTATATTCTCGTAGGTTTTTGGTAGGCCGTTCTTGCGGTCTACCAACAGTTACCTTTGATATCTTTTGCCATATGAAAACTACATTAGCTAATTCTTAATTTGGGTAAATGCATGGATCTGACATCTTTTGCTTGGGTTTATACAGAAACAATTTTCAGAATTGTTGTTGAAGGCAGCAAGTGATTATGGGGCCTTGACAGCATCTATTGCAGATTTCTAGTGAAGCCAAAACTTCAGAGTCACCATCAATATGGGGGGTATGTTTACTCAAATATTTTGAAGTCCTTTCTTCTTGTAATCAACTTACAGTGCATATTGTGGCATATTTTTTTTTACCTTTCTCGTTTAAACTCTTAAAGCACATTTTTATCCCATCTAGTGTACATTACAAATTTGTATAAATTTTTGCTATGTTCTTACACCTATGAGAGACTTAGTTAAGTATTGCAACAGATGAATGCACGATGTTTCTTCAAGCTCAGTTGGCCAACTTTGCTGTAGCCAACAGAGGTTTTGCTACAAAATGCACTTAACAATTTTAATGTTTTTTCAGTTATTTGATGAAGGAAATGCTCCGCCCAATTCCAATTGCATTGGCATCATGCACTCAGTTCTTTGAAGCAATGTCTGCAATGAGGGAATCATTTGCTACACTTCAAAATTTGAGAGTTGGTCAATCCTCGTCCTCCTTGCCTAGTACACCAACCAAGGATCCATCTCAACTGATACCAGGGGATTTGGAATGTGTGACTCCACCTCCTTGGAGAGGAAATGATTCGAAATTCAACAATTTGGTTATCAGAAGTCGGATGATACAAGAAATGGAGGGGCAAGAAGGGGAAGACGCGAGTAGTGAAATGAGTGATTCTCATTAAATGGATGGCATGAGCCAAAGGAGGTTGTCTTGGCCTCCTTCGGTCAAGAAGAGTGGTGTGTAATCATTCAGCTTATGGCAACATGTATCACTCACATGTTGACATAATTTCTGGCAGTATTTATTTTGTAATGGGATTTTCCATTTTTCAACCATTATATTTTACTTCCACGACCATTTTTTGTAGTATTTTTTTTTCCAAAACATGTGACTAATTCAAATTCTTTTGTTCTAGTCTCATTTTTTTGGGGGGTGATGGCCCCCACATGAGCTCTTAAAAGGTGGTTAGGCATAGACCGCAACTAGCCAACACAGTAAGACTCGATGCATAGTTTAGAACTTGGAAAGGGAAGGCACATACCAGTGATACACAAGTTCCAACCTTGGACATGTTTTCATTGATTTTTAATCGACTTCTTACACCACTCCCTCTTCCACCATTACAAAATAGAACAATCACATAAAAGAAAGAAAATGGTAGACTAGAAAAGAGAATAAAATTTAGGCTAGAGAGAATGAGAGAAAAAGAGAGAGAGCCCCAAAAAGAGGAAGAGAAAAACTGTCTTTAACCCTAATTTTCCTATACTCTATGCATAAGACTCCACTTGACCGAATATTTTGACCCCTTTAATGTCTCAATCAGCAGCTTCTCATGAAATGCAATATTGTTTTCCTTTGAGTCTTATTTCCAATGCCTCAAATCTTGCCTTAATCCAATCTCTCGATCAAACGTTATGACCCAATTAGTGAGTCATGGTCAGTTTAGGCAGGAATCTGAAAATCTTCCTTTTGGGGGGGATTTGTTGCTCAATATTACCACCCACGAAATTTACTTGCTTTTCTTATAAATTTGGTTGTCAAATATTAGTAACCCTATCTTCTCCTTGATGTAATCCAATTAGATGAGTGGGCCCTGTATGGCTTTTCTCTCTAATGAGCTTTTAGCTTTAAATTTCTTCAATTTGTACTTTGACTTGGGTATTGGACTTGGGCTTTATCTTCTTTACTTAAACTTGAACTTTTGGACTTGGGTCTTTCTTCTCTAATCCCTCGATTTAGCCCCATTCCTAAGCAACTCTCCCAAATTCCTACATAATAAGAGAAAAGCTATCATTAGAAAAATTAAGACAAGATAAATAACTAACATATGAAAATAAAGGGGTAGTAATTAACATTATTCTATGCACATCAAATACCCCTGAACCTACATTTTGCTAGTCCTCAAGCAAAACTAACTCACTTTCGTAGGTATCACGGTTGCACTTAGCATGTGCAACAAGTCATTGAACCCCTAGCTTACCCCTAGTGGACGAGTGTTGTCTCATGAGGGTTTGCAGAGAATTTACCCACAAAATTCAAAAGTTTGTTATATATTTAACAAGATCTTACTTCAACATTTTTTTTCTAGGCATTGGCTATTTGAAATTTATCAGTTATTGGTTCTTTACAAATTTAGAAATGAATCTCATATACTAACTTTCTTTTAGAAGAATTCTAGAATAAGATTTAACCCTGAGTGCATGTTAATATCTGATTTGTGACTTCAAGGTTCGGTCTTCTAAAGCAGGGTTTAACTCCTAACTATCATGAATGATGAGATTGTCTTAGAACCTAACTCCAAACTAAGCATCTTGTCTGAGTTAACGAGAATTGTGGATGTTCACCTTAATACCTCTAAGGGGCTTTATCTGTGATATTCCAGCTTACTCGTATTTTCACATCGGCGGCTTTCACACTATTTTCAAGAGTTAGGTTAGCGCAAGAGCGTAACAACACATGAGCCACCAGGGAGCATACTCAAGGACACGTCAGTATAACCCGTTTGCTTTCTTTGCTCAAATTCTACACTTGACATCTTGGATTTTGTCTTTTCTTTTCAACACCTTTTTTTTTTTGAAACATGAATCTGAGAATATGTAGCCCAGTCTAATTCATTGGTTGCTTTCCGAAATGTATATATAACCCAGCTCTATTTTTATTCTTTCCCAACCAACCAAATGAACAAGGAAGTCATAGTTCATCAGATCCGATCTTTCCTAACATTCTAGGTAATTAGAAGGGTCAACACCTACTCTCTTTGACTTGGACTCTAGGTGATAAGTCAGATGTGTAGTGAATTTTCAGGGGTTTCTTTGTTTCTAAGATCTGCTAAGCAAGAAATGTATACAAGAACTCCTATCCTAAATACTTTGAAATTCTGACTGATTTATGATGTTTTACCAAATGCCTATGAGTATGAGCCAAGATTTTGAGAAATATAAGCAAACTTTTTCTTTCTTTTTATTATTATTTTTTTTAAATGGTAAGTGCACACCCCCAAACCTAAATTTAACATTGGCCCCAATGTTATGCAGTGAATGAAATGAACAATGTGAGTAGGAACTTCTTACCAGATAAGGTATGCAAACTGACACATGCACTGTGACCATCTTGCAAAATATGTACAAGAAGATAGGGTTGCCTCCCAGTAGTGCTAAGTTTAACGTCTTCAGCTAGACCAATGCAATGTCTTAGTCCTGATACACAGGATCATCCAACAAAATTTCTTCTACCTCTAGAGTAAAGTACTCGAGATAAGGTTTGAGACCCTGCCCATTAACTTGAAAAGTATGGACATCCTTTCGATTTTGAAGCTCCACGGCACCATGAGGATGCACTATCTGGACTATGTATGGACCAGTCCACCATGACCTTTGAAAAATTCTTTCCTAAGGATATGTTTATCATGCATGACTTTCATTCGGTCCTTATACTTTTTAGTGCAATCATAGGCATCATGCCTAAGCTCCTCCAATTCATCAAGTTGGAGTTTCCTAACTTCTCCTGCCTTATCAAGATCGAAATTCAAGCGCTTGATAGCCCAATACGCTTTATGTTGTAGTTCGACTGGTAGGTGACAAGCTTTCCCAAAGATTAATCTGTATGAGGACATCACAATTGGAGTCTTGTAAGCCGTTCTATGAGCCCATAATGTGTCACTCAGTTGCAAAGACCAATCCTTCCTAGTGGGGTTAACTGTCTTCTCTATAATGGTTTTGATCTCCCTAGTAGAAACTTCGACCTGCCCACTAATTTGTGGGTGATAAGGGGTAGCAACCTTATGACTAATGATATACTTCTTCATCAAGGCCTCGAAAATTCGATTACAGAAATGCTTACCCCCATCACTAATGATGGTTTGAAGAGTAACAAAACGAGCAAAGATAGTATCTTTGAGGAACTGAACAACCTATTTGTGGTCATTTTTCCGACATGCTTGAGCTTCAACCTATTTGAAGACATAGTCTACCGTGACTAAGATGTAGAGATAACCATGAGACATAGGGAATGGCCCCATAAAGTCAATGCCACATACATCAAATATCTCGATGATCAGGATGGAATTTTGGGGCATTTAATTCCTCTTTGTGATTCGCCCTAATCGTTTGCAACGATCACATGTGTTACAATATTCATGAGTATCACGAAATAAAGTAGGCTAGTAGAAGCCACAGTACAAGATTTTTACAGTAGTCTTCTTTCCCCCAAAGTATCCTCCACAAGCATGATTGTGACAGAACTCAAGAATTTTTCGTTGATCGTACTCAGGGACACATCGCCTAATGATCTGGTCTGGGCAGTATTTGAATAAGTAAGGCTCATCCCAAAAATACCATTTGGCCTCGCTAGAAAACGGTATCTCTCTTGATTAGACCAAGAACTTGGTGTTTGGCCAGTGACTAGGTAATTAACAATGTCTGCATACCATGGAATTTTGATAGTAGAGACAGCCATGAGTTGTTCATCGGCGAATGTCTCTAAAACAGGTGAGGCATCACAAGAGGGTTCAACAATGAGTCTAAAGACATGATCTGCTACCACAATTTCCCCACCCTTCTTATCCTTGATTTCTAGGTCAAACTCTTGTAACAGGAGAATCCACCTAATTAGTCTGGCCTTAGTATCTTTCTTGGTGAGAAGGTACTTAAGAACTGCGTGATCAGTGTATACGACAACCTTTGAGCCACTAAGATAGGACCTAAATTTGTCTAAGGTATAAACGACCGTCAACAACTCCTTTTTTGTGGTAGAATAATTGAGTTGAGCATTGTTTAGAGTCTTACTCGCATAGTAGATGACATGTGGCATCTTGTTAACTCTTTGCCCTAAGACAACTCATATGGCATAATTAGAGGCATCGCATATACCCTCAAATGGAACACTCTAGTTTGGAGGTTGAATAATTGGTGCCGAGGTTAACTCCTTTTTCAGTCTCTCAAATGCATCTAGACATGAATGGGTGAAATTGAATGGAGCATCTTTTGCTAGTAAATCACACAAGGGTCTTGTGATCTTACTAAAATCCTTAATGAATCGATCGTAGAAGCCGGCATGGCCTAAGAATGATCTCACCTCTCTAACAGATTTAAGAGGTGGCAGGTTGGAAATGACATCTACCTTGGCCTTGTCCACTGCTGTGCCATCTTTTGACACTACATGACCTAACACAATCCCTGACTTAACCATAAAATGACACTTTTCCCAGTTAAGAACTAGGTTCTTTTCTTCACATCTTTGTATGACAAGTGCTAGATGGTTAAGACATTCATCAAATAATGATCCAAAGACAGAGAAATCGTCCATAAAAACCTCCAAGAATCTCTCCACCATGTCTGAGAAGATACTCAACATACATCGTTAGAAGGTGGTAGGTGTATTACACATACCAAAAGGCATACGCCTATAGGCAAATGTGCCAAAGGGACAGGTGAATGTTGTTTTCTCTTTGTCCTCAGGAACTATTGGAATTTGGTAATATCCAAAATAACCATCGAGGAAGCAGTAGTAAGCGTGACCCGCTAGACGCTCTAACATTTGATCAATAAATGGTAGGGGAAAATGATCCTTCTTAGTCATTGGATTTAACCTTCGATAGTCAATGCAAAGTTGCCAGCCAATTTGGAGGCGAGTTGGGACTAGTTCATTGTATTTGTTGGCCACAACAGTGACTCCAGATTTTTTTTGACACAACTTGGATTGGACTTACCCATTTACTGTCAGATATAGGGTATATAATACCCATGTCTAGGAGTTTAAGCACTTCTCCTCTTACTACTTCCTTGAGGACAGGATTCAGACGTCTATGAGGTTCTCTAGATGGTTTAGCATCTTCTTCTAAATGAATTTGATGCATGACCACAGATGGGCTAATTTCTTTTATGTCTGCGATTGACCATCCAATAGCTTTCGGGCGGGAACAAAGAACTTCAAGGACCTTTTGCTCTTGTTCTTTCTTTAGATCTAAAGCAATGATAACAGGGAGGCTTTCTACACTACCTAGGAAGACATATTTCAGAGATTCAGGCAATGGCTTGAGTTCTAACTTGAGAGGTTCGATGATAGAGGGCATAGGCACTGAGGTAGTCACTGGTAATTGTTCTATCTTTTCTCTCCATCGGCTGATATCCACTTACGGAGCTGAATTCAACATGACATTGACTTCACGGATAAAGTCGTCAATGTCAATGTTGAACTGGGCTAGACATTGCTCTAAAGGATCCTGATAACAAGATTGTTGAATGGTTTGACCTACGAGAACATCTATCATGCTCACCTCTTCCTCATCATCCATTTCGTTACTCTTGAAGTCATTGTGAAATGCGTTCAATGTGAGCTTTATATAGCCGAAATCCAAAGTCATGACTCTATTCTTACATTTGATGACTGCATCGGATGTAGCGAGAAATGGGCGACCAAGTATCACAGGAATGTGACAACTAGGGTTCATGACTGGTTCGGTGTCCATGACTACGAAGTCTACGGGAAAATAGAACTCATTGACTTTGATGATCACATCCTCAACTTTTCCCTTTCGAACCTTACTGACCTATCTGCTAGACTCAAGGTGATGTCTGTAGGTTTGAGCTCCCCCAAACCTAACTGTTTTTATACGGAATAAGGTAGAAGTTTCACACTAGCACCTAAGTCTAAAAGATACTTGTCAATCACAATATCTCCAATCCTGATGGAGATTGTTGGACATCCAGGGTCCTTGTATTTAGGTACTAAGGTGTGCTAGATAAGCCCTAAAGATTGAGCTGTAAGAACAGCTTCTTTAAGAATTAATGTCTTCCTTTTGACAGTGGTTAGGTCTTTTAAGAACTTAGAATAGGAAGGAATCTTTTTAATGGCATCTAGAAGGGGAATATTGATTTGAATATTCTTAAATACTTCTAGGATTCCTTCAAAGTGTGAATTCTTTCTATTATCCTGCAGACACTGCAGATATGGGGCTTTTGGGATTTACGAGTTGATGGATTGATCTTGGTTCTTTTTTTTTCCCTTTCTCTGTGGATATTGGGACTGTCTTATTCTCGTTTGGACCTTCTTTCTCTTCAGGTTGTTCAGATATTTCAACCTTATTGTCTACCTATTTGCCAGACCGCAGGGTATGGATAGCTTGAACCCCATCATGGGTTGGTGCTGAGTTGTTTCCTATCTCATACTGACCTCTAGGAGGATTGGAAAGAATAGGATGGGTCCTAGGGTTAGGAACTGTTTGACTAGGAAATTTCCCCTTCTCTCTACCTCCTACTGATTAGGCTAATTGACTGATTTGGACTTCTATCTTTGCAATGGCCTGGGCAGTTGTTTGATTTATCCTTTCCTAGGTTGAATTTGTCTGAAACTATTGTTGCATGAATTACAGTTGTAGTTTCATCATATCAGTCATCATATTCTCTAGGTTGGATGTCTGTCGAGGTACTGGAGGAGAGTAGTTGGTCATGGGATCCGATACTAGACATATACAATTGTTAGATTGTTGAGGTGCTGAGTAAGCTAGCTGGGACACTATGGAATGATTGTTCTGAGGGGACTAGAGAATACCTTACCTTTGGTAATTACTCTGGAAACTGGGTGGACCACCCTGAGATTGGATAGGTTCATTCTGTCTTTATGAGAAATTTGGATAGAACCTATTGTCAGGGTGATATGTCTGACTGAATGAATTCGGTATGGGTTTCATGAAGGTGCTATACCTGTTTATGGCATTGGCTTGCTCTGCCTTGATAGCTGGCAAGCTTGGGCAATTTTCCACCATGTGTTCAAAGCTATCATATAGTAGGCACATAGCAGTTGGATCAGTCAGACTACTCAAAGAGTTGTGGTCATATTGAGGGTTCTTGTTTGCTGAGACTGTAAAGGCATCAAACTTTTTGGTCAAATTGTTTACCCCATTGACCAGATTAGACATGACCTTCTTTAGATCAGAGTTTGTCTTTGGATCATATAATCCTTGGCTTTTGGATCCTAGTTCCTCCCTCTCATATTCATCTCAATTACTGCTCCAATTTTGGGAATTCTCCGCTAAGTCTACCAGGAAATACTACGCTTGAGTTGGAGTCTGTCTCATGAATTTGCCTTGGTGTATGGACTCTATCAAGGTACGTTGAGCAGTTGTTAGTCCTCTATAGAAACAGTGGACTAATTGAGCTTTTTCAATCCCGTGGTGCGAGCATTTGACAAAAAGATCATGGAATCTTTCCCATGTTTGAGGAAATTCCTCCTCTGTTTTACCCCTAAAAATTCTAATCGCGTCTTTAATTTTCTCAGTTTTGACGATTGGGTAAAATTTGGCTATGAACTTTTTGGACTTCTCATCCCATGACGTGATGAAATTTTGCGGAAGAGAATTCAACCACGCAGCGGCATGATCTTCTAGGGATAGAGAGAATAACTTCAACTTGACACTCTCACTGTCCAAGTTTTGGTTCCTAAATGTCTGAAAAATTGTCAGGAACTTGTTTAAGTGAATATAAGGTTATTCACTCTCAAAACCATGGAATTTGGATAACATGTTGATAGTTGCAGGCCTTATTTCAAAATGATTTGCTACCACTTCTAGCAAGACTATGCATGTCGGTGGTGTAGCAGAGGCAGGAGCAAAAAGCTCATTCAGGGTCCTTTATGGAGGATTTGCCATTTCAGAGAAAATGGAAAATTCCTATATATATGTGATGGGATTACTTGTGAGTTCTACTTTGATTAAATGACCTCTCACACATGCCCAAGTGCACAAAAATCGGAGTATCGACTTCTAAGAAAAATCCTAGTATAATCTAATCCTGATGATGCGCACACAAGCAAGCATGGTCCAATTGAAACATGCCAACAACCTAATTTCTTTTTTCCTAATGAACTAGATCGCTCCTAACTGGTTTGAAGAGTGCACCTAAGCCTTCAACTCGATCTTATGAAACCAAGTCGACCAGGTAAGCCCCCAGGTTGAGTGGTGGGTTCATAATGCACTAAACAAGGGTTCCGCTTAAAAACCAACTCTCCTAGAACAGAGATTGTCACCCTTTAAAGCGACAGGGCTTTCCTTGTCATTGAGTTTGGTCAAAGAATGCAATTGGCCCAACTTTTGGTGGGTCTTCATCCTAATGAGCTCGAAGGTCTAGGGCCATTGTCTAATTAATTTTATTTAAGATTGATTGGTTGGGTGCTAAAGTGGGTTGTGCTTAAACCTATGGGCAAATATCTGGTGATTAAATCCGGTTCTTATCTTGTCGTGAGTTTTGAGGTGCCCTTACTAAAAACGGTGCTCCAATTAAATTTGTGTCAAGCATGCAAGCACTCGTTAATTTAAAGACATCAAACAATCCCCGCTAACAAGTAAAAGATCCGCGGGTAAGGTTTAAAGTACGTACCTCCCACTCAAGGTGAGGGAAGATCCAATTGAGTCGACCCGGGCTACCAACACCAAACTTGGTGTACAAACCCGAGGTGCAAAGAGAGTATAGTCCAACTCTCTTCATTCCCTGCTCTATTTTTAAGAACTAGTCCACAGAGACTTGTTAAATAGATACTATGATTAATTTAGAATTTTTTTATTGGTTAAATAAAAACGATTTAAAACTTGTTATGCTAAGATTATAATTAAAAATAAAATAAAACTAATGGAATAAATAAAAGAAGAAAAGAAACTTTTCGTTAAAGTTGAAGAGAATAGGGGATTCGGATTTCACTAAAAATATAATAAGATTAATCCTAAAATTAATTTCTAAATTCTCCAATTAAACACGATCCAATAAGCAAGCAAATGCCTTGGATTGGAAGATAGGTCTTATGAAATCTTTAATTAAAATCTAGATTTAATATTTTCGTTACAATATAATTTTGGAGTATTTAAAAACTAAAATAAGGATAAATCTTACCGGGTTCTTAGTTTCCTCCTTCACCCCTTATCACAAGTTAGCCGAGCATTATAGTATTCAAGACAAGACCGATGAAATAAATCACCACACTCTTAATTGATTTTTAATCGACTTCGTACACCACTCCCTCTTCCACCATTACAAAATAGAACAATCACATAAAAGAAAGGAAATGGTAGAGAGAAAAGAGAATAAGATTTAAGCTAGAGAGAATGAGAGAAAGAGAGAGAGCCCCAAAAAGAGGAAGAGAAAAACTGTCTTTAACCCTGATTTTCCTGTGCTCTATGCATAAGCCTCCACTTGACCGAATATTTTGACCCCTTTAACGTCCTAATTAGTAGCTTCTCGTGAAATGTAATATTGTTTTCCTTTGAGTCTTCTTTCCAATGCCGCAAATCTTGCCTTAATTCGATCTCTCAATCAAAAGTTATGACCAAATTAGTGAGTCATAATCAGTTTAGGCGGGAATCCGAAAATCTTCCTTTTTGGGGGGATTTGTTGCTTACTATTACCACCCACAAAATTTACTTGCTTTTCTTGTAGATTTGGTTGCCAAATATCAGCAACCCTATCTTCTCCTTGGTTTAATCCAATTAAATGAGTAGGCCCTGTAAAGCTTTTTTCTCTAATGGGCTTTTAACTTTAAATTTCTTCAATTTGTACTTTGACTTGGGTCTTGGACTTGGGCTTTATCTTCTTTACTTAAACTTGAACTTTTGGACTTGGGTCTTTCTTCTCTAATCCATTGATTTACCTCATTCCTATTCAACTCTCCCAAATTCCTACCTAATAAAAGAAAAGCTATCATTAGAAAAATTAAGACAAGATATATAACTAACATATGCAAATGCAAATAAAGGGGTAGTAATTAACATTATTCTATGCACATCAATCACTTTGTTCGTAAACATGTTCTTCTCTTCAAATCCGCTTTGTCTCAACTCAAAACCAGCTTGTAGACACTCACTAAAGCACTACCACAACCTTGATTCAATTTACTTCGGGACAACCTGCTCCTTCCTTCGTTGATGCACGCCACTATTAGTAAGGCCTTTTCTCACGGCTTCCTCAGGTTGTGGGGGAGTATTATTCGTATCACCGTCCACAATACATATGAATCAAGAGTCCTCAACTAAAGATGGAAAGTTACCGAATAACAAATCTTGTGTATATCCTCCAGCTATTGGATAAATACCAATTTAGCATTATGAGTTGTTTAATTGTAGTACTTGTGAGCACGGATTTCGATACCCACTGGTTTTTTTATTAGAGATTAGGAGTCGCCACTTATTAATTCTAAGGGATAAGTCCCGGATATGGATAAGATCTTATGGTCTACATGAGAGTCTAGGTAAGAGGTTCGATTAAGTCTCAGGGAAGGTGTTAGGCACCTTAGGACCCCCATTTTATAATGGTTACCTACTCCTTAGGTATAAGCCAAATTAATGTCAAATTTATTCAAATGCCTAAGTTTTAAATTATACTAATCCAAGAAATGGAAAATCCTAAATAAGATCGAACTCGGGTTGGGTTGCCTAAGTACTCTCATGGGGTGAGATCAGATCGAGCGTAGTTCCGGCACATGAGCCCGTGTTAAGGCTAGGGGAGTGTGTGTGTGCACCGGAGTGGCTAAGGCTTAGTCCGGAGACTAAGGTTTGGTTGACCAAGTTGGTCAAGTGCATGGTCTAGAGGGTTTGGGCCCGGAGGCCAAGGTTTGAGCTCGGAGGCTTGGGATTGGGCCCAAAAGCCAAGGGTTAAGCCTGAAGTCTAAGGATTGGGCCCAGAGGCCAAGGGTTAGCCCCGTATGCTAAGGATTTGGGCCCGGAGGCCAAAGGGTTTAGTTTAACCGCAATTAGAAGTGAGTTAACCATGATTAGGACAACTAACCATGGTTAAAAGAGTCAAGATCATATTTTTTTGGTCTTTTTGCATTTTTTTTATGTTTTTGGGATTTTTTTCATATTTTTCCAAAGGTTAGATTGGTCTAACCATGATTAAAAGTTAACTGGGGTTACATTAACCCCAGTTAAAGGGTCTGGTTTGATCAGGGGTGGGTCCAGATAGCACGGCAGGGCCAAGAATGGTAACCTATCAGGTCTGGGCCTTACAAGACCACTGTTTTATGAAAACAGTGGGATTGGCGGTAGAGTAATCAACGCCAATTCCATTTCTTTGCAGAATAGAATTAGCGGTAGCTATTCTACCACCACTACTGCTATTTTCTCAACTATGGCTTTGCAGCCAAGGTGAAGGTTAGGGATGATGCCCAAGGGATCCTGAACCCATGAGGGTGTTCAGGGGACTTGTCACAAGTCCTGGGCCTAGCCTGGGCCCTAGGTCTAGTCTGGTCTAGATTGGGCTCGCAGTGGCCATCCATAGTGAGAAACAGAATACCCAGAATGTCGGTAAACTATTTACCGATATTCTAGATAGTTTCCACTTTTGTTAATTTTAACCATGGTTAAGCTAACTCAGAGAGCCTAGAATGACCAAGGATGATAGAGGGAGGTCTCAGGGACCTAAAACAGACATTGGAATGGATCAGGGGCCCACTATGCGGGGCTTAGAGCCACTGAAATGGGAAAGCCCAGAAATTACGGTACTGTGTTTACCGCCATTTCTGGATTTTTCCAAAAATTGAATTTCTCTCATGACCCTGCACCAGGGTTACTCCAGGGGATCCCTCATGAGCTAAGGATTCCCTGAGAGGTTAGGGGACTACCCTAAGGCTTGAAGGAATCACGGTATCTTCCCTTGAGAGGGTCCCCATGCCTACAAGGAGGCAAAGGGACCTCTGCCCTTTGGGTTTGCAACACAAACAAAAAAGAAGTAGACAATCTCAATGGAGCATGCAATCTCCAATGATCTTCACCCTACTTTAATCAAAGTCGAGACTATTGGATTTTTTTAAATCATCAATAGCCATCTACTTCTGAATAATCAACTTGATTTATAAACATTTCCATACCATTGGGATGTAATTTTCATCTTTCACAAATAGATGTCATACACATACTACCACATCAATAGTATTCTGTCAAATTCAAAATTAAACCACTTGTCAACTTGTCTCTCAAACAAAATATGACCACTTTTACTCTCTTTTTTTATTAACTATTGATAACTCTAATGGTTTGATTGAATTTAACTGAACTAAATTAAGGGATAGTGATGCCCCAACCCCCTCTCCAATTATCATTGTAGTAGAAATCTAAGCCAGCTCAAGCTCAACGCCCTGTATATATGATAGTAGAAGTTAACACTTGTTGCCCTTGCACCTCCTTGATGACGGTCATCCAACAAGAAACATACCAGGTAGCTACTAGACTCAATGATTGTGAATGCAAACTGACTAACGGTCATGTTCTCTCCATGGTTGAGCGTGTTTCCATATGGGGATGTCACTGCAAAATGGACAGCCAACAATGAGGTTATTTTATAAGTTGCAAATACAGTCAAACTAAAAGAGAGAGAGAAAGATTGTGTTAAGAGAAATTGAAATTTATGATTATAGAGAAGCCATAGATGTTTTAGCTGGCAATTCTCGGAAAACAAATCACTCTCTTTAAGAGCCTTGAATACATCGGTAATTCGGTATTGGGAGGCCATTTTAATTGCAGACAGAGAAAGCCATTTTCAGTATCTTGGACTTGGGAGGACATTTTAACTACTTTAGTTCGTTATATAGCACAATAGGCCTCTATCACTATATATTGATCAAACGAAACTGAGGCATGTTCCACACAAGCAAAGGCCAATACACGGATATCATTTGTGGAAAAAGAAAAGTTCATAACTAACTTCATTCAGTGTAATTTTAAAAAATCATATATTTGCTATAGATTGTAAATGATCAATTTATTTTGGAAAGAAAGGCAATTTTTACCTTTTTGGAGGGTCACATATGAGCTCAATTACCTCCCCTCCCCCCCTTTTGTGTTTTGACTTGGACTCAGTGCTTGCAATATAAGTGTGTATATTCTTTATAGTTTATACTTGTTTTGAACTTTTAATCATGCTATAATATACCTTTACAATGGCTGAAACATTTAAATAAACCGAGCAATTATGATTTTGTTGTAGGGTGAAACCATACCCCTTTAAGCCTTCAGGCACCATTATAATGTGCCTTACAGAACATCAGGTAGTACCACTCCCTTTTGGTACTCAATCAAGAGAACTTCAGCATACATTGTTGTCTTGTCATCATGCTCCACATATGTAAGGATATGTAGTTCATAATTTTTCTAGCATGAATGACATGCTAAAGGCATGTGTTGGGCTCTCCAGTCAACAGATAACTCACAAAAACCTGGTATCAAAAATGGCACCAGCCCTAATTCTTCCAAAGGGAAAGCCAAAGCAGTTACATGAATTAATATAGATTAAGTCGGGATATAATGGAAAGGGTTTAGCGGATCCTAAAACTGTTGAAGCTAATAACATTTTAGTATGGTAATAATGGCAAATTATGTTTTTCCATACAGGCCTTTTGGCTGAATCAAGATTTTAGAACTGCAATTTTCATCTCCAAATCTGAGAACAGAGTGCAAAAGCTAATATCGCTTATCCAACGAAACCCAATTTCAGATTGCAACACCCAAAGAAACCCAATCTGAGAACAGATTGCAACATCCTAATTTCAAATTGATGTTATTTATTATGGGATGTCTGAAATTACTCTGTGCGATGCACGGGATCAGTAAAAATCTGAGATTCAGATATGCAATTTCAAGAGCATGATTAGAGCAATAATTTCTCTTTACTGTTTCGCTTATAAATGTCATTGGGCCTTAAAAGCCCGTTGAATGTGTCTATATCTATATCTAGGGGACACTGCCTTCTCCCTATATCGAACAACAAATCCCTTGTTCACATTCTCTTATTTCTTCTTAAAATACTTCTTTTATACGCATTTAACTGGAAGCGTTCAACTTCAAGGTGATTCCGGTAGTTACTTATGGACGTTGCCAGAGGTTTGTGTGTTATACCCTAGTTTCCGTCTGCCGACATCGAATTAAGTATTAAACGCGTGTACAATATATTTTTAACATAATTTTACCGTGTTAAATGCATATTCCATATTAAATGATTGTTATTAATTAATATCATGATTTTTATTTATTTATAATTATTAATTTTCTCGCAATTTTAACGCAAACACTCGTACTTTCCAAACAGATCATTATCGTATTATAGTACCCGTACTAGGTAACTATGGTTCAAATCTGTTGTTGTTTTCAACTGATCAGCAGCTTTAATCGGTATGTTATATTGATATGAGAAATTAAGTTAATTTTGTTGCCTAGTGACTGGTTCATGCTTCATAAATCTACTATTTTGGACATTAACGTGATATCAAAAGGAGCAACAACACCTATAATATTGTTGCTTACTGTATTTGCTTGCTAGTACTGCCTACTCCAATCATCCCTACCCTCATTAAAGCTTTTAATGAGCGATCTCTCTAGAAAGATGACATGTGACAATCTGTTTTAAATCCGATTGTTGGATGTTGAGGTGGGTCTATTGAAAGACACGTGTCAAAAACTTAGTCTAATCGAACATGTTTAGACCATTCGAATAGACCCTTGTTTATCAGCATTAACCCTCTAGGGTTCACTAGACCCTATCTAGGTTATATGAATAATTTTCTCATCTCCAACTGTTGGATGTCAAGATAGATCTATCAAGAGACATGTCAAAAAATCAGATGGGACATGCATGTTTAGAATGCTACTATATATATATATTATTAGCTAGGTTGCCTGAAAGGAGAAGGTTATTAGTTCTTGGGAGATAAAAATATACATCTTCAGATACTGTTGGACAGATTATTGTGTTTCAGTCAATTTTGAAGTTGATTTGGGATTGTATTCGATTATATCTGATACTGTTGCTCTGAAATAACAGATGTGTTCAATCAAAAAGTAAGCAAGGAATCCACTCTTTTGCTAATTGGAAGGAAACAATAGTCAAAATTCATTAAGCCACTACTCAGTTTGGGACAAAGAGTAGTTAAAAAGACAAAAACACTCTCAAGATCGGATTGTGAGTTCTAACAAACGCCGTTGGTCTTCTTGGCCATGACAAGCTTCTTCCAAGCAGTGGTGATCTCCCTCTGCATCTCAAGATCACTCTTCTTGACAACCACAGTGCTATTGTCTTCCTTTTTCTCTTCACGAGTGAGGGATATCTTGGCGCTGATTCTAGAAGGAAGTGTATCAAGTTCATGTAGAACCTTTTCGATGTCGATGACAAGGCGCTCAGCAAGGGTGCGCGAGAAATCTTCCCTTATGACAACTCGGAGCACCGTCACATGCTGTGCATCTGGTGGCATGGTGTAGGCAGGTACAATCCATCCAAAGCGGCGCAACATGTCCGAAACCTCAAACTCAGTGTGACAACTATTGTCTTTAAGGGAGAAGGCCACCAATGGAACCCCATTGTCCTTGGACACAATGTTGAAGCGCCCCGTCTTCTCCAATCCTTCTCTCAGCACTATCGCATTCTCTCGACAATTCTCCATGATGTTTTGGTATCCCTGATAGACAAAGAATTGTAAATTGAGAATAGTAAAAATGGAGTTTTGCTACTTTTAAGTTGAGATTAGATCTTAAAATATCTCTAATGATCATCTTTGTGGGCTCACCTCATGACCTAAGCGAATTAGTTGATAGTACTGAGCAATAACTTGACTAGAACCTGCAATATAGAAATCATTAATTATTGTTACTGCTCCGTTTGTTTCGATGTAAAATAGAGGAAAACAAATCAAATCTGCAAAAAATGTTATTTTCTGCGTGTCTATTTGCACCTAAAATCTTTGAAACTAAAACGTTTTACAAAAAAAGAGCAACTTTTGCGAAAATGGCCTAATCCATGGATGAATTAAGGTTAATGAACTTGGCAATTTTACTTCATAGAACTTGCTTTAGTTACCTTTAGAGAAGTTGAGGGTGAAGGTGGGTTGATCAGCCCCAAGATAGTTGATGTGGAAGATGAGTTCTTCAGGCAAATCTTCTTTGGTCCTCCAAATGACCCACCCAATACCGGCATAGACGAGGCCGTATTTGTGGCCGCTAACATTGATACTCTTAACCAACGGCAACCGGAAATCCCACTCAAGTTCTGGGTAGATGAACGGTGCAATGAAGCCACCGCTAGCTGCGTCCACATGAATTGGGGTATCCCATCTGCAAAAAAATGTACAAATATAAAGAAATGTTGCAGGATATACAGTGATGAAATTATGATTCACCACTCGATGATTTCGCATTACTAAACTTATATTATAAAAAGAGTTAAACGTACCCAGTTTCCTTATTCTTCTCTATGAGGAGATCGTTCAAGAGCTTAACATCCTCGAATTCTCCATTAAGGGTCGAACCCAGGATAGCTGCAACACAGATGGTGTTCTCGTCCACCATCTCCACTGCTTTCGTCGGGTCCATCACGTAGTAGCCTTCTCTCAGCTTCACCTCCTTCAATTCAACCTCAAAGTACCTTGCAAATTTCTCCCAGCACACCTATAATAATACAAGGTATATTATCAGCAAAAGGAAAATCAACAAATGGTCTCAAACTAAACCTAGTGTAACTATTGTTCATGAAGGCATGCTTGTAGCCCGAATGAAGCAAGACCATTGGACTCAGGGCACTTTAATTGCCCACCTTAGTATACTTCAAAGACAAGCTGAAGCCTAGTCCATTTACCTATTGGGCCACAAGATTAAGCCCAGCAAGAGTAATGGGCCTTATAAGTTTAGCCATGGCCCAGCTACAGTAGAAAGTGTACAGTTCGGGCTCATAACACTCTAATTAATGGTTCTATAAAACAAAAAAGGAAAATAGTTAACGGACCCATGGATCCTAATTGATAACCTAAGGCATCCATCCATTGGTGGATGCCCTCTCTCTTAAATGCTCAACCCATTGGTGAGCATTTAAGAGGGAGGGCATCCACCAATGGGTGGATGCCTTAGGTTATCTATTAGGATCCATGGGTCCGCCTATCACTACTCAACAAAAAAATGCATTTTTAAATTATTTTGACTTTTCTCTTTATATAACGAATTGATTAACATTTGAGAGAATTGTGATTGTGCAGTATGAATACCTGAACATTGGCTCCGGTGACAATGTTGGGCTTGTCAAAGGGTTTTCCCTCAGCTCTCCTCTTGTTCTGCCACTTCCTCTTGAATGCTAACCCTGCCAACATTATTGCCTCAGATGACCCCACTGTTCCCACTCCCACCGCGGCCTCCGAATCTTCAAGTGGAGCATTGAAAAGATGCGCTATAATGTTTACGCATCGGTTCTGTATGAATATTAATAGAAAAAAAACATGTAAGAATCATCTCATTAGTCTAAAGCTGTCATAATAATTAAAAGATAAAACCAATCCATCATAGCAAAGTTAATTATTAATTAAATGAAATTAGACCTTCTAATATATATATCAGACCTCACTTTATGCGCTAGGTTTGGATCATATAGTTTATTAAGTAAATTATTACTCATCCCTTGGACCCAAGTTGGCGTGATTAACGCGCTCGAATAAAGAAATAGAAATGGTTGAGCAAACCCGACGGATCCCACTTGGATTTTTATTGGATGGGATTGGTCCTACCTCAACCTGATTAAATATGGGTTTATGTTCAGATTAAGAATAAGTTCATAGAGTTCATAGATACCACTCGGATTTTTTGCCTTTTTGCCTTGTTTCAGTTGGAACCACCCACTAGCGCCAACCCTTAGCCACTCATACCTAAGTACATTACATGTAAACTGTTTTTATGTCATCCTTAATGTATAGATAAAATGTAGCATTGGAAAGGGATGTGCGAAGTGGGAACCCCACTATTTTCCGCTAATGTAAAGAAGGGACATGGTACCAAAGACAGACCAGGCCGAAGCGCCTAACCTAACCGGACCGGAGTCAAATCCTCTACGATGATAACCGGATTTGGCAAATCCAGTTATCACCCTTTCAGGTGGCCACGTGTCCCCCTTGACACCCCTTAACTGTGGTTCAGGTTCACCCACCCCTAGGGTTCACCCACCCATCCTTGGTTTTTAGAAAAAAAAATTAATTCTATTTTTTAAATATTTAATATTAAAACCACAGTTAAGGGGTTTCAAGGGGACACGTGGCCACCTCAAAGGGTGATAACCGGATTTGCTAAATCCGGTTACCACCGTAGAGGAATTGACGACTCCCAACCGGATATGGGCCAGGAACCTCTAATCCGTGGAAATATCCTCTTTGTATGTAAATGGGCTTGGCTTGGGCTAGGCTTATTAAAACATGCCAGCCCATTGATAGCGTTATGTATGTGTTATAAATTAGAGTTTGGATGGACAACAGTGCACGCTATTGCCCTTTGTTTCTTACAAAAAAAAAATGGGGCCATATCTTTTGACTCCCAGGTTTACCCCTGTTGAATGTGGGGCCCTCCTATGTAAGATACATTGCCCATCCGAACTCTGTAAATTATAATGACTTAATGAGAAAGAGTCAAAAGCAAGGAAAAAGTCTATGGCTTTTACCAGATAATTACACTTACCATTTTTTCTAAAACCACCTTGGAAGTATAACCTTAGGATTGAAGCTTCTTAACCAGAGTTAAAAAGACACGTATTTATTTAATTGTGGAAAAACAGCCAGAGATGATCGGTGTGATCCAGAAATCCACAAACCAGAGATGATCGTGGCGGGCCTGGGGGTGTTTTCACAATAAATCCCTTGTGGAGCCTTCCACAAGGGATCTGGACCCGCATCGGTCTATGGCTGCCATTTCCCTGAATTTCAGGGCTAGTTGGGTCATCGAGTCAAGACAATGGACTTTCTAGTCTTTACCCACTCCCATAGCTTCCACGACCGGATTTGGTCCGGTCCTCACCAGACCTAAACAGTCTGGCCTGTTACAAAGCTCCTTTACCTATCTTTTTAACTCTGGTTAACAAGTTTCAACCTCAGAGTTAATATTTTTTAAACATTTATTTTCTAAAAACCAAGGTTAGTTGGTTGAACCCTAAGTGTTAGTGAATCTTAACCACAATTAAGACGTTTGAAAGGGATACGTGTTGACCTATAGGATGGGAGTCAGACGGTTCTTGTCTGGCGAATACCAGACGAAATGCAACCCCACAGCTGCCTGCCTGCCTCCACCGTCGGCGAGGTCCATTTTGAAACCAATGAAAACACACCTTCCATTCACAATCATCTACTTTTCATGCCGTAAATGACTGCCAAAAGAAGCTGTGGGACCCACAGGCATCTACTTTCATCAGTCAATCAAGATGTCCAACGGCTCTGTGATTAATTAACGCATCTAGAAAAACACAACTTTCCTACACCTGATCTTACGTCCAACAGTTACGCCGTAACTAACGGTTGTTTAATCCAAAATCTTTCAACAGAAAAGAGAAATCACATAAATGTATTGAGTGGGGTGTGGGTGTAGATGGCTTGCCTGTAGCTCTGTGGTGACAGGATACTCATCCATGTCGACATAGTTCTTGTTGATGGAAGCCATGATGAGCTTATCGCACTCGGGTTCCATCCAGGTGGTGACAAAGGAGGCCAGATTAAGCCTTGGATTCCCGTCCAACATCAGCTCGTCGTTAATGATCTGGTACGCCGCCTCCTTTGGTATCGAGTTCTCCCCCATCTTGAACCTGCAACAATTAAGTATCCTTCATTCATTATGATTCTTCCTCCACACTAATTTTTTTCAAATAAATCGCTCTTGAATTTGATGTAAAAGAGAAGAAGAAGAAGATAGAGCACCTGGGAAGCGAAGTTCGGACGTATCGCGAAGCGAAGGTAGAGTGGACGGAGACATCTGACTCCGAAGCAGTCTTGGAGAGAACCATGGTGATGATCAGAGAGAGAGAAAGAGAAAGGGTATTTAACTATTGAATGGGTTACTTGAGGAAGAAGATGGAAGAGCGTGTTGGTTTATATAGAGAGAGTGGGTAGCCTTTATTTTATTATGGTGGCAAATCCTCTCCAGTTATAACCGGATGTGGCACATCCGGTTATAACCCCTAGAGGTCGCCACGTGTCTCCTTTGACACCCCTTAACCGTGGGTAAGGTTCACCCACCCTAGGGTTCACCCACCTATTTTTGGTTTTTTTTTTTAAATATTAATTCTATTTTTAAAATTAAAAAATTATTTTTAATATTAAAAACACTTTAAAAACATATTTTTTTATGGAACAAGCGAGGTAGCATCCTATACTTTGGCCTTTTTCTATCTAGAAGAAAAGAAAAATAAGCACACAATATACCAATATTGACCACGTTATGTGTAGAAAAATATAAAGAAAATGAGAATACTTTTATTATAAGAAGCGAATTGGCCAACGCACAACGAATCTCGTTTTTTTTTTTTTTCAAACCGTCGAGTCATAAGGCATCACTTGGAAAGAACAATAATAATATTTTTCGACACCGATCTGCTGCATCACAAGGAGGGGATGAGATCAGATCAGAGTCAATAGAGGTTGAATTCGGGAGAGTTCAATCGCACCCACAACGTACGCAACACATGTCCCTTTAACCCTGGTTAACAGGTTTTAATCATTAGAATTAATATTTTTGAATTTTGAATTAAAATTCAAGGTTACAAATATTAATCTTAAGGGTTAAAACTTTTTAACCACAATTAAAGGGACATATGTGGTGTTGTGCATTGTAGTGGGTGCGATTGCATAAAACTCTCCCGAGTACAAATCATAATTGACTGTGATCTGAACTCTGAAGAGACAATTAACTCTTGAAATGAGTGTAGCGGTTGACATATCCTTAGTAACCCAAACCGTGGGTATCCCTATCCGTTCCAATTCTCAAACCTCGCTCCTACGGCTTCGAAGCGAAACCGTGATCGGAGCATAGTTTCACTGTCGGTAGAGTGCAGTTTCATGGGTAGACGGTAGTGCAACGGTTTCAATGAGAGCCACTTTTGTTTTTTTTTTATGAGATTTGTGAGAAATGACTGCCACTTTCTTCTGTACCTTTTTAACTTTCACCTTGTACAAATATGTCTTACATATGGGCTTCGGATTCTCTCTGATGAAAGGTTGGTCTTAGGCAACCACAAATTAGTGGACATGTGGCGAAGAAGTCATCCCATGATTTTGACTTTTTCACGCAATATGTGACACATGGTGATAAAGTGGTGAGATAGGGGAGAGATATCAAGTGGGAAGAAGTCAAAATCATGGAGAGAAAATGAAATGACTTCTCTACTTTTTATCGTCACATGTCCCCTATTATGTGGTTGTGGTTGTTAGAGACCACCTTTCTGGCTTCGCCACCTTTTTGGCTTCGCCAGGGAGAATCCGAGGCCGACATATTCTTTTGTACCTTCTTACAATTGTGTACAAATCTCAATAATTGTGACAAATCTCAATGGTAAGTCTTTTCAAATTTAATTTTGTTTTTATATATATTTTATTCGATAGATGGGGTACAGCCAATTGTGATTGAACTCTACCTGAGTTCAATCACACCCAGAGGTCAACTCGTGTTTCTTTTAGCTCTTATAAACTGGGGTTAAGATTTACTAATCTTTGGAATTTAATAATATAATTTCGGTTTTCAAAAAAATATTAAAATATTATTTATATATATTGGTGCTTCAGAGGCGCTCTCAACCCTATACAAAATTAAAATTTAACGCTCCCGCTCCCGCTCCCGCTCCCGCTCCCGCTCCCGCTTTGGTTACTTAGGACATACCTATTTGCTAACTATAACAAATACTAAGCAGAGGATTTTATGATAGGACCGGGGTTTGAACCAATTAGTTAGAGCACCGGTTTTCTTCTTGATGGTTCAACCGGCCGATTCTTAAGATTATTTAGATTTAGGTATAGTTTTTAAAATATTTCCTAGTAATAAAAAAGTGGGGGTTGCGGGTAACACCACCCCTAATAAAAGAGTAAGTAAACAATAATTTAAGGCCAATAGTTTGTGTTAGGTAAAGAATTTCGAGTATTTTAAGCTCCCACAAAAGTCTTGAAAGCTATAATTTCATTAAACAATCTATAAACTCTGCCTGTGGACAGCTGTAGCACGGTCTAGGTTATGGGCCATAAGAGTCCGAGAACCAAGAACATACATAATGGCCAAAGAAAGAGAAACCCTTAACTATAAGGCAGCAAATCCTCTCCGGTGATAACCGGATTTTGCAAATCCGGTTATCACCCCTAGAGGTCACCACGTGTCTCCTTTGACACCCCTTAACCATGGGTAAGGTTCACCCAACCCTAGGGTTCACCCACCTATTTTTGGTTTTTTTTTAAAATAATAATTCTTTTTTTAAAATTAAAAAACTGTTTTTAATATTAAAAAAACTCTAAAAACAGTTTTTTAATTTTAAAAAAAGAATTATTATTTTTTTAAAAAAACCAAAAATAGGTGGGTGAACCTTACCCACGGTTAAGGGGTGTCAAAGGAGACACGTGGTGACCTCTAGGGGTGATAACCGGATTTGCAAATCCGGTTATCACCGGAGAGGATTTGATGCCTAACTATAAACCTATCAAGGATAAGGAGGACATTCCGCAAAAGATTGTACATAAATAGGAAACATCAAGGATAAAAAAGCATAAAAAGCAACAAATGGGTCACATGACTCAATTTTCAGCTTTATGAAAACAGATAAACCAGTCACTGTCGGGCTCTTTTTTTTTTTTTTTTTCTTTTTTTCCGGTTCGGATATCATGTACTACAGTACTGCCAAGTTAGTTCATTGGAGATAAACTAGTCCTGCAGCATCGGATCGGAACCCAACAGAACAATAAATTATTTAAAACTCAGAGTTACTGACCGGTTGACCTAAATAAGTCATTAAAGCATGGGGGGTAATTATGGGATTTTACAGAAAAACTAATCAGATACCCGTGCGATGCACAGGTGTAAACAAAAAAAATTAAAAAATGATCTTAAAAAATAAGAATATTAGAACTAACCATTAATAGGAATACAGGTGTGTAAAAAAAATTATCTAAAAAAATAATTTTAAGAAAAAATAGTATTGACATCTTCATGAATTAGTTTTTGAGGGATACTTTAAAATCTATTTCTGTGAGTGATCTAACTCACCTCATCGTCATAATGGTATGTAGTTGTTGCATCCTATCACTCTTAATCACAGAGTGGTTGACCATCGAATACCCTAATATGTAAGGAAAGTGATTTAAAAAAAAAACTCTCGATAGTATATACAATCAAGAGTCAGACCGTTTGATTTAAAATCTAATCGTGGCAAGCTCATTTGCATTTAATAGTAGATCCCATTTTATCTTTGATGCCATCAGATTTTAAATAAATCGGATGGCGTGACTCTCAATAGTATATACTATCGATAGTTTTTAGTCACTTCTATTGAGAGGAGCTCCGCTTCAATGCTGGGAAGTAGAGTTTCTGCTCAAACTTAGTCTCTATTTTCAATTTGTTGTTATAATAATTTACATTTAAATCTGGTTTGAAAAAATAATCTATTATAACATGTGTCACTTTTATAACGAGAGTTTGAAAGTAGAGATAACATTCCTCTCAATTGCCTTAATTACTAGGGCTCATGGGAAAGGGTGACCCAAACTTTTTTCTTCCTTTTTTAAATCCAAATGAGTGTAACATGTCACTCAAAACATGTCATATGCTACGTATTCACACGGAAAATAGTTAACATACCAGGGGTTCTCATTTTGTGGCGGTCCCCACCCCAATTTTAAATACTCACCTACTATGGTTAAGGTTCACTCGTCCCTAAGGTTAAGCAATCCAACCGTGGTTTTTCAAAAAATAAAAACTAAAATCCTAGTTTTAATTTTGTCAAGTTTAACCAAGATTAAAAAGGTGTTAAAATGGACACGAGGTAAGATAGAAAGTGGACCAGTGCTCTATTCACACACATATACTCGTACACATATATTACCATCTCGTCCCTCCTACCTCCCCAAATCAGTTTCATTAAGTAACTTGATAGATTGGATTAATATTGAGATGAACAACGAATGGACCGCCTACTCTACCATATCTCTTAAAGTAAAGGATGTTTGCATTATTGGATTAACGAGGTAGTAGAAGAAACAAGGGTTCACGTAAGAGTTAAGACTAAGAATATTTAGGGGAGATACCTTGGAAGCAACAACCATTAGGATGTTTTTACCAAAATAAAAAAAAAAAACAACCATTAGGGTGTGATTAAGATTTTTTATTTAGGAATTTTATTCAAGGGTACTGATACTTTGCGACCATGATTAAGTTTATTAACATGAGGATAATATATATTATTTAAATAAAAATCAAGGTTAAATGATTGAACCCTAAGAGTGGGTGAATCTTAACCACAATTAATGAGTATTAACTAACTTGAGATTATTTTTCTAAAACCCAAGATTAGATAAATGAATCTTAAGGATAAATGAATCTTAACCACAGTTAATGAATATTAATTAATTTGAGATTATTTTTCTAAAAACCAATGTTAGATGGATAAATCCTAGGATGAAAGAGTCTTAACCATATTTTATAAAAGTTAAAAGGAACACATGGCATCCCGTGGACCCATGTGCGTTCCACTAGGTAAAACGCACGCATAGGCTTTGGAGTCTCTCTGGCACACGTCAGAGAGGTGCTCTCAGGCATCCATACATGAAGCGCCACCCGGTGGAGAAGTCATTTCATCTCTCCCTTGATTTTTGACTTCTCCCCATTTGATATCTCTTTCCTTTATCTCATCATTTTATCATCAAGTGTCAAATATTGGTTGAAGAAGTCAAAATCATGGGGCCCATGAAATGACTTCTCCCCACCAAGTGGCGCTTCATTAATGGATGCAGTGATATCACCTCTCTAACGTGTACCAGAGAGACTCCTAAGCCCACGCGCAAACAATCTTTCCTTTATTCAATCAATTTATGTTTTGTTTTTTTTTTTTAATTTCTTTTTGGGTTCTTTGTAAGAACTGAACAAAGGGAACTTTAGGGGCGGTTTCGTAAGTAAAGGGTTAACGTTGTTTTGTTTCCGCGGGGAAGGTCGAAAGTCAAAATGATGGTTTGGGCCTAAAAGGGCCGATCTGAAACCTACAGCAACCAGTTGACCGACCTCTAAGGGAACCTAATTATTCCTCTGACCTTTTACCAAAACCAGTAGCGGTTTGATTATACCATTCAATCATCCAAATGGTGTTCGGTCACTCGGTCCTGAAAAGGAAGCTTCTTCTTTCTAACAGGGGCAAGAAAATGGGAAATGTTGAAGAGGAGTGTAAGCCCCAGACGCAAGAATTCAAATATTTCCCAAAATCTTACTTTGGGTGCAATACTTAGTAGGAGCCAAATCATCTCCGGTGATAACAGGATTTGGCAAATCCGGTTATCACCCTAGAGGTCACCACGTGTCTCCTTTGACACCCCTTAACCGTGGGTAAGGTTCACCCACCCCTAGGGTTCACCTATCAAATTTTGGTTTTTTTTTTAAATATTAATTCTTTTTTTCAAATTAAAAAACTGTTTTTAATTTTAAAAAAACTCTAAAAACAGTTTTTTAATTTTTAAAAAATAATTAATATTTAAAATTTAAAAAAAAACCAAAAATTGGTGGGTGAACCCTAGGGGTGGGTGAACCTTACCCACGGTTAAGGGGTGTCAAAGGAGACACGTGGCGACCTCTAAGGTGATAACCGGATTTGCCAAATACGGTTATCACACAATAGAGGATTTGACTCTACTTAGTATTGTCATCCCATCAACAAATTAATATAATACATTTTTCAAAAGATGAAATTATAGTTTATAACGATTCTAAAGGTAACACAAAAAACAACTTAGTAGTGACTACTCCAATAAGTCGACGAAGTCTGCGCTTGGCTAGCATTTCTCAATGGTAAAATAAAGTCCGCGTTTCTTAGAGTGTTTTCAAGCCCGGGGCAGAAAGTTTGAATAGTTGACACGATCCACTTGAGTTTTGTCACTCTCAAACTTGGAATGAATTTGATCAAATCAAATTGACGTAATGGGTGGCTTTTAAAGAAACCAAGAGAAAACGTTAGAAGAAAAGAGAGGTATGGAACCTTAGCCTAGTTAATAGCATTTATATCTCGAAAGAAATGCAAGCTAAAGGAAACCTATCATAAACTCACTAATTGATTACAGTAAAGAGATCTAGATCTAGCCACTACTGCAGACTACTAAATACTGTTAGCTCACAATAAATTTCATACCATATCAGCCACACGTACAATTTTTAGAATAAATTTCCTTTCTTTCCCAAGGTAGGGAACCTCACCAATCCCCGAAGGTGGGTCCCCCCAACGGGTGGTTTTTCTTCCTTCGGGGAATGCTAGCCCCAGATTATTTGATTCTCACTTTCTTTAAGAAGCCAACATGTGCACTTGCTTTTCCCGATTGCTTTTGCAGCTGGTTAAAGCTTTCCTATTGTATTTATTATGCTATACCCCTTATTAAGTTTAATATTTATAAAAGAGACCCTCTAAAAGTACGGTGACATTAGAATAAAGCTTCTCTAAATACAGACAAATGATAACTTTCTCTCTCTTGCTGTCTAAATACAAGGAGATCATATCACAAGCCAATTGCGATTGAACTAGGGAGGGTGCAGTTCAATCGCACCCAAATCAACATATGCCCTGTCAATTCTTATTAAGTGTGGTCAAGATTTGCTAACCCTAAGGGTTAATAATCTAACCTTTGATTTTTAGAAAAAAAATATTGTTTTCTAAACTAACAAGGGTAGAGCAAGTTTAAACTAAAAATATTATTATTTTTACGTTATTATTTTAAAAAATATATTATGTTTTTAGTTTATTATTTTTAAAAAATATTATTTTTTTAGTTTGTTATTTTTTTTAAAAAATTATTATTTTTGTTTTATTAATTTTTTTTAAAAATTATTTTTTTATTATTATTTTTTAAAAAAATAATAATTTTAGTTTAAACTTGCTCTTTAGTTTGTTATTTTTTAAAAAAATTATTAATTTTGTTTATTATTATTTTTAATTATATTTTTAGTTTAAACTTGCTCTATCCCTGTTAGTTTTAAAATATTTTTTTTTCTAAAAATCATGGTTAAATCATTTAACCCTAAGGGTTAACGAATCTTTAATACAATTAATAGGATTTATCAGGATCACGTGTTGCCGTGTAGGTACGATTGAACTGCACCCTCCCCAGTTCAATCGCAATTGACTTGTGATCTTATCTTCTTGTGTTTAGACAGCAAGAGAGAGAAAGTTATTAATGTATTTGGAGAACCTTTATTCTGAGGTCACCGTACTTTTGGGGGTTTCTTTTATAAATATTAAACTTAAGAAGGGGTAGAGCATTATAAGTACGGTAGGAAAGCTTTAACCGGCTGCACGTGTCGGCTTCTTAAGGAAAGTGAGAATCAAAGAATCTGGGGCTAGCATTCCCCTTCTCCCTAAACAAGAAAGTATCTTCTGAATCATACCCCTTTCCCCTCCTTCACTCCATCAAGTTCCAGGAACGCCCATTACCATTCCACTTTAAGGATCCGAGTATCCACCCCTTTTATCATCCACCTTGTTTTCTTCCGTCGCAAACATATACCAGGCTTCTATCCATTTTCCAATTGCTTATTTCAAATTCTGTCCAACACCTTTTATCATGTCCACCAAAGAAAATCAAGTTACAACCCCCCATAGCTCAGATTCCTTATCCAATGATATCCAGAAGAGGCTGATCATACATAACATCAGCGAACCCATCGAAATAGAACTGGGGATGTTGGATGAAGGAGTGGCCGAGTGCCAACATAGCTTTCTTGGAAAGTTTGAAGCGGACAAACCGATCAACATTCAGGCGGTCAAAAAGACTACGATCAGAGCCTAGAACTCATATTCACCGATCAGTACAATGGATTTGGAAAATTGATTTATATTGTTTACATTCTCATCTGAAAAAGATGATCCGGATTTGGGACCATCAACCATGGTCTTTCAACGGCCACCCATTGTTGATGACTCGGTGACGGCCAGATATTATAGTGTCTGAACTTCAACTCTCCACCATCCCCATCTGGACCCAGATACACGGACTACCTCCTGAATATCAAACCCAAAAGGTGGGGAGTTGGGTGGCAAGAAAGATGGGTACTCTCGAAGAGCTCGATACTCCTCTGATAGGTTGGGAACGGGGGAGATTCATGTGGATGAGGATTCTGCTTGACATTAACAGTCCCCTTAGCCCTTATGTAGTTCTAAAGCTTCAAGACGACACACCAGCTATCTTCCCTCTAACCTATGAGAAACTCCTGATGTGTTGTTACAAATGTGGGTGCATGGGTCATGATGAAAAGCATTGCGGAATGGAAAAAGTAACGCAAGATTCGGGGGATGATAAGAATCAGGATGCCGAGGGAAAGGCTCTTTTCGGACCATGGGTTCAAGTGGAACGTTTTCATTCAGCAGCTGGCCTCTTTGGAAACTGCGACCAAAATCAGGGAGAATAGAGGAAAACCTTACGGGCAGTTCATCGGCAGCAATGGAGATTGATCCCAGTACCGGTAGAAAGGACACTGCAACGGTTGAGGTCAGAAACGAACCTGGTACATAGCAAAGGGGTGCGTGGAAAAGACATGTGCCAAAGGGTGGAGTAGGTTGTACCATTCCCGTACAAATGGCTACAATACGCATCCTCCATGATTCGACATGTACAGAAAAAATACAGAAGCCTCAAAAGGAAGCAAAACGGAGGGCTTCGGTTTGTCTTTGGCGTAGCCAGAAAGGGCTTGTCTCGGGTTTCTATAGAATAGGTGACAAGTGGTAGAGAAGTCAAAATCATGGGGCCCATGATTTTGACTTCTCCACACATATTAAGACATGTGACGATAAGTGTATGAGAATAAGGGGGAGAGATATCAAATGGGGAGAAGTCAAAATCATGGAGAGAAAATGAAATGACTTCTCCCCATTTTTTTGCCAACTTTTGCACAATGTATGGAACCCTGAGACCAGTTCCTGGCTTCGCCAGAGACAATCCAAGGCCAAAACGAAGTGGCCTACGTATTCGTTCTGAGCCAGAAGGAAAAAGAACCTCCCTACCCTTATCCAAACGTTTGGCCTCAGGTATGCTCTCATCGGATTCCGTAACACTCAAAACTGGTACAAAGCAAAACCAATCAAATTCGGGTAATTTTTTATCCGAACTGAATCGTGCAAAAACCCATACCCTGAATCTAAAAGACCTGACCAACACCGCACCTTACCCCAGTATCTATTCTATTCCCCAAACCCAAAACACCTGTAGCCCAGAAAATCCATCTCAGGAAAATCCACATCATACTAGAGGCCAAAGCCCACCATCCCCTCCTCTCTCGTCTATACACAACACTCAGCCAATCGCTATATGTTAAGAATTGTGTACTCTGACAGGGTGGTATGAATGTCTTATGTGTCATGCATGATGGTATGACACGATGGTTTCGAGCTAAAGTATCCCTAACTCATAGGGGTATTTTGGGTCACGACAAGATGAGCCTACTGATGGGCCAAATTGCTTCTATTAGGACTAATATGGAGAGTTTGCTAAGTTTTCAGTCTATGATCAGGGAGAGCATGATGATTTTTCAGACTGAGATCAGAGAGTTATTGGGCTTTCAGGCAGAGACCAGAGATAGGTTGACTTCTCTTGAGTCTAGTATTTCCTGCCTCAGCATAGATTCGAGACAGAGTATTGAGACTTTGGATACTATTGTGGGGTATGTTAGTGCAAACATTGACATATTGAAGAACAGAGTGGATGCTACCTCTGAGCTTGTTCAGAAGAAGGCACAACTTGCCTATGAGGAGTTTATCACTATAGGTAAAGCTTTTTCTGTTCAAGAGGGGAAGTCAGACTCTATTGGGCATCAGCTCCGATCTCAAGCTCCTATCATTCATGAGTCAGCTTCTTGAGTGACTCAGGTAGCCAATGAGTTGATGACTATCAGGACTCGCTTGACTCACATTCCAGTACCATTGGATGTCTCCCTGTGAGACCCTAGGAGAGAACCTAAAAGCAGGTTTTCTCTAGTGATAGCTCTTCAAGTGATCCCAAGGGAAAGAAGAATGTGCCTTTATCTAAAGAGCACAAGAAGAGGAAGAGAGAAGAAGATAGAACCAGCAAACAACCCAGATCAATGCCTTAATCCAAGACCTTTCTAATGGCCCAACACTTTCCCAATCAACGATGCCTGAGGGACCAACCCTTACCTCTGAACCGAAGGAACCAAAGGTGTTGGAGGATGACTCACGAAAGCTACCAATAACCTACAAGGGGGTGTCTGCCAAGGAGCAGCCACCCCAAGCCAAATGTTAACTTTAGCTTGGAACTGTCAGGGGATCGGCCAACCCCGGACAATTCGGTTCTTGAAGGATCTCATCCTCACTTTAGGCCGGAGTCGTCTTTCTGATGGAAACAAAAAATAAGGAACACAAAATTCACCAGGTCGCTCACAAGTTGAAGATGGAGAACGAGTTTACAATTGAACCAGAGGGGTTATTGGGAGGTCTAGCATTGCTTTAGAATAATGAGGTGTCCTTATCGATCAATAGGGCAAGTAAAAACTGCATTGATGCAACTATTAAAAGGCAACAGTTCCAGGATCAATGGGATGTATCCTTCATCTATGGGCCTACAAACGATCATAAGCGTCAACTCCTATGGTTCAGATGGTGAAGAAGGGATAAAACAAAGTAGGTCAATGGTCATGCTTAAAGGACTTCAATGACATCCTAGATCCGACTCAAAAAATAGGTGGGCTCCCCCCAAACTCTTCCCATATCCGCAATTTCCAATCAATGGTCTCGACTGCAATCTCATGGACCTAGGGTACCAAGGGCCAACATTCACATGATTATATAGCATCGCGGCTGGATTGGGTGCTGGCAAATCCCAAATGAAGAAGAAATTTTTTTCTGCAGTAGTAAGGATACTACAGGCTATTGGGTCAGACCATTGCCCCTTGATCCTTAGCCCCGACTTCAAATCGAGACCTCACAAAGTGTATTCAGATACGAACAAATGTGGGAATCCCACCAGGATTGCTCTCAGGTAATTAAGAATGCTTGGAACAGAACCTCAGTTGGAACGCCAGAAAAGTTACTCAATAGAAAAATCAGGTACTATCGGGCAGATTTGGGTAAATGGAATAAGAATACCTTTGGTATTCTTCACACCCATATTCGTAGCCTTCAATCCCAAATTGAATACCTGCAAGGTTGTGGTCAGGACCATGTTACAAGGCATCATCTAGCCCAACTGACTAATGAATTGGACAAAGCTTACCACCAAGAAGAAGTCTTCTAGGGGCAAAAATCCTGCACTGCGTGGTTAGAGCTTGGAGAAAAAAATATTCACTTTTTCCATACTACGACTATTCAAAGGAGGCAGCTGAATAGGATCCTTACTCTAAAATCAGAACATGGAGATTAGATTTCAACCGAAGGAGAGATTGAACGTCACATTTTAAACCATTTCCAGGACCTCTATTCTTCATCAAAACCTCAAGACATACTAGAGGTAATAACAGGAATTCAACGGCGGGTAACTGAACAAATGAATACGAATCTGTGCCGCGAGGTTACTTCGGAAGAGATCAAGGATGCAGTCTTCGATATTAGGCCACTAAAGGCCCCGGGACCTGATGGAATGCCTGGATTGTTCTACCAAACCCACTGGGATACAGTGGGACCTGATCTGATTTCAATGGTGCTGAGCTTCTTCCGGGGCGAAACCGATATACCAAAACTCAACCTCACTCATATTGTCCTCATCCTGAAAGTGTCGAATCCAGAAATGATGAATCAGTATCTACCCATCAGCGTTTCTAATGTCTCTTACAAATTGATTGCAAAGATTCTTGCAAATAGACTCCGAGCCAATTTGAGAGACATCGTTGATGCAGCCCATTCAACTTTTATTCGTGGTCGTCCCATCTTTGATAAAACCATGATATCCCATGAGATCTTTCATTTCCTCTGCAAGAAACGTAAGGGTGGCAAGCGACTGATGGCAGTAAAGCTGGATATGAACCGGGCCTACGATCGGGTTGAGTGACCTTTCTTTTTGGCAATGTTGCGTAAATTGGGATTCTCTCCTAGTTGGGTCTCATGGATTCAAAAATGCATCTCTTCGGTGTCCTACTCTGTTAAAATCAATGGGGAGGCAAAGGGACTCATTGCCCCAAACCGAGGCCTTAGACAAGGGGATCTCCTATCCCCCTATCTGTTTATATTATGCACTGAAGCTTTATCACATTTGATTCATCATGTGGTGGATCAACATCAATTAAGTGGCATTCGGGTGGCAAGACGGACTCCTTCCATTTCTCATTTATTATCTGCAGATGACTGCTTGGTTTTTCTGCAGGCTAACTTACAAGAACCAACAAATCTAGTTCATCTCCTAAATCTCTATGAAAATGTATCGGGGCAAAAGGTCAACCACAATAAATTTGGCATCTCTTTCTACATAAATACTCCAAGGAGATTCCAAAAAATGATTGTTAGTTCTCTTAGCATTCAACATATTGCCCCTGCCCGAAGATACCTCGGCTTACCCATGGAGTTTGGAAGATCAAAGTGCAACATTTTCAACAGCATAAAGCAACACATTATGTGCCGACTACAGGGTTGGAATGGTTGTATATTATCATAAGCTGGTAGGGGGATTCTCATCCAAACCATTGCCCAAGCAATCCCAGCCTATGCTATGTCATGTTTCAAATTCCCCAAACAATGGTTAAGTGAGGTTAATGCTGCCACAACCCGGTTTTGTGGAACCAGTCTATGGATCGAAAAATACATTGGCTCAGTTGGGGCAAACTATGCCAGCCAAATGATGCAGGCGGCCTGAGAGGATTTACAAGCCTTCAACATAGGTATACTGGCAAAGCAAGGGTGAAGGCTGCTCGAGGACCCAAGCACTCTTTGGGCACAAGTCCTTAAAGTAAAATATTTTACAAACTCAAACTTCCTCGTTGCAAAACCGAGGTCAAACCCATCTTAGGGTTGGAGAAGCATTTTGGTAGGTCGTGAGATTCTAAAGAAATGCATTAGATGGCAGATTGGTAATGGAGAAGAGGTTCTATCAGGTTGCGACCCATGGGTGCCATCCTTACCACAGTTTAAGCCAACTCCTTTGCCTGGAGCTTCACTCGAGAACATGAAAGTTGCAAGTTTCATAGATTCGGCCAATTTCTGTTGGGAGATGGAACTTCTGCAAAAGTACTTCTCAATGGACTCAATAAAAGAAATCATGAAGATCCCAGTCAGTTCTTATGCTTCCCTAGACAAGCTAGTGTGGCACTTCCCAAAATCAGGGATATTCAAGGTTAACTCAACTAGCCATCTAGCCAAATCTTGGCTGATGATCAACAGCCCCTCCTCGAGCAATAGCTCCCTTGATTTATTAAAATCTTCTTGGAGAAAGATATGGCAAATCCAGGTTCCTCTAAAAATGAGGGTATTTCTCTGGCGAGCTTGTCATAATGCCTTGGCAGTAGGCTTAAACTTGAAAAAGAAGAGGATTCCAGTGGATACACTATGCCCATTATGTCATTCTCACGAAGAAACTATTGCCCACATGCTCCTTCAATGCTCTTGTACGTGGAGTATTTGGTTTTGATCCCATCTAAAATTACATCTGCCAAATCCGGAGGGGCCTCTTTTTAGCTCATGGTGGGCGAAATCGCTCAAAAATCCAGATTTCTCAAAACCAGGTTTGCCCTTAGCCTCCCGTCTATGCATCACGTAATGGTTCATATGGAAGCTTCAAAATGAAGTCCTGTTCCAAAATGCTACCCCTAACCCAGTGGAAGTCATCTCAAAGAAAGAAAACTACATGCAGGAGATCACTCCTTGTTCTTCCAGCAATGTAGACCCACCTCAAGGTATGATAAAATGGATTCCGCTAGACCCAGGTTGGATAAAGCTGAACGTGGATGGTGCGGACCTGTCCAGTGGTTATGCAGCAGGCATAGGAGGTGTAGCCCGAAACCATCTAAGCGAATTTGTAACGTCATTTCGGAAGGCTCTTTCTAGGGGGAGTAGCCGCATAGCTGAAGCGGAAGCGGTCAAGATGGAACTCCAAGTTGTACTTCGGAACAAATGGAACAAAGTAATCATTGAGTCGGACTCACTCAAAAGAACTCATCGACATCATCCAAGGACAGACTAAACAAGCTCATTTTGAGATCCACTCCATACTCTACGATATCCGTCATCTGAGGAACCTCTCTTTGAGTGTTCAATTCAACTATACTCATAGAAGTGGCAATGTAGCAGCTCACAACGAAGCCCAAGCGGCTTTAAATGATTGCATCTCACGTTTTATTCCTCAGAATACTTGTAACCTGGCAGATCCCCAATTTTAGGGGACTCCTCCCTTTGTGTCTGGTCCTTACTAGTCTCAATCAATGGAAACTTTCTCACCAAAAAAAAAAGTCTTCCTTCATCACTCTCTATCAAGTTGGAGGGTGGTGTAAAACCAGGGGCAGAGCCACATGGGGACCAGGGGGCCTGAAGTCCCTCCCCCCCCTGAAATTTTGGGAAAAAAATTATTATAGTCTAGTAGGATCATAGCCTGCGAGAGGGCAGAGCCAGATGACAGAACACTCTAGCCCCCTAAAATTTTGAGAAAAAATATATTTCTTACAAACGGACACAAACAGACATGATGACACATCAACTTGACCCTAAAAAAAAAAATTGGGGGGCTATGTCCCTGACCCACATTTTTAGCCCCCCCCCCCCCCCCCTCAATAGAATCCTGGCTCCGTCCCTATGCAAAACTACACTTAGTATGTCTCGCAAACCTTGAAAAGAAACTTGGACAAGGCTTTAGTTAAGACATCTGCTAGAGATGTGGCAAATTATGTAATTAAAGCTCTCAATGTTACTTTCTCTCGAACAAAATGATAGTCAATTTTGATGTGCTTTGTGCAAGCATGAAACACAGGATTGACTGTAAAATAGAGTACTAAGATTGTCATAAAATAGCACAAAATTTGAACATGATAAACATGGATGTCATATAAAACATAAGAGATCCATGCCAATTCTGCAATATTGGATGCTAAAGCTCTATATCCAGCCTCTGCACCGAATCGAGCCATAGTTGGTTGCTTTTTAGTTGCCCAAGAAATGCAATTGGACCCAAATAAACACAGTAACTTGTAGTTGACCTCCTAGTATCACAAAAACTAGCCCAATCAGCATATGAAAAAGCATAAAGGTTCAAGGAATACCGAGAGGGAGAGATGACTGATGTTGCTGGTTCTATTGATGTTGCTAAGGGGAGAGATGACATTATCACAAGCAGGGGTGGAGCCAGGATTTTCTTGTAGGAGGTCAAACGATAGTTAATTGATAATATTATTAATTAATTGGTGATGGATTTGTAGAGAAATATTAGTTGGTATTAAATATCATAGGTTTAGGGGGTGCAGGGTCTAAGGCATAGCCCTCGGGTTTTTTTATGAGCAAGTTCATGGGCCATCTCGTCTATAACATATCATACGGGTATTGTTTCTCCTTGTTTAAGGGGGACAAATGCCCCCTTGCCCTATAGCTATTCCTTGTTAATATATATATTTAAGTTTAGGGGGCAATTGCCCCTTGCCCCTCATTTTGCTCCTAATCACAAGCTCTTCTCTTCATTGTAGTTTCAGGAGCTGTTGAGGAGAGAGAGAGTAATTTTGGAGGCCTTCAAGCGCAGTTTAGGAAGGGGAATTCTAGATTGAGTTTCTTTAAAGATGACATGACGTATTCTTATTGAATCAATTAAGAGTAGATGTCATATTAGCAGACATGTGACATCAACCAAAATAGATAATAGAGGCCAATGAGATATATATGCCATGTGGAACCAACCGATATATAGTATTAGTATAGATTAAGAAAGTTTACTTATATTACATGTTAATACATTCAAGTAATCAAATACCCAAGAAACAACGTAAATCAACAAACCCCCTTTGTCTTACCACCCATCACTACTACTTCCTTATGAATTATATCAGATTCTTCTTGTTTCCAATTCATAGAGGTTAATGGCATAACTAAAGAACCCTCAGCGCCATCCCCCTCACTCCCAGTCTGCCTCAATTTGAGTGTAACCGTAATCCTCGGAACAGTCGGCGGCGCCTCAATGAGTTCACGCAGTGCATTCCCAACATTTGATAGCAACTTCTCAACGAGTTGCCGCCCCAAGTCCTCCCGGACGACTACTCGAAGGACGGTCACATGCTCTGCATTAGCCGGCATAGTGTAAGCTGGAACAATCCACCCATAGTGTCGTAGAGCCTTTGATAATTTAAATGCTAAGCTGCTGTTCATTTCTTTGAATGCAAAAGCCACTAGAGGTATCCCTTTCTCCTTCGAAACAAAAGTGAAACGCCCAGTTCTCTCTAGTCCTTCTCGGAGTAACCTCGCACTCTCCATACAGTTTCTCATCACGTTCTTGTAGCCCTGCATTGCAAAATATGATCAATGTTTATCTAAAAGGAGTTATCAACATGGTTTAGAAGATTAATAAGAAAACTCCTTTTGGGGTGTAAGCATTTTCACTTGGTAAAAGAGGACTTCACTTGGTAATCTCTTTTATGCTTTATGGGAGCAAATCAACCCGTTAAAAAAACAAATTTTTCAAAGGAGAAAGTTATAGCTTTATGCAAAAATTTTGACCTAAATTCTAGCGTAAGCAGCACCCAGTAAGGTTATATGCATAATTAGCTGGCATGCTAAAATTCCATTATAAATTAACACGACAGAAACTATTCATCTTTCACATAGTTGCACCCCTTCACATTTACCCTAATTGGTACCCAACCTGGATTTTAGAAAAATGTTTGCTGAATGAAAGGCACCACAAATCAAAAATCCGATTCCAGCTCTGGGTTAAGGAAAGGGGCCACAAACATGATATATTTAGGGTTTAGACATAAATAGGAGCTCTGGTTCACGAGATAAGCGGAGATCTCCAAAAAATATGCCTTGACATGGGTATTTTGGAAATTTACAAAAATATTTACCTAACGGAAATACTCTTCTTTTACATTTATAATTCCCAAATTACTGGCATATTTTGGGGAGATTTGGTTATCTCTTGAACCTAAACTCATACATTTATCTTAACAATGGAAAAATGAAAAAATGTTTTTTTAGCATATATAGAATTCACCACACAAAAGTAATATATATTTTTCTTGAACATCTTAACAAGGACAAAAGTAAAGAAAATTGATATTGGAAATTGTTTGTTACCTCGAAGCCCATGCGCAAGAACTGATAATATTGTGCAATAATCTGACTTGAACCTGCAAAGCAAACAACAGATTAAGTGATTACTATTCCATATTGTACTAAAATGATTAAGGCTCCATTCTTTTGGTGGAACTTTTAAAAGTCCGGAACATTAATGTTTTGGAACGAGAGACAAGAGTCTTGGAAGAGAGGGAAGAGGGTTTCTAACCCTTTAATTTTTAGTATCTCTGATATATTGAGTTCAATTTAATTAGAAATTTTGCATTTATGGAATTTTAAAAAAATCCAAAAGTTTGTATGGAACATATTTGTAGAACTTTTGCACTCTATTTAATAATATAGTTCTAGACATCAACTAAAATTAGGCATGAAACTTCTAGATTTTAAAGTTCCACCAAAAGAACGGAGACTAATGGAATACTTAATCGATCCATTTGATTTAATTCATACCTTTGGAGAAGTTGAGGGTGAATGTGGGTTGATCAGCTCCAAGGTAGTTGATGTGGAAGATGAGATCTTCAGGCAAGTCCTCTTTGCTCCTCCAAATGACCCATCCAACTCCAGCATACACAAGTCCATACTTGTGTCCACTGACGTTGATACTCTTCACCAATGGCAACCGGAAATCCCATTCCAGCTCTGGGTAAAGGAAAGGCGCCACAAATCCACCGCTTGCTGCATCTACATGTATTGGTGTATTCCACCTATTCAAAGATAGAAAAATGCATGTATGAGTGTATATTTTGTGATCACCATGTATTACCTATAGAGAACATTTTTTACTTTGTTAAACCTAGGCCTCTTTTCCAATTTTTCTCAAATTACCCATAGGGTAAGAAATAGGGTGGGTCTGGTTAGGTTGGGGTCGGATCAAGAGATTACCCGTTAAACATGCATTTGATCCGGATTCGACCAATCTAAAGGGTTGAAAAGACAAACCCGAGCCCAACCTTCCAAGGAAGGAGGTTCCGAAATCCATTCCCGAGAGGGTGAGAGTGTTGTACTCTACACCCGCCCTTAACTTAAAACATATACTAACTTCTAACCGGGTTGTGACCTAACCGCGTGTCTCAATACCAGAAGAAAAAGAAAAAAGAAAAAAAAACACCCAACCTTCCAAGGACCCCTTGAACCCTGGTCGTCGCACCAACCTGTTTTAAATAAATAACACATACATATTGCCCCCAATATTGGTTGTGTACATATGCCAATAATCCAGGATGATGAAGTCCCAGGGGTTGGAATATCCACCCAATTGCTAACTTAGAGCATATACTAATCATACCGTATATCTTGAAATAAAAAGATCTCAATCAGTGAAAATATCTTGTAGTTTGAGCTAGGGAACCAAATCTTCTGTCTTCTTCCCTATGGACATGAGTGTTGGAAGGTCAGGATCTCACAAGTGTTTAAAGCTGTTAAATCCATACAGATGATTTGACTTTAGCCTAGCCCGACCTGAAGTACTATACATAGAGGTCTTTTTTATTATTATTTGTTTGTATTCATCTCAACCAAAAATTTTACAGGTTTTTTTTATGTAAATATTATAATTTTATAGGATCCTTAATATTGATAATCAAATGGTGTATTTTTAATTTTTTTTAAATTAATGGTAAATTTAGTGATGCATTATTTAGTCTAAATACAGCTCACACATAATTCAACTTGGCTAACTTGAAGTCAGCCCAAACTTAACTGAACTCAGCCCATGGCTAGTCTAGCTTGAACTCAGTTTGCTACCTATAAGGTTGTTCAACTCATGCCAACCTAAACTCCAATATAATGTTGTGAGCCCAAATTGGGCTTAGCTTGGACTGAAGTTTTAAACTTTTGGGTGACCTCGGGCTGAACCTAGCCTGGCCAGCCTGCCACCCTCTAATTCCCATTAGCAATCTACAAATTTTTTTTTTGTTAACTGTGGGGTGTCGGCAGCTCACGACTCCTACTAATCCCCACGAGTTGCCCAGGAATACCCCCAGATGGACACGCAACGTGAGTGCATCCAGATTCGATCATAGGACCTCCGGTTTACGGTTCATCCCACAACCACTGGGCTACACCCGTGGGAGGGGGGGGGGGGTTAGAAATCTACATTGAAACAAGAAAATGATGAAGTTTCTGTATACAAATAAAATTAAAAGAAAGAAGAGAAAAGAAAAGCATGGAAGTGGTGATTCTTTACCCAGTTTTCTTATTCTTATGGGTAAGGAGATCGTTCAAGAGCTTAACGTCTTCAAACTCTCCGTTAAGGGTCGAACCCAGGATGGCCGCAACGCAGATGGTATTTTCATCCACCATCTCCACTGCTTTCACTGGGTCCATCACGTAGTAGCCTTCCCTCAGCTTCACCTCCTTCAGCTCTACCTCGAAGTACCTTGCGAACTTCTCCCAACAAACCTGTGAATGAAATGAAGAGACTATTGAAAAGGGATAACCATGGTCCCAGAGAAATGGATCACATACCCAGCTTGGGCCAACCCTAGCTATTTGGTTTTTTTTTTTTTTAGGTTCGAGATATACATTTAGGCCGCAATGTCGGTTAGGTGTTAGTATCTGTTCAGTTAGTGGACGGGTGGAGAGTATATACAAACTCCTACCCTCTCGGGAATGGAACCGGTACCTACCCTCAAAGCAGGGGATACACTACCACTAGGACAAAGCCCTAGTGTGTAGCTATTTGGTTAAGTCCAGTCTCATAGCATTTCTCAAATTAGATTACCTATCAACAGATCATAACTGGAGCAACCTAGAAAATACTTTATAAGGGTATTTTAGAAATTACAGAAAACATTTTAATTGACAGAAATATCCTTCTTATATATTTGTAAGAGGAGTGATAGCTAACCCTACACTCAATCAACTCATACTCTCACCCTCCACCAACTATATGTCCATTCTCTATGAGAGAGAATGCTTTAATCATTGCAAATTGGATATGTGGTTGGTAGAGGGTGAAAGTATGGGTTGACCGAGAGTAGGGCTAGCATTCCTCATATTTGTAATTATCAAACTATCTCTGGCATATTTTGTGTTGCTCTGGTTATTTATTCAACAGAGCTCTTTTTTATAGTTAATCTCTTAATAACAACAGTCAAGTTTATACAAAGATCGTGCTATATGTATACTCGCATTTTCATACACTGACCAATTTTATAATAAAACAAGAGACATGTTAGCCCTACTCTTAGTTAGGCATTCCATATTCTCAACCAAAAATCAATACATGTCCTTGCTTTCTGTCAAATACGTACCAACACCTCTCCTTAACATGTGTTATTTTTTGGCTAGAGTAGGGAAAATTGCTTGAGATTAGGGCTAACACACCTTATAAAACAAGTGACCTTGTGTGGAATCCACAAGTGGGTTTCCACAAAAATTTGTTGCTTTATTCTCTCTTTCTTTTTTAAGGATTGCTACCCCTACTCTCATGTCTTTCCTACTATCAAAATGAACCAACCTCTTTAGTTGCTTTATTTATTTATTATTATTATTATTGGTTGCTTTATCCTCTAGAGGATTGCTAGCCCTACTCTCAAGTCTTTCCTACTCTCAAAAGAGGGGATAATGGATTTTTGAATTGTGAGAATGGCTAGCATATCCTCAAAAACGAAAAGGCCAAGGAAAGATGTGCAAAGAAACCATTTCCTCATATTTACCCCCCCCCTAAAGTGACTGGATTGACCAAGTCAGTTTTCACATGAGTCCAAGTCACAGATCCCTACTAAGGAAACCCCTTTCCTTAAGAAATATGTTGTTGCTAAGAACAAAAGGTAACAGTATTACAACCATGTGAATGTTGCACAGTATGTAACAAGAAAAAAAAAATTGCACAGTATACACATACCTGGACGTTGGCACCAGTAACAATATTGGGCTTGTCAAAGGGTTTTCCCTCTGCCTTTCTCTTGTTCTGCCATTTCCTCTTGAATGCCAATCCAGCCAACATTATTGCTTCCGACGATCCTACTGTCCCGACTCCGACCGCATTTCTAGTCTCCACCATCGGGGCATTGAACAGGTGCGCGATCATATTTACACATCGATTCTGAACAAGAAGAACCAAAAAAATAATAAGAAGAAGAATGCGATGAATCACAAAAAGCATATCAAGAAGGGTTACCATTGAAATGGAATGTTGAAATTGCCACCCTAAAAAGACTTCTATTATGAATTTGCATTGAAAGTTAAACACTCAATTTCATGATTATAAAATGACCTAACAAGATTTTAGTCCTACCATCCATTTCCTAGTTAATTAGCCCAGCACAAGCTGTTCTTACAGGATTAATATTCTCACCTGAATCTCTGTGGTGACAGGGTACTCGTCCATGTCTACGTAGTTTTTGTTCATTGTTTCCACCATCAACCTATCGCATTCTGGTTCCATCCATGTTGTTACAAATGAAGCTAAGTTAAGCCTCGGATTACCATCTAATAGCAGCTCGTCATGAATTATCTGGTACGCTGCCTCCTTCGGAATCGACCTCTCTGGCATCCTATATCTGAAAGAAAGTAAGAATGAAGAAAATTAATTTTACCAAGTACTAATTTTTACATACTTCCAAACTATGGTATTTTCGATATAGACCGATACATGACCTTGGTAGGGGGTCTTGAACATATCTCGAAGCGAAAACCGAATCGATGATGCTTGACGATTGTTCTTCCACGGGTTGAACGACAGATAGAACCATAATTATTCTCTTTTCTCCTTTCTGTTTTTGAGTTTTTTTTTTCCAATGGGTTAGCTAAGGATGGAACCTGTTTGTAACCGTTAATGTCAGTTGACCCTATTAGATGGAATCAACAAAAAGGAACATACGAATTTATACTATCTCCCATTCAAACAGTTGCCAATGCTTTTTTATATAATACTAATAATACATAGCGTGTCTTAAGAGAATCTTTGTGCATTCCTTGCGTTTTCTCTTTGCTTTCTTTGTGGAAAATCGTTTTCATTAAGACTTTCTCTTTCAACATTGCTTCTCATCTCATGATTCTTTTCCTCTAAGAAAGTAATTGCTAAGGAATGATCTCCATTGAAATAGCTTTTGCTTGGCTCTAGTTTTACCAGTGTTGCGTGGATACAATACATAGGATATCTTCTCAAGGCAAATCTGGTGTCCCCATCGAGCATAACTTAAATAGGGTCCACTATTCTTGTACACATACAATGTGGAGGCCATATATGGGGTTGGAGCAATTAAACCATACCTTGAAAATGATGGGTCTCTCTGAAGATCTCCTATGAAAAAAAACTTAAGTATCATTTGTGTTCATTAGATCATCACATGCTTTCGGATGGTCATAGAAAGTTAACAAATAGACCAGACAACAACGGTAAACCAAAAATAAAGGATAGAATAGAAACAAAAGAAAAGAAACAAAATATCATACAATGAATAGTTCGAGGAAGCTTCTTTATTTAGTTTCAAAGCATATAGCTGATGAATATTTCTTCCCTAGAATCGATCCTAGTTCACCGTGTTGAGTGGGCACACTTTGCCTTCTGAGCTATATATAAGCGGCAGGTTCAGTAATTTTTATGATTTTTAAAAAAAAATTTAAATAAGAACAGGAGCTCTTGGAATTCCCCAAAAGATGGGTAAATATAAAACTTTAGGATCCGTTCTTTTGCTGAGACTTTTGAAGTCTGGCACTATGCAAGCTTTGTTAATTGAAAATATGCATTTTCTTTTGAGAATTAGATGTATCGTGCTTTTCATCTCTTGGGTTGCAATTCCCGTAAGACTTCCAATGCACCAAAATGAATGATTACAAATCTCATAAAAAATTATCAGACTTGAAACCTCATGATGGTAAAAATTAATTTTGTTAGAAACCTTGACAAAATGACTCAAATTTCCTAACAATTATCATGACAAAGTGCAAAATGCCAAGCTTTATAAGTCTCAGGAAAAGAACGAACCTTTATAGATAAAATATGCTTAGATTACTTAAATATTTATCCAAAACCCTTGAAACAAAGCATGTTGTGAGAGCTCCAGTTCATATTTAGACTCACTTTTATAAAGAAAAGAAATCACAAGAAATGATGGGGGTTTGTTCATGACCTATCGATTTTATTTAGATTTTATTTCTATAAAGAGCAAAAAATATGAGACAAATATAAAAGCTCCATTTTGATGTAAACCATGAATATAAACAACTCAAGTGGGAGAAAAATCAAAGAAGTCTTCTTCAACCAACTATGCCCTATTCGCAGACTTCCTTCTCTAATGTTTTACAATAACCTTCCTCCCTTCAGCTCCGTCAATCGATAAAAGTAATTAGCTACAAAGATAAAACATATATTAATAGATTGGACCTACGATCAAGTTTGTTTATAAACCGTGATTAGATATTAAAATAATTAATTTAAAACTTTTTCATAGAAATATGAAAAGTCAGTCAAAACGATTACGGTTACGTTGATAACTCTAATTATAAAAAGGATATTAAATCATATTTACGTTAAGAACAGTAATCTACATATTAAACAATGATCTATTAAATGCAGGAAAAATAGTTATAATAACAGTTAAGTAATAATCGTGATCTAATATTTCCCACAAGAAATGTTTATCAAGGTGTCTGTTTTAATCGTGATCGAAACTCCCGTAAAACAAATCCGCAATTGATACTGGATTCTATCACAGTTCCCGTGAACACCGTCATTGTCCTTAAAAATGTAGCAGTGATTAATAAGTATATTTGTAGTAGTAGATGTGGAGCTGTGACCAATTGTATAAGGCATTATATAGTGTATGTGGTTACAGTCTCCTAACCCATTGCATAAGACATTATATAGTGTATGTGGTTTCAGTCTCGTAACTCATCAAGGAGACATAACCCTGTAAAACCATAATTACTTTATTAATGCTAAACTCACCACTGTTTCGAAATGGCTAATCCCCTAATTTGAAGTAGAATTAAAAATCCATTTTCATATAATAATATTGTCCAGATCATAATCGAAATAGGAAAATCTTACATTGTATACAATTAAAGCCCAAGAAAACCATATTCTCCTAAAGAATCTACAACAAATAACCATCTATCTTTCCAACCGAAACGACTAGTAACTTCCTATATGGCAAGATGTACCCATATCATAAGGGTGGCCTGATGAAATCTGTCCCTCCATGATGGGGAAGTAAGACTCCGCTAACTATTTCAAACCTAAGTACTATTTGTAGACAAATGATGTCACGTACAAAAAGAAAAAAATTCTATGGGGCCAATAGTTAATATGAAAGATGCTTATGTGCCATGTCGCAAAATCTGAAAGATGCACATAGCAAAAACTGCAAAGATCATTACATTTTGCAAGATCGAATTGGTGGAGCTCGAGATCCTCCACTACAAGGCTAAAAGTCGGTCCTCCTACTTGGGTTCTCAGAGTTCACTACAGTTTATTTGAGGAACAAAGAGAGATTTCAAACCCACACCTAATCCTCAGAAAAAAGGCCAGCCCAGCCCAACCCATCTAAACATCAAGTTTGGTCAGTTGGGCTCGGGTTGTTCCAAGCCCAAGTTGCACCCCTGAGTCTAGCTATGGATTATGGCAGGTAAGGTCAACCAATGAATTCGTGTCCAACACTGTTTTAGGCTTGTGGACTTTAATGAGAAAGAGGAAAAGTGTATTGTTAGCAAGACAGGCCCTCGGTTTATCCCATTTTGCATGTATCCTCTTTTGTAAAACCAATTGGCAAAAGAACCTAAACATTTGTGTATTTCGATTCCATTTATGCACCGTTTGTTTCGAGGTAAAATAGGGTAAAACAAATCAATTCCATGGAAAATGTTAAATATGTGTATTTGTTTGTACGTAAAATATTTTGTAAGTAAAATGTTTTACGGAAAAGGAACCACTTTTTTCTAGAAAATGACTTACATTTCAAAAACTCGTAAGTCTTTTTCCCGTAAAATACCAACCTCTTTAAAATTACAAAAATACCCTTATTCATTATTTTATTTTATTTTTTTTGTTATTATTTTTTTTATATAAAAAAATTTCCACCTTAATTTTCAAGAATGCAACCAAACAACAAAAACTAAGTGAAAAATTCACATTTTACATAAATGGTTTTCTTTCCTAATTGATTTACGTCGTAAAACCATTTACGTGAAGAAACGGAGAATTAAGTAAAAAAGACAAAAAGTTAGTGAAATGATTAAAATGAATAATTGCACTTAGATGACTATTAGTAAATGACCAAAATAGACTACCTTTTTCTAGGTATGAATATTAGAGCCACATTCCAAATGTCACTTGTAACGATCCCAAAATCTCATCTAGTCTAAAATTGGACTTTAGGGCCGTGACATTGTTTATCCTGAATTAACCTGTAAGCATGCAAGACAATACTAAAATAAACCTAAAATTTTTTCTTCATATTAAGCATATATCAATTTGCTTCGATGTCAAGTCTATCTAACAATAGAGATTATAACATCTAAATCATCCTAATATAGCCCACCCCATGAAAGTAAATCTAAGAGTCAACAAAACATAATCTTGTGTCAACCCAAATATCTATTACAGTTTTTTAAGTAAACCAAAGTCTAACTATCTAACAGTATGGATAGCGGTCCAGGTCTCTCATTCCCTCCTCGGAAATGTCACCTTCTTCCTCTACAGTGTAATCCTCCTCTAATCACAGCTCCGCTGCTATCTCGGAACTTGAACCTGCTGACATGAAAACATATCGGCTTGAGCAAAAAGCGGCTCGGTGAAAATAAAATCCTAACTAGCAATATTAGAAACATCATATGACATGTTAATCATGGATAACATAGTCATCAACATAAGCAGGTTCAAATGGTATTTCATAACAACATTCATATGAGCAGGTTCATCATAGTATTTGGATAATAAAATATACATAAGTCAGAGTGCGGAAGTATCATAATTATTTCCTCATTCTTCACATCCTTATCTTATCGTATCCTTTTATTTTCTTATCTTAACTTGTTTTCTTTTCTTTCGTAAGTCATCATTCTTTTTCCATTTTTATGTGAGCATCATTGCATACATAATCACTATTATTAACTTAAAATAACTTTTAGTTATATAGGTGAAAGAGATTACCATACTCTACATACTGAGTACCATCTCATTGCACTTTAATTACTCTGGTGCTTCTGAAATTACTTATAATCCACTTATTTTGGTATGCATACCCCATGATCTTAGACGGGTGGTACTCGGGCAAGGAAACTCAACATGCGATTTCATATGCACTTTGCTCATTTCCATTTGTTCATGTTCGTGCTCTTATCATGCTTGTAGGACTGTCATAAATGTGAGTGAGAAGTGATACATTCATAGGTTAAATAACACTTTAGATTTCCAACCTTGGTACCTTCGGTGATCCATCATGCATCACATTTCATAATGATATAAGGCTAAGGCTCACAAAATTTAAATCCAAAGGTTTACTTACCTGAATTTGGATTACTACATGCAAGGCCAACAACATACATTATTTATCGAGGCATGTAAATCTCAATATTTTATCAATTGAACAAGTATAATCATGTAATTACCCGCATTTAATTCACTAGTTTCATAATTGTATGAGTTAATTGCCTAAATAAATATACTTAATATTATACGTAAACCTTAGGAAAGATTAATGCATTAAAATATTGAATCTCAAAACTCCTTTAATTAACTTGATTTAGTGAATTTATGGAGATAAATTGCACTAAATAAAATAAAAACAAAAAGTAGCAAATGACTTTAAAAATAAAAAAAAATTTGGCACCGGCGGGGGATCGATCACCCAAAACGCCGACTGGATAGTGGTTTAGTGCATTTTCGTGGGTTTTGGAGTCCATAGGGCTCCCAATGTATAAATACCCATTTATACTCGTGGGGATGGTTTTCCAAGGCCTCTTCAAACCTAAAAGAGAGAAAATAGAGAGTTTTTGAGAGATCAAAAAGAGAGGAACAGTAGGAGTTCAAAGATTCGGCCAGAAAAAAGAGAAAAGAGGCGTGAAGATCAAGGTAGAACCCATTCGCTAGCGATAGATCGTATGGAGACGATCAAGTGAGGTAAATAACAAATCTAGTATCCAATATTTTGAATAGTTAACCTAAAAATAATGAATAAAGATGAGTAAACAAAAGGAAAGATGTAAAGATGGATAGGATCCATGAATATGTCTATGATTTTTGTTCATTATGGTTGATCTGTTAAATTAGGATGTGAAGAACCCATTTATGAAATTGTTTATTTATTCTTAATGGTTAAATTAGGATGTGAAGAACTTAGTGATATTGTCTCATTATTTTGATGGATAAAAATAGGATGTGAAAAACCATGATTACAATCTCTATTATTGAATATTAACATAGGATGTGAAGAATTATATTTGATTCCCATTTTATTATTTATGGATGATAAAATAGGATGTGAAGAACTAGATTTTTAGTTTTCAGTTTATGATTCCTGGATGATTAAATTAGGATGTGAAGAGCTGTATTTATGATCATAATTGATTATTAGTCTAAGAATGATTAAATTAGGATGTGAAGAACCCAGTTGTTATATAGTTTTATTATTTATTGATTTGATGTAGAGGATCTATTGATGATATAATTTTATTATTATTGAAATGTTAAAATAGGATGGGAAGAACCTATTGCATATATTGTTTTATTATCACAGAATTATTATGTTAGGATGTGAAGAATTATATATAATTTATTTATGATTCAACATAGGGATTGAGAAAGTTATTGAAGTGTACAAATTTATGAGAAGAATGAGATGGTGGATGGATTGAATGGATGATCTAATTGTGATATTTAATTATATTTGAGTTGATTTTATGTTTAACAATTTAAGAAAAATATTATTAATTAAAAATGATTACGATTAGGATATTGATCTTAATTAAACAAACAAGTGATTTTGAGAATGAAATTAGATCGTGATTTAAGAATATTTTTAAGACCAGCTGTGATTTTTATATTGTTGAATCATTAGAAATATGATGGTTTGTATATTGCTTTTATGTTCCTAATACGTGATATATTATTGAGTAAATGAACCTCCGATGAAAGTCAAGCTTGCCTAGGCCTGGTTAACGTAGTGGTATAGGACGCTACGGTGAGATGTCTTATAGCCCTTGACGGTTAGTCTTAGGTGAAATTTAAACAAGACGTGTATCATTGTGCACTCACGAATGAAAAAGATGCAAAAGTATGAATAAAGAATTAAAGATATTAATGAAATGTAAGTATAAGAAAGAAAAACACACAAAAACGATAATGTATGTTGTGTTGTGTACCACCGGATACCATCAGAAAGGGCGAGGTATAAGCCAAAATAAGTAAGTCGTCGTACCAAAAAATGTACTAAGCCGTCCGTACCGGATAATGTACGAAGGGTGGTATCTCGGTAAATTAAAGTATAGTAACCCATTTCCTTATACGGTAAAGCGGTATTTTAAGTTATTACTAATGCAAGTGAATGTATTGTTCATAGAATGATAAAGTATGAAGTATAAAAAGTAAGAAAAGAAAAAATGTAAGAATGTAAGAAAAGTAAGAAAAAGAAAAGAAAAGTAAAAAAGTGAGAAAAGTAAGAAAAGAAATGAAGAAATTGACGTAATGTATTTGGTTGTTTCCGCACTCTGATTATGTATGTGAACTGATGTATGTATCTGTAAAATACATGTAATTTAATGTTCATTATATTGTTCACTATGGTCTGTTATATACGCGGAGTAACTTGTTACTCAGCCAATGACTTTTGTTGTCGGCAGGTTCAAGTTCAGGTTCAGGTTCTGGTATTGATTTTTGTACACCCCGGCCATAGGAAGGGGATGAATATTTCGGGGAATCTGGAGGGTGATTATTCCGAGGAAGAACGAGATCTTGATCGTGGCCCTACTTTTGAATTTAATTTGTTTGTGGTCAAATTTCAATGAGACTTTATTTGACCTTATGGATATTTATGTTTAGTTTAGTTTGATGATGATCATGATGGAGGGTTAGTATTTATTTTATTTCAGTTGTAGTAGAGATTATGGATTTAGTTGATGTTTTAATCGAAGAAATTTTTAAGTTCGTATTTTAGTATGCCTTAAATGCTTTAACAGAATGATTTGTTGAGTAAGTCACGTGCCAATTCTCGACAATTCTAGCATTCGACATACATCATTTGCACATGTTATGTAGGGCTGTCAGAAAAGCCCACGTAGAAGGGTACCTAGCCCTGCCCTGCCCTCCAAAGCCCTCTGAAGCCCTGCCCTTCCCAGCCCTTGGGCCGGGCAGGGCTCAAAATCCAGAAGCCCTGCTTCTACAGGGCTGGGCCAAGGCTCACCCCGGCCCTGCCCTTTAAAGCCCTACCCTTCTCCTTAGTTGCTACACGGTAGCTAAGGTCTATGAACCATAAAAGTATATAATATATACTTATATATTATATTTATGAAATTACTCATTTCACCATTTCAAATAGTTTAATAGTAGGGTTAAATGAGTAATTTCACATGACCATCGTTATAAAACCATTGAGGCCTCGACAATAGCTACGAACCCTAACCCTAATCTCGTATGCGAAATCGCATCATCGCCTCCTCCTGCTTAGAGGATTTTGATATACAAATTTGTTGTATATAGTTTTACTTTGTTTTATTCTATCGTGTATGCTTGTCGTTGACAAGGGAAAAAAATTGACTTTGTCATTGCTCTTTTTGTTGCAATGTCGGTCTCAAACCCGAATAAAAGAGGAGGGTATCCATTTCCATGTCAAGTTGACAGTCGGTGTAAAAAAAAAATCTCATCATCTCAAATCACAAAAAAAATCCCGCTCTTTCTTCCGGCCCTGCCCTGGCCCTTGAGGGGCCCTACTCTTATAGGGAAGGGTAGGGTTAGGGTTGATCCCGGCCCTGCCCTGGCCCTACCCTTTGACAACCCTAATGATATGACATAGAAGGATAAGAATCTTAAATCATCATTTGCACACCAAACCCATCATTTCACATAGAAACTACAAATCCATTCATTCAAAGCTCTACAACGCAATCCATTCTCCGTTCAAAACTTAAACATACATCTCATCCTCCTATTTCTACCACACAACTTTAAATCATTTCCTTCCTCTGTATTTAATCAAACACATTCATTTCAATATATATATCACAATCATGAACAAAAACATAAATAGAAAGACATTTTTACAATAAATCATACATAATCTTATTCTAACATAGGATTTTAGTTCTATACTTAAAAACATTAATGATTTCATGATATTGATAGTGAGGAATCCATATTTACCTTCCAAGTGCTTTTTTCCTCCACCCAAAATCTTAAGAACCCTCCTTAGATAAGTTTCCAAGCTCAATCTCTCTTCTTCAAGCCAAATTCTTCATCTCCTAGCAAAATCTTACTTAGAACCCTAAATTTTTCCTTCTTTTTCTCCAAAATTAGGTTTAGAACCTTAAAACCCTCGAGTTAGAAGTCCTATTTATAGTAGAGGAGTTAAAAACCCTAAAATTTGCACTTAAAAAAAAAAGAAGATGAAATACATGCTGCGATAGATTGTCCACCAGGTGGAAGTATATATATATACATATAATCAAACATAGATAAAAAATTTCAACTGCAAAATAAAATCATAAAATCTACTTTAGACAATTATATGCAAACTTCCCAATTTAAAACAGTCCTAAAGTAATTGTAATGCTAAAATTCTAAAATCAATGCTCATTTCAAAAAATATAATGCTATTGTTAATTAAAAAAATTAGAATCTTCATCTTCTTCTTCTCGAATGAGATATTGATATGGGTTGAACGGAATTTTAAAAAAAGACATCTATGGGAGTGACTCGGTTGAGTCTTTTGAGTCAAGTAACTCGGTCCAACTCGGCTGAGTCACTCGAGTTACTCAGGTACAAGGGAGTTATCCAGTTTTTTGGTCAAGTTGACCCAAAAGTCTATCGAGTCGAGTCAACTCGGACGAATTTTGAGTCAACTCACCGAGTTTTGTACAATATTTTCATCTATCACAAATGGAAAGAATAGATCCTTGCATTGGATGTTTGCCTGGATGGCAAACAAAAAGAAAGAATAGAATCTCTACTGCCTTGAAAACCACTATAACTCAAAGCTGAGAGTAGGGCTGCCAATTTGGCCCTCATCAAAAGCCCACAAAATCAAAAATTTTCTTTTCCATTTACGAAGCCACAAGCCCAGGCGAGTCCAAAAAACTAGGCCCACTGAGTGAGGGCCAGGCTTGGGCAACACCTCTTAAAGCTCAGCCTAGGCCCATGCCCATGCCCATGCCCATGCCCATGCCCATGCCCATGCCCAAACCCAATCCCTCATTATATCTATATATATATGAGGAGTGCTAGCCCTACTCTCAGACAACTACTCTCAACCTTCACCATCCACTTGTCCATTATATATATATTTATTTATTTATTTTATGTTTTAACTTAAAATGACCTATATAACCTTCTTTACCAGAATATTTATTAGGGTATGACAGTATTTTTTAGGGTAAATTACACTAGCCTCCCCTGAGATTTGGCAAAATTTCAGAGACCTCCCCTCTTGTTTCTGAAATTACATTGTCCTCCCCTATCAGACTCTTTAATTAACACCGTTAAACAAGTCACCGGATTTGATCTTTTGCGAGAAATGCATCTGAGGATAGTTGTGAAGGGAAATTGTGTCACTTCAATTTTACTCCAAAGTGAAACAATCGCCATTGCTTTACCAGGCTTATAAGTTGCCATCTTGTTTTCTTTTCCTCCTCTCCTCGACAACTTTAAGTTCTTGGCAGTCACTTCAACATGCTTCTGTGCCAAATACCCTTGCTCGATTTCCAAAATATTAGTAATATTTCCAATGGCAAATACGTTCTTGCGACCCTTGACCCTCAAGTTCTCATCAACCATCAGCCTTCCTGGAACATCCAAGCTATGCTTCAACACAGTCTCCTTAAGCCATGATGAAACCAGTGGCTTTCCCGTGCACATGAATTGGCAATCGGCTCTGATAGTCTCTCCACCGGATGTTTGATATGTCTTTTCTTCATTTGTTACGGAGTTCAAATTAACTGATTTCTTCAATATCACCTCACCTTTCTTTGATGTCAACCAATCCAATGTCTTGTTGGCAACTTTGTATCCAGTGAATTCTAGCAACCTTGACCCACAATGCATTAGTGTCACCTTCTTATCGGGAAATCTACAACTATCTCTTTGGCGAGTTCAACACCAGTGCCAGCCCCCCCCCCCCCCCCCCCCCCTACCAATGATTAAAATTGAATTAATAGATTTTATCTTTTGATTCTCTACTTCATACTAATGGAACCTCTCAATTCTACTTCTGGGGATAGAATCCGTGTGGCCAGTGGCTATGGCGAGATAATTTTGGGGACAAAAACTTACGCTGAAAGAATACCGATGTACTCTCATGGCATCAACACCCCTTGCTTACGCTAATATTAAGGGAAGAACAAGTAGGTTAAAAAAATAATTTTTATGTTATTGGTATTTGGCGGTAATATGTACATTTTAAAATATTTAAACTATGACATTATCAAAATCAATCCATGTTAGTAAAAGTATACTAACATAAGGGGGAATCTGTTACTAACAATTAAAGCATAGGGGAGAGTAGTGTAACTTCAGTAAAAGTATACTAACATAAGGGGGAATATGTTACTATCTTATTTTCAAGTCTAGGTTTGACCTGACCCAATCTTGACCCTGAGGGTAGGGCTTGGGCATAGCCAATTCAGGCCTTGCGAGTGATTAAGTTATGTTTGGGCTGAACCCTTATAAGTGAGTGTTGTGACTAAACAGATCCCAGCCTCGGCCCATTGACATCACTCGCTGAGATAGAGGCTAGAGCATTTTTTTTTCGTTTATATATTCAAAGATCAAAGGATAGAAGCATGCAATCAACTTTTCTGTATTGTTGCTAGGGGAAATGTTAAATTGACCGTGCATTGCGCTATGTAGCAGAATGTCCACCCCCCCCTTTCAACACCCACTAATTGTGGTTAAGATTCACTTATCCTTAGGGTTCATTAATCCAACCTTGGTTTTTAGAAATATATAAATATAATTGTGAGCATGGGTTTTTACCCCACTTTCACCTTGTGTTGTTTGACTTGAGAGTCGCCACCTATTCATTTTAAGAGATAAGTCCCGGATGGTTGGATAAGGTCTTATAGATCTTACAGAGTTAAGGTAAGCGGTTTGGTTAAGCCCCGGGGAAGGTGTTAGGCACCCCAGGACCCCCATTTTACAACGGTTACCTACTCCCTAAATTTAAGCCAAAGTTTAATCTTAAAGTTTAAAAAATGTCAAAGTATTTAAGAGAATGCTAATCCAAGAAATATAAAAAGCTAGATGGTTGGGGTCGAACCCGAGTAGGGATGCCTACATACTCACAGGGGTGAGATCAGACCGAGCGTAGTTCTAGCATATGATCCTGTGCCAAGGCTAAGGGGTAGTGTTGTGTGTATGCATAGGGTGGTCAAGGGTCTAGCTTGGAGGGCTAGGGTTTAGTTGACTGGGGAGGTCAAGTGCACAAGGGTGAGTCTAACTGTAGGTAGGAGGGTGTAACTATGGTTAGGGGCTAACCATAATTAAGAAAAACCTAGTGAGTCTCTTTTTGGATTTTTTAGATTTTTCACGTTTTTGTTTTGGGATTTTATGGGATTTTAAGGATATTTACAAGTTAATCATGGATAACAACAAACTAGGATGGGATGATGCTAAAATTCATTTTTTGTCTTTTTTGAGTTTTTCTATTTTTTGAATTTTTTTTGATTTTATGTGAATTTTCAAGTGAAGAAGCTTAACTAGGGTTAAAACTAACCGGGGTTAAACCGACCGTAGTTAAAAATCAAGGTCTAGGCTCAAGGATGGGCCTGGCAAGTGTGGCATGGCCTAAAGGACCTTAGACAGGGCTTGGGCCTTGGGCCAGACCACTGTTCAAGCAGAGCTCAGAATGGCGGTAATTGCTTTACCACCATTCTCAATACAGTGAGTATTGGGAATGGCGGTAAAGCCTTTACTAGTCATTCCTATTTTACAGGAACAGCAGGTAGGCCAGCCATGGGGGAGCTCAGGGGTGATGCCAAAGTGGACTAGTGAGCTCGGGGAAATGTTGGGGCACCTTGCCATGTGTCCTGGGCCTGTAATGGGCCCTGGACATGGTCCATGATTAGGCCCACAAGGCCTGAAGTCATTGGTTTACAAAAGTCACATAATGTTGGTAATGGAATTGCCGACACCCTGCACAGTTTTAAATTTTGCCCATATTAATCATAGTTAAGCAAACCCCTAGAGCTTGGAAAGCTCAAGGATGATAGATGAGGGTGTTAGGGACCCAAAACAGGCCCTAGATTGGACCAGGGCCTCACCATATGTGGCCTAGAGTCTCTGTAAAAGAACAGGTCAAAAGTGATGGTAATTATTCTACCGCCACTATTGATTTTTTTTTAGAAAACGCAACAGCAGCTACTAGGATTGTACCATGATGCAACCAGGGGGTTCCTCATGAGCTGAGGACCCCCCAGAAGATTGGTGGAGATCAGGGATGATATGTGCACTATGATGTGAGTGTGTGGGGGTTCATGGGGTTTCACTACCTATGGAAGAGGCAGGGAACCCCTCCTAAGCTTATGAGGTACTGAGCCAATACCCTTGGAACTGACCAGGGGTTTACAAATGCTCTAGGGGAGAAAGTAAAGGGGTAGGGATGACCTCTACCCTGTTGGTGTGGTCTGCTACAGTGATTAGAGGTAGCTGTCTGCGGTGGCTGCTGCGAGGTGGGTGTTGGCCTTCGGATTTTGGAGAGGTTTAGGATATTAGAAGTTGTTGTGGATTTCGAGCTTACCAGAGTTTCCCTATAGGAGTTTTTGGAGTTGAGATGTGGGGTGTTGGATTTATAGGCAGTGGAGGTGGGGATCTAATGGGGATTAAGGACGGATATGGGTGGAGGTCTCAGACGCGTGGAGGAGGGTCTGGGGGTGTTCAGAGGCCTAAAGGGGGTGGTAAGGTGGCCTGGAGAGGTAGGTGGTGTAGGAGGTAGTTGCAGGTGCTACAAACACACAAGTTCATGCGTGATCTACCGCCACTCAAAATTTAGGCAAAAATTGGATGTCGGTAAAGTGACTACCGACACCCTGAGATTTTAAATTTTAAGGGCCAGGCCCCCTACTGCTGGGTTTGGTTGGGTACATGGGCCCATGCTTTTGTCCAGCTTGGTTTGCCTATGGGTTTTAAGCCCTAAGGGCTTGGGTATACCTAGGGCTTACTAGGGTTAGCTTAGGGCTACCTAGGGCTTGGGCTTAGGACTACCTATGGTTAAGCCAAGGTTTGAACTGGGGTTAAGGGTTTACCTAGGGTTTGAAACTAGGGTTTAAACACGGTTGACCTAGGGTACAGACTAAGGTTATCTTAGGGTTTAGGCTTGACTAACTATGGTTAAATTGATTAACCATGGTTAAGGGGGTGTAAAAATGGGGTGTTGACAATAATATTAATCTTAATTTAGTTAAGCTTAACTATAGTTCAAAGGGGCTAAAAAGGACACGGGGACATCGACACCGCTGCCCGCTCGATAGTGGACCACGGTGTCCATTAAATTTAGTCAAGCTTAACCATATTTGTGCTTCTTCACAGGTGAAGCTCAAACCATTACAATCCTTTTCCAGGCGAGGATTACCACCTTCAGTGCAATAGAATACCCTCTCTTTACTTTACAAAGCTATCCGGCTTCTCGGACAAGAATCCTTGATTCTTGATTTCCTTTAATACAAATGCGTGTTTGGAATTGAATCCAAATAAAATTCTCCTTAATAAGCTGAATAAAATTGGAATTAACACTTTAAAAATCTCTCAAAAGAATGGGAGTTGAAAGCTCGTACACTGAAAGTTTGGGATTTCTAGGTTTCCAACGAAGACTTTATAAAAATTGAATACAACTTAAAGATATAATCAATGGTTGTTCAAGAGTTGTTTGATGTTCATAAATAAACTCAATTTATAGTTGTTGATTTAATATAGCCGTTGGGAAATCATTTAATGTGGATTGGGCCGTTAAAAAACTAGTTGTTACTTGGTTCCCGCAAGCAGTCGTCGACGAGTGTACTGGAGCACTCTTTAGTCATCGACGAGTGAAGCAAATGAAATGAAATTCAGCTACTGTTGTTTCCACTCATCGACGAGTGCTGACACCATTGTCTCACTCATCGATGAGTCCTCTGTTTATCAACAGAAAACTCATCTTTTTAAGACCAATATGATGTGAAAGGATTCTTAGATCTTTTAGTATCCCTTTATCATGATTTTAACAATATTTTAAGATGTCCTAGAGTCTTGGAATGATTTGCAAGTAAGTCATGACTTCCTAAGGTCCATATAGGCTTTGAGCATTTCAACTTTCCAAACTATTGAGGACTTTTTACATAAGTCTTAGACTCTTTCAAATAAATAAAAATTATTTTGAATCTTCTTGAAAGATAGTCTTCAACTTGATCTTAGATCTTCCAACTTGAATAGGTCTTCATGATCTTTATTGTTGTTGGTGATCCGACTTGGACTTTGGGATTGATCTTGATTTCAACTTTGAATATGGATGCTTCATCTTGATGGTTCATCTTGGACATGTGAAGTCTTTTCTACATATCTTGCTTTGAGTGTTGGGCTAATATTCTTGTAATCTGAATTTTACATAAATTTCATAGAAACATTAGTATCAAAATGATCATTTCACTATTATGTTATCATCAAAATTATTAGGGGTACACATGGTTGTAACCTTTAGGCTAACACCCGTTGGATAGTAGACCATGGTGTCCATTAATCACTACTCAACTAGCTAATGATGTTAAGTACCTTTACTTTTGTTTCGCACAGAGATTGGATCACAGTCAATTGCGATTGACCTCTCTCGGAGTTCAATCGCACCTACAAGACTATACGTCCTTTTAACTCTTATTAAATGTGGTTAATATTCACTAACCCTAGAGATTCAACACATATATTTTCAACAATTGCTATTGGACTCGAAGAGTTCAATCGCATTCAAAGAGCCCTTTTAATCCTAGTTAAGAAATTTTAACTCTTATGGATAAAACTTTTACTATTTTTTTTAATTAAGGTTAAATGACTCTAAGAGGGTTAGTGAATCTGAACCATAGTTAATAGAGATTGAAAAGATAAGTGTTGAGCTGTGGGTGCTTTAAACTTGGGAAGAGTTCCATCGCAATTGAATATGATCCTAACTCCACCACTGATTAGTACTCCATTATTCAGTCCGAATTCAAAATAGTGTTGGGGCTTGAATGACTTTTCATTTTCTAATGCCGTTTCAGCCTTGTGAACTTCGCGCAGTAGCCCGTTGCTGTAATCATTGACGTTACAACATAAATTCGGAGTGAAATTGGCAACCATGTGACTTGAAGGAGTGCTAGGCTGATAGCCACAAGTCAAATGTTTTCCAAACTCTAGTGCAAGCATTGCTAAAAAAACAAAATTTTAAATTAATAATTAATAATTTATTCTGATTCTCAAAATAACAAATAAAAGTATCAAGTTCCTTCTAAAACACTAAGAGCTTATAAATTTAGGGAAAAAATTATACATGTACATTTAAAAAAGCCATTATATCTATTTTAATTATTTAAATATTATTACTTGACAACTTTTCGTAATGTTTAAAATTCCATCCCTTTGTACCATTGGATACAAAGATAAATATTGCCAAGTTTTACTTGTATACGTACCTGGAATTTAGAAAAGGTAGGGTTTGGACCTTTCCTTTTCTCTTTTTCCAATGCCGTTTCAATCTTGTGAACTTCCAAGTTCAAGTCGCCAGTTGACGTAACGTGATCATTCTAACACCTAGAAGGTATTCAAGCTGATGTCTTTAACGCGATTGTGTTTTTTTTTTTTCTTGTTTTGGTTTTTTTACTGGATATCATTTACACCTACGATTGGTAATATCATTTAGGGGTTAGTAGTGGGGAGTGGAGCTCTTGCAAGTCCTCATCCGATAAGAATGAATCTCAAGACCTCTCTCTAAGAGAAGACACACACTACCATTAGAACAAACAGTAAATGTAACGACAGTGCTTATCAGATGACAAGTAGTATACTTGTGTTTTGTGGCAGCAGTCTTGTGACTAGCAAAAGTTGTTGCGACTCAAAAATATAATAAATAATGCCTTTGACCATATTTTTATTGAGGTAAGCCAAAACTTGGTATTTAAAAGAAAGAAATTTGCTTTTGAATTGCAAACACAGTTATTAGAGACGAACATGTGTATAATAAAAAAATATTTTTATGAATATTTCAAACACTAATTAAATAAGTATTCAATTTATTGGATTAATATAAATCAATTAAAGATTAATAATCTTAACTGGGGTTTAACTAAGAAAACAACCATTTTACACGTTCCCTCATTGCATAAAGAAGTATTCTCCTTTTAAAACTGGATTTAAGATCGGCCAGAGATGTACGTCATCTCTTGCTTTTTTTCCACAAATCTACATGTATCCTTTTAATTGTGATTAAGAAGTTTTAATCTTAAGATTAATATTTGTAACCCTATTTTTAGAATTAAAATAATAATAGGCATCATTCCTTAGTAAAAGCCTCAGACTTTTCTCTAACTTCTACCCGTGAGGATCCATACTCAAAAAATGGGCTCAAACGAAATGTCCTGCTAAAATTCCCTGAACCCTTGCTTACCACATAGAGGGTTAGTATTTCTTTTAAAATGTGAAATTGTTACCACTTCCTTCAAACATGACAAGGTAAAAAAATGAAAATAAAGGTTGAAGTGATAATCTAATTACCTTTTGATCATTTCTTGGCATGTATATGCAATAGCATTCAAGGTAATAGATGATGTAAAAGAGAGATGCTACGAGACCATTCCCAAGAAGACATAGTATCAATAGCGTTAAAAATCTTGGGACAGCCTTAAGTATCCGTTACTAGTGTTTTCGTAGAAGAATTTTTTCTTTATTGGAGTCTTATTATTTAAATCATTAAAATTATATGAATTTTAAAAAATAACATGCTTTAATTAAAATAACTTGGAATATTTTTCTTCAATAAAATAAAACAAGCAACGGATATTTAAGACATCCCAAAATTTTTGATGCCCTAATATACTGCCTCCTTAAAACTCGGGTTGTCCTATGACTTTACATGTTTTAGTAATACTTCTTTGTAAAAATGAAATAATATCCAAGGAATAAAAACCTAATTAATTGATAATCAATCAGAAAAAAAAAAAAAAAAATGCTAGGCGCACAGTCCTTGATTCGGGCGCTTTGAGACAAAAGACAAGATTTAGTGTGGGACTTGCGAGAACTTGGCCCCATATCCCACTGTTGTCAGAATTGGACCAGATCGGATTGACCGGTCAAATCGGAAAAATCGGGAACCATCCCCTCACCGGTTCCCAAACCTTCCAAAACCGGACATATTTAAAAACCGACCTTTTTGTCAAAATCGGAAGAATCGCCGATTGAACCGGGACCCGATGGTCAGAACCGGTTGAGAACCGGACAGAACCAGTCAGAAATGAATAAAAATAGGAAATTTTTTTAAAAAAATAAAAAAGGACACGGTCAAACGGAACCGAACCGGTCCGGTTCTGATAACATTGCCATATCCTTGTCTTTTTGGCCAAAGGAGGGTCGTGTGGATTATCAGGATTCAGGAAAATGGGGGGAGCAATCCCCTGAACAAACCCAACCCACCCTTCTGCAATTCCTAACGGATTCTAACTGACAATGACAACAAGAAAATCCTTACGGATCATCACAGTCATCCCTTACATCAGCAGCTGAGGAGTCTATTTAGAAGACTTATCTTCTCTCCTCCTCTCTAAATTGTTCAATCTCAAGAGAGAGAGAGAGAGAGAGAGAGAGAGATGGGTTCTGAGGAAGAGGAAAGATTGCTATTGGAAGATGGACTGCTACAGGTTAGCACCATTGTATTTGTTTCCCTCTCTTACGCACATCTTAGATTTATTTATTCATTTCAGTTGTATGATGTCTTTTGACATGTTCTTCAGATTAAAAAATTGGAAATAAATCAGACCCCAGAATTTTTTTGGTTTTTATTTAGGGCTTCTTCAATAAAAAAGAGACCCTAAATTGAGGGCTCTAACTTATTTAAATTGCAGATTTTTTTTAAGATTTACTCAGAAAATTGTATTGCTATCTTGGTATAGTATGCTGATTGGTATTGTTTTACGTCTGTATTTCATAAGGGTTTATAACTATTTTATTCTTAAAATGATAATTTAAAAAAATTCAGTTCAGCCCAAGAAATGTTAACTATATTAGATTCATGATAGAGGGTCAGATCAGCATAAGAAGTATTTCTAGCATCAGTCATGAGCTGTAACAAAGGTCATTCAATTCATATCTTCAAGTTTGCTTTGAAATAAAAATCAGCAGCTGCAGCACAGAAGAAGAAATAAATGATTATTTCATCATGTTTCCACAAAAGAAATAACAAACAAATAAACGAAAATTTTCAGGAAAGAAGTATTTCTGCTGAGGTTAGGAGGGCTTCTTCTTTGTAGAAACTTTCGCCTTTGGGTTGCAAGGATGATGTCGTGGCTTTGGTCTAGTTTTACCCACATAAGGAGAAGTACTTACACTGCAGAAGTATTAATCTAGTAGGCCAACGGAAGTCCTGAAATCTCGTTCCGAAAATCTTTCCCCCGGCATAGTTTGAGAATTCATGTGGTTGCAGCTGTTAACTCAACTAAGGATCGTATTTTTACATAATGCAATTTGGATCAAAGAAGACAAACACCATTTACCTTATTCCTTTGGCTTCAAATCAAAGTGCTATGACCAAAGCATAATATCATTTATAATATCAATCATATATGTTGATCATCCATTTATCTTCTTTAGAATAAAGATACTCTTTTGTTTCTCTTGAACTTTGCTACTCTCCAAAGGCTTAAAAAAAAGGGGGTGTCAGGAGCTTTGCATAACCACACTTACTTTCCTTATATACTTCAGAATGAAAGCAGAGGACTATACACAGGAGATGGATCAGTTGACATTAATGGAAATCCTGTTCTGAAGAGCAACAGTGGAAATTGGAGAGCATGCCCCTTCATTCTAGGTATCTATTGTTGTTCAAAGAGCTTTCATGTTACTTGCTAAAAATCATTTCCTTTTTGACAATTGCAAAACTATATACAGGTACTGAATGCTGTGAGCGTTTGGCCTACTGTGGAATTTCAGCAAATCTTGTGACTTATCTCACCAACAAACTACAGGAAGGAAATGTCTCTGCTGCAAGAAACGTTACGACCTGGCAAGGCACTTGCAACCTTGCACCCCTAATCGGTGCTGTTGTAGCAGATGCATACTGGGGAAGATACTGGACAATTGCAATGTTCTCCATAATTTACTTCATCGTAAATATAAAATGAACTTGTCTTTTCTGTTATTCTGTTGTAATTTGTAAAAGATTGATTTTTTAAGAGAAAATATAAATGGTGGACCTGGGATCCATTATCCTCAATTAATCCAACTTTCCAGTATCCATCTTCCTCTACTATTGTGCTCAATAATCCCGTTAACTGGCAGGACGATCTTAGCCCAAGAATTTAGAGAAAAATCTTGGATGGTTAGTAGAAATAAATTAGTTCCTACATTGTGCTGCTAGAGACAGCCATTAAAATAATTTTAGGTTATGCCCCATTCAAGAGGTGGGCCACCAATTCCATGAGCAGGTGGCCATGGTAAGGCATGCTGAATGAGGTTAATTGAGGATTATCAGATATTGTATCTTCTCGTTGTTTTTCCAGTTGCTTCTATCTGTGGCTCTCCTGTTGTTTTCTTCAAATACTGAATCAAGTTATTTTTAAACTTCTGTACAGGGAATGGGTACACTGACCCTTTCAGCGTCAGTTCCTGCTTTCAAGCCTTCTTCCTGTGTGGGATCCATCTGCCCATCCGCAACTCCGACTCAATACGCTATATTCCTTTTTGGTCTCTATCTGATTGCCCTAGGGACTGGTGGGATTAAACCTTGTGTATCCTCCTTCGGAGCAGATCAGTTCGATGATACTGATCCAACAGAGAGGGTAAAGAAGGGATCTTTCTTCAATTGGTTTTACTTATCTATCAATGTTGGTGCTCTCATATCAAGTAGTTTTATTGTGTGGATCCAAGAAAATGTTGGGTGGGGCCTAGGATTTGGCATTCCTACCCTGTTTATGGCCATTGCCATTGCAAGTTTTTTTTTGGGTACACCGCTTTATAGATTTCAGAAACCAGGAGGGAGCCCTCTTACAAGAATGTGCCAGGTTTTGGTTGCATCTTTCCGTAAGTGGAATGTGGAGGTCCCTCATGACAGTAGTCTTCTGTATGAACTGCCAGACAAAACCTCTGCAATTGAAGGAAGCCGGAAACTGGAGCACAGTGATGAGCTCAAGTAATTTTCCTCTTAACCTTCTGTAACGAATCACTAATTCCAATCCTTTTGTAAATTTACTTTCCGTCTTATGGCAATCAGCATAATAGCTTATTTTTTACGTAGCTTAAATGGATCTTTCTGCGTACTTAATGATCTTCAGTTTTTGTTTCATAGGAATGTTGCAATGCAGCTTATTGATGATGGCCCTTTATCTTTATAAATGCCTTCTTAAACACATGCCACATCTCTTATGTTAGGAAAGTTGCAAATTTTCTTTTTCTTGTTCTTGTATGCATTTTACATACAGTAAATTAAATAAAATCACTAAGAAGTAAGCAGTTAAGCAATTCACTATTTTTACTTTGGAAACGCATAAACCCACCATGTACAACAATTAGAGAGAGAATGCAAACCTAATCTGCCAAGACAGAAAAAGTAAAAAGAAGAAAAATCTCATTTAACCTTTTTTTTAAAATCCTGTTAAGAATTATTCTAATTATAATTTCTTATATATATAATTCCTTTGATTTTCTTAATAGCTCTACTACTGTGTATTGATTGTAATAAATATTTTTCAGTTTAAATACAAAGAGAAGCACTGCTTCCCGGCAGAAAAGCGGAGCTCCCCTTTTTGCCTATGGCGACTTTTGTAAATATTGAAGAGAAATGTTTTGCAAAATTACCCCTGCATCACTAAAAAGGGGAGATCCGTTTTAAGCCGTGAAGCAGAGTCTCTGCTCTGTAGTTAAACTCAATATGTTCACAACTTCATTGTACTTGTACAGAGATGTAGGCGTATTGTATCTCTTGGACCCAATGCCTGTCTTTGACAACAATACTTATGTTGCCCATAAAATCTTAACAGGTTCATTTTTGCTGCAGGTGCCTCGACAAAGCTGCTGTGTTGTCAGATATTGAAGTTAAAAATGGGAACTTATCCAATCCATGGAGGCTCTGCACTGTAACGCAGGTGGAGGAACTGAAAATACTGATCCGCATGTTTCCAATCTGGGCTACTGGTATAGTCTACTCAGCTGTCTATGCCCAAATGCCTATGTTTGTGGAACAGGGGATGGTTATGGATACCACTGTTGGTTCCTTCACCATTCCTCCAGCATCGCTGTTAACTTTTGATATTATCAGTGTCATTGTGTGGGTCCCGATCTATGATAGATTCCTTGTCCCAATTGCGAGGAAGTTCACCGGTAAGGAGAGAGGCTTCTCTGAGTTGCAACGAATGGGCATTGGCCTCTTCATATCGATACTATCCATGATAGCCGCTGCATTGGTAGAGAGCAAGCGGTTGGAGGTTGCAAGAACCCTTGATTTGGTTGACCGTAAGGTTGTGGTACCCGTCAGTATTTTATGGCAGATACCTCAGTATTTCTTGGTGGGGGCTTCAGAGATATTTACCTTCATTGGGCAGCTTGAGTTCTTCTATGATCAATCACCAGATGCCATGCGGAGTCTATGTAGGGCACTTTCACTTCTTGCATTAGCATTGGGGAGTTACCTAAGCTCTTTCATTCTAACTATTGTGACCTCCATAACTACCAAAGGTGGAAAGCCTGGGTGGATATCCAATAATTTGAATGAGGGGCATCTCGATTACTTCTTCTGGCTCCTGGCCAGTCTCAGCTTCTTAAACCTTCTGATTTATGTCTTCTGTGCCGCAAAGTACAAAAGCAAGAAGCCTTCGTAAGGATATCTTCAAAATTTTCTGAAACATGCCACCTTTTATATAGTGTACATACTACACGCATCTGTGATTTCAAGAATTTCCAGGTGCAAAATTCTGTAATTATTACTCTTCTACATGGTTGTTCAACAGGTTATTTTTCAACTTTGGATGTAAATTTTTGAAAATCAATTAGTGTTGTGCTTTTTGTGACAGATGCATTAGGTAATTCTGCATCTTTTCACAATTTGAAAGTTGAAACTGGATAGCATATGAACTGTGCAGTATTGGTGTGGAATGATCTTATATAAGCATAATATCAGGTATATATTTCACCTACAGAAGTTAGGATTGACCATTTAGCCTTTGAAAATCTGACAAAAAAACACAGCTTTAACGAGATCTCAAAGCTCACTTCTGGATCTCAAGTCAGTATAATTGAGTATAGAATGTTTTTGTTTTTGAGGGTGGATCATAAGTAGATACCCGTCTTGCAAGATAAAATGTCGATGGAGGCTGTAATTTTAAATTTTAGTTACCCAATCCTTTTTTAACTTTTGTGAATTTGTGTTCTTAAGTTAAGATGGCAGCGGTCCCCTCTTACAAGGGGAAGTTCTAGGATCGAGTCTTAGGATGGTATCCCCCAATAGAATGGTTGTGAATCCCTCTGCTTCCCTGGTGTTGGGGCAGTTGATTGGTTACCTACCCAATACTTTTTTTGGGGGGGAGGTAACGGATGGTGTCCCAAAGCCTTTGAGCCAAGGATAGTCTCTTCGGGTATCCGCACTGAACCACTCGAAATTTTTCCTTCAGATACGAGGGTAAGTCAAGGAGTGGGAGTTGAACACACAACCACAGGGAGCAAACCTGGGACGCTAGCCAACTGCACCAACCCCTGGTGGGTAGTTGCCTACCAATACAAACAAACATAAAAATAATAGCTTCCACATAGAATTAACTTAATGATTTCTTTATTTATTTTCTCTCTTTCCATTTACAGTTAATTTAGGATATTTTTCTTGAAGATTTAGTTTAATAAATACTAGCAAAGCATACAGATCTCCAGGCCCCAAGGCACAAGATTCCAATCCAACAGTAAACGGTGAGGATATATATAGTCCTGCCAATAGATCGGGTTACTATGTGTTTATTGTTATGTTTTTGTATAAAACGTATAAAACAAAACAATATACCTTTTTTTTTCTTTTCTTTTTTTTTCAAGTCTCTTAAAGGGTCCCACAACAGTTTGGGAAAAACCTTTTATCTTCAGCCCTTTTAGGAACTCTAATTACAGAATTCTTCTCCCGTGTTTCACCTTGTAAAACCCTAGCCTTCCGTGGAAGTGAATCACAAGGATCATACCTTCAATTTCTCTTTATATGATCCAGATTTTTATATCACTTGCTAATTTGTGGATAATCATTGCTTTGCTTGATGAGTTGGATCTTCCATTGATCTAGTAACGTTGCTAGTATATCTTGCATTCATTGGCCATTTGGTAACTCCTCCAAAGCGTAATCTATCCGTTGGAGGTGTGTTAGGAGAGTATTAATCTCACCTATCCATTGGGCGTTTTTGTTTTTAAGGAAATTAGGTCAGTTTCCTTTTTTACCTCTATAAGTATGAGTCTTCTTCTCTTCTCAAGACATAGTTTTTACAGAGAAACGAAAAGTGGGCAGAAAATAAGTGTTTGCTTGAGTTATAACTCTGGGCTGTCTATTTCATTATTTATGGTCTAGAGTATGATTTTTCCTTCACTGTCGAGTTTGCTGAGATCTAAGCTTAGCGAGTGCTCGCTGACTTAGAAAGATTGTTGAATCCTGGGAGGTGTACGCTGTCATTCTGTGAGCACCAAGGTCATTAAGAGACGAGCAGAGGTAAAATCACCTTGAGGACAGCGTGTCTAACACATGCCTCGATCTACATGATATTACTTGTGTGTTTCAGGTATTTGTTTTCAGTTCATGATTGAGTTGCTGCTATTCAAGTTATTGGATTGCGAATAGAGGTAACCTGCTGCTGATTCAATTATTATTTGCCTCAATTGGGTGTGCAGAATTGTTGTTACTACCATAGAAGTGAAGACAGACTGCTTATTAGTCATTATAGATTGTTGTGCTATCACCACATAATAATATATAACAATCTCAAGGTGATTTTGTTTTATTATTTGGTGCTATTCGGCTCTCTAAATCATAATGAATTCTGCATCTGAAAAACCTGTTGCTTTTGATGGATCAAATTTTAAGAGATGGCAACAGAAAATGTTTTTTTATCTGAATACCCTGAATTTAGCACATGTACTCTCTGATCCGAAATCATACGAGAAGAGCTTGAACCGGCAAGATCTCTTCTCGAGGAAAGGTGGAAACATTCAGATTGCATGTGTAGAAATTACATTTTAAAAGGTTTAGTTCCTTCGATTTATGATGTGTACTGTATGGTTAAAAATTCCAAGGACTTGTGGGAGATGTTAGAGAAAAAGTATACCTCTGAAGATGCTAGTTCGAAGAAATTTGTAGTTGGAAGATACTTCGACTATAAAATGGTAGATGGGAAATCAGTAATTTCTCAAATGCATGATCTCCATATAATTGTGCATGAAATTTTGGAAGAAGGCATGACCATTAGTGAAGGGTTTCAAGTGGCAGCAGTTATAGAAAAACTACCACCTTCCTGGAAAGAGTTAAAGAACTCTTTAAAGTTCAAAAGGAGGGAAATGAAACTTGAAGACCTTATTGCTCGCCTCCGAATAGAGGAGAACAATAGATTTTTAGAGAGTACGGAAAAAGCTGCAGATTTAAATTCCAAGGCAAATTTAATTGAAGGGAAGTCTGAGAAGTGGTCTGAAAATAGGCCTAAGGGAAAGGCTAAGTCTGACTTTAACAAAAAATGAAATGGAAAAAAAAATTACCAAAAGCCTACATTCAAGAAGACCTCCAGCGACTGTTATGTTTGTGGGAAACCAGGACATCACGCAAGAAACTGTAGATTCCGTAAGTCTGGATCCCAATACAAAAAACCACAAGGATCTTCTCAAGCTCATGTAGTAGAGACCGAAAGCTTTTCTGCAGTTATATCTGAAGTCAACATTGTTAGCAACATGAAGGATTGGTGGGTGGACACAGGGGCCACCAAGCATATCTGTGGAGACAGAAATGCTTTTTCTTCTTACGACATAGTGGGAAATGAAGAACAACTCTTTATTGGTAATTCTTCTGTTTCCTCAGTTGCAAGGATAGGAAATATGAAATTGAAATTCACATCTAGTAAAATTCTCCATTTAAAGGATGTTCTCCATGTTCCAGATATAAGGAAGAACTTAGTCTCTGGATCACTTCTGAGCAAGAAAGGGTTCAAGTTGGTGTTTGAGTCAGATAAATTTGTACTCTCTAAGAATGGGAAGGGTTATGCTAGTGAAGGGCTTTTTAAGTTGAATGTAAACGTGAAAAAAGTTAATAAAACTTCTACTTCTTCTGCTTATATGATTGATTCAATTAACATGTGACATGGTAGATTAGGTCATGTAAATGTTAATTCTTTACATAATCTTATGAGTTTAGGACTAATTCCAAAAGCACATATAGATAAAGAACATAAATGTGAGATATGTGTAGAATCTAAGTATTCTAAGAAACCTTTTAAATCTGTAGAAAGAAATTAAGAAATACTGAACTTTTAGGTTTAATTCATAGTGACCTATGTGACTTTAAATCCACAGTCTCTAGAGGAGGAAAAAAATATTTTATTACTTTTATAGATGACTTTAGTAGATTTTGCATTATCCATCTTCTTAAAAGCAAATATCTTCTTAAAAGCAAATATGAAGCTCTAGAAAAATTTAAATTTTGGAAACTTGAAGTAGAAAAGCAAACTGAAAAATCTATAAAAATTTTAAGATCAGATAGAGGTGGTTAATATGATTCACACACCTTTTCTGAATTCTGTAAAAACAATGGTATAATACATCAAACAACAACACCTTATTGTCCTCAGTCTAATGGAGTAACTGAGAGGAAAAATAGGACACTAAAAGATATGATGAACGCTATGATCATCAGCTTTGGTGTACCTTCTAACTTTTGGCGGGAAGCAATCCTCTCAACTTGTTATATCCTGAATAAAATACCTCATAAATTTTTTAATAAAATTCCTTATAAATTATGGCACAATAGACGTCCGTCCATCTTTCAAATATCTTAAAGTGTGGAGGTGTTTAGCAAAGGTTGCTTTGCCTGACCCAAAGCGAACAAGGATAGATCCGAAGACTGTTGATTGTGTTTTCATAGGTTATTCTCAGAATAGTAGTGCATACAGATTTCTTGTAATTAAATTAGAAAATTCTGAAGTTAATTCGAATACGATAATTGAATCTAGAGATGTAGAGTTCTGGGAAAACTGCTTCCCTTTTAAGTATAACCATAAAGGAAGAGATTCTTTGAGAATACTTGATTCATCTTCTAAAGGTGAACTAATACCTTTAGAAAATCATTTTGATCCTACTATTAGTTCTAAACCAATTTTAGAAAAGATAGAACCTAGGAAGAGTAAGAGAGCTACGAAGGATACTGCTTTGGACCTGATTTTATATCTTATCTAATAGAAGATTTTCCTAATACTTTTATACAAGCCATGTCTTCATCTGAAGCTCCATATTGGAAAGAAGCTGTTAACAGTGAAATTGAATCAATTATGGCTAATAAAACATGAGAATTAGCAGATCTTCCTCTAGGAAATAAATCAATAGGATGTAAATGGATTTTCAAAAGAAAACTCAAAACAGATGGATCCATAGATAAATATAAAGCCCGACTAGTTGCCAAGGGTTTTAAACAAAAAGAGGGAATAGATTTCTTTGATACATATTCTCCTATAACTAGAATTACAGCCATTCGTGTGTTGATGGCTATAACATCAATATTTAATCTAAAAATTCATCAGATGGATGTAAAAACTGCATTTCTAAATGGAGAACTTGAAGAAAAAATCTATATGGATCAGCCTGAGAGTTTTGTTATCCAAGGATTAGAACATAAAGTGTGCAGATTATTAAAATATTTATATGGACTAAAACAAGCATCTAAGCAGTGGCATGAAACTTTTGATGAAGTTTTACTATCAAATGTTTTTAGAATTAACGAGGCAGATAAGTGTTTATACTCTAAATCTGTTGATGATGCATGTGTAATCATTTGCTTATATTTAGATGACATGTTAATTCTTGGAACCAATATAGAAATAATTTTAAGTACCAAGAAATTCTTGAAGAAAAATTTTGAAATGAAAGACCTAGGTAATGCAGATGTTATTCTTGGAATTAAAATTCTAAGAAATTCGGAAGGGATACCTCTATCCCAATCTCATTACATAGAGAATGTACTTAAAAAATTTAACCATATTAACTACAAACTTGTGAGAACACCATTTGATCATAACTGTAAGTTAATGAAACATTCTGGAGATGGTGTATCTCTACTAGAGTATTCTAAAGTAATAAGCAGTCTAATGTATATAATGAACTACACTAGACCAGACATAGCATATGCTATAGTTAGACTCAGTAGATATACTTGACCTAAGGAAAGAGCAGTGGGATGCTGTTTTGAGGTATCTGAGATATACTTTAGATTATGGTCTTAATTATATGAGATATCCAACTATTTTAGAAGGATACGGCAATGCAAACTGGATTTCAAATTCAAATGAATATAAGTCCACGAGTGGATATGTATTCACTCTTGAACGAGGTCCAATGTCTTAGAAATCTATTAAACAGACCTGCATAGCCCGATCTACTATGGAGTCGGAGTTCATAGTTTCGGATAAAGCTGGAGAAGAAGCAGAATGGTTAAGAACATTGATGATAGATATACCACTTTGGAATAAGCCAATGCCTGCTATCTTAATACATTGTGATAGTCAAGCTACTATAGCTAGCGCTAAAAATGTATCATACAATGGGAAATCCCGACATATACGTCGAATATATAATTTTGTTAAGGAACTACTTAACAATGGAATTATTGCACTTGATTTTGTAAGGTCAAAAGAAAATATTGCGGATCCGTTGACCAAAGGATTAACTAAAGAGCTAATCTATAGTACATCGAGGGGGATGGGGCTAAAACCTATTGATGATAAAGTCACCTATAATGGAAACCCAACTTAGATGACTGGAGATCCCAAGAACTAGGTTCAATGGGTAAAACAAGTTGTTGAGTAATTTTGTGAGAGTACTAATATGGAGAATACTCCAAGCTCATCCCTATGGTGTAGAAGTGCTACTTGTAACGAGAGAAGGGTGAGTCTTTGACTCTTAATGTTTCTATAGCTGAATATTATCAGTGGGGTGTAGAGTTACAATGCACTCTTGATAGAGACACCTATATGAGTGTGGAAGTGGGGCCGCTTCCTATGAGAATTCTGGTTGATTCTCTATAGCACTCTTGAATACTGGGATATAACACATGGTCGAAAATGTGCACAACCGTTAAAAATCGACAGTGTTTTTGAGATATTGTGTGGGTGATATGTTGTCATGGCTCATGAATAAAAAGGGCTTAGTTCAAGACCTAGTTCACCAACCCTTCATGCACCCGATATATTTACATTAAGCAAAGGTTCAAGTTTTAAAATAAAACACCTTAGCCTATTCACAATAACTCTTGTTTATTGTTATTAAAAAAATTTAATTGCTTTGTTTTATGTGGGAGATTGTTATGTTTTTGTATAGAACATATAAAACAAAACAATATACCTTTTTTTTTTTCCTTTTTTTTTCAAGTCTCTTAAAGGGTCCCACAACAGTTTGGGAAAAACCTTTTATCTTCAGCCCTTTTAGGAACTCTAATTTCAGATTCCTCTCCCGTGTTTCACCTTGTAAAACCCTAGCCTTCCTTGGAAGTGAATCACAAGGATAATACCTTCAATTTCCCTTTATATGATCCAGATTTTTATATCACTTGCTAATTTATGGATAATCATTGCTTTGCCTGATGAGTTGGATCTTCCATTGACCTCGTAATGTCGCTAGTATATCTTGCATTCATTGGCCATTTGGTAACTCCTCCAAAGCATAATCTATCCATTGGAGGTGTGTTAGGAGAGTATTAATCTCACCTATCCGTTGGGCGTTTTTGTTTTAAGGAAATTAGGTCAGTTTCCCTTTCTTGCCTCTATAAGTATGAGTCTTCTTCTCTTCTCAAAACATAGTTTTTACAGAGAAACGAAAAGTGGGCAGAAAAATTAGTGTTTGCTTGAGTTATGAATCTGGGCTGTCTATTTCATTATTTACGGTCTAGAGTATGATTTTTCCTTCACTGTCGAGTTTGCTGAGATCTAAGCTTAGCGAGTGCTCGCTGACTTAGAAAGATCGAGTTTGCTGAGATCTAAGCTTAGCGAGTGCTCGCTGACTTAGAAAGATTGTTGAATCCTGGGAGGTATACGCTGTCATTCTGTGAGCACCAAGGTCATTAAGATATGAGCAGAGGAGAAATCACCTTGAGGACAGCGTGTTACCTCGATCTACATGATATTACTTGTGTGTTTCAGGTATTTGTTTTCAGTCCGTGATTGAGTTGCTGCTATTCAAGATATTGGATTGCGAATAGTGGTAACCTGCTGCTGATTCAATAATTATTTGCCTCAATTGGGTGTTCAGAATTGTTGCTACTACTATAGAAGGGAAGACAGATTGCTTATTAGTCATTATAGATTGTTGTGCTATCACCACATAATAATATATAACATTTATTACCCGAATTGATGGGTGATTAAAATAGTCTTCTTCAATGATTTTTTTTTAATGCAGGAAAAATACGTATTTTTTAATGCAGGAAAAATAGGTATTTTTTAATTATCGCATTTGAATTGAATTATATACCTTAAAAAAAATTAGTCATTCTAGTATAGCAACCAACTTCGGATTCTCTCAAGATCGGTTATAACTTGAAGATGACATTTGTCCATTCCGTTAGTGTTAGGTGTTGTAGATAACATGGAAGGAAAATGAACAGTCTCTTTGATCAGTCCGATTATACCTGAAAGAATCGAGTCATAGCGACCATGGGTGTTTAAAGTAAGAAGGTAGGAGATCTCTTAGTTGGTGGGTGGTTTTATTCCTTTGCCGAGAGTAGGGAACCAAATCATCTGTGTTCTTCCCTGAGTTCTTCCTTGTGGTCATGGGTGTTTAAAGGTCAGGATCAAATCATTTGTACAGATTTAACAGTTGTAAACGGCCGTACAAGAGATCTTGGCCTTCAAACAATCAGGCTACATGGAAGAACATAGACGATTTGGTTCCAGTAAGGCCATAAACAACCCTACAAGAGATCCTAGCCTTCAAACAGTGAGGTCACAGGGAAGAACCTAGGGAAGAACACAGATCATTTGGTTCCCCAGAGAGAGTATTTTACACAAGGAATATCATAAGGATCAAATTGGTGCATGTCCAATTTTTTTGGTGTGGTGAATACGGTTAGGCTGCAACGATGGTTAGTGGTGATAGTTTCTGTTTATTGGTTTAGAAGTTAGATGTAGCTGGGTAAACGATGGGCTTATCAATTGCCACACCAACCTGATTCTTGGTGGGAATCGTTCCCAAATTAACTTCCCAAAAGGGGAATGCAATGGAACTGGTACCAATTGATTTATGTCTATCCGATTGTGAAATACAACATACCTGAGTGGAAAACCTTCGATCAAACGACCCATCAAAAGAATCATCAAAGCACACAAGAAGCAATAAAATAATTTATTTTGCAGGATTAAAAAAATTAACAAGAAAACAGAGGCTTAAAAGAAAGAGTTTTCTCTTTTCACATAAGAGGAAGTGCACTGTTACATAATCAAAGTAGGCCAAGCATTGTTGTGACATGGTGATCTTCGATCTCCACCGTTCCTTTCTTTGAAACTGCACAATTAAGAACATCAAGCATCATCACATTCTCCACCCCAGAATCATGCACCTAGCTAGGTAGTGATCAAAAGCCCTGATGTGATGCACAACATCATGAGGATCATGGTCCCTTGTTATTGACGTTGTGCACCACATCAGGTATCTTGATCACCATCGCTGCTACTCTTCCATTGTCTGACTGCACTCCAGCTTAGGCAACACCTCTCTCGGAAGTAGTCTCTTTAGATCGACGGATGGAACCGTAATGGCTAGTTCTTGGAAAAGCCATGGTCCGTACGTTTGAAGTCATGATCTCCTTAGACTGTGCATTCACGTCTTGAATTAATGGCCGGCACTTGAAAGCCAAGATTCGCCTATATCAGCTTTAAGAAATTCGTCCGAGAGGAGTGTTCTTGGTGTTCTTGAGACGAGATGGCGAAGATAAAGGGAATGATTTCACGACCTGGCACCTTGGCAGGTTTCGTTTTTGATGGTCCCTTCCAGAATGTGAAAGCGGAATCTTAGACTGAAATGGTCCATATGATGTCATCCTCCTTAGACTCACAGCCTGAAATGGCCAGTTTTTGGATGCCAAGATTCGCCAAGATCCAAAAATTTCATGACATGATGCAGTATCAGATGATAATGGAGATGGTAAGAAAGGTGAGGTGCACTTGTGAAGCAGCGAACGCTAAGGAATGATTTTGATAATCACACAACCTTTCACTAAATTTGTTGATTTTCCTACTGGGCATCCACTATGATGTTGATTCATAAGAATACCAAGAACAATAAGGAACATGAATAACTCTCTGCAATTCTATAAATAGGATGCTAAATTAAGTAAAATATGAAAAATTATTAAAAATGGCTAAATTGAACTAACAGTGGAAATTACTAATACTAAAGACTAGCATCAAGACAGAATCGACGGTGAACGATTTTGACTTCTACAACTAAAGTTATTGGTAAAATAAAACTTTCTAAAAATGACAAATTTGTTAATTCTAAGACTTAAAGGAAGGAATCTGGCTAAGAAGTGAAAAATCTATGACGAAGCGATGGATCTTGAAGATCTCGACATTTTCAGTCAGTTGTGTAAAGTCCACGCGATTCCGACTTTGAGGCTTATGCCTTCTATTTGGATTGTTGATGATCCAACAATTCCATGAAATTTTTTGTCACTTTCTCTGCATCATTCTACCCAGGGTAGAGAGAATTCACCCTCGAACTCACTGACTCATCTTTCAAACTGTCACCATGATATGGAACGAGCTGCTAAGGTGCTTGACATTAAAAACATTGGAGGTGCGAATATGACTTGTCACTTTTAATTTGTAAGGATTTGGATTAATCTTTGCCATGATCTCTAGTGGACCAATTTTTCTTACAGTCAATTTATTATACTCCCCCACAGAAAACCTATCATTAGTTAAGATTGCTCAAACAAAATCTACCACCTCAAATTTCACAAGACACCGCTTCTTATTAGCATCATGCTTATACTTGGCAGTTGCTTCTAAAAGGTTTTGTTGTGTGGCTTTATGCACATCTTGAATTGCAACAATTAAGTCTTCAGTCTTCTTAGGACACTGTAACTAGGGTTGCACAAAGCCCGATCGGCCCGTTGGTGCAGCTCGGCTCGGCCCGAGATTGGCCCGAATTTTAGGCTCGAACAGACCAAGCCAAGCCTAAAAAAAAGCCTAAAAACTCAATCAAGTTGAGCTCAGGCCAACCCCTGTGCGGCTCGGCCCGACTCGAAGCCTGACTCGATTGAGGTTCGGTTCGGCCACAACTTGGCTCGGCTCGAATATTATTAAAAAATAAAAATAAATAAAAATATTATTTATATATATCATTATTATATATATATAAATAATATAAAATATTATTATTTTAAAAAAAGGATTCAAGCCTAGCTCGAGCCAAGCCAAGCCCAGCTCGAGCTTGAATCAATTCGGGTCGAGCCAAGCTTCGAGCCAAGATTTTGAATTCAAGTTGAGCTTCGGGCCACACTTTCAAGCTCCATTTCGGGCTTAGCCGAGCTTCGGGCCTCGATCAAATCCATTCAAGCCGAGCTGGGCTTGGCGAAGCCCGGCCCGAATACAACCCTAACTGTAACAACCCGAAATTTTAATATAATAAAATTCTAGGGTTATTGGTCCTTAACTGGGATAAATTGTACTAAAAATGATTAAATTTGTGGGAATTGGTTTTTTGTGTGGGACTAAATTTGTACCAATAAAATTCAATGTTTTTCCTCGAAAATTGCACACTACGTGTCAGTTGGCTACCTGGACGATTACCCATCGTGTCGGTTCCGTCGCGCATAGATTCACAGAACCGCGGTGCAATTTGTACCCGAAAGGAAATCCACTGGTTTTGAAATTTTGTCAATCCTCCATATTTACCGATTGCCCCAATAGAAATCTCTGAAACTCAGACACCACGTGTCGGTCGACAATCTGGACAACTACCTGTCATCTCAGCTTTATTGCAACTCAAACCGCGATGTGTTTAGTGTCCAAAACCAGGAAATTTATGGTTTTACTATTTTCTTCCGGACTTAGGGTTTACTGTCAAAACTCAACATTTTGCCCCGAAATTCGTACAGCGGGTGTCAATCTACCCCTAGTTCGGTCACTCATCGTTTCGTCACCATCGCACGTCATTTCGTAGGGTTACGGAGACTGTACGCATGAAAACCAGTCAAATTGGTCAAAGGGCCACGTGGCGGCCCATGTGAACATCACATGGCCTTGCCACGTCATGTGCCACATGGGCACTTGGAGCATATATAAGGAGGGGATCACCCCCCTCATTTTTATCATTCTCCCCTGAGTGCGGAAGCTCTACCTGAATCCTTCTAGAGAGAAAGAGGAGAGAGAAAGAAAAGGAGCTCTACCTTGGGGTTCTTTGACATTCCCGATGCGTTGGCGACATCTGTTTCACTACCTGGCACCTTGATTGGTGTGCAGAGAAAGAAACAGAGAAAGTTAGAGAGAGAAAGAAGGTTCACTTTTGGGTTTATCGACGTTCCGAACGCAATCGCGCTCCAGAATCTCGTTGAACGTGTGGAAGGTAAAATCTCTTTCCTTCTTTCCTATTTTCCCTTATTTATGCTATTTTCTTTGTGGAATGACTTGTTCATTTTATGGCATGGATGAAACAGGGCCGGAGACCTGACATGTGATATATGGAATGGATGGGCATATGTGGAAATTGTGCAAAGGGGCGTAGCCCTCGATTTTGGGTTAAATAACCTGGAATTTTGGCTCACATGGAATGATTTTGTGATGGAATATAGATGAAAAAGGGTCTGAGACCCGATGTGAAGTGTGTTGGTATGTGTGAAAGAACAAGAGGTGCATGAACCTTGGTTTCAAGCTAAAAAGCTCGGAATTTGGCCTTGCGATCAATGGTGCGAACGATCGTAGGATCGATTGTTGGCATGCAGAAGGCTTGGAAGGTTTCTGGGATTTTTGCGACCGATGGTGCGATCGATCGTAGACATGCATAAATTATGGGTCATCCCTGAACCATGTGCGATCGATCGTCCTGGGGATGTGATCGATCGCGAGTGCAATCGATGGTGTGATCGATCACAAATAAGACAGATTTTCCAGGAAGCCTATGTTGGGCTCCTTTATGTGTTGTGGCGTCATCCTTGTATGACGAATGTTTTGTTGACACTAGTTAAGGCAATGGAAGGGTCCATTGGCCTGGTAAATTCCCTATCGGATGACTCTGGTATGATGTAATGATTATTGGACACTTGTAAGGCGATGGACGGACCCATCGGCTTGTATATGTTCCCTAGTGGGACAATCTTGTATGATGTAATGTTGTTTGGATGTTGTAGGGCGATGGACGAACCCATCAGCCCAGGTATGTTCCCCAGTGGGATGATCTTGTATGATGTGATGTTGTTTGGATATTGTAAGGCGATGAAAAAAGTTCATCAATCGGGTAATGTTCCACATCGGGACGGTATACCTTTGGAATTCATCCACGGGCGTAATGCCCAACATATTTAACTAGGTCAGGGGAGGTATACACCCAACAGAGGTTGTGATGACAAAAGATGTTGTTTAGTCCTCTGTGACTGATCACCAGAAGTGGGTGGAATGTTATCCATAGATCATCTTTGACTAGGTCAGGGGAGGCGGTGGGTGTGTATTGTTGTTTGATAGATATGTCGTTCGTACTAAGCTAAGTCAAAAGGTTGTGATGCCTCTGATAGATATGTCGTCCGTACAGTGGCTGAGTCAGATGATTGTGTTATCTGATAGATATGTCTTCCATACCGAGGCTAAGTCAGAAGGTTGTGATGCCTCTAATAGATATGTCGTATGTACTGTGGCTGAGTCAGATGGTTGTATTATTTGATAGATATGTTGTGCCATAGTGACTGAGATCGGGCATTCTTGATAAATATGTCGTGACACCGTGACTGAGATTATATGGGTGTGTATTGTTTCCTGATAGATATGTCATGCCACAGTGACTGAGATCAAGTATTCCAGATAGATATGTCGTGACACGGTGATTAAGATCAGGTAGGTGTGTATTGTTTCCTGATAGATATGTTGTGACATAATGACTGAGATCAGGTATTCCTGATAGATATGTAGTGACACAGTGACTGAGATCAGGTGGATATGTGTATTGTTTCCTAGTAGATATGTCGTGCCACAGTGACTAAGATCAGGTATTCCTGATAGATATATCGTGAAACAGTGACTGAGATCAGGAGGGTGTGTATTGTTCCCTGATAGATATGTCGTTAGGGCAAATTCCCCACAGTGACTAAGATCAAGTAGGTACGTGTTGTTCCTGATAAATATGTCGTGAGGGCGAGTTTCCCATAGTGACTGAGATTAGGTAGGTATGTGTTGTTCCTTGATAAATATGTCGTGAGGGCAAGTCCCCCACAGTGACTAAGATCAGGTAAGTACGTGTTGTTCCTAGTAGATATGTCATGAGGGCAAGTTACCCACAGTGACTGAGATCAGGAAGTATGTGTTGATTTTAAAGGGTGAAGGCCCGGATTATGTATTGAGTCTAAAGACTTAAAGTATGGTTTGAATGGGCATAGACCTGGTTTGATTAATAATTGAGTCTACGAACTCAAGGGTAAAGGTTGTACACAGACGAAGGCCTAGTCGATCGAGTCTGCGGACTCAAAGATAAAGCGTGAGCGGTTATTTGGAACGGTAACTGATGTTGTGGACGATAATTGGATAAACTTGACAATTAGAGGTCGGGAACCTCGAAATAGGGTGAAATAGCCCTGAGTGACCTAGGTCACGAATTATGATATTATTATTTAGCATATTATTAGGATATGAGAATTGAACTGTAATACTATATCATTAGTGATGGATGTTATTATGTGAAAAATAGTCTAGATGGCTTGTGGATTTTTTTGGGCTTCATAACTCACTGACGTTTCATGTCAACAGATCATGATGTTGTTGTCCAGAGAATAGAGTGTCCTGACAGGACATGGGAGACTTATAAGGACCGTTATATCAAGTAAAGGTAATGCATTTGCTTATAATGGGTTATTGTAATGACCAGTTGTTATTGCTTATATAAGCTCATAAAAAAGTTAAAAATTCTCGTATTTTCACGGGCAAAGTCTTCCACTGCATGGTAATGACGACCAGACGCGCGTCTCGAAACATGTTCCCCTAAGGCACAGGTTCAGGGTGTCACAAACATGCTTCAAATTAGAAACAAGAGCCAATTCAAGAAGGGATCTAGGGTCGTGGCCACTAGTGATATAAAAAGGGCTAAATCTCGTGCTATGAATGATAGAACGATGGTGGCTTGATACAATTTTTGATCCCATGACTTCAAATGATCCCCCACCAAGCTACGTAATAGATTACCCAAAGAGCGATTGATAACCTCTTTTGCCCATCAGTTTGAGAGTGATACGCACTCCTGAAGTCATGCTTGGTATTAGAAATTACACTAGAAATGACTAAGGAACCAGGTGTCTCTATCATAAAATATAGGAATTGGCAATCCATAAAGACAGTACACCTCTTGAAAATACAATTGTGTCACATTGATAGCATTCGTCGTCTTCTTACACGCAATAAAGTGTGTCATCTTTGAGAATCTGTCCACCACTACAAAAATAGAGTGTCACGCCCCATAATTCTATCGTTGGTCAAATAAGACCTTGGACACGTGGCACTGCATATCCATCTTATCTTAAGAACATGCAAAACAAACTAATTATGATTCTAAAAATTTCTTTCAATAATAAACCTTAAAATAAAATAACTTCAATAATCTGATGATATAATGACCAACTTTAAACATAATAATTCGATCATCCATTGTAATCTCAAACTAGAATTTAAACCTATGCAACATCTTTAATAATCTTATTACATCTCTTTAAACTAAAATAAAACAATAACTAATAACTAATTACTAAATGCTCAATAGTATGGATAATGATACAAATCCACTTCTGCCTCCGGATAGTCACATTATGGTTCCTCTGGACATTCCTCCTCGATCCAAGGTCATGGAACACAAATATCAAATCCTCCCTAACCTGCTGACAATAACAAGTCGACTGAGTATTAAAAACACTCAGTGCATATGAAGTACAGTTAACAATATAACATACCATATCATGCAATTCCATACATATCATACTTTACATAATCAAAGTATGGAAACCATGTGAGCAATATCCATATCATCATTCTGTGCAAACTTGTTATACCTGTGCATAGGCATGTGAAATCATAACAGTAACTTGTCAATCCATACCAGATTCTCATGTCCATACCAGGATTCAAGGTCCATGTCAGTCTAGGTTTCATACTAGATATCCATACCACGGTCAATGCCAAGGTCCATACTAGATTTTCAATAACAAGGTTCATACCAGATTTCAAGTTAGTTCCATATCCATGCAAGACCATATGAGAGCTCTAGACTGGTGTACTTAGCAACTTACCATGGCGTGAACAATGTGTTAGAGTGTCATGATTAATTTTTTATTAGATTATCCCTTAGATTTCGATATCTCACATTTGAAACTCCACTAAAGCCACCCATATAATGACAGTTAAAGAATTCTAGGTTAATAATATCATTCTCTAAGTATTTACCTTTCCAAAATTTAACCATCTTACATGCATAATTAATCATAATTTAGCATATTAATATCATACTAATAATACTTTGTTGCCTAAGGTTTGGACCCTAGAGGGGGGGGGGGGGTGAATAGAGTCTATGGCAAATAAAAAATTCTTCCTAATTCCTTAAACAGAATTTTAACTATATAAGTTTAAAGGAATTAGAAATTTAGCAATTCTATCAAGCAATGCAAAACAATAAATTAAAGAGAAGAGTTAGAAAGATGCATGTAGACCCGGGATTTTAACCCCCACTCCCGATCAGGATTGAACCCGAGGAGGAATAGTGTTAAAAATGTTGAAAAGAGAGAGTCGCCACCTATTTAAATTGTAAGGGAAAATAGGGTCCCTTAAAAGATTGGATAAGGCTTTGGTCTGGAAATAGAGTTCAGGGTAAGGATTCATTTGAGTCAGGGGAAGGTGTTAGGCACCCCTAAACTCCCATCCGGAGATGGTTACCTACTCCTTAAGTCTGAATTAAAGTGGGGAAACCATAAGAGAAACTTGTATTTCATCTATATGCTTGACAAATATTGTATGAACAGTAATGTACATGTTAAAGTAAGCCGGGACAGGATAGGGGTTCTATCCTAGGTGAGCTGAACCCGATTAGGGTTGCCTACGTATCCACAGTCAGTGGAATCAAGCCACACGTAGTTCCAGATGGGTAGTTGATAGTTTGATTTGTTGGGTGTTTGGATTATAGGTGTTTGATAAGCTGAGATTGGTATTTGGATGTTAGGGTGTTTTTGAATGGTTCAGGGGTTTTTGCTCCTGTTAGAGGAGCGAGGTGACCTTTTAAGCTCGTGCTGAGGAGCGTTTGGACAGTTTTGGCTCATGTCAAGGAGCACTTGGACAGTTTTAGCTCATGTCAAGGAGCCTCTAGACCGTTTTTAGCTCATGTCAAGGAGCCTCTAGGTTTAGGGTTTGATGGGATTTTGAATCAAGGTTTGAGCCGAGATTCGGACAGGGTTTTGACAGGGTATGGTATGTTTGAACCGAAGTTCGGATAGAGATTCGACAGGGTAAGCTGGGTTTAAATTAAAACCGGGCAGGGGTTTGACAGGGTAAGCCGGGTTTTAAGTAAAACCGGGCAAGGGTTTGACAGGGTAAGCCAGGTCTAAGTAAAACCGAGCAAGGGTTTGACAGGGTAAGCTAGGTCTAAGTAAAACCGGGCAAGGGTTTGACAGGGTAAGCCGGGTTTAAATAAAACCGGGCAGGGGTTTGACAGGGTAAACTAAGCAAGCAGTCTAAGTATTTAAAGCAATAAAAAAATAATTAAAAGCTAATAAAGGACAAAGCAAACGTCAGAGTTTTGGCGATTTTACCTTCCGGGAAACCCAAAAAGGTCTCTGAATTAAGTGCTCCCGAGAACGATTCTTCGAAATCGAGTTCCCGGGATCGCCGACGCCAAAAGGACGTTTTTTGGAAAGAGGAGAAAGAAGAGAGCAAGTGAGAATGAGTGAAGAATAAAGGAAGGGGTGAGGGGTATTTATAGTTTTTCAAAACGGAGTCCGCGCCTTTTTAAAGGGCGCGATTTACTATATTTTAATGAATAGTAAAGCGGTATGAACAGTGAGTCGGCAACACATCGGCAACGCGATATTTCTAAATCCGCGCCTTTTTAAAAGGCGCGATTTACAATATTTTATTATTTAGCAAATAAAGATATTAAAAATGAAGTTTACTGTATAAGTGGGGCCCACATGGTCCCGCGCCTTTTAAAAGGGCGAGCTTGCCCCTTAGGGCCTGTTTGGGTCTTCAAAAATGAGTTTTTTTTGTTTATGCTCCTATTTGCCGAGAAATTGTTTTTGTCGTTTTAAGCCTATTCTGAGCCCATGAATAATCAAAATTGAGCTGATAAAATCCAGAAAAATGTTCGAGATAAAACATGGATTTTTCAGCACTTTTCAGGGGCGTTTTGGTCATTTTATGCTAGAGGGGCATTTCGGTCCTTTTCACCCGTTTTAAGTCCGATTCAACTCCAAAAATAGCCAAAATTGATCAAAAAATTATAAAATCATTTTAAACAAAATGAAAACTTTTCAGCACTTTTTCAGGGGCATTTTGGTCATTTTTCACCCAAGGGGTATTTTGGTCAATTTTTACTTGTGGGGCATTTCTCGGAAATCGAAGCACATGGAAAGATGGTTTTAAAAATGGATTTTTTAAAGGATTTTTAGAGGTGTGCAAGGTGATTAAGGGGGTGCAAAATTGGGGTGTTTACAGTTGCCCCGCTTTGTCGGAGGGTGCGGGCACGTGAACAACAAAGGCTGATAACGCTTCAATTTTGCACGCGTGTGTGAACAAAACCTTAGAAAAGATAGAGGAAAAGATAAAATCTACTTAGACTGCTTGCCCTGGGTTGGATGACTGAAGGGTGACAAAGGAAGGGTACGCTCATGCCAAGTCGACACTTGCTGGGGATTGGGAAAGGTTATGGTGTATGAAGCTGCCTGCTAATCGATCACACGACCAAACAGTAGGGTGCAAGATGCAAATGAGTGAGATGCAAGTGAATAATGATTGTTGCAAAACCGACTTCACAAAAGGCCGCAACTGATGGCTGATCAGACAACCGTGTCAGTTACTCCTTTAAGAGTGAGCAAGTATTACAGTGATGTGCAGTGCATGAAGTGTGCAAGACTTGTTTCATAGGAGGCCACAACTGATAGTTGATCAGACAACCGTGTTAGTTACTCCTTTAAGAGTGAGCAAGTATTGCAGTGCTGTGCAGTGTATGAAGTGTGCAAGACTTGTTTCACAGGAGGCCGCAACTGATGGTTGATCAGACAACCATGTTAGTTACTCTTTTAAGAGTGAGCAAGTATTACAGTGATGTGCAGTGCATGAAGTGTGCAAGACTTGTTTCACAGGAGGCCGCAACTGATAGTTGATCAGACAACCGTGTCAGTTACTCCTTTAAGAGTGAGCAAGTATTGCAGTGCTGTGCAGTGTATAAAGTGTGCAAGACTTGTTTCACAGGAGGCCGCAACTGATGGTTGATCAGACAACCGTGTCAGTTACTCCTTTAAGAGTGAGCAAGTATTACAGTGATGTGCAGTGCATGAAGTGTGCAAGACTTGTTTCACAGGAGGCCGCAACTGATAGTTGATCAGACAACCGTTCAGTTACTCCTTCAAAAAAATGGGTGATGTGCAATTAGTGCTGACAACCGCGCGGTTGCCCCACCGGGTACTATGCAATGAGAGGCCGCAACTGAAAGTCGATCAGACAACCGTTCAGTTACTCCTTCAAAAAATGGGTAAGATGCAATTAGTGCTGACAACCGCGCGGTTGCCCCACCGGGTAAGATGCAAGGAGAGGCCGTAACTAAAGGTCGGTCAGACAACCATTCAGTTACTCCTTTAAAAAAAATGGGTAAGATACAATTAGTGCTGACAACCGCGCGGTTGCCCCACCGGGTACTATGCAATGAGAGGCCACAACTGAAGGTCGATCAGACAACCATTCAGTTACTCCTTCAAAAAATGGGTAAGATGCAATTAGTACTGACAACCGCGCGGTTGCCCCACCGGGTGAGATGTAATAAAGTCAGGTTTTGAAGGGATCACACGATCACTTCAGCACAAGCAAGCAGATGTATAAGTGGAGATAGCCGAACGGCTAGTCCACGAGCAAGGTGTATCAGCATGTAGTTTGTATAAGTGGAGATAGCCGAATGGCAGTCCATGAGCAGGGTGTATAAGCAAGCGGGGTATATGATGAATGGAGACAGTCACATGGTTTTCCATTGTACAAGCAAGATGTATGAATGGGGAAAGCCACACGACTAACCCATGAGAAAGTAAAATGTAAGGTTAGTGAGGATTAGTTACACAACCATCTCCATCAAATATGAAGCAAGCAAGCAAATGAATGCAATATATGTACAAATGGAGAGATAGCCACACGGCTAGTAAAATGTAAATGCATGAAAGGGGATAGCCACATGGCTTACCCATAAGCAAGCAAATGAAATGAATGGGGTATGAGGATGGAGAGAGTGTAGCACGACCCTGAGCCGTTATCTGATATCTGCCCTCTGCCTGATGTATCAATACTGCACTGAGGTTATGCTTGGGTTTGTCCAACTGAAATAATCTGGCAGGATAATCTGCTTGAACCAATGTCAAGTTCAGGGGAACCGATTGCACCACCGAAAGGATTAGCCAAGTTTGAGCTGACTTTACACGAAGACACGACTCTAACCGACTGACTTGACATGGTAGACTGACGTCTTGGTGATAGATGGACAAAATGACTTGATAGACTGACAGATTTACATAAGTATTTTGAAAGATGTCGGATATTGCCTATTGATGGGAAGCTTAGCTAGGATTCCTTTGCCTTAGAAAGTAATTGAATAAGTCTGGGTTCATAGCTCCTGAAATAGATAGGTAAATCTGCTCCTGGATGTCCTTGCCAGATGCCTGATGCATAAGATAGTACTTGACTGCATTAGCTGATTGTTGCTGGTGGCGCTTGATCTAAAAGCTCGCACTTTACGATTTTCCATTTTTTTTTTGCCCCTGGACCTTAACGGGTTTCACCAGGACTGGGTTCACGTTATTTTTGCGTACTAGCAGGATTGATAATTCCATACTAAGCCCGTGAAATCAGAAAATTTCTTTATCCCTTTTTTGCCCTTGGAATGACCAAGTCTTGGGGTCGCATAATTTTTGCGCAATGAGGCCATTTCCGATTTTCACTCATGCCTGCGTAATTGATTAATTTGTTTCCTTTTTTGCCCCTGGCAACAATGTCAGGGCTGGGCTCGCATAATTTTTGCGCCTTAGTGCCATTTCAGGTTTTCACTAGGCCTGCGATTTCTGATAAGCTGATTTGTCTTCTCCCGTCATTGCCTGGTAAAAGGGTAGAGAATAATGCTTTTGACCACTGATGCTCAAGACCTTTCAAAGATCAAGGAGGCTTTAGTTACTAGGACGAAACGTAGTAAGGGTAGATGAAATTTATCCAGATCAATGATCTCTAAGACCTAGAGGGGGGGGTGAATAGGTCTATCTAATAATTTCTAACCAATTTTAATTTTTCAATTAATATGTTTAGAAATCAATGAATAATTCAATCAGACAATCCACACAAATCAAACACAGAAGATTTTTACGTGGAAAACCTTAACGGGAAAAAACAACGGGACCTTGTCCAGCAATATCAAGTACAAGACAAGACCTTACCAAGACAGAAACGACGTTTCTAGGTATAGACTCTTACTCTTGATTTCCACGAACCAGCAGGTTCGATCTCCGCCTTAGCAGCTTCGGTTCCACACCGACCAAATCTTTTCAAGCGACTTCAAAACCACGATCACACACGATCGATCTCCTTCCACGAAGGCTCCGGATCAAACACCGGACACACACACAAGGTGTAAGGTTGTGAATCAATTTATTAAATTTCAAACCCTAGAGGGATCTCATACAGATCTGAGATCACACAATGCAAGATCAATGGTTTAGATCTATACTTGCATTCTCTAGGATCTAAGAAAGAGGAGGGATCAACAAAGATCTAATAAAAGCAATAAGAAAAACCCTAGAAGAGTTTCTCAGACCTCTACTCTTTTAAAAATATCAAAGACACGAATTAGGTCTCTCAAAAGTTGTTTATATAGGGTTAAAAAAAGAATCCAGAAAAAGAAAAATTCTTTTTACGGGGACCGATCGATCGGTGCTCACTACCGATCGCTCGGTTCAAAACGGATCGATCGGTTCTAATGACCGATCGCTCGGTTATAAATCATCTCTCTGGAAAATTTCCCCATACAAAAATTTGGTCCAGTCGATAGCCACCGATCGCTCGGTAGGCCACCGATCGATCGGTCTCAATACCGAGCGATCGGTTGAGACAGAATTTTTGCCAAAACCATTTTCATTTTATTTTTATTTGATTCAACTAAGATCAAATAACTTTGGTAGGCTTAAAACTATCCTCCTAGGTATTTTTAGGGTTATCTAAGTCAAATCCAACCTAGGTAGGGTCTCTAAGTCAATTACCTGTCTAGATCCGGAGTAGAAGCTTTTTCCTTCACTTTCTTCAATCTTCTTTAAGCTTTAGCTCTTCTCTTCTGACAAGTTAAACATGACTCGACGACTCGACTCAACTGACCTATCTAATGATCACGGAATTTGCCAACACCTATTTAGGGATTTACAATCTCCCCCTTTGGCAATTCCGGGACAAAACAAGACTAATTCATATACTAGGTTCAAATTTTCCCAATTGATTCAAAAATGGAAAATTGACCTTTACATGACTCAAAAATAATTACATGACTTTTGACATGTTAACTTGTCATGATTTACCAAACTTAGAATCTGTTTGCCTGCACATGCTAAATCAAAAACCTGTGAAGCATGGGAAATAAAATATAGGATAAGAATGAACATATGTATAACCATTCACTATTCATTCACAATTCCACAATCCATAACAGGTTAGCATTCCAAAATCACAACCATTCAGGTTAGCATTCATAATATCAACACATTCTCCCCCTTTTTGGCTCGAAATGCCAAAGGTGGATTAGAAAAGTAATGCATAAACCATTGAAAATAATGAGCATAAACCATTCAAATGTATACATCCATAACAAGTCAATAATATCCAAGTAGGTTTGTACTAAGTACAACCAAGAAAAAATACATCAAAATGTCAAATAAAAACTGTCACTCGACTAAGATAAACTCCTATCACAAACTATCACTCCTGCTCATCATCAGAAGTGAGCTGTGACTCATAGTAAGCTCGAAAATCTCGAACATCTCTCTGTACTCCTAGCACGGCTGCATCAAGAGATCCAAGTCTACCACGAACCTCTGTAGTAAACTCCTCGTATGATGAAATATGAGTCCGGAGATCCATCTGCATCTCTCGCATCATCCTCCCAAGATCATCCATTGTGGTCGGAGGAGGACGAGATGACCCAGTACCAGCAGTAAGTTTTCAAGTTGATATCAGAAAAATTAGAATAAAATTCCTGAATCAACTGAATAGGAGCTGGACATGATAGATGGAGAATACCTTCCCATTTACGATTGGCAATGAGCTGAGGAAGGTAATAATCATCAAAGTCTGAAATTTGAATTCCTCGCTCAACCATGATAGCCTTCTTGCTAAAATATTCACGGTAAAGTTGAGCAGCCGAAGGATTAATGAAAGAAGATGACCGACTGGCATGGGAAGATGAGGCTTTACCCTTGTTTTTACCAGTTTTATCAGCCAAAGCCTTTTGGCGATTCTCAGCAGTAGAATCAATCATTCTACGAGTTGGCCTGTCCCCAATGGAAATACCATGCCCTATTGGAGTGAAAGTAAATGGCTCTAGGTTTTCCTCATCTTGAGGAGGATCCTCTTGGGTGTTGAGGACCAACCTCCGACGTTTGGGAACGCCAGACATGAGATAGGCAAGAAGGATTAACGATAAAACGAAAGTCATGGAAGAAAATGCAAGAAAACAATGCCCTAGACGAGAAAATCAATCTAAATCGAAGAAAATGCACAAATCTTACCTTTTAGATGCTTGGGAAACCTTTAGAATAGAAAGGAATGACCGTATGGAGGATTTGGCGGAGTAGGAACCGAGGGATCGCTCTGGAGGTCGGAGAACAAGTGAACAAAAAAAATAGAAATGAGGGTTTTATAACTCTGTTCACGAAAGACCGATCGATCGGTCTTTAGCACCGAGCGATTGGTGGTCTGAAAACTTTTCAAAAATTTTACATTTAAAACCTTTTCTCCCCCTCAACCAATGGAACATTTAAAATTCATTTTCACCTCAAAATGACCAACTGACCAAAAAAAATATGCAACATGTGATTTCATAAAAATCATAAATAGTAATCACCCAAGAATTGATATATCAAGTATAGGCATAAACAAGGATTATGTAAACATTAATTGATTTTCACTGGTGATTAAATATGGTATTTGCATCAAGTTCACAATTAGAGTCAAGATACAATTAGAAGTAATGTGAGTATGAAATCAAAATTCATTACTTGACTCTTTGAATTGGTTTCCTTCCTTAATCTAGATTTTGACATTATATTTCAAATGGGATTCTAAAATTTTCAAAAACTAGTTTTAAAACCAATAATCATCCATATTTATATGATGAGCAATTTTTACCCCAAATTTGACTAACAAATTTATTTCATTTCTTTTTCAGTCAAATTGTACTCATTGTGAAAATTCTTTTTGGAGTACACATATAGTTTTTAGCACATTGGTGACTTTCACTCAAGTGAGAAGGTAGCTCTTTCTAATGACAGTAGGGGCTTTCACACTAGCAATCCATATAGATACCTATTGTTTGTCTAGGTAGCCATTACTCACTGTTTGCATTCACTAGTAGGTATCACACAAACTCACAGGTAGTCCTCTCCATGTCAATAAGTTTTATAACTAGGGGGCTCACCTTATGGAATTTTTTATGACATTGGTTATTCTAGATTTGATTAATCTAGGGAACCATATGGTATAATATCAGAACCTTTAAATAGGAACTAAAACCATCTAAAGAATCAGTCAGAGTGCATGTGAAAATTAGAACTTCAGTGTATGCTCAACTCTAACTGAGGTTAATTAGCATGACCAAATTCAATCACAAGATCGAACCAACAATTGAACTATCCTATTTTATTCAATTCTATGAAATATTTATCCTTGGATTATATGGTTAAATATGATTTCAAGGAAATAACATTAAGCAAAAAGATAGGACAAATAAGGTCATACAAACACATTATTTTTTGCAATATTTTTCAATTTTTTTTTTTTTGAATGTTTTTGGATTTTTATTACTTAAAGAAAAAAAATAGCTCTATGACATAAATAGAACATAAAGAACACATAGGCTATGAAACAAGTACACCATTACTCAACTCCGCACAAACCAATGGATTTCCTAAGGAGTTCAAACCTAAGGGAATCTAAAGGTTTTGTGAGAATGTCCGCATATTGATTCTCTGTTTGGACATACTCAATAGACACAACTTTTTGCTCAACAAGATCACGGATGAAGTGATGCCTAATGTCTATATGCTTTGTGCGAGAGTGTTGTACAGGATTTTTGGAGATATTGATTGCACTTGTGTTATCACAATACACAATCATAGTGCTTTGATCAATCCCATAATCCTTCAACATCTGTTTCATCCACAGAAGTTGGGTGCAACAACTACCAGCTGCTATATACTCAGCCTCGGCTGTAGACAAGGAAATGGAATTCTGCTTTTTGCTAAGCCAAGCAACTAAGCAGTTTCCAATATAGGAACACCCGCCGGAGGTGCTCTTCCTATCATCAGTATTTCCAGCCCAATCAGCATCGGAATACCCCACGACAATGACATTGGTATCGAAAGAATATCAGAGGCCTAAGGACATAGTTCCACTCACATAGCGAATGATACGCTTGACAGCAACTAAGTGAGACTCTTTGGGATTTGCTTGATAACGGGCACATGCTCCAACACTAAAGGCTATGTCAGGTCTAGTAGCAGTTAGGTAGAGCAAACTACCAATCATGCTTCTATAATTAGTCTGATCGACATTCTTCCCTGAAGTATCTTTACTAAGCTTTATAGTAGTACTCATAGGAGTCCTAGCATGCTTAGCAGAACTCATTCCAAATTTCTTCACTAGATTTTTTGCATATTTGATTTGAGATACTGAGATCCCAGAATCCAATTGCTTAATCTGAAGACCAAGAAAGAAACTTAGCTCACCAACCATGCTCATTTCAAATTCTTTTTTCATTTGTTCAGCAAATGAATGAGCATGTAAGTCTAATGTGGAACCAAACACTATGTCATCAACATATATCTGGGCGATGACAATATCACCTTTCACATTCTTTATGAAAAGGGTTCTGTCTACTCCCCCTCTCGAAAATCCGTTTTCCAAGAGATAAGTAGTCAGTCTCTCATACCAAGCTCTTGGAGCTTGCTTTAAACCATAGAGGGCCCTTTTTAGCCGATATACTTGATCAAGATGATGTGGATCTTCAAACCCTTTTGGTTGTTCCACATAGACTTCCTCATGTAGAATGCCATTCAGAAATGCACTCTTAACATCCATTTGAAAAAGTTTGAATTTCATATGGCAAGCCACAACTAGAAGAATTCTTATTGATTCTAGCCTGGCTACAGGAGCAAAAGTTTCATCGAAGTCAATACCTTCAATTTGGGTGTATCCTTGTGCAACTAACCTAGCCTTATTTCTTATGATAGTACCTTTTTCATCAGATTTGTTCTTGAAAATCCATTTGGTACCTATCACATTTGTATTGTTAGGCCTAGGTACTAAATACCAAACATCATTCCTAGTAAACTGAAGTAACTCTTCTTGCATTGCATTTATCCAATTATCATCTGCAAGAGCTTCAGCTACATTCTTGGGTTCAAAAGATGAAGTATAGCAAATGTAGCTAACTTCATTTTCAATTTGTTTCCTCGTTCTCACTCCACTTTCAACATCACCAATTATATCAGTGGGGGTGTGAGGACTCATGACCCTAGGATGAGTAGGTTTTGATGGAGATGTTTGCTTATCAATAGGTGGAGTTGAAATAATTTCAACTTTTTCATTTTCAGCACTTTCATCATCCTCACGTTGCACATTTTCAACACCGGAGTCATCCACAACTACATTTATGGACTCCATAATTGTAGAGGTTCTCAAGTTATACACTCGATAAGCTCTACTGTTGGTGGAATATCCAAGAAATATCCCTTCATCACTCCGGGATTCAAATTTGCCCAGTTGCTCTCTATCCTTAAGGATATAGCATTTACTTCCGAATTCTCGAAAGTACTTGACACTAGGTTTCTTGTTATTCCACAACTCATATGGGGTTTTCCTTGTTCCAGGTCTTACAAAAACTCTATTAACTATATAGCAAGCAGTGTTAACTGCCTCAGCCCAGAAATGAGAAGCTAGATTGTTGCTATGAAGCATAACTCTAGCCATCTCTTGGAGAACCCTGTTCTTCCTCTCTACTACACCATTCTACTGAGGTGTAATAGGTGCAGAAAATTCATGTTTGATACCCGACTCATCACAAAAGTCGTTGTACTTAGAGTTTTCAAACTCCTTTCCATGATCACTTCGAATTCGAGTGATTGGGCATCTTTTCTCATTTTGAATTTTCAGGCAAATACTTTTGAAATTGTCAAAAGCATCGGATTTCTCTCTTATAAATGCCACCCATGACATTCTTGAGAAATCATCAACCATGATTAGGATGTATCGCTTTCCACCTAGACTTTCAGTTCTTGTAGGACCCATAAGGTCCATATGAATTAATTCCAGTGGATATGAAGTAGCAATACTTGAAGTCTTCTTATGTGGGGTTCTAATTTGTTTACCAATTTGGCATGGCCCACACACAGCAGTAGAAGGCTTTCCTAGTTTGGGAACACCTCTCACAAGCTCTTGCTTAGAGATTTTACTTAGGTCTTTGAAGTTCATATGACCTAGTCTTCGGTGCCACAAATCAACCTCCTCAATTTTAGTCTTATAACAGACATTTGAGGGAATAGGACTGGGAGTTAAGCCGTAGCAATTGTCAGTGGTTCTCAATCCTTCTAGAACACACTTACCTTTACCATTAATGACTAAGCATTTATTTTGGGTAAAGTGCACAGCATGATTATCATCACATAGTTGACTTATGCTAATTAAATTAGCTTTCAGTCCTTCAACAAACAAGGCATCTTTCAATTTAGGTATGTCTGGTGAATCGATGATACCCTTTCCTTTGACTAAAGACTTGCTTCCATCACCAAAAGTAACAGTCCCATCTGGACAGTCCTCAAATTGAATAAATAAGGACTTGTTACCTGTCATATGCCGAGAACACCCACTGTCGAAGTACCACATTTCTGTGTTTTGGGCTTTCAAGGCAGTATGAATGACAAAGCACTTAAGGTCTTCCTTTCTTACATACACAGTCTTTAAACTTTGTTTAGATCTTTGATCATTAATCTGTGTAGTAGAGACCTTTTTCCTTTTTGTCCTCCTTGACCTTTTTCTGTTTTGTTCAGTTCTAGTTTTTTGATAAGTCATATTATTTCCTCTTGAATAATCATTTGGAATAAATTGACCAGTTCTTGTCCTAGAGATTTGAGCAATTCTATTAACATCATTGCTCAACATTCTAGACTTTTCAGCTAGAACCTGAATCTGCCTTTGAAGAGTCCCTTGACTTTGATTTTGGTTCCATGAACCATTTCGGGGAGCTCTCCTAAATGCATTACAATTAGGTCGAATGTGACCTCTCACACCACAAAAGTGACATGTGGGTATGAATCTTGGTAGAGGAGGAGGATTTCTTCTTACAGGAATTTGATTCCTTAAAGCATTCACTCTAGGAGCTGTATTTCTAGGCTTTACAAAATTTGTATAAGCCTTAGTACTTGATGTAGAAGGTAAATTTTCTTTAGGATCAGAATGTATTGGCTCAAACACTGCACTAGCCATTGTACCAACAGCTAAAGGACCAGCTGGTGTGTCAACATGTCCTATCCCAGATCTACTCGAATTTGATCCATACTTTCTAACTAATTCATCTAGGCAGCTAGTGTTACCAAACATTCTTCCTTCTTTTTCAAGAGTATAGACTTTCTGAATCAAGTCAGTCTTGTCTTTAAGGGTAATTTGATGTTCTTTTTCAAGAAATTTCACCTTATCAACAAGAGAGACTTTAAAAGTTTCCAGCTCCATTTGCAGAGTTCTTAACTCTTCAATTTCTTTCATGGAAGTGTCTCTTTCAACTTCTAATTTTCTGACCACATTAGTCAATGAGACATTCTCTTCCAAAAGACATTGAACTTTTATATCAAATGCTTCTTTTTCATTTTCCAACTGACTAACTAGTGCACTCTTCTCTTCTGCTACTAGTTTACAGATATCTCTTTCATTTTGAATGAGTTTGAGTTTTTTGCTCAAAGAGATTTTTGTTTTAGTCAGTTTCAAACTTTCAGCATACAACTTATCATAAGTTGTTTTCAAATCTTCATCACTTTCAGAGTCAGTTTGACTCTTCTGTAAGTCATCACTTGACTCAGTATGAATACTCTCATCACTTCTATCCTTTTCATCAACCGCAGAGGTAGTCTCAAGAATCCCAGAAAGGGAAACAGTGAAAGCCGTATGATTTCCAGTATCTTCACTTGAAGAGGAACTGTCCGATTCTTCATTCTCGGAATCACTGTCATCCCAACAGGCATTCATCACCTTGCCCTTACTCTTCTTCTTGTTAGGACAGTTAGGTGAAATATGACCGAAGCCATGGCATTCATAACATTGAACACCTTGGGATTTCTTGTCGCCACTCTTGGAATTTTTCTTGTTTTCCCAGGGCTTAGACTTTGACTTCTCAAAAGATTTTCCTCCCTGTTTGGGATTAAATCTCTTTTTCGTTCTAAAAAATTTTTGAAATTTTTTAACAAAAAGAGCCATTTCTTCCTCATTCATTTCTCCATCACTGTCATCCTCATCCAAAGTTTCCTTGATGGTTTTCAAGGCTAAAGATTTATTCTTCTTGGATGGACGTAGATTGAGTTCATAGGTTTGGAGTGATCCAACCAATTCCTCAATCTTCAGAGAGTCAACATTTTTACTCTATTCGATTGCAGTGACTTTGGGTTGAAATCTCTCTGGGAGAGATCTAAGGACTTTTCTAACTATTTTGGACTCAGATATTTTCTCACCTAAATTGAAACTAGCGTTGACAATGTCACTAAGTTTTGCATAGAATTCATCAAAAGTGTCATTGTCTTCCATGTTTAAATGTTCAAATTTGGTGGTTAACATTTCGAGTTTTGAGATTTTAACAGTGGTAGTACCCTCATGGGTAATTTCAAGAATGTCCCAAGCCTCCTTTGCTGTTTCACATGAAGAAATTCGTCTGAATTCCTCAGCAGTGACTGCAGTAAAGATAGCATTGAGACCTTTAGTGTTCCATCCACTTGAATCAAGCTCTTCTCTGGTCCATTCATCAGAATATTTGACGACAGTCAAATCACCTACAGTTTTTATGGGCGTAGTCCACCCATTCTGTATAGACATCCAAATTCTCTCGTCAATAGATTTGAGAAAGGCTCTCATTCTAGCTTTCCAGTATGCATAATTATTTCCATCAAAAAGTGGGGGACGAGAGACGGATCCTCCTTCTCTTAGAGTACTCATGATCACGGATAATACAGGATCACACTTAAGGGATTGGCCTTATCAGTGAACAAGCTCTGATACCAATTGAAATTTATCCAGATCAATGATCTCTAAGACCTAGAGGGGGGGTGAATAGGTCTATCTAATAATTTCTAATCAATTTTAATTTTTCAATTAATATGTTTAGAAATCAATGAATAATTCAATCAGACAATCCACACAAATCAAACATAGAAGATTTTTACGTGGAAAACCCTAACGGGAAAAAACCACGGGACCTTATCCAGCAATAAACTTCACTATGAAAAGATATCAAGTACAAGACAAGACCTTACCAAGACAGAAACGACGTTTCTAGGTATAAACTCTTACTCTTGATTTCCACGAACCAGCAGGTTCGATCTCCGCCTTAGCAGCTTCGGTTCCACACCGACCAAATCTTTTCAAGCGACTTCAAAACCACGATCACACACGATCGATCTCCTTCCACGAAGGCTCCGGATCAAACACCGGACACACACACAAGGTGTAGGGTTGTGAATCAATTTATTAAATTTCAAACCCTAGAGGGATCTCATACAGATCTGAGATCACACAATGCAAGATCAATGGTTTAGATCTATACTTGCATTCTCTAGGATCTAAGAAAGAGGATGGATCAACAAAGATCTAATAAAAGCAATAAGAAAAACCCTAAAAGAGTTTCTCAGACCTCTACTCTTTCAAAAATATCAAAGACACGAATTAGGTCTCTCAAAAGTTGTTTATATAGGGTTAAAAAAAGAATCCAGAAAAAGAAAAATTCTTTTTACGGGGACCGATCGATCGGTGCTCACTACCGATCGCTCGGTTCAAAACGGATCGATCGGTTCTAATGACCGATCGCTCGGTTATAAATCATCTCTCTGGAAAATTTCCCCATACAAAAATTTGGTCCAGTCGATAGCCACCGATCGCTCGGTAGGCCACCGATCGATCGGTCTCAATACCGAGCGATCGGTTGAGACAGAATTTTTGCCAAAACCATTTTCATTTTATTTTTATTTGATTCAACTAAGATCAAATAACTTTGGTAGGCTTAAAACTATCCTCCTAGGTATTTTTAGGGTTATCTAAGTCAAATCCAACCTAGGTAGGGTCTCTAAGTCAATTACCTGTCTAGATCCGGAGTAGAAGCTTTTTCCTTCACTTTCTTCAATCTTCTTTAAGCTTTAGCTCTTCTCTTCTGACAAGTTAAACATGACTCGACGACTCGACTCAACTGACCTATCTAATGATCACAGAATTTGCCAACACCTATTTAGGGATTTACAGTAGAAACGATGGAGGCTCAAAGTTTTTCTTGTCGGGGGTAGGACACCCTAAAATGTTTATTTGATATTGTATACAGAGACGGAACCAGCTGGCTTCTTTTCATCATTTTGGAGATTTGCCTTTTTTTTTTTTTTTTTTTTTGCTCTTTTTAGGGATAGCTGTCCGGTATTGATGAAGATTTGCCATAATGTGACCGAACCTGTTTTAGGTTGCCTACGTATCCACGATTAGTGGAATCAGGTCATGCCGTAGTTCAAAATAAGCTTTGCTTTTGATTGGTCGAATTCTTCTCTGTTTGACTTGTCATTCATAGGGTGCCCCAGTATATGGGTTTAGAAAAAAAGGCTATTAGGCTCAATGGACTAACTAGCGTAAATTATTGCATGGGTACGAAGGAGATATGAAGGGTTAACCAAGGATGGCCTCTTATCCTTTCTCTGATTGGTCAAGAGCATGTGTGGTCATTGCATTATCCTCGTTCAAATATGTTTGATGCTTGATAGCTCGGGGAGGTCTTCATCGCCCCTTTGCTTCTCGTCTCCTAATGGGTTGGTAGCTCGCCTTGAAATCTTTAGGGAGCAGAATACCTTTCTAGTTTATGAGTTTTTAGATTACTCACCCGATAATCATGCAATTATCCTTTAAAGGCTTTAGAATCTAGTTCAGTTCCCAAAACTAGGCATCTCGGAGTAATAAGCAAGACAGATTTAACAAAAGTGGGAGATTTCATTATAGTATGAATGGATGTACAGACTTAATTATGAAAGATAAAGACAGGTGGCCACTGGCCAATATATTGACTGGCAGGGAAGACTTCGATTTGGGCCATCATGGCCATTTTCAAAAAAGGAGAAATTAAGGAATAAACCAAAAAGACAAAAACTGGGGGGACTGCTCAAAATCGGCTGTAGAGCGACTCAGGCTGGTGCACCTCGGTTTCCTGCTGGTGCATGATTAGGGAGAGGGACCTGGTTGATGTCGGCATTCCCTGGTGCAAACTCAATCTTTCCCGTTTCAAGCATGTCTTGGATTGTGTGCTTTAACTCAAAACACATATCGGTGGAATGCCCCGGGGCTTGATGATACCCACAATGGTGGTCAGCTCTGTATGACCTTGGCAGCGTGATTGGTGGCGGCTTGGGTTCCCTCAGCGTGACCAATTTCTTGTCTAGTAGGTAAGGGAGGAGTTGCGAATTGGTATATGGCATGGGCGAGAAAACTCTTCTCTTTTTCTGTTCAAAGGTCATTTGCTGCAAGGGAAGCTGTTGCTGAGTCTGCTCTGGTTGTCGAGGTTGCTGGGGTAAATGGGGAATATGAATAGGCATTGCTGTTACCATTTGTACCTCATCCTCTCTTCTCCATGTATCTTTCCGTGGTGGTTGAGGACGATTAGAGGATGACAACCCCTTGGATCCTGAGAACATGTAGACTGCTCCCACATCTCCCATTGTAGCCTCAATCTTGGCCCCACATTTGGCCATAGTGCTGAAGTTGGAAATAGGTTGGGCTGCTAGCAGAGTCTTGAATGGATGCTTGAGTGTGCGGAGGAATGTGGTCACCAACTCATCCTCGGGCAGAGGAGTGTTCATTTTTCCAGCATTTTCCCTCCATCGAACAGAATATTCGATGAAGGATTCATTCTCTCTCTGAGTCATTCTCTCTAGATCTGCTCTCTGTGGGACCAAGTCAATGTTGTAAGAGTATTGAGCAATAAATGCCTCACAGAGGCCTTCCCATGTACGGACCTTGGCTGAGTCAATTTTGGTGAACCACTCTAGGGCTGGTCCCTTCAAACTTCTCTAAAATAGCTGCACCAGCAGCTTATCACCGTGCACTAGTTGGAACAACTCTCCGCAGTAGACTTTCAGGTGTGTCTCTGGACATCCTTTTCCGTTGTACTTCTCAAATTCGGGCATTTTGAAGTCTCGAGGTAATTGAATCCCTGGATGCAGACACATATCTCGGAAGTCCGTGGATGGTAAGTTGTAGGACCCTTGGGCCCTCTTCACCAATTGTTCTAACCTCTCAATCCTGTCCTTGTAGAAGTCTGGGGTATGTGCTGAGCTGGTTGATATGCCTGGCTATTCTGTATTTTGGGCAATCCTTGCCTCCTCTTCCTGATACTGGCCAATGTGTGGTGGTGGGATGTTGAAGGATGGTTGGTTCAGTGGTAGTGGATTATGAGATGGCCGGTTTGAAGGTGACGGGTTATGAGATGGTGGATTTAAAGGTAGTGGGTTATGAGATGGTGGATTTGGAAGTGATGTATTATGAGATGGTGGATTTGGAGGTACTGGGTTGTGAGGTGGTGGATTTGATTGTGGTGGGTTGTGAGATGACGGGTTTGATTGGTTTAAGGCGAGTGGTTCGGCGATCAAGATAGAAGAGGAGGACGGTTGCTCCCTATTCACGGCATTCAAGATATCCTGCATGATGTTTTTCAACTCTAGGATGCCTTGTTCAGTCCCGAATACCCTTGACTCTAAATCAGGGACTTGCTGCAATACATGTTGAGGAGATATTGGGCTGTCAGGGTCGGTTTCCAAACCTTCGACAACTGGCTCATCTTGATCAGTTAATCTTGTGCTTACTGGCGTCATCTCGAAGAGGGCAGGTAGCTTAGTACTGCTTCCACTCAGGGTGCTATAAACTGGGTGGTAATAAGACGTATGTACAGATGAGTCAAATGACGGTGGAGATGCTAAAGGCAGACTGAGTTAAGACAATGATGAAAGTAGTGATGCGACACACATATGATCTGATGGATGACGTTTCGACATGGGACGTTGCCCCTTGTCTGGTCATGAATATAAATATGTACAAAGAATGATGGATGCACAAAATTTCAATTGTTAGCATGTTGAATGTGTTGATACACACAAATGAAATGAATGAATTAAATTGAGTCAAATGAACTGAGCAAGTATACTCAGAAAATGGATGAGTCAGCTCAACGCGTGATCCAATGAGGTGAGTAGACAGAGGTCCATTTCACTTATCTGGGTTGTTGGGAGCCAGAGCCCAATGGGTCAAGATCGAAATGAATCAATGGATTCTCCATATGATTCGCTTTAGATTCTAGGCTTTTAAACCTCACATGATTGAGTTAGCTAAAGAATGGATTAGGGTTAGACCTATCTAGCAATCAAGACTCACACAAACTCCGAAAATGGTTTAGGTATAGAGATACGGTTGTCCCTATACCTGAACAATTGATGTAGGAGTGGCTTAAACCAGTAACGGAATAGGGATAAGGTTGTCCCTCCTGAAGGGTGTTCTTGGTTTATGCCCAAATAAAGACCTATAGTATATATGCTTATGTTGGTGTATGCAAGGTTTTTGTTTAAAAGGTTGATGAGTACTTGACCGTATATACGACTCCCCGGTATAGGACATACCTGAAAAGGGACGATTGGTGCAAGTGGGAAAGACCAGTCGCGTTAACCGGAGATAACCATTTCTCGGTCTACAACCAGTACTTTCCACAGATCTTTGGGCTCCAGCATCGGGGATAACCATCCCTCGATTGTAAGCTTACCGGATCAAATCTAGATAGGTGAAAGGGTTCTTATTCTGGTATGCAATAAATGTGAATGTATATACATCAATCAAAATCAAGCAATGAATAAAAAATGGAATCCTAGGCATGTTGCTAAGTTGGCAAACAAATGTCTGAGATTTGATGAATGATAGAAGTATAAGTTAGCATATGTGCAGATTAATAAAATTAGCAACATATAGATATAATTAAAAGTTTCTGATATGGTTTCCCTTGTTCAGTTCAGACTTAGGTTTTGGCTCGAATACTGGTCTGCGAAACCAGAGTCCCGAGCAGAGTCGCCAAGCTGTAGACCCGGGATTTTAACCCCCACTCCCGATCAGGATTAAACCCGAGGAGGAATAGTGTTAAAAATGTTGAAAAGAGAGAGTCGCCACCTATTTAAATTGTAAGGGAAAATAGGGTCCCTTAAAAGATTGGATAAGGCTTTGGTCTGGAAATAGAGTTCAGGGTAAGGATTTATTTGAGTCAGGGGAAGGTGTTAGGCACCCCTAAACTCCCATCCGGAGATGGTTACCTACTCCTTAAGTCTGAATTAAAGTGGGGAAACCATAAGAGAAACTTGTATTTCATCTATATGCTTGACAAATATTGTATGAACAGTAATGTACATGTTAAAGTAAGCCGGGACAGGATAGGGGTTCTATCCTAGGTGAGCTGAACCCGATCAGGGTTGCCTACGTATCCACAGTCAATGGAATCAAGCCACACGTAGTTCCAGATGGGTAGTTGATAGTTTGATTTGTTGGGTGTTTGGATTATGGGTGTTTGATAAGCTGAGATTGGTATTTGGATGTTAGGGTGTTTTTGAATGGTTCAGGGGTTTTTGCTCCTGTTAGAGGAGCGAGGTGACCTTTTAAGCTCGTGCTGAGGAGCGTTTGGACAGTTTTGGCTCATGTCAAGGAGCACTTGGACAGTTTTAGCTCATGTCAAGGAGCCTCTAGACAGTTTTTAGCTCATGTCAAGGAGCCTCTGGGTTTAGGGTTTGATGGGATTTTGAATCAAGGTTTGAGCCGAGATTCGGACAGGGTTTTGACAGGGTATGGTATGTTTGAACCGAAGTTCGGACAGAGATTCGACAGGGTAAGCTGGGTTTAAATTAAAACCGGGCAGGGGTTTGACAGGGTAAGCCGGGTTTTAAGTAAAACCGGGCAAGGGTTTGACAGGGTAAGCCAAGTCTAAGTAAAACCGAGCAGGGGTTTGACAGGGTAAGTCAGGTCTAAGTAAAACTGGGCAAGGGTTTGACAGGGTAAGCCGGGTTTAAATAAAACCGGCCAGGGGTTTGACAGGGTAAACTAAGCAAGCAGTCTAAGTATTTAAAGCAATAAAAAAAATAATTAAAAGCTAATAAAGGACAAAGCAAACGTCAGAGTTTTGGCGATTTTACCTTCCGGGAAACCCAAAAGGGTCTCTGAATTAAGTGCTCCCGAGAACGATTCTTCGAAATCGAGTTCCCGGGATCGCCGACGCCAAAAGGACGTTTTTTGGAAAGAGGAGAGAGAAGTGAGCAAGTGAGAATGAGTAAAGAATAAAGGAAGGGGTGGGGGGTATTTATAGTTTTTCAAAACGGGGTCCGCGCCATTTTAAAGGGCGCGATTTACTATATTTTAATGAATAGTAAAACGGTATGAACAGTGAGTCGGCAACGCGTTGGCAACGCGATATTTCTAAGTCCGCGCCTTTTTAAAAGGCGCGATTTACAATATTTTATTATTTAATAAATAAAGATATTAAAAATGAAGTTCACTATATAAGTGGGGCCCACATGGTCCCGCGCCTTTTAAAAGGGCGAGCTTGCTCCTTAGGGCCTGTTTGGGTCTTCAAAAATGAGTTTTTTTTGTTTATGCTCCTATTTGCCGAGAAATTGTTTTTGTCGTTTTAAGCCTATTCTGAGCCCATGAATAATCAAAATTGAGCTGATAAAATCCAGAAAAATGTTCAAGATAAAACATGGATTTTTCAGCACTTTTCAGGGGTGTTTTGGTCATTTTACGCTATAGGGGCATTTCGGACATTTTCACCCATTTTAAGTCCGATTCAACTCCAAAAATAGCCAAAATTGATCAAAAAATTATAAAATCATTTTAAACAAAATGAAAACTTTTCAGCACTTTTTCAAGGGCATTTTGGTCATTTTTCACCCGAGGGGTATTTTGGTCAATTTTTACCTGTGGGGCATTTCTCGGAAATCGAAGCACATGGAAAGATGGTTTTAAAAATGGATTTTTTAAAGGATTTTTAGAGGTGTGCAAGGTGATTAAGGGGGTGCAAAATTGGGGTGTTTACAATGCAAACACGATGCAAACACAGTGTGCAACATGTTGTTCACGAAATTCGGCAACCCGCCTACGTCCCCGCCTCAAGCTATACCCGGTAGAGGATTCACCACGATTTATTCTTAGTTGTCAATCTTCTTCCAGGTGAAGATCAAACTTTGCTAGGAAACAGTCCTCCCTAGACTTAGTCCACTTTCTGGGTAGTGATCAAACCTTTACAAAGCTTCCGGCTTCACGGAAAAGACTCTCACAGATGTCTTGATTTTACAACCTCTTTGACAAGAGAAAATATGCACTCAGATAATGCTCTTTACACGAGCTGATAAATGCCTTGAACACTCACTAAAAATCTCTCAAAGATTGAAGTTGAGAAACTCAAGAACTTGGATTTGGGGATTCTAGGTTGAACTCTATAGATTTGGAAATCTAAGCTTAAAGTGAATGATTTTAATGATTGGATGTATTGGAGTTTTTAGTTTCATTCATAAATCAATCCTATTTATAGCCCTTGAGAAAATATAGCCGTTAAAGGCTCATTGGAAACTCAAAGAGCCGTTAAAAACTAGTTGTTGGCCGTTTCCCGCAAACAGTCATCAACGAGTGCAAGGATACATTTCACAGTTGTCGACGAGTCAGATGATAAAAAAAAAAACAGTAGCTTCTGCTACTTCACTCGTTGACGAGTGCTAAGACCACAGTCCCACTCGTCGACGAGTCCTCTATATTTTTACAGAAAACTCATCTTGGCTCAACCAAATTGATAGGCACGATTTCCATGGTCTTATACCTTATCATTAACAAGATATTTTTCATGTTTTAGGTCCTTAGATTGATATTCAATTAAGTCTTAAGCACTTATGGTCAATCTAAGTAATTGAGCAATTAAATTAACCAAACTTTAGGAACTTCTTACATAAATCCTAGACTCTTTAAAATAAAACAATTTAAACCTCCATCGAGTCTTCATTCTTCTAGTTTTGATCTTGAAAGGATTTGACTTTAAGCTTCATGATCCGATCTTCAATATTCTTTAATGATCTGACTTGGACTATGGGATTTGATATGATCTTCAATATGCTTAACTTATTCTAATTGCTTTCTTATAGCTTGATGGAGAATCTTCTTTGAGCTTGTTACATTTTCACCTTTTTGCCTTGAATGATCTGCTAATGTTCTTCATAAGCTGAATTACACTTAAACTCAATAGAACATTAGTAACACAAATGTCATTATATTATTGTGTTATTATCAAAATCAAATATGTTATCTTAGGTTAAAAACCTAAAGGCTAACAATCTCCCCCCTTTTTTATGATGACAATAATGGAATGAAATGGGATAAGCTCCCCCTCAATATATGATTTAAATATAATATTTAAGGTAAAGCCCTCCTAAACATATGCATCAATTAAATTTAAGAATTTTATTTATTTGCTTAAAGTTTAGATCATCCATTTGTGACAATGATATCATTAATTTTGTCAATTAGGCTCAAGATATCACTTATGATTCCAATAAGAGATTAAGTAAGATTTTAATCATTTAATTACATATTTCTCCTCCATGACAACATCAAAAAGATAAAACAATTAAACACTAAAGATTTTCAAGCATGAAATCAATTATTTCAATCAAGTTTATTCAAATTTATAAGGTATTCATTTCAAAGCATAAGTTCATACAAAGTAAAACATATCATACCAATATGGTATTCATTTTTAGACAAGGCATATGAGGTACCAGCAATTATTTTTACAAAGATCATCAAATAGTGAACAAAAATATTCTAATTTATAAGATTGTTAGGTAGTTGCTCTGTAATAGCCGGTGCGGATACCAAAGGCTTACGGCACCACTCAGTTGAACATAGTGTAGTGATTAGATATATATCAATCAATCACATTCAAATCAAAATCAATTCAAATTCAAACATAACATTCAAATCAAATCATCAAACATTTATCATTCATAGAGACATATCATCAAATATATCAAGCATCATTTATCAAATATACATTTCAATAAGTATCAATCATTATACACATAATCAAGCAATCAAATTATATGATCAAACATCCAATTCATTCAAGAAACACTCTTTGATACCTAACCCATTTTGGGTCCAGTTAGGTTAGCTTTGAGAAAACTTGTTTCCTTAGGCACTCAAACTTGCCTAATCTTTTTATTACCAATAAAAGTATAAATATTCTTTGAAGTATAAGAGGTAATGAAATTTTGATAATTTTTTTTATTATCTTTTAAATTATAGCCTCATCCGACTTTATCAAACATACATTTTTGTTGACCTAGTATAGTATCTAAGGTGTTTTTGTCATTAGTAAATTTAGTGATAATTTTTGACAAATCTTCAACTTTAGCATTCAATTTATCACATTCATTACACACAATAGTTTGAACTAGAGGCATAGAAATTAATTTTTCTTTTTTCCTTTAATTTTTCATTTTCTGCTTTCAAAATTTTACTTTCATTTTGCAAAAACTCATTTTTGTTTGAAAATGATGAATTTTCCTTTTTAATTTTTTTATTATTTGAAGCTAATTTTTCAAATTCTTCATAAAGTTCATCATAAGCTTCTTGTAATTCAGGGAAAGAAACAGATTCATATTGGGAAGATTTTACCTCATCCTCATGGACTATGAGGCAAAGATTGGTTTACCTCACTTGAGCTTGTATCCGACTCACTTCTATCAGATTCATCCCATGTAGCTTTCATTGCATTTTTCTTGTAACTTTGACTTTTCTTGAGTAAGGGGCACTTTGGCTGATATATCCGGGCTTTTTGCACTTGTACCATACTATCTCTTCTTCTTTTCTTGATTTGCTCTTGATGTACTCTTTGTTGAATTCTTTCTTGTAAGCTCTTTTCTTCAAGTTCTTATGTTTTAAAAACTTCATGAATTTTCTCGTCATAAGCTCAATCTCTTCTTCACTTTCATCCACATCCTCTTCACTTTCTTCTCTGTTGTAGGAGGATTTTAGAGCATGTCCCTGTCTTGGTGTAAGCTCTTTTTCTTTTTGCTCACTCATGATGACCTCATGAGTCAATAGAGATCTTAGAAGCTCATCCAATTTTAGAGTTATGAGATCTTTGGCTTCTTGGATGACCGTCACCTTTAGAGTCCATTCTTTTGGTAGAGATCGGAAAATCTTTCTCACATTTTCTGCATTTGAATAGCTCTTACTAAGAGATTTCAACTCATTAATAATGTTAGTAAATTTATCAAACATAAATGAGATGAGTTCATTTTGTTCCATTTTAAATATTTCATATTTATGTATTAATATACTAATTTTTTGTTCCTTAACTTGATTAGTCCCTTCATAAGTAATTTGGAGTTTATCCCAATTTTTTTTAGCTGAGTCACAACCAAGACTTTATTAAATTATTGTGGACTCAATGTGCAATATAGGTTGCTTATAGCCTTAGCTTTGAGTTGAACAAGCTTAATGTCGGCTTGCGTCCATTCATCTTCATCCTTAGAAATTTGAATTCTATTAACATTTTTAGTGGGGACCATTAAGAATAGTTTTTTAATAATTATAATCTAAATCTTGAATGAAATACATCATTCTCACTTTTCATTAGCTATAGTTTTGTCCATCAAATAAGGGAGGTCTAGTTGTGGAATGGTCTTCTCTAAGGATAGTTGCACAAATATTTTCTATTTTTTCCAATATAAAATCTTTTCTCTGAGATGATTAAAATCTTTTATAAAAACAGAGACCTAGGTTCTGATACCACTTGTTGCCCAAGGTTTGGACCCTAAAGGGAGGGTGAATAGGGTATATGACAAATTAAAAATTCTTCCTAATTTCTTAAGCGAAATTTCAACTATATAAGCTAAAAGGAATTAGAAATTTAGTAATTTAGTAATTCTACCAAGCAACGCAAAACAATAAATTAAAAAGGAGTTAGAGAGATGCAAACATGATGACACACGATGTTGTTCACGAGGTTCGGCAACCCGCCTAAGTCCCTGCCTCAAGTTATACCCATTAAAGGATTCACCACGATTTATTTTCAATCGCCAATCTTCTTCAAGGTGAAGATCAAACATTACTAGAGAACAGTTCTCCCTAGACTTAGTCCACTTTCCGGGTAGTGACCAAACCTTTACAAAGCTTCCGGCTTCACGGACAAGACTCCCGCAGACGTCTTGATTTTATAACCTCTTTCATAAGAGAAGATATGCACTCAGATAATGCTCCTTACACAAGCTGATAAATGCCTTGAACACTTACTAAAAATCTCCTAAAGATTGGAGTTGAAAAACTTAAGAACTTGGATTTAGGGATTCTAGGTTGAACTCTATAGATTTGGAAATCTAAGCTTGGAGTGAATGATTTTAATTATTGGAAGTATTAGAGTTCTTAATTTTATTCATAAATCAATCTTATTTATAGCCCTTGAGAAAAAATAGCCGTTGAAGGCTCATTGGGAACTCAAAGAGTCGTTAAAAACTAGTCATTGGGCATTTCCTGCAAGCAGTCGTCTACGAGTGCAAGGATGCATTTCCCAGTCGTCGACGAGTCAGATGATAAAAAACAAAACAGTAGCTTCTGCTACTTCACTCGTTGACGAGTGCTGAGACCACAGTCCCACTCGTCGACGAGTCCTCTGTATTTTTACAGAAAACTCATCTTGGTTAACCAAATTGATAAGCATGATTTTCATGGTCTTATACCTTATTCTTAACAAGATATTTATCATGTTTTAGGTCCTTAGATTGATATTCAATTGGGTCTTAAGGCACCTATGGTCAATCTAAGTAATTGAGCAATTCAACTAACCAAACTTTAGGGACTTCTTACATAAGTTCTAGACTCTTTAAAACAATTTAAACATTCTTCGAGTCTTCATTCTTCTAGTCTTGATTTTGAAAGGATTTGACTTTAAGTTTCATGATCCGATCTTCAATCTTCTTTGATGATCCGACTTAGACTTTGGGATTTGATATGATCTTCAATATACTCAACTTGATCCAATTGCTCTCTTATAGCTTGATGGAGAATCTTCTTTGAACTTGGTTACATTTCCACATTTTTGCCATGAATGGTGTGCTAATGTTCTTCATTAGCTGAATTACACTTAAACTCAATAGAACATTAGTAACACAAATGTCATTTTATTATTGTATTATCATCAAAATCAAATATGTTACCTTAGGTTAAAAACCTAAAGACTAATATACTTATCATTCATATAGGTCCTCATATTCCAAACATATAAACAGAGTTATCAATACCAAAGTATAACAATCTAGTAATCACAATCCCATAATCCTAATTCCATAAGCATAAATCCATTGTCTCAGTTTCATCATCATCAATTATACTTCTGAAAACACTAGATCATCAATCTCATCATTATATTGCAATTTTCATCCTTAATATCGAATCCCATAACATTTTAAACCATGCAAGATCAAAGCATTCACATCAGGTCCATTAAAATCTAATACAAGCATATTGAGATCATATTCAATACTTTTTCTTATATAACAATCATTAAGAATACAACATATGGTACCTTTCAAATTATTTTCCTACAATTTATCGCTTGAGAATGCTCTTGGATGAGATATCCAAGCTTTTCCTTCCTCTCTCTCTCTAAAACCCTTGGCAAAACTCCTTGCAAGCTATCTCTAGGATTTCCAACTCTCTTAGAATGTTTCAAAACTCTAAAACCCATGAGTTAAGGTCTTTATATAGGCTTCGGTTTAATTAGAAATCACTAATTCTCGTAATCCTTGTCAAATTTGGAAGTTTTGGGCAATTTAGGTCGTGGGTGGTCGACCGATGCTATGGGGCGGTCGACCAACCTTTGGTCTACTCTGTGCCATATATAATTTTTCTTGCAATTTTTTATAAGGGGTTGACCAGGTTTGAGGGGGGGGGGGTCGACTGATGACCTCTGTTTTTCATTGTTTTGATCTTTTTCTTCATATAACATCTACCCCAATGCTCACATAACATATTTTAAACATTACAAATCATGCACAAAATATTTTAAACTCAAATTTCCAGATTTTTATTTAATTTGCACAAGTTTCAAAACAATCAAGTTTTGGGTCTCTACGTGGAGTCCATACCCCGCTGTGTACGAGACAACCCTAAAACAAAGTCCACACTCACATCGACTCAAGGCTGTCTTGGCACAGGTAATGACATATACAAACCCGCCTTAGTAATAACCCATAAATATCTGGCAGATGCGATAAACCTCCACGAATTTAGTAATCTCCCGTTGCATGGAAGGCCAAAAATTATATGGATCGTAAAAATAACATACTTTAATAAAATAACTTTGGATATTTCTTATTGATAAAATAAGTAATGGACATTTTAAGACTTACTAACATTTTGATGCCCTAATATCCTCTCTCATTGAGAACTCAAATTGCCCTATGACACTACATTTTGTGTAACATTTCTCTTGTAAAAATGAAATAATTTCCGAGGAAAAAAATCTAATTAATTGAGAAACAATCATACATAAAAACAAGGATTTTGCTAGGCGCACGCTCCTTCATTCAGCACCCTCTTTGAGACAAACGAAATTATTTATTGTGGGACCTACGAAGTGAATTATCAAGATCAGTGTATTGAAAACCAGATTGGACCCGTGGTTAAACTGGTAAAATCAAGAACCGGTTAGGTCGACAGTTCCAAAAACTACCAAAACAAGAATCATTCCAAAACCGGCCGGAGAATCGAGAACCGGCAAAATCGGCTGGTTCAACCGGAGAATTGGTGATAATAGGCAGTACAACCGGCCAAAAAATGGAAGAAAGTGAAAAAGAAGAAAAACATTTTTTGTCAATTAGAAGGCTCAGAAAAATAGAAGAAAGTGAAAAAGAAGAAAAGCATTTTTTTTTATCGATAAAAAGGCTCAGTCGAACTGATCCGGTTGAACCGTTCAAACTGGGAACTGGCCACCCATTCGGTTCAACTGCCGGTCCGGTTTTGAAAACACTGATCCGGATTCAAGAAAGTTGGGGAGCACTCCCCTAAGTACAAACCAAACCCACCCTTCTTCAATTCCTAACGGATTCTAACTGATTACGGATCATCACAGTCAACCCTTACATCAGCAGCTGAGGAATCTATTTAGAAGACTATCTTCTTCCTCCCCTCTAAATTGTTCAATCTCAATAGAGAGAGAGAGAGAGAGAGAGAGATGGGTTCTGAGGAGAGATTGCTATTGGAAGATGGACTGCTACAGGTATTTGTTTCTCTCTCTCTCTTATGCACTTCTTAGATTTATTTTTTCATTTCAGTTGTAGATGTCTTTTGACATATTCTTCAGATAAAAAAAAATTGGAAAAAAAAAAAAAATCAGACCCCAGAAATTGTTCGGTTTTTTCTAGGGATTCTATGGATTTCTTTTTCAATAAATGGATACCCTAAATTCAGGGCTCTAACTGTTTTCATTTGAAGATTTTTTAAAAGATTTTCTCAGAAAGTTTTATTTCTATCTTGGTATAATATGCTGATAGAGTCGTTCTCCAAAAATCTTAAAGCGTTAACGTCTAATTCATAGTTTTTTTTTTCGGTATTGTTTTACTTCTGTATTTCATTAGGGTTAATAACTATTTTATTCTTATAATGCTAATTTAAAAGAAATGTAACAACATTAGATTCATGATAGACGGCAGATCAAGAAATATTTCTAGCATCATTCATGAGTTGGAACGAAGTTCATTCAATTCAATTACAATGCATATCTTCAAATTTGCTTTGAGTGCCCTTAACATGTTATAATAGGATCCTTGTTGGCCTTTAACTATATAGTTCTCGAACTGAAAATCAGCAGGTGTAGCACAGAAGAAAAACTTATCCCTGATATTTATGCGGAAATAAATGATTAGTTCATCATGTTTCCACAAAAGAAATAATAAACAAACAAACAAAAATTTTCACATTTGGGTTGCAAGGACGAGGTCATGGCTTTGGTCTAGTTTTACCCACAAAAGGACAAGTAATTACACTGGGGAAGTATTAATCTATTAGGGCAATGGAAGTCCTGAAATCTTGTTCAGAAAATCTTTCCCTCGGCTTAGTTTGAGAATTCATGTGGTTGCAGCTGTAAACTCAACTAAGGATCTTATGTTTATTAAACTCTTTCCCTTCTGGATGTATGCAGTATACTAAGAGAATCAATTATCATATTTTTTCCAAAATAACCATTCGAGATGAATCTAATTATGTTAACAATATGTATAAAACAAAAAATATAAGTACTCACAGTATTAATGATCACAGGTAATCAAAATATAAAGATTGCATAAATGGATCAGGATCAAGGCTAGTGTTTGACACTATTTCCTTAAGACAGAATTCGCCCCCGCACTGGTGCTTACGGTTCTTTGTAGACGTCTGCCTCCCAGGATACAATGATACTCTTTTTAGACACCGAAGAAGCGCTGCACTCTCTGAATCTGACAAACCAAACAGTGACGAATACTCTCTCTTGCTTTGATGCAGGAATATGATATGAATGCAGAAAATACAGAACCGAAAATTGAATCAATTTGAAGTGCTGGGAGAGGCTCTATAAATAGAGAGATTGGTGACTGTTCAGACGAACAGACACACTCCTCCTCTGCAGACGGTTATGACTATTCAGCTGAGTAGTTATATTAGTTACTGTGAACAGTGGTGTCTTAATCTGAACAGCCACCAGTTCAACTGTAACGGATTCTGTCTAAAACACTAACGGAATAAGAAATGGTAATTAAAATTATTGGAGGCAAAATTCAAATGAATTTTGTCCAAAAAAGATAGATAAGATAACCCAAGACCTGACCTGAACCCGAAAGCCGGCCCGGCTCGGCTAGGCACGGTGCGGTGCGGTGCGGTGCAGGGTGGGCGGGCGGCGGCAGTACGTGCGCGTGTGTGGTGGTCCAACCCTTGGCTACGCGCTCACCCGTTTCACAAAACTTGGGTGCCCCAAGGGCCCAACCCTTATTCCAAGGTAATTGTATATAAACACACGTTGGTTTCTATCTTTATCTGATGTAGGACTATTCTATTTTACCATTCTTCAACCAATAACTCATGTTCAAGTGGGTATCTTTGGAGTCAATTTCTCATTCACCACTTAATGATTTTGGACAAATAAATATACCACGTTAATCTCCTCGTGTAGGAGAACACGAATCCAAGTGGAACCACCTCAAAAAAACATGTGGATCCCACATTTATTTTGACCCAAAGTTGACCAAAACCATGTTTTTGTCTAACAATCCCCCACATGAATGAAATTGGATGGATAACAATGCAAATGAAAATGCAGACACTAGAGAGATTACTTTTGGAAAGTTACTGTATCAGGATAGGTAACTTTTGGCCTTGAACCTTCCCTAGTGAAAACTATAGGATTTACACGGCTAATCAGTGAAGATGATGTCTTGAACTGTTCAGCCTTTTGTGCAAACCAAGACAATAGAGTTCACACAGTTTCTTTCCGGACACAATTGGTTCTCACGGTTGTGTTCATTTTGGCTCTGAACAATACCTGGTTTTCATGAGTCTCTTAGAGAACTTAGCCTTATAGTTCTCGTAGAAGCGGCCCCTTCCTACTCATATAGGTGATTCCCATTAAGAGTATCATGTCATACCCCACTTGGATGTCCAAGATATAAGAATCATTAAAAGCATAGCTTAGCCTAATAAGCGATGCATGCATCACTGTTGTTATCAGAGGAGTGGGTAGGAGAGTTATCTCCCCAGTGATCCCATTGAGTCGCACACAATTCGGTTGTCCCTTTGAACCTAGATCTTCGGATCTCTAGTCCCCTAGGTTGGGTTGCCATTATGGTGACTCTTAAGACATAGACTTTAGCCCCATTACCCTTGATGAGCAATTTACTTGATCTCTCGTTAAACCTTTAGTTAGTGGATCCACTATATTATCTTTTGACTTGATATAGTCAATGGAGATAATCCCGTTCAAGAGTAATTGCTTTACAGTATTATGTCTTCGACGAATATGTCGAGACTTACCATTGTACATACTACTCTGTGCCCTTCCGATTGCAGATTGGCTATCGCAGTGTATGCAAATAGGTGGCACAGGTTTAGTCCATATTGGAATATCCTCTAAGAAATGACAAAGCCACTCAACTTCCTCTCCTGCTTTGTCTAAGGCAATAAATTCATATTCTATCATGGATCTTGCAATACACGTTTGTTTAGAGGATTTCCAAGAGATCGTTGCACCTCCAAGTGTAAAGACGTATCCAGTTGTGGACTTTAAGTCTTTCGAATCAGATATCCAGTTTGCATCAGTATACCCTTCAAGTATAGCTGGATATCTTGTGAAGTGCAATCCATAGTTTAGGGTGTATCTCAAATATCTAAGAACCCTAACTATTGCCTTCTAGTGATCTACCCCTGGGTTGCTTGTATATCTACTCAATTTGCTGATTGAGTATGCCAAATCTGGCCTAGTGTAGTTCATGAGGCACATCAAACTGCCTATAATTCGAGACTATTCTAGTTGTGATATCGCTTCACCAGTATTTTTGGTTAGATGAAGATTTATATCTACAGGTGTTTTTGCCGGACTACAATCATCCTTGTTGAACTTCTCAAGTATTTTCTCAATATAATGTGATTGAGATAATATGAGTCCATTAGATGTTCTAGTAATTTTAATCCCCAGTATAACATCTGCAACACCTAAATCTTTCATGGCAAATTTACTGGTCAACATTTTCTTGGTAGCTTTAATGATATCATTATTGTTGCCAATAATAAGCATATCATCAACATAGAGGCAAACAATGACATATCATTATTGTTGCCTATATCCTTTGGCAACAAGTCTAGCCTTGTATTTATCCATTGATCCATCAGCTTTCATCTTCCTCTTGAAGATCCATTTGTTCCCTAATGGTTTGCTGCCTGATGGAAGATCCACCAATTCCCATGTATGATTTTGCATGATGGACTCAACATCACTGTTAACAGCCTCTTTCCAAAATAGTGCTTCAGGATTGGACATTGCTTCATTAAAGCTTTGAGACTCATTTTCTAACAAAAAAGTTAGAAAATCAGGACCAAAGGATTTTGATGTTCTAGTCCTTTTACTTTGTCTAGGTTTACCTACATCCTCTTTCTTCATGAACTCTTGATCTTGACTATTGCTAATCACAGACTCATAAGTTGTCCTTTTTGAAGAGCTCGACTCTTGTACATGTTTACATGGAAATATATCTTCGAAAAAAGATACATTTCTAGATTTCAAAATTGTGTTAACATGCATATCAAGGTTTTCAGACTTTTGAACAAGAAATCGATATGCACTACTATTATGGGCATAGCCAATGAATATACAATCGATGGTCTTAGGTCCTATCTTAGTCATTTTAGGGACTGGAACTGCCACCTTAGCCACACACCCCCACACTTTTAAGAATTTATAGGTAGGCTTTCGACCTTTCTATAATTCATAAGGTGTCTTTTTTGTTTTCTTGTGGGGTATTTTGTTGAGAATGTAAGTCACGGAAAGCAAGGCTTCCCCCCACAAGTTCTGAGGTAATCCCGAATTTAACAACATAGCATTTATCATCTCTTTTAAGGTTCTATTCTTATGTTCAGCAACTCCGTTTTGTTGAGGTGAATAGGGTGCTGTTGTTTGGTGAATTATACCGTGTTTAGAACATAATTCACCAAAAGGTGCTTCATATTTACCACCTCTCTCACTTCGTATAACTTAATTCTTTTGCTAATTCTCAACTTCATTTTTGTATTGTATAAACATTTCTAATGCTTCATCTTTGCTCCTTCTAATATGCATAACAATATCTAGTGCAATTATCAATAAAAGTAACAAAATACTTTTTGCCACCTCTAGTTTGAATAAACGTTAAATTACATAGTTTTGACTCTACACATGTTTCACATTTATGAGTTGAATTAATTTCAAATTTAGGCAGATGTTCCAAGTTAATTAATCTACATATGGTATCATAATTAACGTGTCCTAATCTACCATGCCAAACATTAGATAACTCAAGCATGTAAGCAGAAGTAGATTTATTATTATTGATTTTTTCAACCATAGTCATTACATTGAGTTTGAAAAGGCCATCCGTTAGATATCTCTTTCCAATATACATCCCACCCTTGGTGAGTACAAACTTATCACTTTCAAACACCAACCTGAAGCCCTTCTTACTCAATAGTGATCCAGAGACAAGGTTCTTGCGTATGTATAGCACATGCATGACATCATTGAGAGTAAGTTCCTTTCCTGAAGTCATCTTCAAAACAACCTTCCCAAGTCCTACTTTGGAGGATGAAGAGTTGTTCTCCATTATTTACTGATTGATATGATGAGAACATTTTCTTATCAGAACATATATGTCGAGTAGCCCCAGTGTTTACCCACATTCCTTGATATTTCCTACCAAGTTGACTTCAGATACCATGGCTGAAAGGTTCATCTCAGTGACTAGTGTAGACAGATTCTCTATATCTGTCACATTGGCTTGATCAGATTTCTTATTGAAGTTCCGTTGTTCTTTATGTTTGCGACAATCCTTAGCTCGATGGCCTCGTTTATTACACACAAAGCATTTCCCCTTGAATTTCTTCTTGTCACCACCTTTGGAATCTTGGCCAGGGTATTTCCTCTTTTTATTGTTCCCCTTTTTCTCATGCTCCACCACATTAGCTTTAGATTCCATGGAATGATGCTTCTTTTTAGAACCACGATTATCCTCTTCTATCCTCAACCTCACGATTAGGTGTTCAAGTTTCATCTCCTTTCGCTTGTGCTTGAGATAGTTTTTGAAATCCTTCCAAGATGATGACAATTTTTCTATGATTGCTGCCACTTGGAATTATTCACTAAGAGACATCCTTCTGCACAGATCTCATGTATGATAACTTGAAGATCTTGTGCCCGAGAAATCACTATTTTGGAATCTAGCATTTTGTAGTCAAGGAATCTTCCCACAACAAATTTCTTTGTACTGGCATCTTCTGTCTTGTACTTTTTGTCGACTGAATCCCACAGTTCTGTTGTTGTCTTGATTGGACTGTATACATTATACAATGTATTATCTAATCCATTGAGGATGTAGTTCCTACATAGAAAATCTGCATGCTTCCATGCATCCACCGCAGCCACAGATTGTAGATCTGAATCTCCATCCAGAACAGAAGTTTCCTCACAAAGGAACCTTGCCAAATTCAGCATTATAAGATAAAACAACATTTTTTGTTGCCATCTTTTGAAATCAAACCCACTGGATTTTTCAGGTTTCTCTTCATGGGTTACATGAGTAGTCACAGTTGGGACAGGGGCAGTAACTTTGGGAGTTGCATTGTTAGCACTTTCGTTTGCCATTTCTGATAAATAAAATTATTCAATATAAACAAACAGTGACTTTAACTTTATTCGGAAGCTAAACTAAAATCAGAAAATTTTTGGAACCAGAATCTCGAAAATTTTTCGGTATTAGTAACAATGGTTTTTGAAACCTGAAACCTTAATTTTAAAGTGTACACTGTATAAGGAAAAAATGAATAATGATCACAGGTAATCATGTTAACATTATGTATAAAACAAAAAATATAAGTACTCAAAGTATTAATGATCACAGGTAATCAGAATATAAAGATTGCAGAAATGGATCGGGATCAAGGCTAGTGTTTGACACTATTTCCTTAAGACAAAATTCGCCCCCGCACTGGTGCTTACGGTTCTTTGTAGACGTCTGCCTCCCAGGGTACAGTGACTCTTTTTAGACACAGAAGAAGCTGCACTCTGTGAATCTGACGAACCAAGCAGTGACGAATACTCTCTCTTGCTTTGATGCAAGAATATGATATGAATGCAGAATATACAGAACCGAAAATTGAATCAATTTGAAGTGCTGGGAGAGGCTCTATAAATAGAGAGATTGGTGACTGTTTAGACGAACAGACACACTCCTCTTTTGCAGACGGTTAACTATTCAGCTGAGTAGTTATAACAGTTACTGTGAACAGTGGTGTCTTAATCTGAACAGCCCCTAGTTCAACTGTAATGGATTCCGCCTAAAACACTAACGGAATAAGAAATGGTAATTAAAATTATTGGAGGCAAAGTTCAAATGAATTTTGTCCAAAAAAGATAGATAAGACAAGACCCGAACCCGGCCCAGCTCCGCTTGGCACGGGGTGGGCGGCGGCGCGTGCGCGTGTGGTGGTCCAACCCTTGGCTACGTACTCACCTGTTCACAAAACTTGGGTGCCCCAAGGGCCCAACCCATACTCCAAGGTAATTGTATATAAACACACTTTGGTTTCTATCTTTATCCCATGTGGGACTATTCAATTTTACCATTCTTCAACCAATAACTCATGTTCAAGTGAGTATCTTTGAAGTCAATTTCTCATTCACCACTTAATGGTTTTGGACAAATAAATATACCACGTTAATCTCCTCGTGTAGGAGAACACGGATCCATGTGGACCCGCCTCAAAAAACGTGTGGGTCCCACATTTATTTTGACCCAAAGTTGACCAAAACCATGTTTTTGTCTAACATCTTATACCAGGCATTTTTTGTTCTTACATAAAGCAAACTAGATCAAAGAAGACAAACCCCATTTAAGCATAATACCATTTATAATTAAAAAAAAAATCGTATATGTTGATCATCCATTTATCTTCTTTAAAATAAAGTTACTCTTTTGTTTCTCTTGAACTTTGCTAGTCTCCAAAGGCTGAAAAAAAAATACGGGTGTCAGGATATTTGAATAACTGCACCTACTTTCCTTATATACTTCAGAATGAAAGCGGAGGACTATACACAGCAGATGGGTCAGTTGACATTAATGGAAATCCTGTCCTGAAGAGCAACAGTGGAAATTGGATAGCATGCCCCTTCATTCTAGGTATCTATTGCTGTTCAAAGAGCTTTCATGTTATCTGCTAAAAATCGTTTCTCATTTAACAATTGCAAAACTATAAACAGGTACTGAATGCTGTGAGCGTTTGGCCTATTCTGGAATCGCAATAAATCTTGTGACTTACCTCACCAACAAACTACACGAAGGAAATGTCTCTGCTGCAAGAAACGTTACGATTTGGCAAGGCACTTCCTACCTTGCACCCCTAATCGGTGCTATTGTAGCAGATGCATACTGGGGAAGATACTGGACAATTGCAATGTTCTCCACAATTTTCTTCATCGTAAATATAAAATGAACTTGTCTTTGCTGTTATTCTGTTGATCCAGAGCTATTGTGAGAGATTGATTTGAAGAGAAAGTTGTATGATGGACCTGAGATCCATTATCCTCAATTAATCCAACTTTCTGGTATCCATCTTCCTCTACTATTGTGCTCAATGGTTATGTTAACTGGCAGGATGATCTTAGCCCAAGAATTTTGAGAAAAAGCTTGGATGGTTAGTAGAAAATAAGGCTAATAGTCAGTAAAATAGTTCCTACATTGTGCTGCTAGAGACAGCCATTAAAATAATTTTAGGTTATGCCCTATTCAAGAGGTGGGCCTCCAATTCAATGAGCAGGTTAATTAAGGATGCTTAATTATTTTCGTTCACCAGATATTGTATCTTCTCCTTGTTATTTCTATCAGTGGCTCTTCTGTTGTTTTGTTCGAATACTGAATCACATATTTTTATACTTCTGTCCAGGGAATGGGTACACTAACCCTTTCAGCATCAGTTCCTGCTCTCAAGCCTTCCTCCTGTGTGGAGTCCATCTGCCCATCTGCAACTCCAGCTCAGTATGCTATATTCCTTTTTGGTCTCTATCTGGTTGCCCTAGGGACTGGTGGGATCAAACCTTGTGTATCCTCCTTCGGAGCAGATCAGTTTGATGATACTGATCCGACAGAGAGGCTAAAGAAGGGATCTTTCTTCAATTGGTTTTATGTATCTATCAACGTTGGTTCTCTCTTATCAAGTATTTTTATCGTGTGGATCCAAGAAAATGTTGGATGGGGCCTCGGATTTGGCATTCCTACACTGTTTATGGGCATTGCCATTGCAAGTTTTTTTTCGGGTACACCGCTTTATAGATTTCAGAAACCAGGAGGGAGCCCTCTTACAAGAATGTGCCAGGTTTTGGTTGCATCTTTCCGTAAGTGGAATGTGGAGGTCCCTCGTGACAGTAGTCTTCTGTATGAACTGCCAGACAAAACCTCTGCAATTGAAGGAAGCCGGAAACTGGAGCACAGTGATGAGCTCAAGTAATTTTGTTCTTAACCCTCTGCAACCAACCACTAATTCCAATCCTTTTGTAAATTTACTTTTCGTCTTTTGTAAATCAGCCTAATAGCTTATTGTTGATGCAGCTTAGATGGACCTTTCTGCACCCTTAATGATCTTCAGTTTAATTTTGTTTCATAGGAAAATTGCAATGAGGCTTATCTGATGATGGCAGTTCATCTTTATAAATGCCTTTTTAAACACATGCCACATCTCTAATTAGGAAATTTGTAAATTTCCTTTTTCTTGTTCTCATATGCATGTATATACAGTAAATTAATTAAAATCACTAACAAGTAAGCAGTTAAGCAATTAACTATGTTTACTATGGAAACACATATAAACCCACTATGTACGCTAGTAAAAGAAATTTCAATGCTAAGCTATTAAATTATTTGAGAAGTTATTAAAGCAAATACTAGAGAAACAAATGTGTAGATTTTGAATAGCTACAACAATAAGAGAGACAATGCAAACCTAATCTGCCGAAAGAGAAAGTAAAAAGAAGAAAAATCTCATCTAACTTTTTTTTTTTTTAAATCCTGTTAAGTATTCTACTTATAAGTTCATATACTTATAAATCCTTTGGTTTTCTTGATTGCTCTACTACTGTATATGTTGCCCGTAAAATTTTTAACAGTTTCATGTCTGCTGCAGGTGCCTCGACAAAGCTGCTGTGGTATCAGATCTTGAAGTTAAAAATGGGAACTTATCCGATCCATGGAGGCTTTGCACTGTAACGCAGGTGGAGGAATTGAAAATACTGATCCATATGTTTCCTATTTGGGCTACTTGTATAGTCTTCTCAGCTGTTAATGCCCAGATGCCTATGTTTGTAGAACAGGGGATGGTTATGGATACCACTGTCGGTTCCTTCACCATTCCTCCAGCATCTCTGTTAACTTTTGATGTTATCAGTGTTATTGTTGGGGTCCCGATCTATGATAGATTCCTTGTCCCGATTGCTAGGAAGTTCACCGGTAAGGAGAGAGGCTTCTCTGAGTTGCAACGAATGGGCATCGGCCTCTTCATATCGGTACTATCCATGGTAGCTGCTGCATTGGTAGAGATCAAGCGGTTGGAGGTTGCAAGAGTCCTTCAATTGGTTGACCATAAAGTTGTTGTACCCATCAGTATTTTATGGCAGATTCCTCAGTATTTGTTGTTGGGGGCTTCGGAGATATTTACCTTCATTGGGCAGCTTGAGTTCTTCTATGACCAATCACCAGATGCCATGAGGAGTCTATGTAGTGCGCTTTCACTTCTCACGATCGCATTGGGGAGTTACCTATGCTCTTTCATTCTCACCATTGTGACCTCCATAACTACAAAAGGTGGAAAGCCTGGGTGGATACCTGATAATTTGAATGAGGGGCATCTCGATTACTTCTTCTGGCTCCTGGCCAGTCTCAGCTTCTTAAACTTGCTGGTTTATGTCTTCTGTGCCTCGAAGTACAAAGGCAAGAAGTCTTCTTAAGGATATCTTCAAAAATTTCTGAAACATGCCACCTTTTATACTACATGACATCTGCAATTTCAAGAATTTCCATTCAGGTACAAAATTCTGTACTTATTACTCTTCTACATGGTTGTTCAACTGGTTATTTTTCAACTTTGCATGTAAATTCTGAAAAGCAATTAGTGTTGTGATTTTTATGATAGATGCATTAGGTAATTATGCATCTTTTCACAGTTTGAAAGTTGAAACTAGATAGCATATGAAATGTGCAGTATTGGGGAGGAGTGACTCGTGTTCGAGTCCTAGTCTGGCCGTGGAGCGCCCACCCTTGAAAAGATGAATGTCATTTCAAAAGTAAACTTGAAATTGAAATTTTAGCAAAATCATTGACCTAAGTAATGAAATCTAGGAAGATTTGAGCTAAAGGAACAAGAGTGAAAGATTTTATCTTTTGAGTAGGAGGAAAAGCAAGGGAGACAAGAAACTCTAGGGCTATGTTCGAACCAAGTGATTCTAAATGAATTCAGACAGGGTTATAAAACTGTCTTTCACGACTCGTTCAAACGAAGTCAATTTCAAACGAAGGTGGTTTTTTTTTAAATTTATAACACCACCCTCATTTAACATTTGATGTATGAATGATACATCTTTATAGATTACAGAATAAAATGAGTCCTCACAATTAGATTTTTTTTGTTTAAATATGATATTTATTTTCTATTTCTTAGTATTTTAATATCTTTAGGTCCATGATTTTGAATACATGGGATAGAAGAAAACATCAAGGTAATATTTAGGAGCTTGGAAATTTCCAAATCTGAAACACTTATCTCCCTAGACATATTTCAATAAATACCTATTGCGAATTATTCTTATTATTTATTTATTTTATATTTCAGTGTATCTAGAATTTTATTTAATTGGCCCCATTCCTTTGTTTGCTCATTCCTAAACTCACAATCTCGTGAAGAGTTTCCCAAAATCAATACTATATTCGCTCAAGGATTTTCTTCCTTAAGTTCTGACTTATATAGGGTAATTCCATCAAAACTACCCTGCATTAATCAAGTATAAGGATACAGTACAACCATAACATATAAGTAGCATGTGGGTGAAAGAACATGTTGGCGTACAATTTACTCTATCCAAATAGTTTGTAATCCAAATAGTTTGTAATTTAGACAATGTGGACCTAAATGGATTTCTCACAACATTGCCTGCTCAGTCATGGAAAAGACCCTGTCCTGGCTTGCCTGATAAGGCGGTTGTGTCCTCGAGACCTGTGAAGATCCCTGCTATGAGGCCTATCGAATTGTGGGCCTGCTCCCCTGAGACTGCAACGGCTGCATCTGGCTAGGACAATCTCTAATCATGTGTCCCTGAAGGCCGCAATGGAAACATCCGTCCGAGAGCTTCCAGCAATCCCCAGTATGCTTCCTCCCACAGTGGCCACAGAAGTCTAACCCTAATGCAGAGGCTGCATAACCCGAGTAGCCTAAATAGTAGCGGGGCGAGGAGCCTGTGATGCAAGAGGAGGCCATTGTGCCTATGTTGGCCCGGAGGTAGGGTGAGGGGTAGTCCTGACCCTCTTCTCGGTCTGTGCTGAGCTACTAGACTGACCTCTTATCATGCCTCTCCTAAGGCCATTGTCTCTCCTCCTGAAGAACTCCTCGGAATTCCTCTCGGCGATCTTCGCCTTGCCTACAATCTCTCTCCAAGTCTCCACCTAAAGTACGGAATCCGATCCCGTATGAAAGCCTTCAACCGTCTTTCAAATTTCTTGACCCGCATGTTCTCCGATGCAATCAAATGAGGTGCAAACCTCGACAACTCCACGAACTTGGCCTCATACTCGGTCACACTCATCTCTCCCTGTTCTAAGGACATAAACTTCATCTCCTTCTGCTCCCTAACAAACCTAGGAAAATACTATCCATAGAAGACGTCCAAGAACTCTCCTCATGTCCATGACTCTCTTGCCTTAGTGGCATCTCTCTTTCTCAAGGCCGATCTCTACCAATGCTCGACTTGACCCTCCATCACTACGGAAGCCCAGTCTACTCGCTAATCATCAGTGCAACGAAGCACCCGGAAGATCTTCTCTTACTGCATAATTCATTTCTCGGCAACCATGGGGTCTATAGTCTTATAGAAGGTAGGCGGATGGAGTCTCCGGAATGCCTCAAGTCCAGAAGTGGGGTGTGCAGGTGGAGGCATAGGTGTAGGAGTAGCAGCAGGCTGCTTGGCTGCAAGAATGACCATAGTGTCGACCATAGTCTCCAAAAACTGGGAGAAATCACACTGGAGTCTCCCATCCATTTCCTCTAGTTTGGTATCCTCGACCTCTTGTACCGCGTCTCATGATCAAATCCTAAGAACAACAGTAACACATGAGTCTAACTTGGAAACCAGTTCGAGCCGATAATTCACTAAACATAGAGTATTCATAATATAGATAGTAACACACCAAGGTATACACGTAGTAATATAAGCATATCATTTGGATTCCTAGCGAAGCTAAGACACGACTTTTAGGACTAAGACTAAGTGATTAGTCTATACTTCGAATATGACTCCCTATATGGACCTAAAGCCTTTGCTCTGATACCAACTCTCTCGTGACCCAAAATCCCCCCTAAAAGTTATGGGACTTTGACTCGTAACTTATACTTCAAATCATCCTGTATGAGTATTTAAAGCAATGCTAAAAAAGGGAAGTTAAAATTTTTCTTAACTCTTAATCGTATTCCAAAAACATCAACAGAACTGAACATAATAAAAGTCTAAGAAGGTAAATGAGTCTAACAACCAAAAACATGAGTGGATATCCCCACTTCAAAGTAAGTCTAAGTCTATATACACAAGTCATTCCCTCACCAACTCTCAACAATTGTCCAGATAAGACCACTTGTCAAGGCCTTTGTCTTTTCCCGGGTGTTCTTCCTCGACACCCTCTTTAATACACTCTTCCTTCACCCACGGAGCTGGAGTACAAATGTCAAAAGGAGGACCTGTCGACAATAACAGTTCGGCTGAACATGGAAGGCTCAGCGTATACTAACTACTAAACAATGAAGTTATAAAATGACAACATGATTTCATAAGCAGATCATATATAATTCAATTTCAAAAACATAACATTCTTCATTTCATACATGTAAAAATCATAGCATCGATATCCATGTACATACTTTTCAAAACTATATACTTTACTTTTTTCAAAAACTATATGCTTTTATCATTTTTTTCATGTCTTTTACTTTTACTTTCCCATCATTTATTATTTTACTCAACTTAGCCGAGTTTTTTACTTGGGATATCATGTGGTTAGTGCGAGTACCTAGTCTGACGTACACTAAACACCCACTCAATAACATCATTGTTCATTCTTTCACTTCAGATTAGATGACTAGTGTCGGTACCTGGTCTGGCGTATACTAGCATCCTCCCAATAACATCATTTTACTTGGGATTAGGTAATTAGTGTCGGTACTTGGTCTAACGTACACTAATACCCTCCCAATAGCATTTCTTCCTCTGTTTTTACTTGGGATCAAGTGACTAGTGGTATACCTGGTTTAAACACACTAACACCCTCCCAATAGCATTTCTTCCTCTGTTTTTACTTGGGATCAAGTGACTAGTGGTATACCTGGTTTAAACACACTAACACCCTCCCAATAGCATATTCTTCGTTTTACTTGAGATCAGATGACTAGTGGTGTACCTGGTCTAAACACACTAGCATCCTCCCTATATAGCATCATTTCTTTTCTTTCTTTCATCTTCTTTATTTTGCTTTTCGGATACCTGTACATATACAAAAACCTCGATCATGCATATACAAGTGCTCATATAACATTTGTGAGTGACATATGGGCAATAATACTCTTCATCAAATCAATGCATCATTATTACCCATTTTCATTAATAAACCCCCACATAAGTAATTTAGTCAAAATCTATATAGAGACATTTCACTAAACACTTTATCTTCATCATTTAATTTAATAAGTAGTATATTTAATTCATTTAATAGAGCTTCACCATTTCAATCCACTATTTTCATGCTTTTAATTTCAATTCTCATGAGGAATTCATAATAAGAATCATTGTAGAAAAACTCTTCAACATATCAAGGAATAACATACTTTTCATTCAATTTAAACTAAGGAATTACAACACCAAGGTTTAGTAGAGAGTATCGACCTCACAAGACTGAATCTCTTCAGTCCAAAGCTGGAAAAGAGTTAAGAAGCCTTGAAGGTTGAATTCCAAGCTTGAGAAATAGTCCAAGTGGGTTAAACCCTGGAATTTCGAATTCAGCACAGTTTTTTTTAAAAATTGTTTTTGTTACATTCGTTTGAATGAACTTAAGTTCGTTCGAACGAAACGAACGAACAAGTTCGTTTGAACGAAAATGTCTCCTTTCGAACTGAAATGGCCACGGATTTTGTTTTATTGTCACTTTCCCTGATTTTGTTCGAACGAATGAGACATTTGTTTGAACGAAAGTCCCACTTTGTTTTATTTGTTTCTCTTTCAACTTCACTCCTTATACTTGGGTTCATATCCATTTTAAACGTCCTAAGAGATCTTGTAGGATTTAAACATTAGTCTAATCGTTTTATTAACCTTGAGCATGACACATACTTTATTATTTACCATTTTTCGACATTTGGGACATTTCCTCTTTCCCTCGACTATTTAAGCACTTAGAATATTCAAAACACCTATCCCTAGTTTCAAACACTCCCACACACACACATATGCCCCTGCTAAGACTCTCATTGGTATTTCATCCTATACCATGCATTTGAAAAGCTTTTGGTCTTTTCCAAACCCATGTAACACTATTCACTATATCATTCACTAAGCTTTCGGGTTTCTACACCTAACAAGCACAATATCAGGTATATGTTTCACCTATAGGAGTTAGGATTGACCATTTAGCCTTTTGGAAACCCGACAAAAGAACACTGCTTTAATGAGATTTCGAAACTCACTTATGGATCTCAAGTCAATATAATTGAGTATTGAATGTTTTTTTTCCCGGGGAGGGGGGGTTGGGGTTTTTACATATCAACTGTTGTGTTCTACCAGCTTTACAATTAAACTCATGGTTTTGCCCGCGGGGGGGGGGGAGGGGATTGGGGGTTTTTACATATCCGTTGTTGTGTTCTACCAACTTTGCAAATAAACTCATGGTTTTACAACCGTTAGACAAACAACCACAGTTTCGTTAGGTTTTCATTTGTTATTGTTAGGCAAATGACTATTATGCCCTTATGATATTTTATAACCTCACAAAGCCTTTAACTACCCTTGAATTATGGTTATGGTTAATAAGTTTCAACCCTTGTGATTAAGATTCACACCCTTAGGGTAAAGCATCTAACCTTGGTTTGTTAAAAAAAAATTAACGTGTTCCCTTTTAACTCCTTTTAACTTAGGTTTAAGATACACTAACCCTTAGAGTTAAAGCATCTAACCTTGGTTTTAAGAGAAAAAAAATTAACTTGTCCCTTTTAATCTCCCTTTAACTGTGGTTAAGATTCATTAACCCTTAGGGTTACAGCATCTAACCTTCATTTAAAAAAAAAATTAACGTGTCCCTTTTTAACTCTCTTTAACTGTGGTTAAGATTCACTTACCCTTAGGGTTAAAACATCTAATTTTCGTTTAAAATAATTATATATATATATATTTAAGGTGTCCCCTTTTTAACTCCCTTTAATTGTGGTTAAGATCAACTAACCCTTAGGGTTAAAACATCTAAACTTGGGTTAGTTGATCTTAACCACAGTTAAAGGGAGTTAAATGGGGATAACTTAATTTTTTAATTTTTTGAAACCAAAGTTAGATGCTTTAAACCTAAGGTTAGTGAACCTTAACCACAGTTAAAGGGAGTTAAAAGACACATTAAATTATTTTATTTTTTTTCTAAAAACCAAAGTTAGATGTTATAACCACAAGGGTGATTGAATCTTAACCACAGTTAAAGGGAGTTACAAAGGGACGCATTAATTTTATCTAATTTTTTTTCTTCTAAAAATCAAGGATAGATGCTTTAACCCTAAAGGCTAATGAACCTTAACCACAATTAATGGGAGTTCAAAGGGGACATGTTAATTTTTTTCTTTTAAAACTAAGGTTAGATGCTTTAACTCTAAGGTTTAGTGTATCTTAACCTAAGTTAAAGGGAGTTAAAAGGGGATACATTAAAAAAAAAAATTATAAACCAGGGTTAGATGTTTTATCCCTAATGGTGTGAATCTTAATCACAAGGTGGTTAAAACTTATTAACCATAGTTCAAGGATAATTTTTGAACTCATAACCCAATCCTTTTTGAACTTTTGTCAGTTTATGTTCTTAAGTTAAAAGAGGAATGTTAGCCACAGTCTCACGCTTTGAAAATTTTCGATAGATGCAAGATATCCACTCCAAGTGTGTGTATGGACCAGTTGCTTTTGCAACCGGTTAACAAAGCATTTTTCTACTTTCTTTTTTCAGCAACCCTTTTTTAATATCTAAATTACAAGTACCCTCTCAATGAGGAGTATGCATCTTTTTCATATATATTACATAAGCATGTCTCTTAACTAGCCGGCCTATTTAAATATCTAAAAGAATTGTTTAATTTTTGCAGCCGGAGGAAATGAAAGATTTATTTGAAAGAATTACAAAGATAGATGAACATTTTGATGGACTTTGGAACATACGCGAAAAGAGTTATCAACTGTCGTCTCAACTTTGTTAGCATGACAAAGATTAGAATATTTTGATATTCATAAAAGATGTTAAAATAAAGTTAGAGCTAAACAATTTATGAGATATGACTTTTAACTTTTATTAGTTATTTATGGATTATGATCTTTAGCTTTTGATCAGGTATAAAATACTCACTCATTTCTGGGTCAAATCCTTCCATTATATAAGCCCTACCAAGAGACTACGACTATTTAAATGACTAATCTAATGGTACGAGTTTTAGGCTACGATTATTTGAATGACTAATCTAAATTTTTCACAGTTTAAAATAGTGGACAAAATCTATTAAGACAATTTATATTTATTAAATTTCTGGTAGTGGTGTATGTTAGCTTTACAAGTAATAACAGTGTATTTTAGCATAATTGAAGAAAAGAGGTTGTAGAGTAGACAAAAGCTTATATTTGTTTTCTTGATATTTAGGGGTATTTGTAATTTAACAGTAGAAAAGAAAAGAAGAAGAAGATGAATCAGTACTTTAGTATAATAGAAGGAGTCAAATCCTCTACGGTGATAACCAGATTTGTCAAATCCGGTTATCACCCTTTGAGGTGGCCACGTGTCCCTCTCGACACCCCTTAGATAATCCGGTTATCACCCTTTTGAGTTGGCCATGTGTCCCCCTTACAACCCTTAACCGTGTTTCAAATTCACCTACCCTAGGGTTTTTTTGGTAAACTCAATATACCACAAGGCAATGACAGAAGGCAAATACAAGGAAATACTCACACCACCCATGCATAACCACACACACAGAGCATGCAAACCCACCCTAGGGTTCAACCACCCTTACTTGGTTTTTAGAAAAAAAATATTAATTCTATGTTTTTAATTAAAAAACTGTTTTTAGGATTTTTTTAAGGTTTTTTTAATATTAAAATATTTAAAAAATAGAACTAATATTTTTTTTTCTAAAAATCAAAGATGGGTGGGTGAACCCTAGGGGTGGGTGAATCTGAAGCACAGTTAAGGGGTGTCAAGGGGGACACATGGCCACCTCAAAGGGTGATAACCAGATTTGCCAAATCCGGTTATCACCATAGAGGATTTGACTCCTTGATAGAAAGGAGGAATTAGTACTTAGTAGAGTAGAAAGACGAGGCCAGGGATAAAAGAGGTGAGAACAAAGTTATGCAAAAGGGTCAGGATTCTCTCAAGTTGAAAACCCTAGAGGTCGCCACATGTCTCTTTTGACACCCCTTAACCATGGGTAAGGTTCACCCACCCCTAGGGTTCACTCATCCATCCTTGGTTTTTTTTTTATATATTAATTATTATTTTTTAAATTAAAAAAACTGTTTTTAGAGTTTTTTAATATTAAAAACAGTTTTTTAATTTAAAAAATAATAATTAATATTAAAAAAAAACCAAGGATGAGTGAGTGAACCCATGGGGTGGGTGAACCTTGCCCATGGTTAAGGGGTGTCAAAGGAGACACGTGGCGACCTTTAGGGGTTCAAAGTTCAAACTTGAGAGATTCTCTCAAGTTGAACTTGAGAGAATCCTGGGCCTGTGCAAAGGCAGAGTCTAGTACTGGTTTTCATCACCTCAATCTCTACCTTGTCGTTGCTATGCTGTTCTGACAAATTTCATTGCCTTAGAGAATTTTTGCTCTGTCGCGTCTTCAACTCAGTGAACCTGCTCAAGAACTTGGTAAGTTTTTAAGTCCCCTTTACCTATTTTCTATTTCAGTCTCTGTTCCTTCTTCTTCCTTCTCTCTTTTTTCTTTGTTCTCGAGATCACCCAGAAATATGAGTGAAACCGGTGGATCCAGTAGTTCCGGTAGTGCCCCTGCCAGAGCCTATATTCCATCGTCCCCTAAGACTAGAAGATACCAAAGGCACACCCTTGACCATTATAAGGTGTTATACAAGATCCCTTCCCATATCCAAATTCATTACAAAGCTGATGATTACCTGGTAGATCGTCGGTCCAACATTAACGTGGTCCACCCGGTTCAACTGGAGGCTGATCTCTAGTTCCCCCCTGAACCCATAGTAGACGTACTGTCCACCGTGCAGCTTGCCCCAAGGCAGATGCACCCCTATTTCTACAGATACATGTCTATGGTCTGTAAATTTATCAAGGATGGCTACCATATAGAAGCCATCATCTTTTCCATTTTCGTCAAGTTATTAAATGTCTGTCCCGTGTGGGAGTCGGGCCTTACTTTACTTGGGCATCTCGTGTTGGGGTCTTTGATTTCGTCGAGGGTCTTTATGACATGGACCGAGGTTAGAAGACTCTGTCCTGGCTCACTTCTGACAGATGGAGTTCGAAGGGGGCTCGTCCCATTCCAAACACCTTCCAACCAGGTCAGTCTTCGACTGTTAATATACCTTTCTCGTCTCCATGCTTCATCCAATTTTCATTACTAATCTATTTGCTTATTTCTCTATACAATTCAATCGAAGGTACATTACCAAGCTTTGAGCGTCGAAGAAGTCTGTCGCCTAAAATCCATTGCCACTGAAAGAGGAGGAGCATACGTCACTTGGAGGCCAAGGAAAGAGCTCGAGATAGAACTTGTGAGCGCTGGATTTTACTCCAGGTCAGTAAGGAAGATACTGAGAGTCGCCACCTATTAATTCAGAAGGGATAAATCCCTAGGTTATGGATAAGGTCTTGGTCTGCGTGAGAGTTCTAGGTAAGAGGTTCGGTTAAGTCCGGGGAAGGTGTTAGGTACCCCGAAACTTCCATTTTTCAATGGTTCCCTACTTGCTAGGTGTGAACCAATTAAAATCAAAATTTGTTCAAATGTCTAAGTGTTTAAGATAATATTAAGCTAAGAAAGAAAAACTAACTAGGGTCAAACCCGGGTTGGGTTGCCTACGTACTCACAAGATGAGATCAGACTGAGCGTAGTTCTGGTACATGGGCTCGTGCCAAGGCTAGGAGGTGTGTGTGTGTGCACCAAGGGTGGCTAATGGACTAGCCCGGTAGAGTAGGGTTTGGTTGACTAAGTTTGGTCAAGTACATGGCTTAAGCCCGGAGGCTTAGGGTTAGTCCGGTAGACTAAGAGTTAGTCTGGTAAACTAGAGATTAGGCCCGGTAGGCCAAAGGGTAAGTCCGGTAGACTTGATTTAGGCCCGGTAGGCCAAAATCGAAGAAAACCAAGGTTAGAATTGCTAACCAAGGTTAAAGATCAAAATGACCATGGTTAGGGTTGGTAACCATAGTTAAGGGTAACAAAGGTAAGCCAGACAGGCTGAGGTTGGGCCTGGTAGGTCAAAGGTGAGCTTAGTAGGCTCAGAGATTAGGCCCGGTAGACCAAAACGGATTTAACTAAAGTTAGGGTTGCTAACCGGAGTTAAATGTGTGTTAACCATGGTTAGGGATTCTAACCATGATAAATGGGCAAAAACAGAAACATTTTGGGCATTTCAAAATATTTTAAAATTTTGTAACATTTTTCAAGAGTTAAGAGTTGCTTAACCATGGTTAAAAGTTAATCAGAGTTGAATTAACCCTGGTTAAGGATCCAGGAAGGTCACGGTGGGCCCAGAGAGTGTGGCAAGACCTAGAGTGGCCTCTTACCAGGTCTAGGTCCTGTGCAAAAACCCAAAGTTAAACAAATCAGTAATGGCGGTAAAGATATTACCACCATTACAGAAGCAGTTTCAAGGGGTCTTTGCGGATCTGGGTTTGAGTTAGGGGTGAACCCCAGGATCAGGGACCCATAGAGGTTAAAGAGGGAAGTGTCAGGAAGACTCTGGGCCTTTGGTGGGCCTAGGGGTGGTTTAGAGTGGGCCTCACAGTGGGTTGAACATCTGGTGTTTCGAATACTGTAATGGCGGTAGATAGTCTACCACCATTAAGCTAACTCTTGTTTCAGGCCACGTTAACCACGGTTAAGCAATAGGGACGAGCCTGGAAGAACCAAACTAGGCAGAGGGAGGTCAGGAGAGTCCAACCATGACCCTAGAATGGACAAGGGCCCCACCCAAAGGGGTGTAATAAGGCTGCAAAGTATAAGGCTAGGAATGGCGGTAATTATTCGACCATCATTCCTGGAGATTTTCAAAACTGAATTTTCCTACTTGGGGGCTGCACCAGGGCTAATCCCAGGGGATCCCTCATGGATTGAGGCCCCCCTGGAATGCAAAGGGAGGTTCCAAGCTAGGTGGGGGTCTTGTACCCGAGTATCAAACCCTCAAGGGGTCTCCCATGCCTACGAAGAGGCAAAAGGGGTTTGTCCTTGGGTGAGCAGCTACTATACAAATCAGAGACAGAAATAGGGGACCCCTGGAATAGGACCAGAGGTCCTTACAATGTTATACAAAATAAAAGAGAGGATAGGGGAGGTCCTACCCTACTGTTGAGCTGCAATAGTGGCGTCAGCCAGTGGCTAGAGGTGGTGCATGGTGGTGGCAGGCAAAGAGGAGGCTGAGGCAACTCCTGTAAGGTCTGGGGATCACCTGAAGTGAAGACAAAGGCTGGGAAGGGAGGAGGAGAGGCTGACCGAATTCCAACAAGGATTTGGTGTAGGAATTTTGGAATCTGCTTGAACTAAGGAAATGGGTGAGCTTTTATAAAGTTGGAAGGGACCCTAGGTAGTTTGGGCATTACTAGGAAGGTGGTAGACACTGGGGAGGCGGACTGAAGAGCTGCAAGGGGTCCAGCTGCACTGCAAACTGGAAATCCAGTAATTGTGGTACATAGTCTACCACCATTACCTGATATTTGCTAAACAGGGCCCAACCCTTACACACGATTGACCTGATCTCCTATAGCTTTTGCTATTTTTGGTAATAGCGGTAAAGTTATTACCGCAATTATTTGAATTTTCAAAAAAAGCAGGTGGGCCCCACTACACTAGGCTCTAAAGGCTTATGGGCCCATGTTTGGGCCCACAGAAGGTTCTGGGTTTGATTTTAGAGTTTTTAGACCCTAGAGCGAACTATGGTTCACCTAGGGTTAGACTAGGATTTACCCAGGGTTAGGGTTTACCTAGGTTTGACCAGGGTTTAGGGTTTAGGGTTTACCTAGGTTTGACCAGTGTTTGACCAAGGTTTACCTAGGGTTAGGCTAGGGTTTTTACCTGAGATTAGGGTATGTTCTAGGGTTATGCCTAGGCTTTACCTAGGGTTTAGGGCTTGATTAGGGCTCAATTGGGGATAACCATGGTTAAAAGATATTAACCATGGTTAAGATAGGGTATAAAAATTGGGTGCTTACAGCTGCCCCTCTTTGCCGAAGAGTGTCAAATTGATAATTGAACAGTAAAGACTGGAATCATCCTATTCTTACACCAAGATTAGATTTTAAAGGATGATGATATGCATGCATGTTGTGCAAGTGGTGTAATGAGTGATGTAATTTTGGCGAGAATGAAAATAGTCAGGGCCCTCTCTGGGGAATGAAGAGTAGTCCATGCTACTTATGCTGGGGATTGATGAATGCTATGAGGGATGGCATGTCCTGGAGGTACTAGCCAAGATTAGTTGCTATGGCATTACCTGGAGGTATTTAGCCAAAATAACGAAAGGACACGCGGAGTGTCAGAAAGAGGACGTGTGAGGTGCCGACAAAGTGTGTTATATCGATGCTCACTTGGGACATCAGAGACACACGGGGTGTCAAAGGGAGACATGCGAGGTGCCTACAAACTGTGTTAAATAATGCTCACCTGGGATGTCGGAGACACGAGGGGTGTCGAAAGGAGGACATGCGAGGTGCCGACAAAGTGTATTATGTCGATGCTCACCTGGGATGTCGAAGACATGGAGTGTCAAAGGGGGCATGCAAGGTACCAACAAAGTGTGTTATGTCGATGCTCACCTGGTATGTCAGAGACACACAGGGTATCAAAGGGGACATGCGAGGTGCCGACAAAGTGCGTTATGTCGATACTCACCTGGGATGTCGGAGATGCACGGGGTATCAAAGGGGACATGCGGGTGGTATCGCGGTATGACTAGATTATCAAGGGATATACAGGATGTCAATGGACTACCGCCATTACAGTAACCTGAGTTTGAGGCTAAATTAACCAAGGTTAAGGTACTGGGTTGAGCCTGGACAGACCAGGCCAAATGGCCAAGAGGTAGGGGGTCCTAAACATGGCCCACGATTGGACCAGGACCTAACTTAACCATGGTTAAGGGCCTGTAACAGTGGAGAGTCAAGAATGGTGGTAATTATTCAATGTCATTCCTGAACTCCTACAGACTTCAATTTTGCCCTCCTGGACTTGAACCAGGCTAACTTCCAGGGGATCCCTCATTGCCTGAGGGTCCCCCAGAAGGGTAGGGACGACGCCATATAGGTAGAGAGTTCTTGTACCCGATTTCTAAGCCTCAAGGGACTCCCCATGCCTATGAGGAAGGCAAGGGCGGCCCTGTCCTTGGCTGGACAGTGTGAAAAACGCAGCAAAAACAGCAATAAAGGAATACAATGGACCCCTGGAATAAGACCAGGGTCCTTACAATGCCAAACAGAAAGTAACAAGGGAAGGGGTGGCCCTACCCTACTTGCGAACTGCAACAGTGGTGGTGCAAGGTAGCGCAGAGGTGGGTGGAGCCTGGGGGAGCTGGTGAAGGCTTGGGACAGACCCTATAGTGGTCTGAGATCTTCCTAGGTGGAAGACTAAGGTTAGAACAGGAGAGTTTGGGCTAACCGAATGGGAGTAGAACTTTGGTATCGTGAAAGTGGAATCCTTGAACCCATGAAGTTGGTGGGTATAAATAGAGGAGAAGGGAAGGCCTGGGGGCACTATGGGCATTATCTTAGGCGTGGGGGACACAAGGGAGAGGAGCCAGGGTGGTGTAGGGGGAGCCTGATTCCCATTTGCAGGAAATCAGGAAATGGCGGTAATTGGATTACCGTCATTCTTGAAGAAGAGTAAAATGGAATTGCGGTAATCCAATTACCGTCATTCTGGATTTTTGCTTGTTTGGGCTCATCCCTCACACATACGGGCCGAAGGCACTGTAGCTTTTGCCAAATTTGGAATTTGTGGTAATTTGATTACCGCCAATTACGATTTTTGAATTTTTGGGCTTGTGGGCCCCACCCTAACGGTCCTTAGGGCATTATGGGCCCACAGAGGTTCTGGGCTTTAGTTTTGGGGTTTTTTGGGCCTGAGATGGGCTTGGGTGGACCCTAGGGTTTAACCATGGTTTACTTAAGATTAGTCTAGGGTTTAAGGTATTTGCCTAGCTTTGACTAGGGTTTAGGGTTTATGGGCTTGCTAATGGGCCTTGAGCCCATAGGGGTTTGATCTAGGGTTATAGGTCTAGGGCTCACCCAGGGTTAGGCCTAGTTTACCTAGGGTTTACTTGGACTCAGCTGGGGTAACCATGGTTAAAAGTGCTAACCATGTTTAAAGGCAGGGTGTAAAAATTGGGTGTTTACATGGTCCTTCTCATTTTAATCTTTTTAAATAAGTCCAAAACAGTTTTGAGCTTGAATTAGAAATTATTCTATAATTGTAGGTGGTTATTGTCTCTTTTCGAAAAGGTGCCTCAAACTCTATAAATAGATATCTTCTCACGGGTTTCAATTACTTCGAATTTTAAATTATGTCTGAGCGAATTATGAAGGTATTCTGTGTTCTAGAATAAAGTTTAGTACAACAAACTAACTTTGTTAAACAGCTTTCAAGCAGTTTCCATTGTATCCTAGAACTGATTCGTTAGGCCCATTTTCTGACCTTGTGTGGAGATGAATAAAGTTTCAAGACAATATTGCCTACTCCTCGGATCTGTTTGCTATATCTCTTCAATTTATGGAACCATTTTTCCAACAAGGAATGAATGTTAATATATTCTTCCTTCATTTCCAATCAAACATTCATTCTTATAATGGGGCAGGAGTTTTTTCAGGGGTATAATGGACCTTCTCCGAACCCCTTATATTGTGGTGACGTGTAAAGGGATCTAGGACAAATAAAATAAATCTGAATATATAAGAGCCATGTATGTCTAGGCAAAAAAAAAGAGAAAGACAAAGGCAATGAGGGTCCATTCACAACGACTTTTCCAAAGATTCCAAACATGTGATTATAAGAAGCCCATAGGAAGATGAATTGATAAATAAAGGTTCTGCAATTTGTGCCCACCAAGTCTCAATTGGACAATAGAAAGAGAAATGCAATGAGGGTTTCCAAAAGCTTCTAATTAAAATGTGATTATAAAAAGATATTTAACTATGAACTGGAGCTAAGAGATCAAAAGGAGATTTAACTATGAAAAGCCATACGAAGATGATTTAATAAATCAAGATTCTCTTCTTTGTACCCAAATATATCTTGTATCAACAGGAGGAGAGAGTAAGAGAGAAGCAATGGCTGAGGGAGTGATCACTTTTTTCTTAGAAAATTTGACGGATCTACTAACACAAGAAGCAAATCTCCTTCTTGGAGTGGACGAGCAGGTCCGGTCACTCCGTGACGAGCTCGAATGGATCCGTTCCTTCCTCAGAGATGCCGACGAGAAACGAAAGAAGTACGAAAGGGTGAAGGTCTGGGTAAGCCAAATCAGAGATTTAGCTTATGATGCTGAGGATGTTATCGATGCCTTTGTCCTCAAAGTAGAGCAACAACGAAAAAGAAATGCTGGGTTCATGGGCTTTGTGAGAAGGTATAGTCGCTGCACCAATATTCAACTTACTACCATTTACAAGGTAGTAAAGCGAATTGAGGAAATCAACAGAAGAGTCGAAAAGATCTCGGCTAACAAATCAAAGTATGGCATTGAACACATACAACCAGGAGAATCTTCGGGATCATTGAGTGAAGGCCTGCTGTGGAAGGAGAAGAGGGCTCCCCTTGTCGAGGAAGTGGATGTGGTGGGACTCAAAGATCACGAGAAGACGCTAGTGAGGCTTTTGCTGGACGGAACAGCACGCCGTGCTGTTGTCTCCATCGTCGGAATGGGGGGCCTCGGTAAGACCACCCTTGCTAAGAAAGTTTATAATAACAGTGATGTTATGGAGCATTTTAATTGTCATGCTTGGGTATATGTTTCTCAAGACTATCGAATGAGAGAGCTCTTACATGGCATAGTAAAGTATGTTATGGTGCTCTCCAAAGAGGAGAAGGAGACTGTCGAAAAGATGAACGAGGAAGATTTGAGGATGATGTTGTCTAACCACCTGAAAGAGAAAAGGTATCTAATGGTCATTGATGATCTATGGACCATGGAGGATTGGGATAGTCTAAAGTCTGCCTTTCCTGAAGGGAAGAATGGTAGCAAGGTAATGCTTACAACTCGAAACAGAGATGTAGCTCTACATGCTTTGAGCAATCCTCACGAGCTGCGCCTTTTAAACAATGAGGAGAGTTGGGAGCTCTTTCTGAAGAAGGCATTCGTGCAGGGAAATTCGGTCACGGCAAGTTGCCCTCGAGATCTTGAGGAATCGGGGAAACAAATTGTGGCAAAATGTGGGGGCTTACCACTAGCTATTGTGGTACTAGGAGGTCTTTTATCGCGGAAAGATAAGATACCTAGTGTGTGGTCCAAGGTGCTCGAGAGTGTGAATTGGCATTTCATAAACTTGAAACAATGTTCAGACATATTAGCCTTGAGTTACCATGATTTACCCTATTATTTGAAATCGTGCTTTCTCTATTGTGGCCTTTTCCCCGAACACTGTGAGATCCGAGCAAGTAAATTGATTCAATTGTGGATTGCCGAGGGATTCATACAACAGAGAGGAGAGGAAACAATGGAAGATGTTGCGGAAGATTACCTTGAGGAACTGATCCACAGGAGCATGATCCAAGTGGCAAAGAGGAGGTCCGATGGTGGAATTAAGACATGTTACAGTCATGATCTTCTTCGAGATCTCGCTATTAAAGAAGCCAAGAGAGACAGATTTTTTGACATCGATGGGAAGGTATCACCAAGCCGTGTGCGCCGACTTGCAATCCATAGGAGTATTGATGAATACATTTCTCAAAATGGATCCAACAGGTCATTGCGATCCTTGTTGTGCTTCACAAATAGCCTGCAAAAAGCACAGTGGAGATTCTTGTTTGGAGGCCTCAAATTGCTTAAGGTGATGGATCTAGAGAATGTAAGCATCTCAAGATTACCAAAAGAAATTGGAGAACTACTACATTTAAGGTACTTGAGCTTGAGGTTGACTTACATAGCCAGCCTTCCATCATCAATAGGCAATCTCCGAAACCTGCAAACTTTAGACTTAAGATATACCGGGATCGCTCACATACCAAAAGCAATTTGGAAAATGCATCAGTTACGACATTTATATGCAGATTCAGCTCAAATCGATGGACGTCCCAGGCCAGACCGTCTTAAAAATCTCCGGTCATTGTGGTTAGGTGGAGGTGATGAAAGCACCATACCAATTCCCCTATTTTTCCCACATAACTTGCATCGTCACAAGCTGTATTTGAATGGACGCACAGAGAAACTACCCCATCCACATGAATTTCCACCAAATCTCACCAAGCTATCGCTGAGGTATTCCGAATTAGAGCAAGACCGAATAGCAACACTAGAGAAGCTACCGAACCTAAGGATCCTTAAATTGTTGAAGGAGTCCTATGTCGGATCGGAGATGGTTTGCAATGTCAGAGGGTTCCCTCGACTCCAATTCTTGGAACTTCGATACTTGGACAAACTAGAGGACTGGAAAGTGGCAGAAGGAGCAATGCCGAGTCTTAAACATTTAGAGCTCGATGGTTGCATAGGATTGAAGATGCTCCCAGATGGACTGAAACATTTGACTACAATTCAGGAATTGGAGGTGCGATATATGCCGGAGGAATTCAAAGCAAGGCTCGGGGAAGACGGAGAGGATTGGTATAAGATCAATCACATTCCCACTCTCACCATAGTTGGATGAATCAGGCCATATATGGCCATGTGAAGCTCTTCTTCAGGAAAGAATACATGTAGAATTGGTGCATTCTTTTTCTTTTCCTTTCAATATCTCTGTAAGTTTATTAATTTTTACATTTTTCTTTATATAAGCTATTAAATTCTTCCATTACTTGTATCTTAGTGTCACTGTGTTTATATATATATCACAGACGAAACCAAATCTTCTACAGTTATCACCGGATTTGCAAATCCGGTTATCACCCCTGAGGTCGCCACGTATCCCTTTTGACACCCCTTAACTGTGGTTAAGATTCACCCACCCATCCTTGGTTCTTAGAAAAGAAATATTAATTCTTATTTTAATATTAAAAAAAATATTTTTAGGGCTTTTTTATAATTAAATATTTTTAAAAAATAGAATTAATATTGTGAAATACAACATCTATATATATACCTGAGTTGAAAACCTTAGTTCAGACAAGGTATAGTGGAAAACCCATCAAAAGAATCATCTAAGGATCAAAGCAGTAATAAAAGAACTTTTGAAGGATTAAAAAAATGAGACCAAAAAATTTAACAAGAAAACAGAGGCTTAAAAGTAAGAATTTTGTCTTTCACATATATAAGAGGATTCTTGGTGATCAAGAGGAGCCCTGATGTGATGCATAACATGAGGATCAGATCATGTTATTGATGTTGTGCACCACATCAGGTGTCTTGATCACCATCCTCATTGATCGATGCTGCTCCTCTTCCACTTTTTGATCAACAGCTTGTTCGGTTCAATCTGAGACGTACGGATGGAACCCTACCTAAATTAATGGCCAGTTCTTGGAAAATCCATGATCTCCTTCGACCAGGCATTCATGTCTTGAATTAATGGCCCCTACTGTACTTGGAAGCCAAGATTCATCTATATCAGTTCTAAGAAATGTTGTAAGAATTTAGAGATTATTGAACATGCTAATAAATCTGCATATGATACTTAAAGATTGTACACAAGACAATAGCATTTTGTCAAGCACAAATTAACAAAAATCAGAAATAAGAAATATAGAAAACTTATGGATTAGTGTTAGCGTTTCGATTGAGGCATGATACTGAAATCGTTGTCCTTAAGACCAATTTTGCCCCCTTTGGAGTATCTCCCTTAATGCAAACGGGTTATGACAGTCGATCTCCAGGATTCAATAGTCGCAGTCTAATAGCAAGCACTCACAAATTAGACTCACTAATAAAGTTTTGATATGACACCCAACTCAAAAAAAAACTCAACTCAAATAAACAAGTTATAAGAAGAAAAGACTACTATTTTCTCTACAAGAAACCTTATTGGTGAAAACCTTCTCTACGATAAACCTTAGAGGTGAAAACCCTTTTATAATAGAGATTTTTCTACATGATGATAATGGGCATTAATAACCCATGATTCAACCCACTAAATGAAATGAGTTACATAAAAATAAAAGTCATTTAAAATAGAAAACAATTATAAAATTAAAGATTTAAAAGACATTAAAATTTAAATCACAAATTTAAAATAAATCCAACAATCCCTCACATGATACAAATTTTAAATTAAAAAAAGGAGTTAGGTAGCCATGAAAATGAAGTGTATTGGTATTGATGTCTTTTGGACTTTGAATCAATACTTAGTGTAACCAAAACAAGATTGATAGGAATTTAGTGAAATAATATTCTTGAACCGAACGCCTTTTATTGTATATCGGTTGTGCATGCCACACACACAACATTCTTGATATCAAATAAGTTCTAATGATTTGGTACATTTCGGCCTTGCACCCCCTACCTGGATTTTCATGAGTGCTCTAGAGAACTTGCCTAAGTTCTCATAAGAAGCGGCCCCACTTCTACACTCATATAAGTAAATCCATTAAGTATGTACTGTAACTAAACACACCACATATAAAGGATATGGACACACCACATATAAAGGATATGGATACATTAAGAGTTTAACTCATCCACACACTATTACAGTTAGTACTATCTACACCATAGGGAGAGTGACCCTAATTTAAATTAAATACATTCAGGGGTAAATTGGTAAATTAAACCCTGAGGGTAATTTAGTAATTGATATTTTGGTGTTTGGTCATATGGCTAACCTTGGTGGGGTAGGGCTAACCCAATGATTTTATTTAACGAGTTAAATTGGTTAAATCTAGGTTATAAACAAACATGCCTTAGTGGGGATATATTAGTAATTCTCTATATGGAGTTTAGTATAAATAGAATTGCTTAACCTAATAGCCAGATTTTTGTTAAACCTAAATTAGGAGAAATGAGATACAATCGTTTTGGGAGGAGATGAGGAAAGCGGCTGTAGAGTTTGGAATTCTATCGGATCCCGTGGAGAACCCAGTGATAGGAATTGGATCATCCAAGTTAGCATCGAAACTCTCCTAAGCAATCAACCTCTTGCATTCTTCTCAAAATCAGATCTAGAGGCAAGTGAATATTTCTATAGTTTAGATGTCGAGTGTGTTGTGATCACACAATAATTTTAATGTGTTTTTCTTTTTGTGTTAATGATTGTGTGTATGAGAATATGATAGATTGAAAAAATATTTTATATAGACATTATTCTGATTTATTAAATATGTTGTGGGTGATTTTAATAAATGATAGAATAACATATTAGATTTTAGGGAAAAAAATATAAGAGATCTAGAGGATTAAAATTAGTGATTTTCTGAATTGAGTTAATTTAAATGAGATTTACTCTGTTTTGGTATTTGAGTCATAACTTTATGACATTAAGTCCAATTTTGGTCGGATAGTATATCGTTTCAAAGAGATCGAAAAGATCTACAACTATCGTGAAGAAAGTTTTCCCCAAATCAATAGTTTTGTAGGTAAAAACCTTAGTTGAAAATCAAAATCGGGAAAAGTAATATTTTTTCACATTAATTTTCCTAAAATACTTTAATTAAATGTATATATTATTTGAGTGTGGGAACATTGTTTTGTTGGGATTCCTTTATAACTAATTAGTTAGTTTGTTAGATGGTTGAAAGATACCTCTAACAAATTGAAATAATTAGTTACCAAATAATTTGTTAGTGTTAGTAACTTGGCTTATATTTTATTAATTAATTTGTTGGGTGGTTGAAAGACACCCCTAACAAACTTAACTAATTAGTTACTAACCAATTGGTTAGTAACTGAGCTCATTTATGCTAGTATAAGGGTTTTACAAAACTCACTAGCATAAAAAAGGTTTTTTCCAAGCCCTTGGGGTTTCCCTGAACCCCATTATTATGGGAGATTGAGAATTTATAGGGTTATAAATATGTGATATTTATAACTAAAGTTTCACTTGTAGGAACACAGCTGAAACTCCTTTTGAAATAAAGTATGTTATGTCTGCCTAGATATTAATTGTAAATTATAGCATTGTAGATTTTAATTATGAATTATGATTTTGACTGTTATAACTGTCATTCAATATTTTGCTATATTTTCATAATAGTTGGAATTCATCTTCTGAAATAATGGTGATTCAATAAACATTGTTTTAACCTTGGTTAAGGGTCATTCAAGGAGTAAGTTGTGTAAGACCTCCTTAAATTGATCCTAGGGTGATGTTGTGTACCACTCAATGATAGTTTCAGGGTGGTGTAGAGTACCTACCCAGAAACAGATGATTGAGTTGAGTTGTGTAACACATTCAATTCTCAGATGGGTGAACTGTGTAAGACCCAAGGGATAGGGTAAACTGTGTGAGACCCCAAGGATTCCCTTGGTTAATAGGGTAAGTTGTGTAAGACCTCTATTGACCGAACTGAACCATAAGTAAAGACTTAATTGAATAATATGCATAATTTATTAGTCATCTTATCATATGAATTATTAATGCATCTAAATTATAGTTGTGTTCTCTTGTTGAGTTGTAGACTCACCCTTGTTGATTCTTCTTTTTCAGGTGGTGATTAAAAAGAATAGGAATTGCTATCGTTTGAACAAGTAAGATCAGTCTTGAAGTTTTCTTCCCTGTTAAAGTGTGAGAGAACTATAGTAAGGTAAAATATATGAAATCTTTGGATGATTTAGTTTTTTGGAGAACTCATGTTATTGAGTCTTTTAGTTATGCTAGTTATTTAAATCTGTTTAATGGAGTATTAAATTATTTTAATTTCCATTAATATTGAAATTTTGTTTCCGGTTCACGCCTTGATATTTATACAAATATTAGTATTATTGTGTATAAGTTTCGGGGCATGACAGTGACTATCAAATATGATAGTGCTCTCATCGAATGATCTAGTGACTTGTTTTTACTCATTGAACCTATTTTCTAGGATCTCCATTCAAATAGGTTGGATTACCATCACTTTCATTCATGTAATAAACTTAAGCCCCATCCCCCTCGATGTTTATTTACCAGCAAGTCCATTGAATTAATGGATCCACACTTCAATTACCCTCTCCTAGAGTAATTATCTAACTATTTGTAAGATAAAAATCTATAAAATAATCGTCTGCAAGATAATCATCTGCAATATAACCATCTGCATGATATTCATCTATAGAATGACTATCATAATACTTCATCTGACGTATATGTCAGAACCCTCATTACAGATATAATTCATTTCCAAGGTGGATCTTATTCTTATTCTTAATTTTGCATCATTCAACAAATAAGATTCAAAGTCATTCATCTTCTTTACATTTTCACTCTACAATCATGTAAATTCAAGCTTTATAGTGGAATGAGTTTTGTCTACTTTGATGATTTTCAAGAGATAGCACCACCAACAAGGATGAATAAACTCACCTGAAATTTTAATCTCATAGAGATAATAATATATCCTCAGATATGTAAAATCATGTTATTTCAACCAAATTTACATTTGCTTCTACCATGTCAAATTTATATGACTATATCATTGACATATAATTCTCACAACTCTAGGTTAGAAATAAACTTCAAGTTTATTCTTATAACATATCATTGACATATAAGCAAATGTTTTACTAGGTTGTTTGAAAACTCATTATATAAACATATACACTTATTAAATTTGTCAGTCAAGGAACTGACTTCTATTGAAAAAGATGATACAATAGATAGCTACACTCATTTAATTATTTACCAAAGTTTGAGATTCTTATATTCCTCATTTGAGTCAGGTTATATGTTTTAACATGAATACTGAAAGCAATCAAATTGTACCACTTAGCAAGATACCCACACACTTTTAGGTATGCAAAATTTTCTTTTAATACAGAGTCTTGCTTAATTTATTTTAACCATACAACATGTAAAAATGATAGCTTCCCTCACAAATTTTATGGTGCTCCAATATATTTTCTAGTATTCAATTTGTGTATCTATTATTATTTCTAGTAATGAACTAGAAATTATATTCCTTATGATTTTCACATGGATTAAAAAGATAAACCATGCATAATCATAACTTCATGAGTTTGTTTCACTAACAAGAGTGAATTAAAATTCACTTGTAAAGTTCATCCCATCTGAAAATGAGATCTAGCCATTATTTTACATCCTTATAATATAATGGCAAAGTCTAAACCATGATATTAAGAGTCTTTAACTCTAGTTATCCAATCCACTGGTCTAGGTCAAATGGATATCTATACACAATTTCTTGTAGAAAATAGTTTATTTTGAACGCCATTCTAGTTATAATTCTTGAGCAATATACACACATCTACACAATTAATATTCTCATGTTCCCACTTTTGCAAATTGCCCCCATAATTTCAAATATTATATAATACACCAAAAGTTATGTCTGCTTCTCCCACGCCAATTTTTGATGACAAGAAAGTCAATAACTCCAAAGATTGTTTTCATAACATACATTAACATATAATTAAGCAGATTTATTATTGGGCATCCTATAAATCCACCGATTACACATTTATTAAATTTCTTTTACTAAGAGATTTACCAATCTCTATGAGATGATTGTCAATTATAATTCGTTCTAAAAAGTGATTTGTCTCCAAATTCACTTTTTTTTCATATGCTCACAAAATCCATTAAGCGAATTTGGTTCTCACTCCCCATTATTTTAGTAATTTATGTTTAGGATATTTTCCTAATTTCATTCTTACTTCTCAATAATTAAGTAAGTTATAAAATACATGTTATTACGAGGTTCCTATTTCGAGTTAGAACCAGCTTATCAAACTCAAATCAACCAAACTTATCTTTAAATATTGATTCTGATTTTTAGCATATAATTAGCACATTACCAAAAGGATTTCACCAAAGGTTAGCTTCAAAAGCAACTTCTATTTGCGATAACAAATGTGTTTTAACCTCTTAGAAATTAGTAGGGATGGAGAACAAAAACTCATAATAAGCTGAACTTTATCTCCGTTATTGCAAATATATAGTTTGAGTCACAAGTTTCTAATCCAATTCTTTTTTTGATTTAAGTTTATATGTTTTCCAGAAACTTCTACCAAAAGCTTTTTCTAGAATTGCTATACTTCTCTTTATCTTCGTTTAATTCCATCTAATTACTAACCAGAAATCCTTTTTCTTTTTGTTGTCTAGGCACAACCTCATAAAATTTGGTTATGCTTAATTTAGGTTTTAGACCTGGATATCATTATCGAGGTGGCCCACCCAAGTTTTTACTGATTAAGGTTGGACCAAAATTTGAACCACTTCTAAAGTAGCCAGAAAAAGACCCTAGCAGCTCTGCGCCACTAGCACCAAGATTGCTAGCTAGTTGGTTACTACTAACACGCCCACCAACAACGTCAAAGTAAATTAGCATAGGACCACCAATTCCATCATAACCACCATATTCATATCCTTGATTCTCATAGCCGGTGGCACTTCTAGGAGATTGACTTGATGGTGCAGAAATTCTACTGCCCACCACTAGCACCTAGAGCACTTCAAGGAGCTATGGTCTCAAAGCACACGATTTGCACTTTGGATTGGATAAGTCCCCACTTTTAACTTCAAGATTTGACACCACAGCGGCTTTGTCAAGGCACCTGTAGCAGACATGAAACTGTTGAGATTTTATGGGCAACATAAATATTGCTATCAAATGCAGGCATAGGGTCCAAGAGATACAATATGAGTACATCTTCATACAAGTACAATGAAGTTGTAAAAATATTTATTATAATCCCTAGTCAGCAGAGCGAAAAGTGAAGCGGGAAGTGAGGCTCCTACAATCTTTGGGAAACGAAAAGTGAAACGATTAAGCGACCAAGGAAGCGTAAAGAAATGATTAGGGAAGCCAACAAGAAGCATTTAGGGAAGTGATTAAAGTGCTTGAAAAAACGAACAAGAAATGATCGGGAAAACTAGGAAACAAGTTAGAAGTGATATCAAAGGTATTAAAAAATATATTATGAATAAGAAATGTAATGAAAATTATAGGTTAATAAGTGATTATTAATATAAAGTAAATAACTATAAGTTTACATCCTATAGTTACAACTACATAATCTAAAAATAATACAATGCAAGTAACTAAAATTATGAAATATAAATTGGTTCCCAAACATTTTTTGGTCGTTTCTCAGTCCCTTCCCAATCGTTTCCTAAGAGTTTCCTAAGTGCTCCCAGGCGCTTCCCAAACATTTCTCATGTGCTTCCAAACCATGTCCAAGGTGAGAAGCTCGATTCCTGGAAATGCGTTCAGGAAGCAAGTTCGATTCGGTTTCCCTTTTTTGAAAAGCGCATGGGAAATGTTTGGGAAGGTACCCTTAACTAGGCATCTCAGGGCCTGGATTGACTAGGCCCTAACCTTGCCCTAAAGAGCAGGGCCGGGCAAGTACCCATATTAAATGTTTTTTTCTTTTTCCTTTTTGAGATGCCTAGTTAAGAAGCGATTGGGTAGGTACCTTTCCCATGCGCTTCCCAACCATGTGAAGGGTAACTGCCCAATCGCTTCTTAACTAGGCATCTAAAAAAAACTTTAATAGGGGTGACTGATCGGCCCTGCCCTTTAGGGCAAGGTTGGGGCCTAGTCAATCCGAGCCCTTGAAGGGCTAGGGTAGGGTTAGGGTCTTTCCCTTATAAGTAAAGGCAGGGTTAGGTTCTAGTCAATCCAGGCCCTTGAAGGGCTAGGGCAAGGTTAGGGTCTTGCCCTTATAAGTAAGAGTAGAGTTAGGGCTGACCACTACCCTGCCCTGCCCTTTGACAGTCCTACCCTAACATTAACCCTAACATTGTGATTATCCCTAACACTTTGATTACAACCTTAGTTTGTTGCCAACATAAATTCTATTTTATCTAGTTTTTTTATTATACTTGGTTTACTTTACTTTTATATTTATTTCATTTTATTATAAATAATTTCAATTACATTATATGTTGGGTTGGCATTCGTTGTAGAAAAAAAATTATTTTATCTCGAATGAAAAAAATTCTTCCCTTTTCTTCTTACCCAATAGCCCTACCTGACCCTGCCCTGGTCCTTGAGGGCAGGGTTAGGGCCTAGTCAATCAGACCTTAGGGGCTACAGCAAGGTTAGGATCTTGCCTTTATAAGTAAGGGCAGGGTTAGGGCTGACACCTGCCCTGCCCCGACCCTGCCTTTTGACAGCCCTATTCTTAATAGGATTAAGAAAAAGGGTTAGATGAGATTTTCCTCCTCTTTTTCTTTTTCTTTTTCTTTTTCTCTTTTGGTAGATTAGGTTTGCATTCTCTCTCTCATTGTTGCAGGCTGTAGCTATTCAAAATCTACACATTTGTTTCTCTAGTGTTTGTTTTCATAACTTCTCAAATAACTTAATAGCTTAGAATTGAAATTTATATCACTAGCATACGTCAGGTTTATATATGTTTACATAGCAAACATAGTCAATTGCTCTGCTTACTTCTTAGAGATTTTAATTAACTTACTGCATATAAATTGCATATGAGAACAAGAAAAAGAACATTCACAACTTTCCTAATAAGAGATGTGGCATGTGTTTAAATAAACATTTATAAAGATCAAGTGCCATGATGACATAAGCCTAACTGCAACCTTCCTATGAAACAAAAACTGAAGATCATGAAGTGTGCAGAAAGATCCATTATAGCTACATCAATACGTTATTATGCCGATTGAGAAAAGACCAAAATTAAATTTATAAAAGGATCAGAATTAGTGGCTTGTTGCAGAAGGCTAAGAGGAGAATTACTTGAGTTCATCACTATGCTCCAGTTTCCTGCTTCCTTTAATTGCAGAGTTTTTATCTGGAAGTTCATACAGAAGACTACTGTCATGAGGGACCTCCACATTCCACTTACGGAAAGATGCAACCAAAACCTGGCACATTCTTGTAAGAGGGCTCCCTCTGGGTTTCTGAAATCTATAAAGCGGTGTACCCGAAAAAAAACTTGCAATGGTGATGCCCATAAACAGTGTAGGAATGCCAAATCCTAGGCCCCACCCAACATTTTCTTGGATCCACACAAGAAAACTACTTGATATAAGAGCACCAAGTTGATAGATAAGTAAAACCAATTGAAGAAAGATCCCTTCTTTACCCTCTCTGTCAGATCAGTATCATCAAACTGATCTGCTCCGAAGGAGGATACACAAGGTTTAATCCCACCAGTCCCTAGGGCAATCAGATAGAGACCAATAAAGAATAGAGCATACTGAACCGGAGTTGCGGATGGCAGATGGACCCCATACAGGAAGAAGGCTTGAAAGCAGGAACTGACGCTGAAAGGGTCAGTGTACCCATTCCCTGTACAGAAGAATACAAAAATGTTGATTCAGTATTTGAAGAAAACAACAGGAGAGCCATAGACAGTAGCAACTGGAAAAACAAGGAGACAATACAATATTTGTTCCAAGATAATTAAGCATCCTCAATTAACCTTGCTCAGCATGCCTTACCATGGCCACCTGCTCATTGAATTGGTGGCCACCTCTTGAATGGGGCATAGCCTAAAATTAATTTACTGGCTGTCTCTAGCAGCACAATGTAGGAACTATTTTAGTGACCATTAACCTTATTTTCTACTAACAATCCAAGCTTTTTCTCTGGTTAATGGAATTATTGAGCACAATAGTTAAGGAAGATGGATACTAGAAGGTTGGATTAATTCAGGATGATGGATCTCAAGTCCACCACACATAATTGCTCTTAAAAAATTCAATCTCTTACAATAGCTCACGAATCAACAGAATAACAGAAAAGAAAATTTCAATTTATATTTACGAAGAAGTAAATTGTGGAGAACGCAGCAATTGTCCAGTATCTTCCCCAGTATGCATCTGCTAAAACGGATCCAATTAGGGTTGCAAGGGAGCAAGTGCCTTGTCAAGTCATAATGTTTCTTGCAGCAGAGACATTTCCTTCATGTAGTTTGTTGGTAAGATATGACGCGAGATTTGCTGCAATTCCATAGTAGGCCAAACGCTCACAGCATTCAGTACCTGTATATAGTTTTGCAATTGTCAAAAAGGAAATATTTTTAGCAAATAACATGAAAGCTCTTTGAACAACACTAGATACCTAGAATGAAGGGGCATGCTCTCCAATTTCCACTGTTGCTCTTCAGAACAGGATTTCCATTAATATCAACTGATCCATCTCCTGTGTACAGTCCTCTGCTTTCCTTCTATAAGGAAAGTAGGTGCGGTTATGCAAAGCTCTTAGACACTTTTTTTTTGAGACTTTGGAGAGTAGCAAAGTTCAAGAGAAACAAAAGAGTAACTCTATTCTAAAGAAGATAAATGGATGATCAACACATATTGTTTTTATTATAAAAGGTATTAGGCTTTGGTCACGGCACATAAAACATAGCATTTTGATGTGAAGCGCAAGGTATAAGTAAATGGGGTTTGTCTTCTTTGATCCAGATTGCGTTATGTCAGAATGAAAACTGCCTGATATACGATCCTTAATTGAGTTTCAGCTGCAATGACATGAATTCTCAAACTATGGCGAGGGAAAGATTTTCTGAAACGAGATTTTAGAACTTCCATGGGCCTAAGAGAGTAATACTTCTGCAGTGTAATTACTAATTACTTATCCTTTTGTGAGTAAAACTAGACAAAAGTCATGACCTCATCCCTGCAACCCAGAGGTGAAAGTTAATAGGAAAAAAAAAGCCCTAACCTTAGCAGAAATACTGCATTCCTGAAAATTGATGAAGTTTCCCTTTAGTAAGATCTAATTGACATACATAGTAGGTGCAAAAGTCCATCTTAGTTTTTTGTTTGTTGTTTGTTTGTGGAAACATGAGGAACTAATCATTTATTTCCGCATTAGTATCAGAGATATTTTTTTCTTATGTGCTGCACCTGCTGATTGCCATTTCACATTAAAGGTCAACAAAGGTCCTATTACAATATTTAAGGGCACTCGGAGAAAATTTGAAGATCTGCTTTGCAATTAAATTGAATGAAAGGCCAACAAAGATCCAATTATAATAAGTTCAGGACACTCAGAGAAAATTTGAAGATCTGCTTTGTAATTGAATTGAATGAACTTTGTTCCAACTCATGAATGATGCTAGAAATACTTCTTGTGCTGATCTAGCCCTAACATGAATCTGATGTTACATTTCTTGTACTGAACTATTTTCTTTTAAACTAGTATTATAAGAGAGTAAAATAGTTCTAACACTTATGAAAACCAGAAAAAGAACAATAAAAAAAAAAGCAATGAATCAGATGTTAACTCTTTTAGTTTTTTGGAGAACTACTCTATCAGCATATTATACCAAGATAACCAATCTTCTTCATGTTGGGGGGGAAAAAGAAGCATATTATATTTTCTTCAACTCTTTAAGTCTACAAAGCATTATCAAATCAATCCCTCTACTACATGGACTGATGTTCTGTGCACGGGTAACTCAGTTGGCGCAAGGTGTGGATTTGCTCCCCAACATCGTGTGTTCGAATCCTCTAGGGCTTACTAGATGCACGCGCTTTGCGGGTGATTGCGTACATCCACAGGGACTAGTCCTTTATCAGGGTTGGGATACCCTGTGTTACCCCCCAAAAAAAACATATTTGTTTTGCGCTTATTTTATTTTTTTGAGGGGGTGGGAGGGGAGGGAGAGAAAAATAACTTCTTGATGATATGAAAACAGTGGTACTTAAGAGGGCTATTTGAAAATACTTCATAGGGTTATAATTGTTATTTTATTTTATTATTTCTCTTATAAATATATGAGTACAACAGTTTGTAGAGACCCAAACCTTGTTCCATGCCTTTAATGCATTTAATAAGGGTAGTTTGATCTTTTGTTGTGTTAGTATGCAGGTAGTAATTATGGCTAATCAGTGTGGAGTGTTTTAGGGCTTAAGTGATTAAAAAGTGGAAAATTAGAGACTACGATCGATCGCAAAAGGGATGCGATCAATCGCACTCAGTCAAAAACTGGGGAACTTCTCTATTTTGGTTACGATCGATCGCAGAGGACCTACGATTGATCGTATTCAGTCGAATTTCTGGAAATCTTTCTGGAAGTCATGCAATAGATCACCACCAGGTGCGATAGATCGCACTAGGGGCTACGATCGATCGCAGATGGTGTGCGATCGAACGCAATCGCGCACAGAACTTTTTAAAAGGGTTTCAGATTTTGGGGTTTTAAACCCTAGGCTATAAATAGTGGTTTTATTTCGAAAGTTTTAGAGTATCCTAACTATTTCTAACCTAATTTGGCAAAGGAAGAGAAAGAACCTAGGGTTCTAAGAGAAGTTTAGCTTGGAGAAGAAAGGTTTGCTCAGAGGAGAAGAAGATTAGCTTATAAATCTTTCCCCAAAGTTTCAAGGAACTTCATCTTACGATTTGGATCCAAGGGAAGGATCCCAAAGGTCGATATCCTTTTTAACTCAACCTTAGTAATGTTTTTGTATGTTAAGATAGAAATGTTTATGGATTATCAAGAGATCTACATGAATATGCATAAATTAAGGAATTGAAATATGAATTGAGGTTGATATCCTCTCTAATCTAACTTTTGTACTATTATGATTATTGATTTAGTATGATAAATGATGAATTAGTATGGGGATTGCATGTTTAAGTAAGGATATGGATGGATTTATATGTTAGAAGCTTAAATTGGATTATGGATGTATGGAAATGATGGTGGATGGGCTAAAATGAAGAAGGGATGGATTATGAATGTGTGGATTGGTGTTGGGTTTGGAATGGATGAATGTGGTTTATGGATAGGCCAATATTGTTATGGAAATGTGAAAATGGGAGAAGAGCATTATATTCATAATTAACGAATGGAAGGTGTTTGTTGAAATGTCAAGGAATACTAAGTATTGAAATGATAATGTTGAAATGTTTGCATGAGCATGATAAGATATGATATATGTTACGATAAATTATGCATATGGTGATTGATATTCGGATAGGCCAATGCTTAGAGGAAGTCCTCCATGTCGGGAATTCTCTAATTAGGGAGATGTAACTTAACGGAGTTTCTTGACGGAAGACTGAAATCTAAGTGATGACCGAGCTCAGATGCTAATCACGTATATGGACACTATTGCATGGTCATGCACGAGTACACAAGCATGACATGAACATTGTATGGGCATTGCATGATAAGGACAAGAACAAGTCCTAATACAAGTACAAGTACAAGAACACGAATAAGTCCAAGTACAAGTCCAAGAACAAGAACATGAATCAAGCACATTGCATGATTTTACAAGAAACCTAAATTTCAAATAGCTCTGGTAATCGTTGATGTTCTCCGTGCATAAGATTTCAAGTCCTCGATAATTATCATGGACATTTGATATCTAAGAGCTGTAGAGACTTACGCTTCTGTCGATGCACCTCCATGGACTTAAATACCAAGACCTGGATGACTATTTTTATGGGAAAACAAGCATGCATGAAACTCATACTACAAGTTCAAGAGTAACAAGTCCAAGAGTTACAAGTCCAAGAGTCACACAAGTACACAAGTCAAGCTACGTCATGACATGTTCACATGTTTTTGCACTCTGATTATGTTCATGTTATATTGAACTGCTATTGACTTTACAATTGTTGCATGATTTGGATATTGGATATATGCATGCTCTATTATTGATGTTAGTTAGATTGGTTATCTACTGAGTATTCAATGCTCAATCAACCTGTTATTGTCGTTCAGGTCTAGTACAGGATCAGGCAGCCGCTCCTTGGGTGGAAGAGGATTATATTGAGGAAGTGGAAGAAGGTGATTTCCCCGTTGATAGAGCTCGGGACCTTGACCGGTTCCCGTATTACTAGTTTCTTTTTCAGTTATTTTAATGAGAGTATTGTATAGACTTGAGACCTTTTAGTCGATGTTGCTTTAGTTTATATTTTGGATTGGTTTATATTCGTCGATGACATTTGGATGACACTTTTACATTGAAAGAAATTTTATAGTTGCTATTTTTGAAGAACTATCTTTAGTTTTGCCTTATTGCTATGGATGTTAAGTAGGGACAAGTAATGTAGCGGACCCAAAGTCCCATTATGACCAAGGTGGGGTTTTGGGGACGTTACACAGTTATTCAAATTCATAATTGGTTTGCTTAATGATATAGATTCATGCAAGTTCAAAATAGTTAGAACTGTGGTTCTAAAACTCAGCGAGTCAACTCGAAACTCGGCCAAGTCGACTCGACACTACCAGGTTTTGAACCAACTCGCCCTAAAAACTCGGAAATGCCACTGAAGGGCGAGTTTCTCGGTCGACTCAGTAACATGTTTTTTTTTTAAAACACCCTCTTGCTGTATATAAACACGAAATAGAAGAGGAGGTACGGTGTTAGGGCACAACAGTCTTGCACCCAAAACCCCAACCTCTCGGACCTCTTGGCAAACAACAACCGGAAAGAGAGAGAGAGAGAGAGGGAGAGGACTTACCTTATCCGGGATGCTGTCATTGGAGAGGATAAATCCTAAGAAGACATGAGAAGCAAGATGTGAGAGCTTCAGTCTCCTCATGCCCTAACACTGAGAACAAAGCTTTTATACTGGTCTTTTTGGGGTTGTGGGAGTATGCCTAGCATTCCTCTTTTCTTTAGCAAGCTTTGCAAAAATCGTCATTTTTTGTAACAAAGGGAAAACCACTTTAGATGGGGCATTTTGGTTGGTTTTTAACTTTTAAGGTAGGAACTAACAAGAACAACTCAAGTAGATTTCTGTAATGACTGAATTGTTAACGGTCGGCAAAGTTTAAAGCCATAGTAGATGATTACATTTTTCCATTCTCCATTAGTTCACTAAACTAATTATATGATTGATATATTTTATACTTAATTTTTATTTTATACAATGTATATATAACAAATATTCAAAAAAATATATCATATAAGTTCGAATTTTAGGTGTCATTACTTGAACGAGTTTTGACCGAGTTTACGAGTCGACTCTATTTGGCAAGATTGTGAGTCGAGTCGAGCTTTTGAGTTTTAAAACACTGGTTAGACCTTAGAAGTGTGAGGTGCAGAAACTATAAAGGCTCCTCATCCACCTTACACCATGATTTTCCGTAAAGCTTAATTGAGGAACATTCATCTATTATAGAACAACCAAAACCAAATAGTTCTGATAAGGATCTTTATCATCTTTACTATTATAATGCGAGAGGCATGTGTAGATGATTTTTCCAAAATTCCCAAATTACCCTTATATAAAAACAAAACATTGATTTAATGTTTTACTTTAATTACCAAACTACCCCTTGCCATCTATCTATTTAGAATCACAGCCAATCGTGATTGACCTCGGGGAGAGTTCAATCACACCCGTGGGTTAACACGTGCCCCTTTTAATTCCAATTCAAAAAAATATATTATATAAGTTCGAATTTTAGGTGTCATTACTCGAACGAGTTTTGACCGAGTTTACGAGTCGACTCTATTTGGCAAGATTCTGAGTCGAGTCGAGCTTTTGAGTTTTAAAACACTGGTTAGACCTTAGAAGTGTGAGGTGCAGAAACTATAAAGGCTCCTCATCCACCTTACACCATGATTTTCCTTAAAGCTTAATTGAGGAACATTCATCTATTTTAGAACAACCAAAACCAAATAGTTCTGATAAGGATCTTTATCATCTTTACTATTATAATGCGAGAGGCATGCGTAGATGATTTTTCCAAAATTCCCAAATTACCCTTATATAAAAACAAACATTGATTAAATGTTTTACTTTAATTCCCAAACTACCCCTTGCCATCTATCTATTTAGAATCACAGCCAATCGTGATTGACCTCAGGGAGAGTTCAATCACACCCGTGGGTTAACACGTGCCCCTTTTAATTCCTATTAACTGTGGTTAACTCCTTCCCCTCGCTCTCACGTGCATTGTCCGTGCCACTAGCGAGTTCAATCGGGTGTCGTTAACTCCTTCCCCTCGCTCTCACGTGCATCACACGTGCCACCCGCTAGTAATGATTATTATAACTCCTTTATTAAAGAAATTTATATTGTTAAGAGAAATGAGAGCAGTGAACTGGTCTAAGGTCAATTAACTGTCAAGAGATATCCTGCTCACTGGATCCTTCAACATCTCCCTGCCCCCTAAACTCCCGAACCATAAATTAACTGGGTCCTCTCAAAAATTAAGCGAAAATAGGAATATAGGATCCTAACTTGCTTTCAGGTAAATGAGGATCCTAAAAATCTAGATCCACGTATTGAATACAAACTAACAATGCCATGTATTATCGTGGAAAAAGTAACTAGGTTGTCTGAGTGGAGATGTTTTAGTGTATGATTATGATTTATTTTCATCTGAGATTCTCCATGAAGAAACAAGAAGAAGATCAAACACATAAATTCCCGATAGACTACAATTGGACTATCGAGCAACCATTTGACATCCATATACGCCCTAATATGCAATAGATTTTTCTGGGTAAATCTTAAAAAAATTCTCCAATTGAAATCAGTTAGTCCTGTTTAAAGGTATCCTTTTTTTCTTTTCTTTTTTTCTTGGGTAGACTCAATAACACCATAATAACACCATAAGGTGATTACTGAAGGCAAGACAAATAAAGGTGTCCCTTTTTTGGATAAAAAAAAGATATCTACAACTGAAATGAATAAAAAAATCTAAGAAGTGAATAAGAGAGATAAACAAAGACACTGGTGCTAACCTGTAGCAGTCCATCTTCCAATAGCAATCTCTCCTCAGAACCCATCTCTCTCTCTCTCTCTCTCTCTCTCTCTCTCTTAAGATTCAAACAACTTAGAGGTGAGGACGAAGATACTTTCTAAATATTCTCAGAGCTGAGGAATCTGCCCTTTGTTTTGTTTTTAAGTTAGAATCCGGTTGCAGTCTTCCCAGACGGTGGCGTCTTCGACACTCTAGCAGTACTCCTTATTAAAAGACAAAATGATATGAAAAGTCTTTGTGGGTCTCACATTGGTTCAAATAGTTCTTATTAGGGGTTTTGCATTTCTTTCAGCTGTTAGGTTTAGCCTTAGTTTACATATACACTGTTGTGAATAACAGTTTTGTAATGAACTCAGTATTATACAACCGTCCAGCAGAGATTCTCATTCTTCCACTTCCATTGAATTTCATTCAAAACTGTTTAAAAAGTTAACTAAAATACCCTTATCACAAAACGGTTGGTACCCGTTTTGAGGAGTACTTGGGTGATGCTTATGTTGGGTTGCAAGTGTGGTTGTGTGTGTGTGAATGTTTGGAGTGTGTGTTTCCTTTGTCTTGCCTTTACTTATCCTCTTGTGGTGTAGTTTTTTTTTTGGTCAGCTATTGCCTTGTGGTGTAATTGAGTTAACCAAATAGAAAAAAAAAGACTCTAATACATGACTTGTAACATTTGTCTTCTTTTAACTTTCTTTAATTATGGTTAACATATATTAACCCTTAAGGTTAAAGCATCTAATCTTAGTTTTTATAAACCACAAGAGTTAAAACTTGTTAATCATAATTCAAGAGTAGTTAAAGGAGTATCCCCTTTTAACTCCCTTTAATTGTGGTTAAGATTCACTCTGTTAAGATTAAAGCATCTTACCTTCAGTTTTAGAAAAAAATTGACCATGAGGATTAAAACCTATTAACCATAGTTCAAGGATAGTTGAAGGAGTGCCCACTTTAAGTCCCTTTAACTATAGTTAAGATTTACTTATAACCCTTAAAATTAAGGCATCTAACCTTAGTTCTTAGAAAGAAAAATAATAATCACAAGAGGGTTAAAACGTTAACCATAGTTCAAGGATAGTTAAAGGGGTGTAATCTTTTAACGCCCTTTAACTATGGTTAAGATTCACTAACCCTTAGGGTTAAACCATTTAACCTCAATTATTAGATTTTTTTAAAAAAATTAATCATTGGGTTAAAACTTGTTAATCAAAATTCAAGGGCAGTTAGAGGTAGGGCTGTCAATGGACCGGATCATGATCCGGATCCGATCCGAATTCGATCCGATTAGCCGGACTTTGGACCCTATATGTGATCCGTCGGATCGGATTCGGATAGGATCGGTGGAATCCGATTATAATCGGATCGGATCTGGATATAGGGTGATCCGATCAGATTAAAATCCGATCCGATAATAATAATAATTTTTAATTATTTTAAATATATTATTTAGATTTTCTATGTATAAAATATTAATTTTTAAAAAATTAACATTAATTAGTATTAATTAAGGTATTATTAGATTTTTTATTATTAAAATAGATTTTTTTTTTTTTTAAATAACCTTACTCGGATCGGATCGGATCGGATTCGGATCGGAAGATATATAATCGGATCGGATTCGGATCGGTTACTTCATGATCCGACGGATCTCGGATCGGATTCGGATCGGTCGGATTCTTAATCGGATCGGATTCGGATCTAGGCAGATCCGGTCCAAATCCGATCCGTTGACAGCCCTAGTTAGAGGGAGGGTTTTGTGAGGTTACGAAATATCTTAAGGGCATAATAAGCATTTTATTAACCATTAGAGTTGACTACCAACGGTTTGTCAAATTGTAGAAAAATTATGAGTTAATTTACAAATTTGTTTTTCATAACACTGTTGTAAGCACCCAATTTTTACACCCCTCCTTAACCATGGTAAAGTCTTTTAACCCTGGTTATCCACAGCCGAGTCCCCTTAACCATAGGTAAAACTCTAGTTAACCCTAGGTAAACCCCCAGTCAACCCTATGACCTAATCCTAGTCTAACTTTAAACCTAGGTAAACCCCTAGACAAAGCCCTAGGACCTAGCCCTAGCTTAGCCCTAAGCCCTTAGGGCTTAAATCCTCAAATCCAAGGCCCCTAGGGCCTAAACCTTTGGATTGGGCCTATGGGCCCAAAAATTCAAATCCAAACCCCCGTACCACATGCGTGCATAAGCAAGGCCCTTTCTAGGTAAAGACCAGGGATGGCGGTAGATGTTCTACCACCATTCTCATTTCAGTATAGTAGGAGAATGGTGGTAATTATTTTACCACAGTTCCTTGTTTCGTGTTCCAGCAACCCACCTGCCCCCCTGCACACCAAGCACGCTCCTTGGCAGCCCCCACTCCTCATGCAGCTCCCCCTACCTCCGTCCTAATGCCTTGGGTATCCTCAACCTCTTGGCTATAAATACCACCACCCCCCACCACTTTTAAACCACTGCAAAACCCCCTATCCGAATCCTTGTGGAATTTTCAAGGCTTGAGTCATCTTCCAACCAGTTGAGAATACTCCCAGTAGCACCAGGACTACCCAGGGATAAACCCAGCTCCCTCCATAGCCGTTGTGCAGTCACCGTAAGTCACCACCACTGTCAACAGCCACCACCACCACCACCGTGAGGGTGTAGCAGCAGGGTAGGGCCTCTCCCTACTCCTTTTTACTTCTGTTAAGCATCATTGTGAGCCCCTGGCCCTTCCAGGGGACCTGTCTTTTGTTGTATTGCAGAAACCCAGAGTAGGTGTAGAGCCCCAGACTTTTTCATGCTTAATACATGACACTTTCGTTGTCATCTTGCCTTTTTAAGAGGTATGATTAATAAATAAGGAAGAATTTGGAAATTTCGAAATGCCAGAATTGTTCCTCTTCGAAGTACGAACACAACGCAAGTTGAATCGTCAAAATCGGACGAACGAGTCAAAAGATATGGCCAAAACAGTCTGTACCTGTAGGAAAACGTATACTGTGTGCATCCGTTGTACAGCTCACCACGGGTACGTTGTACAACTCACCACGGGCACGTTGTACAACTCACCACGGGCACGTTGTACATGAGACGACGTGACAACGGGTTCGTCACCCTTGACAACGCCACCACGAGTTGGCACTATTCACGCCACCACGAGTTGGCACTATTCACGCCACCACGAGTTGGCACTATTCATGGCACCACGAGTTGCACTATTCACGCCACCACGAGTTGGCACTATTCATGGCACCATGAGTTGGCACTATTCACGCCACCACGAGTTGGCACTATTCACGCCACCACGAGTTGCACTATTCACGCCACCACGAGTTGGCACTATTCATGGCAACACGAGTTGCACTATTCACGCCACCACGAGTTGGCACTATTCACGCCACCACGAGTTGGCACTATTCACAGCACAATGTGTTCAGCACTATTCATGGTCCTCGCGTCATTGCAGAAATCCCAGTAAGGGTATTACGGTCTTTTGGTCAGTTCACTCTTACCTTAAGAGTTTAACCCGAGCCTTTAGGGCTTCATTCGACACTTAGAAAGTTTGAGAGAATAGGAGAAAGGGGAGAAGGCGATTCCAACCTAGGGTTTCCATTTTGGAGAGAAATCAAAGGGTTTTGAAACCCTAGATCAACCTCCAGCCCATTTTTCTTCAAGATCAAGGCACAAACTCGTGAGGAGCATCTCCTCAAACTAGGGCAGCAGCTACACAGTCGTTTTGGAAAGGGGTTTCTTCCTCATTTCTTCAAGGTCGGTACTTTTTACTACCCTCCTAGTTATAGTTCCTCTTTCCCCTTCTTTTCTCTTCATTTTCTTTCATTTACACATGTGCTATGAGATGGATGAATGGTAAATAGTAAATGGTAAATGGTAAATGGTAAATGGTAAATGGTAAATGGTAAATGGTGAATGGTGAATGGTGAATGGTGAATGGAGATGGGATGGGCGATTGGATGCCAATGGTTGTGTGTGATGAACAAATGGGGAAGGGCACTGTTCCAATAATGAACGTACATGTATGATTTGAGTAAAACTCATCTAGAAAAGCATGTTGTAGGATAAATCCATAATGAACATACCATGTTTGATGAAATGCTAAGGTGAACACAGTGAGCAGAAAATCTGGAAATGCATGCCTAATAAATTATGAATATTGCTAGGGACTATGATAGTGTGTTTTCCTGCTTTCCCATAATGCTATGAATATTACATTACTCAATCTTTGATGCTATATGTGTTGTGAAATTACCCAAATGTCATCTTTAAATTTGAATGCAAGTATGTACACGGTTCCCACGAGCACGGCATGCATGGCATGATTTATCGAGGTTTTCAAGAACATGGTTAGAGTTGGGACATATCCTACGATATGTTTTACCTCGCTTTTCACAAGAAGACAAGAACCAACATTCCACGAAGGGTCTCCCCTCACTCACAAGTGCACATCATGAAGAAGGGTCTCCCTTCCCTCGCAAGTGCATACATATCATAAAGAAGGGTCTCCCTTCCCTCGCAAGTGCATTGCATAAAGAAGGGTCTCCCTTCCCTCTCAAGGCATCTCACAAGTGCATCTCACAAGTTACATGATCACAAGCAAGCATGCATGACATGACATGACATACAAGAATCAAGCAAGATAGACAAGACAAGCTTTTACGTACGAAAAGATATTTCAAGTCAAGTCAGGTGCACGATGTTTTCAAGAGGATTTATCGGTTTTCTACGAGTTTCAAGCATGATTATAAACTGCTTTACTTCCTTGTATGATATAAATTGTTTCCGTGTGACAAATATGAATTTCTCCTGATTATGTATTGCCATGTTTATGCTATAATTGTTGGTTAGTATTCAGTACCCGCTGAGTATTTCATGCTCAGCCGTACTTCTTATGTCGGCAGGTTCTGAGGGAGCTGCTACTCCATTTGATGTTTGTGCTCCTGGTCCATGGGTGGAAGAGGAGTATGTCGAGGAGCCTTTGGAGGAACCTCCAATAGAGGGTTACCAATAGGTGGTTGTAGATTCTGAGTGGTTTAGCTGTGGGTGAGACGACAGTCAGATTTATGTATTTGGGCGGGCATGTCCACACTTTCTTTTGGATTCTTTTTGTGTAAACTTGGATTGATTATGTATATACATAGAGGTTTGGTAGACTTCCGCTATGCCATGTTAGAGCATGTTTCCGCTGTTTTGTCCTCTATCGTATATGCTCTGTGGGTTTTGCAGGTTAGTTGTCAAGCAAGTCATGATTAGTCGTCCAAAGTTCACTCTAACTCCTAGGGTGGGTTCTGGGGCGCGACAGAAGTGGTATCAAAGCTTAGGCTTTAGGTCTCTAGGGTCACTTAGAATCTTATACCACGGCTTGACAAGAGCATATGTCAGGAAACAAGTTAGGAAGAAAGTAAGTCGGAAGAGAGTCTTGATCCAAGTGTAAGACTAAACTTTAGTCTTAGTCAAAATGATTGTTTCAACCAAGTACGAGCCTTAGGAACGCTAGAACACCAAAGTATAATATTATAAATACTCTGATGACTTAATGCGATGTATATTAGTATTATACAACTAATACAAATTGGATTATTGTGAAATGGCATTGAAGTAAACTGTGGTTTAAAGTTAGACTCATGTGGTGTTATTATTCTCAGGACTTGAGTCATGAGACGGAACACACGGGGTCGTGGACCACATACCAGAGCTTCCTCTTCTTCACGGGATGAGGATGAGCAGCCGGACCTCTCTCGAGTCTTAGGCTCTATTGCTGAGACACTCGCCATACTGGCGGCTCGGCAGGCTATACCATCATCGGCGGCACCTACTCCACCGCCCGCAGCTCCAGTACATCGTACCGCTGGAGTTGAGGCATTCAGGAGATTGAGGCCTCCACCATTCCATGGGAGTGTGGACCCTCTTGCTGCGGAGGCATGGATCCTCCAGATGGAGAAGATCCTTACGGTCCTCTCACCTACAGAGGAGGAGAGGGTAGCATGGGCAGCTTTCATGCTAGAAGGCGAAGCCCACCATTGGTGGTTGTCCGCACTGAGGACGAGAGATTTGACCATGCAGGGTCTACCTTGGACTTGGGAGGAGTTCAAGGATACTTTTTACAAAAAGTATTTTCCGATTGGAGCACGGGGAAAGAAAGAGAGAGAATTCATCAACCTTGAGCAAGGTTTGATGTCGGTGGCACAATACGAGGCCAAGTTCTCGGAGTTGTCGAGATTTGCGCCTCATATGGTTGCTACTGAGGCAATGAAGGCGAGGAGATTTGAGCAAGGGCTCAAGGATGTGATTATGGAGAAGGTGTCCGTTTTCAGGCATACTACCTACCCTGAGGTAGTAGACAAGGCCTTATTGGTCGAGGCCAATTCAGAGACAGTGTCCAAGAAGAGGGAGTGGGCGAGAGGCCAAGCTAGTAGTTCAGCACCTCCAGAGAGGCGGACTCGTTATCAGTATGCGTGGCCAGCACCATCGATGAGGCCTTCTTATGCGCCTCCAGCACCACGGCAGTATGTGCCTCAGGCACCGAGACCTCAGGCTCTTCCAGCCCCACGGCCTGTTGCACCTCAGACGATGAGGTATGCTCCGCTTCCAGCCCCTCCGACTTATACACACGAGGTCTGCACTTCATGCGGCAAAAGGCATCCGGCAGGAGATTGTCGAAGAGCATCTGGTGGATGTTATCATTGCGGTCGCCAGGGCCACATGATCAGGGATTGCCCCAGTCGGCATTTATCAGGCCAGTCTCAGGGGATTAGTCCACCAGCACGCCCAGCAGGATCATATCAGGCGTCATCTCAGACTACCCGGTCTACACCACAGTCTCGCCAGGCGAACCAGGGGCGAGTTTTTGCCTTGACAGAGGGTGATGCACTTGCATCTGACGATGTGGTGCAAGGTACGCGTTTGGAGTTATTTTCCTTATTCGTGATGGTTATGTTATGTTTTATCCCATGTGTACTTACTTGGTATGCTATATATGTATAGACCTATGTGTATACACTGTTGATGCTTGAATTGACGTAACTAGCTAAAATTTCAGGAGCCCTACTAGTCAATGAGTGTTTGGCTCGAGTGTTGATTGATACCGGGTCTACTCATTCATTTGTCTCGCCGAGTTTTTCAGAAGGCTTTTCTGTAGAGCCAAGTCAGCTAGAACTGGAGTTAGCCATTTCGACTCCTCTCGGCAAAACAGTATTGGCAGATAAAGTGTATGGAGATAGTGTGGTCCAAGTTGGGAGCCACGAGTTGGCGGTTGATCTCATCGTCCTTGGATTCCAAGACTTTGATGTTATATTGGGAATGGATTGGTTAGCAGCACATCATGGGCATGTAGCTTACTTTGAGAAAATGGTACTCTTCAAGCCGGTAGAAGGAAAACCATTTCACTTTCGAGGGTTGAGAAGTAGAGACATTGCCCGCTTTACGGCGTTGAGCTTAGCTAACCCTGAAGCAAAGGACTCATCGACTATTCCGGTTGTGAGTGAATTCCTGGATGTATTTCCAGAAGAGTTGCCAGGATTGCCTCCAGATAGGGAGATTGAGTTTGTGATCGAGCTTGCACCAGGCACAGCTCCTGTTTTCAGAGCTCCATATAGAATGGCCCCTATTGAACTCAAAGAGTTGAAGACTCAGTTGGAAGAATTACAAGGCCTTGGTTTCATTCGACCAAGTGTCTCACCGTGGGGTGCCCCGGTGTTGTCTGTTAAGAAGAAAGATGGCTCGATGCGGATGTGTGTCGATTACCGACAATTGAACAAAGTCACCATAAAGAATAGGTATCCCTTGCCTAGGATTGATGACTTGTTCGATCAGTTGAAGGGAGCGAGATTTTTCTCGAAGATAGATCTTCGATCGGGTTATCACCAGTTGAAGATTAAGGTGGAAGATGTTCCCAAAACTGCTTTCAGGACTCGGTATGGGCACTACGAGTTCTTGGTGATGCCTTTTGGACTCACGAACGCGCCGGCAGCCTTTATGGATTTGATGAACCGGGTGTTCCGGCCATATCTTGATAGGTGCGTGATTGTATTTGTTGATGACATCTTGGTCTATTCCCAGACACGGGAAGATCACACACGCGACCTATGCCTTGCTTTGGAGATGCTAAGAGAACACAAGCTATACGCCAAACATAGCAAGTGTGAGTTTTGGTTGGAAGAGGTGGCATTCCTAGGCCACGTGGTTTCAGCAGAAGGTATCTCGGTGGATCCGAAGAAGATCGAAGCAGTTATGAGTTGGGCGAGGCCCAAGAGTGTTACCGAGATACGCAGCTTTCTTGGGTTGGCAGGCTACTACAGGAGATTCGTAGAGGGTTTCTCTAGCCTTGCAGCACCGCTCACTTACCTGACAAGGAAGAATGTCAAGTTTGTATGGAGTGATAAGTGCGAGATCAGTTTCACGGAACTGAAGAAGAGGCTTACTACAGCTCCTGTCCTTACAGTGCCATCCGGACCTCTTGGGTATGAGGTGTACAGTGATGCCTCACACGTTGGACTTGGATGTGTGCTTATGCAACACAAGAAAGTCATTGCCTATGCATCAAGGCAGTTGAAGGAGCATGAGAAGAATTATCCCACGCACGACTTGGAGCTTGCGGCGGTCGTGTTTGCACTTAAGATTTGGCGTCATTACCTTTATGGGGTGGAGTTCTATGTGTTCACTGATCACAAGATGTGAGCGCGGGTTTCGGGAAACCCTGATTTGCATCTCACGGGTTGAGTTAAGAGTCGCCACCTATTCATTCGGAAGGGCTAAGTCCCCGGGATTTGGATAAGGTCTTGGTCTGTGATCAGAGATCAGGGTAAGAGGTTCGGTTAAGTCCGGGGAAGGGATTAGGCACCCCGGCACTTCCACTTTCAGTGGTTCCTTACTTGCTAGGATTAAGCCAAACTAATCTCAATTTTAAATCAAATGCCTTAAGTATTTAAGAAAATGCTAATCTAAGAAGGAGAAAATCCTAGACTAGGGTCCAACCCGGGTTGGGCTGCCTACGTACTCACATAGGGGTGAGATCAGACCGAGCGTAGTTCTGGCACATGAGCCCATGCCAAGGCTAGGGGTGTGTGTGTGTGTGCACCAAGGGTGGCTTAGGGTCTAGCCGGGAGGCTAGGGGTGGTTGACCGGGTTGGTCAAGTGCTTGGTATTGGGCCCGGTAGGCCTAAGGTAAGTCTGATAGGGTAGGGTTGGGCCCGGTAGGCCGAGGGTGAAGCCCGGTAGGCTAGTTTGGGCCCGGTAGGCCGAGATTGGGCCCGGTAGGCCAAGGGTGAGCCCGGTAGGCTAGGGTTTGGCCCGGTAGGCCGAGGAGTGAGGCCCGGTAGGCCCAGGGTGTCTTAACCAAGGGTTAGGGTTGCTAACCGAGGTTAAGAAAGGTGATTAACCTTGGTTAGGGGTGCTAACCATGGTTAAAAAAGTCCAATATCAGATTTTTTGGTCTTTTGAATTTTTCTGATTTTTTTGGGATTTTCTCAGATTTTTTCCCAACGGTCAAAGGTGCTTAACCGCGGTTAAGGAGGGGAGGTCACCATGGTTAAGGGTCTTAACCATGGTTAAATGGTCAAAAGAGACCATTTTTGGGTTTCTCCTAATATTTTGGATTCTTTGAGCATTTTTCCAGATTTTTTCCGGGTCAGGATTTTTTACCCGTGGTTAAGGGTCAAAAATGGAGTCGACTCTGATTAAGTGTCTTAACCACAGTAAAAAATGAAATTGAAGACATTTCTGGATTCCATGTAATATTTATGATTTTTTTATGCTTTTTCCAGAATTTTTGCTAGGTCATGGGCCGCTTAACCATGGTTAAATGTTAACCACGGGTGAGTTTAACCATGGTTAAGGGGCCGACTGAAGCAAAAGTGGGTCCAAGGTTCATGGCAGGGCCTAGACTGGCCTCCTACCCGGTCTGGGCCCCCACAAATATCTGAAATTGCAAAAAACTCCAAATTTTCATCAAATTTTTAACCATAGTTAACATGAATTTAACTATGGTTAACGGGGGAATCGCGGGAATCCGAGACCACCATTGGGTAGCCTGATATGTGGAAAACAATTTGGGCCCTTGTGGGACCCAAGGGGATGCCGTATGTGGGCCCCACAGTGGCCTAAAGTTGCCCCGAAAAACACCACATAAAATGATGATTTCCACCAAAACAGATTTGTTTCCAAACTTTGCGGCAATTTTTCCGCTGATTGGCTCAACCCCTGGGGGATCCGAGACCATGGTCGTGAAGCCTACTATGAGGGGAACAATTTGGGCCCTCGTGAGGCCCAAGGGAAGGTCGGATGTGGGCCCTACAGAGGCCCAAAGTTGCCTCATCGCACAGATTTTTACACTGTCTACCCCACTTTGGGGTCGATTTAACTATGGTTAGAGTGCGAATTAGGGGCTGAAATTGTACAAGGGGATAGCCTGGAGTGTGGTGAGTCTAACCATGGCCTCAGTTTTCACCAAGGCCTAGCCTAACCATGGTTAAACCATGGTTACAGGGGGCTGCCTGGAACAGAATTTTTTTTTTGCAAAAAAAAAAAACTTTTTTAAAAAACTTTTGGACTGTGGTACTATACCCATGAAGGTCCAGGGGGATTCCTCATGGATTGAGGACCCCCCAGACCTCTAGGGAGTGCTGGATACGCTGAAAAGAAAGGAAAAAAAATGATAAAAAAGGGGAGGGGTGTATACCCTCGTGTTGTTGGCAGCCGCGCAAGGGGTCCTGGCGAGTGGTTGCTGTGGGTGTTAGGGTGGTTGCAAGGGCCGTGTAGGAGGCTGTTGGGGAAGACGGAATGGCCTGAGGGGGGGTGTGTAAGGCTAGAACGATTTGGGACAGCAAGAAAAAAACAAAATCTGCAGAATTTTTTTTCTTCTTTTTTTTCTCTCCCTCGCACAGTGGCTACGGTGGGGGTTTATAGGGGTGATACAGTGGATGACTCAAGACCTTAAAGGAGACAGGAATGGGTTGGAAGAGGTGGCTAGCCGAATGAAAAGCTACTGTTTTTTTTTGTTCCAAAACTCCTCCCTTGCACAGTGGCCATGGTTTGGGTTAAATAGAGGAAGAAGGGGAATAGGGGAGTATGGATAGGGCTTGGAGAGGCGTGGGGGACATGTCCTGGAGGAGGGCAGGGCGACAGGGGAGCATGAGCAGGCGTGGCCTGTTCACTCGTCCCTTTGGCAGGGACGAGGAACAGTGCCATTTAAAAAAAAAATTTGTTTTTTTGTTTTTTTTATTTTATTTTCTTCAATCGTCCAATTGATTGAATTGGGCCCAATCCACATGTGGGCCCTGCCACATGGGATTGGTGCCCAATCAAATCCCTTTTTTTTTTCTTTTTCAAAAATTTTATTTTATTTTTTGAATATATTTTTTTCAAAAAATTTTTTACTTATATTTTTTGGTTTTTATTTTATTTTATTTTTTATTTTACTACCCATTTTGGGCCCAACCACCACATGTGTGGGGAAGGCAAAAATATTTTTTCCATTTTGGGAATTGGCTCCAAAATTTGAATTTTAAAAGAGGTAGTGTGGGTCCTACCTTAGATTTGGCTTAATGGGCCCATGCTTGGGCCCACAAACAAGGTTTTATCCATTTGGGACTTGAAAAGGGGCCTTGAGCCCATGGGACTTTGCCTAGGGCTTGGGCTAGGGCTAGGCTTGGGCTAGACCTAGGTTTAGGTGAGCAGGGTGTAAAAATTGGGTGCTTACACAAGAGTCTCAAGTATCTCTTTTCCCAAAAGGAGCTGAATCTAAGGCAACGGCGTTGGATGAAATTTTTGAAAGACTATGATTGTACCATTCAATACCACCCGGGTAAAGCAAATGTAGTGGCAGATGCTTTGAGTAGAAGACCTCAAGGGTTGTTAGCACATATGTTGGTTCAAGAATGGAAGCTACTACAAGATTTGGCAAATCTGGACATCTGTGTGAATGACTCTGTCTGTGGTCCTACCTTGGCAAATGTTACGGTTCGGCCGTACATTATAGATTTGATCCAAGAATATCAAGACATGGATGCTGAATTGTCGGCTTATCGGGACAAGGAAGTTGCTAAGGGTAGTGAGGACTTCTCTCTCACTAGTCGGGGTGCTATCACATTCAAAGGAAGGTTGTGTGTTCCGGCCAACGCAGATCTTCGACGAGAAATCATGGATGAGGCACATCGTTCGAAGTACACAGTGCATCCAGGGGGTACAAAGATGTACCGGAACCTCAAGAGTCACTTTTGGTGGCGGAATATGAAGAGGGATGTTGCGGAATATGTAGCACGGTGCTTGGTGTGTCAACAAGTGAAAGCAGAACACATGCGACCCGCCGGTCTATTGCATTCCCTTCCTATTCCCGAGTGGAAATGGGAGAACATATCCATGGATTTCATAGTTGGCTTGCCAAAGACGGCAAGGGGCTCAGATGCGATATGGGTAGTAGTGGATCGTTTGACAAAGTCCGCTCATTTCTTACCCTACCGTACTACCTTCAACTCTAGTCAGTTGGCTGCACTATATATCAAGGAAGTAGTTAGACTACATGGGGTGCCAGTCAGTATTGTGTCAGATCGGGATCCAAGATTCACGTCAAGATTTTGGAAAAGTTTCCAAGAGGCTATGGGTTCCCAACTTGATTTCAGCACCGCCTTTCATCCACAAACGGATGGACAAACCGAGAGAGTGAACCAAGTCATTGAAGACATGCTTCGAGCTTGTATGTTAGATTTCAGAGGCAGTTGGGAAGAGCACTTGCCTCTGGTTGAATTCGCTTATAATAACAGCTATCAGGCAAGTATTCAAATGGCACCATTTGAGGCCTTGTATGGGCGAAGTTGTAGGTCTCCTCTCTATTGGGATGAGGTAGGAGAAAGGAAAGTGCTTGGTCCGGAGTTGATTGAGCAAACTGCAAACACAGTTAAGATCATCCGGGATCGATTGAAAGCCGCTCAAGATCGCCAGAAAAGTTATGCGGACACACACCGTTGGGACTTGGAATTTCAAGTAGGGGATCAAGTTTTTGTGAAAGTATCTCCTAGCAAAGGGATCATGAGATTTGGGAAGCGAGGCAAGCTCAGTCCTCGGTATGTTGGGCCTTTTGAGATTATCACACGGGTTGGTGAAGTTGCTTATCGAGTAGCTCTTCCACCTCACATAGCTGCAGTTCATAACGTCTTCCATGTGTCCATGCTTCGGAAGTATCTTGCGGATCCTTCGCATGTCATAGACTTGGAACAGTTGGAGATTCGAGAGGACCTCACCTTGATTGAAAAGCCAGTCCAGATTTTAGATCGAAGGAATCAAGTGCTTCGCAACAAGACAATCCCTTTGGTTCTTGTGCAATGGCAACACCATGCTCGGGAAGAAGCTACATGGGAGCGTGAAGCCGAAGTCAAAGCAAAGTACCCAGAATTACTTGAATGAGTTTCTGTGTGAAGTCTGTATATGACATGTAATGTTCTTTTTGAATTGTAATGCAAGTAGTGTCTGAATTTCGAGGACGAAATTTTTGTAAGGAGGGGAGGATGTAGAGCCCCAGACTTTTTCATGCTTAATACATGACACTTTCGTTGTCATCTTGCCTTTTTAAGAGGTATGATTAATAAATGAGGAAGAATTTGGAAATTTCGAAATGCCAGAATTGTTCCTCTTCGAAGTACGAACACAACGCAAGTTGAATCGTCAAAATCGGACGAACGAGTCAAAAGATATGGCCAAAACAGTCTGTACCTGTAGTAAAACGTATACTGTGTGCATCCGTTGTACAGCTCACCACGGGTACGTTGTACAACTCACCACGGGCACGTTGTACAACTCACCACGGGCACGCTGTACATGAGACGACGTGACAACGGGTTCGTCACCCTTGACAACGCCACCACGAGTTGGCACTATTCACGCCACCACGAGTTGGCACTATTCACGCCACCACGAGTTGCACTATTCACGCCACCACGAGTTGGCACTATTCATGGCACCACGAGTTGCACTATTCACGCCACCACGAGTTGGCACTATTCACGCCACCACGAGTTGGCACTATTCACGCCACCACAAGTTGGCACTATTCATGGCACCACGAGTTGCACTATTCACGCCACCACGAGTTGGCACTATTCACGCCACCACGAGTTGGCACTATTCATGGCACCACGAGTTGGCACTATTCATGCCACCACGAGTTGGCACTATTCATGGCACCACGAGTTGCACTATTCACGCCACCACGAGTTGGCACTATTCACGCCACCACGAGTTGCACTATTCACGCCACCACGAGTTGGCACTATTCACGCCACCACGAGTTGCACTATTCACGCCACCACGAGTTGGCACTATTCATGGCACCACGAGTTGCACTATTCACGCCACCACGAGTTGGCACTATTCACGCCACCACGAGTTGGCACTATTCACAGCACAATGTGTTCAGCACTATTCACGGTCCTCGCGTCATTGCAGAAATCCCAGTAAGGGTATTACGGTCTTTTGGTCAGTTCACTCTTACCTTAAGAGTTTAACCCGAGCCTTTAGGGCTTCATTCGACACTTAGAAAGTTTGAGAGAATAGGAGAAAGGGGAGAAGGCGATTCCAACCTAGGGTTTCCATTTTGGAGAGAAATCAAAGGGTTTTGAAACCCTAGATCAACCTCCAGCCTATTTTTCTTCAAGATCAAGGCACAAACTCGTGAGGAGCATCTCCTCAAACTAGGGCAGCAGCTACACAGTCGTTTTGGAAAGGGGTTTCTTCCTCATTTCTTCAAGGTCGGTACTTTTTACTACCCTCCTAGTTATAGTTCCTCTTTCCCCTTTTTTTCTCTTCATTTTCTTTGATTTACACATGTGCTATGAGATGGATGAATGGTAAATAGTAAATGGTGAATGGTGAATGGTGAATGGTGAATGGTGAATGGTGAATGGAGATGGGATGGGCGATTGGATGCCAATGGTTGTGTGTGATGAACAAATGGGGAAGGGCACTGTTCCAATAATGAACGTACATGTATGATTTGAGTAAAACCCATCTAGAAAAGCATGTTGTAGGATAAATCCATAATGAACATACCATGTTTGATGAAATGCTAAGGTGAACACAGTGAGCAGAAAATCTGGAAATGCATGCCTAATAAATTATGAATATTGCTAGGGACTATGATAGTGTGTTTTCCTGCTTTCCCATAATGCTATGAATATTACATTACTCAATCTTTGATGCTATATGTGTTGTGAAATTACCCAAATGTCATCTTTAAATTTGAATGCAAGTATGTACACGGTTCCCACGAGCACGGCATGCATGGCATGATTTATCGAGGTTTTCAAGAACATGGTTAGAGTTGGGACATATCCTACGATATGTTTTACCTCGCTTTTCACAAGAAGACAAGAACCAACATTCCACGAAGGGTCTCCCCTCACTCACAAGTGCACATCATGAAGAAGGGTCTCCCTTCCCTCGCAAGTGCATACATATCATAAAGAAGGGTCTCCCTTCCCTCGCAAGTGCATTGCATAAAGAAGGGTCTCCCTTCCCTCTCAAGGCATCTCACAAGTGCATCTCACAAGTTACATGATCACAAGCAAGCATGCATGACATGACATGACATACAAGAATCAAGCAAGATAGACAAGACAAGCTTTTACGTACGAAAAGATATTTCAAGTCAAGTCAGGTGCACGATGTTTTCAAGAGGATTTATCGGTTTTCTACGAGTTTCAAGCATGATTATAAACTGCTTTACTTCCTTGTATGATATAAATTGTTTCCGTGTGACAAATATGAATTTCTCCTGATTATGTATTGCCATGTTTATGCTATAATTGTTGGTTAGTATTCAGTACCCGCTGAGTATTCCATGCTCAGCCGTACTTCTTATGTCGGCAGGTTCTGAGGGAGCTGCTACTCCATTTGATGTTTGTGCTCCTGGTCCATGGGTGGAAGAGGAGTATGTCGAGGAGCCTTTGGAGGAACCTCCAGTAGAGGGTTACCAATAGGTGGTTGTAGATTCTGAGTGGTTTAGCTGTGGGTGAGATGAGAGTCAGATTTATGTATTTGGGCGGGCATGTCCGCACTTTCTTTTGGATTCTTTTTGTGTAAACTTGGATTGATTATGTATATACATAGAGGTTTGGTAGACTTCCGCTATGCCATGTTAGAGCATGTTTCCGCTGTTTTGTCCTCTATCGTATATGCTCTGTGGGTTTTGCAGGTTAGTTGTCAAGCAAGTCATGATTAGTCGTCCAAAGTTCACTCTAACTCCTAGGGTGGGTTCTGGGGCGCGACAGTAGGGACTTCCCCCACCTTCTCCATAGGTGTGGGGGATCCCTCACGGGTAGAAAACCCCCCTGTAGCCTCAGACTCTTCTAGGGGTCCCTCAGTCTATGAGGGGTCCCCTGGAATCATCATAGTGCAGCCCCGAATGGCACAAATCAGTTTCTAGAAAAACCCAGAAATGGCGGCAAACACAGTATCGCCATTTCTGGTCTTTCCATTCCCAGTGGCTATAGCCCTCACCTGATCAAGTTCTGATCTATTTTAGGACCTAAAATGGATCCCTGAGACCTCCTTTGACTCAACTTGGTCCTTCCAAGGTAACCCCCTTTGCCTAATCATGGTTAAAAATACAAAAAATAAAAACTGCTCAGAATAGTAGTAGTTATTCTACCGTCATTCTTCGTTTTTCATTACAGTAGAATCAGGCCACTGCGGGCCCACTTTGGAGCCCAGTCCAAGGCCCACCACAGGCCTAGGACACGTGTGAAAATCCCCTTGACCTTACCTGAGGGTCCATGATCCCTGAGGCATACCCTTGACCTCCCATACAGGCTGCAAAGCTACTGTTCAGAGAACAGTGATAATGGCGGTAGTTATTCTACCGCCATTCCCGTTCTGTGCATAATAGAGAATGACGATAAAATAATTACCGTCATTATCTGCTTCTTCTAAAACAGTGGGCTTTGCAAGGGCTCAGACCTGGTAGGAGGTCATTCTAGACCCTGCCAAGCTCCTTGGACCCGCTTTAGACTTGCCAAAACCTTAACTGCAGGTTAACCCAACCCGGTTAGATTTTAACCATGGTTAGCTGATTTAACCTTCAGGGAAAAATTCTAGAAATTCCCTGAAAATCCTAAAAATCATACAATGATTAAAATCAAACTTTACAACATTCCTAACCATGGTAAAATGAGTTTAACCATGATTAACCATTTTCTTGACCATGGTTAAACCTATTCTAACCTTGGAGAAATTGGGAAAAATCCCTTAAATTAGAAAACAGTGCTCAAGGACCATAAAACTGAACTTGGATCTTAACCATCCACGGTTGGCAATCCTAATAATGGTTAGACCATCCTTTAACTCTGGTTAAGCACTCCTTGGCCTCCGGGCCCAATCTTGGCCTACCAGACCCAACCCAACTGAACCATGCACTTGACCAACTTGGTCAACCAAACCCCAGCCTCCGAGCTAGACCCTAAGCCACCTTTGGTGCACACACACACTCCCTTAGCCTCGACATGGGCTCATGTGCTAGAACTACGCTCGGTCTGATCTCACCCCACGTGAGTACGTAGGCAACCCTACCCAGATTCGACCCTAGTTAGTTTTTCCCTTCTTGGATTAGTATAAACTAAAACTAAGGCGTTTGAACAATAATTGACATCAATTTGGCTTATACCTAGGGAGTAGGTTACCATTGCAAAATGGAAGGACCGGGGTGCCTAACCCCTTCCCTACGACTTAACCGAACCTCTTACCTAAACTCTGAAACAAACCAAGACCTTGTCCATAAACCTGGGGACTTATCCCTCCTGAATGAATAAGTGGCGACTTCTAATCGTAAACGAACCTAATTGTAGGCGGGCCGGAATACGTGCTCACAACTGTATTTGCATACTAGGCTAAACCTAGAGAGTTGACTACCAACGAATTGTCAAATTGTAGAAAAATTATGAGTTAATCTGCAAATTTCTTTTTCATAACACTGTAGTTGCAAACTAGGCTAAACCTAGCAACTGCTATGCAAAAACCTCCTTCTTATTATTTTAGTCAAAGAGAGCGTGTGCATCATTAAAGAAAGTCTTTGTGGGTCTCACATTAGTTCGTATTTTTTTGTCAAAGAGAGCGCGCATCATTGGAGAAAGAATTGTTAAAACCCTTGTCTTTTTCTTAATAGAAGACAATTCATAGTGATTATAGATTGAACGTTCACGGCAGCACCACGAATCGAACTAAAAAACAAAAATGGATTGGTATTGGGAGAGGCAGGATTCCAACGAAGACTTATGCAGTAACCATGCTGATCCAACCTAAAGACATCGATTGTGTCAATTTTGTCACTGGACTTAAGAGTCGTTGATCTGATCATTATTGAACAATCATACGAAAGTGGATTTAAAAGAAAGTGGAGCTATTTGCATTACCCATGTTCCTAAAGGTGTGGTTTCTCATTTAGAAATTATATATTTTCTAATTTCTTTTGGGGTGATGGGTTGCAAAACCATAGGGCGCATTGGATTAGTTGGGCCGTATTAACAGTAATAAGCTTGAAGGTGGCTTGGGTATTCAGAAACTTGAGGATATTCTTCAATTTTTCTTATTTAAAAGAGTAAAATTTTTTAATTGTTGATGGACCATGGGGCCGTTTCTCTTTTTTAAAATGACTCTTAGGTTGGGAAGCAATGCTTGCCCATTGGTAGTGTGTGCATGACACCACTCAAGAATCCGGGATCAGGCTTGAAATCTCCACCAGTTCTTAACCTAGAACATATACTAACCTTGCTAACCGGGTTTGCGGCCTAACTTTATGAATTCGACCAAAAAAAAACACTCTTATGTTGGTATTACTCAAAACGATAAAAAAAAAAAGTCATTTCCATATAAAATTAGCTTTGATTTCTTGTTCTTTTTTATTCTCGCTTATTTGGGAGAGGGGTGGTGGAATAGGCCCATGTGCATTTATAGTTAATTTTGGATATCTATTCTTAAATATTTGGTGTAATTAATACTAAACAAGGCACACGAATCTCCAAGACACAAGAGTCCATTCCAATAGTAAATGGTGAGGGTATATATATATATAGTATTGGCAATAATAGATCAGGTTATTATTGGAAAATATGCGTATAATACAAGAATTGACCAATTATTAAAAAATCATTATTAAAACAAAAAATTTATTTTTAAATGATTTTTTCGAATATAAGAAAATACCTAATTTTTTGTTACCTGTAAATAATACACATATTATATATGTATCTGAATTATAAACCTTAAAAAATTCATTTCATAAATTGCAAATACGCATATAATACATGAATTAACTGACCAATTATTAAATAAACCAATTTATTTTTAAACGGCTTTTCGAATATGAGAAAATACCTAATATTTTTTATTACCCATAAATAATACACATATTATATATGTATCTGAATTATAAGCCTTAAAAAAATCATTTTATAAATTTTTAGTCTTGCTTTCTTTGTTCTTTTTCATTCTAATATTTCTATTTTTTCTTTACATTGGTGTGAGCCTTGATTCTCGTTACCTCCTCTTCATGTATTCGGTTGTTGGCATGCTAATTGTGTCCTTCTGTCATTGTTTTGAGTTTGTCTCTAGTAAGCCCCCTCTCCATATTTAAATGTTTTATTTTATCTCACTCTCAAATTCTAAGTTTTACTTCTTTCTTGCCGTCGTATTATTTTCAGAGAAAATAGAATTAATATTCTAATGTCCATTCAGAAAAGCTTCCAAATTATTCTCCAACCACAATTTTCTCAGAAGACTAAAAAACATTTGTTTTGCCCCCAACATAATTCTTATCGCTTCAAATGCTCAGGAAAAAAAAAACTATATATAAAACATTTGTTCTCATGTTCTAGTTTGTAGATTTATTAAGTTTTTTAGGATTATTTTATTAAGATCCTAGAATTTTTTTTATTAGTGTATAAAGCTCTATTTTTGTGTTTTCATAATTGCAACTTTGTTAGGGTTGTCATTGGTCATTTTATATGCAAAGAGAGAATGAGCAACTCAAATAACGAATCAAGAGATTAGATGTGATATAATTTCATTATTTTATGTGTTGACAAAAATTACTTTAATAAAATAAGGTAATGTTCTAGTAGGCATTGCTCACTAGAACTTGTAGTGAGCGAATTCATGAAAAAGAGATAGCAATTTATTTTTAAATATGACCGATGAATGTCAAGGTTGTAGTGACCCGAATTTAATTTCTCGACATTCGTGTTATTTATATGAATTTCCTAAAAAAATGTGTCTGATTTTAATACATTAGTTCCTATGGAAATTAATGTAGAATGCGTAGATGTAGAAACTCAAATACATTGTTCGTTATTAGCCCTTTTATGATGTAATTGCATGGAATTGAAGATATCAAAGAACAGTGAGACTATAAGTTAGTCCTTATATAATAATAATAGTGATTAACTTATTATTATTATTAAATTAAAAGTTTTGATTCTAATGGGGTCATCTCATTACCTAAAATAAGGTTAATATATTTATTTGATAACTTTTAGGAGTTTAAGGTTCAAACCTTGCGTTCATAGTATTAACCCAAATGTTTTGGGGTTCTCTTTCACATTCATCCAACTTGATAATATATTTTGACCTAAAAAGACTTAGAATTGGGACATTTGTATTAGATAATAAATTGTTCTCATTTGAATAAAAATTCCAATGCATTTTGAATCGTCCAATTCTGATAACTGAGTCAAAAGTTATGGGCTTTTTACCGTAGCAGGTTCTGGATAAAAAGAAAATAGGGTGGCATGTGCATAGGTCCGATCGATCGGAGCCATCAGGACCAATCGATCGGTCAAGACCAGTAGGGTCCGATCGATGTCCCCTAAGTCCCGATTGATTGGAGATCACACACAGAAATTACGAAAAACGCACTTAAGTTTTCAACTTTTTAGCTTCCTATGGTTCCATACCCTATATAAAGACCTTATTTCATGAAACTAAGGTTGGAAAAATTTATTAAGAGTTTTAGAAATCTAGAAAGAGGAAAACCTAGGATTTTCTAGGGACTTTCAACTAGAGAAGAAGAGAAATGTTTGGAGATCGATCAAAGGCTACTCGCAAGCGTGAAATCGTAGGGAAGTCATCAAGAGAGGTAAATAACTTCCTATAGTTCTCAATTTTATAACTATTAATCTAAAATATAGATTTAATAACAAGATCTATGTAAATAACATGATTAAAAGGAAGATCAAAGGATTTTGATCACCCCTCATGCAACGTTTTCATGAATAACGTAAATATAAATTCATTTCTACCAATAGCATGATCATTAATATAAATAAGAAGAAATAGTTTGAATTTAAAGTAAGAAACAAGATCAAAGCATGTTACTTTATGGGAATCTCTTATGAAAGATGTTTTAGGAAATTTTAGAGATGTTTTCTTATGATGTAGTATTATATCAACAAGGGGAAAGGGAATAATTTTGTGGTGTATCTATGATAAAGAATGGAGGAAGGGATGATTGTTGGATTTGATGGAATGATTATGATTCTTATTTAAAAATTGTGATGTGTTATGAAATTAGGGCTTTCATTAAATTAATTTTATAAAAATTATAAGCCTGAAATTGATGCATGATTAATTGAATTGTTTCAGTATTTTGTTGTGAAAATCTTATAGAGCATGTTTTAGATTAATCAAATTATGAGAATTGTTAAATGTTTTAATTGATGTACGATGTCAAATTGCATTGATGATATATGTTTGGTTAAAACAAACCATGAATTATGGTTGTGTGGCTTAGATGTATTATCATGGCGGCATTAGTCATTATGATGAATCTTCGAGAGCCCTTGATCGATAATTTAGGGTGCAATTTAACTGAAGGTTATCATTATTCATTCACACTCACTCATGATATCGAATACATACAAGCATAATAAGAACAAGATGATAAATATTTACACAAGTATGTAAGTACACAAGTATGAATGCATTTTGAGTTTTGCATTGCCCGAGTACCAACAAGTGCTAAGATTAAGGCAAGATAAGTCAAACAAGTTAATCACAAGTCGTGCACACCGGATAATGTGCTAAGCCGTATGCACCGGATAATGTGCAAAAACAAGTCTCACGCACCGGATAATGTGTTAAGCCGTATGCACCAGATAATGTGCTACATGTGGTACCTCAGTAAGTAGAGAATTTGTTAGTCTCTACCCAATATATGTGATAGAGTTATTTTAAGTTATTATACAGTGCATGTTGTTTAATTCATCCACAAAAAAAAAGATAAATAAAAAAAGAAAGACAAGTCGAGAAAGTTAGACAAGAAAGACAAGTTAGAAAAGTAAGAAAAACAAGCACAAGTTGACACATGTAAGAATTGCAAAGAAAAAATGTTTTCGCACTCTGATTTATGTATGTGAATTGGAATTGAACTGTTAAACGTATGCATGCTACTGTTATGAAATTGTTTACTATGTATCGCTATATACGCGGAGTAAGTTGTTACTCAGCCGATAACTTTGTTGTCGGTAGGTTCGGGATTTGATAATTGTGCTTTGGAGCTTTGAGTTGAAGAGGAGTACGTAAAGAAAGATCTTGTAGGTGATCATCCCGAGGAGGAACATGATCTTGATGGATGGCCTTACTATTGTTTTAGTTTATTATAAATTGTTTAAATTCCAAAGAGATTGTAATTGACTTATTATGGTTTTATGTTTGATTTAATCGATGGTTGAGAATCATGATGGATGATTCAGATTATTTATGTTCAGTTTAGTTACGGATTTCAATTGATGTTCAGTTGAGATATTAAATGTTATCCCGTGAAGAAATTTTGAAATTTAAATTTTTGTATGTCTTTAAAGCTCATTAAATGGATTAAGTCAAGTAAGTCACGTACTAGAGTTCCACATTCTCTTAGGGGGATTTTGGGGTGTGACAAAGGTGGACCTCTTGGGAGACACATGGCAAAATAAGTAGGCCAACGGACGATTTTAGACCATCTGATTAAAAGTTAGAAAATTAGAGATTTTCATAAGCTAAGAAGGGTTAAGTGAACTCTAAGGGTGCATTCGATTGACGAAAAGTGAGAGATAGTAAAATAAAAGTGAGCTTCTTGTACTTTTCTTGTGTTTGGTGTGCAAGAAACAAACTTTCATTTTCTTGCACTTTCTTTTTTCGCTGGAGATATCATTTACCTACAGTAGTACAGTTAGTAGTTAGCAAGGGCAGGGGAGCTCTTGCAACTCATATCTGAAGGGATTGGATCCCGAAACCTCCCTCAATAGTGACAAACTTTGTCCTACTAACTTCCTCCATCTTTTGATGGTTGTTTTGAAAGAAAATTTAAGTTTCTTTACTTTTCCTTTACTTTCATTTCCTTTATTTACTTTTCTTTCAGCTACTTTCTCACCAAACTAACACACCCTAAGGTGTTAATGCTAACAAATTGGTGCATCAAATAGTCTAGAATCGCTTGATCAGCTTGATTTTGTCATGTATTTTTAATGGGACCAACCTTGGCATCCAACAGTTGAATCCCCAAAGGACATGCCACGTGTTGAGATTTACTATAACTTCCGATGAATGGTGTTAATTGGAACCATTCCATATATATATTAAAGAGAAACTGATTTCTATTGAATAGATTTGAATGATTTACATTGACTCTAAATAGGGGTTATATAGAGATTACAAGATAGTCTTTATGGAAAGTAAATTACCCTAATCTAATCATACCTAATCAAACTTATTCTGCCCTTAATTGATGCTAATCTAATATTATGATGAGATACACTTGAATGATGCAGAGTATCGCATTCACCTTATTACAATGCTCTTCTATATTCTCTAATATTCCTCAAACACATGGGGATAGAGATCTTCATGGGTTTGCTGCAACACAAGTACTCCTCATTGTACTTGATGTCTTCCAAAGTTGAAGATGTTGATGCTGGATTTGTTTCCATACATGCTCTGGATTGTCGTGTATAGGGATGGATGAAGAAGAGGGCATTTGATAGGCAAGAAATGGAGCCTTTAATGGGCCAAACAAGAGCTTACAATGGGGGGTAGTACTGGATAAGGAGCCTCAATGAACCTGAAAAGAGGGTCGTAGTAGGATTGAAAAGAAGGCCTCTATAGGCCAAAATAAAAAGCTTTAAATTGGGCTTACAAGGGGCCTCAATAGGCCAACTGAGGTGCGATTTTTAACCACATACAATTTTTTTGTTGTTGATATTGATGCTCTTCTCATCCCACTATAACACGAAGCAAAGGAAAAGGCATGAGTTTTACTCATTCGCAGTCCACTCACCATTTAAGTGAAAGAATCTCCAAAAAAAAAATCTTGGATAGTCTGTTCGCATCTGGAATTGATATCCACCCGCAATATTATTTGAGTAGTATCTTCATCTTTCAAGCATGTTTATGGAGGTTTGGAGAGTGAGAACTGCCCCCAGCGAATAGGTGAGTACATTGACATGCTTAGTTGCAGGCTGTAGAATCCCGGTTTAAGTGGCATAGTCAAATGATTCGCTCATGGCTTGAGAGGGGGGCTACCTACTGCAACAGATGCCCCTATGCCCACCATCTATTGTAGAGGAGTTGATGAAGGCTCATGTTTCAACATGTCTAGCTGCTATTTTTTTTTTCCGCAATGAAAACTAGACAAAACAACCAATAGATGCTCATGGGCCCATTGATCGGAGATGATCATGAACAAATCTGGCTTAAGAACGAGGTTCGCAAAGAAAAAAAGCTAATAAACTGAAAATAGAAGAGTTAAAAAAAAAGGTTTAGGCTCAGTGGGCAGCACTGCCGCATAGCCCACACCCGCTGGAAAAGAAAAATTGATAAGATTAAATTCAAATCAAGGTTCGATCGATTTGCTCTGATATGATAAAGAGACACTGATTTCTATTGAATATAATTGGATGATTTAGAGTGACCTGATGTCGCTCAAAGATATGCAATACTTTGTAGTACAGTAAAGGGGTTGTTGATCCACATAGAACAATGAAAATAAGGAACAATAGTAGATAAAGAGGTTTGTAGAATTTTTGGTTGAGAAATTTCAATTAATTTAGGAAAAATATCAGTGAGAGAAAGTGACAAGGCATCGGGTTTCCTCCTCTTAATGGTGCAATGTCAATTTGATTATCCAAGATATAACTCAATTAAGGGTTTCACATCTCAAACCCTCAACCAGAAGATTTAGAATTTCAGATTATAAGAAAAAGCTAAAATTAATTTCCAATCAATTATTCAAAATAATTTTTAACCCAAGCCCGCACTTTATCGGAAAAACTCGAGGACGACAATATACTTGGAGGCAATACCGCAACAAATAATAATATCCGCTAAGATGAATGTTCTTCATTTGAGAAATCAATAACTATTACTCAACTACGAGAAAAGTCTGACTGAACTCGTGAAAATGTTTAAATCTAAGAGATTCAATTGAAAAAGAGATCAAAGAAGAAGAACAATTAATATAAAAATCATAAATGTTAAAAACACTAATTTGATTAAATCAAACTAACATTACCTCATTAAGAGAATTCCACCCTAATCAAGGCTAGAGATTTAGTAATCCATATAAAGAAAAAACTAAAACAATAAGATAGAAAAGAAAATGAGAAAAGATCAGAGAGCATCTATCTCACTTTAGGTTTATATAAACTAAAGGGAAAAAGAGAAGGGAAAATAAGCAAAAGAAAAACTTCTAATTACAAAATTCCAACCAAAATTACACTTCCCTCAACTTGATGAAATGTTTTGACCTCTTAAACGTCCGAAGTAGGAGGTTTTCGAGAAATACAATTTGGTTTCCCTTTGAATCTGTTTTCCAAAACATCTAACCTTGCCTTAATCCGATTTTTAAGTAAAAAATGAGCAAATTAGTAAGTATTGTCCAAATTAGGTGGGAATCCAGGAAATCTTCTTTCTTCTTTGAGAATTGGTTGCTAAATAATAGCACTCCTCTAGTCATCCATGAAATTTCTTGCTTTTGTTGTGGATTTAATTGACTTCCATTAAGATCCTTACTTGAATTCCAAAATCCACCAAAATAGAGAGTTCTTGTGACCAAAACAGACTTTCTCCTTTTGCTAAGATAGAAACATCAATATAGCACACTTCTTTTAATTCAAGAGAGTTCCATAATTTTTATGCCAAAATCACATTCACCCATATCTTCTTAAGATTCTCCATCCATGTGGAAGAATCTTTCTATACTTGGTCTTGGGCTTTGGCCTTGGGCTTTGACTCTTTGACTTGAGACTTGGTTTCTTGGACTTGGGCTTTATTTGTTGATTTCCATGAAACATCTTTACTTGAATTCCCTGCATGAAATAACATAAAAATATTTAGAATTCATAATCTATAAATGAGGATACAAGTTTAGAAGATAGACTTTAAATCCTGGATTCATACTAGAAAGGGTGATAAAGGGTTACATAATAACTAGTTTGGAGTGTACTTTTGCACACTCATCACACCCCCCAACCTGAATATTGCTAGTTCCTAGCAATAAATCAACTCTCAAGCAAAATACTTAACCAATCGATCTTCATGAGTATAGGCTAAAGCATTCAAATCATCCAAACAAAGGTTTTGCAAGAGATTCACCATGATATCTAAGTTTCTCCATTAATAAGCAAATTCAGAATTTGTGCGTGTGCTAAGCTCATAACCATTCTTGCCAACAAACTCAAAACACATACAAATAAGAGAGACATCTAGATAAAAGCTTTGACTTTAAATCTCACAATGATTTTAAATCACTCAGAATAATGCACTTAGAGATTTTACGGGTCTTCTCTCAAATATATAAAGAATAAAATGCAATAGCTGAAACAAGTAATAATAAGATCTGAATGTCATCCATTGGGAACTCCTTCATTCACACCACAAACACACCTAAGATCAATATGTCAGCAACAAGGGTTGCAATGGAGCTAAAGGATTAAGGTTTATAAGAAAGAAGAAAATAAGATAATTAAAAAAAACCAGGTATATACTAGAAATATCGATACATCTTTATTGTGAAACAACTATTCTAAACATCCATAAATTCATTTTTCTCTTGATTTTTCTTTCTTTTTCAATTCAGAACTTCTTTATTTATTTTTCTCTTTTTCTAATTTTTCCCAATTTAGAACAAAACTTGTACTTCTGCTTTTTGAACACCTTTTTTTTTGTAGCATTATCTCAACTGAATTTTTCATAACTTGAACTTGCAGTCCTTTTTGAATTTCCAATTCCACTTGAATTTTCAATACCACAAAACTACCATCCCTAGCATAAACTCCGGTATTAAAGGTATTGAGATGTATAAAATAGTCTTAACTCCAATGTGGAGTGGGTAAGAAAAATATAGTTTTCTCAAGAAAGTCTTCTTTTAGGCTCAAAGTGGCTTCTATTGTTAATGATTTTGAAAGACTCAAACTTTCTACACTGAGATTTATCATTTCTTAGGCAATTCAACTAACAAACCACAAATTTTGTAATGACGTTCTCAATGGACAACCAAGTCAAGAAAATAATGAGATCAACAAAGGAATAATGTCGTATGAATAAAACACCGAATAATAATAATAAATCGCTCTACAAAACAAGAAGGGCTTAAAAACTCACTAGTGTTATAAGTCTTAACTGAAATCTTAGATGTCCTCTAAAATTATGCATTTTAACAACCAACATCCACTATGACTTATGTACACAAGAAAAATTTGAGTTTTTGCTCATAACAGATGACAAGAATAGTTTAGATGACTCAATTAAAACACCGTATTTTCATGCTCAATTGCAAAGCCACAATGCATGCAAAAAGATATGGTAAAGGTATTTGATTAAGATTTGATTATCACCCCCCAACCTAAATCTGACATTGTTCTTAATGTTTCATAAATAAATAAAAGATGAGTAAAAGGAACATATAGAAGGGGTAGATAGCACCTGAGAATTTGAGTGAACTTCCAATAGTGGGAACCTGTAAGGTTAGCTCAAATAAAAACAAAACTAATATACAAAGATGCGGAGACTCACAAAGGTAAGTTAATCCCGATAAACGGGATCTACAAGAGTGATAGTTTCTTCTTTGGGAAGAAGCCTCTCGAGAGCGTGCTTGAGTTTGTGGCCGTTGACTTTAAAAATTCTGCCTTCTCGAGGGTCTTCTACCTCAACAGCCCCGTGATCAAATACTCTTTTAACCACGACGGGGCCATACCATCTAAACCATAGTTTTCCCGGATGTTTATGGAGTCTAGAATCATACAAGTACACCTTTTGATTCGGTTCAAAATATTTTCTCAGAATTCTTTTATCATGAAAAACCTTCATCTTGTGTTTGTAGATTCTAGAACTCTCATAAGAGTAATTTCTAAGCTCCTCCAATTCAGTTAATTGGAATTTTTGTAACTTTTCTATCTCACCAAATTCAAAATTGAAGGTTTTAATAGCCCAAAAAGCTTTATGCTCAAGCTCCACAGGCAAATGGCAGGGCTTCCCAAAAACAAGCCTATAAGGGGACATACCAAGGGAAGATCAATTTATAAGTCGTATGGTATACTCAAAGCACGTCAGTTAGTTGCAAAGACCAATCCTTGCGGTCGGGATAGACCGTCTTTTGAAGATTTTGTTTTATCTCCCTATTGGCAAGTTCCACTTGGTCACTTGTCTGAGGGTAGTAAGAAGTGGAAACTTTATGAACAATTTTATACTTTTTCATCAAGGCCTCAAAAGGTCTATTACAGAAGTGGGTGTCTTGATCACTAATGATGACACGTGACATTCTGAATTTGGACAAAATATGTTCTTTTAAGAATTTAGTAACAATCATATTATCATTGGATTTGCAAGCCATGGCCTCAACCCAATTGGACACATAGTCCACACCAACCAAAATATATAGGTAACCAAAAGATGGGTGAAAAGAGAATGGGGTTTAGGGACATCAAATTCCTGTGAGAAATCGCCTCCAACTTTTAGCATCTATCACAAGAACGACATAATTTATCAGTGTCTTTAAAGAGGGTGGGCCAATAAAATCCACATTGCAGAAACTCATGCAATAATAAAATCCACCTAATGAGTCATGCTTTAACATCCTTCTTTGTGAGAAGGTACTTAAGCGCCGCATAGTTTGTAAAGATACAAATGGGTGAACCAATCAAATAGGCATGAAATTTATCTAAAGCAAATACTATAGCTAACAACTCCTTTTCAGTTGTTGTATAATTCATTTGAGTATTGTTAAGGGTTCTACTAGCATAGTAGATCACACATAGTTTCTTATCTATCATCTGTCCTAAAACTGCTCCTACAACATAATCACTAGCATTACACATAATTTCAAATGGAAGGTTCCAATCTGATAGTTGCATGATGGGAGCGGACGTAAGTTTATCAATTAGCTTTATAAAGGATTCTTGGCATGATTTAGTCCAGTCAAAGGGAGTATCCTTGAGAAGGAGACAACATAAAGGTCTAGAAATAAGATTGAAGTCTTGTATAAATCTCCTATAAAAACCAGTATGACTAAGAAAAGATCTCACATCTTTCACGGTCTTAGAGATGGACAAATTTTGTATTAATTCAATTTTTAATTTGTCCACTTCTATCCCCTTAGAAGAGACAATGTGGCCTAGAACAATTCCAGAAGATACCATAAAATGACACTTCTCCCAATTAAGCACAAGATTTTTTTCTTCACACCTAATTAACACCCTTTTTAAATTAAGCAGACAAGCATCAAAAAAATCTCTAAAGACTGTTAGGTCATCCATAAAGACTGCCACACAATCTTCTACCATATCACTAAACATGCTCATCATGCATCTTTGAAAAGTGATTGGGGCATTGCATAGTCCAAATGACATCCTTTGAAAGGCATAAATGCCAAAATGACAAGTAAAAGTGGTCTTATCTGGTCCTCTAAGGCAATTTCAATTTTATAATAACTAGAATAGTCATCTAAAAAACAATAAAAGGAATGTCCATCCACCCTTTCCAATATTTGGTCGATGAAGGGTAAAGGAAAGTGATCTTTTCGGGAGGTATCATTTAATTTTCTATAGTCAATGCACATGCACCACCCGGTCACTAATTTAGTGGGGACTAGCTCTCCAAGCTTATTTTGCACAACAGTGACTCCTGACTAAGCCCTTTGGGTTTAGTCTGCACTAGGGGTCTCTAGAAGCCTTAGCCTCTTCTTCAAGATTTATCTTGTGGGTGCACACTAAAGGGCTTATTCCCTTAATATTTGCTATAGTCTACCCAATAGCAGATTTACGGTCATTTAAAATTTTTAATAATTTACCTTCCTGGAGTTGAGATAATACAGAAGAAATTATAACAGGAAAGGTATCACTTGGGCCTAGAAAGACATGTTTCAAACCATTTGGCAGTTTCTTAAGCTCTAGATTTGGCACTTCAACACTGGAGAGTAGGGACTTTGACTTTTCCTTAGATAGCTCCTCAAATCGTGGTTGTCAACTCCCTGGAACCTGTGCATTAAATAAATCACAAATTTCAGCAAGCTCATTTTTATCGAAATAATTAATATCAATTTGAGAATTAGAAAGAAGAATTTCAAGAGAGTTAGACGAATTTGGTGATTCGAATTCTTCTTGCACAACTGCTTCTCGATCCAGTTTGTAGTTTCGCACTCATCATGTCCTGGCAATTGTTTGCCTATATTGAAAATATTAACCTCTAGGATCATATTTCCAAAAGACAATTTCATTAGCCCATTCTTGTAATTAATTAAAGCATTTGATGTAGCAAGGAAAGGTCTACAAAGAATAATTGAGATTTTCTTATCCTGCTGATAAGAAAATCAACAGGATAATAAAATTTATCTATCTGGACTAAAACATCCTCCACTACCCCCTCGGTTTCCTTACAGATCGGTCAACCAATTATAACACTACAGTAGTGGGTTGTATTTCTCCTAGGCCAATGTAAAATCCTGGATCTCATAGTCACTGTTCATGTGAATAGGGTAGTGAATAGTGTCTTGCATAGTGTATGGGAAGACCTAAAGCCTTCCATGGGTCCTTGGTATGAGGAAGCGAAGTGAGAATGGTACATGTGTGTATTGAGTCTCAAAACAAGAGTATAAAAATGCTCTGATGTCTACAAGCATAAAGTATAAGAATACTTCAAAGTCAAGGGTATGAAATACCCTAAGTGTTTATGGGATAGGGTCATGTGAATCTTTTAATGTTCATGGGAGTCTTTGTTTTCCATGGAGGTATTAAAAATTTTGTTAGGGTGTCCTAAGAAACTTTATGAATAACTTCAGGGTGTTAAAGCCAAGGTAGAAGAGTGTAAGCACTCAAGGTGAGTGAAGGGAAGAGTAAAAACATTTCAAATGATCTACAGTTGAAAAAAAAAGAGAAAATGGGTTTTGCGATCGATCGCAGATATGGTGCGATCGATTGCAGTAAGAGGAAATTTTGGGAAACCATTCGGGTGGACTTGCGATCGATCGCAAGTGGTGTGCGATCGATCGCATACAGTGGAAATTGGGACAAAAGCTCTCCAGTTCAGGTGTGATAGATCAGCTCCAGTGTGATCGATCGCACTGCAAGCTGCGATCGATCTCACGCGGGAGATGAATTTCAGAAAATGGGGTTTTCAACCCGTCGCCTATAAATAGGGGATCAAATGGGGGTTTTTGGGTTGAACCTAAACCTAGAAGAGCTTGGGAAGAATAGAAGGAAGGAGATTTGGGGATTTCAAATGGGGGTTTTGGATTGAAGAAGGAGGAGCTCAAATCAAGGTTTAGAATTCTTCCTCATCAAGCAAGGATTCCTCCATTTTCAAGGTGGTGTTCTTCCATCAAGCTTGAGGTTTCCACTCAAGGGTTTTTCTTCAAGTAGGAGTTAATCCTAAAGGTAGTACACCCTTCTAGTTGGCTTAGTAATAACCTAGGTTCCCTTTGAAAATGATTGTGTGTATAGTTATTGTATATTTTCTTTTCCTCAAAAATCTATCTTCTTCCTTAAAAGGTTAAAAACTAAAGTAAATGGTGATGGAAGCTTGAAATGGATGGATAGTAGAGGCGATTGGATGCAATGTATACGATGTGGATGTTGTTGTGTGATGGAAAATGGGGAAGGGCAATGTACGCATAATACACACACTCAAGATGTTTGATGAAATGTGTGACAAGGAAGAATGTGAATTTAACAACTATATAAATGTTGAATGCTATGTGCTCGATGAAATGCATGTATGGAAATTAAACTCTAGACTATGAAATTATGACTTAGGGACTTTCCCCAATTTGGTAATTGTGATAAAATGTTCTATATATTTCTCTTAAATTTCACATGCCTATGGAAATATTGAAATCCTATATAATGTCTTTTAATTGTTCATGTCATTGTGATGCCCACCAATTGTTAAGCACAAGCACGCATTCATGCATGAACCGAGTTTTCTAGTACAAGTATATGAAAAGCAATCCAAAACCCGACAAGAATAAGAAAAGTTCATATGAAAAGAAATCCAAGCTCACAAGAAAAGAATTAAGAAACGTAAAACATGAAAGGATGTTAGTGTACTATGACCAGGTACGAGCACTAACATTTGTTTCCGAGATTACAAGAGGACACTAGTATATTATGACCAGGTACGGGTACTAGTGTCTGTCTCCATGTAAAACGATGTAAGTATGAAATGATACTAGTGTACTATGACCAGGTACGGGCACTAGTATCTGTTTCCAAAACATGAAGAATATGAAAGTATGCTAGTGTACTATGACCAGGTACGGGCACTAGTATATGTTTCCAAGATAAGTAAGAAAGTTAATGTACTATGATCAGGTACAGACATTAACATCTGTTTCCAAGAATATGAGAGGATACTGGTATACTATGACCAGATACGGGTACTAGTATCTGTCTCCAAGTAAAATAATGAATATAAAAGGATGTTTAGTGTGCCTCAGAACATTGTGAGCGACAAGGCTCAACATTCAAGGGAAAATTTTGGTCAAAATTGTTCAAGCTTCTTGGGACCAAGCTCAACTTCTCAACATGTAGTCATCCTCAGACTAATGGTTAAACCAAGCATTTTAACACTCTTAAAAGAATACTTTCTACATTTCATGCATTTTTCAGTACTAATAAGAAAAAATTAGGCAAACTTGCTCGATGTCACTCAATTTTTCTTCAACTTAAAACAGAGCTTTTCGTCAAACAAAAGCCCATTCAAGCTATAATTGGGCAACAACTACTAATGCCTCTTTCATTCATTGTCAGTTACAAAGGATTTAGTCCAAACACCTACAATTTTGTCAAAAGTGGAACAAGAATGCGGATATTACCCAATCATACATTGAAAAAGCCGCTAAAAGAATGAAGAAATTTACAGACCAAAAGCGAACGCAAGGCAAGTTCAAAGTGGGAGATTTCGTGTTGATAAAGCCAAATCCAGAGAACCTGAGATTCTTTCGTAAAGGCAATAGAAGTTTAGTTCACAAATACAAAGGATCATTTCCCATTACTGAAAATATGGGAAAAGTCTCCTACAAGGTAGAATTGCCTCAGTCATTTGCAAACTTCACCCAGTCTTTCATGCTAGTGTGTTAAAGCCTTATAATGTGGACGAGTAAGACTCCACTCATCTCCCCGGCCTGCAACTATCGTAAAGACCGTACCACAAAGACAAGTTCATCGTATTCTTGCGGATCGTCATGTCCAAGCTTCACCGACTAAGCTCGCGCATATGAAGTATTTGGTAATATGGAAAGGGCTATCCGATGTCGAAATTAGTTGGAAATTAGGCATCACCCTTCTCCCCTTCGTAGATAAGATTGAAGAATATTTAGCAAACAAGTCAGTGAGGGCGTCACTTAGTCATTTATCCAACAATGTTGCATGAACTTGGTGGTGACATTATTTGTATATTTTTCTCTTTTTTAAAAGGAAAGTTTTAGGCTAAAGGCTTAGCATCCACCTTGTAGGGGAGGTGGTAGTTCATTTGAGTGAGTTATCTTTGCAATATCTTTGATCACCTGTTGTGCGCCTTAGTGTCTTTATTTTTTTTGCATGTATATTGTTGGTGCTTTATTCTTTTTTTCTAGGTAACCGACCGAATAGGCTGACTTGGTTAGCAGATCGATCAAGTACCACATGAGATTTGACTAACTACATGCTTTGCCCATGACAAGCCTAATTTTGAAATACCCTCTTACTTGAAGGCTGAACTTGGTAAGTATCCAACTCCGCCCGACCCTCCATTATATATGATATACCATATATATATATAATATATTACACATTGTAGTGTAATATCGTTCTTTAATAAAACACTTATAACTTATACTGTGTGTTCATGTAATAAACTAATAGCGTAGTCTATTTCCATAATCTTTTAATCTTACTACTTGTAAGTTGTAATATATTTTTTAATATATAAATATAATGATTACAAATACTAACAGTTGGGGGTGTACTAATACTAACAATTCCAAGCCTGAATAAAAAAGAGGATGGTTGTATGTAAGATTAACAATCAATGTAGAAAAGATCGTTCAAACATATATATATATATATATATATTTGTTATTTTGGCCATGGCCTAACCCTAGTTCGGCCTTGACTTTTGAGGGTAGGGTTTGGGCCTAGCCAGTTCAAGCCCTCTTAGGGTTAGGGCCTCACCCCAGTGAATGAGAGCCGGGGGCCGGTAAGAGTTGTAAGACCTAGGCCCTACCTTAGTCCGGCCCTTTAACAGTCCTAAATTGAGATGCCTAGTGGGTAAGAATGTGGGTCAGATTCTGTCGGAGTGACATGAACCTGGGCCTATAAATGAATTTGACCCCCGCCCCCCCCCCCCCTCCCTCAAAAAAACAAAAAAATCTAAATAAACCCAGCGACCCGCATCAACCTATGGTTCAAAAATTAGGTCTTGGGTTGGGTATGACTTATGTACCCTGGGTAATCTGGTGGAAGGTGGATTGGGCAATAGAATAGACAAGACTGTTCTGCTCTTATAGGGTTTGGTTTGGGTTGGCTAAAGTTGCATCTGCTTTGGATGGCTCGCAAACAAAGCTAGCTAATAATAATAATATGGTTAACCGAGTCATAACTCGACCGAGTAGGCTTCCGAATTGTCAGCCAACGAAAAAGCGTGGCACATGCACAGACGCCACCTCTCTTACTGATTCCCGCCGTCTCCTCTCCACGGTCCTCGCATCACCAGCATCCATGAAGGCCAAGGCGAAGCACGCCCTGTACCTGATAACCGCCACTAGCGTTGCCGGTCTGACCTTCCAAGCAACAAACCCTAATCATCTCAGTCTCTTTCCCGTCGATTCGCCCTTCAATTCTGCTGCTTTCAACGATAACATTAGAGCTGGATTCAACGGAATCGTTCGCTCTTCTCGTGCTATCTACACCGTCAGATTTTCTTTGTTTTACTCTGATTTTTGTTTCTATTTTTCCATTTTTATTGATTTTTATTTTTTGTTCTTCGTCCAGATTACCTCCAATGTTGTTGATTATAAGTATTCTTTGCATGGGCTGCCGTTGGATTCCGAGGAGTATTACTGCAAATTGTCCGAGGTGCGTGTTTGCTTTCTTTTCTCGAGATTTTGCGGAATTTAAATTATCTGTGAGGAATGTCTATTTTATCTGCCAACATTTTATAATAATTCCTTCACAGCCGATTTGTGTGACCCAAAATGAGGGCCTGAATGCCATTTCTGTAAGCTGAGGAATTGGCACATTCGGGCGGCCGGAGAAATAGTATTGTGATGCTCAAACAACCAATTTAGGAAGCTTTTTTTTTTTTGAAAACTAGTTGTGATTTATCTGTGTTGTGGTACTTAGTTTCTAAGTTTCTTATGAAAATTAAGATAAGTAGTAACCTGTGTACCTTGTTTTTATTCTTTTTGTAATTTCCTGATGCCTGCCTGACCCATAAATATTTGTTTTCGTAAATAATTTTTTGATAGGTAAAGAAAAAATTACATTAAAGAGAAAAGAATATACAAGGATCTACGAAGTGAAAGCTCACAGCCACCCACAGGAGCTTTGGACATGTTCGAGAGCTATACAATGAGGATATAACTTGTTCAAAGAAGGGCTCCCAAATAAATTAAACAACAAGGCTAGAAATAAGAATTCATCTCTGGTAACAGGATTGATGCCATGCTAGTATCTTCAAAAACTTAGGGGCCGACATGAGAAGACGAATTTAATAATTAATACCTTATTCAATCCCCATCTCATTTAGGGTGTGTTTGGTTGGCGAGAAAGTGGGTGAAAGAAAAGAAAAGAAAAGAAACTTAAATTTTCATGCAAAACAACCATCAAAAGATGGATGAAGGTTTTGGAAAAAAATTTGTCACTTTTGGGAAAGTTTACAGTGTGTTTAAGAAAATGAAAGTGTGTTTCTTGCAAACCAAACGCAAGAAAAGTGCAAGAAAACACACTTTTCTTTTCTTTTCTCTCACTTTCTCGCCAAACAAACGCACCCTTAGAGAATTTGGATGGATTACTCTTGCAGTTTGGAATTTTTCTTCTATGTTGACTACAACAAAGGAACAAGAAACTCTCATGAAAAGGCAAGGTTATTGCCAAAATAATAGTTTTTTTTTTCTGTGCAATTAGTCAGAGTACAATGCAAATAGCCATCACTTTGTAGTGAAAGTTTGTGTTCATGCTGGGGTAGGTTCATCTGCGCTCAGCCAAGAGGATTTTGAAATTATGTGAAGCCAATAAAGGTTTCTATGTAAAAGCTGGTCAGTTTGTTGCAGCTCTGCGGCATGTTCCAAAGGAATACTCATCAACTCTTTCCTCCTTGCAAGACCAGGTATTATTTACTTTTCATGCTTATGTGTTTACATGTTTCTTTTTCTTTTGATAATCTTTATGGAGACATACATTGGAAAAGTGTCTGATTGATTGCTATTCTAAATTTCTGGTTTCTAATGCCCTAGGCAGTTCCTTGTCATTTCAAAGCAATAAAAGAAGTAATAATCAACAATCTGGGGCAGGATTTATCGGAGATGTAAGTTTTAGCCCTTAAATAATTTTAATTTTTAGAGAAATTCTTCGACATTCTTCTTTATGGTTTTGTTCTGAATATGGAAGTACCATCTTATTCCTTTATTAGTTATCAATATCTGTGCATATTCACAATTATATGTGCCCGTTTAGAATACATGCATATTATGAATTGTTTTCTTATCCAGTTGAGAACAATGACTGAAAGCTTTTTATAAATTCTCTCTCCATTTGTAAATTGCAATTGAACTTGTTTTCCCTTTTTTGGGTAAATAACTGAACTTGTTTGATTTTACCCGATGGAATGAATCCCAATTGCAGAATTTCTTGTTTGCATACCTGTTAAAATTCACTTGTTTTCCATCTTCTATTAATCTGTTGTGACTTCATAAAATTTTGCTCCATCATGGATGCTTCTTCACATGTCTAGACCCGATAAGCTCATCCTTGATGAACTCCAATGCACGAAAGTTTGCGGATGCTATTATGTTCTTTGAAATTTGGAAATCATGCTAAGGGACACAATGCAAAAGTATTTTTGAGTGTGATTGCTGCTAGGAAACACTGATATTTGGGAGAATGGTGCTGACAAGGAGAGTGATCCTTATATTGCATTAGAGTGTTAGCATATAGGAAAAAAATTAGGGTTATCAGCTATAGGTCAACAAGCAAAGAATAAATGGTATTAGGAATTTGCTATGGGTAACTCAAGTGGTGGGTGGGTGAAAATGAGCAGGTTTCATGGTTTAAAATTCCGCTTTGTACTGGCCAATACAAGTCGATATGTATCTTGTTTGGAGTTATATGATACACAAGTATGCTGGAAAAAAAACTCCCCCATATGGGCCCAATACGACATACGGGGGATTTTTGAGTTAATTTTTTTCTCTCCTATTTACACTAAGATCCACAACACAAACCCGATATGCTAATGTTTTTCTCTCCTATTTTTTAGTTAATGTAGTTCTCAAATATTAAAATTTTATAAATTCTACTATATCAAAACATTACCAAAACCTAAAAGTCTGGCATGAAAAGTCTCATATTTTAGTCTTCAAAATTACATGATCAAAAGGTCAACTAACTGTGTAACAATGCAATATAAAAAGACTTAATTCAAGCTTTTAATTTATGGTTGTAAGTCAATACTTTCTTATTTAACTCATTGAATATAAGATTTTAATATCTAGATTGTTGTATTTTCATATTTGTTTATTAGCACGCACCCTTTTTTTAACTTATAAAATTCTCCACTTTCATATGTATGGTTATAAACATAGTTGGAGATCTTCATTTAGTTTGTTTTTAGCTTATATTTGCATTAAAAGAAGTTTTATGTAAGTGTAAAGGGGAATTTTAGGGCTAACGGTACCTGTCACGAGTTGCATGGTTCAGGTCCTATACGCTCATCTGCAGGTAGACGTCATTCGTACCCTTATCGTATGACATGCTCTTCGAACGAGTTGATGTTCCGCGTGGAATCGTCTAAGGTTCAGCTCGGGTTTGTCCTCGGTTCAACTTGGGTTCGTCCTTGGTTTAGCTTGGGTTCATCCTTGCAAGGTGGGCGGTCGTTCGACCTGTCAAGACACTCTGACGGACAAGTCAGCATATGGGCATATGAGCTAGAGTATAGAGATACTTACCTTATAACCATCGATCAGTTAACAGAGGGTACTAAGATGTCGGAAGTCTTTCCAGTCGGGAATAATAGAACAGGGCGAGAGTTGAGCATGACCACAGAGGGCGGAGGTCGAACATGACCTGCCCGAATGCACTATGCAAGTATACCGGTGAAAGCATTTTGCATGTGTATAGGTCGAGTATATCATGTGGGTGTCTATTCACGAGTGCATTTATCCAAGAATATATTCGGGCAGGGCGTGGTTGGATGATAGAGGTTGGGTGGGCGAGCAGATGTCCGGTCTGGGCATTGAGCATGTGATCAGGTCGGGAGTGTTTTGCTAGGTCGGGTCGAATGCATTAAATTGATAAATCAGGCAAGTCACCCAAGGACGGGTTTGTGCTCAGTCAAGGCCGGGTTTGTGCTTAGTCAATATGTGCTCGTACAAAAGTGTACTTGGCCAAGTCGGGGATGAGTGTAGTCGTACAAGAGTGTTCTCGGCCAAGTCAGGATGAGTGTACTCGTACTGTCGTACAAGAGTGTACTCGGGCAAGTCATCAAATATGTGACCGTGCAGGTTGTCAAATATGTGACCGTGCAGGTGGTTGTGTGACATTGATATATCATTAAGCAAATAAGCATAAAGCTCCAGGGAGGAGGGATACTTGTCGAGCAATGTGGTATATCGTGTGATGTGGCGTAGGAGATCGGATGGTAGAGATTCACTGGGATGACATCGATCATTGGCGAGTATCCGTCAGTCGGATTGAGCGATTTATTTGTGCAACACTTCGGGGTCGGGGATTGTGGACCGAATGGCCGAGCCACCAAGCCCCCATTTCTTCTTCTTCTTCTTTCCTTTTCTTCCCTGGTTCACGAGTCCTCTCTTGTGTGTCTCTCTCCCTTTGGCTTTATAGGCAGCCCCCTCCACCAGTGCATTAAATATCCAAAGAGATATTTAAGGGATCGGTGGGTAAGTTGGTGGGGACTTCCCACCCTACCCTTGCTTTTATGAAAATTACCCATTACATTAAGTCCTCTCTTGGTTCCTTGGACTTTGTTCAAGGTGCCGAGAATACACTAGGGTGAAAATTGCGTGGTCAGCCATCCTTGCCCTGAACAGGTGCAAGTGCCATGATCGGTTTCATCACGAGATTGGCCATTCTTGCTTGTAATAGATGCAACTGCCTTGTCATCGTGCGGTCGGCCATCCTTGCTTGTAACAGGTGCAAGTGCCTTTCATTGCGAAGTCATTGAGAGGTCGACTATTCTTGCCCGTAACAGGTGCAAGTGCCTTGGAAAGAGCTCGGGTGCGGTGCTTGGCTCAGCGTGGCTCGCTGCTCGTTTGTAGACAACAAGCCTAAGAGGTAAGTAACCAGATTTGCCCCTTTGTCTAGGGATGAGGGGACAGGATTTGTCCCTCCGTCTAGGGATGAATGACCGGATTTGCCCCTCTGCCTAGGGATGAGTGACCGGATTTGTCCCTCAGTCTAGGGATGAGTGACCGGATTTGCCCCTTCGTCTAGGGATGAGTGACTAGATTAATAATCAACCATTGCGTACAGAATACAAACTTTCACTGTTAGCTCCCAGTGCCGTGAAGATGACGAGTACCGTTAGCCCCCAATTTCGCGAGGATGACATTGTTGGCTACTTTGTTCGACTTCCCATAGACGACGTCAATTTGTAAAGGGAAATTTCTGGGCTAACGATACCTGTCACGGGCTGTAAGTCCTATACACTTTGTGAGTGCGGATTTCCGCCCACCCGGTTTTAAAGACCGAGAGTTTCTTGGGGATAGGTCGCGGGTTGATTTCGGATTTGGATTAAGGGTAATGGTCTCGATTAGAGTCTAGGAAAGATGTTCGATTAAGTCCCAGGGAAGGTGTTAGGCATCCCCATTTTATATTGGTTACCTACTCCCTAGGTGTAGGCCAAATCAAGTTCAAAATCGATTAAATGCCTAAGTGTTTAAATTGATATTAATCCAAGAAGGGATAAATCCTAACTAGGGTCGAACCTGGGTTGGGTTGCCTACGTAGTCAGTGGGGTGAGATCAGATTGAGCGTAATTCTGACACATGGACTCGTGCCGGGGTTAGGGGGAGTGTATGTGTGCACCGGGGTGGTTAGGGTTTAGTCCGGTAGACTAAGGTTGGTTGACCGGGGAGCTCAAGTGCATCAGGATGATATGCGGTTAGCTTGGAGGCTAAAGGATTGGGCCCGGAGGCTAAGGCATTGGTCCGGAGGCCAAGGGTTGAGCCCGGAGGCTAAGACATGGGTCCGGAGGCCTAAGCAAAGGCCCGGAGGCTAAGGTTTGGGCCTAGAGGCCAAGGCATGGGCCCAGAGGCCGACGATTGGGCCCGGAGGCCTAAGGTAAGCTTAACCATAGATTAAGTTGGTTAACTGCGGTTAGGAGGTGAGTTAACCATGGTTAGGGATGCTAACGATGGGTAAAAGAGCCAAGGTCAGCTCTTTCGGTCTCTTTACATTTTTAGGATCTTTTGAGGATTTTTCCAAAATTTTCCCATGTTAGGATGAACTAACTAGGGTTAAAAAGTAATCGGGGTTAAGTTTAACCTCAGTTAAGCGTTTGGTTCAGTCAGGGATGGGCCTAGGTAGCATGGTAGGGCCTAGACTGGCCTCCTACCTGGTTTGGGCCTTGTGCAAGGCCCAATTACAGAAGTTCTGGGATTGGCGGTAGATGTATTACCGCCATTTTCAGTTCTTTGCAGAATTAGAATGGCGGTAGTTATACTGCTGCCAATTCTAGATCTCTATGGAATTGGTTTTGCATGGGCAATGTGAGTTCAGGGGAGAAGCCCAGAATGTCCTTGGACCCTGGGGGCATTCAGAGGACTTGTGTATGAGTCTTGGGCCTGACTTGGATTGGGCCTCAGTGGCCATTTTTACCAAAAACCAGATAATCCAGAATGCCGGTAGAATGTTTACCAACAATCTGGGCACTTTTATTTTTTTTGAGTATTGAACCTTGTTAGGCCGGTCTGGTAAGCCTGGAACGATCAGGGAAGGTAGAGGGGGCTCTGAGGACTAAGCCCAGGCCCTAGAATGGACCAGAGCCACATAGCATTGGTGCATGGGCCACTGTTCTGGGAGATGTCCAGAATGGCGGTACTGTGTTTACCGTCATTTTTGAAATTTCCCAGAACAGTGCTTTTCTCCCTTGGGCTTTGAACCAGGACTACTTCAAGGTCTTCCTTATTGATTTAAAGATACCCTAGGAGCTTGGGGGAGTCTGAGGAATCACTGTGGTGTGTACAAGCTCAAACAAAAATGTACAAAATGATTTTTATCGCCTTGATAGGTCCCCATGCCTATGGGAGAGGCAAGGGGACCTCTGCTCCTAGATTGAATGCAAAGAAGAAGTCCCTTGGAATAGGACCAGGGGTTCACAGATGATTGTTAGAAGAAAAATGAGGGGGTGGAGGAAGACCCTACCCTGTTAGTGGTGATTGGCAAGTACGGTAAGGGTGTGGGTGCAAGAGCAGAGTACCCTTCTCAGAGAGGATAGCCCAGGCTAACCCTCAGGGTCTTCCCTTTATTCTTGGATGTGACTTCAGATTGAGTGAGGGCCTCTATAGAGGTTTTGACAGAGTCTTCTCCAATTTTCTAGGGATTTTCAGAATGAGGGAGAAGGCTTGAAGGGAGGGTATTTATAGGAGTAGGGAGAGGCTTAGGGTAGTTTAAGGATTAGGAGTAGGGTGGAGGACACAAGGGAGGCGCAGTAGGTGGTCCAAGGGGGTGCCAGACCAGTTTTACGCACTCTCCAGGAATGACGGTAATTCCAGTCCTGCCATTCCTGGATTAGGAAAGAATGGTAATTGTGGTAAATGGAAAACTGCCATTTAGAGGTTTTGCTCAATGGGCCCAGACCTATTGCTTTTGGTCAGGGACACTATAGCTTTTGCCACATTTCAGAAAAATTCAAATTTTGAATTCGAGGGCCCACCAACGGTCAACTAAGGCTGTGGGCCCATGCTTGGGCCCACAGGATGGTCTTGTCATGGTTTTTGTCCTTTGGGCCTTGGGCCCATGGCTAGGCTAGGGCTAACTAGGGTTGAGTCTAGGGCTAGACCTAGAACTTAGTTAAAGCTGGGTTAAAGATTAGGGTTAGTCCTAGGGTTAGGGCTAGAGTTGGAGCTAGGGCTAGGTCTAGGGTTAGTCATAGGGTTAGACCTACGGTTATGGTAGAGTCTAGGGTTGGACCCAGGGTTAATGGCAGATTAACCATGGTTAAGGCTATTAACCATAGTTAAGATGAGGTGCAAAAATTGGGTGCTTACACACTCGTCTGCAGGCAAGCGTCATCCGTACCCTTGTCGTATATCACGCTTTTTGAAGGAGTTAACATTCTGCGTGGGACGTCTAAGGTTCAGCTCGGGTTCGTCCTCGCAAGGTGGGCGGTCGTCCGACCTGTCAAGACACTCCGACGGGCAAGTCAGCATAGGGGCATATAAGCTAGAGTATAGAGATACTTACCTTGTAACCATCGATCGGTTGACAGAGGGTACTTGGATGTTGAAGGTCTTTCCAGTTGGGAATAGCAGACCAGGGCGAGAGTCGAACATGACCACAGAGGGCGGAGGTTGAACATGACCTGCCCGGATGCACTATGCAAATATACCGGTGAAAGCATTGTGCATGTGTACATGTTGAGTATATCATGTAGGTGTCCATTCACGAGTGCATTTATCTAATAATATATTTGGGCAGGGCGTGGTCGGATGATAGAGGTTGGGTGGACAAGCGGATGACCGGTCTGGGCATTGAGCATGTGATCAGGTCAGGAGTGTTTTTCCATGTCGGGTCGAATGCATTAAATTGATAAAACAGACAAGTCACCCAAGGAGGAGTATGTGCTCGGTCAAAGACGAGTACGTACTCAGTCAAGGATGGGTTCGTGCTTAGTCAATACATGCTTAGCCAATACGTGCTCGTACAAGAGTGTACTCGGGCAAGTCGGGGTGAGTGTACTTATACAAGAGTGTACTCGGGCGAATCAAATAAGTGACTGTGCAGGTAGTCGAATACGTGACCGTGCAAATGGTCGTGTGACATTGATATATCATTAAGCAGATAAGCGTAAAGCACTAGGGTGTAGGGATACATGTTGAGCGATGTGGCATATCGTGTGATGTGGCATAGGCGATCGAATGGTGGAGATTCATCGGGATGACATCGATCATTGGTGGGTATCTGTCAGTCGGATTGAACGATTTATTTGGACAGCACTTCGTGGATCACGGACCGAACGACCGAGCCCCCAAGCCCCCATTTCTTCTTCTTCTTCTTCTTCTTTCTTTTCTTTTCCTTTTCTTCCCTGGTTCACGCGTCCTCTCCTGTGTTTCTCTCTCCCTTTGGCTTTATAGGTGGCCCCCTCCACCCGTGCATTAAATATCTAAGAGATATTTAAGGGGTTGGTGGGGACTTCCTACCCTACCCTTGCTTTTACGAAAATTACCAATTACAGCAAGGTATCCAAGTTTTCCTTGCGTATCTAATCGTTTCTTGGCGTATCTTGATTATTCCGTCGTATCTAGTCGATATGGTTTGATACACCGATACTTATCTTGTTTTGGACTTACTGATACGGCACCCGATACTGATACTTTGAACCATAGCAGGTTTCAAACTTCGGTGACCTAGGAAGTGGAAACATTTCATGGAAATTTATGGAAGTCTATTGGAATATTTTGGAAACTATGGAAACATTATGGGATCATGGTAACATGCATTCATGGTTTGAAACTTTAACCCTTTAATCGATATTTCCGTCGAATTATTGTTGATCAGGGGTTCACAAAGTTTCGACTAAATTATTAATTATTTTTCAAAAATTCGTTTAAAATTTGTTAATATTTCGCAATAATTCGTGTCATTTGTAATTTTTTGGGGGAAATTGAGATAATCTTAAGCATAGTTACCAAGCCGAGAAGCGAAAGCGAGAAGCGAGGCTTCAAAAAATTCTTAGGAAATAGGAAGCGAGAAATAGATATAGGTGTCTCTTCCCATTTTATTAGGATGACCAATCATTCCTATCAAAAAAAAAGAAAAAAGGATGATCAATCATACCTTAAATTTTATCTTACATGAGATATTTGTGGAGAAGTAGGTGTTATAGAGCCTTAAGTTTTAATCCAATGATATTTGCTTAGGATCTATATGTCATAGGCTTTAGACTCATCCTATTACTTCTTAGATATATAACCTCATTTGACCACTCAATGAGACCTGATGGAAGCAAGCGGAAGCGAGTCTAGGAAATGAGCTTCCCAGGAAGCAAACTTCTACCTTTTACATAGCTTCCTGCAACTATGATTTAAGTATTTAAGTGTCGAAGTTTTGACAGTCTATTGAAATATTGAAACTTTGTCACAAACTTTGGGATTTTGAGTGTGACTTCGATGTTTTTCTCCCATTTTAAACAAGTTTTGAGTGGCTCGTTTGAAAAATCAACCCAAACGAGGTGAGACTCGATGCCAAAACTCTATGAGAACAATTTGTGGGACATGTGTAGTCTCACATGACCACAAACCATTACCTTTATCCATCAATACAAGTCTTGGTGCATGTTGCAGAGTGGACCAGTAACGCTATGCTCAGGAGTATACAACCACGTATCATTGTCTAATGAGTTGGACCTGATGTTGTGACTGTGTGTAGAAGAGCCAATACTATCAGTGTCGTGATCAGGACAAAGTAATACATCCCAAAAATACAATATGAGCACATCAAATGAATCATAAGATTTATATCCACATAGAGTTTCAATGTGACTTGAACTATTAATTTAGACCGTAGAAATAATTACTTTGAATAAATAACATATAATTGTAATTATTAGTAGGAAACTTTACAAGTAGAATGGAAAGAGGGATTCCCAAAATTATGATTCATTAAATACAAGTTGGCTCCAGTACTATAAAAATCAGAGCTTCTATAGTAAGAAAACTCCTCAAGGATGGATTTCCATCTCAATAAGGACCAAGCAATGATACAATGGCACTACATATCTGTAGGAGAATCTGTGCGCCCCTTCAAAGATTATGTTATTGCTTCCTTTCGAAATTTAGAAATATGCTTATACTAGGTATTATGATTAAAATCATAAAATAAACATGCACTTGTTGATCTTAAAGTTCCCTGATTTAATTTTATTTTTCCCATAATTTTTAATTAAAAAACATTTTACATGATTTTTTTAGAATAGTTGTACAAATTTTTTGACATTTTAATACAGAAAATAGTTAATAGCTATAGCTAACCCACGATCCTAACCACTTCCCACTCGACAATTATATGTAAAGGGTTCTCAATAAATTTTCAATTTGTTAATGGTTAATACGTCATTCATAGTTATTAAAATCTATTTAACTAAGAATCAATCACAAAGGAATGCTCGACTTTCACCATAAAAACTCAATATACCGTTCAAGGATGAAATATGAGAAAAATAAGAGTTTTACACCGTTCAGTATCAAAATACTGTTATCTAGTCAACGTTATCATACTTGTCCACTGGAATATTATATTTACATACATAATAAAGTGGTATTTTGGTACGATTGACAAGAAATGTACCAAACCATTAAGAAATGTGGGAAATATTGTAATTTATTTGTTGCAGGTAGATTTTGTGCATGGAAAATGGACACATTTTGTAGGAAGCATTAGGAAATGTGCACTTTTTTAAAATCATGCAGTGTGTAACAATGCAAGGGGGGGAATAATGTGTTCTGTTGTATTATGTATTGCAACCTATACTGTTGGCATCGGGCTTTGAAAATTGAAGAGTATTGCAATGCGTAGGGTCTGTGCATATAGACTATAGTCAATATTGTCTGTAGCTAATGATCTACAGGGGAGGGAAATGAAATGGGTGTCTAAAGATTCCTTTAATTGTAATTTGAGGCGCACAAAATTCTTTTTGATTGGTAAATCAGATATATATATATATATATATATATACTAGGAGCAAAAGCTAGATTACAAACCAGTAAAAAGGGTCACAAGATGAGCCCAATTGATTAAATAAGCAAAAAACCAATTGCTTAAATAAGCAAAAAAAAAATATAGAAGAGAAAGAGAGAGAGAGTAGAGCTACTACAACTGGAAGAAGGTGAAGGAACCGAGGGCCAACAAGTGGGATAGGGCCGCCCGCAGAACCGTAGAAAACCAGAAGATCCAACCCAACATTACACCAAAGCAAGAAGATCCGTGCCCCCAAAATCTTTACTCACTAAGCACCATTCTAAATCAGGTGGCGGGCACCTTCACGAACCCACAATGAAGAGGAAACTACACCATAAAAAACTCTCCAATTCCTCTCCTTCCATCTCCCAAACAACCACTCCTGGAAGGAATTCCCATAGATAAGATTGGAGTCTCTAAACTCACCGAGAGCCAACATAATAAGAAGCCTATAAAGGAATTCGGGAAGACCCATGCCACACCAAAATGCTGAATGAAATACCTCTATACCTCTAAAGCAATAGGGCAATGCAACAACTAGTGATCCACTGATTCCTCCGACTCACAACACAAGAAACACTGATTAGCCAAACTCCAGTCTCTATTTTGCAAATGGTCGCAAGTGATTATCCTGTTCAAAGAAGCTTCCCAAAGAAAAAAAGCAACCTTAGATAGAACCTCGGGGTTCCACATGGCCCTATACAGAATAGGAAATGATACGACACCGCATAAGGCTAGAGCAAAGGATCTCACTGGGTACTGACTCTTAGTATTCAAAGACCAAACACGTTTATCCTTTAAAAGCGGTTGAATGACCATGTTCTCAAGATAACTCAATAGTCGAGAAAGATCCTCCAATTTACAATCGTTGAGGTTACACCTAGGATGAAGACAACACACATCCTTATCTCCCAACAGCTCAAACACGAATGCAACTGAAGCATTTAACCTCCTAACTAGAGAGAACAACCCACCAAACCACACCATGAGTCATCCCCAAAACTAACGTCCTTACCACATCCCATGACATCTGAAAAGACTTTCCAACAGCTCACACCATGGGGACACTGCACTTTACGAGGTTCCCATATTGACTTAGCCCCATACTTGGCTACAATGACCTTCCTCCATAGGCTATCCCTATCAACACCGAAGTCTACAGCCATTTACCTACTAAGGCCTTATTCAATTGAACCAGCGGTTTCACACCCAAACCCCCGAATTTAATCGGATGGCAAATAGATTTCTACTCCACAAGATGATAATTGTTTGAGTTACCCACTCCATTCCATAGAAATTCCTTTCGAATCCCTTCTAATTTCTTTGCAACGGATACACAAATTGGTTTGCCTATAATTAGGTTCTGCCACATCATTTAGTTCTAGTGGAATCGTCTAGGAGTTTGCATGTAAAGCTTTGATTTAGAATTATTTGTATATTTAATCTTAATGTCTAGTCCATTATGGCTCGTTATTTTGATATGAAGGTTACCTTTCCCAGAGGGATAGAGAAATAAGTAAAGGACAATATATATTCCTTCTTCTATCATTATTTAGGATTTTCTCTTTGAAATGAAAATCTTTTTTGCAGAAAACTGTTTCAATCACTTTTTATCATCATTGCTTTTTCGAAGGCTAACATCAGATCTTTATTGATTTGGGGATCTATATGTAAATGTCAGATTCTTTTCGTTTGATGAACATCCAATTGCTGCTGCATCTATTGCCCAAGTACACCGTGCATTGTTGAAAGATCTTCAAGAAGTAGCAATTAAGGTTGGTTAATGGCATACATAATTTCATTTTGATATGATCCCTTTTTCATATAACTGCACTCATAGCAATGTATCGATAATTTTTCATTGAGTATTTTGCTTTGCAAATATCTGAACCAATGATACAGAATTACACTTCTAGAATCCTTTATATAAGCAAGAGCTGAAATCGCCTTTTGTCTTTGCTTTTGATAATTTGCACAATTGTCCTCTATACAGGATATATTCAGGTGGGAGTCCTTTTCTTTTTCTGTATGGTATATAAGCTGGGGTTATTGGTTAATGTTGACTGCGAGAGACCAATACTAACTGTACCGTTTCCAAACCAGTAGGACTTGAAACGGATTTACAGGGAAATGTTAAATTCCTCCATATACTGAGTTTTCTAGTGTATCTGCAGATACAATTGTGATACACATCAGCATGTTAAACTGTACAGTATCAACAGTAAAATACCATACTTGACCTTGTATTTGTTGACATCTCTTGGCCAATAGATGTTGACCAAGACAAGTTTGAATATGCCCTTAGTCGACTTAGGAGGTTATGCTCCTAAAATAAGCATCCTCGAAAATGATGTGTGTATAATATTTTGACATTTTATAAGTCAATATTTTTCTTTTGCATTTGCTGATAATTTAGGAGTTTTTGTGCAATTATGTCTTGGGCTTGTGTTATACCATAGGATGCCCATATATGGATTTGGATTTGGCCATGAAGATTAGAAAAATTTGCTCGTCTTCAACATGAATTCTCATTTTAAATTTTTTTCTTGATTTTGGGTAGTGATTCTCTATGAAAGACCAATAATGTACTGCCCCATGCATCTCATTATGAGATTGGTTATGACTTCAAATACGGCTATGGGTGTCCAATTATATTATGTTGAGTAGAAATATGTGGAAAAATAAATATAGTTGCAGGGAAGCTATGTACAGGGTGGGAAGCTCGCTTCCCAGGAAGCTCATTTCTCAAATTTGCTTACTCAGACAAACTTGCTTCCTCGGACAGAATCGCTTTCTAGGAAGCTCGCTTCCTAAGAAGCTCCCTTCCATCACGTTCCATCTAGTAGTCAAAGGAAGCTGAATGCGCGAAGTGATGTGGTAGACCACAGTCTATAGCTTAGGTTATAGACTCTAACCAAGTATTGTCGGTTTGAAACCTAAGGCACCTACTTTTCCTCAAAAATCTCATTTAAGATAAAATCAAAGGTATAGTTATCTATAAATAACATAATGAAAATGAGGAGCCTATATCTCATTTCTCGCTTCCCATTTCCTAAATTTTTTTTGAGTCTCACTTCCCGCTTTCACTTTGCTTCTCGTTTTTGCTTCTCGCTTTGGTAACTATGAATATAAACCCTAGTTGCTTGTATGGAGGAGGAAGAGGAAGAGCATGTATTTTTTGTCCAAGAAAGAGAGTGAGTGATCCACTGTGGATACACTCTTACCTATTTTATTATTTAAAAGATTGTGGGGACGTAAATACGTCCACTAAGGTGTGAAGCATGTACATTCTAATAAATAACATAACACTCTATATGGGCTATGTGATTTAGGTCCATCACAACACTCCCTCTAAAGCGGGGCATAGATGTCCAGTATGCCCAACTTGCCAATGATGTAGTGATATCTATTAGATGGCACTGCTTTTGTAGTATGTCAGCCAACTGATACTCTATTTGACAAGTGGGAGACTAATTATCTTTGAAGCCACCTTTGACGCCACCTTTTCACGGGATGAAATATCTGTCCACCTTGATTTGCTTCATTTTTGTCATACTAAACAGGATTATGTCCAATACTAATGGTTCCCTTGCTATCATAATACAACCTCATCTTAGACTGGAGTTAGGATCTTGATCCACAACAACTTACATGCATCATATGTATTGCCCTGTACTCAGCCTCAAGGCCCTCAACACTAGATCTTGCTTCAACCACTGATTTCTTACTTCTCCACGTAACTAAGTTTCCACCAACAAGAGTATACTACTGTGATGTTGATCTTCTGTTTGTCACTGAACTTGCCTAGTCAGCATTTGTATAGCCTTCAACTTGTAAGTGTCCATTCTTCTAGAAAGCATGCCCTTACCAGGAGAAGACTTGAGATTCTTAAGTACTCTTTCAGCTGCCTTTAGGTAATAGTCCGTGGGTTAGGAATAAACTGATTGGTCCACTAACAACATAAGCTATATCCGAGCATATTAAGGACAAGTAAATCAATCTTTGGAGCATCCCAACATCCTCTAATGGTTCTCCACCCTGATAGTCAAGTTTGAGATTAGCCTCCAGTATCCCATAACAAGTCTAACACATGCTTCATTTGGAAAATGAAGATGCCTTTCTTGGACCTAGTAACCTCAATTCCAAGGAAGTACCTTAAGGGCCCCTAGATCTTTGATCTCAAATTCTTTTGTAAGAAACACCTTGAGAATCTATTGAGCATTGCAACTTGTTACTACAACTAGTTGAGGCTGCACATTTAAATTGTTAAAACAACACTATAATGTGAAAGAAATAATATTTTATTATACTTTATTATATTTGTACAGTACGTATTGGATATGTAGTAAGCAGTAACATTATTTTTTCCTGAATTAAATGTAGTAACAGAATCAAATAACAAACTTCAGTTCTACAATCTTTTGGCATATGTATAGTGGAATATATGAGGAATGACAAACAACATATGTTTTACAAACTACAATTCAGCTCTGCTCTTTTCTAGAGTTTCAATTGAACCAAATAAATAGCAATCTTTGATCATTCTTAGTAAAGCCTCCCCTATCCTTGCTTGCACAACAGAAGTAGAGAAAGAATCCATAACTAAATTACTTCTAAAGAACTCAACTCATACAACCAATAGAAACAACATTATAGATCAGAACATAGTTGCATCTTCCATACTTTTTACACAATTACTGTTCCTAAGGGCCACAACAAGTTCTGCATCTTCACTTAACATATTTAGTTTAGGGCTTATAACATCAGACCAATGAAAAATATGTAAGCGGTAGACTAAGAAAGAAATGTGAAAAAAATACCAGAGCAATAGCTCCATGGCTGCTACCATTTCTGGCAACATTCAAATAAATTACCCCAAGTCGCTGCTCCTCTCAAGATCTACCTTGGAGATATCATCAAAAATGAAAAGCCTCTTATCAAGCAAGAAACATATGTATGGAATCAGAGAAAACAAAAACAAAACAGATATGCAAATGCAGACCGGACATTATCTGCAGAAGTGCCAATTGTTCTTGACAAGAAAGTACAAGTTCCATTAGGGACAATGCTAGTCAAGAAGATTGCATTCTGGTTTTAATGACTGATAAGTCTCACAGATGCAACCCGGGGAGTTTGTTTTCTTCTTCTTTGAAAAAAAAATAGGTTTAATTCATTGAAACCCAATAAAAAAAAAGATTCAATTCATCGAAACACAATTTGTATTTTCATTGTGTAACAAGAGACTTTTTTTATTCTTTTTCTTTACAGAGAGAGATAGGAGGAGGTTGTGCAAAACCAATCTGGACTTCACCCTTGGTCACCCTCTGAAATCACTTTGTTTCGAAGTGGCGTTTGTTAGAACTGATGTTTCTTGGAGCCAAACGGGTCTAGGAAAAAAAGAAACTTCCTGATTCAAAAAACACAACAAAATAAAAATGAAGATAAAATTTCAAAAGAAATGAAGAATGAAGAAAAATCTAAGGTACTTGCAAGGTCAACCATAAGGACATTCTACCCACATCATAGGCTCATTGCAGAACACAAAGGTACAAATGAATGGGTTTGGACCAATTTGACGAAACATGCATAGCAGACATTCTTCCTGTTGGAAGCTTGTACTTTGGTGCACCTCACAAGTACCAAAAAAAATGTGGGAAAAAAAAATCAAGGAAAACAAAACAAGAACTTGTAAGCATAAGCAAAAGAGAACAACGAAGCATATGCACCTGCAGAATAGAGAACTGATAGACTTCGTGAATCGTGATCCAGAGCACAGAACAAAAAAATTCAAAATCAGGAGTTGACGATGTAGCGATGAGAGTGGGGCGGTGGGCGATGAGAATGGTAATTCTGTTTCTATTGTTTTTTTTTTTTTCTAATTAAATGAGAAATTGTTCCAAATGAATATGGAGAAGTTCAATTCAAGCATTAAAAAAAAGTAATAAGTTCAAATCAAATTTTCTTGTTGATTGATGTAAAGGGGTTTCGGTTCCAAACAAAACCCCTTTACATCAATCAACAAGAAAACAAACAAATAAATAAATCAACAAAAGTCTTAAAATTTCATAAAAGAAAATTTGAAATTTAAGAGGTTGTACCTGCAAGTAATCACCAACAGTATGGAGGAGGAGTTTTGATCAGGTGACTTGCAGGCCTAAAGTGTTGTTGCCTTGTTGGATTTTAGGACAAATATTATGTAGGCCTGATCAAATTTCAACCACTCGAAGCTTGATGCTCTGGGCGTGGAGGGTAATGGTTGAGCAAAAAAAAAAAAGTAGCTCAGTTCATCCATGAAAAGCTTACTGGAAACATTCCTTGGTTGAATTTTTTAACTCATCAACCCAAAATCCAAGAACCTCATAACTCTTCTTCTTCACAGCTGAAACATAAGCATTCACATCAGTACTACAGCAACAAAACCCACAAAGAAAAAGTTAACAAAACAAGAACACCATCTTTATAAATCAAAGCCATGGAATCTGCTTGGTTTTTCTTACCAGAATTTTCTGGAGTTTCTCCCAAAATGGCTCGGAGATCTTAGAAATAAATTCAGGAACTGGAAGGAGCTAGTGGGGCAGTGAGTTTGGATTTGACGATTATGATGGTAAAGAAAATTGGTGTTGTTATGCTATGGGGGGTATTTTAGGTAAAAAAAAGTTTGACGGACATATTTAGATGTCGGTGGTTAGCCATTTTTATAGAGGTATAAATATCATCAACATGAACAATTAAAGTTGTAGCTTGTAGTAGTGCCACCCAAATGCTTCACAAATAAAGTATGGTTTGCATGAATCTGAATATAGCCAAATCTTCACTGCACCACTGAATCTTTCAAACCAGGCTCTAGGGGATTATTTTAGCCAATAGATTGCCTCTTCAACTTGCAAACCATACCTTCTTGACCCTGAACTCGGAATCCTGGGAAAGATCCATATACAATTTTGTAAGTTCGCATGTAGAAATGCGTTCTTATCATCCAATTGATGAAGAGACCAAGATAAATTCATTGCAAGTGAGAAAAATTCTGTTAGAATTCATCTTGACAACTAGAGCAAACGTTTTCTAATAATGTACTTCATAGGTCTGAGTAAACTCTTTTTTTCCACCAACCTTGCCTTGTACATGTCCATTGTCCCATCAACTTTATGCTTCACTGTGTCCACCCCCCACTTACAACCTACTAACTTCTCCTTGAGAGTATTAACTAGTTTCTATGAATGGTTCTTTATGAGATCTTTTGTTTCTTTCTTCTCACATAGCTTCTTTCCACTTGGGATGTTTCAAAGCTTTCGTTTCACTGGAAGGAATAGATATTGATGACAAAGAAGACACAAAGGCTCGAAGAGAAGAAAGTGAGTTATAAGAAAAAAAAATAGAAATAAGATGAAGTGTCGTACATGTATGCTTCCCTTGCGTAAGGGATTGGGAACACATCATTTGGAATACCTGGAAAAATAGGAGAAAACTTACCATAAGGAGTTGGCTATGAATCCACAATTGCAGGATGAGAAGGTTAATCAGTTGATGTCGCCTTTACTGTTTTGTGTGTGGTGCTTGGCATAGTTACCAAACACCCGTATAGTACTTGTATAATACTTTTAGCGGAGGTCGCCATCTAAAACTCCGTATTTTTCCGTGTTACGTATTATACCCGTATCGTCGTATAATACCGGTTTAATACACGAATTACGTATTAAACACGTACAATATGCGTATTTTTTCCGTACTTTTACCATGTTAAATATATATTCCGTAATATATGATTATTATTAATTAATATCATGATTTTTATTTATTTATAATTATTAATTATTTTTTAATTTTCCCGTTCTCTTGCCGTATAACATCCGTACTTCTCGAACGGATCATTGTCGTATTATACCCGTACCCGTACTTGGTAACTATGGTGCTTGGAATAGGTTTTCAACTAATTCTCACCCACCACCAGCAGACTCAAATGATGAGAAAGGAGAAACAGGGGATGGATGAGGTGGAAGATCAACAAGAGATGGAAGTGGGAGGGGAGCTTCTTCAATACCACTATTCTCCCCCATGAAGAGGAACAACTGAGAAAAAGTAACAAACTCCAAAAACAAGACACCCATAGAGGCAAACCTTTTGCATGTTACTGGATCAAAACATTTATACCCTTTATGGGTGGAGTAACCCAGAAATAGAAACTTCACAAATTTCAAATCCTGTTTAGAAATTGAAACCCAAAATGTGAACAAAACAAGTACACCCAAAGACCTTGAGAGGAGAGTGAATACAAAACGCTCAAGAAACTACATCTGATATGGTCATTTGAACTCTTAACACTCATGATGGCATACGGTTGATGAGATACGTTATAGTGAGCAATGATTCAGCTGTTCACATAGAGGGAATGTTAAGAGTCCCTTAGTTACTCTTATTAGTAGAATCCCATTGTCATTTTAATTGAGTAGGATAATATGGATAAATAGGAGAGCATTGGCAATGCCACTTGAAAAGTGAAAACAACTGTATACCTACTATACATAAACTAGCCTAAAACCCCTGCGATGCATGGCATGCAAAGGTTCAAGAGACTATATATTAGATGGATAATGCTAGCACCACTTTCTTTCAAAACTCACTCTCTTTTTTATTGGACTGTGTAAGTTCAAAACACGTGTCTTTATCTTAATGGAAGGCAATAACACGTCTTTGCCTTGAAGAAAGTGAGTTTAAAAAAAAGTGGAGCTATCATTACCCAAATTAGATAGGTTTTATTGAGTGTTACATTGATTTTTATTTGATAATTTTATTATTATATTAATTAAGTATATAAATAATTTTTTAGATTTTCATATAAAGAATAGCTTGGCATAAAAATTGAAGAAAAAACCTTTAGGGTCCTCGACAAATTTAAAAAACCATGTAATAATATGAAGGATTATGATAACCCCCAACCTAACGCTCACTTGTAAGTTAGTGCTTTCCACCCCAACACTTTAGCATTAGCCTCAGAGGGTTATTGCATCCTCTCCTAGGATTTTAGAAAACATTAACGCAGTGGGTTGTCATGAACATACATGTGGGGAAAAGGGTTTGGGGGCTTCTTAGCATTATCCTACTAAAACACCAATAATATTAGGAATTATTTTATGCCTTTTACTATTTGTAATAACTAATAAGTAATAACCTAGAAACCTTAACAATCAGAGATATTGTATGTAAGCACCCCATTTTTGCACCCCCAGTAGGGCCCACATGACCTATAAGAGAGTCTTCCCAAAAGTGCCGCCCATGGACCTTTTTGAAATGTCAAAATGCTCCTAGGTGATAAATTACTAAAATACCCTTGAACTATTTCAAAAGGAAATATATATTTTTGCCTTATGTTTACTAGAATAATTAATAGTTGAAAATCTATACCTTTTCCATCTATTAGCATTCTTAAATAAGGAAAATAGGTAATAGGCCAATAAGATCATGGCACATGTCCCCTAGAGATGCGGGGTAAACTTTAAATCCTTAAAAAAATGGGTTTGTCTTTAAAATCTAAACAATTGAAATAATTAATATGAATCTCATTTGAGAAAACCAATGTGTTTTACTGGCCAATACACTAAAGAGCCCTTTAGCAACCTCAGCCGTATTACCTGTTCCATTGATCTGCAACTGTGCATGCATATCTAAGGGGTAATGGGTCAAAGATGGTTCATACTTAAGAGTGTTTTTCTTTATCAATTCATTTATGAATATAGTTTGCTAAAAGGGATTGGTTAGTGGTTACTCACATTTAATTTTGTTTCCCCAATTCATTAAATTTTTGTTTCCTCAATATATTATATTTTTGTCTCTTTATGTATTTCACTTTGTGATGCAATCCTTGTCTTTGAATCCGCATTTTATGAAAATTGCATAAGTACAGGTTTTAAGAGAACTCGTATTTGATTGACTGAGATAATTATGAACAGATTAGTAATATATCGCAAACTGCTTTCCTCTTTGTTGTACATAGGTGCAATACCCTGGCTTAGAGCGCCAGATGAAAATAGACATTACAACCATGTCTTTCCTCTCAAAATCCGTTGCTTGGGTATGAAATAAGCTTCTTATCACTTTACGATTATCTTTTGGTGGTTTTTTGTTCGGTAACAATACCTTTCATGGATTTTTGATATGATAACAAGTGATATATAATTGATTCAATCTTTTGCATTACATTGATATTAGTTCTTTTCTCTGTTATGGGTTTAAATCCTTTGATAATATGATATGTTAACGGAATGGGAACTCTAAAAGGTTCTATGTTGGCATTTTAAATTAATTAATTGAGAAAACATAGTAAAAGTTGTACGAAACATATCCTATCTTTACTTGTTTATCAGTTAAGGTAGTGGTTATAGAAGCTTAAAAGATGTTTGCGTTACATGCCCAAGCGTGTAAGTTTTTTCTTTTTTTTTCTACCTTCTTGTTGGATACATATGCAGGTTATCAAATTTATTGTTCTAGAACAATGAGGCTTGCATAGGTTAAGATGTGTGATAAACATTAGCTCCATGTATGGAATTTCGAAGGACCTCATGTATTATCATCTACACAATGACAGAACCCAAACTATTGTGCAGGAAGCATAAATGCGCCCTTTGCACCTGAATATGCACTGGTATAGACAAAAGTTAGGAGTGACTAGTACTATTATTGTCTCCAATATGTGGACTAGAATGCTCCTCTGAGGCTCTGAGAAGGTCCATATTGTAAAAAGGTATGGTAATGCTGCTGCTGCTGTTAACTGATACCTTTTTTCCGTAATTGGATGGAAGTTTGATAAGGAAATAATGAATGTAAGTATCAAACCCCTGTTTGGGAAGGCAAATGTATTGAAAACCAAGGCTGAAGAGAACTTGGAATCTAAATGATAAATCTTAAAAGAACAAAGTTTGGAGGCTCTGGATGGTGGATTAGGTGAGAAAGGTCTTGAGATGCCACTCATTGTCATAGCTTATGTAGTTCTCTATCCTCAGTCACATGTTTGTTTGGTGGAGTCCTTGTGAATTCCTTGGGGATTATATGGCGTGTATTTGGGATTGGCAAGTCATGGATTTGCAGGGTCTCCAATCAGGACTCGGTTGGATCCTGGCATTGGAAATTGTTTGCTTAGCTCTGTTCGAATCGGGTTTTGTTAAGCCTATTGATTGGGTTATCGTATTAGTTAACAATTGATCCCCTTATGTGTATAGTAATTGTTATTTTAGTATCTTAATTATTACTAATAGAATATTATGAACAACTAGTACTCGTAATCATATACTATTGGTTCCAACAATCATGTTATTTTTAATTATTAACATCAAGTTCTGATTTTATATGTTAAATTTTAGTTTGTCTAATGATCTGAGAATCAGTTATGAAATTTGTGCATGATTTAATAATCTATATTCATTGAGTGATGAACTGTTAGATTTTTGTCTTCTTGTCCATTTGATTATTGGAAACTTTGAATTTTTATTTTTTTCCAATTTATTGATCATATTTATATTGATTTTTCATGTTTACATTGTTTTGTCCATAGTGACAAAGTCGGGGGTTCAGGAATAATTCGGAAAGGGTCAAATTTGAAAAAATTCGGGAAAAATTAAAAATTTATAAAAAGATATCCAACAATTTGATTAGATAATATAAAAAATAAGCAGTTTACTTTGTCGAACTAAATGGATTATTGCGAAATTCGTAAATAATTCGTGAAATTTGCAAAAAATTCGAAGATAATTCGGCAAACCTGAAATTCGCGAATAATTCGGCACACTTAAATTCACGAATTTTTCAAAAAATTGGTGAATTTTGTTACTATAATTATGTCCTACATGTTTTTTTGTACAAGTTTACTTATATATGTATTCAAAGACGTGCCCATGAGGCTTATGCAACGCTTGTTAGGCAAGTGAAATGCTTTGCTTCATGCTGTAGCCTTTTAGAATACTGACTGAACCACCGAACCAGATACATTTTTTGAGGAGAATTTCCAATCTTCTACACCTTCACGATCCAACTCAATGAGACATTTAGAATCTCTAATTTAATCCTTGAGTCCCTCATGTTGGAAATTGAGAGACCACCGCTATCTCCTTGTAATTGTAGTCGCCAAGTCTGAGTAAGGGAATTATTTGTCTAGGAAAAATTTTGGGGAAAAAAATGGAAAATTTGGGAAAATTTGGGGAAAGATAAAAATAAAGAAAATTTTAGATTACAAATTATGAAAAATTATAAACGAATATACTTCATAGTTCATATATTAGATATTTATTCTTAACTTAAAAAAATATGGATAATTCACTTTTAGTTCACGAATACTTCATGAATTAATCATTTGACAAAAAAATTATGAATTAATTGTGACTTGTTAAAAAAGATAGAGAACTTTGTTCTTATGCTTTTAGTGCAAGAGCGGTCCCTCTACCTAGCTAATTCAGTAGATGAAAGACCCTTGTCATCTGCTATGAAGGTGATGTGTTCAATCACCTTGAGATGGAAAATCGTCAATCCCACATCACAATCCCTATGCACCACACCATTGTAGTGTATGAGTAATACCCCCCTCCCCCATGGGGTGGGGTGGGGTGATTCGAGATAAAGTGAGCCTTGCCCTTGTATGATATGATGAAACCACGACCTCCATGGGGCAGCATTCTCACCACTAGCTTATTCCTTACATTAATTCCCACCCTAATATCTTTCACTAAAAAGAAATTCTATCATTTTTTGGTCGAGATTTCATGAATTAATTATTTGACAAAAAAAGTCATGAATTATTGGGGACTTATTAAAAAATCCAGAGAACTTTGTTCCTATGCTTTTAGTGCAAGAGTGGTCCCTCTATCTTGCTAATTCAGCAGACGAGAGACACCTACCTACCATGATACCATCTGCTATGAACGTGATGTGTTCAGTCACCTTGAGACGGAAAAACTCCAACCCCACATCACAATCCCTATGCACCATACTATTGTAGTTTATGAGTAATATCCATCTCCCCCCTCGGGGTGGGGTGCGGTGATTCGAGATAAAGTGAGCCTTGCCCTTGTAAGATATGATGAAACCTAAACCTCCATGGGACAGCATTTTCACCGCCAGCTTATTCGTTACATTAGTTCCCAACCTAATATCTTTCACTGAAAAGAAGTTCCATCATTTTTTTAGTCGAGTGTTTTCTTATAGAGGCCACGAGAAGTATTTCCCACCCTAATATCTTTCACCTTCCTCATTTACTATTTCCACGGTTTTCTTTGTACATTCTTCTTTTTTCGTTTTTTTTGTGGCTTTGTTCTTTCTATTCCTACTTTATACTCCTGCATCTCTTAGGGAAACGTAAGGATGTGTTGAATAAGGCTTTATCGGCTTTATTCCTATGGGACTTATCTTTATGTTATCTCTTATATACTGTATTGTGGGTCTACTATTAGTAGCTCTTATATACTAATACTAGACCATTAGTAGAATATTAATAATAAAGTGTGTGAGAGAAATCATTAATCTCTTTCACTATTTTTCCCTAAACCTAATCTCCTTCTTCCTCTTCCTCTCTCTCAAACCCTAACTTCTAATCCTAGTAACCTCACAAACTAAACCAACCTGGTATCAGATCCAAAGAGAAGACTCAGAGAGTACAACTCAGCAGGAATAACTCAAAGGAGTTCTGATGTTAGCATGACGTCAGCCGTACAGAACAATACAGACTGACACGTCAGATTTTTTTAAAATTCATGTGATAGATTGTGATTTTATGAGAATTGTGGTTATTTTTTAGAATTTTCTTAGATCTGGAGATGTACTTTTTTTGAGTTTTTGTAAAAAATTAGAAAAAAATTTAGATATGGTTTTTTGGATTGTGCGATTGATTTAGAAGTTATTTTGTTGACTCAAACCTATTGTGTTTGATCCATATGATAAATATTGACGGATTGAAACAAGTTTCATGAAGATCGAAGAAGTATTGAATGTCTGGCGAAAGTATTTCATTCTCATAATTGCCCTTTTTTTTTTTAATTGTTGGGGCCCTTTTTTGTTACTTGAAAATTGATATAGAGCTGGTGGGGGCTATTCCATGGATTTCTATTATCCCGAACACTGTTAGGTTGTTGTCGGGTTACTGTTTTTTTGGTGTTTCTGACTATTCTACCTATTGTGGAGGTACTTTTGGCTGTTTTTTGGGTTGTGGAACCTAGCTTGTTGATTTGTTTAAAACAACCTTGTGATATTCATGATGGATGAATTTGAGGTTAACAAGTCCTCTAGTGTCCCTATACAGGGTGGAGGGAGTATTGGGGTTAGTGCTAGAGATGCATCAAACTTCCAGATTACTACAGTGAAGTTAGAGGAGACAAATTTTCTTGCTTGGTCTCAATCTGCGATGTTGTTTGTTAAAGGCAAGGGGAAGATGAGATACATAAAAGGTACTATCTCCACTTCTAAGTCTATAGATCCAGCCTATGCCAAGTGGGAGGCTGAGAATGCAGTTGTAATGTCATGACTTCTCCACTTTATACAGTCAGACATTAGTAGTGTCTACCTGTTCCTTCCTTCCGCAAAAGTTATATTGGATGTCGTGACACAGACCTATTATGAGATAGGAGTACAACTCGTGTTTATGAGTTGTGTCAGAGTATCTCACAACTCAAGCAGGGGGATATGTCTATTCCCACCTACTACTCTGCTCTTCGCCGTCTCTGGGAAGAGTTAGATCACTATCAGACCTTCTAGGCTAAGTGCTCTGAGGATGCAACTGCTTATACAAAATTGGTTGAACATAATCGGGCGTTTGAGCTATTTGCAGGGCTGAATATGGACTATGAATAAGTCAGGGTTCAAATATTTGGCAAAGATCCGATCCCTCCCCTTAATGAGGTCTATGCATACTTACACCGTAAGGAGTGTTGTCGGAGTGTTATGCTCCCTCCTCCCATTATTGATAGATATGCACTAGCCTCCTCATTCCAGCAGGGAGATATGAGTGGTGGTTGTTACTGATGATCAGGACAAACTTTAATGTGACTATTGTGGGCGCACACGTCATACAAAAGACACTTGTTGGGATCTACATGGCTGTCCATTCCCACGGGGTCCTGGTGGGGGACGAGGAGACAGGGACAAAAGACCTGGAGGGGTTCGAGTGCAAACTCTGTTACATCCGCAACCCAGTATCTACTACTGTACCTCCATCTGATAGCCCTTACCGTTCTTGAGATGAGATTGATGCCTTCCGCTGCTTTATATCCCAATTGGAGACACCGAGTATCGCCAGTGCCGCCTCAGTCCCTTACTCAGGTACCTTAGCCTTGGCTCTCAGTGCATTTGTTTCCGATCATAGCCGCTCCTGGATCATTGATTCAAAAGTATCTGATCATATAACTGATATGCCTTCCTTTTTTTCATTTCACTTCATTGATTCTGGTGAACACAAAGTTAAAGTTGTAGATGATACTTTATCATCCTTTGCGGGTAAGGGGAGTGTTGTTACACCCTCTATGTCCCTTTTCTCTGTTCTTCATGTTCCTAAGTTCACCATGAATCTTTTATCCGTTAACCATATTACCAAATCATTGAACTGTAGCATCACTTTCTTTTCTTCTCATTGTGTGTTTTAGGACTTGGAAACGAATAGGACGATTAGTACGAGCCATGAGGAGCGAAGATTGTATCTGCTCGACCATTTGTCTCGCATTGCTTTATTACTCCAGCAGATACCCCTTGGTGTTCGAAGTATTAGTAGTACAGAGAAGTTATATCGGTGACACAGACATCTCAACCACCCTTCATTTCCCTTCTTTTGCATTTGTTTTCACATTTATCTGTTTCTAGTGTGCTTTTTTCCTTTCAGTGTGAAACTTGCGAATTTGCAAAACATTGTCAAACTTCATATCCCTATAGTGGTAATAAATGCAATTCATCATATTCTCTCATGCATTCTGATGTGTGGGGACTATCCACTGTTACTTCATCATGTAATTGTAAGTATTTTGTTACTTTTGTGGATGCTTTTTTCTCATACTTCGTGGGTGTATATGTTGAAATCTAAGGGTAAAGTTGCCATTGTTTTCCTTCTTTTCATACAATGATTGTCACTCAGTTTAACGCCTTAATTAAAGTCCTTCGTTCAGATAGTTTGGGGGGGGGGGGGAGGGGGAGAATATATATCTGCTAGTTTGGCTACATTTGTTAATTCTCATGGTATCATTCATTAGACTTCTTGTGCTGGCATGCCGTTTTGACTGCTGCTTTCTTAATCAATCGGATGCCCTTCCCGAATTTTGCAGTTCCGTTTCCCTGTTATCCCCTTCCACTCCTTTGTTTCTAGTGGCCCCACATATTTTTGGATGTATTTGTTTTATGCATATTACTCATTATGCTCGCACAAAGCTTGATCCTAAGGCTCTTCGATGTATCTTTCTTGGGTATGTTCCTCGTTAGAAGGTGTATCAATGCTATCATCCTCCTCGTTGGTCCTTCGTTTCTATGGATGTCATATTTTTTGAGTACTCCGTATTTTTCTGCCAATAAGACATCTCTTCAAGGGGAGAGCATCAGTAAAGATAAATTTTTTGCTCTTCCAATTCCTATTTTCTCCTCTAACAGTGATTGTTAGTGTTACCTAGGCACTTCAGTTTTTCTAAATTTTTCCCGTGCCGACAATTGGACACGACACTCCATGACACTCTTTGGTACATGCCTATACCATGTCATGGTGAAGTCAACATTATAGTTAGGCACGTGGTGCTTTAAGTATGTCTTGCCATTATAAAAATACAATTACAATGAACTTTTTGTCAAGTTGTGTTGCTTTTTTAGAAATATAGAGGAATTTTATTAGGAGAGTAACGGTTTCTCTTCTTTTTTTTCTCTCTTGTTGCTCATTTTCACTCATTTTTTATAACATAGGTATATATATATTTAAAAAATTGGGGACATGTGATCCCCTCTCTTTCAATTATTGTTTAAAAATTTTGAGTTATAATATATATATATATATATAATTTTAAAAATTTGTATGTCCGTACCGTTGTATTGGGATTTTTAGAGCTTGCTGTGCCGAATATCTCTAGTCACCTAGACACCTAGACACTTGGCACCCGTACCACGTGCCTAGATAACACTGGTGAGTGTAGACAGGGAGAGTATGAACACATGGTCAAAGAATTGCAGATATACAAGAGAAGTCAGAAAGAACCTCATGAGCCTCACCAAGAGACCTCTTTTGATTTTGGTAACATTATTGTTCATTCTAGTCCTGGCATTATTGAGTCTGAAAGTCTTATTGTCCTTAAGAAATGCACTAGAACATGTACTCAACATCCTATCTCTAATGTTGTATCTTATCATGCCTTGTCTTCTTCGTGTCGCTTGCTTGCCTTGACTTTGTCTTTTGTGTCTGTCTCTCGCAGTTTAACAGATGCATTTTCTCAACTAGAATGGAAACAGGCTATGGAAGAAGAAATGTGTTCACTCGAAAAAAATATTACCTGGGATATGGTCAACTTACCAAGAAGGAAGAGGCCGGTTGGATGTAGGTGAGTGTTTATAGTAAAATACCGCTCGGATGGCTCAGTTAAGAGATACAAAGCTCGCTTGGTTGCAAAGGGGTATACTCAAACGTACGACATATCAGGAGACATTTGTTCCAGTTGCAAAAATGAACTCAGTGAGAGTCCTCATTTCTCTTGTAGTTAATAAGGATTGATCCTTATTTCAGCTTGATGTGAAAAATGCATTTTTTCACGGTGATTTAGAGGCAGAGATATATATGGTACCTCTTCCTGGGTTCAAATGCCCCTCAGATGAAGGGAAGGTGTGTAAACAAAAGAAGGTTCTCTGTGGATTGGAGCTAGAGCATGGTTTAAGCGTTTCACAATGCTATAGTGAAGAATGGTTACAGACAAAGTCAAACAAATCACACATTGTTTCTCAAGCGGTCGTGCCAGAAAATGACTGTCTTGATTGTTTCTGTGGTTGACATTGTTGTAATAGGTGATGATTTGGATGAGATAAAATCTCTGAAGGGCAAGTTAGCAAAGGAATTTGAGATCAAAGTCTTGGGCCTTCTAAAGTTTTTCCTTGAAATTCAAGGTACTAGATCTAAGAAGGGCAAATTTGTCTCTCAGTGCAAGTATGTACTTGACCTACTGGAGGAGACATGCATGATGGGTTGTAAACCATGTCATACACCTATAGATCCGAATCATAAATTTAGTGAAGCTAGTGGGGAACATCTGCCAGATGCTGAAAGTACCAAAGACTTGTTGGTAGACTTTTTTATCTGTCCCTTACTAGGCCAGCCATTGCTTCTGCTGTCGGTGTAGTCAGCCAATTCTCATGCATTCACCAACTACTGGGCACCTGGAGGCGGTGAATCGAATCCTCCACTACTTAAAGTCATCTCGTGGGAATGGTTTGTTGTATACCTGTAATGGGAACTTAAGGGTTGAAGCCTACATTGACGCAGATTAGGCTAGCTTGGTTTCTGATAGACGCTCTACTTCCGGGTATTACACCATGGTTGGAGGTAACCTTATCACATGGAAAAGTAAAGAACATAATGTAGTTGCTAGATCCAGTGCAGAGGTAGAGTTTAGAGCTATGACACACGGTGTGTGTGAATTGCTTTGGCTCCGATTACTCCTGAGTGAGATTGGGCATCCTACTGAAGGCCTCATGAGCTTATATTGTGATAATAAAGTTGCTATTAGTATTGCTTATAATCCGGTGGAGCATGACAGAACCAAACATATTGAGGTAGATCGCCATTTCATCAAAGAGAAGTTGAAGGCGGGGTATATTTGCACCCAGTTTGTGAAGTCAGAAGATCAACTAGCTGATTTGTTGACTAAGGGTCTTGGTGGTACTCAGTTCCAAAAACATTGTTGGCAAGTTGGGCATGAGTGATATCTACGCACCAACTTGAGAGAGAGTGTTGAATAAGGCTTTATTGGCTTTATTCCTATGAGCCTTGTCTTTATGTTATCTCTTATATCTTGTATTGTGAGTACTATTAGTAGCTCTTATATACTAATAGTAGACCATGAGTGGAATATAAATAATAAAGTGTGTGAGAGAGATCATTAATTTCTCTCACTATTTTCCCTAAACCTAATCTCCTTCTCCTTCCACTTCCTCTCTCTCTCAAACCCTAACTTCTAATCCTAATAACCTCACAAGCTAAACCAATTTGATGACCTTCAGGAACTTCGTCAAATTTTTAGTTTTGACCCGAAGATGTGCTGCTTTTGCTGATTTATCTTGTCATTGGCCGTGAACACACAATAATATGCAATGACAGTTGGCTTTTTATTGGAGGAATTGAACTTTCCGGCATGTAAGAGAGTAGGCTACTACTACTTTATGGGGAGGTTTCAAATGTTGATATCGGGAAAAATATAGTGGCTTGAATATGGGATAATATAATGCAATATATTTTGAAATGGCGGATTGTTCGCCTTTCGATGGGGAAATTGTGGAAAAATTAGGAAAAGCATGAACTATTTCAATGAAACTTCAACAAACTATTAAAATAAACATAAGAATACAAGTAGGAATAAGTAAATGCAAAAACTGTGCATAGATATGCAATATTTTTTTTATCGGTACACAGAGGTAATTTTTTTTGTATCGGTAATAAAAAGGATATATTAATCAAGAGGGAAAGAGAAGTACAGAAACACATAAGCATAAAACATAAATGAGTTTGAGTAGCGTAAATTGAAAGCAGTAAGAGAGTATAACAAATCCTGGGATGAAGTAGATGTCATCCTAGCATAGTTCCCAAATCCATTCCTCCATTCCCGATGGAGACCCAGTCTAAAATCAAAAGGCGGATACGAGCTTGGATATAAGAGATAGATGATGTGGAGTGTCAAAAACCCTCCTATTTCTCTCTTTCCAAATGGACCATGAGATGACCCTAAGTAGCACCGACTAGATTGCCCTCTTAGCACCATTCACACTAGCCAATGACCAACAAGATAAAAGTTCTGAAATGAAGACCTAGTCCACCCCTAAACGAGAAAGAAAGTACCCCCAAATGACATCCATGATAGGGCAGTGCATCAGCAAGTGGTCCACCGTCTCTTCTGCTTAGAGGCACAAGAAACAACGATTTGTCAAATTCTACCTTCTATTCTTTAGATGGTCACCCGTAAGGATTTTGTCCAAAAATGAACTCCAAAGGAATAAAGAGACCTTGGATAGAATACCTGGAGTCCACACACAACAATGAGGAAAGGGTGCATAAGATTCTGACTCAAGTGATAGAGATCACATTAAAAATCGACCATTGCTGTTTCCGGATCAGATTCGACAATCCCAACCATTAGGGTTCACAGGGACAGACCCAAGGTATGCCAGAAAGAGATCCAACTCCTCAATTTCCCAATCATTCAGATCTTTTCTCAACTTGGGACACCATACTGCCCTCCCATCGCACATCTCAAAAGAGTCCCCCACTAACGCATCCTGATCTAGAGTGAGGAGAAAAATGTTGAGGAAAGTGATCTTAAATTTCTCATGGCCGCACCAAATATCTTTCCAGAATCTCACCTCCGACCCTCTACCCACCTTGAATCTAAACTTGGGCACCAGTAGGGGAGCCACCGCCACTCCAACTCCCCTCGGTATCCAAACAGAATCCTCACCATACTTTGCTAAGATAATTGACCACCATAAGTTGTCTCTCTCCTCTCCAGATTGCCAAACCCACTTTCCTAATAGAGCCTTATTCATTTTGACCAAAGACTTCAGACTTAGACCCCCAATGCTCTTAGGACGACAGATGTTACCCCAGGGTACTAAATGGTACCTATACCGATCACCCAGACCATGTCAAAGAAACTCTATTTGCAGCTTCTTAAGAGATACAGCCATCGACCTCGGGATGGTAAACACTGACATAAAGTACGAAGGTAGACTACTAAGGGTATGCTTGATAAGGGTTAACTTTCCTCTTTTCGATAAGAATGAGGATTTCCAACCCGACAAGTGGTTGGCAAAGCGTTCCTGGATTGGAGCCCAAACTCTTGTAGATTTAAATCTGGCCCCAAGATGCATTCCAAGATACACAGACGGGAGACTTCCTACACGACACCCAAAGAAAACAGATAGACCCTCTTCTATATTCAACACCTCCCCTACACTCAGGATTTTTGACTTTCCTAGGTTCACTCTTAGTCTAGATACGACTTCGAAGCATTGGAGTACGCACCAGAGATATATCAAATTCTGATACGAAACCCCACAGAAAATTAATTTGTCGTTCGCAAACTGTTGATGAGAGATGCACATATTGTCCCTTCCTACACAAATCCATCATACAAAGGACCATTTGCTCTGGTTAACATCCTGCTTAGTGCTTCCGACACTATTATAAAAAGGAATGAAGAAAGGGGGTCTCCTTGCCTTAAACCCCTCGAGCTTTACAAATAACCTACGGGGCTGCCATTAATAAGGATGAAAAATGTCACAGAGCAGATACACATCCTCATCCATTGCTGCCATTTGGTCCTGAACCCCGATTCCAGAACTTCAATTTTTCTCTTGTCCCAAGCTAGTAGGATTCCTCCAGCCATTCCCAGGGAGGGGACATTAAGCCATTCGGTCGGCCTATCGCCCCATAAGTCCCGAAGAAGCTGAGGACGGATAACCTTCAATTTGGTTTCTTGGATGCAAAGGATCGAGGGATTTGTGGACATGACAAACTTTTTGATTGTCGCCCGCTTTTCAGGGCAACCTATACCTCTAATGTTCTAGGATAGAATACTTATGTCTGACATTGGGAACTCTAGGGACCCTTACCCAACCTACCAGATCTAGAAGCAAGACGATGACACGACTTATCTTAGGTTATGGAGCACTCCAACCTCCTCAACTCCGATGTTGATTTCCTCGCCGATCCTGAGGATTGCTCTATTTTGGGCTTGACCACACCCCCACACCCTGACCTTTCTAGTGATTGAAGTAATCTCTTCAACTCTTCTTCATTGCCTTCGACAGAGACGCCAAGAAACTTACCAAGGCCTGCCATCTTTTTCAAGACCCAATCAGAGACACCTAGGATGACAGGTGGCTATGGAGGGCTTGACCTCCCCCCATGACCCCAGGTTGGTTTTTTGGCGATGACCTGAAAGCTCTGACACCAGTCTAGTTGCATTTTCAATAAGATCAAGATCACAGGATACTGACAACGATGGCAAAGGACACTCTTTCCTCATCGGGCTGTAGTTTGAAGAAGCCTGGTTTCACAAGCTAACAATTCAATTCATACTAGTAGAGTGCAAAAGAGTCGATCTCCTAGCTCTATTCGGACTAGGTTGAATAGGGGAGGGGGATAGCACTTGCCTTGGACTGTCGCTTACCTCTGTTAAGGGTTGCGTGGTAGCCTGAATTTGGCCCTGTATCGATGCAAAAGTAGATGGAGTCTTGCCACAACCACTTGACGTTGCTTCCGCAAAACAGGTTAGATCTTGGCTTCGTGGTGTGAGTGTAGAATTATCCCCAACCTGTAACGTAGGTCCCCCACCAACGACTACTTCCAGAGGACTTCACATGCCCTCCACAGTAGGTAACAAAGAGTGCTTCCCACCAGGCCAAGCCTGAGCGGCTACGAAGGGGCCACTGACTTCTAGAACACTACCCAACAACACATCGTCTTCGGGAAATAGGCTTGCCACCCTAGTGGAATCTTCAATTTTTGAAATAGAGGCCTCATTCCTCGGTGATTGACATACGAACGTAGCTGGAGATGGCAATGAGAAGGGAATCAAACTCGCCCAGAGCAACAAAAGGTGATGAAGGGGCATGGGATAGGGTAATTACAACATATGTTTGATCAGTAAAGACCGTTCCTGGCGATACGGCTCTTCAACCCCTGTTTCGATCTCTCTCTATGACTCTTCCACCATGTCCATAACTGGTGAGTGTGGCTTTCGAACAGGCATTCACCACTGAGGCCAGTTGCTTCGAAGTGCTGGCTCCCTTCCTGTAGAGCTGAAACCCTTCCGAGCTGCTCTCCCCTTTCCCCCTTTGGTTAAGAGGGCGGTGAATTGATGTCAAGAGACCTAATATCTCAAAAACTGGGTTAAGTAGAATTGGTCATGGTCTAGGTACTCGATCTGTAATACCGATGCAGGATCCGCTGGTCCATGGTCTTCACTCAATGAGCTCGTGACAATCGGGCTGGGTGAGTTGGGACCTATATGGGCAAGAGGCCTTAGAATGGACACAGTAATTGGTGGCCCATTGGAAGGCCCAAGAGAAGATATTATAAGCCCATTGTCATCCTGAGCACTGCCCACGATTTGGGTAGGTGGGCCTTTCTCTATCGTAGGATGGTCTCCTCCTGCAAATCGGGTTCCATTGTTGTGGCTTTGATATAGACCATCCCCATCAGCCGCAGACGGCTCCTGGCATGCCAATCCCTGTACGAACCCTTGGCTACGCTCATTATTTGAGGCTTTTGATTGGATGAACTCATTGGCTTCAGCCTCTGGTCTTGTTCGATGTTGGCATGCTCGCCGCTTTCGGGTACGCTCATTTTTCCAACCTTTCCTCTTCCAGCAGTTTTTTTTGCTTGCACGATACCGGTGTTCTGACCCTCTGCTGATTTTTTTGAGCTCCATCTCAGCCAATGGTTGAGGTCCATGGGTCAGTAATTTGAATTTTAAATTTCGCCCCAGTTCAAAAAATTTATGACTATCTAACAGTTCGTCGGAGAAGCTGGACTGTCCGGTATCTCGGATATTCACTTTTACTGGTATCTTTTCCCCTTGGCAAGGATGATAACAAATCTCAAAATGTTGGCAACTCCGGAGGCTTTGACTTTGATGCGGGCTTCCCTGAAATCAGCAAGTCTCAAAGATGGGGTGTCGACCTCAAGAAAACCACCACATTCGTTACCAATATGGGTTAATGTGGCCAAAGAACAGAGATTGAAAGGGAGCCCTGATATCCCAACCCAAACGTTACCAGAGGTAAACTCATGCTGGGTGTTATTGAGCTCCAGCCGCCAGCGATTGAATAGAAGTTACCCACCAGAGGCGAGTGAGTTTGATGAAGTGTAAGTCCAACGAGTTGGATTCTAATAATTCATGAAAGAGATTCTCATATTCCCACAATTCAATTAGATGCAAAATTTAGAAACTCCCTTTGTTGTAGAAAATATTTTTTTGTTCGAATCCTTTCATTTTAAGGAATTGGTTGGTCGTACCATGGCTCAGGTGTTATCAGGGCTTCGAGGGTGGACATCTTCTTCACAATAACGAGCCCTTGATTGTAAGCACACGGAACTAGAGTGCATTGTTTGTCGGAAGGGATAATCTGGTTAACTTCCATTGTCCGCCTCAGTCAACTCTCCTTGGTTTTATGGAACACACAAAGCAGAGCTTTCGACCAATTCTCCATTAGTTTGGGGCCTTCGGACCGATCAAGGCCTTTGATTGATGCAGCTGGCGTGATGGGGTTGGAAGGAGATGGGACTTTACCAAGATCCGAAGAGGCATGGTCTATGATCTGGGGCGCCCCAGTGGGTTGCTGCCCAGAATTGGGGAAGAATCTTGGAAGCATATCAACGCCTCTATCAACGTCATCCACCCTCTACCATTGTATGCCTGCTGGGAACGACAACCAGCGGCGCTTGCTACCGGAGAGGAGGAACACAGTAAATTTAATGAAAATATTGGCTATCCTCTCTTCCAAAAGGGACGAATATGAGCAGGTTAGTTTTTGGACCTTGCGCAAAGGCCTATCAACAGATTGGAGAGATTCCCTAACGAATTGAAGCAGCCACCAGAAACCCTTCTCCTCTATCTGGGTAGTTACTGAAAATCCTTGCCCTCTTTCTGTACATTTGAATGATGTGCCCGAGTGACCTTGTATTTTCACAACCTCGAAAGATTTGGATTCAATTATGAAGATCTTCCTGCTGGCACCCATGTTAGTTCAGCAGTTAAAACACCACAAGCTGTGCCTTGGCTGCAATGCTCACCTCATCCTAGGTCCTTAGCCAAAAAGAAAAAAAGTACTGTAGAAAAATGCTTCAAGGTTGAAAACTTGGGAGTGATCATCCACTGGTATATAACTGAGCAATAAAACTTGTCTTTTTCTGCTATGAATCATTTCTGGATTTTTCTACATTGATGAAGGATAAACCCTCTTTTAGAGTCTCATGACATGGGTTAATGATGTATGCATAAAATGTTCTCCTGGAACTTACATATGAGGATTTAAAAAACATTGAGTTTTTGTTTCCTTCTGAATCAATAATTTACACAGCTTTTGGTGATGACTTTTCATTTGCTTGAAGGGTTTTTATTTTACTTCTTTGTGCAGATTTTTCCTGAATACAGGTTTAAGTGGATGGTATCAGAATTCGAGAAGACAATTTATTTGGAACTTGGTGAGTTGTAGAATATAATAAGATAATTTTTCGGGAGTTATCCTTCTCTGTGAATTTGATCCCTTGTTGACCTTGCCTGCTGCATAATTACATTGTTAAAAGTTAAAACTGCAAAATGCTTTGACAGCTTTTATTATTTAAATTCCTCATCCAATTTTCCTTTTTCGTTTGACATTCATTGTATTTCAGGGCTGTTGTCAGAAAAAAGTTATTACAGCAAATGGGATTGGGTATTTCAGCTTGGAGTTATCCTTTAGGTTTACTATACTGTTTATTTGTTATGCTTCTCTGGTTAAAGGGCTATGTTTTGGTACATGCATTCGTGTGAGACTAAAACACATTTCTACTATAGTAGGTGCATATCGCAATATATATTTTTTTCTAGTTTCACCTGTAACCAAAACAAATATTTACAAATAAGGATACAATTTCAGCATAATTACAATATTTTTCTTAGTCTTCCTCTCACTATTATAATAAATATAATGAGAGAGGAAAGGTTGAGTTGACGGTCCTGTTCTCTCCTCCCCCTTCTCCCAGTGCTCTATTTCTCTCTCCTCTTCTCCACTCTTCTATCTTCTTCCTTGGTAGCTGCATAAATTGGTATTTGCGCAGGAAGTCAAGGAGAAGGGAGATTGATATCATCAAAGCACCAGTTGACATCATCTCTTCATATTGCTGACATCAGCAATCATGTCTACTAGGTACCTATGGGTGTCAAGGCAGGTACCAATCAATAGGGCATATATTTTATAGAATATTGGTAGTTTTTGGGAAGTTTGGAGATGGTTTGAGGAGTTTCTTATTCAGTGTAGAAATCCCAGAAGAAATTTAGTTTTGAGTCGATGCTATCTGATGTACTTCTTGATATAAAAAAAAATTTGGCTGGATTTTTTGATTGGGTTAAGTCATGTCCAAGAATCTTAGTATCTGAAACAAGATTTGTGTTGATCGGACATATATTGAAGTTACTATATAATTTGCCATCCAGACTGATTTTGTCTTTTTTTAGTTGCAGTAGCCTGTGGTTATGTCACTAGAATGTGTTTATTTGGTGACTTTGATTATTGGTGATTGCTAGTAGCTTCGAATCTCTTTATGTTTGCTTGGAAGGGCTAAATCAAAGTCACTGTCTGAAATAAACTGGTCAGAGAATAATATAACAGTTTCTTCTGTTTTGGCAGTGCCTTCTCATGTTGGTCTACCTATTGAGAATCCCGGTTTTCAAATCATCACTGTTAAACTTTGTGGGACCAACTACCTTTAGTGGCCGCTGTCCAAGGTGTTTATATATCGATGGTCGTGTGATAGAGCCAACAAGTGAAGATGAAACAGTATGAAAAGGGGAGATTGAGTACCTGATGGTGATGTCATGATTACTCCACTATATGCTTCCACACAATAGTAGGTGTTTCCTATTCCATCCGACTATAATGCTGCCCAGAAATTCTCTCAGAAAAAGAATGTAGCCTGTGTATATCCATTGGGGCAGGATATTACTAATTTTTGACAGGGCTACTACTATTATTACACACTTCGAAGTAAATGGGATGAGATAGATCACTATCAGTTTTTTCAACCAGCATGTCCCAACGATGGGGAACCTCATAGGAAACTAGTAGAACAAGACACAATCTTTGAGTTTCTGGCAGGATTATCAGGAATTTGAGCTAGCCCAGGTTTAATAACTCAATAAAGATGAACTTTCATCGCTAAATCAGATATGTCATATGTCCAAACTCCAAAGTAAAGAGAGTCGCAAGAATGCTGTATGCAACAGCATAAAGAGGTGTGTGCTGAACGTTCAACTTTGGTATTTGCTTCCCTTTCATCCAGCCAAAGATCCTTGTTGACTTGGAAAATCAAGTGTGACTATTATAGGAGATCACGTCGTACTTGAGAGACATGTTCGGATTTGGTGGGTCAACCACTGAAGTTCATTCGACCAGGACAACAAGGCACATAATTTCGTAGCATCTGAAAGCTCTTCTCAAGCGTATGTCAACTGGGATGTTTCCATATAGAGTTCTCCTCTTCAAGCTCTGACTTTGTCAAAGGAGATGTTACCTCTTTAGGCTCAAACTTCGTCAAAAGAGATGGTTCCATTTATCTACTGCATTTGCACACTCAGGTACTGTCATTTCTGCCTTCATGTATCCGTTCCTTTTACTTAGCCACCCTGGATTGTCGATTCAGGTGCTTATGTTCATAAGATTGTGTCACCATCCCATTTTTCTTCATATTCATTATGTTAATGTTCTGGTAGAGACAAATTTAAAGTTGTTGTTGGCAACTTTTTTGCATATTAGGTAAAAGAAGTAAAGAACCATCATGTCTCTTCTACTCTGTCATTATCCTCCATGTTTCATATTTGCCATCAATTTGTTCTAAAAGTAATATTAGTAAAGATCTTGGTGTTGCATAAAATGTTTTTTTTTTCCTTCTCATTGCATCTTTCAGGACTTGAAGATTGGGTAAATGAATGGAAGTGGTCACATGCTGATGGAATTTACAAATTAAATGTGGCACCTTCAACCTCACAAGCTCCAATCTAGTAGTTGTTTCAATAATGACCGAATTATGCAGTGGCATGTCCGGATGAGTCACCTGTCTCTTAAGCGTTTCAGAGTCCTCTATCCTCAGTTATTTGAGTCTTTAGTTGTGTCTGCCTTCTAGCGTGAAGTCTGTGAATTCTTATAGCCATAATAAAAGGCTTGCTTCATTTGTCTTCGTTTATGTTGATGTTGACGGACCATCCTTTAGCCATAATAATTTCCATTCTTGGTTATCGTTATCTTATTAATTTTGTTGAAGTTTGTTCAAGAAGCGCATGGGTTTATTTGATGCAAGCAAAAGTTAAAGTGGCAAGGATTTTTCAAATCTTTCACAAGATTATAGCTTTGTAGTTTGACAGAAATCAAAATTCTTTGATCTGTTAATGGTGTAGATTATAATAATGGTGAACTGTGGAAGTATCTTGATGACCACAAAATTGTGCATTGTTTGCTTGTCCTTAGACACTGCAGCAAAACGGTGTGCTGAAAGAAAGAAGCATCACCTACTAGAGATTGCTTGTGGACTAATGCTCAGCAGAAATGTTCCCACTAATTTCTTCTCACATGCAGTGCTGACAGTGACATACCTTATCAACCGTATGCCTACTTGCACTTTGAAAAGACTCCATATCAATGCTTGTGTCCTAATCGTCCATTGTTTTTGGTTCCACCTAAGGTCTTTAGGGGAGAAATGTGATTTACCAGGGAAAAAAGAATCAACTTTGTTGACAATTACAGATTTTTGTCTGGTTAGAAAGAGTTGGGCAATGGAGGTTAATGATCTCACTCAGGTCCCCAAGTTTTTGCCGATCAGCCCTTTGCCTGCACTTTTTATGTTAGGCCGGCGACAGCACAGAACGAACTAATTGGCGACCTGCAAGTTTTCTGAAACCAGACTGAATTGAATTGTTACTTTGCAGACATGCTTGCTGAAAACCAAAGAAAAAAGGTGTGGGATTCTATTCTAGTTGTTGAGAGTCAACAATTGTTGTTTCTTCCATGTCCGATCATTCTTTTGCTGATCTAAGGTCTTTGGTTGTATTTGTTTGTCCATATAGTTGATCCACACGGGTCCCAGTTGGATCTTAAGGCTGTGAAATGCATTTTCCTGGTTACTCTTCTTCACATAAGGGTTACAAGTGCTGTAATCCTCTTACAAGTAAGAAGTTTATCCTTATGGATGTCACAATCTTCGAGTCTATACCTATTTTCAGTCCTTGAATTACCACCTCTCTTCATGGGGGAGATTGAAGTAGTAGAGGGACTGGTTCCTTGTCTCGACCTGTTGTTTCAGATTCTGCTTCTGTTGTTTCTAGTAGCCCAGCACCAACTTGTAGCGCTGATGCTGATGTGAGGAAGAAGGATCTAAAAGCTACTCTACGAGATCCAAGATGTTAATCCACCACCACCCCAATCACATTCGTTGGGTTTAGGTAACTTAGTTGATCCTTGTTGAAATGAGAGTTAATTGGTAATCATACACTTGGGGGCACAAGTCTTTTAAACCTCATTATGGTGTAACCCTAATGTTTTTGCTATCATGCTTCTTCTTTCTTTCTTTCTTTCTTCCTTTCTTATTCTTTTTTGCTATCAGATCCTACTACCCTGCTGATTTTATTATCTCATCTCCTGTCCAAATGATGAATATTCTAATCTACCTATTGCCTTATGCACAAGGTATTAAAAATCGACTCAATTCGGTCAACTTCGGCTGAATTGAGTTGATTTCGGTGGTGACCGAAGTAAAATCAACCTTTATTTTAAAAAAAAATCATGATGGAATTTGGTGGACTTCGATAGACTTAGGTTGAAACCAAAAAATTTTATTAGAAAAATTACTTAACTTCGGTGGAAGTTCACCGAAGTCTACGAAAACGTAAAAAAAAATAAAAATTACAGTGTTTGTGAGTTGTGCAGATTTGTAGACTGAAATCAAATGAGAAACGCACAACAACAATTTCAAGAATCTCTCATGTGAGAACTGAGAGAGAGAGAGAGAGAGAGAGAGAGAGAGAGAGAGAGAGAGAGAGAGAGAGAGAGAGAGAGAGAGAGAGAGAAACTCAGCAGAGGAATAGCTTGAGGAATAGCTTAGGGTACTTACCTGGAGGAATAGAAGTTGTCGTCGCCGATCGCAGCCCAAACCCTAAGTATGTTCTCTCGTTCTCCCTCTCCATATTGTGAATGAGAAATATTGTGAATGAGTGCTGTGAATGAGTGCTGTTTTAAGTTTTAACCTTATGGGTAATGCTATTACCACTCCAAGTTTTAACCTTATGGGTAAACTATTACCACTCCTTTTGATTTAACCTTTTAACTAAAATGGGTAATGCTATTACCACTCCATTTGTTTCTTGACTATCCAACAAAGAGTAATGCTACGGCTTGCCATTCTTCACTATTTTGGATCACAGCCAATTGCGAATTGCGATTGAACTCGGGGAGAGTTCAATTGCACCCACAAGCCAAAACGTGTCCATTTTAACCTTTTTTAACCATGGTTGAGATTCATTAACCTTTGTGGTTTAATAATATAACTTGGTATTTGGGAAAAAAAATACTATAAAAATTTTCACCACAAGGGTTTATTTGTTGAACCCAAGGACTAATGAACCTTAACCATGGTTAATATAGGTTAAAATGGACACGTGTTGGCCAGTGGATACGATTGAACACTCTTCGAGTCCAATGGAATTAGCTTTGATTCGATCTCCTTTATTAAGGAAAGACATGTTTTGTTCCATTTAGAGTGTTACTAATATTAATTTTATTATATTTATAAATTATAATTATATTATTCTAATAATATTTTTATATGTCTGTTTCTTTTCACTTAGTACTCATATAATATGATTATGCTCATAAGAGTTTTTTTTTTTGCTTCAGGATATATTAACTGTAATCATAATATAACTTAATATATTAACAGTATTCAGAAATTAATATTAGTTATGAATTTTAATACTATTATTGATAGCTAATAATTCTAAACAATATACATAATAACATCTAGCTACCAGATAATATAACTTATTTTACTAAAAAATAATATATAAAATTCATTAAATGTATGATTTAATAACAATAAATTTATATTATAGTATTTTTTTTAGAAGGATATATTTTAGTAAATATATATCATGGTATTTTTTTCCTAGATGATATAGAAAAAATATCAAGAAGAAATTACAGCACAAACAAGTAGACATCGCATGTCACTTAATATGATTCTCACATTTGATACTCTACATGCTTGCATCCAGTAATATAATGAATTCTAGATGTGTATTTATGCTTAAATATTGAATATCTAAAGTTTCATCTTAAAATGCTAATGTTTCCTTAAAGTTTCCTAGACTTCTTTAATTTTTATATAACTTCCCCGCACTTCCTTAAACTTCCACGAATTGAGTTAACTTCCTTAGCGACCGAAGTTTATACCGAAGCCGAAGTTTAATACCTTACTTATGCAAGGGTAGACACACTTGTGTAGCTCATCCAAGGATTAAAAATGTGGTTTCGGAGACCATATCGTTCACCATCAAAACTGATAAGTATAATCAATACGTATCTCTTTTGGGTAATTTTTTATTATTTATTTATCTTTTTGAAAAATTCTAAAAAATTTAAAAAATATATAAAAAAACATATAAAAATAATGAAATATAACACAGTAGATGAGTTGAAAGTGGAAACATACTGCTAAAGCCACATAGAATTATAGGCTGACTCAAATCAAGTTTTCAATCACCAAAAATCAAAAGGATATTAGGTTTTAGGGCTTAGAATGGGTAAAGAGTAAGAGAAAATGTTTTGGGGGTGTTTTTAGGGGTTTATGTAACCCTTTTATCTAAATAACGTCGGCCAAGTCCCACGCCAAAACCGTTATGAATCGTAGGACTCGGGCGATACGTAATGGTTCCGGCCGAGTTATTTTTTCGTAATAAAACTTGTATAGTTTTGGTTTCGGGTATCGGGCCTTACTGAAACCGATACATATCATAGGACACGAGAATACGTAACGGTTTTGGCCTAGTCTTATTTTTTCTTAATAGAACCTGTATAGGTTCGATTTCGGTGTCGAGTTACCAAAACCAATACATATCGGTTTTGATGATTTTTTAAAGCATGAGCTAATCACATTGCAAACATCATTTCACATTAATCCTTGTCCCCAAAGTGATCATCTTTGATGCGCCAAATTTGTCTAGGCCTCTACAAAAGGTAGATGTCAAGAACACCTTTTTACATGGAAAGTCGCAAGCAAGGATTAAAAATGCAGTTTTGGGGACCATATTGGTCCCCACCGAAACCGATACGTTTTGAGTTTTTTTATTTTTTGAAAAATTATAAAAAATCACATTAAAATAAAAAAATAAAACAAGGCAGTAGATGGGTACAATTCAACATGGAATAATCCTGCACCATCGTAAGAGATAACCTTTCACACTATTGGGTTCCCCTCCAATCTTAAGAAAATAAATTGCATTATTTTTCCCTTATACTTAGAAAACTATGGTTGATGTGATGCCTAAGCATCCTTGTCAATGAATGTTAGACTTAAAGTACTTCACTGTTTTAGAAGTTCATGGTTCCTATATGCTTTTGATCTTACAATATTATGTTTTCAATTTTCGATTGCCAATTTCATTTATGCTTTCACATGTTGGCTATCCTGGTATCAAAGCTTGAAAAAATGAAGGGTTTGACTTGGACAATAGTTTGGAAACGATTCTTCCTGAGAATGTTTGCTTACGTCATGGTCTAATTTATTGGAGCATTTATGCTATTGGTGTCGACTCTCCAGATTTTGTTCAGGAGGCAAAGAATTCCGAGAGAACAGCCAAATATTTTAAGCACAACAGCATGATCAGAGTTCCTCATGTATTTTGGGTATGATCCCTGACAATGTCTGCCAAGTCATAATTTAGTTTTCTTAAAACAAAATTTGATGCTTTCTTAAATTTGAAGGCTTGTGTTGGGTTGTGTCAAGCTGATTACCATTAAAAAAAAAATCCAGGATTTGACAACAAGCAAGGTGTTGACAATGCAATTTTGCAGGGGGAAGAAGGTATGGCTTTTCGAACTTGATTCACATGGCCTATGGTGGATTTTATTTTGCAATAACTTCTAGATGCTTCTTTCAGTTACTCAAATTGTTTGTCTCATATACCACTTTTGGTTCCATTAGTTTATGAAACAAAATGGTTTGTTGGAATAAAAACCTGAAAACTAGTACAAGTTATGGTGTTCCCCTTGTTAGTGTAAAATCATAGATATTTTTTCATTAGGGAACTTTCCCTAGAAAAAATAATCAAAGCAGGCTCTCTATCAGTTATTTAAGAGATGACACAATTTACCCTCCTCAAAGAAAGAAATTGTTGTGGTTCTTTGTTTTGATAAGGTGGCTATTTCCATTCACATTAGTAGGAGGCTCTATCACTTGGACCAATTTCAGGATCCCAGCTCCCCTAGTATCACTTAATCGCTGATCACTATATCCTTCTTTAACAATGATTTGATTTGCTTACTTTATTATTTTTATTTTACCTCTGTCATGAACAAGCCATTTCCCGGGATTATATGGGTGTGACGCGACTTTAAGAGGCACTATGGGCAGGTTTGGGAGTGGCCTGCCAGAAGCTTTAGCAGGAGTCAGATGACCTTGGTACTATATGTGTATCCTCGGTATGGTATGATGTCGATGGGGCTGGGCATAAGGAACCACATGTGGGCATGGCATCAGCCATTTGGGTTGCTGCTGCATGGGACAAGGGTTGAGTTATGGAGGTGTGTGGAGGGTCTTTTGCAGGAGAGAGATCTCGATGGCAGCTACATAAATATTCAATTTTGGTTGTACTAGAGGATGTATATTCCCTTGTTGTAACGACCCAAAATCCTATCTTGACCAACTAAGATCTTGGGTCGCCACATTTCTTAAACCTACTTAAAAATCCATGCCTACAAGGCATACTACATGAGTCTCCAAAATGAGAATAGTAAAATTTTGATATATATAAAACCAAGTCATCCTGCTCAAGTCTATGCTCAACATAACTACCCACAATAAACAAATAGTCTAATACCCAATTGTAAAGTAATCTAATGGGCAACATCATCTAAAAGTGTATTACAATTCTTTTAAACAAAACAAAACATAAACTAATAGGGGTAACTATCAAAATCCCTGACTCCCTCCTCTGAAGGTTCACCTCTTCTCATTTTTCAAAGTACTCCTCTTCCACCCAAGGAGTTGCTGCTTGAATCTTATGCTAGACCTGTACGACAATGACAGGTCGACTGAGCATGAAATACTCAGCAGATATCCAATCTAACTAACAATAGCAATAACTCATGCTCATAACCAATATCAAATTCATGAGACAATTACAAAATCAATATAACATGTTCATATGGCGTTTGCATAATTCATGACAGGTTCATATAACATAATCAATAATAGGTTCATATGACATCTGCATAGTCCAAGACAAGTTCATATGACATTTGCATAATTAGAGTGCGGAAAAGATGTGAGCATATCACGACATGTTTCATTGCCCTTGTAATTTCGTGTTCATGATTCAGTACTTGCAATTCAGTGTCAATGTCTGTCAATGCATGATAAGTTTCATATTCATGTTTCAGTACTTGTAATTTAGTTCTATTATCCAACAACCCATGATAAGTTCGACAACGCATGATAAGATGCCCTTACATGTTCGACAACGCATGATAAGTTCTGACAACGCATGATAAGATCGACAACGCATGATAAGTTCCGACAACGCATGATAAGACCCAACAACGCATGATAAGTTCCGACAACAAACGATAAGATTGTTCATATCATCAGCTTGACTCGTATACTTGTGAGAATCTTAGACTAAGGAGACAACATGCTTATGAGATGCTTATGCTTATGAGTCCTTGAGCAGCTTATTCAGATCATGCACTTATTCAGATCCCTCATTGGGCTTATTCAGTCTATCAGACATATGCAATGCTTATGCTTGTGGTCCACATGTGTGACTTGTGAAGCTCTTATCTTAACATATACGTGCACTTATTCAGATCCCTTATCGGGCTTATTTAGTCTATCAGGCGTATGCAATACATATGGTTGTGGTCCACATGTGTGACTTGTGAAGCTCTTATCTTAACATACACGTGAGTTTGTGCATAAGTGTCGCAATTAACATTCGAATTGGTCATCGCTTAGATTCCGATCTCCTACCATAGAAACTCCACTATACTGTCCCATATAGTTAGAGAATTCCCGGTTTGGAAGACCTTCCTCGAAGCTTTGGCCTACCCGAATATCAATCACCATACAATATAGATAGGCATAATTTAACATTCGTGATTAATATTCGAACTCGGTCATCGCCTAGACTTCAGTCTTCTGCTGAGAAACTTCGATAGGTTACATCTCCCTAGTTAGAGAATTCCCGACCTGGAGGACTTCCTCTAGACTTTGGCCTATCCGAAATCACCGTACAAGTATAAATAGGGCATAATTTAACATGCGAGAGTCTAGGGCATAATTTACATAGTCATAGCAAAACAATACCTTATCATGTTTTCACAATTTTCTTAACCAACTTAATAAATGGTAAACTTCATCCCCTTCCCCTCATTTATAAAACATCATAATAGTAGAATCATACTTAATAGAATTTGCAACCCCAAGTAAAACCCCCTTATTATATAAATAACACATAATTCAGCATGATAAACCATAATATCTCCTTATCTTAGTTTCTCAATTCTCAATAACATCATATTTAACATTGAAAACACTCTCAAGTATTTAAACAAACACCTTATATGTATTTGTTATGTATACATTGCTCTTTCCTATTTTTCCATTATACAATAGCCATTTACATAATCCATGAGCATCCAATTTAATCTCACCCCACTTCATGCATCCATAATCCATCCCTTTACAATTTTAGCCCATCCACTAATATTTCCATACATCCAAACCCATAAAGCATAACTCATAACCCAATTAAGCTTCTAATATACAAATCCATTTATATCCTTACTTAAACATGCAATATTCCATTCAAATTCATCGTTTATCATACTTAATCAATAAACATACTAATACAAGGTTTAGATTAGGAGAGATATCGACCATTCATACATAATGGAGCTTGTAGCACATGCAAAACTCTCATTACAAGAGTAAAATCCCCCATTCGTGCTTATTACCTACTCATCTTTACATAAACATGTAATATCCTTGATAATTCATAAACATTCTTATTTAAAACATGCAAAACATTTATTAAGGTTAGATTAGAAAGGATATCGACCTTAGGGATCCTTCCCTTGGATCCAAATCGCTTCCAAGATGATTTGGGGAAGATCTCCAAGCTTCCTCCTCCTTCTAAGAGCAATCTCCACATTCACCAAGCACAACCCTCCCCTAGGTTTTCTCTCCCTTTTGCCAAATTAGGTTTATAATAGGTTGGAATGCTCTAAAACCTCGAATAGGACCCCTATTTATAGTCCTAAGGGTTAAAAACCCTAAAAAAACGCAATTTCGGACTTTTAAAAACTAAAAACGCGTGCACCGATCGATCGGAGTTTAGTCTTGATCGATCAGACCTACAGGCAAAATTGGGAAATTTTCAACAGAAACCCACTCTGATAATTGGCCCGTAACTTTTGACTCGGATATCGGATTTTGACAATTCAACTTGCGTTGAACTCGTCTTTCGAAGGGGAACAACTTTGATGTTTTATACAACTCGTAATTCTGAGTTTTAAATGGTCTAAAAAGGCTCTAAAGCTGACTGGTCTGTAATTTCAGCAGATAAAACATTGGAAAACCTACTTTTGACTTAGCTTAGACTCAAAATCTGGAAAAATATTAAACACGAACTTCGAAGAGGGTTCCAATACCTTTCTAATGGTTCAAGAATCACTCAATTCTGATAAACGGTGACAAAATTAGAGCTTCCTAAAGTTCAGGGTGTGTTAAGGCCTCCCTCTCTTTACAACTTTGATCAAGCCTAGATCACACCACACTAATTAGATATAAATACACACACATTAAAACATGATAAAAACTAAAATACACTTAATACTTGCATAAGAAGCATGAAAAAGATTCGGGTCTCTACACTTGTAGCCAAGGGGTTAAAGCATGGCATTCTCTTTGAAGTTTGAAGGACCTTAGCCACCTTTGTATTGAAACAACTTGATCGTGGAACAAAGAATCCTCATGAGAGCATGGGGGTGGGCCCCGGTGTTCATGAAAGGGGTTAATTTTGATTTCCTTGGGGACTTGGTTACCTTTAGGAACAGAAAAACTAACATTGCACAGTGGTATTCAGCCGGAAGCTTGGGGTTGGTGGTTGGCTTTTTCTTTGATTGATAATAAAAGATTGTATTAATGAATAATGGAATGTACAGGTTTAGTGGAAAAGCATTCCCCATATACCCCCAAAAAAACTACTTGTAGGTAAGAGAATGAATATAATTATAAGTTAGAAGAATGTAATAAGGAGGAGAGAAATCTATTGGGAATTCTCAATGAAATAAATATGGAATTGGTTAAGAAGAAGTCGTGCTAGCCTGCTAGGAATGTTTCTTTCTTTTGCATGAAAAGTTATGTACAGGAAAGTACAGTTTGATTATATGGTGCAGCACATTGGCATCAGATTTGCATGAAAATATATATATTTTTATTTGTAGATGAGAATTATGTTAATAAGATATACTATATATGTACAAGGGGATCCACAAGAATTGAACTAGAAAAAAAATGCACAACCACAACTAAAGCCAAAAAGCTAAAAGCACAGCACAAGAATTGAACCAGGAAAAAAAGGCATAACCACAACTAAGGCCGAAAAGCAAAGAGCACTGTGTCTGCCACTGTAAGAAAAAGAAAGAACCCATGTCAAAATTCCTACAATCCTCTCTAATAGAACACCAAGATAAAAGGAGATTGGTTGTATACGATTATATTCTTTCTTTCGGGGGAGAGATTCTTGAAATCCCTCATATTCCTCTTCCCCAAATGCACCAGTAAACAGCACCGGAACCATTTTCCACACAATGCGGGAGCATCTAGATCTCGCACAAGCCAACTGGAAATAAATCCAAGAAATTGAGAAGAAAACATCCACTAAACTCCTAGAATAGATAGGAACTCACTTCAAATCCAATTAACAGGACAATGAAGCAGCAAGTGGTCTAGTGGTTCCTCCTTCCGCAAGGTTTTAAAATTTGATTTTGCGAAAAGTTTCATCTGAATTATTGAAAATTTGCACTGAATTGTGAAATTTTTTCCTTGATAATTTGACACTTAGAGATCCAAAATGCTAAAAAAATTTAAGAATATAGAGACGCATTTGGAATGAAGGAAACACGCTTTGGCTACTATGTATATTATCCATGAAAATAACATATAAAAAACTGTGTAATACATCCCAATACTCAAAACAAAAAAATACAAACTCAATTAGATGTTAACACTCAACAAGTACAAGTATATAGGAAACCTTAGAAGAAAAGTTGCATCAATACCACATTGAGTTGCAAGAAGGCTCGAAATCATCTATGATCTTGATGGCAATAATGCTGGTTCTAGATGATAAACATTAATTTATAAGTATTTATCCTAAATTTTTAATATATATTTAACAAAACTAATTAAGAATATTATTTGATTTTAAAAAAAAATATTCTGTCGATTGATAGATTGGCTAGACATACATAACATATTAAAATGACACCTGATGTAGACTACTACTAATCATCTTTTGTAATAAAATAAGACTCAAATTATTATTTTTAAACTATTTTTCTCATAAAAATAAAAAAGTGATGATAAAAATTCATTTTTATAACCATTTGGTAGATCATTTGAAAGCATGAACATATTATGATTTCTAATGAAATGAACTAAAGTTAAACCTAAAAAAAAAAAACCTAAAAGTTATCTTTCAGAAGTTTTTTCCTAGAAAAACTCTTCTCTACAGTGTTCCTACATCGATCTTCACCTCTTTTAAATTGATTTCCATCCAAGAGCCGCAAATTCAGTGAAATGCGGAGAAATAATGAATTCCCCAAAAAGACTCAAAATCCAGAAGTGAATTGCCAAACTGTTGAAGTTTCGACGTTTCGTTGAAAAATTGATAGTTCTATAATTAAAGTTCAGTTATAATATTGCAATATTTTGCACATTTTGAGATAATTTGCGAACTATTGTAAAATATTGATAGATTCTTAGCAAAATTTTGTAAAATAATTAATACCTTACATCAAAACATTGTTGACTTGCAAATTATCGATAATGTAGCTGAATTATCAATAATTTGCATGAAGTTTCAAACACTGCTCCTTCGATATGCACATAAAGCATCTTGTGGCCATCCTTTGACCTCTATTTTTGAGTGGTTAAAGGTGAGGATTTTTTCCAAGGTAGCCAACCTGATGAGGAATTCGGTGGCTAGACATGTCGCAAAGGAAATGGAAGAAAGATTTCACTGCAATCTAACCTTTATTGTCTCTGGACCAAACTATGTCATCTCTAGCTAGGGAGTTAGGCTAGGATGAATTGAGTCAAGCTAGTAAATGAACAAAGTTCTCCATCTCGTAATCAGTGAGACCCCTTTTTAATCCTGAAGACAAAACTACTTTGTTTGTTGCTACCTCAGAGCAAGAAGTAGTTTGGAGAGGGGTGGCTAGACAAAACCATAGTTGCAGGGAAACTATGTACAAGGTGGGAAGCTTGTTACCTAGACTCGCTTTTGCTCGCTTCCATCAAGTCCCATTTTGTGGTCAGAGGGAGCTATATATCTAGGAAGTAATGAGATAGACTTGAGTTTAAAGCCTATAACATAGATCCTAAGCAAGTATCGTTGGGTTGAAACCCAAGGTTGTATGACACCTACTTCTCGCTTCCCATTTCCTAAGAATTTTTTGAGTCTTGCTTTCCGCTTTCGCTTTGCTTCTCGGTTTGGTAACTATGGACAAAACTACTTTGTTTGCTACTCCCAATGATTGAGACTGCTTTATCACTTTATCTTCCTTATTTTCACGCATAACGACAGAGACAGAGAATTGGAGAGGGGTATTCTTCTTTTTTTGGTGACTACAAGTCTTCAACAGTTCACCACACTATTATATTCGGTGATTACGAGAGATGGTGGGAGTTGGGATCCACTACTATAATTTTTTTGGCCTTTCCAATATAGTTTTGTTTTAGGTAACTACTTTCTTGGTAACTACAATAGTCAGGTGGACCCACTACTTTGACTGGACTTCTCTTTGGTAATAAATTTTAGAGGAAGTGTGTGAATGAAACTGCAAAAAATAGGTGATGGGATTAACATTGGCCTCTTTAAACTTAGTTTGACTTTTCAAAAGAAAGGAAGAAAAATAATGAATTAAATGTTATGTAGTGGCGTAGTGTTGATAGGAATGTTACAAAAAAAAACTAGTGTTTTTCATGTATCGTGACTTGTGACGGTTCAAGTTCTTCCAAAATCATACGTAAAGGCCCACTACATAATGGCTTTGGAAAACTTTAAAACCATGCTAGTAGCACCTTGATCATCTCGCAATTCCTTAACGAGATGGCTCAGTCTTATTTTCCACAAGGTGTCAAGGTGATATAATCTAGCCTTCACTCTGCCATTCCACAAAAACTCCTTTTGTGATTTCTCCAGGATATTGGTTATTGAAGCAGCAATAGTTAAGAAGGAAATATAATTCGTGGACATGCTCACTAAAGTGCTCTTAATCGGGGTAACTCTACTTCCTTGTGACAAATAAGGGGATTTCCAGAAGCCAAGAGCATTGTTAGTTAAAATCTTGTTTAAACAACTTAAATTGGAAAATATTGACCATCTTCTTTGCAATGGAAGTCTTGCCGCAAAGGTATAAAAATTTTCAGCAAGGTTTTTAGTGTTAGGTTCTTTTAGTATCAACTTGTTAAACTTCTACAATTGTTCAATATCACTTGGAAAGTTATGCAAATAGGTTTTCTCGAAGGCTAACTACATCGACTCCACTCCATACACTAAGAGTATTTTTCCCATCATTATCTTAATTTTAATTTTGTTATTGGTAACTATCGAATATATTAATATATAAAAAGATGTAACAATAGTTACAGATGTAAACTAAAAATATCTAGCAAAAAGGAAAAACATTGGAAAATATACAATAGAAAATATACAATAGATACAGAAGTTGACTCCTCACAACAAAATATCCCTCACTTTCCTTCCCAATGACAAAATACTCCCCACTTCCCATACATGAAATATTATTCCACAATCAAGCACCGAATGCGAGCTATAATTCGAGGATTTGGAGCGGAAGAATTGTCAAAGACACGACTATTCCTCTCTTTCCAAATGGACCAAGAGATAACTCTAAGCAAGATAGTCTAGATTGCTTCCTTGGTACCCATCAGTGTCGTCAATTGCCAACCCGATAAGAAGCTCAAAAAGGAAAATTGGAATACCCTCTCCACACCTATCCGAGACAAGAAAAAACCACAAATTTCAAAGATAACCGGATAGTGCAAAAGCAAATGATTAACGGTCTCTTTCTCAAGTAGGAACAAATAACAATGATTTTCCCTATTCCACTTTCTGCTCTTTAAGTGATCAAACGTAAGAAAAATTTTTAGAGCTGCGGACCAGAGGAACAAAGATACCTTTGATGGTATGCGGGTGTAGACACCCTATTATGCACGATAAAGGTCCTGTGGACCTCAATGGCTCTAAGTCCCATAAGATGGCTTCAGTGAAGATCAAGGTTCTAAATGTCGAAATTGCCAGACATGTCGCACTGATAGAAAAAAGATATATTGGGGATATATCGTTTCACCGAGATTTTATCGCTTGTCGTGGGAAAAATAAGAAAAAATATGAAATTTTGTTGTGGAACTTCAGAAATGTTAAAATAGATGTTGATACACATTTGAGAATAAAAACACAAAGTACATAAGAGATGCAATGGGAAGAGGGCAAAGATATGCACTAACGAGTAACAATACTGTATGATTGACTGATATTGATTTAACTTAATTAAAATATTTCATTCATCCCTCAATCAATCATAAGTCATAATAATAAAAAATTATACAATTAGAGTTTTATACATAATACATCCATGATCCAACTCATCTCAAGATTTACAATCAGAGCCACATGGAGTTACGCGGAGGCTCGAAGTCATCTCTGTCCTAACTAGACTAATAATAGTACCAAGATGTATACTCATGTATATAATGCTGGTAGTCATCTGGTCCAAGATGTAGCAACACTCTCATCGGTGCATACTCTGGGTACTGAGGCATAACAATGAACCCTTATGATTTGAAAAAAGCCTTCCAATTTGGAAGTTGAAATTTGGCTTAGATAGCTAAAAACTGAATTTTAGCATTGACGTAAAAATTTGAATCTTGATTCTTTTGAAATTCAATTTGGTAGTATTTTTAATGAATTTAAATGGAGGGTACTCAACATATGCTTAGAAATTTTTTGTAAAGCCTGAATGTAAATCTTTTTCTGCTAAGCTGTTAGTTGACTTTTTGACCCTATAGATAAAAATACTTTTGAAGACTAAAATATGAGACTTTTCTCACCGGACTTTTGAGTTTTAATAATGTACTAATGTTTTGATATAGTAGAATTTATGAAACATTAAGATTTGAGAAATACCTTAGCACTTGAAAGTTGAAATTTTGACATTATCCTTAAAAAAGTGGATTTTGTTATTGAACTGGAAAGTTGACTTTTTATTCTTCATGAATTTAGATTTAGGGTAAATTCTATTTAATTCAAATGGGGAGTATAACCTTATTTATATATTAACATCTTAAGCAAATGAAAGTAAATATTTACTAAATAATATTTTATGTAAATAGGCTTATAATGACCTTTTGTAGCTTAAAAACCGAAAGAGTAAAGCAAAACCAAAATATCACATATATTGCATATATCATGCAATATTTTGTCAGTATCAACTATGTTTTGTATAATAAAAAAATCACCCAAAAGATATATCGTAGGTGTGCGATATCAGAAAAAATTGTCAATATATTGGATATATCGGTGATATTTTAAACAATGATAACTCTTTAATGGTTGCACATGTTAGCCTATAGGTGTCCACCATAGGTCTCCTTAGTGATTTTGATGATAATACAATAATAGAATGAGACTTGTGTTACTAATGCTTTTATTGAGTTTATATGAAAAACAGTGTACAAAGAACATTAACAAAGCCATTCAGTGAAAAAGCATAAAAATGACACCATGTATGAAGAAGATTCATCATCAAGTCAAAACAAGCCAATTGGATCAAGTTGGAGCTTATTGAAGATCATATCCAAGTCATAGAAGAAGAAGGTTGATCTTGAAGTCAAAGAAGACAAATCAAGTTAAGATCAAGATAAAGAAGAATGGACAACTCTCAAGAAGGTTTAGAGTCTTAGTTTTTATTTTGAGAGTGTTTAGGACTTTTGTAAAACGTCCTCAAAGTTTGGTCGGTTGAATGCTCAATACTTAGATTGACCATAGGACATCATTATAAGGACCTTGGACATCATGAGGAATGATTGAATATCATTATAAGGACCTTGGACATCATGAGGAATGATGAAAATCATGAAAAAGTTCAGGAATTGACCTAGGAAATCATTCTCATCGTTAAGGTCAAGAAAAATGTATTTCAGGATTTTTGAGCAAAAATTGATCTTCTAGTCGACTGGATCAGCCATCCAGCCGGCTGGATAGGCAAAAATCTCGGATGACAAGTTATGCCCATCTAGCCGATTAGATGAACCATTCAGTCAACTGGATGATTCGTAAACGGCCATAAACGCCTTGTAACGGCTATTTTTAAATGGTTAGTTTGCATTTTTTATTCCTCCAATGGCTATAAAACTTCTTGGGCTATAAAATGGAATATTTATGAACCAAAACAAGAACCCCAATACTTTCAATCATTCAATTAATCACTCCAAAGCTTAGATTTGAAAATCCTTTGAGTTGAACCTAGAAACCCAAAAAAAGTCATTTCTTGAGCTATTCAATCCCATTCTTTGATAGACTCTTAGAGAGCTTGAAAGTGATCTATTAACTTGTATTAGAAGCAAAATTAGATTGTAACCATCACTCCTTGAAGTGTATGTGAAAATCAAGAATCGATGGACTCTTGTCCTTGAAGCGGGGGAGCTTTGTAAGGTTTGATCTCTACCCGGAAAGAGATTGGGAAGTCAAGAGAGGATGTTCTCTTGCAAGGGTTGATCTCTACCTGGAAAGAGATTGGCGATTAATGAGATCGTGGTGAATCCTTGAAGCCGAAGAGCTTAAGGCGGGGAGTAGGCGGGTTGCCGAACCTCGAGAACAAATGTCTTGTCAACTTGTGATTGCATTCCTTAACTCTTCTCCTCAATTCTTATTTATTTATTGTTATTGAATTGCTAAGAAGAATTGCATGTTTCTATTCCCTTTAACCTAATTAAGTTGAAATTCGGTTTAGGGAAGTAGAAAAGAATTTTTAATTTGCCATAGACCCTATTCACCCCCCCCCCCCCCCCCCCCTCCCCCTCCCCCCTCTAGGGTTGATCCCTTGGGCAACAACACAGACCAGGGTGCTACAAGATGGATTCTGCTCCTATGGGGAACTTAATGTAAGTTACGTGTAATCAACATGGAATCGAAAAGTGATTCGATGGAGATATTTTTTATGACAAACAGGAGGGAAAGATACCCTTGGAAAGTTGGTATTCGTGGAAGGGCTGTCAAAGTATTCTCAATCATTGAATAATAGAGTCTCCTTCATTCATATCTTTAGAGAAGGTATCAAGTAGCTAGCTGCTTAGCACGCATATCAGTGGCAGTGGATAAAGTTAACAAAGTAAAATTTTGGGAGGATTTGTGGTGAGGCATAATACGCAGAAAAGGGACTTTGGTAAGCAATATTCAGTGACAGCGGATCTGTGTAGTCAAAATGTGACAATGCCTAGGCACAACCCTTATAACCTAATCATGATTTAGGCGGGCACTCGTTCAACTTTTAGAATTTTAACAGAAAAATGAAAATTTTGGTTGCCTAGGCACCGCCTAGTTGCTTTGACTGCACTGCAATGGATAAAAGATGCTTGGGGCAGTCTTGTTTTGAGGTGGTAGCTAATAAGGTGATATGGTCTCAGGGTTAGGAAGCGGTCTTAATGATTGGCAGATTGGAGATGGAGCACTTAGTTCATTTGTTGGCTCTGCTCAATTCATCCCAGCCCAACTTCCTAGCAGAAAGGCAGACTTTTGGTCTTGGGACAATAGAGGTTGGTTTACAATGAAATCTTTTTCCCAGTCTCTTTGCGACAGATTGTGTTCTTCCTTTGGCCAACTACCCTGGATAAGATTCTCACATGTAACACAAAAACAGAGGATGGAGATTGGCCAATAGTTGTTTCATGTGTCTATTTGAGGAGGAACCTATGGACCAGTTGCTGCATCATTGTCCTCTTGTGGGTTGGATCTAAGGCCAGTTCCTACCTCTTCAAGGGGTTTTGTGGATTTTTTTCCTCTCAGCATCTGGGATATCATTTTCAGCTGGGTAGCGTGAGTTCAAGATGCTCCCATCACGCATTGTGTAGAAAATGCTTTTAGTTGTTTTATGCCAGTGCGTTTGGGAGGAAAGAATTGGAGGGTTTTCAATAATCTCTCTCCTGGAGAGCGAATTTGGTCATGCATTACCAAGCTCCTCCTATATTGGTCTTTTTTTTGAGAGGATTGCAAGATTTTGATATGCATTCTTTCTTTTGCTTAGGGTAGGGGGATTTGCTATTTGTTTCTGGTCTTTATTGTGGCGGTATGCTAGTTTACTTCTTGATGAACCGTTTGTACCTATCTCTTTATTGATAGTCTTGTTTTACCATAGTTTGTTATCATGTATATGATCTCATCCCTATAACTAAGTCATGCCTATTTAGTATAAGATTAGAATTAGCCTACAGGCGAAGTTAGGATTTTATGTGCACCCCCCCAATTAAGGATGTACAACCCACTGGGTGGTTTAAAATAAAAAGGATGATCTCTTCAAAACAATGAGCTTCAGTCAATACAGATCTATATTTCAACCGGAGTTTTTGCATTTTTTGTACCATGTGAGTAATGTTTTGGTCAAAATTCATTGAAATGATATGAAGTCTACCAAAATATTTCTTAGAACCATGAGTTTTACATGGTGTTTTCGTCTTTGGATCCTAGTGAAACTGACATGTTTTATAACCAAAATATATCCATTTTCTAATACTATGAATTGTGAAAGAATCATGAATCTTTTGTCGCCAAAAACAAATTATTGTTTATTATATTCTATATGTGTTTTAAGGGTTCTCTTGAAATTCATGCCATCAGGGGATCACATAATCTTCATCCATCGGTTTTGCTCCTAAATTTTGTAATGAAATGTTAATGGGTGGTATAGAAGAGAAATTCTTGTAAATGGTTTAATTTGGTTATAGATGGAAACTTTTTGATTTAATGGAACATCAGTTTTGGCTCAAGCGCTTAAGAACTACTTTGACTGGATTGCCATGTTTCTCATGTGCAGAACAAGGTAATTCATTTGATATTTTTGCAGTGTGCTTTCTTATGAAATGCATGTGATGGATTAATCTGACAAGCTTAATTGAAAAGGGTTGTTTTGTAACTAACTCTATCATCCTTTTTGAAATTATTTGTGCCTTACATGATAATTACATGATATTTTGGTGGGGGTGCTTTATACCAAAGTGACTATTGCATCACTGTAATTATGGATTTGGTCTGATAAGCATGAATTGCAAAATGATCCTTTACTTATGTAGCTTGTTAGAAATTAAAATGCAGCTAACTGTTGTACAGGGCAGAGTAGTCAAGTTGCTTCTGGTGCCATTGATAATACATTATTGCCATCAATTGCATTTTATAAGTCAAGTCTTTTAACAGAATTTAAATTTTACTTGTATTCACTTACTAAAATTGGTAGGATTTAGAGGGGCAAAATGTCAGATCAAGATTAATTTAATTTGTATAAAATTTGAATTTAACTCATACATCTGTGATCTGTACACTGTTCATCTTAGTTTCATGTCATATCTTTACTATTTTAGTTATAATATGTGTTTAACTACATACTATTGATAAGAATTGCTCATCTTCCCAGGTTGATGACTTGGAATTCCTAAAGGAGTTGGGAGTAAATCCGATAAAGGTTGGTTGTTTGTTCTGCATTAACCACTGGCCATGATTCTCTAATATCGTAATCTATATTCTGTACAAAGTTTATGCAAATTGTTTTTTCATTGATTATAACCAAATTTGGAAGTGTCCCGTTAAGTGAAGTATCACAGATTCACATGTACACCATTCTCACATGCAATCATGAGCTGGAGGCTTGAGTAAATAGCTTAAACTTTTCCAGTTAATGCAGAAATGACAGATAGGGTTAGTTTTGTCAAGTTATATATATGATTTACATTTGCTTTGTTATTTTCTTGTTTTCCTTTAAAATTGTATTATTGTAATTGTTATATATGCCCCCAAAGGGAATATATCTGTTGAACCCTGAATTTATAAGGTGTCCTATAGCTAATCTTAGGTCAATGGGAAAAAATATTTATCTTTTTCTTGCTTCAGCTATGTTTTAGTTCTTATTGTAGGTTGCCAAAGCATTAGTCGAAGTTTTTGCTGAAATGATTTTTGTACATGGTTTTCTGCATGGAGATCCACATCCGGGTAATATATTAGTTTCTCCAGAAGGTCGAAATGGCTTCACTTTAGGTATGTCATGAATGACAATATTAATTTGATCTATATTTTATCTTAGATGAAATATTTCATTTGTAATTAGTTGGTGGCCATAGGACTTGCTTGTTCTTGTTTTGCATATAAAATCTATCTAAACTTAAATATTTCCTTTCATGTCATTGATGGGTTCTTCAGTTCTTCTCGATCATGGGATCTACAAAGAGTTTGATGAAGGATTCAGACTGGACTATTGTGAGCTGTGGAAGGCTCTGATTCTTCTGGACTCGAATAAAATACAGCATCTAGGTGAACGATTTGGTGTTGGAAAGTACGCTAGGTACTTCCCCGTCATATTCACTGGGAGAACTATTGACAGGTGATTTATTCTCTTTTTGAAACTTTGGATGACATGATGGGATTTGGCAGGACTGCTACAGAAACTAAACAAAAGAAAGATTATTAGAGACATATATTTACCACCTCTGGCATCTTCTTCCATAATGTTAACAAGAGGGTTGTGAGATTGCAAAATTTATAATCTTCTCTCTTTCCACATTACAAAGAGAAGCAAAGATATCTGCAGCCCTAAATGAGTATGACTCCAAGTCAAATATGACAAACTTACGATGGTACAACACATACCGAAGAAAAAAGTAAAAAAGAAATCCCTGAAAAGATCTGTTCATATCTATGTAAGGCCCTGATAAATGCTTCATTATATAGTCCACCAAAATCATAAAATCTTAGGCTGCGGCAATGTGCTCAATTCCGTGGTTTTAAGCAATTTGATGTCCTCTACTAATAGCATAGATCTCAACCGAATGCTGAGCTCATGATCCTCGTAGCCAAATATGCAACAAAAGTTTTGCATTAATATTTCAGAAGGTTTCACCAAATCCATTTCGAAGTTCCAACGATCTGGTCTCCTTTACATGCAGTGCCTAAGTTGAGGAATGGAAAACACATGCTTAGGTCCTTACTAGCAAAGATGTCTAGATTGAGCCTATCATCTTCCACACAGCTTAGTCTCTCTAAACAACAAATACGATAATCGCTCATAATCATTGTCAACAACTCCTTTATCCCCTTGGATATGTTTTCTAATATATGACAGTTGCTATCAGTTCAAATACCTTGTCCCAAGCATAGTGACAAAGTCGGGGTTCGGGAATAATTCGGCAGGGATCAAGTTCAGAAAATTCGGGAAAAATTCTCAAAAAAAAAAAGTAAATTAATAATTATAAACATATATGGAACAATTTGATTAAAATATATTTTAAAAAAAGTAATTTTTTTGAATAATTCGGGAATAATTTGTAAAAAATGCGAATAGTTCGGAAAAACACCGTTTTTTAAAAATTCGCAATTTAAACGCAGAATCATTGGCAACTCCAAAATTCGCGAATAAAACACGTTTTTTTCAAAAAAATTGCGTTTTTTGTTATAATGGTCTCAAGTGGATTCATTTTACTCGTCATATTGTATGGTCAAACTGTTTATCCACATCAAATTCTAGTCTTTTGGGACCTATAATCATGATCAATTTAAAATTCTTCCATTATTTATAATCATTTACAATTTGTGTGGATGCTGAGCCCAAGTATTTCAGATAAGGCATTGGTGATGATGTTTACAGTTGGTGTGATGTTGGCTTAGTTAAGTAGCCTCACTAATATTTCTCTTCAACTATTGTTTATCTTTAAATGTTGCAAAACCATTAACCTTGGTATACAAAATTTAGAGGACACAAATAGATTATAATGACAATGTGTTCTCTATCATACACATGGTTCATGTGCTCATGGATCTAAACTCATCAATCAATGGGCCACCCGTTAACTTGCACATTGTTCTCAAAAACTATTTTAATTGGATGATCTCTAAACAGTAGACTTCTTTCTTATCATTTACCGTGAAATAGACACCATGGTCTATTTCACCATGGTTTAGAATATCGGTATCAATTAGTCAAAATTAAGATACATATCATATGTTATCTAAAAACAAACTAATAAAATCACAAGACTAATATTACAGCTGATTATATGAACTATAAGAAGACAAGATGTCTTAAAAAGCAAGAAGCTGATACATTTAAATCAATTCTAGACAACTACAACCTTAACTCACTCATAATAGCATTACTTCTCTTGAATACATAAATAAATAGTGATTGTACCTTTTAAGGCTCCAAGCCTTACCTAATATAGCAATACCACATCTAGTTGCATGCTAGCTCAAACTCACTAGCATCCTATGTTGCACAGACACGAGGACACATGTGTTGGTGTTCGACTCGGATATTGGGCGTCGAAAACGGCAAACCAAAAAAAAAAGATTTGGGGACACTTGAGGGTATTTTAATTTTTTTCATTTTAATATTGTTGTACTTTAATTGTTATTGTTGAATAATATTACATAAGATTTAAAAAAAATTAAATATGAAAGCAAAATTATTGTGAATAACGCTAAGTAATGTATTACAAACTATAATAGGGAAAATTCCAAGTGGATCGGTGTGGACACCTGAAGGGACTAGTCCTTGCCTCGAAGGGTTTAGGACACCCTCCATTACCAAAAACAACTATAGTTCATCAAACAATATAAATAAGACATTGAAAAATTAAAGTAAATGAACTAAAGAAATAATGAACATATATTAAATTTATATGTTAATGTTAATCTCAAAGATGATTAGTTTAAAAGAGATTTTGTGGCCCAAATTCAAACAAATTAAAAACAAATTGATCGTGGTTCTTTCCCTTTTTCCCTATCAGCTTTTCTTGGTATAATGTAGTTATGGGCATCTCTTATGTTGTAGTGGCCCACACTTATGTTTTTACTTTGTTTTCTCTTGTACGGGCCTTGGGCCCAACTATTGTATTAGTCAAGTTAATATAGCCATAGTAGAGAAGAGGAACCCTAATTTTCCTCATTCTCTCTTCTCCCATCTCTCTCCTTTTTTTCTTCCTCTTCTCCTCTCAAACCCATGCTACAAATCTACTTGGTATCAGAACATCAAAGAAGGAAAGGGGAGCTTGATTAAAACCACAACAGCCTCCAACAGCCGCAGGCCAACAGTGACGTTATTGCCATACGGCTTAGGCAGCCCATGGGGGTGTTTTGAAGGTAGAATCTTAGAGCTCTTGAATTTATAGAGAATTTTTGAATCAAATATCATGTGATTTGGACCAATATTGAAGAAGTTACATAGATTTAATGGAAATTTCAGAAACAAATCTGAAAAAATTACTGTAGAAGTTCAGATCTATTTTTGTCCAAATAGTTTGTGTTGTTCATTGGACATGGATGGAACATTTGTTTGCTAGGAATATTTCTAAAGTGGGTTTGGGTGATTCCACAAAGATTTGAAGGAATTGCGAGGTTTTTTCCACTCCTAGGTACCGTAGGGTGTTTTTGTGGCTTGTTTACTTATGACAGCCCCTGATATTGCTTCATTGAGTCTTCTTAAGACCTATGGTTGATGAAATCAAGATAATATTAGAAGTGTGACTCTCTTTTGAAGTTGGTGTTGAAGTGCGAGATTAGAGGTATGACTTCTTTCTTGCTTTGGTTTTGAGGTGTGACTCCAGTATTCTAGCAAATTCAGATTGTGTGCTTTGAAGAGATTCCAATGTAAGACGAATCTCAAACCTCAACTGAGATACTTTTGAGGGTTAGCATGAACCATGAGGGGTTGAGTAATGACAACCCTCACTTGCAAATCACGTCGAAAAAGCTTGATAGTGAAACTTATGTTTATTGGGCAAAATCTGTTGAAATGTACATTGGAGCGAAGGGTGAACTGGGTTACCTACTTGGAGAGATAGCGGAACCTGCCATGTCGGATCCTACACATGCTAAGTGGACTCAAGACAATTTGATTGTGATGTCTTGGCTCACTAATTCAGTATTACCCCACATTAATAGGGGCTTGGTGTTCTTGAAGACTGCTAAGGCTATTTGGGACACCCTTTATCACACCTATTCGAATGTATGTAATTTTGCCTAGCTTTATAAAATTCAATGGGATATCTTCCAAACTTGTCAAGGGGAGATGTTCTTGAATATGTACTATGCCAAGTTGAGGAGGAGGAATTTGATCACTACTCAGACTTTAAGCCTAATTGTACTGTTGATTCTGTTATCTTCAAGAAGTGGGTTGAACGAATGCGAATTTTTGAGTTTCTCGACGGTCTGTATCAATAATATGAAAATGCTCACTCATAGCTCCTAGGTCGAGATCCTCCTCCTGAGACACTTAGTGTGTATATGCTCATATCTAAAATGAAGCAAGCAAACATGATGTGATGACTCCAGGATGGTGACTGCTCTTGAGAGGTCTGCCATTTCCTCCACTTTCCAGCGTGGTGGAAGAGGAGGTGGTAGATGATCTTTTAGAGGTCATGGTAGTCGTTTTGATGGTGCACATTGTGATGAAAAAGACAAGTTGAAATGAGATTATTGTGGGAGGACTCGCCACACCCGTGAGCAGTGTAGCCAATTACATGGATGGTCTACACAGAGGGGAGGTAGGTGGATATGGAGGTGATTCTCGTCATCCAGAAGGGTTTGGAGATCTTTCTGTCCATGTTGCTATAGCCGTTGTGGATTATGGGTTTACTACAGTGTCGACATCTCAGTTAGTACCCAGATATGAGATGGAGTCTCTTCGTCACGACCTTGATGAAATGCATAGGGCCATGTCCCAATTGGAGATCCCTTCCACTTCCTCTACTCAGTCAAATACATCCGCCACTACCATAAATGTCTCAGTCTCATCTGCTCATCATTCTTGGATCATTGATTCCAGGGCCTCCGAGCACATGATTGGTAGGTCCTCTATTTTTTCATCATATCATCTTTATTCTAGGAGAGACAAAGTTCGTATTGCGGATAGTATTATGTCTCAAATTGCCTGTAAGATACCATCCATGTCTCTCCATCTATGCCTTTATCGACTGCTCTACATGTCTCTACCATTGCTACTAATTTTGTATATGTTACTAGTATTACCAAGTCCCTCAATTGCAGTGTAACCTTTTTTCCTTTCCATTGTGTTTTTCAGGATCTTGTGACAAGGCGGATGATTGGCAGTGATTGTGAGAAGGATGGTCGTTATCAACTGGATTTCTCTTTTGGAATGCGTGCTTATCAGTCTTCTTCAAGGCACAAAAGTAATTTTGACCAGTTGATGCGATGACATTTTCGTTTAGGCCATCCATCTTTTTTGTTTCTCAAGAGGATGTTTCCTTAGTTGTTTCTTTATTTGCTACTTCTTTTAAATGTGAAACTTGTGAATTGTCTAAACATTGTAGGATTTATTACCCTTCTATTTTATCTCAATGTCATTCACCTTTTGGGCTTGTTCATTTTGATGTTTGGGGTCTGCACCCACTCTTTCTGTGTTTGGTTATAAATATTTTGTGACTTTTGTAGATGATTTTTCTTGTGCCACTTGGGTGTATCTTCTTAAGTCAAAATCTGATGTTTATGCTTCTTTTAAAGCTTTTCATAAAATGGTTTGTACTCGGTTTGATGCTAAACTTAAGATACTTCGTTCTGATAATGGTGGGAAATATCTGAATGGGGACCCTTGCACCTATTTTACTGATCATAGTATTGTTAACCAAACCACTTGTGTTCACACTCCACTGGCGTGGCTGAACGCAAGAATAGACACCTTCTTGACATCACCAGATCCCTTCTTCTTGCCATGCATGTCCCCAAATACCTTTTGTCAAAAGCTTTACTTTCCGTTGTCTTTTTTATGAATAGAATGCCCTCACAGATCTTGAGCTTCAAAGCTCCATTGGATGTCCTTTCACCTACATCTCCCTATTTTCCTATACTGCCTAAAGTATTTGGGTTTGTCTGCTTTGTGCATGTGCCCAAACCTGACCGCACCAAACTTGACCCTCGTGTTGTCAAGTGTGTTTTCATTGGATATTCCCCTACTCAGAAGGGTTATAAGTGCTACCACCCTCCTTCCAGGAGGAAGTTTGTCTATGGAAGTCTCGTTCTTTGAGGATGTTCTTTACTTTCCTCCTCTGATGACCCCTCTTTAGGGGGAGAATGTTGAAGTTGAAGCGTTGTCTTCTCCTATACCTCTCCCTTTTCCTATTTTCGATACTGTGATTGATATTGGACCTACGCAAGGGAAAGAATTGCAAGTTTACTCTAGGCGACCACGGCCTATGTCTCACGCTCCCTGCCGAGATTCTCCCTCGGATCCGAATCCCTCCAACTCAACTAATGATTCCGATCTCTCACCTTTTGATGATTCTGATCTCCATTAGAAAAAGAGTTAGATCTTGCACTCACCATCTTATCTCTAATTTTCTCTTACAACTCATTATCTCTTTCTTATCGTACTTTTCCTCTTCCTTTTCTTCAGTGTCTTTGTCTTGCAGTGTTCCTGAAGCACTTGCTCATCCTAAGTGGAAGGATGCGACGTGTGAAGAAATTGGTGCTCTTGAGAAAAGTGGCACATAGGAAATTGTTGACCTACCAAAGGGAAAGAAACCAATTGGATGCAAATGAGTTTTCACAGTGAAATACAAGTCGGATAGTTTTGTGGAAAGACACAAGGTTAGACTGATTGCGAAGGGTTTCACCCAAACTCATGGCATTGACTACCATGATACCTTTGCTCCTGTGACTAAAATGAATTCTTAACATGTGATTCTCTCTCTGGTTGCTAACCAAGATTGACCTCTTCATCAATTTGATGTGAAGAATGCCTTCTTTCATAAAGACTTAGTAGAAAAAGTTTACATGACTGTTCCTCCTAGTTTTAGCTTTCCCAGAATACAAGGGAAAATTTGTAAATTAAAGAAGGCCCTTGAAAGGATCAATGGTGCCATGAAGAAACAAGAGTACACTCAAAGCAAAGTCGATCATACTTTGTTTATCAAACATTGTTAGGGTAAGACAACTGCCCTTATAGTCTATATGGATGACATAGTGTTGACAGTGTCTGATGCGAAGGAAATTGAGAGGTTAAAATCACAATTGGTTATAGAGTGAGATAAAAGACTTAGGGCAGTTAAGGTACTTTATTAGCATTGAAGTTGTCAGATCAAGGAAAGGAAATTTTATTATCTTACAAAGGAAATACATCCTAGATCATCTCAAAGAAACAAGGATGATGGGATGCAAACCTTTGAATGCACCAATAGAGCAGAACAACAAGTTAGCAAATGATGGTGGTGAGCCTCTTGGTGATGCAGAAAGATATCAGAGACTTATTGGTCGTCTTATCTATCTCTCTCTCACTTGCCATGATATAGCCTATGCAGTTAGTATGGTGAGCCAGCTTATGCATGGTCAAAAAACCTGTCATCAAGAGGCAGTCTACAAGATTCTTAGGTAATTGAAATCCTCTCCTGGCAAAGGGATCCTCTTTGACTGTCATGGGCACTTAAAAGTAGAAGTATACACTGATGTTAATTGGGCAGGATCTGTCTCGGACAGAAGATCTACATCTAGATATTGCATAATTCTTGGAGAAAATCTTGTCACTTGGAGAAGCAAAAAGCAGGTTGTTGTTGCAAGGTCTAGTGCACAAGCTGAGTTTAGAGCCATGACACATGGAATATGTGAATTGCTATGGGTAAAGATTCTTTTGAAGGAGCTTGAATTTTTAGCAAACAAGCCTATGAGTCTTTACTGCGACAACAGAGCTGATGCCCTATCTCTTTCATATGTTTTTCATGTTCCCACTTTATCCACAAATTTATTATCAATTAGCAGCCTGACCAAAAGTCTTAACTGTCGTATGACCTCTTTTCCCACTCAATTGTGTGTTTCGGGATTTGGTGACGAGAAAAACAATTAGGAATGGTCGTGAAACAGATGGTCTCTACCTCCTGGACGTGGATGACTCTCCCTCAGCCTTGCAGATTAGTAATAGTCCTAGTAATAGTAATAATGATGCACCCTCAGATTATGACACAACCGTCTAGGTCATTTGTCTTTTAAGTCCTTAAAGTTGGTCTTTCCGGACTTGTTTAAAATTGTTCCTGGTCATAGTCTACAATGTGAAGTTTGTGAACTCTCCAAACATTGTAGATCTACTTTCTCTCCAATTATGAATAAAAGCGTGTCATTTTTCAGCTGATTCATTCTAATGTCTAGGGTCCTACCCTTACTTTGTTTGTGCATAGTTATCGATATTTTATTTCTTTTGTGGATGACTTCTCCCGTTATACCTGAATTTACTTGATGAAGTCCTGAACCTTATCAAGAGGTTTCACAAAATGGTTTAGACTATATTTGAGGAGCAGCTTAAAAATTTTCGCTCCAATAACACGAAGGAATACCTTCGAGGGTGATTTAAGATAATATTTGGAAGAGCACGGTATGATCCATCAAAGCACATGTCCTTATATCTCTCAACAAAACAAGATGGCCGAGCGTAAGAATCGTCACCTTTTAGAAGTGACTAGAAGCTTACTGACTGAAATGAATATCCCAAAAAAGTTTTGGGTCGAAGCAGTGCACATTTCCACATATTTGATTAATCGCATGTCATCTCGGGTCCTACAGTTGAAGTCTCCTTATCAACTACTCTATTTACTATCCCTCCTCGTGTCTTAAATTGCGTATGTTTCATTCATATTTTAGGTCCTCGTCGCACTAAATTGGATCCAAAATTCATTCATGGTGTCCTCTATTGGGGTATTCCTCTACACAAAAGGGATATCGGTGTTTTGATCCCGTGTCGGGGAAATGGTTTATTATAATGAACGTCACATTTTTTGAGTGTATTCTATTTTTTCTTTGTTCCTCTACCTCTCTTCAAGGGGAGCATAGTGAATTGTTGGAAGAGAGTTTGCCTTCAGTTCCACTTCCAGTGTTGGTCCCTGATGTTATCCATTTTGTTGCTCCTATTGAGACTACTGCTAAGAAGGACTTACAGGTTTTAACCAGACGCGAAAAGGAGGGGACCATTGTGTTATGACCATCTCCCAATTGTGACTCCGAACCAGGTAACATTACTCAATTGTCCTCTGTGATTCCTATCTATATTCCTGATATTGATAATGATATTGCTCTCATTTCCATACGTAAAGGGAAGCATCAGTGTACGATTCATCCTATCTCTAATTTTATCTCGTATGCATCTTTGTCACCCTCTTATTTGGATCTGTTTCTAATGTGTCTTTACCTTCTAGGTTTCAAGAGTCTGTCTCTGATCCTAAGTGGTGCAATGCTATGATGGAAGAAATAAGAGCTCTGGTCAAGAATGGTACATGAAAAATGGTTGAGTTACCAAAGGAAAAAATAACAGTAAGTTGCAAATGGGTGTTCACCGAGAAACATGAAGCAGATGGATCTATTGAGAGGTACAAGGCAAGACTGGTAGCTAAGGGGGTATACTTAGACATACGAGATAGACTACAAGGAGACATTTGCACCGGTTGTTAAAATGAACTCCATACGAGTTCTCTTGTCTTTAGTTGCGAACCACTCATGGCCACTGCATCAATTAGATGTAAAAAATGCTTCCTCCATGGAGATCTACGAGAAGAAGTGTATACGTCTCCTCCAGAATTCAAACTTCCCAATAGTGAAGGAAGGTCTGCAGTCTGAAGAAATCTATCTATGGACTGAAACAGTCCCCCTGAGCTTAGTTTGAAAGGTTCAGTCAAGCCGTAAAGAGGACGGGTTACTCACAGAGTCATGTTGATCACATTCTCTTTGTCAGAAGAAAATGATAGTTAGTTACAATATTGATTGTTTACGTTAACGATATTGGGACAACTAGAAATGACTTCTCAGAGATCCAAAACCTGAAGCAATTACTAGCAACATAATTTGATATCAAGGATTTGGGCAGTTTGAAGTACTTTCTTGGTATTGAGGTAGTCTGATGAAATGACATCTTCATATCGCAGCAGAAGTATATCTTAGACTTACGTAAGGATACTGGGAAATTGGGTTCTCGGCCAGTAGACACTCCTATTAAACAAAATTATAAATTGAGTTCGAGTGAAGGCCCATTACTAGAAGACAGAGATATACTAAAGACTCGTTGGTTGTCTTATTTACCTCTATCACTAGAACTGACATTGCATATGTAGTGGAGAGAATTTCCGACTAGAAGCTTACACTGATGCTCATTATGTAGCAGTGGAGAGGATTTTAAAGTATTTGAAGGCTACTTCAGGGAAGGGTCTTCTATTTGCTAACCATGGTCATTTTCGACTGGTTGTGATAAGAAGTTGATATCTGCAATCAACTGCTCGATCTTGGCTTAATTTCATGCAAATTTATGATAGTAGATTTTTGATGCGGACATCCAGCATCAAAAGGGGTTTAAAGTTTATCATTGGCGGAGGAAGAAGAAGAAGAAGGCCCCCAATGTGACTATGGATAGATGATTTGGGGTGTTGAAGATCTCATATGCACACATTGATCATTAGGAAGACCCTACATTAGGAAGGTGTGCATATGAGATGATTTAGCATAGTTTTTAAAGTCCAATGGGCTGGACTTTTAGTTAGGGAGAAAATAATTTATTAGTATTGGGTTGTTTTTATCTTTTAAATAGTTTGGATATTTTAGTCTTTAAACAAGTAAGGTTTGCATTTATTAAAACTTAATTTCTATTCTAAATTTTTAGTTAATGAATTTTATGAATGAAAGAAAGTGCTTTTGAGCATTCTCTAGTGATTGGAATTGGTGTGATGCTATGTGAGTGATTCTTAAAGGTCTAAGGTATGTTCTTGATCTTCTCTTTATTCTTCTCATTGATTTTCTGTTTTCATTAAAAACCTAATCAATCAACCCTAGATCCTTTTTCCCTTGCAAGAAATCTCACCCAAACTGAACTCTAGATTTCTTCCCTCCATTGTTCTTGATTGATTATCTATTTTTCCATCAAGAAACCATAATCAATTGAAACCCTAGCCAACCCTATGCCCCTACCTTGTTATCCAACATTCTGACAGTCCCTAACCTCACTGTTACAGCCCCTTTTCCCTTTCCCTTTTGTTGTCACTGCCCCTAGAGCTATTCCTATTGCTGTGGCAGATTCCTACAGCTCTTGGTATTGATGTAACAGCCCATATTTCATCCCTAATTGCAAAGACAACCTTCCTACCTTGTTCCCTACTGCCGTTACAGGATTTCTATAATTGCAAAACCTTAAAACAGCCATACCTAAACCATAATTCAATTCCAAACCCTAACACATTGAATTTTCAAGACCTTAAACATTAAAATTCCCAAACCCTAACTCTTTGACTTTTGAAACCCTATAAAAGGTTAGAAAATTTGCATGAATTAAGAGCTAATACCTAAGCTTGTGGAAATATAGAATTCCATACAACCCTCCCAGAGAAAATTGAGGGTCGCATTGTAGGTTTGTGACATGGCCTCGAATTGTTATAAATTTGCTTTCTTGAATTTTCTTGATTAATTATTCTTTATAAGATTGTTATTTTATAGTTTTTCTTATTCTTGTTAATCAAATCTTGATGTCAGCACATTAGATTTTAGGCCATTGCATTGTCCTACATCAATTTCGTTTATTGTCTTAACGAATTTTTAAATTTTAGTAGTATTATTGTTAAAAGGAAACTTGCTAACTGGTTATGCATTCTTCTCATGCAAAAAAATTATATTATTGGAAGTGTTTACATGATTTCAGTATGTTTTGTGGGAAATTAATCCACTATTTTGGCAATTGTAATTAAATACTTGCATAAATGAAATTATTTCAGATGCTTCTCTTATTTCTCCTAGCAGAGGCCATCATTTTTACTTATTTTGCACTTTTGGCACAATGGTTTCTCCAACATTCACTCCAAAAGTGCATTCCTTTATTGTGGTATCTTGCAAGCTAATGTAGCTAGAGTGTTGAACTCTTTACCTCTTCTAAGGTTCAACATGATTAGAAGGATAATAACTGCAGTACTTTAACTCTGTTTTTATGGTTAATTTAAACAGTTAACAGTTGTGAATAAGAAAATTATACATGATTTTCTCATTTGGTTGACAGTAAATCAGCTCTCGGGAGAGGAATGTCAATTGAAGAGAAAAGGAATCTAAAGCAGGAATTGAATTCTCTAAAGATGGAGGACATTTCTTCATTCATGGAATCTTTGCCACCCGACTTCCTTACCATATTACGTACAGAGTAAGAAAATGTTTCTCCAAACAACTGGCTGATGCCAAATGTGGAAATAATTTTCTCCTCACCATTCTTTCTTACCTCCATTTTAGTGGACTACTGAGGTCTATAATTAGCAAGTTGGGTGCTCCACAACGAATCCGGCTGCTAGCCTATGCCAAATATGCAGTATATGGCCCGTCAACGAGGTTGAACCCAAAGTCTGGTAAAGTTCAACAGAAATTTGCCTAGTTATAAAGCTTAATTAGTAAAATTGTCTTTGTGACTTGGGCAAGGCGTGGATATTTTTAATTATTTAACAGATATATAAAAGTAATATTACTAAAATATATAAATTTGTGTTGCTTTATTTTAGCCCCTCCAAGAAAAAAAGAATTACATGATTACAATTCACCCTGGGCTTGTACAAACTCCAAAATTTTGACCAAGTCAGGGCATTTCTATGAACTACGGGAGTCACCTGACTTTTTGGACTCAGTAGGCCTAAAAGATGGCTCGACCTGCAGAGTCACGAGCCAACTTGCCAAGTCTTCCAACTATGGTACATACTGATGAAATCGACTGACTACATCTTACTTCTATTGTGTGTTCAGACTTTACAGTCAAGTATTTGCATTCCAGATTCAAGACAATCATGAGTTATGTTCAATTGAGGCTGCTTCTGGGTAGGCCTGCATATATTTCCATGTGTACTCAATGAGCAGCTTGCAAAAAGTTGTAACTTCAATTTTTCATATTGCAGAGGCGCTGGAGCTGCTTTCTTGGATGGAATATCTCAGACATTTATTCATGAAAAAGTTAAAAGCATATGCTGGTTGAGAGTGGTCATTTCTTAGCAGCAGTTTATTTGCTTTTGCCGCCAAAAACCTTAAATTGAGATGCATAAGAGTTAACAAAGAGAATTGGGTAAAGAAAACGGGGTTATATAATACAAGAAAATGGAAGTACATGGGCGGGAGACAGAAAGTTGTGATGACGTAAGATGACATCTTTGGTAGAGGTAGTTTCTTCAGTACTACAGGCAGGCAAAGTTTTGTGCTGGTGTCATTTGAGGTTCTTTATTTGCCTCATAAGTATTGGATATCTGTGCCTAAGCTTCTTGCCCTGGTTTTTATTTTATTTGATGTTATGTTAGCCCAAGAGTGATCAATTTCAAGCAGTTTGAAGATCAATGTCCAATGCCATCTTTAATTTTGTATTGTAGAAATATCAAGTGTAGGATTTTTGTATTCAGCATTAAGAATTGCTATAGGTCTCTCCCCTCGGTGCTGTATGTATAACATTTATACCTGGATTGGGTCTCATTATTTGATGGATCCACCTTGAAGATTTAATCAAAACCTGACCTGATTGTACAATGCTAACCATCTTCTACAAATCTATTTTGGGCTAGTACTGTACTTCCATGGGGAATGTGATATCAGGCTTAGTAGATTTTTCACTTCTTAGTTTCTGCAAAGTAGCTTTAAATGTTGTTTAAGTCCCCCAAGACTAGGGGTGGTTGAACCAGAAATTGGACAGTCAATCAGTCCCCAAGACTAGGGGTGTATTCGAGCCGGGTTTGGCCCTGCTCGGCTCGGTTTGAAATTTTTTCATCTATGCTCGAGCTTGGCTCAGCTCGATAAGGAGTTTGAAAAACTCGGCTCCATTTGCTACAACTAGGCTTGAGCTCAGATTGAATTATTAAAAAATTATTTTAAATAAAAATAATTATGTATATATATATATAGTTTTGAGGGGTGCTAGACTCAGTCGCATTTACTCCAAATTTTTCCATAGACGCAAGTTGGGCCTAACACGTGGAGATGTTTTATATTTCACGGTTTAAAATTTTACCTTACAAAAAAAGTTGGGCCTACCACTTGGAGATGCTTAATATTTCAACAGTTTAAAAATATTCAAGATTTGGACTGGGCCTAGCAAAGTCTTATATTTTTTATATAATATTCAAGCCGAGCTCGAGCCTCAATCGGGCTGATCGTCGAGCCAAATCAAACACGCTTTGGCTTGAACTCGGCTTCAAACTCAAAAAATAGATCGGCTTCATCGAGCCTATTTTTTGAGCTCACACTACAAGAAAACTACTGAACAACAACGGAAAATTTTCGTGTCTGATAATAAATTTCCATGTCTAATACTATTAGACACGGAAATAATAACCATGCCTAAATTGTGACAATTACTCTCGTGCCTGATGCTATTAGACACGAAATTAATTTTCCGTTTCTAATAATATTATTAGACACAGAATTATTTCCGTGTCTAATGATAGTTACTCGTAAATGTAAAATTATATATGACGTCATACTGTTCCGTGTCTAAAGATATTATTAGACACGGAAATATGTCTTTGTCAAAAAATGTCAGAAACAGAAATTTTTCCGTGTCTAATGTGTTTTTGACACGGAATTATTTCCGTATCTAATACTATGATGTATGTCACCTTTAACATTAGAGACATAGTCATATTTCCGTGTCTAATAATGTATTTCTGTGTCTAACATGTTTTTGACACGGAATTATTTCCGTCTTTAATACTCTGATGTACGTCACCTTTAACATTAGAGACGGAAATATTTCCGTGTCTGATATGATTTTTTTTTTAAGCAACCAGTACCCTGAAGCCCATGCCATAACCTGTCACCTGTTTTCATACATTTGAATAATGTACCTGTTTTCATACATTTGAATAATGTAACCTATTTTTCAATTGATTTCATTTGCACATAGTTTCATCCCACCACTTGTAAAATGCACCCATAGGCCATAACAACAAATAAACAAAATATATATACCCTTTAATATACACAAGATCACAGCTTCAATTAAATTCCTTTCCACCAAATTCCTTTCTACCTATGTATGAATACATGTTCGTATAGACTCCACCACATGGCAACCATGGACTGGAATGACACCGGCAGAAAATTCATCAATCTCAATCTGCAACTCTTTCCATCCAATTCTCTTTAAGCCTAAACAGAAAGAAAGTAAATTACAAGTGGTGATCAAATCATCCATTTATGTGAATTATCCAATTATACTAATGGGATATGAGGAATATTGGATCTTTACTTGAGCATTTAGCTGATCAATATCTTCTTCAGTAGAACTACATACTATCTTCTCACTGTCACAACAGGAGGAAATAACCAAGTCAAATAAACAATAAAATATAAAATATGAAAAATGCAATCAGTTAATAAGGAGGTATTTGGTTTTGCTTTTGGTAATGTACTCATTATTACCATCATAATAACTCATTTAATTGCTTTTGGTAAGATCCATGTGATGATTAGTGAAGTATGATTACATGGAAGTACTAAACCAAAAAATTATTTAAATTAATTTAGGACAACTTGAGAAAGTAAACTTCAAAGGTTCTTGGACCCACATCATATATAAAAATATCTGTAAGGATAAAAATAGTAGATATTGCTTAAAAGGAAACAATGCAGTGAACAAACTTTCTCAACATACCCAATTTTCATGATATCATCGTGCTTTAGAACTAGTGACTGTCGAAACTGATCCACGTACTTGTACCTAGGTAACATAGATGAAAACATAAATTCGATTGAGTTACTCTCTGTAGAAACCCGAATTTTCGGTGCACTGTTCATATGAATAGTGTAGTGAATAGTGTTAGTGTGCAGTGCATGTAAAGGCCTAAGGCCTACCATGTGTTCTTGATATTGGAGAAATTGAAGTGAGGATTTTATATATGTGTGTTGGGTCTTAAAATAAGAGTATAATAATACTCAAGTATCTAGGGTATAAAATACCCTAAGTGTGAATGTAGAACCCGGGAACCTATTTCACAATGCTGTGAATAGTGCCATGGGCACAAGTCTTGTAAAGGCCGAGGGTCATTTATGTAACTTGGTTTATAAGACATGATAATAATAGCTTAAATTAGGTTAAGTGTTGTTGAATGGTAGAGATGAAAAAATAAGAGTATAACATACTCTAAGTGTCGAGAAAGAGGGATGTCTTTGCATTCCCTCAGCTTGTGGGAGCTCTAGTTTTGTCATCCCTTATCGTAATTGAGTAATTCTTGAAGTTTTGGAAAGATATTGAAGTTCTCTTTGAGGTTCATGCTTTACACTTTTTCAGATTTTGAGTGTAACTTATGTCAAAAGTGAGGTTTCCGAAAGGTGGTCTGCTGTTGATTCAGCAGTCATTTTGGACCATTCTACTTGTGGGCCCATTTAGACCATCAAGAACTCATAATTAGGATTTGTACAAAATATGAAAGTTGTTTCCATTTGAAAGACGAATCTAACGCAAGTTGAATCGTCAAAGTCCGATAAGCAAGTCAAAAGTTATGGCCGAAATACTAAGGAGGGAAAAATGGGAGAAGTGAGGACCAATCCGATCGACCGGATTTGTGACCGGTCTACCGGTCTATTGTTCATTTGCGCAGTGGCTGATTTCCAGTGCTGTTTTAAGGGTATTTTGGGATTTTGGGAACCCCAAACTCTTATATAAACCCACATTTCGTGGGACTAAGGGTTCTAATAAATGGGGGATACATTTTGAAGGGAAAAGAGAGAGAGTTAGGGTTTCAAAAGAGGGTTTTCAATTGGGATCAAAGTGTTGCTCAAGTCTTGCCTCCAAAAGCTTCCCCAAGGCTTAGATCTCACTCCCACACACCATTAGGGCTGGATCTTCATCCTCAAGCGTTGGATCATCTTAAAGCAAGGGTTCTCCTCTACCAAGTTGGGGGTTCTCTACCCAAGAGTTCTCAAGGTTAAGCATTGATCTTCAAGTGTGCTCCCTCCTCACCAAATCAAAGGATTCTCTTCAAGATCAAGTGTGATCTTCAAGGTTAGTACACCCTTACTAACTAACTTAGTATTAACCTAGCTTTTCTCTTGGATTGATTATGATTGAGCATATGTAACCCTAATTGCTTACTTTAGAACTAATAATTTCCTAGATCTATATAAGATAAATTAAAGATGGAAGGGTGGATGGAATGTATGGGTGATGTTGGATGTTGAGGCGATTAGATGTCATGTTGATGTGATGGATGTTGTGTGAAGAAAATGGTGGATGGGCAATGTACACATAATGAACACATTCAATGGGTTTGAAGAAATGCATGTATGGACTTGAGAACTTAAGATTAAGGAAATATGAAATTAAGGCTTAAAGAAATGTTGAATGCAAGGTGTTTGACAAAATGTTTGACAAAGAAATCATGAAATAAATGCCTAGGAAAATGTTGAATATCATGTGTTTGACGAAATGCTTGTATGAAAATTGAACTTAAGATTATGGAATTATGATTAAGGGCTTTTCCCAGTTTTAACCAAATGCAACATATGTTCCTTCTAATCTCACATGTTTAGGGATAAATTAGTAAATTGAATAAATTGCTATATATATTTTCATTAAATCCCTCATGTCTATGAAATTGTAAGAAATGCTAAGAAAATGGGAACATAAAAACATGAATGAAATGTTATCAAGATGTCGAATATCAAGTGTTGATGAAATGCATGTATGAGAATTTAATGAACTAAACCTAGACATGTGACCACGACATAAGAACCGAGCTTTTCGAAATATGAGTATACATACAAGAAAACCACAAGAACAAGACATGTGACCATGACAAGAAAGACAAGAACCTAGTATGTCCGTCCATTTCATAGTTCGGGTAATAGTCAAATAAGACACACAAGCAAGACAAACCGCTAGTATGTCCATCCATTTCATAGTTCGGGTACTAGTTAAACAAGATAAGAAGCTAGTATGTCCGTCCATTTCATAGTTCGGGTACTAGTCAAGCAAGCAAGTCAAGAACCTAGTATGTCCATCCATTTCATAGTTCGGGTACTAGTTAAACAAGATAAGCAAGAATGACAAGTAGCTAGTATGTCCGTCCATTTCATAGTTCGGGTACTAGTTAAGCAAGCAAGTCAATAACCTAGTATGTCCATCCATTTCATAGTTCGGGTACTAGTCAAGCAAGCAAGTCAAGATCCTAGTATGTCCGTCCATTTCATAGACGGGTACTAGTTAAACAAAACAAGCAAGAATGACAATGTAGAGCACCGAAAATTTGATTCACTGTTCATGTGAATAGAGCCCTTGTATGGTATGTGTAAAGGCCTAATGCCTTACATGGTATTCTGGGTATTATGACGAGTCAAGTGAGGGTCTTAGGTATGTATTTGGAGTCTCAAAATGAGAGTATAAAGATACTCTAAGTGGTTAAAAACAAGGGTATAAATACCCAAGGTGTTTAATGGGTTGTGAGTGAATAGTGTAATGAATAGTGCTAGTGCGCGAGGCATAAGGAGGCCGGGCCCTCTCATGCATATTGGTGTATGTTAAATGATCACTTAGAAGGATTTAAAAATATATGTGGAATGATTAATGAGGTGTGAGTATGGTTTTGGACCCGAGGGAAAAGAGTGTGAAAACACTCGAAGTGTTCTAGATGTTGAAGAGGTATGTTTCGGCATTTCCCCTCAACTTTACGAAGCCTTAGTTTAGGCTCCATTGCTCAGAATCAAGTGATTCTTGAGTTTTTGGAGAGGCATGTGAACCCTCTTCGGGATTCATGTTCATCACTTTCCCTGATTTTGAGCTGGGGTTGAGTCAAAAGTCCGATTTCCAAAGTCGGGACTGTTGGAAATCTGGACAGTTAAAACCCAGTTTCAGACCAGTAAACTTTAGGGGTAAAATGGTCTAATAATAAATACGAATTAGAAGTTGTACAAAACATGAAAGTTTTTCTCCTTCGAAAGAAGAATCCAACGCAAGTTGAATCGTCAAAATCCGACGAGCGAGTCAAAAGATATGGCCAAAACAGTCTGGACCTGCAGGCAACCGATCGCTCGGTCCATAGAGCGATCGATCGGTCCAAAACCGATCGATCGGTAGCTATCGACTGGTCAAGATTTTTGTATGAGGAAATTTTCCAGAGAGTTGATTTTTGGTCGAGAGCTCGGTCAACACACCGATCGCTCGGTAGGCAACCGATCGACCGATCGCTCGGTACTCGCATTTTTGCAGAAATTCAGTAAGGGTATTATGGTCTTTTGGTCGGTTCACTCTTACCTTAAGAGTTTAACCCGAGCCTTTAGGGCTTCATTTCGACACTTAGAGAGATTGGGAGATAAGAAGAGAGGAGAGGGCGATCCCTAAACCTAGAGAGAGATCTTAGAAGAGAAGGGAAGAGAGTGGAGGATTGCAAGAGGGGTTTTTGGATTTGGAGAAGAAGAGCACAAATCGAGCCTTGATTTCGCTCCTACGCGCCATTGGAGCTTGGATCTCCAACATCAAGCTTGGGTTTCACTTCTACAAGCTTCTTCAAGCCTTTTCAAGCATTGGATCAAAGGGATTTCATCCCATAAGGTAGATACACTCTACTAGGTTCTAATTTCATAAACCCTTAATGAAAAACATGATTTTCTTGACAAGTATAGTTATATATAGCCTCTTATATGTAAAAATACACTCTTCTAGCAATTGATTTCATGAAACCCTTTCTACATCAAGATAAAATCCCATGAATGATGGTGTGAATTAAATGTGATGATGTTATGCTTCCAACCAACAAATAAAAGATGGTAATTTTTGAGTTGTTCTATATGTTAGTATCCAAGATGAAAAGCATGTTAAAAGCAACAAGTTTTGGGAAGAACAAGTAGAAAAACCTTATTTTAAATGTGATTGGAATGGTGTGATGTTATTGTATATGGATTATGGTGATGGATGAATTATGTTGAGTATGAGACATATGACCATATGTAAAGGGTTTTCCCTAATGTCTACCATGTTATATCACAACTACTATACGGACACATATGCATATGCATGATCGAGTTTTTCTAAATTATGGGTATCCCAAAAGAAGAAATACATGTATATAAGATGCAATACAAGAATAAGAAGAAGAAGAGTATAAGATGCAAATGAACCACACGAAAAGTATAAGATGTAAATGAACCAAATGAATAGTACAAGAAGCACAAGATGTATACAGAAAGTATAAGAAGCACAAGCGGTATACAAAAAAGTATAAGAAGCACAAGCGGTATAAGGAAAAGTATAAGAAGCACAAGATACATACGGAAAATACAAGAAGCACAAGATGTTACAAGAAATACAAGAAGATGGAAAGTATACGGAAAAAGCCGACAGGGATGCGACGATAGCAGGCCGCCTGAAAGGGAAAGGGATACTGGCATCGGACTCCGATAATAGCAGGCCGCCCGGAAGGGAGATGGATACTGGTCGTCTACCCTTAAGGTAGCCGAAGGTGAGGAGAACATTAGGCCACCCATCTTACGTGGGTACAGGTACTAGTTGTCCTACTCCGGAGGTAGCAAATGATGAATACCAAGGTATTTTAAATACCCGTACAGGATAATAAAAGATAAAAGCCAAGGTATTTTAAATACCCGTATATGCAAAGGTACAAGATGATAAGAAGATGTTTTCGACAAAAGATGATAAGAAGATGTAAAAGACAAAAGATGATAAAAAGATGTTTTCCGATAGTATTTTCCGAGATATATGCACATGATATGATTTTGTTTTCCGTGCTCTGATTTCAGGAATGCATGTGAGATGATTAGATTGTGATATGTACACGTTGTATTCTTGTTTACGATATTACTATCTAGTGGTTTGTATACGCTGAGTATTCCATGCTCAGCCGTACATATTATGTCGGCAGGTCCCTTCGACATTTGTGGCGAGCGTCCTTAAGAACCATGGGTCGAGGAAGAGTATGTTGAGGAGGAGGAGACTTGGGGTAGTCTTCAGCAGCAGAGGGCTCAGGAGGAGCAGAGGGCTTTTGTTAGGTGGCCCCATCATGAGTGACTAGAGGGAGAGACATGTACATATATTTTGTTGAGCGAGTATGTTCGCTCTTTATTTTGGGTCATGTATAAACTGAGACATATACTATTGATAGAAATTTTGTAGTCCGCTTCCACTACCATATATAGATTAGTATTACGCTTCCGCTATCACAGGTTTTATATGTTGTACAGGATTCATATGTTATATAGGATGGTTTGGTTATGAGTTCACGTCGCCAAAGTATCCTAACTACTAGGGGGTATTTTGGGTCGTGACAGACAAGAACCTAATATGTCCGTCCATTTCATAGTTCGGGTACTAGCTAAATAAGATAAGTGATGTGAAGAACCTCATAAGACATTTAAGGAACTCATAAGATTCATAAGATGCATAAGACATATAAGTAACTCACAAGTCTCACAAAGTAATGGAAAACACATATTGGTTAAAGCATGAATGGAAAGTATGATTTCCAAGATTGTATAAGCGTTAATTATATTAGCTTTCGCACTCTGATGATGTGTATGTGAAAATGAATTGTACTATGCATGATATATTATTGTTTTACATATTGTTGTTATTACTATTGTTAGCTAGTAGCTTGTACTCGCTGAGTATTCCATGCTCAGCTGTACTTTTATATCGGCAGGTACACTATACGACATATGTACACCGGTCCTTTGGATTGAGGCAACTCAAGGAGAGCAGAAGGTTATTCAGATTGTTAGCCAGACGTTAGGGGTTGGCCTGTGACCCTACGGTTGGGTTGAGTGTGAGAGACATGTATTTTGAGAATTACTTTTGGGGGGATTTTCATGTGGTAACTTAATTATTTGTACCCTTTGCGATTATTGTATTTTTATTCAGTTGTTCGTTCATGTTAACACTTGAAAGTACATTTATTTTAAAGAAATTTTCCCAGCCACAATTTGGCATGCCTTATATACTCTTTACAGGATTGATTAAAAGTTAGTCACGTCGTCAAAGTATCTTAACTCCTAGGGGGTATTTTGGGGCGCGACACTCTCACAATTCAAATCGTTTCTAGTTCTAAATAAGTCTACAATGAGCTAAGTTGCAATCTAGCCCTTAATTAAAAGGATAAACTTCATGATATACCAGCTCATTGTTACCTTGGAAAAAAAATGGAAAATTGAAATCTAACATATATTTTAAAGTTTTGACAGTGAAAGTCATATTGTGAAATAAAGACACTTTAGGCTTTTGTGTTGTCAATGATGCAAGACGTATCTATTATTGAAATACTTAGAAATGCATAACTGTTTAGAAAGTCATATTGTGTTTTTATCAAAATTTTGAGTTAAACAATAAACAGATTCTAAGGAAAAATTTTGTAGAAATTTTCCAACTTTTGAGTTCTAAGATACAACGATAAAGTGTCAATACTTTAGGTATCAAATTCTTCATTAAAGCATGCAAAAGGCACTACATATTTCAACAAGACCCATGTCAATCACGCACATGAAAAAAAAAATTCAAATTTGTCTTGTAAGTCTAAATAGTCTCATTCCTCACTTGCAAGCCTTCCTCGTATCCTTGCCAATCTTATATCGTTTATTCTTTTAGTAATCTCTTGTGTTCTGACTCTTGATACTTTCTTGTTTCGAGCTTTCACAGAACAATCATTACCATAAACACTGAGGAACACATTCTAAAAGAATCAATTACCTAATGGAGAAGTGGCAGACAGATAGCTTCATCAACCATTGGATGCTAGCATTCTCGTTCAGTTTTGGAAATGCCAAAGGACGTGGAGAAACCTTAAAAATTTCGAGTTCATTTAAAGTTTTCAACTTCTGCCAAGAAGGATGTAATAGCTTATAGCCTTGAAGAAAGATTACAAGAATTCCTACCTATTAAATCACCTAAGAAATGAAAGCATATAAAAAGAAAAAGAATTGTAGGAGCACCTTGGTCTAAGTACATGCTAGTCACATCTAAAACGTGGTTTGAGGTTGGACTTCAACTTAAATCTTCAAATATTGGAGTCTTCATAATGCCAACAAAGTTGTTTTAAATATAAAACTTTGGGTGATGCTGGGGCTCATTCTAGTGTGCAAAATTCAAAATTAATATTAGTCTAAAAGACTAATTTTTTAAACATTACCAACACAGATTCATAATTGGTTTTGGTTCAAGGAGACTAACATTCCTACAATAATGAGCATTAAATTCATGTTTCCTCTCCAAATATAGGACACATTCTCTGCTGCTTGTGATAAAAATAGCAGATCCCAAAATTCTTACCATGGAAGAAACATCCTTGTACATTTAACAAGACCGTGGATGAAGTATTAGAATTGTCGATTTGGAAGATCAATTGGGCATAACATGAAAGTGAAAATTAGTATGCTACTGCTAAATAATAAAATTGTTACTCAAGCTGCACTTTTTTTAATAGTTGCAATCAGGAAAAAAAAAACCAATTGTTAAAACAAAGGAATGTCAAACAAGCATAACTCCAGCCCCATGAGCATCAAAACTTTGTTGTCAATAATCATCTTTCAAACACCAGAACCCTTAGATAGATATAGGCACAGGTTTAGAATATATTTACAAAACAAATGAATCTAAGTTGAAGATTTACCTGAAGAAAAATGGTTCCTCACTTTAGTTTAGCCAAGCAATCACCTTGTTTGAGTACTCTGCAACAAAACATGAACTTGAATATTAATAACCTGGACATAAATAGTGGAACTCTAGTCCATCAACCTCAATGAACACTTCTCTCACATGACACACAACACTAATGTTTAGCCAATAATAAACTTTGGTGTACCTGATCGGAATGTGAAAATGTCGCCAGATGTAAATCACTTGTCTCAACCAAAGGTTAAAATAAAAAAAAAGCATGCCCATAGACCATGCTTTTTGGGGATAATATAATACAAATGCATGCACATAGTAAAATATAATTACACAATTCATCAGAAGCGAATACTTGAACATATGAAAATTAAATGAGCCAATTCATCAGTCTAAAATTTCAAGTAAGAGCAAAAATATAAACAGAAACATGAAAAATGAAGTCTGTGTAACTCTTCACATGCCAACCATCACCGAACGAAGTATCTCTAATCAAAGGGGAACTCGGGGGCCTGTGTGGCATCGTCATCATCACCGGACAATGGGCGGAACTGGGGTGGTCCCCTGGGGTAGAGCTGGGATGGTCCTCCAGTGTGAAAATGGGGTGGCCCCCCAATGTGAAATTGGGGTGGTCCCCTGGGGTAGAGCTTGGATGGTCCTCCAGTGTGAAAATGGGGTGGTCCCCGAATGTGAAACTGGGATGGTCCCCTGGGGTAGGACTGGAATGCTCCAGACTGGGATAGTCCACTAGAGAAGGATGGGAATGAGCCAGTCTAAAAACATCGTGCAATCTCTGTAAAGTACTGCCGGTGCGTAGCCATCTCGCCCTCCAACCTAGACATAGTCACCTTATGCGCTTCCTCCACTGCCAGTCGCACTGCCTCTACCTCTCGTCGCACTGCCTCTGCCTCCCGTCGCTCTGCCTCGGCCTCTTATCGCGCCGCCTCTGCATCCTACTGCGCTGCCTCAGCATCGTGTGCCCTCTACATCTAGTGATCTACATCTGAAGCGTGGAACTGTGAGGGTGTAACACCCAGTCCATAAGTGCGGACACGCCCGTGTCTGTCTGGACTCATCACCTGGGTGAATACCTCATTTCAGGCTATCCTACTTTTGGTGCCCTCAAGGTGCTGACTCAATTGCTCAATCATCTACGTCTGCAGTCATAGATATATCGTGAATTACGATACTCAAACCTAACAATAAAAACATAAATTGCATGCACCTATACCAATAATAATGAATGAATACATCAATAAACATACGTGCAACTGCTCCGATGTCTAATCGACAAAAGTCCCATCCCGTCGGGTATGAAACACCCCACACATATGTAGCTGGTCTGGCTCCAGCCCCTCCGGATGGTTTGCACGCTTCATGAACAAGTTGAGGGGGTATTAATTACTTCGTAATGAAATTAATATCGAAAGCATTAATTGAAGGTTTAGAACCAAAATGATTCTATGATAGCTATACCTTTGTCTCCCTGTAATGGGCATAAGGCCTCGTCTCAGCTGTGTGAAACATAGTCAGATTTGCTTGATTCTGCCTATTCCTCTCCCTGGTTGCCTAATATTTACATGACATCATTCAATTAGTATGCTGAGTGTATTGATGATAGAAGATTAATGCTGAAAGTGTGTGCATACTATGGCATCTTCTGTCCTCCAATAGTCCACAAGTGCCCTCCACTGGTCTGGCTGTACCCTATTAGACATTTGAGCATACTGCGCCTGTAGTGGGCGCTCCGATGAATAATATTCATTGTACAACTGCTTCTTCCACCCTTTCCATAACATATTGGCCTTCTGCACGACCCAAGCCCTTGTCCACTTGTCGGGGATGTAATAAGTAGTTTGCGAAATAAAAAAGGCAAGCACAACATTAGAGTCAGTACATTGAACGTGAAAATAAGGAAAGAAATAACACAAGAGAAAACACACATTATTCTTACCTCAATGATGTCTAGCAGCCTCTGCTTCCTCTCTCGGGGGATATGCCTCCAGTTCATATATATCCCTATTGGGATGATATCCCCATCCTTCACCAAGACCCCTATCGATGTGGTAAGCTTCGTCCCCGTCTCCCCACAAGGCTGCCCCAAGGAGTTAACCCGCACAATGGTCATGCCTTCCCCTTGTGGGGGGGGGGGGGGGGGGGGGGCATCCTATTAGCACCCCTGCCACGTTTGCGGGGTGCTGTGCAAGAAATGTAATGCCGTAATGATGCATAATAAAGATGAAAATTAATGCAATAGTGGTAAATAAATTGTAGTTAAACGAAATATGTACCTGTTGCAGGCCTTGTTGTGTCCTGTTGGATGAATGCCCCTGCATGCTCCATCTCATGTTCCCTGGGGTGAACCGGATTTTGCGAGGGGTCAATAGGCTGGGGTTGGGATGTACCAACCCCGGAAGAAGATGAGGCCTCGCCTGCCCTACATGAGCGTCTAAAAAAGGTCTGCATCCTGCTATTACATTGCAATATAGAAAGATACAATTTTAGTAACATTTCAGGAAACATTCAAAGTGTAAAAATTCATGCAATTGAAGTGAAGTTTTAAGTTGTCTCCGGTTACAAGTAAGAAATTTGCAGTCTCACACAGTTTTCCATGTAGTCAGATAATGAACTTGTTAAGTTGTAAGTTATTTCCGTGAAGTTGTGAGAAATTTCTGGACCACTCTATTAAGAGAGAAATAATATCATGCTACATAAAACACGACATATGATAAGGTCATGCATACTTCTAAGGTTAGTCATCTATATTGTGTGTCAAATGAGGTAAATTTGACCTATCCAGGGGTTGTAGTTCACCGTTATTAGTATAGTCTGAAGAAGGGTTGACAAGCCAAGAATTGCAGAGCATTTAGCAGTCTTATTTAGTCATCCATTAAGTCTTGTTGTAACAATAACAAAAAGGATTCACAAACATTGTCTGGCATAATATACGTCGTGTTATAACAAAGATAAACAATGAGTTCCAATATAGAAAATGAACATTATATTTCTCTACAAAAATGTTATTACATCAAGTGTCTATATAGAGAGTTCATCATCATTGTCTTCAGAATCGCTTGAGCGGTCATGTAAAGACTCCGCCTCGGTGATGGTTAGAAGTACATCAATTGTTGTTCCAGGGATATTTGTCCTGATATCACTCAACATCTAGTCCAGTGTCGTCCAATCGTAAACATTCGGTTGCATGATTTTAGGCAATGCCTCGACCAAATTTGGATGAACTCCGGCTCGCATGTCAAAATATTCCCTTGGTTTGAACTGAATAGTGAGGTGCTAGTCTTTTTCCAGCGGATCTTTGACATAAAAGATTTGCATTGCTTGTGAGGCAAGTACAAAAGGTTCATCGGTTTTTAGCATCTGTGTCAGATTTACAAGTGTCAATTGGAAATCATCTTCGTTGATGCCCCTACCTTGAGACATAACATCTACCCAATCACACTTAAATAACACAACATTTCTTCCTTCGTAATAATCCACTTAAATGATGCTTTGTTCTTGCGGAATCTATGACCAAACCCCAAGAATCGTCTATGACCCATATAACAAAACTTACGACCATGTTTCAAGTATTGGGAATATATGCCCCGGTTGCAATGCGGACAAGTGTATTGCCCCTTTGTACTCCATCCGGACAAGTTCGCATATGCAAGGAAGTCATTGATTGTCCACAATAACGCTGCTCTTATTTGAAAATTTTGACCACTTGACGCATCGTACGTGTTTAGTCCATCAGTCCACAGATCTAATAACTCATCTACAAGTGGTTGTAAGTATACATCAATGTCATTACCAGGAGCACGAGGACCAGGAATAAGTAATGACATCATCAAAAAAGGTTGCTTCATACACATCCAAGGCGGCAAATTATATGGATTCAAAACAACAGGCCAAGTACTATGTGCGATACTAAGGGTACCAAATGGATTGAAACCATCGCTTGCTAACCCAAGTCTGACATTGCGAGATTTGACAGAAAATTCACGGTATCGTTCGTCAAGATGTCGTCAGGCTTCAGAGTCAGTTGGATGCCTTAGAACACCATCTCGGGTGCAACCCTCTGCATGCCAAATCATAGAACCAGCTATCTTGTCTGACATGTAAAGTCTTTGAAGTCTAGGCTTTAAAAGAAAATTATGCAAAACTTTTGCTGGAATTCTGCCTTCCTTCCTGGATGACGGTGTTGTACAGGAGTCCGCAATCTTCCACCGTGAAATTCCACAAATGGAACATGCAATATTATTGGCATGTTCCTTCCAGTATAACATGTAATCGTTTGGGTATGCATCAATCTGATTGTAACCAAGACTTAATTCTCCGATTATCTTTTTAGTTTGGTAAAAGGATGCAGGCAAAGTCTCACCCTCGGGAAGTGCCTCTTTCAGTAATTCAAGTAAGATCGTGAATGATTTATCGCTCCATCTATTCATACACTTAATGTTATATAACCGGACGATAAAAGATATCTTATTGAATTTTTTACATCCGGGATACAAATCTTGCTCGGCATCTTCTACTAACTTATAGAATTTTGCGGCTTCTGCTTTAGGACTCTCTCTTGTTTCACTCGATCCCTCATCGACTATCCCTTGGTTTGTACGATTGGGTCCGAACGTTGGGTGCAACATCTCTTGCATATCATCTATTACAGGGTTATCCACGTCCCTCACAACTTGGGCAGTTCGAGATTTAGGATGCGGTCTTTCCCCGTAGAAAATCCAAGTAGCCATGACATAATGCTTATCGAATCCATCACAAATCAAGTGTTTGTACACACTGTGTTGTATCTAATAATATCAATTACTACATTTTTTACACGGACATTTGATAGTACTGTCAGGCTGTGGTGACTGACTAAATGCAAAATCCAAGAAATTGTTCACGCCCGTTTTATATATGTCACTCCATCTGTGTGCAGAAACCCAACTTTTATTCATGGTCACTTTATCAGCTCTCGCAATCACTAACAATAGAAGACAATATATACCTGTCATTAGTGAATGATACAGAAATGATACCGAAATAATTAGGATAATGCATGCATGCACCATGGTTATTGAATACTCATTGGGTGGGGTGTTCTTATCCCATTCAAGAATACATAATCCCCAAGAATCAGTACCACACGTCTACTGTCAATTTTCAGGAAATTTCGACAGTATCTCCCTATGACTCTCCAAGTACACAATTCAGATAAGAGGCAAATGCATTACTTGTCCAAATATGTACCCAGAGAACAATAGGGATGACTGGCAAAAATATTCCCAAAATTGAGTGTGCTTCAGGCGACTGACACATGCTTTGGGATTTGCATTTTCAAACTGTCCACACGGACAATTCAAGAATCATTTGACGACAAATACTCATCTTGACATACAGGACGAATCAGTTGTTAGAATTAATACAATAGTCTACGTAGGAACTACACATCGTAACCTACAATGACTCCGTCCATAGTGAAGTTAAGAGGGGCACTTATCCGACAATCATTCCTGAATGAGAGATCTAAGTTTCAATGCATGCACATTCACAATAATCTTGAGGGATGCAGGATTCATTATGGAACTTACAGTTGAATGATCATAACTGTAAAATTAGGAATGAATAAAAATTCTATCAATAATCTAAAACAACCGATATTCATACCCTTTTTCGTATCTAAGCATCAATATTAGACAATAGACATAATATTTGGAACACATAAAAACCAACATAGCATGTTCAATACACCTAAGGCAAACAAAAACACAGCCAACCCTAACGCGGTGGTAGTAGTTATCCATAAATATAGCAGCTGGAGTATTCTTTATTGGAGTGACAATGGTAGTGTGTATTCTCTATTGGAGTGATCTGGGTTTCACTCTCGTTAGGTGTGGCAGTTGAGATACCCTCTTGTAAGCCAACTTGCAATGCTAAGTGTCTAACAATATATACCAACACAACTAACCAGAGAGTAGAGTACTAAAAAAACAGAAAGAAAAATACTACACTTATAATCCCTACCTGCTTGTGCCAGTGACAGTGTGTATCCCCAAAGTGGGTAGTATGGATCAATTCTCATGAGTTGTGGTGTGGCAATTGATATGCCCACAGTTTGGGCCATCTTTAAATGCTAAGCTCTCTAACTCACTAACCCATGAACAGATACTAACACAACTAATTGGGGTTGCGGCCTAACCTTATTTGTGCTGATTTAAAAAAAAAAAAAGAGTATCCCTACTATAAATAAGGGTGGCACTACGTGTACTCCAATATTTAATGACTACACCCAATTTACACTTTAAAATAGACATTAATGTACTTATCTTCACCAACTATTCTTTTTGTCATCTCAAGCCAAGAATTCCCGACTAGCTTGCCTTATGTCTCACGCTATAGCAAGTAATGCCACTCAAGTCATATACATTTTGTTTGATTATTTTTTGGGGGGAGTTGTGGGAGAAGAGGTCTATTGGTTCAATACATTCTTATAGAACTCATGCTTCATAGAAATAATATTAAACAGGAATGAGATGGGTTTATTAACATTTTAGTAATTAAAAAGGGAAAAAGGAAAGCAATTACTCATCTCCCATATGTTGCACCGATAGTATTTTTACTCTGATAAATCTCTCTCATTTAATTAAAGTTTGGAATCTTGGGTTATTAATTACTGGAATACTAGGCAATCCAAATCTTTTTTGAATGATATTCAAGAGAAGCGTATTTTAGAAAAATATATAAAATTAGAAGAACTATTCTTGTTGGATGCAATGATAATTAAAGGAATACTCGTAGACGTATACTTAAGCTTGATATAGGAATCTAGATATGATCCAACTGGTCAAGATGCACAATAAGGTTCATATCCATAAAATTTTGCACTTCTTGACAAATATAATCCATTTTGCTATTCTAAATGGTTATTCTATTATGTGTTATGAAGAATTTTTCTTTCTTAATTCTTGGATTCAGGAATTCTTACTACTCTAGATGGAAGACCATTTAAGTTAAATTTTGTAATAATTCAGTTTGAAAGCTAATTAGGAGTAACAATTCAGTTTGAAAGCTAATTAGGAGAGAGAGAGAGAGAGAGCACCATATTTATTTTTTGTTTAATTTTTTCTCTTGAAATGGAAAATAATCCTACCGATTAGTGATGAGAGTGGTGGGATACTAGCGGGCAGCAGTGGCATTAATGGTTTGAGTATCTATAGAAGATTGACATTGAGATGGGAGAAGCCAAGCTGGTTTAGGAATATAAAACATTGAAGACCAGAAAAATATTATATACTTTATAGTGTAAATATGTAAGTTGTGTAGTCATCAAATATTGGGGTGAGCCTAATATCACCCTAATTAAATGATTGCTTAGACATGTTCCCTTATCGAGCTTTATTTCCTTGTAAAGTAAGAAAAGATCTTAACATAATAATCCGGTACCAAAAAGAAAATATAATTCTCTCCTAACCAATATACTTAGAGGGTGTTTGGTAACTCTCATATGATCTAATAAAAGCTAATTATATTAGATTTAGAAAATAAGAGTTTTTTTTTTAATCTTAGTTCTTGATTTAGAGTACTGTAATTGATAAAATCTGGTTTTTGAGAGAGAAAAAATGTTGTTATTTCTATATCTTGTATTGTAAAACATCTAAATAAACAATTATTTGAGAGAGAATAAGCATTTGAAAACAAGTACCATAGATATAAAAGATATGGGTTGGTCTATAGATACTCCCAATAAGTGATGTATTTCAGTATACTTAGTGGGGGCATTGCATGTATAAGGCACGTATAGTTTTGTTTTAGTTGGTTATTATAAGAATTATTGGCTCATATTTGTTGTAACTAAATTAAAGCATCCAATAGGGTAGAGAGAAAGAGTGAGACGTGAGAGCAATTTTGAGTTAAATAATTTTGGTAGAGGTTTAAAGAGGGTGGGCTCACAGAGGTTTAAAGCATCCAACAGAGGTTTAAAGAAACATTTTCCCATCCGTTGTATGTCCCAACCCCAATCATTCTATCTCTCTCCCTCTATATATAATAAAAGGGTCTCATTGATAAGAAATGAAGAGAGAAGAAGAAATAAGGAATTTGATTTGATATTAATAATACAGAGGACTTGGTACAACATGGACTTACAGGACTTACAGTGGGGGTCGGAGCTTGGCAAGCGACGGTGATCGGAGCTTGGCGGTGATTGGCGCTGGCTGGCAGGTGTCGTCGGAGTTGGAAGGAGAAGGAGAGAGAGAGAGAGAGAGGTGCAGTAGAGTAGAGAAGAGAATAGGAAAAGGGGTGAAAAATATGGAGTTTCGTAGGTTAGGGAATAGGAAAATAAAATAAACAATATTAAACATGAAAATATTTCCGTGTCAAATGATCATTAAAAATAAACACGGAAATATTTCCGTCACTAAAATCATTATCCATGTCTAATACTATTAGACACGGAAAATATTATGTCTCTAATAAATGTATTAATCATCAAAGCTATAATCAACATTAGATACGGAATATTAGACACGGAAATATTTCGGTGTCTATAAATAGGCATTAGACACGGAAAAATTTCAATGTCTATAATTCCGTTTCTATCCAGTAGATTTCTTGTATTGTCAAATCCGACTTGATCAGGCTGAGCCGAGCATAGCCAAACTTCAAGTTAGGCTGGTTCGGATACAACCCTACCCAAGACCATCAAAACCAATTTTTAAAACTAGTAATGTTTAGAGGAATCCAAGTCTTTCGTGTGATTCGCTAAGGGACTAATGGGCCAAAAATCAATTCTGGTAAAAATTGATTGTGCAGAAATTAATGGTCAAATAATCATTTTTTCAAATACTAGTGTTAGGAGAATAGGTAGGTAAGTCTCTCAACTTCGTATTCTCTGAACACTATTATTTGAAAAAATGATTATTTGATCATCAATTTCTACACAATCAGAATTGATTTTTGGCCAAAAAAATCCAAACCAAACGCCACCTAAATATACAAGATGGTTCTTGATTAGCACACGCAAGTATCCCATGGCTGCAGAAAAAACCCTTTCTCATACTGATATTAATATCATGTGATTCACGAATGGCCTAAATATACATGATGGTTCTTGATCAGCACACGCAAGTATCTCATGGCTGCAGATAAAGCCCATTTCTTTGCCACAAGGGCCATGCTAGGGCTGTCAATGGATTGGATCAAGATCCAAAACCAATTCGAATCCAATCCAATAAGACTGGGTCTTGACCCTATTAATAACTGAAAGGGAAAAATACCGGAAAGGACACGCGTCAGTTGCAACTGTTCACACTCTGGTTTACTGGTGGAAGGTAGGAGTTGAAGGGTGTGATACCCTGACCTGCACTCCGATGATAAAGTAAGTAGGTGGAGAAGATGATGAACAGTAAGACGCACAATAGCACTGAAAAATATATGCGTGTTTTCCGGATCCCCTTAACACTGAAATTCTCGGGGTATTTATAGGTTAACCTTGGTATGGCCATAGATGACCATAGATGCCCATACCACGTGCCCTGCACTCATTACCACATATGTTAGTAAAATCTGCCACCTGTCGCATCACACGTGAAAGCCTACCATAAGTTCAGTCGGTTGGGTCTGACAGCACACAGAAGTGACCAACATTAAATGCCAAGACAGTGCTTTCGGCCTACTTGTCAGAATAACTGATCGCCTCCTGATCACTTCCTCCTGCGAGTCGGTCTCGTTGTTGACTCGAGCTCGGATACGTTGTATATGTCTTAAAATATGACCTGGACATCTTTATCTGAGTTATAACGGACTCATTGTTCATTTAACAACGAAAACGTTGTCGAGAATACAACGTTTACATTGTGCATAAGACAACGAACACGTTGTCAAACCACAACGAAAACGTTGTTTGCAAGACCACAGATACATCGTCAATTACACAACGTGAACGTTGTGCATCAGACAGTATTTATCCTTCTATTTTAAGCACGTGACTCAAACACATGTCCACGTGTCACTTTCGTGCACAAAACAACAAAAGCTAGCTCGTTCCCCAACGTTAATTAGCTTTTACGAATTTTATCCCTTACAATAACACTAATAATAATTTCTTTGTAAATATATTACACCAGTACCCACGAAATCTTTTAATTTTTTACTTAAAATATTATTTTTACAGATATTAACATTAATCAAATTTAAATCTTGACTAAATTATCAGATAACAATTTGATTTTGATTTTATTTTTTAGGTGAAGGAGGTAAAATAATCAGACCTAAGGTTACCGCTAAGGTGCCATAGGGGTAAACCCACTAAGTCACTTCAAAAAGGGCCCGACTAATGGGGCATTGTTGGACCCTTATACATCCATGCGAAGTCTAGTACCCAACCAAAATGGGACTAAAGGGGACAGTAATACCTAGACGTAAAATTTTTTTTTTTTTGTGGATTATTTCTCTCGGCATACCTGGATTTACTTGATGAAGTCTTGTGCTGAAGTCCCGAACCTCATTAAGCGGTTTCACTTAATGGTATTGACCCAATTCGAAAAACAAATTAAAATTTTACGATCCGATAGCGCGAAGGAGTACCTCGAGGGAGATTTAAGGCAATATTTGTTTTTTGCATTTTTTGATTAAGGAATTAAAATAACACCTAACACACACCCACAATCAGACCTAAGGTTACCACTAAGGTATCATAATAATGCAATCCAATGGATCTCAGATAGAATTTGGATCTAACGGAATTTATCCGTTTATAGCCCAATGCCATTCCCTTGCCAGCTAGGAGACTTGGGCTTAACTCCAAAGTTCAAGGTCCACTAGTCCTGCCAACTTAGAGCCCTTGGCAAGCGAACTTGATTCCGCCACCTCTTTTGGCCTTGGTGACTATACTTTTTTTTTTGGGTCAATAGATAAGTAAACAAAAGGGAAAAGTTGAACACATTAAACCTGGGAACCTGGGGGGGGGGGGGGGGGGGGGGGGACAACCCAGTGAGATATAGAACGATTTAGAAGACAGTTCCTGAGGCTAGAGTTTAACGCCTGCTACGCAACATTGTGGGCAGCCTCATTTGCTAGTCGAGATATTCATTGAAATCTCACTGATCCGCAAGATCGCAACAAGCACTTGATATCTTCCAAGATGGTATAGATCTCTCAATGGGGAAGGGGAGAAATACCAGCCAAGTGGTCTAAAATCTCCTTTGAATCAGATTCCATCACAACTAGATTCCACCAAAATTGGGAAACCAACCTCAAGCCTAGCAGAATTGCCTCCGCTTCTGCCACCCTGCTTGACACCCCTCCAAGGGTTTTTTCAAAGGTTGATAGAACAATACCTTCATGATTCCTCGCTAAAGCACCTGCCCCCACTGCCACCCCCGATGACAGAGAAGCTCCATCGACATCAACTTTGATCCAGTTGGGGTCCGGGGCTAACCACCTGATATTTCGTTGAAGCTGGGCTAAGGAGCTAGATGCGTTACTAGTGACATGGGAGGACCAGCCCTCGGAGATGAGCCTCTCCACACTGAGAAGAGTAGGAGTAGGATCTAGGAGAGCACCATTGAATAGAACATTATTTATGTGTTTCCAAATTTCCCACATAGTGCAGTATAAGCGAACCGCCAAAGAACTAAGCCCCTGATGGAAATCTGGATGTTTGGTCCATCGAATCCACCAATCTAGGATAGATAGGGAATGCTGATTTGCAAAGGTGAACGATAGAGGGGATCCAAACCAAATGCTTCTCGCGCACGAACAAGTGAGAAATAAGTGCGCAGTAGTTTCCTCCTCCTTATGACAAAGTGGGCACCCCGATTCTACCTGGAGTTTCCAAATCTTTAAATTTGCCACCACCGCTATAGCATTCTTACAAACCCGCCACATAAACAATTGAATTTGGGAGGGGGGGGGGGGGGGGATTGAAATCATGGATCGGATTGGCCATTGAACTGGAAGACGCCTGAGAGGCCTCCAACACTGATTTTGCGAGATGTGACACCGAGTTAACCTTGAAGCACTTGCTCTTGGTGAAGTGCCATAGCAATTTGTCCGAAGCCGAGGAAGTACTGATGGGGATTTTCTGCACTTCTTTCATGGATGCCTCTGTCATGACCCTAGATAATCCTTGTATATCCCAGCTATGATCAGTGGCATTGATGAAGGTTGACACTAGAGCATTGTGCATAGATGCATCGGCATGCAAGACAGGTTTAAATTGCAGCATCGACGGGATCCACGGATCAACTCCCACTTTGACACTTGAACCATCACCAATTTGCCACTTGAGACCTTTGTCCAAAATGTTCCTACCAGCGAGCATACTATGCTAGCCCCAAGAGGCTCTCGACCCCAACTTGGCCAAGAGAAAAGAACCATGAGGATAATAAACAGCCTTCATGATTTTAGCCCAAAGAGACTCCGGTTTGGATAGAAGTCTCCAGCCTTGCTTGGCAAGGAGGCCTAGATTAAAGGCTTGGAGATCCCTGAAACCATGCCCTCCATCCTTGATATTTTTACACAACTTTGGCCAACTTACTCAATGGATTTTACGATTCAGATAATTGCTTTACCAGAATTTTGCTGCCGCCGAGTTAACCTCATTTTTCCATCATTTTGGAAGGTGGAAACAACTCATGGCGAATCCAAGAATGGCTTGAATAATAGATTTTTATCAAAACTCCTCTTTCTGCTTGGGTTAACGTGGATCCTATCCACCCCTGGACATGTTGAAGCACTCGCTTTTTCAGCTTCTCGAATACCTCCATTTTTGACCGGCCAAACTCAGAAGGAAGACCCAAGTATTTGCCCGAACCCGCCATGGGTTTGATCTTAAGGTGTTTTGCTATTAATCGCTGAAACCTCCAAGGAGTATTTGCATAGAATGTAATGCTGGATTTTTGATGGTTTATTGTTTGACCTGAAACAGCTTCATAGGTTGCAAGTATATTCAAGAGGGATGCAACTTCAGAAGGATGAGCTCTCAAGAATACTATACAGTCGTCGGCAAATAATAGATGGGAGATGACCGGAGCCCCCCTCGCAAGACGGACACCACTTAAGACTTTGTTATGCACAACTTATTTAAATAAGAGCGACAAGGCTTCCATACAAATGAGAAATAAGTACGGGGAGAGGGGATCTCCCTGTCTTAGACCTCGAGACAGGGTGATAAAGCCTTTAGGCTCACCATTGAGAATCACGGCATAACTAGCCATAGTAACACACTGAAAAATAAGGTGAATCCAACATTCTCTAAAACCCAATTGATGCATCATATTGAACAAAAACAGCCATTCCACCCGATCATACGCTTTGCTTATATCTAGTTTGATCGCCATTTGAGGATTCTTTCCCCTCTTCTTCCTCTTCATATGATGGGATATTTCATGAGCTATTAGAATATTATCAGTGATCTAGTGCCCCTGAATGAAGGCGGATTGAGCCTGGTCTATGATATCCCCCATACATAGGTGAAAACAATTCGCCAAAATTATGGAAATTACCTTATAGGCTACGTTGCATAGGCTAATCGGCCTGAATTGAGTTACGTCTTTGGGGTGGGCAACTTTTGGAATCAGCACAATGTGAGTGAAGTTTAATTGCTTAAGTAGAAACCCCTCTTTGAAGAAGCTGGAAATGGCCAAACAAAGATCATCTCTTACTATCGACCAATGTTTCTGGTAAAATAAACCTGGCATTCTGTCCAGACCCGGGGCCTTGATAGGACCAATCTGAAAAAATGCCCTTTGAATTTCCTCCCTGGTAATATTAGCACAAAGCTCATCATTCATCGCATCTGTAACTCGGGGTTGGACAAGAGATAGAAGATGCGGGCTTCCTGAGGGATTGGACGATTTATACATATCTGAAATATACTAAATCACATGGTCTTCCCACCTCTTTCTCCCCTTAGAGCCAGCGACCCCCACTATCTTTAATGGTCAAAATATGGTTTCTCTGTCACCTTTGGATTGCAGCAGTAAAAACTGAGGGTTTTGATCTCCCAACTGCAACCAAGCCACACGAGATTTTTGTTGCCAAAACATTTCTTCCTGGCCTTGCGCTGTATCGAGCTCTACAATAAAAGCTTGTTGATGTTTCACCGTGATGGCATCCTGCTCTTCTCCTTAACGTGAAGTTAGGTGGTTTTCGATGGTCTGAATTCTCTATTTTAACCTTCCAAAAGTTCGTATATTCCATAGCAGCAAGTCCTCTTTGCAATGTCGAATCTTTTGAGTCAGTTGGTACATCTGAGACCCCCAACAGTGTTTCCCCCACGCTGCACGAACCACAGTCAGGCGTGGGTATCCCACATTTGTTCGTACTAGAATAATTTCTTAAATTTTCTTGCACACACATTCGAACCAATGAGTAGAGGATTATGATCCGACCCAATAGCGGGCAGGATCTTAACCACTTCATGAGGGAATAAGAGTCTCCACTGTGGGTTTGCAAGGGCCCGATCTAAGTGGGCAACAATGAATTCTGGTTTTGCTCTCTTGTTGGACCAAGTGAAGGCTGGGCCTTGGAAGCCCAAGTCCAATAAATTCGCATCCGATATCATAGCTTGAAACAACCTCTGATGGACAGGAGAAACGGGAAGGCCCCCATATTTTTCGTTTGCATCTGCTACATCAGTAAAATCCCCAACACATAACCATGGCCGCCGTTGGGAATTTCCCCTTCTAGCTATAAGTTTCCAAAGATCCCTTCTCAAAGCATCATTTGTGGGGCCATAAACAGAAGACATTTCCCAAGATTTATCCAGATCAGAATCCACGATTGAGGCTTCAATAAGGTTCTAAGATGCCGAAACAATGTTAACTTGAATATTATCTGCCCACATGAGAGCAAGACCCCCTTCTACACCCATAGGTTCAACTGCATAGACGTTTTTCAATTGAAGTTTCCGAGCTACCTGATAGTTTTTTTGTTCTGAATTTTTGTTTCCATAAAGAACACCAATCTAGGCCGTTGACGGAACACAAGCTCCATCAATTGACGAACTGTCCGGGGACGGCCTAGCCCCTGATAGTTCCAAACTAGAGAACTCATGGCAGGCACCCCAGACATTTTCTCCTCAGGGAGATCATCTACAGAAGAGGTAACACGGGTTTGAGCTAAAGGTGGTTTTGGGCTTTCTGAAGGTGGGTGTAGTTGGTTAAAAACTCGACTGAGATGGGATGGGGTTCAGCTCAAATCTTGTGATGGCGGGCTTTGGGGTTGAGTTCTCTTGGGGTATTGGGCTGGACTCCGAGTTGGGCTTTTCCGTTGGTAATGGTAGGTTTTTGGGCTCCTCCTTCGAGATGGGACAGTGATAGGCTCGAGTCCAATAAATAGATTTGGATTAGCACATACCTTGATGACTGGAACATGATTGATATCAGATGGACCAGGTTCCATCTCCATCAGATCACCAGTCAGTCTTTTCTTTGGGTCATGGGTTGGGCTCCGCTCACCTTCATGTCTAATCCGGCATAAAGTTTTGGGTCAGTGATTAACGGTCTCCTTGGGAACATCCGCATCTCCACCTCTCAAATCCCTACAAATCCTGGTAATTATCTTCGGAATAGGTACGGAGGTCTCCACGATCCCATCAGGGGCAGTCATGCTAGTACAGGTGGCCATGTGTGCATTTGCCATTGGTAGTTGACTGTCACGCTCCATACGCTGGCAAGTATGGCGGATTTGGCTCTAAATCATCGTTCTGGAGGGAAATTCGTCGTGTAACATCTCCGGTACATGGGAGAGTTTAACGGTTGCTGTAGCTAGGGATGTCAATCTAGCCCTTTGATCAGGGGCCGATCGTGCCATGCCCTTCAAAGCTCACAAAGTAGTGGATTTTTTTTTCATTAATAAGGCCATTGGAAGGCCCTTTTAGCTGAGGGGCGGGCTTGGTAAGCACATGAACCGGCCCACCATTCTATATGCTATATAAGGAATAAAATCCTCCAATGACTCCAAACATGATTATATAGTCTATGTGCATATATTTGTGGCAAGTTATTGGCTTTAGGCTGAGAGATGTGGACTAATACAAGGCTGAGTGGGTGGGCATGTGTGAGTGTGCATACTTGTACGACTGCTTGCCTCAGGATGTAAGTTGCAATTACTAACTACCCATAAGGAAATATGGTTTTGGCAAACATGCCATCTCATAACAAATACCCAACGGTAGGTGTATCCCATCCTTAGGAGGGAGGTTCCGGGATCCATTCCCGAGAGGGTGAGAGTGTTGTGCTCTCCACCCGCCCTTAACTTAGACAGATACTAACTACTAACTAGGGTTGCGGCCTAACCGCGTGTCTCAATACCCAGAAAAACAATGCAGCATTATGTACCTTAGGGGTGAAACTCTTTTGGTCATTTTTCAAAAATCTGAAAGGACGGAAATTAACAAAACTAGGCCTTTGGAAACTGGTAGGTGGTTTATGGGTCTAGTACGAGGTACAATACTGGTAGTGATTACTGAATCTTTGGGAAATACTTAACTTACTACGGACTACCTATTCTAATGTACAGTCCTCATTGGTCAATGCTCCCTTTTTACCACACATCAACTATAGTTAGAGATTCACTCACTCTTATAATTAAGCAATCTAAACTTGATTTTTAAAAAGTAAAAAAACCAAAATATTTACTTTAATTTTATTAAGCTTAACCATAGTTAAGGGAGTGTTAAAAGGAGCAGGTGGCCATGTCATTAGATTACCTATTCTAATGCGGGATGTGCTAATCACTGCCCCTGAATATTTTGATGTAGGGATCAAAATAAGTTAAGTGATTGTTCTTTTACAATTTCCAACCTAATTCTTCTTAAATTTTCTATTCCGTGAATCGGCTCTTACCATAATTATATATGGTTATTACAATGAGGAGCTCATTAAATAAAATGAAAAAGCCGAATAGGTTGCCACTTGAGAGCTTGTTGGTCTTAGCCTTTCGAGTTGTCTTGACTTACGTGGCAAGCAAGAGTTAGATCCTTTGGATCTATTATGACATAGCCATGAAGCGCTCAGTGGATCTTTTGAATCTTATAAATACCATTCCTAGCTTCGGTTTGACGAAATTTTATTATTATTATTATTTGGAATAAAATCAACAAATTAAATGACAACAAATCACCAAGGAATTAGCTGACAACAAATCAAATAAACAATAACCGTGTATAGGATTGTTATACACACTGAATGTGTATAATATTTTAGGCTTGTATATATATATATATAATATATTATTGTGACATATATTACTATTAAATATATATATATATATATAGGGGTTGGTAACGTTCACGCAAGGGTGTGAACGTTATCAACTTCACGCTGTGCAAATTTAGCGGCAATTTGGGTATTGACATGGGCATAAAGGGTATTTTTGGAAAAATAAAAAAATTGTATTAAAATATCTAACATAGGAAGCATAGCTACAAAACTGCCATTCAAATTGGCTTGCGTGAAGGAGTACAGAGTTCACGCAAGGCATGAACTCTAACATTTCCGTGTATATATATATAATATGTGTATTAATACTAGCAATTTAATGGTACTACCTCCTGTTGCTATCTCAAGTCCGATTAAAGGAAGAAAGTTGTATATCAAGTTGACAATCAATGCAGAAAAAATTGATAAAACATGCTATGATTTTTTTATTCTTTTGACAGCCTTACCCTGCCCAAGCACTTGCCCTTGAGGGTAGGGCTTGGCCTAGCCAATTTAGGTCATCTGAGAGCTTGAGTTGAATTAGGGCCTCATCATGGTGAATGAGTCGGGTCGGTAAGACCTAGGCCTTGCCGTGGGGATCAGATTTGGCTCTGTCCTTGCCAGATCAAAATTGTCTGGTCCACTCACAAACCCATTTAACTGCCCTTTTAACACAGATTTTAATTCTTCGGGTTAATTTTTTTAATATGTTTTCTTAAAAACCAAGGTTAGCTAAGAGTGGCGTATTATAGTGCATAAGCCAATGGCTTTCGTCTAGCGAGGACCCGACCAAATTGCATTCCTTGTCGCCCTTTGACAGCCCTAGTTGTAAGCCAAAGTATGACAATTTGTGTCTGCCAAGGCTTGGGACAAAAGTACCTGACAGCCAACTTTGGCCAAGTATAGAGGACGGTTGTCCTTCCAATGGCAAAATGTATTCCAGCTATTGTCCCCCAAGGAGCATCCCGTTAGCGGCCCACCCTTCCGACGATAGTTCTTTTTTGTTTTGTTTTTTTAAAGACGACCCTATATGAGCACTGCTTAGTACTCGGGAAGGGGAGCTCAAATTTCGGAGTTTCTTTCCATTTCCTTCTAGGTGAAGACAGAGAGAGGTTCAAGTTTCATGAATCTGACCCAGCCCCTGATGGAGATAGCTTCGGATAATCTTTGGCAGACGCTGCCTGAGGTGGGCACTCGGCATCCACAACTCATTGGACATGTGGTGATAAAAAGGGGAAGAAGTTATTTCATTTTCTCCCATTATTTTGACTTCTCCTTACTTGATATCTCTCCCTTTTTATCACCACATGTCCAATGATTTGTGGATGCCCAAGCGCCCACCTCGGGTGCCCGCCTATCTGAAGCCGATAAAGATGGATGTCCACAAGAATGATATACATGTAACTCTCTTTTGGTACTTCATGTTATTTTTCTTGCAATTTAAAATAATAAATAATGAAATTAAAGTTAAGAGTAATGCTTAAGAGACTGTTCCTATTGGTGGGTGTCTAACTTAACATTCACCAGCCACTTATTGATCCCGTAAAACCTTATTGAATCACGTTATTTTAACTGAACTAGTTAAAATAACTTGAATCGTGTTGTTTTGAGTAAATCATACAAATTAATCGATTCAGTTAAAATAATGTGAATCACATTATTTTTGCTTGAATCAAGTTACTTGAGTAAACCATAGAAACTAACTGGTTCAAGTAAAATAACTTAATCATGTTATTTTAAGTCATTTAGTTAAAAAAACATAACTCAGGTTATTTAACTTGAATCAAGTTATTTTATTTGAAGACAAAAAAGCTGTTAGTAAGTGGTGGGGAGACAAAATTTTTGAACACCCTAAAATACCGTCAAAACGCAAATGGTCTCAGGTACGTTCTAAAGTTAAGAAAACACAAATACTTTTTAAAGATATTCAGACCCTCTCACGTGTAAGAGATATGGCAATACTACCTTTGAAATGCAACTTAGTTCCAACATGATTTGATTTTTTTCTTTGTGCTTACACTATTGACAAACATTACAAGAAATTGGCTCATCGTTCATAGTTTTTATCTATAATCGTAGGTCATTGATCACGGTTATAGCACGTAAAACGAAACGTAACCTTTCGACACATGATCGTATGTCATATCAGATTTCACGGTTATATAACTATAATTGTATACGTAAATTAATCGAGATTATACATTCAAAATACGGTCATTTCGTGTAACGACCTCAAATCCCATCTTGATCAAAATGGGACCTTGGGCCATCACATTTCTTAAACTTGCTTAAATCCCATAACATACAAGGCATACAAAACACGAGTCTCTAAAAATGACAGTAATAAAATTCTATATATAGACAAAACCATCATGCCCAAGTCTATGGTCAACATATACATAACCCACTATAAACATAATAGTCTGATGCCCAACTATAAAGTGACCAACTAAGCAACATCATCTAAAGTATAATAAGTCTGATACATATCACTCCTCACAACTCAAAAGTAAATGTCTAGCAATAAGGCTACCTGTCCAAATCTTGCTCTCCCTCATCAAAGATATCGTCTTCTTCTTCTACACCGTAGGCCTTCTCTACCCAAAGCTCAACAACTAACTCCGACTCCACACCTTCCAAGACAATAGTCTGGCTCAGTATAAAAACACTCGGTATATATATAAAACCCAACTAACATCATAGTATCCTTGCACTTAGTCCGTACCATAACCAATAGCATACTAATATAATTAGAGTGCGCAAGAACATGTGAGTATATACATCATGTCATTACCTTGACTCGTGTACATGTGAGAAGCTTAGACTTAGGAGACAACGTGCTTATGAGATATATGTTTATGCTTATGAGACAACTTGCTTATGAGATGCTTATGCTTATGGTTCTTTGAGCAACGTAACAATATTCATACAATCCCTCATCGGGCTTATTTAGTCCTATCAGGCATATACGATGATTATGCTTATGATTCTTTGAGCAGCGTAACAATATCTATACGATCCATCATCGGGCTTATTCAGATCCCTCATCGGGTTTATTCAATCCTACCAGACATATGCAGTGCTTATGCTTATGTCAATGAGTGACCCTTACGTGTCGATGCGTGTGACTTATGAGACTCTTAACTTAACACACATGTGAGCTTGTGCATAAGTGTCATAATTAACATTCGAATCGATCATCCCTTAGCTTCCAATCCTCTATCAAGAAACTTCGCCAGGGTACATCTACCTGGTTAGAGAATTCTTAACATGGAAGACTTTCCTCTAAGTTTCGACATTCCCGAATATCGATCACCATACAACATAATTAGGGCATAATTTAACGTAACAATCATATACGTCACCTTATCATAACTCATAGCAATTTTTACAGTAATTTCACAAGTATTAATCTCTAAAATACTCCTCCTAGGCCATATATGCCCACCCTCCATTTGTACACAATCCACAAACCATATAAACCTATAAAATCAATCCACATATATTCTCATCCTCCATTTCCTCCATTCATAAGATTAAAAATCACCCAACATCTCATAAAACCCCAATTCATACTCACAAACTCATCCTCATGCATAATAAACCATAATTCATACTTCATAGTCTACAATCTTACCATAAACATGCTAATAACCCATTATTTCTACCGTAGTCAATCTTAAACACACAAAAATTCATAATGGAGTTGAGTTGGTTAGTATATCGACCTTAGGGATTGTTCCTTTCGATCCAAATCACTCCCTAGAAGGCTTGATGTTGATTTTCAAGTTTTTCTTGCAATCTCCAAGTTATCTCCTTCCTCTCCAAGCAATCTCCCTTGAAAACCTAAGGTTTTTCTCCCTCTCCTTTGCCAAATTAGGGTTTGAAATCTTAGAGTACTCAAACCCTCAAAATAGAAATGCTATTTATAACCTAGGGGTTTAAAACCCTGATTTCTGCAACTCGTTTTAAAAAGTCCTGCACGCGACTGTGATCGATCGCTCGAACATTGCAATCGATCGTAGCCCCCTACTGTGATTGATCACACATACTAGTGTGATTGGTTGTATATTGTGAGTGCGGGTTTCAGAAACCCTAATTAATCTCACGGGTGAGTTTAGAGTCACCACCTATTCATTCAGAAGAGATAAGTCTCCAGGATTTAGATAAAGTCTTTAGACTGCGATTTGAGATTAGGGTAACAGGTTCGGTTAAGTCCGGGGAAGGGGTTAGACACCCCGGCACTTCCACTTTTCAGTGGTTCTCTACTTGCTAGGGTTAAGCCAAATTAAGTTCAATTTTAATCAAATGCCTAAATGTTTAAGATAATGCTAACCGTAAGAAAGAAAAGCTAACTAGGATCGAACCCGGGTTCAGTTACCTATGTACTCACATTGGGTGAGATCAGACCGAGCGTAGTTCTAGCGCATGAGCCCGTTCTAAGGCTAGGGGTGTGTGTGTGCACCAAGGGTGGCTAGTGGACCTAACTCGGGGGTTAGGGTTTGGTTGACTAAGCTTGGTCAAGTGCAAGGTAGGGGTCGGTAGGCCAAGGAGTAGTTCGATAGACTAGGGTTTGGGCCTGATAGGCCAAGAGAGAAGCTCGGTAGGCTAAGGCGAAGTTTGATTAAGGTTAGGGGTGCTAACCGGGGTAGGTCAAACTAACCAGGGTTAGGATTGCTAACCATAGCCAACAGGGTCATGAACTGTATTTTTGGTCTTTTTAGATTTTTTGAATGTTTTTGGGATTTTTCCAGATTTTTTTTAAGGTTAAGGATTGCTTAACCATGGTTAAGGGGGAGGTCACCGTGGTTAGGGCTACTAATCGGGGTTAAATGGCTGAAACATACCATTTTTGGGCTTCTTAGAATATTTCTGAATATTTTCTCAAATTTTTGTTGGTTAAGGGTTGCTTAACCATGGTTAAAAGTTAACCAAAGATGGGGTTTGACCATGGTTAAGGGTCCTAACCAGAGTAAAAATGATCACAGAAGGTCATTCTAAAATCCTCAGATTATTTCTGATTTTTAAAGATTTTTCCAAAATTTTATGGGTTGAGGGGTGCTTAACCATGGTTAAATGTTAACTAATGGTAGATTTAACCATGGTTAAGGATCTAGTCAGATCAGGTTAGGGCCTAGGGAGTATGGCAGAGACTAGACTAGCCTCTTACCTGGTCTGGACCCTATGCAATGCCCAAAAATTAGAAAGTTTGGTAATGATGGTAATGGTATTACTGCCATTTCAGTAAACTTTCTAACTATGGTTTGCAGGGCTGTAACTGGAGTTAGGGGATGACCCAGGAGAAACTGAGGCTACAGGGGTGTAGCTTGAAGTCTAGGAAAGACCCTGGGCCTTTGGTGGGCCTAGGGGGGGGGGCTGATGTGGGCCCCACAGAGGACTGAATGTACACTGGTTGTAAGTCTGAAATGACGGTAAATGGACTACCGCCATTACCTAACTCTAGGTTTAAGGCTTTCCTAATCATGATTAAGCACCAGAGTCAGGCCTGAAAAGACCAGGGGAGGCGGGTAGAGGTCTGAGGTTTACAAACATGGCCCTGGACTGGACCAGGGCCTAACCTAACCATGGTTAAGAGACTGCTAAAGGGGAAAGCTGAAAATGGCGGTAGTTATTCTACTGCCATTTCTGAGTTTTTGCAGGAAACAATATTCCCCTATTGGGGACTGCACCAATGGACTTCTAGGGATCCCTCATGGACTGAGGGTCCCCCAGAGCCTGAGGGGAGATTCCATCCAAGCGGGGTGTGGTTAACCCGAGTTAAGCCTCAAGGGAGTTACTCCTCGCCTGTGGTTAAGGTAGGAGGACCCTATCCTTGGCTGGAGTGCAATAAGGGTAGCAAATAAAGAGCTATGGGGACCCCTGGAACAGGACCAAGGGTCCCTTATAGTGATAATAACAAAAAAAGAAAAGAAAAAGTAAGGGTAGGGGGTCTACCCTCTCGGCTTGGATGCACGCAGGAGTGGCTGAGCAGTAAGGAGAAGCCTGTGGACTCCTGTGATGTCCTAAGGAGGTCTGAGGGTGGTCTTTGGTGGAGGTTGGTGGGCTGGCCGTGTATGGGCAGAGCTTTGGTATAGGTGTTGAGGAGTAGTTTGAAGTGAAGATGGAGGGGGTTTATATAGGAGTAGAGGGGAAGGCCAGGGGTCTTCTGGGCATTTTCCCAGGCATGGGGAACTAACTAGAGGTGAGCTAGGCCAGCAGGGGGGGCTGATACGAGATCTGCAGGTTTCAGGTAATGGCGGTAATGCCATTACCACCATTCCTGAAGAAGGGAAAATGGTAATGGCGGTAATTGGATTACCGCCATTATCTGACTTTGCTAATTTGGGCTAAACCCCCACACACTTAAGCCGTGGGTCACACTGTTCATTAGCCAAAACGGGGAATAGCGGTAAAGTTATTACCGTCATTCTCAGAATTTTGAATTTGGGCCTGTGGGCCCTACCCTAACGACTCCTAAGGGCTTATGGGCCCCTGTTTGGGCCCAAAGGATGGTTTGGCAAGTTTTTGAGGCTATGGGCTTGTTAATGGGCCTTGAGCCCAAAGGGGTTTACCCTAGGGTTAGACTAGGGTTCTAACTAGGTTTAGGCTTAAGGTTCACCTAGAGTTAGGCTAGGGTTTAGGGTTTACCTAGGGTTTAGTTAGGGTTTGCCAACCTAGGGTTTGGTTAGGTTTGACTGTGGTTTGACTAGGGTTTACCTAGGGTTTGCCTAGGGATAACCATGGCTAATGGTATTTTAACCATGGTTAGAGCAGGGTGTAAAAATTGGGTTCTTACACATATCACACAGAGAAATTCTCCAGATTTCCACCAGGTGCGTTCGATCGTAGGTCCCTTGCAATCGATCATATACATAACAGAAAATTCCCCAAATCACTACTCCAGGTGCGATCAATCGTAGGTCTCCTACGATCAATCGCATGCTCTGTTTTTTGACCTTTTATTCGTTTAAGCAATTTAAACACTCCACATAGCTTAGATATAATTAAACATGCATTATAACATAACAAAAGACCATTCTACCCTTATTAATTATATTAATGGCATGAAAAAAAATTTGGGTCTCTACATTTTGGGTTCATCTTACAATCATGGTTTCATAATTAACTGTGATTTTAAATTAAAAGCTCACGGTTTTTTAATAAATCGTGATCATTTATTTTTTTTCCGTGATTTTTCTTCATTTTATTTTCCAGTTAAAATCTTCTTTCTTGCAACCCCTACTACTTGTAGCTCCTCACAACTACTTTTAAATTTACACATGAATAAAATAAAGCATTCATTCACACAACAACTTGCACATAATTGAATAAATTAACCTTCACCATGAATACTATAATAATAACAATTCATTGATTAATAAAAATTGTATACAGTGTGAGCAGAATACATATATGCACAAATGATAATTAATCTAAACAATAACACTTCTCAAGTATTCAGGCAAATTCTTTTTAATTAAGTCTTTCTATTGTTTTATCACTATATGGTCCATCACCCTTAACAAAACAGTCGGCAATCTTACCATGTATTTCTATTTCATTGTTGGTGATGATGCCCATCAGGTACAGTATGGTGTAGTAACTACATTCTCAATTATCTTTTTATTTATGACACTACAAAAATATTAAGATAATGATCGGAATGTTTGTTATGTTTAATACATAAAATTTTTGAAACAACAACTAAAAGGACTAATTAATGTCGAATGCACCTTAATATAAATAAAATTTGTTCTTATGAATCTATTATTGCCTTTCAAAAGACCCAACTTGTATGCAATTTCCATTTACGACAGTAGTTTGACCAATTATATAAACAAAACATAAACACAAATGTAAGATGTGTAAAAGGTAGGAAAGAAATTACTTACTCAATGAAGACCTTTGTAATTTCTGGACGTGCGTATATGCCTAACTGAAATGGATCCAATCAGTAAACTAAAGTTGTTCTTCAAATGATTAAACACAAGCACCAGTGTTCCCTGCAATTGAATAATGAATTCCAAAATTATAATTTCAAATGAATACTCAACTTTAAGAATTAATAAACATAAGTAACAAATTAACATGAGAGCTAGATGTAAGCAGAGACTTACCCAACATTATAATGTATAACAAGTACTTGATCATCCTTAGCTAAGAGCAATTTACTTAATATCAATAATTTACCACTCGTAGTATTTACTATTTATTCAGGCTTAAGAAACATATACCTCTGTTCTTCATTTCTATCTCTCAATAATTTATTTAATTTTTTGAAATAAATAGCAATTCAAATTGTAAGTCCTAAAGTTATAATAATAGGAAAGCAAACGAAATAACTTTAATTAATTCTTGAGTTTTCTCGCCTTATGTTTAGCAAATTTGCACCAATATCCTTTTCTGAATATAAATTTGGGACATCTTTGTAAACACCCCAATTTTGCACCCCTTTAGCACCTTCAAATCTTTTCCAAAACTCTTCAAAAACCTTTTCTAAACCTCATTTTCATATGCCCAACTTTCTAAAAAATGGTAAAAAGTGAAAAATGACTAAAAATGCCCCTGGAGTAAAAAATGACCAAATTACCCCTGAAAAGTTCTAAAATTTTTATATTTTATTGAAAATATTTTTCTCAGTTTTATCAGTTCAATTTCGACTGTTTTTGTGATCAAATCGGCTATAAAGAGGAAACAATGACTAAAATACCCATGCCATGAAAATGACCAAAATACCCTTGAAAAGTGTTCAAACGTTGTCATTTTGTATGAAATAATTTTACAAAATTTTTGGTTTAATTTTGACTGTTTTTGGGGTCAAAATGGGCTTAAAATAGAAAATCGGGTTTTCGGCTAATTGGAGTGCAAAACGTGGCACAGCTAAAAAACAAAATAAAGGGGCCACTGTTTGAAATAGCGCCCCCATAAATTACAACTTTTCCCTTTGACTGGTCAAACCACCTTACTAGTGTGAGGGTTCAACTAGAAGTAGCGCCCCCCCTGTTTTCAAATCCTATAAATACCCCTCCTCCCTTCTTCATTTTTCATTCATTCCTTCTCCCTCTCTCCTTTTCCAGTTTCAAAACTCCTCTTAGTGCCTGGGTTCCCGAGAAATTCGATTACGAATGGTCGATTCTTGGGACCTCTTTTCAAAAGTCTTTTCAGATTTCCCAGAAGGTAAGTTTTCTCCAAAACCCTTTTGCTTTGCCTTTTAATAGTATAACTAGCTTTTTTAATTCCTTTTTAAGTTGCTTTTTAAATTGTTGGACTGCTTGCCTTGCCTAGTTGAACCCCTGCCCAAATCTCAGTTCAAATTTAGCCTATCCTAGTCGAACCTCTGCCCAAATCTCAGTTCAAATCTAGCTTTGCCTAGTCGAACCCCTGCCCAAATCTCAGCTCAAAATCTAGTCTTGCCTAATGGAACTCCTGCCCAATTCCCAGTTCAAATCTAGCCTTGCCTAGTCGAACCCCTGCCCAATTCCCAGTTCAAATCTAACTTAACCCTAGCTAAACCCTAGTCTAATCCAAGCTAAACCCTAGCTTAACCCTAGCTTAACCCTAACAAAACCCTAGTAGAACCCCTGTTTGAATCCTTGTTCAATCAATAGTTCGACCCAAATCCTAGCCACTTCCCTGTTCAAATATCTATTCTCAAGCTATCCCCAATGCTCCTCGGCATGAGCTGAAACTGCCCAAACACTCCTCGACATGAGCTTAAAATGCCCTTACGCTCATCAAATATGAGCAAAAAGCATCACTCAATCCAATTAAACCATCAATCACCTATGGAACTACATGTGACTTGATTCCACTGACAGTGGATACGTAAGCAATCTTGATCGGGTTCAGCTAACCCAGGATAGAATCCCTATTCTGTGTCTATGCTGTCTATTTCAATTCATTTATTTCTGTTAACATTACATTGCTCGGCATATAGATCAAATTTCAAGCTTTTTCTATGGTTTCCTATATTTAATTCTGACTTAGAAAGTAGGTAACCATCTCCGGATGAGAGTTTAGGGGTACTTAACTGATCGTTACGCTATTTAAATTATTCCTTATAGTAATAATTTCATAGAATAGTACTAGTAAGGGTATCGTACCTCTAAGGATTGCACTGGTTTCGTTGCCTTTTTTCTAGATTAATTCTAAACTAATAAGTTGGACAATTGATTTTTAATGAATTAACCTAAAACAATTAATTAAACTAAGGGAGATTTCTAATTTAATTATCAACTACTGGGTTTTAAATCCTTGGGAGAGAAGATCTAGGGTGTTCGAATCCACCACTAACCTCATAACTAATCATATTCTGAATTTATTCTAACCTCTTGATTTGCAAACATTCTAGTTAAAGTGACAGCGCGTCCTATCTCAACTGATCAAGAAAAGTTCAAGGGATCAAACCCTAAACATATTGTATCTTCGGTTAGTACGAATGATCCATTTCACTCGTCTTCCTTTAGCATAAAATATTTTATAATTTAATATCTTGATATATTAAAACCATTGCATAAAACCTATGTTGAAATTCTAACAAAAATTAACACAAGTGGGTTCAATTTCAATTTCATAACACCTAAGACAAGGATAAAATTTTCATTGAAATCGAATATGATTCAAATAATTCCGATTGTCAAAACAACCCTCTCATTATGCAATCAATGTTTTACAAATAAGAAATAAAAATAAAACAAAATAAAAAGACAGAGGTACTTGGTTAGGGTTTCATCGAAACCCTAGAATGAAAAGTTAGTTCATTGTGAGGGATGAGCACATCATCTTCATAGACAAAATTGATGAACTCTTCTTTATAGCTTGCTTGATCTCCAAAGCTCCTTCTCTTCCTTATGATTCAAAATCTCTGATGATTTTTTAGTCCACAAGGTATTCTATTTATATGAAGAAGGGTTCTTTTTGGATTAGGATTCTTAGAAACCCATTAGGACTCCAATTCTTCAATTTCGGATGAGATAATAGCCAAAAACGCCGAAGTGCGATCGATCGCACAGCACCTACAATAGATCGCATACAGAGAAAATTTAACAAAACTCTCTGCCATTTGTGCAATCCATCGCAGGCTTGACCCATCTATTGCAGCTGACCTGTGATCGATCGTAGTCTGGCTTGTGATCTATCGCAGGTTATAAACTTACCCATAATTCTTCTTTATTCTCTTTTTTGCTGGGGAAACCTTGTTTTAGCCTTTTGGAAACCATTAATCTTTTTTTTTAATCTTCTTTTCCTCGCATGAACCTGAAATCATTGAAAACAACCAAGTCGCTTAAAATGATATAAAAGATTACTCTAAAGGGTTAACAAATTAAGTTTGAGGTGCATATATGTGTAACATATAGCACCGATCACTAACACCTTCCTCTAACTTAAATGAATCTCTTACCCTGAACTGTATTTCCAGACCATGCCTTATCCAACAATCTTAGAGACCCTATTTCCCTCAGAATTATAATGGGTGCCGACTCTCAACCCATTTGCGATTTATCGCTTATTCCTCATCGGGTTCAATCCTGATCGGGAAGAGGGGTCAAAATCCCGTGCTTTCAATCTTGTCATAGGATATATGTTGATGAAGTAACTTTTCGGTCAAAGATTGCAGGAACAAATGTTATTAGTGGAAGTCGACCGTTACTTGTTTTCCCATTAAACCAATGACTAAATTCCTTAAAAGAATTCTTCAATTGGTTGTGCATCTTCAACCTATGTGAAATTTATTAACTCAATATGGATAATGTTATCAAAATTTTATACAGCAAATAACAAATAATTATAGCAAATTAAAGTAATATATTGTAATAACATATCTAGCTAGTAAAACAAACCATGTATTTATGTATGTGACATGAGCTATCAATAGATGATTGTACTCTTAATACTTCTGACTCAAGAGCATTCACCTTAGCCATTAATTGTTCTAACTCTTGCTTCATATGTATTTGATAGCGAATATCTTCTCTATCTCAATTATCCCTTTTGTCCATTTTTAGCATTTATGATTTGAGTTGTTGAATTTCATTTGCATGTTGCTTCTCAATTGTTCCAGAGTAAGATGTTGAGGATTTTGGGATAAATATTCTAATTGTTTTTTTATTCGAAGCAAATATATCCATTTAAAATTTTAACCGAAAATCCCAATACGGTGAATAGTACTATGAATAGTGCTATGTCTAGGGTTGGGCGAAGACGAGAATTTGAGTACATAGGTAAGGTGCAGGTTTTAGGGTTTTTATCATATCAAACATGAACTTAGGGGTGTGTGTATGTCTTGATGTCATCAATAATGCTAGACTAGAACCAGGTACCAATATCCTAAGTTTTGAGGAAGAATTGGCATAAGTGGCAACCAAGGGTATTTTGGTCAATTAACATGTGTGACTAGCATCCTTGAAGCACCTCAATGAATTTCTGATCTTGAAACTTCTCTTGGGACATTTGGGAAGCATATAGGTCGGGTGTGATAGAACCAAGTTGGAAGGAAATTAAGAGAACAAAAATCAAGGAGATTTGTTCGAACGGTAGGAATTTTATTGTGTTTCCATTTCCACAACCAAATCCGTTTGAAAGGGAGTCTTTAGGGTTAAAACAAAGATATTCATTCGAAGGGATATAAATCCGTTCGAATGGAAGTAGCTAAAATCTGTTTTTTTTTTTTAACTTGGCGAAGTGCAGGTTTTTGGGGATTTCAACCCTAGGACTATAAATAGACCATCTAATTCGAGGGTTTAGATTATTCTAAGGCCTTTTTACCTAATTTGGCAAGAGAGAAGAGAAAAACTTAGGTTTCCTGAGGAAAGCTCCTTGGGAAGCAAGAAGAAGCTTAGATTCACTCCCTCGAGTTTGGAGATTCATTTTCTAGCCTTCTCAACCCTTTCTCTAGCTATAGACTGTTGGATTTCAGTCTTGAGAGGTTGATATACTATCTAACTCAACTCTATTATGAATTTATGTATGTTTATGATTGTGTATGCTAGAAATGATGAAGTATTAGCATGTTTGTGATGATGTAGTAAGCTATGGAGTAAGGTTTTGTGTTTATTATGCATGTGGATGGAATTGTGGGTATGAAATGAGGTTTCTATGAAGGAGGAATAATCACCTCCACGGTGGTGATGCAAAGGAAGGTGTCTCAGTAGCTTATGAGTGGACACGTGGCCACTATAGTTGACGGAAAGTTAAGACTTTGTTCTGTCCGTTTGAGAAAAAGCTGGAAAAAAAAAAGGAATAAAGCTTTGACTAATTTTTTTTTTTAAAAACTCAAACCAGGGTGCCTCTTCACCTTCTCATCGCTCAGGTGTCCGGCTCCCTTCTCTGCTCTCTCCATCCCTACCGAAAAAATCATAGTTTCTGGTCTCTCTCTCTAGTTCTTCTATCCGTTTGATCAAAGATTGCATAGTGCTTGGAAATCTCATCAACCGAAAAGGATATGAGTGGGGTGGAGGTCCTAATCTCAAGGAAGAGGTAAAGTTCCTAAACAAATCCAAGTATCACGTCTTTTCTCTGGATTCTTTTGCATTCAGAGAAAAAAAATAGAACATTCAGCCCATTTGTTTTGCTACCGAGATACTTTCAATTTCATTTTCGAGCCGACTTTCAGGCATTCAAATCTATTGTATTAACTTATATTTTGACCAAACCCTAACCAATGTTCTACACACATTATACAAATTACGATTTGTTAATTGGATTTGCACCTTTTAATTGAACGATGCACTTTGAAATCAAGTGAGTTTTTGTTTCCATGGAGATTTTGACGTCTCTACAATTCAACCCCAGTTCCCTAACTTTCCAGGCTACTGTTTGGGTAGTTTGTATTTTTGTTTTCTACAGTAGAGATTTCATAGACTTCATTCTGGCTTTTGTAAATCCTAGTTGCTCTTCATTGAATTTATTTCATTTCTCAGTTTGGGTTCCACTTTTAGCTTCCAGTATGGCCCTTGAATTCATGTTTAACCCTCTATTTCATATGGATTGCTCTACCCATCTTACATTCAGGGCTCTAAGTTTTTGTTCAATCAATTATTTTGCAATCAGCTTCTGTGAGTTGGCCTGTCTCACAGATTCGTTGGGTCTCCCCATTTGTTTGTTCATGAAAGACAAGTAGAATTGGGAGTGGAAGGAATTTCATAATCGTTGGTTAGCATTGAGCAAGCTCCCAAACAATTAATTGAAGTTATTTGATCAGGCTTGTTATGGGAACTATACATGATTTTTATTAATTGGAGATCCTTGTTAATCTGGAACACTGCATACATGGTGTAGGGATTGGATTCTAAGAAACTAAATCCACATTGCTTCTCATTTCTTCAAAGATACTGAATGCATCGGATAGATCTGAATACTTTATATACATGGTTAGGAGAGTGTTATACACAGGAACATCGAAGTTGAAACTCCTCTTAGTGGTGTAGGAGTATAAGCATCTCTTCCTAGCCCAAACTCTTAAGTTTATCCTAATTGCTCTGGATTTTTTTAGTACTGATCATATTGCAAATTGTTTTAGTGGATCTTTAGCTCAAATTAGGTAGAGTACTTGGGAACTTGTAAATGTTTCCTAAGAAGATGGTGGTTCGAATCCACCAAGATCCTTATGGATTATAAGTTTTTATTGTTATCATAAGCTGTTAGAGGAACTATGTTGTCCAATAAACAATTACATCTTTAGTCTCAACATACATCTATGAAATAATATAACATCACAAGAAGTTGCATATGCGTGATTCTTTTTAGTTCCATTTTGCATGCTTAGGCCCACTGACCATGAATGATTGCTGTGAGCACGGGAATTTCTTCCGCTCACGAGACGGTGTGATGTTACCTGTGTACCCTCACGGGTGTGAAAGGGTTTTATATTTTAAGAGTCGTCACCTATTCATTCAGAAGGGATAAGTCCACCGGGTTTGGATAAGGTCTTGGTCTGCGAGTGAGATCAGGGTAAGGGGTTTAGTTAAGTCCGGGGAAGGTGTTAGGCACCCTGAGGCTTCCGTTTTACAACGGTTTCGTACTCCCCAGGTTTAAGCCAATTAAAGTTAATCTTGATTAAAATGCCGAAGTGTTTAAGTTAACACTAATCCAAGAAAGGAAAAGCTAACTGGGGTCGGGCTCGTGTTGGGCTGCCTACGTACTCACAGGGTGAGATCAGACCGAGCGTAGTTCTGGCACGTGAGCTTGTGCTGAGGCTAGGGGCGTGTGTGTGTGCACCAAGGGTGGCTAACATGAACTAGTCTGGTAGACTAGGGTTTGGTTGACCGAGGGGGGGTCAAGTGCAAGGTATTTAAGCCCAGTACGCTTAGGGAGGTAGTCCGGTAAACTAGGATGGAGTTCGGCCCGGGTTAGGGTTGCTAATCGAGATTAGGCCGAACTAACTATGGTTAGGGGTTGCTAACCACAGTTAAGGGTATGTGATGCATAGCCCGGTAGGCTACGGAGAGGCCCAGTAGGCCAAAGATAGTCTGGTAGACTTGGTTTTTAGGCCCAGTAGGCCGTAAACCGAAATTAACTACGATTAGGGTTGCTAACCATAATTAAGGGGGTTCTAATTGTGGTTAGGGTTGCTAACCAGAGTTAGAGAGAGGGCCAAAGTCAGGTTTATGATCCAAAGTTTGTTTTAGGAATTTCCGTTTAATTTCCCAAAGTCTGTGAGGTTAAGGGTGCTTAACCGCGGTTATGTGTTAACCGGAGGTGGATTTAACCATGATTAAGGGTCTGGTACAGTCTGAGGTGGGCCCAGGGGGCTAGGCAGGGCCTAAAGTGGCCTCCTACTAGGCCTGGGCCCCTACAAAAACCCAGAATAAGAACATAGTTAATTTCGGTAATAGGATTACCGACATTATGTACAGTGTTTTTAAGCTGTGTTTTTGCCTCTGCTAACTAGGGTTAAGGTGTAGCCTAGGGTGAAATGAAGGCATGGGAGTGTAGAAGGGACTCCCGGAAAGGTATCAGGCCAAGTGTGGGTCCTAGGGGATGCCTAGAGTGGGCCCCACGAAGCTACAAAGGTGCTGTAACAGAAACAGCAAACTGGCGATGGATGGATTACCGACCTCACTGAAATAAGCCAAGAACAGAGTGTCGGTAATTGGACTCCCGACACCCTGTTTCAAAGTTTCTCCAGGAAGGGCGGTACTGAGACTACCGCTATTCCTGGTTTACTCAAAAAATTGAGATTTATGCCCAATGGGGCTATCCGCAGAGGTAACCAGGGGTGCCCTCATGACTTGAGGGACCCCCAAAAGGTCCGTGATGGACTACGAAGCTTAGGGAACTTGTGTATACCCGTAAGGGTTCATCCTACCTATGGCAAAGGTAGGTGAATGCCCTGTTTGGTTTGATTTACAGATTTAAGCACCTAAGATAGCATAAGAAAAGTCCCCTGGAGATGACCAGGGGCTCACATGGATGTTAAAGTAATGAAAAGATAGATAGGGAATGGCCCTGCCCTATACTCTGATTTTTACCAAAATGGAAGAGGCTTGTGCACAGTGGTGACGCACTCTGACGGTGCTGCTGATGCTAGGGAAGCTTGAGGTAGGCTCAAGGGAGGCCTGGGATCACAACCAAATGGTTGAAGAGGGGTGAGCCTAAGAGTTTGGCAACAGAGGTTCACCTTGGAAAGTTGCAGACAGTTTTACAGTTGAGGGGAGTTTGGTTTTATAGGCAAGGACACCAGGGACCTAAGAGGGTTTAAAAAGAAGGGGTGAACCTGTATGGACTAAGGGGAGGTCGAGTGAGGAAGTTGAAAGGGGAGTTTGAAGTGAGGGTGGAGTGTGCAGGGCATTTGCAGCCTGCAAACTCGTAACTCACATACTGTCGGTAGAAGGTCTACCGATAGCCTGAAACAAGGCCAATTTATAATGTTGGCAGAGCTTCTACCGACATTATGGGATTTACTGATAAATAGGTTGGGCCCTGTACATACGGGCATGGGGGATTTTTTTAATGGTTTTGGGCCTTGTGGGCAGACTAAGGGTCAGGCCCTATGGGCCATGGGTCTTTAGGGTTCAAGCCCTAATGGCTCTTTGGGTTACGCCAGGGTTACCTAAGGCTAGGGTTTTTGGATTTAGTTTTTGCACTAGGATTTGACTAGGCTTAAACTAGGGATGCGTCCTAGGGTCGAGTCTTAGGGTTTACCTAAGGTCTAGCTAGGGGTTAGCTGGGGTTTACTTAGGGTTAGAGCTTTGGTTCTAGGGTTTTCTAGGGTCTTGACCTAAGGTGAGTCTTAAGATCAACTAGAGGCTTACCTAGGGTGGATGAAACTTGGAAGGGGGTAACCATAGTTTAAAAGGTTTTAACTATAGTTGGATGGGGTGTAAAAATTGGGTGCTTACAATTGTCATACCCCTTGGTTAACCTGTAAGCCAAAATATAGATTGACTGATGAATTCTAGCCATTGAATTTGAGAATCTTCATATGGGAGCAGACCAAATAGATAAAACCCTTGGATACTTGAGTCTTTCACCATTGGACTTTAGTCTCAATATACATCTATGAAAAGGTTAGTGTTACATCCATTGGACTTTCACCATTATTCATTTTAGAAATGCTATTATGGGAAGCTGTTACTGGTGTTTTCTTTAAAATAGTTTCCACATCTTCCAATGCCTTTTCCAAACTGCTTATAGCCACTAAGTGAGCCTCTTCACTAACTGCACCTCTTGTCGCAAGATTAACGGCCATACGACAAATATTGCCATAACGCAACCCCATACTTGTATTAGGCTTCGCTTGAATTGAATTTCCAACATTGTTTTCGATAACCCCAACTCTAGCATCTTTTGTCCACTTCTTTAGTATGTATTGGGATGGAAGTGCATGTATACCGTTATAGTTGAGTACTTTTATCACATGCTTACATTGAATTCCAAAAAACTCAAATTTTTTGCAACTACACAAAACTTCATTATTAGAGGCATCAAGTGTAACAAGACATTCTTCTCCACCCTCAATCTTGGTAACCTTATATTTTTTAGTACTTCCATCCACACTGCAACTTTCAACATTATACAAAATAAACTTTTGAAACTCTTTCTGAAATTTCTCAAACACTGCTCGTGTGTATTCTTTGGCAACTTGCTTTAACATCGATGCATCAATGTACAATACCGGATATATTTGGCTTGAATCAAAATCGGCTTTCAACTCCTTTGCACGCCTACTAGCCAATACTTTTTCATAACGTAAAAGTACTTCTGGAAGACTAAATTTCCTTTCCAAAAACTTTTTTAACATGCTATTAATGCTTTCACTCTGTTGTGTGGTGGTCATGTCTGCACAAAAAGTGTTGCGCCCATACACTAAAGCCCAATGCTTACGAAATTCAAACAAGCCTCTCAACCATTTATCTCCTACAAGGCCATGCTTTTTGAGCATTTGATTCCATGCTAACAAAAAAGTCTCTTCCGTCTCATGGTTATATATGCATTTCTTGAAATCAATGTTGAAATTAAGATCCTTATATACACGAGGAAGATGTTTCGCAGCATTTTGGAATATATGCCACAAGCAAAGTCGGTGATGTGTTTCTAGCATCACAATTTTGATTGCTTTCACCATTGCAGCACATTGGTCTGTCAATATTGTGTTTGGTTTCTGTCTAGACATTGCTTCCAAGAACGTCTTGAATAACCAAACAAAAGAATCTATAGTTTCATTGAACAACAATCCAACACCAAAAAGAATTGTTTGCCTATGATGATTTACCCCAACAAATGGGGCAAATGGCAGAGAATGTTTGTTTGTTCGATATGTCGTATCAAAACATACTACATCACCAAAATAACCATAGTCCATGATGGATCTTGCATCTGCCAAAAAGAAATTGGTCATTTAGTGAACGGAGTTGACCTGCACCGCATAAAAGAATGATGGGTCTCTAACTGCATCCTTTTAAAATAATCTATCACTCTTTGTGCTTCTCCCTTTCCAACTTGGTTCTCCTTCATTGTCTTCATTGTAGGCAAAAAGTTTCTATAATCTAATTCCGAAATGCCAAGATTTTCTTTCCCTCTAGCTTCTTTAGCCATGAGCTCAATACCATCAGCTGGAGGAACCCCTACATCTTCAAAATCAATTATTCTAGCAACATGACTAGATTGTAATCTCCTTTGTGACCTCAATAAATGTGCTCTTGACAGGGTTACTACAGGATGGCTGTGGTCATCAATAAACACCTTTACAACCCATGTATCATAATCATTAAGTCCAATAACCAAACGCGCCATGCAACCAGTTCTTGTTTCTGCACGTTCTTTCTTCACATTAACCCTTCTATGATCTTTCTTCCGATAACCACCTTTAGAGCAAGCAAAATGTCTTATGTACACCTTTCCACTTTTTCTTCTCTTTAGTCTGTCCTTTCGAATACTAAAACCCTCTTTTCGACCATAAGCATTATAGAACTCATATGCTTCCTCTTCAGATGCAAAAACTTGACCGATTTCTGGAACTTTATTTTTATTTGTATCAATCTCCCATTCAACACATATATCACCTTTGTTTGATTCCACTTCCAAAGATGAAATTGTTTCATGTGCTTCTGGTGGGGTAGTAGATTCATGTGTTTCAAACATTTTCTCTTTCCCTTTTGAATTTTTTTGGACAACTTCATGCGTGTCATCTGTCATATCATGGGAAGATGTAAACATGTCACTTTCACCGCTACTAGTCATTGATGTTAACTCTCCCTCTATTTTCAAAATTTTATAAGGCGATTGGGTAGGCTCATGTACCCTCTTTTCAAAGAACTTTGTAATTTCCTGAATCAAAACAATAAGTGATCAAAGACATAAACACAAGTCATCAATGCACAAGAGATTTAAATTGTGTGCAAAGTAGACATAAGTTACATAATAAACATGACAAGGGTAAAGGACATTAGATACTGCTGAAGACCATAGAAACTACATATATTTTTGTTTGAATAGAAATTTATTTATTCAACCATTGGTTGGAAAATAGGAAAATTAAGTATTACCATGAGGTTTTAATCAACAATAGTAATTTGATGCCACAATAAAGATACGAGGAATATGAACCCAATTCATTATTAGCCAATTGGGCAACTTATCTTGAAATAATATTGAATGAGATTCTCCCCCTAATACTCCTATTAATAAGATACGACGAACTATTGCTCCTCGCTCTCACAAAGGCAACTCAGTTTATGAACTCTAGTTAATTTTTTTTTAACTCTTGTGGTTAAAAAAAATTATTTTATTTTTCTTAAAACTAAAGGTAGATGGATGAACCCTAGGAGTTAGTGAATCTTAACCATAGTTAAATGGAGCTAAAAGAGGGACATGTGGCCAGGGGCGGAGCCAGGATTCTCTTGCAGGGGGGCTAACAATGGGGGTTCGGAGGCATAGCCCCCGATTTTTTTTTTGAGGTCAAATTCATGGGTCATCATGTCAATTGGTGTCCGTTTTTTAAGAATATATTTATTTCTAAGTGAGGGGGGGAGGGGGCTAGAGCACCCCGTCCCACCTGGTTCGAGCCATTTCCCAGGCTATGTCCCTACTAGGACAATAGAAAAAAAAAATTCCCAAAATTTCAGGGGGGGGGGGGGGGGGGGGTCCTAAAGCCCCCCTTGGGCCCCATGTGGCTCCGCCCCTGCATGTAGCATTAAAATGGAACCCGCGACGCACCTCCTCATGTCACCGACTGAGGAGGTGATTATTTTCCTATTAATAATACTTTTCACAACAGCTACAACATCATGTTTACCTCTTCATTGAGAATAGGAACTCCAAGCATTATGCAAAAAACTCAATCACATAGAAGAACCAAAGATGCAAAAAAAAACCTCAGCAAACAAAGTTCATTGCATTTGAAAAAATAATAAACAGATTTTAAAATCGAAAAATAAAATAGGAAAATGTCATGCCAAAATTACACAACAAAGAAAGTTCATTTCATTTGAAAATATGATAAACAGATTTTAAATTTCAAAAATAAAACAGGAAGATGATTATTTTTTCTTATGCTGTGTTTGGTTGCTGAGAAAATAGATGAAAACATGGAAAAGAAAAGAAAATTTTGGATTTTTAATACAATCCATGAGAGAGAGAAACAAGAGTGTATGTGTGAGAGAGAGACCTGAGGAGACCAAAATCTATGGAAATCTATGGTGTTTTCCGGTAGGGATGGAGAGAGCAGAGAAGGGAGCCAAGCGACGAGAAGGTGAAGAGACACCCTAGTTTGAGTTTTTTTTTTTAAATCAGCCAAAGTTTAATTCCGTTTCTTTTTTTCCTAGCCGTTTCTCAAACAGACAGAACAAAGTCTTAACTTTCCGTCAACTATAGTGGTCACGTGTCCACTAATAAGCTACCAAGATGCCTTCCTTTGCGTCACCACCGTGGAGGTGATTATTTCTCTTTATGAAGTATTGTGTGATCTTAACCTTATGAAGGGAAGAAATGAAGGATGGGATTGTAAATGTGAATGGACTCTTGAGTATCTGTGAATTGTAGACTATGTATAGATGAGAATTAAGCTTTTATGATAGATGAAGGGTGTTTAGGGTTCAATACCTTAAAAATTCTATGGAAATGATATGAATTACGATAAAATAACATACATGATTGCTATGTTAAATTATGCCCTACTTATGTTGCATGGTAATCGATATTCAGGAAGGCCAAAGCTTGGAGGAAAGATTTCCAGGTCGAGGATTCTCTAATCAAGAAGTAATGAACCTTGTGGAGTTCCTTGGCAGAAGACCGGAATCCAAGAGATGACTGATCTGAATGTTAATTACAACACTATTGCACAAATTCACATGTGTGTTAAGTAACGAGTCTCACAATGGCACACACTAGTAAAGTCTAGAGTTAACCTGGGAAAGAACTATTAAGCTGGTAAAGATCATCATACTTGGGTAGGAATGCATGGGTATTGTTACGCTGTTGCGTATGAGCAAATGATTGGGTAGGACTGCATGAGTATTGTTAAGTTGGTCAAAAGCATATGTATGGTCATAAGTGTATGGTTTCATAATTTCAATTGCATAAGATGATAAGACTGTTCAAAAGCATATATATGTGCATAAGTGTGTGACCTCATGATCCAAAATTGCACCTGGTAAAGCTGCTCAAAAAGGATATGATGCTCATAAGTGTATGACTGCATAAGCACTGGTATCTCAAAGGTCCAAGAGTCTCACAAGTCCACGAGTCAAGATGATGATATGAAGTATTAGGCTCACATATTTCTACGCACTCTAATCATATAATTTATATGAATATACTATAAATTATGGTACTAACTAAATGCAGGAATACTATGATGTTAGTTGGATTTTATATACATTTGTACTCAGCCAAACTGTTGTCTTGGCAGGTCTAGAGTTGGAGGGTATCACCGAGCCTTGGGTAGAGGAGGCATACAGAGTTGAGGAAGAAGGTGGTCATTTTTTTGAGGAGGCAAGAGACCTAGATCATTTCCCTTACTAATAGACAATGTTTTGGTTTTAAAAGAGTTATAATAGACTTTAGATACTTGTCTTGACGAGATTTTGTTGTTGCTTAGTTGGTCACTTTATACTTGGGCTTTTGACTATTATGTTGATGGTAGGTTACGTTTATGTTGACCCAAGACTTATGCAGGATGGTTTGGTTATATCGATTTTAGTGTTCTCATTTTTTGATAATCGTGGTGGAATGCCTTGCATGTCTTGAGATTTTCAGCAAGTTTAAGAAATGTAATGATCCAAAGTCCCATATTGGTTAAGGTGGGGTTTTGGGTCATGACAAACACTCACAATTTTTCTTTTCAAAGTAGAAGGACCACTGGTATTTGATTTCGCATTAATATGTTGTGTTCCTAACATGACTGTGTAATAAAGAAATGATAACTGTGAGTTTAAAACGATCCACCAGTGTATGTATGCAATCTTAACAGTAAGAGGCTTTGAAATAAAAAAAATTATTTTCAAATAAGAATAAGCATTAATTTATTTAATCATGATTGTGAAACCTATTATTAAAAAGAGAAAACATTTCTAACACCTGAAAAATGAGCTGATGTCTGATGTTGAACGAGGCTTTAACAGAGAGAATAATAGTTGCAGGAAGACTCTGTGAGGGTTAGGGATGATGTTTGATGTCGCTCAAAGATATGTTGTACTTTGCAGTACAGTAAAGGGGTTGTCGATCCACAGAGAACAGTGAAGATAAGGAACAATAGTAGAGAAGAGGTTTTGTAGAATTTTTGGTAGAGAGTTCAATTAAATTAGGGAGAATATCAGTGAGGACAAGCGTTAAGGCATCGAGTTTCCTCTTGATTGTGCATAAATATTTTAAAACCTTGGCATAAGTGGGCACTTGTTTGATAACATGCAAAATGAGAGATTTATTTTCACTTGCCTAAGATTTTCTAAGATTTCAGTGTTACAATCTGATTTCCTTAATGATTTTAAGGCTTGGCGAATGACACAGAGATAGGACTTCGAACTACCTCACTAGTTTCGGGCACATTAACATCATTATTACTCGTATCATTGGTGTCATCCTCCGGCTATTGGGTAGAGTTAGAGATTTCTTTTTCTTTTCCACTACGAGTAGTAATGAAATTAATTTGCTTAAATTCTTTCTTTTCGAGGCTAGAACCTTGTACCATGTGTTGACCTGGAGGGTTTTGTTGAGTTTGAGAAAGAAATCTCTCTTTCTCATTAAAACTCAAAGAATTAGTCAACTTAGATACATGACTTTTAACTTCCTTAAATTCTTTAGTCATTTGAGTGAACAATGCTTCAAATTTTTGATTGTTTTACTTTGAACATTTATTAAAGCATGCAATGTTTCCTCAAGAGAACTCCTAGATGATGATGGTGCATTAGGTACAGGAAATTGAGGTGCAGTGAAATTTCTAGGAGGCAATCTGTTGTTGAGGGGGTTGAGAATTATTACTCCAGCTAAAGGTATGATGATTTTTCCAAACTGGGTTATAAGTCTCAAAGTAAGGTGAATAGAGCTTCCTGTAATTGCTCATGGCATTACAATGTTCCTCATACACCTCCCTCATCTCTTGGAGTGTTGGACACTCTTTAGTAGAATGCTGAGCCTCATGACAAACCTCACAAATTTTTCTGGTCTCTCCCTAGTAAACAGGGGTGGTTGCCATTTTTTCTTTCATTCTCAGAGCCTCAACTTTCTTAGTTAAGCTCTCCAATCTAGCCTTGAAATGATCATCTTCTCTTAGGTTAAAAATCAATTCACTAGAAGGATTGGTGGTGGGTCTCGACTCTCGACCTATTAGTGCTTTTAGTAGCACTATGTCCTGTCCAAGTATGTGCTTTTTTAGCCAATTCACTCAGATAATCCATGGCCTCATCACGGTTTTTTTGAAAAAATTCCTCATTGCACATCATCTTAATAAATTGGCACTCCCTAGGAGTAAGCCCTTCATAGAAATAACTCACTAGGAGCTAGCTTTCATACCCATGATGTGGGCACAAACTCAGAAGATCCTTGTATCTATCCCAAGCTTGATACAAAGTTTCACTCTCTTTATGAGTGAAGGTTGAAATTTGTCTCTTCAAAGCATTCGTCTTATGATTAGGGAAATATTTATAGAAGACTGCTTGAGTCATCTCAGCTCATGACCCAATCGACCTAGGCCTCAAAGAGTACAACCAGCTCTTTGTTCTATCCTTCAGCAAGAATGTAAAAAATTTGAGCCTGGCAGCATCTATGGTGCCTAGTTGATTGTAAAACGTGGCTACCGCCTCTTCAAATTCTCTAATATGCACATATAGATTTTCATTATCTAAACCATGAAAAGTGGGGAGGAGTTGAATCATCCCCGGTTTAAAATCAAAGTGTTTCACATTAGGAGGAAATATCATACAAGAGGGTGTGGCAACACATGTGGGATGTCGCTCATGAAGAGTTTCAACTTGATGGTCCTCGTGCTCACTGATTGTGCTTAAAGTGTGTGTAAAATGAGATTTAACAGATGTGAACACGGTATTTCACTCCCTAAATATTTCACGGGTTTAATGTTGAGATTCGCCACCTATTCATTCAGAAGGGATAAGTCCCTGGGTTGTGGGTAAGGTCTTGGTCTGCAGTAGAGGTCTAGGTAAGAGGTTCGGTTAAGTCCGGGAAAGGTGTTAGGCACCTTGAGACTTTCATTTTTCAATGGTTCCCTACTTTCTAGGTTTAAATCAATTTAAGTCAAAGTTTGTTCAAATGGTTAAGTGATACGCAGGATGTCTAGGACATGCAGGAGGTATCGCGGTATGGCGAGATTGCCAAGGATACGCAGGATGTTGGGACACACAGAGGTGTTGAAAGGGGACATGCAAGTGGTATTGCGGTATGACGAGATTGCCAAGGGATACGCAGATAGGCACACATGGGGGTGTCGAAAGGGTTGCGGCATGTCCGAGAGGCGCTAGCCGGATCGATTTTGAGATGGCCGAAGGGCACTAGATTTTGATGATGTCATGCAGGGTGTAAAGGCGATGATGCTTTCCCATTACTCTGTTGATTGCGACTCGCGGAGCTGCGTGGTGTCGGCTTCTTCTACTTATCTTTGTCGGGGACGGCTTGACGTAGATTGGTATGACCAGGTTTCGGTACTGGAAGCTCTATTTTGAAAAACGTTTTTAGAAAAATATTGGACTTTTGCAAAAGTTTTGGATTTTAACAGAAATAATGTTTAGCTAGCTTTTAGATTTGCTAGAGGATTGCCTTTGTTAGGGCTTTGGGGATTTTGTAATCTGTCTTTTTCTCTCAGAGAGTAGAGTATGACCCAGAAGAGGCTTTGTCATCACTGGGGATGCTTGGGGGTAGACCTGCTTGTCTTGCCGCTGCTGGGGAGAAGCTTGCAGGGGAACAATTGGAAACTTCTAGACTCTTGCTGAGGAGAGTGATGTAGAGAACATTTGGAGGTCTCTATTGGGGATCTGCTGGGGAATGTGACATTGTTGTAGACCACTGCTGGGGATTTGTCAGGAAGTGGTACTCTATTGGAGATTGTCAACTATCTGCTGGGGAGTTATGACACCTGCTGGAAACTACTGCCGAGAAAATCTAATGGAGACTACTGCTAGGACATCTATTTCTCCATGCCATCTGCTAGCAACCTACGGGGGATTTTTGGGAATTTGGCGAGACTGATTGCTGCCAGATTGTGTTACAAAACCAGTCTTCAGCTTTTCTTCCCTTTTTACCCTTAGAATGACCAAATCAATGGGTTTCGCATAATTTTTGTTCAATGAGGCCATTGTTGGTTTTCCTCATGCTTGCGAAGCTCGTTGATTTTTGTCATTTTTTTGCCCCTAGTCACAAGACTAGGCCTGGGGTTGCATAATTTTTGCGCAATAAAGTCGTTGCCGGTTTTCACTCATGCTCGTGATTTGTTGGGAAAAATGGATCTTCTCCCATCATTGCCCTGAATGGTGATCTATCAACGATTTGTGTTCTGCCAAGGATGTAGATGCGATACTGCGCTTGCACTCATAGTTTCTAGGGAATCTAAAAGGACTTAGAGTAGGACGAAATGTAGACTAGGGGACCGAAGTTTGGGACACCCTGGGATTTTTCCTGTTGCAGTTGATCTTTTGGGAACTTCTCTTTGTACTCTCCTTAGGATTTATAGTTTGGGATTGCTGACAGAGTTTTTCTTTTTACTCCGCTGGGGAATTTGAGAGAGATTGTCTCTGCTGGGGGGAGAGAGGTTGTCTCTGATGGGGAGAGTGAGGTTGTCTATTATTTTTCGGGAGAGATTATCCCTGAAAAATTTCTACTGGGGATAGAGTTTGAAGAGGTTGTCTCTGTGGGGAGTCTCTGACTTTTGAGAATATATCAACTTCTATTTTGGGCTTTCCTTTGATGAAAATTTTTATACCCTTGAGAGTTGACTCGACTGGGGAGGTCGAGACGATTCTTGCTTTGTTTGGACTCAGTGGGGAGACATTTTAGATAGGCTTTGGCTCCACTGAGGATGGTTTAGAGGATGTATGGACTCTATTTGGGAGATGATTCTGGAAATATCTTAATCCCTTTAGTGACCGCACCTAATTTGTCAGGTTGCCTATGTACCCTTTGCATGATCAGGTCATGACGTAATTCAGGCTAATACTACAGATTGACAAGGGATGGTGTCCCTGAAAAGGTTACACAAAATATGGGTTGTTAGGCTCAAGGGGGATAACTAGTGTATTTCATTGATTTACAAATGGGTTTACATTGCTGGGATTAAGGAGTGTGCCAAGGATGGCCTCTTGTCATTTCCCGGAGAATCTACGTGTGCAAAGCACCTATCAGATCTAGACCCTAAGTGTAGTATCATTTGACTTTGTCTATGTTGATGGGCTCTGGGAGATCTTCGTCCTCCATACGTCTGAGTCGAAAGGCGCCGCCTGAGAATTTGTCTCTGACGATGTATGAGCCTTCATAGTTGGGAGTGAACTTGCCTTTTAGGTTAGGGCAGTTTGACAACATTTTCTGGAGAACCAAGTCACCGACTTCTATGCTTCAAGGCTTGACCTTCTTGTTGAATGCCCTAGCCATGCGCCTCTGATAGGCTTGATAATGATTAATGGCTTTCAGTCGTCGCTCTTCGATCAGATTTAGCTGCTCATACCGGGTCCGGGTCCATTCTGCTTCTAAGATGTCTGCTTCCATTAACACCCAGAGTGATGGAATTTCTACTTTGATAGGGAGGACTGCTTCCAAATCATAGGCCAAAGAGAATGGTGTTGCCCCTGTTGAAGTTCGGATGGACATTCTGTAGATCATGAGTGCATATGGGGGCATCTCATGCTAGGTAGAGTAATTGGTTGTCATCTTCTCTATGATTTTCTTCATGTTTTTGTTAGCGGCTTTAATTGTACCATTGGTCTGTGGCCTGTATGGTGTGGAGTTGTGATGCTGTATTTTGAATTTCTGGCAGAGGTCTGCCATCCCCTTATTACAGAAGTTGAGAGCATTGTCAGTTACAATTTCAAACGAGACCCCGTATCGGTAGATGATGTCCCTTTTCAGAAAATGCTGAACCACAGAGGTTGTGATGTTGGCATAAGAGGCTGCCTCGACCCATTTTGTGAAATAATCGATTGTTACCAGGATGAATCGATGTATCTTCGATGCTTTCGACACTATAGGTTCGATGACGTCGATGCCTCAAGCTGAGAATGGCCATGGAGTAGTGAGGTTGTAAAGCCTGGTTGACGGTGCATTGATTCTGTCGGCATTGATTTGGCACTGGTAGCATTTCTGCACATGCTGGCAATAATCAGATTTTATTGTAAACCAGTAGTAGCCCAGTCTAAGTATCTTTTTGGAAAGCATCAACCCGTTCATGTATGGGCCACAAACTCCTCCGTGAATCTCTTCAACTACTTGTGCTACTTCACAAGTGTCGAGGCATCTGAGCTAGATTAGGTTCGGTGATTTTTTATACAAGATTCCCCCTAAAAGGATAAATTGAATAGCCAGTCTTCTGATTGCCCGACGGTCTGTTTTGGTGGCATCAAGTGGGAAGGTCTCGTCCTCAAGATATTGCTTGATGTCTACATACCAAGGCTTGTTGTCTGATACCTCTTCGATCTCAAGGCAGTAGGTAGGCTGATCCTGTTGCTGAATTTTAATTAGCCAGAGCTTGATACCCCTAGGGATCTTAACCATGGAGGCGAGATTGGCCAGTACGTCAGCAAATCTGTTATGGTTTTGGGACAGATGACTGAAGCTAATTCTTCTGAATTGAGTGCTTAGCACATTGAGGTAGGCCAGGTACGGAACCAGCCTTGCTTCTTGGATGGCCCAAGATTCATTTGCCTAACAGATTACCAACGATGAGTTACCATAGACGTCTATCTCTTCAATCCTGATGCCCAGGGCTTCTTTCAGTCCGGCTATACACGCCTCATATTCTGCCTCGTTGTTTGAACATCTGAATCGCAGCTTGACTGAGATAGGGAGGTGTGCTCCTTTAGGTGAAATCAGGACTGCTCTTGCCCTGTGTCCATAACTATTAGCTACTCCATCGAACTATAACTTCCAATCGAGGTATTACTGTTCTTCTGCTTCTACATACAGGATGACTTCATCTGGAAATTGATCATGTATTAAAACATAGTCTTGTGCTGGACTGTGGGCTAGGTGATCTGCAATCACCTGCCCCTTAATTGACTTTTGAGTCATGTATGTGATGTTGAATTAGACAACATCATGAGCCATCGGGCTGTCCTCCCTGTAGTGGTTGACTTTTCTAAAAGGTACTTGAGTGGGTCCATCTGGGAGATCAAAATTACCGCATAGGAAAGCAAATAGTGCCGAAGACGCTGAGTAGCCCAGGCCAGTGCCAGACAAGTTTTCTCGAGCGGGTTTTACCTCTCTTCATACTCTAGCAGATGCTTACTGATGTAGTAGATGACTTGCTCTGTCTTGCCTGTCTGGCCATGTTGTGCCAGTACGCACCCCATGGAGGTTTCTTGCACAGAGATGTATAGTAGTAGTGGTCGTCCCGGTGTAGGAGGCATGAGTATGGAGGATGGAGGAGATACTGCTCCTGACACTCCTCTGTCCAAACTGTAGGTACTCTTTAGGAGAAGCTTGAAGATTGGCTCATATATCGAAGTGAGCTGAGAGATGAATCGACTGATGTACTGAATTCTACCCAGGAACCCATGGATTTCTTTTTCAGTTTGGGGAGTTGGCATTTCGATGATGGCCTTGGCTTTGGCTGGATCGATCTCAATACCTCTTTTGCTGACTATGAAGCTGATGAACTTTCCTAATGATGCTCCAAAGACGCATTTGGCCGGATTCAATCTCAAGCCGAACTCTCAGAGTCTGTCACACAGTTTCTTCAAGTCTTCCGGATGCTACCTGGTAGTAGGCGATTTGATGATCATGTCATCTACATAGACTTCAGTTGACTTGTGGATCATGTTGTGCAACAGTGCTGTCATGGCCCTCTAGTAGGTTGCCCCTGCACTCTTAAGCCGGAAAGGCATTACCTTGTAGCAGAATGTGCCCCAAGGTGTGATGAAGGAGGTTTTCTCCATGTCTTGTTCTACCATTCTGATCTGAGTGTATCTGGAGAAACCATCCATAAATGAGACTGTCTCATGCCCGACTGTATTGTCGACTAGGATGTCGATGTGTGGGAGAGGAAAATTATCTTTAGGGCTTGCCTTGTTCAAATTGTGGTAGTCGATACACATTCAGACCTTGTCATCCTTTTGTAGTACTGCTACAATGTTAGCTAACCATTCAGGATAGGTCACTACTACCAGGAAGCCTGCACTAATCTGCTTCCCTACCTCCTCTTTGACATTCTGCAACTATTCGGGCCTCATTCGTCTCAGTTTCTGCTTAACTGGTCTGACTTTAGAGGTAATCTGTGTACGACCAATGCTAGGTCTAGGACAGACATGTCTACATATAACCAGGCAAAGACGTCACTGTAGCTCTTCAAAAAGCTGGTTATGTCTGTTCTCCGTTGTGGGCTCATGGTTGTGCCGATCTTGACGAGCTGAGGGTTGTCTTCAGAACCGAGGTTTATGGTCTCAGTGTCCTCAATGTTAGACTGCAGTATCCCTTCACTGTGCTCTAATAGGTCCAAGATCTCTTGAGGCGGTTCCTCTTCCTATTCTGAGTCACACTCAACTTCTGAAAGTTTGAGAAGGGTTTTAGGAGTAGCCTTAGTGTAGGCGATTTCCTAGCAAATCATTTAACTTAGTTTAGCATGCTTTTTTGTTTATGTTTAATGGCTTCATGACACTAGGCCTTCCAGGAGAAGAGTCCATGTGCTTTCATCATTAGCCAGATGAAATGTTTTATGCAAAACACGTTTTTGAGCCAAAATATCATATTTTCATTTATAAAGCAGATGACTGTTATTTACAAAATGTGACTCGACAAAAAAAGGCCGACAGTGACCGACATTTGGATTTTGCAATAGGAGCAAAAGAGAAGATAGAAGGAGGAGAAGTATGATGCTTCAATCATTGCTTGATCGAACCAATCTGCCCTGTAACTTGCTTGTCCTGGCCCTGAATGGCCTTGATGGTTAGAGCCTCGGTCTACCAACAGAACAATGGTCAACAACTGGATGATGCCTCGGTGCTATTTGAGAGGGTACAGACCTGCTCTCCCGCTGGATATTTGGCTTCTTCAACAGTCAGCTTGTTGAACATCTGTGTCATGCTGAATATTTCCGGATCTAGAATCCTTGAAGAGTCAACACTGGGCTGGGGTTCTGAGGTTTTGGCAACTGGTGTAAGAGGGGTATCTAGGTAGGGTTTGAATGTCCCAATCGGGAAGGTCATAGAGATGTGGGGTGGGGGTTCTAGTTTCACCGACCAACTGTTCTTCTTTGTAAGTTTGGAGAGATAGTCCTCGAACTTGGGCTTGTACCCTAATTCGAATTGAGGAGTGTAGTGAGGAGATACGTATCTCTTCTTCATGCCCTGATTTTTAGCTCCCAGGCCTGACCCCGGTTGATAGTTAATTCTGACCATCATCTTGACAAGCAGCGGCACTGCTTGCCTGTTCTACTCTTCTACCCGGGCGATAGAACTGACCTGCTCGAACTGGTATGTCATGAAGGCGGTACCTTGTCCCAATTCCTGAATGTCCCCAAAGGAACTAGCCATCTCCTCTGAAGGGATTACAACCAAGCGGTTGTCTTGAACAAATTTGATTCTCTGGTGGAGAGAGGAGGAAATGGCTCCGACCGCGTGGATCCACGGCCTCCTTAAGAGCAAGGTGAATGAGGCTGACACATTCACGACTTGGAAGTTCGTTTTGAACTGAGCCGGTCCAACCCTGATGGTCAAGTTTATGTCACTCAGGTTCTGCCTGGTAGAGTTGTCGAAAGCCCTGATCATCATGGGTCTCTTCTTCACCTGACTGAAGTCTAACCCTAGGCTCTGCAGTGTTGACAAGGTGCAGATGTTCAGGCCGGAGCCGTTGTCGATTAGCACCGATGATAATGTCTTGTCCATACATTGAATTGCAATGTAAAGAGCCTGGGTGTGATCTCTGTCACTGTTCGGTATTTCCTCTTCTCTGAAGGAGATAATTCTGGATTCGAGTACCTGTCCCACCATATGCCCCAGTTTCTCGGGCGTGATGTTTGGTGTAATATGGGCATTGTTAAATACCTGGAGCAGCTACTTCCGGTGATACTCGAAAGTTTGAAGAAGACCCAAGATGGAAATCTGTGCTGGAACTTTGCTCAACTGCTGAGTAATGTTGAACTCCTCTGCCTTTTCCAAGATTTTTAGCAAGACTGCCGAGTCTGCTACTTCTTTCTCTGGGCTTGACACCTCTGCTTTCTCTTTCTCTGTTCCCTTTGCCTCTGCTGGCTCAGCTGTTGGGGGTTGGTACACCTGGCCAAATCTGGTGAGGTAGGCGATGCTCTCACTCTCAAGGATGAGAGAGCATAGAGCGGGTACATGATTGAGGTTGAAAGGTGGAGATGGGATATAAGAGATCTCGATGGGGCCTATGGAGGTAGAGGCTTGAGCTGTGGGCTAGTTTACAGGGTAATGGATAGTGTAGATGATCTGTTCAGGGACAGGGATCTATACTGGAGACTAGATGGTCTGTATATTTGACTGGGGAAAAGGAATTACGACTGGAGGCTGGTAAGAAGGTCTGATAATGTTGCCATCAACTGTGGGTGCGCTGGGTCTCAGCTGCCCTGCCCCTGGTGTTGTAGAAGATACCATCTGAACATCTTCTTTTCTTCTCTGGTCCCAGGGACCACTGTTTCTATTAACTGGTGCTGCTGTTCTAGGGGGTACAAGGCCTAAGCTGGAGTGGATAACTCCACTCTGGATGGCCATTTCGATGCGGGTACCGGTTTTGACAATAGTGCCAAAATCCACAACTAGTAATGTTACCATCAGAGTGGAGTAGGGCTGCTTCAGAGTGCCCATGAATATGTTTGCTAATTCTTCCTTAGGGATCAGAGTAGATATCTTTGCTGTCATTTCCCTTCAACGGGTGGCATACTCCAAGAATAACTCATTGTTGCGCTGGCTTATCTACTCCAGCTGACTTCTCTAAGGTCAGAGTTCCTGGTTGAAGGAGTATTGCTCCATAAAGTTGTCCATGACATCCTGCCAAGTCTTAATCCGCTATTTTTCAACGGACATCTACCACGTAAGGGTTGCCACCTGCAGACTTTTTTGAAAGTACTGGATGAGCAAAGGCTGATTTTTGTTGTGCTGGAACATGCCCCCCAGATACAACTGCAGATGTTACTTCGGGCAGCCTCTGTCGTCGTACTTGTCAAAGTCTGGCACCTTGAATCCTGGGGATACTGCATCCCCAGATAAGACAGTCAGGTCTTCCAATAATAGATAGAGGCTAGCAGATGCCCCCTTCATCCGTCTCATCTCCTCTTTCATTTGTTTGATTTCCTCATGTAGATTCCTAAGGGACGGAGTAGGGTCTGAGGATGACGGCCGGTCCTGATTGATATGTGAGGCCTTGGGCTGCTCCTCATACTGATCATATTCTTCTCATCCGCCTGTTGCGGGCATAGAGTTTGGAATGATGATAGGGACAGGCCGATGCGGCTCTAGATGAGGCTGAGTTTCTCCAGTAGGGATTCAGGTGGAGGGCACCAATGAGAATCTTTAGGGATTCCAGAACACTATCTAACTTTATCCGCATGACTGTGATATCTCTCTCGTGAGACTATAGGATCTCACTGGTTCGTTGATGCTGATCGAATGGTTCTGCCATCGATTCTGATTGGCTCTCAGTAGAGGCTGTACTGCAGGCTTCTTCCATGATTGGTACCTCTGTTAGGACTACATCTACGGCAGCTGCTTCTACAAGAATTGCAGTCATGGATCGGCTCATGCAAACTAAAAGGATGCAACGGCTAAACATGAATATGGATGCCGTCAGGAAGAAGATACTAGAAAATGATTTTTCATTGATGCATGCAAAGTGAGTACAGAACTGTGCGAATCAAAAAATAAAAAGACTTAATCCAATGCAGGTCCATTAGGGATCGCGAAGTCAAGTGGCTGGGGTACACCATTAAAGTCCATGATTTGTTGTTGTAGGAATGTGACCTCAACCTCCATGTTTTCAATTAACTCAGTAGCATTGAACATTTGGGATCTGAACTATTGGATCTGATTGGTCAGCTCAACCTTTGCACTATCAAGCTGCTCTTGGTAGAAGTGCAGCTGGGCCTTGATGACGGTGGTTCTCTGGCATCGCCTTTGCATCTCTTCTGGAGAGCTTGGACTGTGTGCTCGAGCTATTCGACCTACCCCTGCATGGCTTGAAGTTCACGGTTCTGCTCCACTTCCTGTTGTCTAAATGCTTGTTGGGCCTTCTGTAGTATTTTCTCATTTTGCTGGATCTGGAGTTATCTCTCTACGAAGATGTCTCTACAAAGTACCACCATTTCAGCTAGGGGTATGGTTTGGTGTGATGGAGCTGAGACTGATGTGGGCAGTTCCCTTGGTGCCGGCATACTGGATGGAATGTTAGGATCTTCAACCCATAGTCGGTACACTAAATCAGTTGGTGGTCCTGATGTAACCATGAAGTCTGACCATTGATCTCGTCAAGAGCTTCGCCAATCTGACTGGAAGTGTCAAGTGAGGTTGTCGAAGTGCACTGTGAAGGTGATCCAGTCATTTACCTGTCGGTCTATCACTGATTTACTGTCGAAGTGCACTGTGATGCGTTGAGGGAGTCCAAACTGATGGAGGACTCAGAGTGGTGCATAGACTGTTGAGCTGGTTAGACCGACAAGGATCATGCATCGTCTTCCAGTTATGACGACTCGAGATAGCTTTTTCAGGATAAGCCACTCGCATTGCCATGTGATCTCCTTCTCTAATAGACTTTGGAGATGCTGGTAAAGCATTCTGAGTTTGTAGTCACTATCTGTCCCTAATTCTGAGAGATCTTATGGGGTAGACTGTATGCTTCATGGAGGTCCACTGGTACCGAGATGATTGTAAGCAGGTGTCTTACCAACCATAGTTGTAAGAGTGGTGCACTGGTATGGAAGATGCCCTTTCTGCGGTATGCTGGCTGGTTAAGAATCCTGAGAAGTTCTGCTAAAATGACGGTACAACTATTCTGGAGCTGTGTATGTCTTCAATGATCCCTACCAGAACTGATTCGGCGAGGGTGCGGTACTTCGGGAACACCAACTGAGACATAGCTATTAGTGCAAAGGCGTTGAGACCGAAAAGTTCAACTGTAATTAAGTCAGGGTCCCACTTATACTGGTTTTCTAGATACTTTACGGGTATCCGATCAAAAGAACAGTTAGGACCATGCTGCAAGTAGACAAGTTTGATATGCAAGAACCTTGATAGGTCCTGCCTAATATGTTGTCTTGTAACACGATACTATGGCTTCGCCATCCATGTTTAAACCCAGAATGCGCTAAATCTCTTCTAGTGTTGGACACAGTTCATTCTTATCAAAATAGAACGCCATATGTGATGGGTTCCAACACTGGATAGCAACGTTCATGAGGTGCAAGTCTGGTTTAACCATAGACAGGTCTAAGATGGTCCCGATTTTGTAGTACTGAGCCTAAGCAAGACGTTGACTACGAATGAAGACATTGATTGATTTTCGGAGGTCGTCGTCACATGCCGCCTGAGATATCAAATGTACGAGCTGTGACGGTTGACCAATTGATTGAACAATCCCTGAAGGACCTACCATCTACACTGGACAAAAGACAAACTCAATGTGAGTGTACTATGTATGTAGATGAAAAAATGTAAAAAATGATGATGCAATTATTTTTTGATTTTTGATTTGATTAGGTGTGACAAGACACATGTGATCCGATAGGACAGACGGACGGAGGTCCGATGTGCTTTACCCGGGTTGTCAAGAACCGGGGGCCTATCAGGTCAAGGTTAGGGATAGGTCTGGTGAAGACTTATTCGCATTGGATTTGAACCCCATATGCTATGTCAGGATGCAGGGTAGAATGTATTTTATTACAAGCACAAGTTTAGCTCATTACATGTCCCTGGGTGGGTACTTATCAAGGTAAAATGTGCTCCGATAGTCAATCATGATTTGGGACAGGAATAAGGTGCAAACAGGTTAGGATTCAGAGTAACCCTCCCTGGGTGGGCTGCTAGTAGACTATACCCTAACCTAGGCTATATGTATGAATGCTGGTTTGATGTAAGTGTGTTCCTAGCAGGATGAGGGTCACTTAACATCGTATAATGCGACTCCCTGGTATATAATATACCTGAAAAGGAATGATTGATGTAAGCGGGAGCGTTCAGAATCCTTCCCTGAGGGTAATCACGCACCATGCATAATTTTGTGGACCTCCAAGACTTTTAAGCCTCTGACACTGAAGATGATTATTCACTAGCTGTAAGTATAATAAGCCTAACTACTAGATTTAATAGGACATTTACACTACTTGTTATGTATGATATGCACAGTACACAATTAAATCAAAGAGATGAAATGATTAGTATTAGGTTAAATACTTAGGTATTTCAACAAATTGACTTAAATTGGCTTAAACCTAGGTTCTGGGTTGAACCTTAGGTAGATAGATTTCCCCAGTAGAGTCGCCAGAGCTGTGAGCACGGGATTTCACTCCCTAGATATCTCACGAGTTTAATGTTGAGAGTCGTCACCTATTCATTCAGAAGGGATAAGTCCCCAGGTTGTGGATAACGTCTTGGTCTATGGTAGAGGTCTAAGTAAGAGGTTCGGTTAAGTCCAGGGAAGGTATTAGGCATCCCGAGACTTTTATTTTTCAATGATTCCGTACTTTTTAGGTTTAAACCAATTTAAGTCAAAATTTGTTCAAATGCCTAAGTGTTTAAGATAATACTAATCTAAGAAAGAAAAGCTAACTAGGGTCAAACTCGGGTTGGGTTGCCTACGTACTCACAAGGGTGAGATCAGACCTAGAGTATTCTGGCATATGGGCCCGTGTCGAGGCTAGGGGGTGTGTGTGTGTGCACCAAAGGTGGCTAATGGACTAGTCCGGCAGAGTAGAGTTTGGTTGACCAGGTAGGTCAAGTACATGGTTTAAGCCCAGTAGTCTTAGGTTTAGTCTGGTAGACTAGGATTTAGGCCCAATAGGCTAAGGGGTAAGTCCGGTAAACTAAGATTAGGCCTAGTAGGCCAAAATCGAATTTAACCAGGGTTAGGGTTGATAATCGGGGTTAAGGGTCAAACTAACCATGGTTAGGATTGTTAATCATAGTTTAGGGTAACATGGTCAAGCCTAGTAGGCTGAGATTAGGCCCGGTAGGCCAAAAGGGAGTCTGGTAGGCTAAGAGATTAGGCCCGGTAGGCCAAAATCGGATTTAACCGAGGTTAGGATTGCTAACTGGGGTTAAATGGGTAAAGTAATCATGGTTAGGATTGCTAACCATGGTGAAGAGACCAAAACAGTAACATTTTAGATACATACAAGAGTTCAGAATTTTTTGGTATTTTTTCAGATTTTTACTAAGGGTTAAGTGTGCTTAACCATGGTTAAAAGTTAACCAGGGTTAGATTAACCCTGGTTAAGGGTCCAGGCAGGTCAGGGTGGGCCCAAAGAGTATGGCAGGGCATAGAATAGCCTTCTACCAGGTCTGTGCCCTGTGCAAAAGCCCAAAAGACAGAAAGTCAAAAATAACGGTAATAGGATTACAGTCATTACAGAAGAAATTCTGAGAGGTCTTTGAAGGTCTATGGTATAAGTTAGGGGTAAACCTCAGGGCCAGGGACCCATAGAGGTTGAAGAGGGAAGTGTCCAGAAGGTCCTGGGCCTTTGGTGAGCCTAGGGAAAGGTTTGGAGTGGGCCTCATAGTGGGCTAAAGTCACTGCACTTGGTATACCGTAATGGCGGTAGATAGGCTATCGTCATTATGCTATCTTCTGTTTCAAGCCATGTTAACCATGGTTAAGTACAAGGGATGAGCCTAGAATGACCAGGTTAGGTAGAAGAGGACCTGAGGATTCCAACCATGGCCCTGTATTATAATAGGGCTTCACCTAAAGGGGTATAACAGGTACTGCAATAGGAGGTGCATGAATGGTGGTAATTATTCTACCGTTATTCCTGAAGTTTTTCAAAAAATGATTTCCCCTATGGGGGTTACACCAGGGCTATTCTAGGGGTTCCCTCATGGCTTGAGGGACCCCTAAAAGCCTAAGGGGATCTCTATGAAGGTGAGGGTCATGTACCAATGGTTCTAACCTTGAGGGTGTTCCCCCACACCTATGAGGAAGATGGGGGGAACCCTATCCTTGGCTTGGAAGACAACAAACAGCAAAGAGAAAGGAAATAAAAGGATCCCTGGAGTAGGACAAGGGGTATTACAATACTTTAACATATATGTAAAAGGGAAAGGGGTCTACCCTCTTGCTTCGATTCCTACAAATGGCATGGCAGTGGAGCAGGGTGGTGGAGCCTGGGGCAGGTCTGGGACAGCTCCTGGGAGGCTTTGAGAGTGCTCAGGGTGAATGATCAAGGTTGGAAGGGTCTTGGGTGTAGCCTGGCCGAACTCTAGCAGAGGTTTGGTATGGAAGTTTTGAAATGGAGTTAAAGCTTGGAGGAGGGGGATTCTTATAGGATTGAGGGGACCCTAGGGTAGTTTGGGCATTAGTTTAGGCATGCTAGACAGCAAAGAGGCGGCGCTGAGGAGGCCAATGGTGCCAACTGCAAGTTTGAACAGAAAATGGGTAATGGTGGTAATTGATTTACCGCAATTCCTAGTTTAGCCTAAACCAAGAATGGCGATAGAACATCTACTGCCATTACCTGATTTTTGCTAATCAGGACCCAACCCTTACTTGATTGGCCTGATACATTGTTCATTTTGCCAAATTTAGTAATGACGGTAAATTAATTACCGCCATTATTTGAATTTTCAAAATAAAGCAGGTGGGCCCCACTGCATTGGGTTCTAAAGGCTTGTGGGCCCTTGTTTGGGCCCACGGAGGTTTCTAGGCTTCGGATTTGAGGGTTTTTGAGCCTTAGGGCTGAATTATAGTTTACCTAGGGTTAGATTAGGGTTTGACTGGAGTTTAACCAGGGTTTACCTAGAATTTGACTAGGGTTTACCTATGGTTAGTCTAGGGTTTTACCTGGAATTAGGGTAGGTTTTAGGGTTTGACCAAGGTTGACTAGGGTTTATCTAGGGTTTAAGGCTTAACTAAGACTCAGCTGGGGATAACCATAGTTAAAAGTATTTAACCATGGTTAAGGCAAGGTGTAAAAATTGGGTTGTTACAACGGAATCAGATTCTAATGGTGTATCAAATAAATTTGTAAAGAGACCTTCAGATTCTTCCGGTCTCTTCGCAAATCTACCTAATTCATTCCGGTATTGCTGTATGCACAAAGCAAGATAAGAGAATTAACTAAACTAATAAAACAATTAAAAGAGAGAGGAACTGTTTCGACGAGTCAATTTAGCAAGCCTCTACCGGAATATGAAAAAGAATATATGCTCCTTAGCTTACGCCTTGCTCCCCGGCAACGGCGCCAAAATTTGATGTTGCTCAAAGATATGCGGTACTTTGCAGTATATTAAAGTGGTTGTCGATTCACAAAGGACAGTGAAGATAAGGAACAATAGTAGAGAAAGGGGTTTGTAGAATTTTTGGTAAAGAAAGTTTAATTAATTTAGAGAGAATATTAGTGAGAGAAAGCGTCAAGGCATCGGCTTTCCTCCCCTTAATGGTGCAATGTCAATTTGATTATCCAAAGGCATTGGGTTTCCTCCCCTTAATGGTGAACCACATATCAAAATTTTCTACTTCAAATTTATAACTTGAAACCTTTGTTGTCATCCTAAACTCAACACCAAAAGCTCTAATACAAATTTGTTGTGCGGAAACACAATAATGATATCAGTGACAATAAAAATTACTAACCAAAAAACAAAGAGAAAATTATAGAAAAGATATGACACCACAAAAGACAAGATATACGTGGTTCACCAATGAATGGACGTCCACAATCGAAACTGATCCGAAACCTTCACTGTAATAGAGAAGCTTACAAAAGAGGAGCAAAGAAAACAACTCAAAAGTTTTCTCAAAACTGATAAAATTCTTCTTTGTTCTCACTAAACAAACCCTAAACCTAATATACACTTATATAGACGATAGAAACTCAATTGGAAACAAAGTCCTATTCAAATTAGGAATTAAAAAAAAAAAACAGAGAACTAATTCGCCGATTCTCGCTCGAGCAAACTGTAGACACCGAGATCTAAATTCTTGTTTGGTAATGGTAGAATAGTCTTTTGTTATGTGTTATGCATGTTTTGATTATATCTAAGCGGTGTAGAGTATTTTAGAGGCTAAGCAAATAAAATGTCGAAAAAAAAGCATGCGATCGATCGCAAGAGACCTACGATCGATCGTAAATAGTCAAAAATCTGGGAAAATATTATGTGCAATATGCGACTGATCACCATATGTGCGATTGATCACACCTGGAGGCTACAATCGATCGTAGTGTTCGTGTGATCGATCATAGTCGCGCACAGAACTTTTTTTTAAGGTTACGAAAATCCGGGTTTTAAAACCCTAGGCTATAAATAGAAGTTCTATTTCGAGGGTTTTAGGGTTCTAACTTTTCTAAACCTAATGTGACAAAAAGAGGAGAGAAAATCTAGGGTTTCAAAGGAGAAATTGTTTAGAGAGGAATGAGATTACTTGGAGGAGTAAGATTTGAAGATTGGAGATCACTCCAAAGCTTCAATGGAGCGATTTGGATCAAAGGGAACGATCCTAAGTAGGTCGATATGCTTTCTAACTTACTCTATTAAGTAATCTCTAAACTTAAGTATGTTAATTAAGAGTTTTTCTTGCATGATTCTCATAGAAATGGTTATATAATGATGAATGGGGGTTTCTACTCATGAAATTGAGGTTTTGGCATGTGTTTAAAATATTGGGAATTAGTAGTTATACTCTATGCTTTGTTAATTAATAAAGGGTTGGAAATGGTGGAAGAGAAATGATGATGGATTGAGTTGGAATGAATAATGATGGGATTGGGATGTATGTCTATGTTGATGTATGCTTTGAATGGAGAATGAGTTATACGAAATGAAGGAAGGGTGTTTGTTTTTATGAATGAATGGAAACAAAATGAGTTTAATGTTAGGAAAGATATTAAGGAAAGGAACGAATTATGCCAAAATGTTAATTATGATCCTTATGCTAAATTATGCAAAAATGTTTATTATGATTCTTGTATTAAATTATGCCCCATGTATATTGAATGATGATCGATATTCGAGTAAGCCAATACTTAGAGGAAAATTTTCCAAACAGGGAATTCTCTAACTAGATGATATCGGACAGTATAGTGGAGTTTCCATGGTGGGAGATCAGAATCTAAGCGATGACCTACTCGAATATCAATTATGACACTCAAGCACACATTCACTTGCATGGTAAGTTTATAAGTCTCATGAGTCTCACATGTCTCACAAACATGCATGCATGAAATCTCGAAAGGAATATCTCACAAGTTCACAAGAATTGGTTCGAGGAAGGGACGTGGAATCTCAAAAGTAATATCTCACAAGCTCGCAAGTATTCGCCGCGCATGAGCATGCATCTCATAAGAACATGCATTATGTAAGGTCAAGTCTAAGAATCTCTCATGCTCACAAGTCTACACGAGTCAAGATGAAAATATGAGATGTCTCACATGTCTTTATGCAATCTGATTATAAGTTTATGAAATGATTATGTTCTAATGATATCATGTTGTTGGTTAGACTACTTATCCGTTGAATGTTTTCAATACTTAGTTTGACCTGTTATTGTAGGCAGGTATAGAGTAGGAGTACATGGCGGAGCCATGGGTCGAGGAGGCATACGCCGAGGAGAGAGAAGAAGGTGAGCTTCCTGAGAAGGGAGCCCGGGATCTCGATAGTTATCTCTATTAGTAGATTGTAGTTTGCTTTACTTTTGACGGATTGTAATAGACTTAGTTTATTTTCAAGATGTTGCTTAGTCAATCTTACTTTTGTTGATGGTTTTAGACTACCCCGTTTATGGTGGGTTATGTTTGACAGATTACAGTTGTACATGATGGTTTGGGTTATACCTTCGAACTTTATTATTGTTATTTTCGAGACTCGTGTTTAGCTTTGCCTTGCATGTATGGAATTGGCAGGTTTAAGAAATGTAATGGGCCCAAAGTCCTATTATGTCCAAGGTAGGGTTTTGGTGTCGTTACATCAAAACCGACGAGTTGGCTATGGGTTTTGCATTGTAGTGCACAATTGAAACAAAACACTATTGAAAATTCACTTTCGCTCTACCAAGAATTCCAAATTCAAGACAAATCCCAATAGGATAAACCCATATCCTATAAAAGAGAGCCCTAAAACCATCCCCTGTAGAAAAACAGAGAGAATGGAGTTTAGTGAGAGGTTGAGGACAATATGGCCTTTGAGAATGCCCAAGTCGCCATTAAATCAATCTCTCCGATTCAGCTTGATTGTACCATTGGGCCAAAACTAAACTCGTCACTGACTGGGTCAATTTAAAGTACATGTTATATAACACGTGGTAGAATATAGAGTAGCCAATTAGCCATACATAAATGCACAAAGCAGGATTTTCCAACCATTTGTAAGCCTGTACTTTTGAAATATATCTTGTTATATTAAGCATTAGGAAAGTGATTAAAAACTCTCGATAGTATCTACTATATATCGAGAGCGTAGGACCGTTGGATTCAACATCTAATGGCACCAATGCACAAAGGCTTTAAATGGTGGGCCTCACTTAATACTTGACACCATTAGATATTGAATTCAAGGGTGGAACTCTCGATAGTAAGAACTGTTGAGAGTTTAAAATCACTTCCCTAACCATTAAGTACAGAATTACTAAAACAATGTGATAGAATTTGGTTTGTGGTTAATCTCGGCTGCTTGTGAATAACGAATTGAATTACTCCGAACACGTTCAATCTTGGCTCGTTAAGAGCTTATTTATTTAATAAACAAACTGAGCTCGAACTTAATTTTTGAGCTCGTTTGATTAACGAGCTGAACATGAACATACATATACTCAGCTCATTTAGTATTTACACAACACATGTGTGTGTGTGAGTATATATATATATCAAATTCAGTATTTACTATATAGAATCAAGTATGTTAAGTTAATTGTTGAATTAAGTGTCTGTTATATGTATTTAAGTAAATGGTTTAAGTTTTGATATTATTCGTTGATCTAAAATAAAATAATATGAATATTTGATCTAAAAAGTAATCGAGCTGAATTTGCACTAATAGTTTTGATCACAAGCCGAGCTTGATCAAGAATGGTGAAGCTCGAGTTGAGCTTGAGCATTAGGACTGACCACGTGATAAGGGTACCCGACCCTCATAGGCCTGCAAAATTGATAGTACCTAGAGCTCGAAAGCCAAGTTGGGCTAAAAAGATATGGGATCGCCGACACAATGTTTGGCTTGGGTAACACCTCCTATTGCTCAACCTTCATTTTAAATATAAATGATATTCTTAAAAATATTAAATCGAGAAATACTATTGTGCTCTTTTTAACATAATACTTATATTCCTAACAAAAAAAACACAATATGTATGTGGAGGTATGGTAGTAATTTCACTACCATACTACGTACTCAAAGACCATTGTCAACAGGTGTGTGTGATGTGGTGTGTGTTTCCTTTCACTGCCTATAGTAACACCTTATGGTGTTAACAAAACAAATCATTGTCAACAGTCCTTCTTATTTCATTTCATCTTTGCGTAGTGCATAACGGAGATAGCCATACACAGACAAAAGAAATAAAATATCGATAGCCATGCACAGACAAAGTAGGGGCAGGGCCCCATACATCAGAATGAATCAGCTAAAAATGTGACACTTTGAGAAAAAGTAGATCTAAAATGTTTACAGAGTTCACACACTTCATACTATAGACTATGACCAGAAATATATTTAAACAGGTCCGGAAAGACCAACTTTAAGGACTTAAAAGATAAATGACCTATACGACTGTGCCACAATCTGATTTGGACATCATTATTACTACTACAAGGGCTACTATTACTCTTTAATGTTAAAGGAGAGTCATCCACGTTTAGGAGGTAGAGGTCATCTGTTTCACGACCATTCTCAATCGGTTTTCCTCGTCACTAAGTCGTAAAATGCACAATGAATAGGAAAAAAAGGTTACACACAGTTAAGACTTTTGGTCAGACTGCTAATGGATAATAAATTTGTTGATAAATTTGGAACATGAAGAACATATGAAAGAGATAGGATATCAGTAAGTTTGACATCACTCTTTTCAAAGATGGAGGAAAGAGATCCGTTAGCAACCCTAACTTTATCTATTCCAGATAAGAGACAATATGAAAAAAAAACACAGTAGATAAACTAGTTATATGATCTTACGCACCTGAATCAATGATCTAGGTCGGGCTGGATTGAGAATGATAAACGAAATTAGCAGATACGTGAGTACTTGGCTAAGTAAAGAAGTAGAGGCAGAAGAACCTTCCATCTGATTCAAAAGGCATCGAAGATGATCAATATTTGTATTAGAGAAGCTCTCAGAGGAAGATGGTCCAGTGGGAGAAGCCGATGCAATTGAAGAACCCAAGGTAGGGGGCATAAAAGCTGCAGTGTTGTCGCGATGGACACCCTTTTGTTGTCTGAGACAATAAAACTTTACGGACTGGCCAATGAGATCCCAACAAGTTTTTCGAGTATGTCTAGTCTTCCCACAATGCTCACACTTCAACTTATCTTTGTCACGAGGATGTCTATTCTTCCGAGAAAGGTATTTCCCACTTCAAGGAGCACTAGAAGATGTGGCAAGGGCGAGATGATCGCTGGTCGGAGTAGGTATCATTGCCTTTTTTTTCCTACTTTTCTCACCTTGGACTAGAGAATAAACTTGATTCAAAGAAGGAAGCTTATCTTTCCCTAAAATCTAAATTGAGGTGACTTCAAATTATGGATTCACGCCAAGAAGTAAATTTTTTTTTTCATTTCCACTTGTTTATTGTGCCTATCTCTGTCTTTATCAGTGTCCCACTGAATGACTTGAAAATGATTTAACTCTTTCCATAGACCCTGAAGAGTAGAGTAATAGGTAGATAGACTCATATCCCCCTGAGGAAGAGTAAATATCTATTGCCTCAACTGGTACACTTTGTCAATGTTCTGACGTTGGGAATAAGTTCGAGTCACCTTATCCTAAATCTTTTTCGTTGTCCGAAGAAATAAGAAGTCTCTACTAACCGATGGTTGCATGTAATGTAGTACCCATGACATAACCATAAAGTTCTCTTGATCCCAATTATCATATGTCTTAGTCTACATAGCCGATTTTGTCACTCGACCTGTCAAGTACCCTAACTTTCCTCTAACGTCAATATACATCTTAGTAGACTGAAACCACTCAAGGAAGTTGGTGTCATCTAACTTTATTGTTGTGATTAGCATACCAGGATTATCACCATAGCTACTAGTGACGGGCAGAATGATCTTAATGTTTGGATCCTTCAATTTAGCATCAAAAATTCCTTTAGACACACCATCATTAGTCACTTTTTCAGTGTTTATTTGTTTCCAATCAACTTAAATCAAAAGAAAAAATTGTTGATTTACAAAAAGTAGCCCCAACAATTGTAACACTTCAAAGGGAAACACATTTTCCACAAAAAAAGACCGACTAGGTCAATAACAACTTTTACAACACAAAAACAATAATAATAAACATTGCCAATACCTCTTACAGAAGTTAATATTGTTTTTTTTTCCACAAAACAACTTACAGAACAACTTTAGGGTTCCCGAAATCACACTCTTTCCACAAACAAACTCTAAATAATCATTGTTTTGTTAAAACCAATGAATCCACACATTTATAACTATAGATCTAATGACTCATAGTAGATCTAAATGTCCATTCACAATCTCAAAAACCTTTTAAACTCGAATGATGTAAATCTGATTTTTTTTCTTCATTAAATCATTTGAAAGCATGAAACATCAACTTAGATACTCCAAAAATTCACAATAAATTCAACCCAAACTCCAAAAGTATTAAACCATACCAGATTCACGCGACACTATATTCACACATCACTATTCATGCAACACTATTCCCGTGACACTATTTAGTCGACACTATTTATGTGACACTATTCATGTCATAAAAAAAATGCAGGCATTGATTTCTTATTCTGATACCAAGTAGGAAATTAGGAATAGTAAAGTAAAGCTTATGGAAGAGAAAAAGAAGATTAGAGGAAAAACTAGATTAGCTAGAGTGTACCTCTCTCTAATCTCTTTGTATTTATAATAATTCTAATAGAAAAGTTAGAAGTATACCCTTAAGGGGTGATTCAGTGTAACACACCTACATAATAGATCATAACTAAACAATTATCTCTCATTCTCTCTAGTCTCTATAGTGCCTACTCTTTCGTTCTCTCATCACTGGCTCGATCATGGCTCCCATGCCCATCGATCCTCCACGACTCTCTCTTTCTCTCTACCCTACAGTTAACCGTCTTACATTTGGCTGTTCTAATCTAATACTCCATTAGATCCTCACTACACTTTTTTTTCTTTATCTTCCTCAAGCCGAGACCCAGCCTTGGCCATGAGGCCTAGTTAGTTCAAGTCCTCCATAAGTTTGAGCCAGACCCTTACAAGTGAGAGCTAGGCTTTAAGAGACCTCGGTCTAACCCAATATTCCCTGGTCGTCTATTCGCTTGGTTTGAGTTCGGGTTCGCAATTCGCTACTCTAGAGTAAACCCGGTTTTTTAGGGTTAGGATGAGACAATTCGTTTATCAGTTCGCTTATGTTTTTAGTTTGGTTTGTTAGCTTGGTTCCCTTATTTAATATTAATACATATGTATTTAACTATGTGAATAAATATATTATAAAACCTTTTTTTTTTCAAAAAAGAATAAAAAAATATATTTTATAATCAGTCCTTAAACCATAAGTAAAATTCGAACTCAAAGAATAAGTTCGTCGAACTTGAAGAACAAATTCATCGAAACCAAACAAAAAGTTCGCTAACCAAAGCTAGTGGGTTCAGGTAAAGAGTTCGCTCGTTCGTTCCAGTAGGTCGCCGAGTTCCGACAATTAGAGGCTGAATATTCGGCTCATACGGCTCGGCTCGGCGCCAGGAACTTGAAGGGTCTAATTAGTGACCTAATCAGCACGTGTCAGCCAATCCTGTTTCAGAGAAGTAGTTTCGGAGGGAAATCCTCTATCCGGTGCGTGGAAAATGAGGGAAATCCCATGGTGCGTGGAAAATGAGGGAATCCAGAAATGGGATTCCCTCCAGAAAATGAGCGACTCTCCTTTTTTCTTTGTTTTGTGATTTTTTAAATTGATTCATCAAATCATTATCTGTGAAATTAGAAAACCGGACTAAAAAGGTCTGGCAGCTAGGGCTCTTTCTCCATTGCCGAACTACCACACTCCAACCCTCCGCTACCATCGATCGCCGCCGGCGCCTGAAAATCTATCCCGTCGTTGGCCGGCGATATCTCTCTCTCTCTCTCTCTCTCTCGTACTCTCATTATCTTTCTGCATCTCTCTGCTAGTTTTTGAAAGCTTCGTGTTTAAGGTCTGGTGTTTTTTCTTCTGTGATCATCAGATTGTTTGGTGATTTTAATTTCTGCGAATTGTTTTATATTCAATTGCAAAGTTTTTTCGGTTTATTTACTCAATTATGAACTCTCTGTCACTTTTTTTGGCGCCTGCATTGCTCTGGATAAGAGAATACGAACTTGTGATCAGGAGAGGAAGATTTCTAGGTCAATACTTGCAGATCGGACTGCATTTCCCTGGATGATTATATGTTATTGTGTTTTGATTGTTTCATGTATTTTTCTGTTGTTTTTGAATGATTCTGATTTTATGTTTTGAGATCTGAGTTTTTCATTGCTCTTTTCTTTCTCATTGTTTAGTGCTGAAAATAGTGTTCATGGAGAAATTTTTGTGGTTTTTTATTTTTTCATGTTGGGGTGGTGTTTGAAGATGTATCTGTGGTAGCATTGTATGGTTTAATGTGTTTGTTTGAATGCTTGTTTCGATTTTCCAATGCACTAAATTCTGAAAGAAATTTAGGTTTTGAGTTTCAGTTATTCTGAATTAAAGGTCATTTCAATCAGTTATCCTAATATACGGTCTATTTGCCTTGTTTCTAAAGTGTGAGTTATCTGTTTGTGATGTTTATCTGTCTTCTTTTCTTCTAGAAAATTAGATTTATTGTGTAGTTTTAATGGATTAAATACGGAAAAGTACAGGAAATTGTTATATTGCCAACTGATGATTTCAACCGTTTAAGATCATATCAAGAATTATATGTTTGGAAGTACTTCTATTTTTTGTACTCATAATTGGCAAATGAATGGATGATCTAGAAATCAAACCTTGAAAAAACAAATGCAACAGAGAAGGTCAGAGAAAGTCAAAATCTAATTCTTAGTATCTTATATTAATTTCAAGAAAATCTTATAGTTCAAATCGATAATCACAGGAAGATGTTAGACCTGAATCAAATTGTGGGCACCATAGATTTGTATCCAGGGGGAATTCAATTGATTTGTAAGCTCGTGAAAAGAAAACTACATACAAATCATGAGTGGAGATTAACAATGATTAGCAATGTGGCACTGGGCACCAAATATAATAGAGAGATTTGTACTGAATATGACAATTTGTGGACTATTGAGTATACTAGTGTAGTCAATAAAATTTCTTATGAATAAACGCATGAAAAATGTAGATATTGAAAAGCTTTTGGGGTTTTGTTGTTTTGTTTATTGTTGACAAGGGATTGATGGCAGTGGATAATCAAATCAAAACTATGGTTCATAAGATATTTGGCTTGTATTGAAGCTACGTCTGATGATGCAATGCACCCTCCTATGGGAAGCATTTATTTTCGAGACGGTGGATAAAGAGGGTGTTTGCATAGTGGTGTTGATGAAGATGGTCTGTAGATCTAAAGAAGGTTAGTGGCTGTATATAGGATATAGTAGAATGGAAAATTGCTTTGAGAATCTATAAATAATCAAACTCACAACATGGTTTGAAAATGGAAAATAGTCTTCTCGCTTGCCACCATCATTGAGAAAAGGGAGTGAATTTAAAGGTAGAAGTGATATTATTCTTTTTCTGATGATGTCAGGGATATAATGTCAGATTTCATGAAAAATCCTCCTGCATTGGTTTATATTTCCTTTGGGAATTTAGGTATTTGGATCTCTTCAGAGAGTCTTTTCTTATAACTTGGAAGTTTTGTTGGGGTTTGGGAAGTTGAGAATGATCAAAGAGCAAGGTTGAGTTGGTAATATATTGTTTGTAAAATTCATGAAAAAAATTATAATCATGCAACAATTTGGAATTTGTAGTTTTTGAAAAGGTTGGAGAAGAGAAAACAGAAAAAAGATTGCCAATGAAAAAGAAAAGACATCTTGGGCTTGCTTACCACCTAAGAAGTTGGGTCCACCAAAATGTTGTTTCTTTAGGTGCCAACTAAACTTGTTTTTGCTGAAACGTTTTTCTAAAATATATCTAAGAAACATCTTGGGGAACCTGAAATGTTTCTCATAGAAACAAACCCGAGCACCTTCTTGAGTGGTTATATTTCTTTGATATTCATTTGATCATTTCTTAGTTGGATCTTAAGGTGGTGTTCTACATTGATCGTTGATATTTTGAATATTTGATACTAAAACTCTGCTTCATAGCTGATTAGTAGAGATGCATATGTCTGTGGATGACTAATGACTATGAAGCTGATCTTTATGGTTTAAGATTTAGTCAAACTGTCTTCTTCTGCCTGTTTTGGAGCTTCTGTATTGTATTTTTGGATTGAGTGCTGGTTCCAGCATTCTTATTTGTCTTATAGATGTCTGATAGTTGTGTCAACACTTTCCTGTTGGGTTTCTGCTATATTTGAATATTGTTTTATTTGGTTGAAAGTCTCTATTTATCTTGCCCTTTTTTATAAATTTTATTGTACTTGTACCTTGTTTAGTGAGCATGTTCCTGTCTTATCTTCCGAATGCAGGTCTTTGTAGATTCTTCTTGAGAGGTGGAGCAGTTTGGTCTTGATTAAATGGATCAGGTGAATGATCTTCCTTTGTTTATTGTAATTTGACATTCATCCTTTATGATATCCTTGAATTGGCTGCGATGTTGGTGATTATGGCAGTATGAGAAAGTTGAGAAGATCGGAGAAGGAACCTATGGTGTGGTTTACAAGGCTCGTGACCGTGTGACCAATGAGACTATAGCTCTGAAGAAAATCCGCTTGGAACAGGAAGATGAAGGAGTCCCAAGCACAGCAATCAGAGAAATCTCCCTCTTGAAGGAGATGCAGCACGGCAACATAGTCAGGTATTTCTGATAGTAGTTCTTTTGTTGATTGTAGAGTGCTACAATAACAGATGATGGCGAGGAGAGTGGAAATAAGTAGTTCTTTCTTTTTTTCCTTTCTGGAGCACAACATCATTGATATTCCCCATTTGATTGTATGATCGTGTATGTGTTGAACTCCCATTTCTCATCAATAATAGAATTTTGTTGGAAAAGAAGATACGATATCATTGTTATTTTGACAGATACTAAGTTGATTGGCTGAGTTAAAGGAATGGGATCTCAAGTCATCATTGGAGATTTTCCTTGTATTGTTTTCTTTTTATATGAAAGGCTATCAAAGTGAAGAATATAAATAAAAGTTGAAAGGATATGGTATGACTTGTCAGTGAGAAGAAATAAAATAATTTTTTTTACAATTTTCTAATTTCTATACTAAATTCCTTATTAAAGATTGTGGCATATATTTTTCTGCGGGTTATTAAAATACAAATGGTTAGAGGTTAGTACTCGGGGTCCACTAATTGGCATATGGATTGACAAACTTCATGCCAATTGGCACTCGAAAAGACCACCTACTATATCCCTTAGTTTCACGAAAGTTATGTATAGTGTGAGATGCTTGCTTCCCAGAAACTCTCTTTTATAACGTCTCATTTAGTCGTCAAAGAGAGCTAGGTATGTGGAACATTATGGCATATACCCAAGTTTATAGTCTAGGGTGTAGACCTTGTGTAAGTATTGTTGGATTTGAACCTAAGGCGTCTATTTCTCTACACATATTTCACGTGTGTTAAAATCTAAGGTATGGCCCTCCATATTAATATAATAGGAATGAGGCACATTGGTACACAGATCTCGTTTCTCACTTATTGTTTCCCAATGATAATTTCAGCCTCGCTTCCCGCTTCTCATTTTTACTTCTCAATCTGGTAACTATGCCATATCCTATCTCAGAATATGCACACCCCGAAAAGGAAGATAGTTTTCTTCAGACATTTAAGCTAATTTTACAATTTCAGGATTCAAAAACCGAGATATTTTTTCTCCTATTTGAAAAAAGAACAAATATCACTGAAAGGAACAATTTCCAGCTGTTGGGCTGTTATGAAACGCACAGGAAAATCTAATGAAGCAAACGAAAACATCCAATAAAGTGGTTGAAATTAGAAATTAGAGTACAACTCAAGCGGGTTGGAGGCCAACCAAAGCCCAACCTAAGAACAGAAGGCCAAGCCTGTAGCCCAAGCTGCCCAATTCAAGGTGCTCAACACGAGGGATCATTTCTTAGAGATTTTCTTTAAGCCACAATCTCAGCATGAGTTAGTAGTATAAAAAGTTTCAAAATTTGAAAGCCTTGAAAGCAACATACATTTTTGTGATTACCTCATATTTAAAATTGAAAAAGAGAATTGAACGGAAAAGAATACGGAGTAAAATAATTCACATATTAAAGTTTAAACAATAAAATCAATAATATGATTTGTGTTTTGTTTCATGTGCCTAATTGCCTTTTTCTTCCGTTTCTTGTGTTTTCTTTTGGTGGGATTTTTTGCTGGCCACTCCATGTTTGATGTTAATCTAGGTGACATTGTAATTTGCTGACTCATCCCTGCTAACCCTCTTTCTTGAATGACCACGCCTTTTTTTTTTTCCTTTTAATAGGAGTAGATCAATGATTTTATTACTCATCTAGCAAGAACTCACAATCTAGACTACAATTCAGTGGAAGTCGGTTGTGTCATTTGGTAGCCTTCTGTTGCTATTCTTTTTCATCCTTGAATTGTATGTCATTTATTCCTGCAATATTAGATATGGTGATGAAGATGAGATAATTATGAGGCCCGTTTGGTTCAGATTAAAATAAACCTTTATAGAGGGTTACTCGATTATGCAGGTACTATTACGGGATAATATTGTTTTGTTGGGAATTTCATAAGTGCTTATGCATAAGCCGTCTATGCTTGTTTGTAGATATTTTGCTTTCTGAATCCTGATTCACACGGGTAACCCGTAACCCAAATGGAGCTGATACTGTGTAATTAGCAAAACTTGTAAATTAGATGACTATTCGGCATATGAGAAAGGATGAGGGTGTCTGAACATGTAAAGGTTTAATTTCTGAAGTAAAATTTTCTGAATGTATATTTGGCAAACTGTTACAATTGTTGTGCATCAAAACTGACGTCAATGTATCATGACACTGACCAAATTACAAGATTCGAGCTCCATAGTATTTGACCAGTCCTCCCAAACCTATTATAACCCATACCTCTTGAGGTCCAAGAAAAGTATTTGGTATTTGGTAAAGCCACAATCAGATATGAGACTCTTGAGGTTGGCAGTCATTATGGTTGTGATGATGTCATGATTATTTTTTCAAGCTAGATATATTTCCACCTTTCTTACGTTAGCAGTACTTGGGCCTGTATCTCATTGAATGGGTATTGAGTTAGACTTCAGAGGGTTCATCCCTTTCCTTGTCAACGAGATGCATTTATTTAAATGAACATTATTAAACAATCATAGCATTTGTAATGAAAGATGTTAGCATTGTGAAGATTGTTAGGAAATTTTATTTCGTCTCTCTTTGCTTTCCTTTATTCGGAGGCAGTCACCATACGTGTACTTGAGTCAAACTTATGCAATTCACAGCCTACCTATTTAAGTATGAGCCTGGTGTTTGGTCGTACTAGGGATTATATCTAGGAGTAAGGCAGTAAACTCTTATGGCTTTAATTTGAATCTCTTATTGAGTAATATACTTGGTGGTATGTTTCTCACTAGTACACCTTTTAGTAGTGCACAATTAAACAAAAAACTAGTTATGCCATGCTGTATTCTCATTAGAGATAAAATCATTTAGTAGGGCATAATGTTGCATGAAAACAAGAACATTGGAGCCTGCTACCACTGAAGCACTGAGACTGTTATTGTTTATATTTTACTTTGTCTGATTGAAATTTCTTCCAAAATATACTCTGGAGGAACTCCTTTCCAATTTCCTGTGATTTATAGTTGGCTAAACTAGATGTTTGAGTTACTTGATAACCGTGTCGAAAGAAATGCATTCTACTATAAGATGATGGTTCTTGTTTATTGAGTAAAACTTTTGACAAGTTGGAATGTAGTGGATATTTCAAAAAATAATTTGGTTCTTAGATCCGAAGTATCTGGTGCTTCTAGTTTGTTAACCTGGACAAGGCTCTGAAAGTCATCAGTTTAACGTTTGATTTTTTTTTTTCGGATTTCTCTGAACATATAATTCATTATTCAATGATTTTTTGGGTAACAGGTTGCAGGATGTAGTGCACAGTGAGAACCGCTTGTATCTGGTTTTTGAGTATCTAGACCTGGATTTGAAGAAGCACATGGATTCTTGTCCGGAGCTTTCTAAGGATCCACGTATAGTAAAAGTGGGTGAGATCTTTCTGCCCTTTGAAGATTCATGCATTTTGTGTTAAAAGTAGGGGGCATAATTTTAAATTTGAATAACCTTTGAGAATCGATGCCACATCAAGAGACTTGGGATCATGGTTTTAAATAATGATTTCAGTTTGCACAACGGGTCTAACTAAAACCTTTACGTAATGCCATAATGTAATGGTTTCGACTGTCACGGATGGAACACGTAACGCTCCACCATTTTGTAGATAAAAAGCTTAAAAATATATATATGTAAAATTAAGGGGAAATGTTTAAATTTGACAAACAAACAAAAACATTGACACTAAATACATATTATGCATGAAATATTAGTTTATTAAGTTTACTTAACACAGTGAGATAAAAATTGAAACCCATAACCCAAGTCATCTTAGGTTTGTTGATTTGATTTGAATTCCATGAATCTATGTTCTAAGCTTTGCTAATATGCATTAACTATACATATTGATTTGAAAAAAGTTGAGAAAATGTACCTAATCAAAAGCTCAAAACTGATTATTTTTTCCAAAAGTGGGTTGTACAGATTCAAATCATTGATTCATAGTGTAAATAAGATTTTTTGAATCCAAAAAATAAGATCGAGTGGCTATCTTTGGCTATCTTCTGAATAATTCATGATGATGATAGTGATGCATTGAGACAATTCATAATTAAAACTTAATGATGTAATTTCTTCTTCTCATTTGCAGATGTTTCTGTATCAGATTCTTCGTGGTATTGCTTACTGTCATTCTCATAGAGTTCTCCACCGAGATTTGAAACCTCAAAATTTGCTGATAGACCGCCGTACCAATGCACTGAAACTCGCAGACTTTGGATTGGCCAGGGCATTTGGTATTCCTGTTAGGACATTTACTCATGAGGTAGCAATGTGCACTTTCATTTGAACTTTTCCTGGAGTGTTTCTTGGTCTTGGCCTCTGTGGATTTCTGTTTCTCTTCAATAAAACTTTATTATTATGGTTATAATTTCAATCTCGTACTAGGTGTTTTTCATCCATGTTAATTCTTCTGGGTTGCTATTTCCTTTTTTCAAAATTTAAAATGGAGGGTTAATCTGCTCTGAACCGTCACAGATTTGCAAAGGTTGCATTAATCAAATTGTGCTTTCCTCTTGAACCAAAAAAGAAAAAGGATAAAGGGGGAAGAAGAAAAGAAAGGGCAATTTGTACCAAAAAGAAACTATATACATAAATATGTAAGTGGACATATCTGAGGTTGTCTTTCTCTCTGGTCAAAGTACAACTGCCAATGACTCAAATTGCATGAATGCCTGCATGCAATATAAAATAAATGGCTACTATTTGGAGCCAAATGCACTCAGTTTTTCTATAGATAACGATGCCAAAGTATTATGTATTCCAGTCGTCTTATATAAATTCCTTTTGGCTAGCTATTTTTCTTTGTTATGCTAGAACCATACAACACAAAACTCATTATTCAGGAGGTTTCAATTTCAACCCTTCGTGAACATCAAAATCTTATGAAAATTTCAACATACAGAAGTCAATATCTAATGGGATGCTTAATTTCTTGAGAAAAATTAAAAAGCACAATTGCATATGTATTGTCGAAAGACTCTAAACCCACATTAGCAATGTGATTTTTGCACCTTATTAGACGTTTCATTATTGAGTAGATCAAATTGAAATTGCTCTGTCTATTATTCAATATTGGCATTTTCTTCTAGGTGGTAACACTGTGGTATAGGGCACCAGAAATCCTTCTTGGGTCTCGCCATTACTCCACTCCTGTTGATGTTTGGTCAGTGGGTTGTATATTTGCTGAGATGGTGAACCAGCGACCACTGTTTCCTGGGGATTCCGAGATTGATGAATTGTTCAAGATTTTCAGGTGGTACAGCTTATGCACTGCTGTTATTATATTTTTGGTACATTGTACTCTTTTCTAGTGTTTCCTATTTTCATATGATTTCTTCAATGAAGATTTTTGGGCACTCCAAATGAAGAAACATGGCCTGGGGTGACTTCATTACCTGATTTCAAGTCTGCCTTTCCCAAATGGCCTCCTAAGGTAATTGAGGTTTTGAGTGTGATTTTATATTATTCCATATTTGTGTTATAAAATCTTGAGGATATATTTAACTGTGCTTTCTCTGCTGCTGTTCAGGACCTGGCAACTGTGGTCCCAGATCTTGATCCATCTGGAATTGATCTTCTTTCTGTAAGTCTGGGTTATGATATATTAATAAAAACTGCAATACGTGAATGATAAATCAATAATGCTAATGCCTTTATTTGTATTACAAGTGTTGCTCTGTTGAGCCGTCTCCAAGATCCCACACTGTTGAGAAGGGGAAAGGTTTGTGGAAAGAGTCTGGCAGCCAGCCATTGAGTGGGTCGAATATTCTAGTCATAGTGCTGTCAACCTACAATTTTCTTGATAGTATTAGATCCATCAACGGGTTGTTGGTGAAGACATCAACCTTCTCCTGGAATCCTATTCAACGGTGTGGAATTGCCAATGTTCCTCCTGGGGCTTCTTAGTCAGGAAGCTAAGTTCTTTTGTTAGGACTTTGCCCCTGCCTGATGGTGTCATCTATAATGAAAGTGAGCTAGTACCTTTTAGACAAGTAAATAAATAAACGAGATGGAACACAAATTAATAATATCAGCTTATGTGGTTCCTCTTATTTATGCACATGCCCATCTTTTTTCAGAAAATGCTCTGCTTGGATCCAAGTAGAAGAATTACAGCTCGGAATGCACTTGAGCATGATTACTTCAAGGATATTGGGTTTGTACCTTGATTCTCCTTCCTTCCACCCCATCTTCCTTGCTGCATAGTGTCTATATCAATGAGTCGCAATTCGCTGGTTTTGGTTTAATGTGAGAATGTGTGCTTTTATTGTATTTTTTCCCCCTTGAACCTGGTTTGAATCACACAGAACTGGTGCTTAGCATTTCGATCTTGGAGTTGTATTATCTCTTGTTTCTTTTGTCATGTTCTATAGAAATACCACATTGCATGGCGTTATTTTCCGATTTGCTTGTAAGTGAATCTTCTCTTACATTGTTGAAAAACTCCGTATGTTATTTCCTTAGGAATGGAAGAATTTGGCATGACTCTTTAGTTTTTCATTGACTGGAATCTAAGAAACATTCACTCTCAATTATATGGGTAAGTGGTTTCTGACTGTCAGGGAGAACCAGTACTTTGTTTTTTTGGGACAATGTCAGAATATACCCAAATGCTAGGTATTTGCTTTGGACTTCCTTTATAAATCAACGTCAACCAAATGCAGCTGGAGTTGGATGGCACATGCTCTAATAGTTGATAAAGAACTCCTAAACGTGATAACTTTGTAATACACTTTCTACTTTGGTCACATTAGGAATACTAAATAAGTGGATGGTAAAATTTGTTATACATCTACTATTAATGGTAGGTCCCATGTATGAGTAAAAAGAACTAATTATTCCACAAAATACATGTATAAAATGCAAAAAAAAATATTTATAAACTTATATAGTACTAGTGGGCCAATGCACGTGAGAGAGGGAAGGGGAGAGTGAAAAGACGGGCCCTAGTGAGCACACGTGATGCACGTGTGTAAGATGGGAGACATAGGAGAGAGAATATGTTAGAAACTGTGAGTTATGTGGCAGTTGAAAAACACAAAGTGGGAGAAAAAAAATAGGAATAGATTGTTGAGTGAATCAGCCTAGTAAAGACCATCTCCAAAGGATACGTCAAAGGAGATGGCAACCATGGGTTGTTGTGCCACGTGGGACAAAGCTCACTCCAAGGGACATGGTAAGGCCTGAAGTCAAATTTGCTACCATTGCAAAACACAACTTTTTTGTGTTTTGTTTGCATGGCAAACGAATAATATTGATTAAAATAATAGGGGTCCATGGCTTTGAATGCCAACAACTACTATATTCTTGGTTTGAATGCCAACGATTTTGTATAAACAAATGGTTTGAATGGCAATGCTTATTATAAAATAATTGTTTTTTTTCACCACTTGCCTATAAAAACCTCAATGTCCCTTCAATATTTTGTGTATGAATCTCGAAATCTCACGACTATTCCGTTATTGTTCTAGTAATTTATATTATCAATTTTGACATGAATCTTCAATTTTCTGTCACCTAATTGTGGGTCTATCATCACAATTCCCTAACCATTCCTCTCAATCTAACGTCCTACTAGAGGGCACTAAAAAAAAAGGGGGTGCCAGTTTCAACGTACAAGAAGACATTATTCTTGTGACAACATGATTCAACATCAGTATGGATGACGTGTACGGGAATGACCAAAGTAAGAACATATTCTGGGGGCTAGTGTGGCCAGTATTTCCACCATTACAAGAAAATTGAGAGTGATCGGGATGAGAAGTCACTATCTATTAAACATGCAATTAACAAATTTTGTGGTTGTTATGTTGAAATTGAAATTGAAATAATGCTTTCAAGTGGAAAGAATGAGCAAGACAAGGTAAACCTAAATATATAAATGCTAATTCAAATTTATGTTTGACCATTGTTGAAATATATTGACACTCTAGCTGAAGTGGATGGATGACATTAGCAAGCAAAAACCATCATTTAGAGGCGAAGACGCAAAATCCTTTTCTGACATGTCATCACCTTCCACTCCAGAGAGTCCCCTAAATCTTGCAGAGGACGACGTCCCAAACATTCGTTTTGTGCAAAGACCACCAAGTAGGAATACCTTGTTGTATAGTCATTACCATTAATTGAGTAATTGATTGGAGGTGTTTCTCCTTGGACGAGGTTGGTAAATAAAGATCGTTTTAAGATATTGATATCATTGTGAGATCCCAGTAACCTAAAGAAAGCATGCTATATCCAAATATCAAATAAAGTCATGACTTTAAGAATAATCGATGGATCGTGGTGGCCTCCCCTTTCATACAGACCTTTCGACGCAACTGGACAATTTTTCCACTTCCAATGCATAAAATCGATACTCCCTAACATCCTAGGAATACACAGGGCTCACCTTGAGCTAGCAATCTAGAAATATCGTCTTTGTTTGGTGATCTCAAGTACTCCTCACCGAAAACTTCAACCACTGCCCAAATAAACTTTCTCAGACTTTCGATTGAGGTACATTCACCAATCCTCACATAGTTGTCCACGGCATTTGCCGCTATTCCATACACAAGCATCCTCATTACGACAATGACTTTTTGAAGAGATGACAAACCAAGGTGTCCAGCTGCATCTCTTTTTAGGACAAGGGTCATGAGCTTACACTGCATATTGGATTTAAATAAAAAGAGGTTGGCTCATTCGAAACCTCTTCAGAAATTAAATAGGAGAGTACACAGGGTTTTCGGTAAAATAGTCGTTGAGAGTCTTTTGTGGCCTTGAACTCGATCATGTCAGATAGTTGCGTGACCTTGAATGGAACCGCGACGTGGTCTCATTCTTCTTTTTGCATCAGATTGTTCTTGTTGTAGAGCAACTACGGCCAACATCTCCAATTCATAGTTGGGATGGTGGTGGAGTCAAAGTTAGAGTCGAAGAGAAGCAGATCCATCCAAAGATGACCCTCCATAGACAAGAATAAAAATGGAGTAGAGATTATGGAGTTAAGAAGTTGGTGAAAATGATGTGTGAGAATGAGGGATAAAGTGCTACTTGTGCCTTGTGCTTGAATGCAGAAGAGACTGTGAACCACTTGTTCCTGCACTGCCCGGTTGTCTAAGGGCTCTGGGCTTGGTTCTTGGCCCGCATGAGTTTGAAGTGGGTCTTCTCCTTCTACTTTCTGAGCTTTTTGTCGGGATGACCCTTGATGACTTGGTCGGGTGCCAAGGAAACCATCTGGATTTTTTTGCCTTGTTTTTTGGAAGAAGAGGAACGGTCGCGTATTTGACAATTCTTTTTCTTCTCTCATTCGGATCAGATCCCGGGTGCGGCAATCGATTGTGGATTGGAGCTCCACAAGTTCGGTGGGCCAAGATGTGGATTGGAGCTCTTTTCTAAGCTTCTTATCGAGATGACGCTTGATGACGTGGGTGGGTGCCAAGGAAACCATCTGGACTTTTTTTGTCTTGTGCTATTTTGTGGCTTGTTTGGAAGGAGAGGAACGGTCGCGTATTTGACAATTCTTCTTATTCTCTCCTCCGGATCCGATCCTGGGTGCGGCAATCGATTGTGGATTGGAGCTCCACAAGTTCAGTGGGCCAAGATGTGAGGGAGGCCCTCCTAATTTGAAACGGCAGCTGCTAAGTTTCTTTGTGGTTTTTTCTTCTTATTTATGCTTGTGTGCTTCTCTCTTTGAGTTTACGCCTCTGTAAACTGTTCCTTATATATATATATATATATATATATATTTGTTTTACCGATAAAAAAAAGTGGTTGGATTTATAAAGAAAAGAGACAAATTCAAAATTTGAATTGCAACGGTCATAAACTGGCATAAAAGTTAAATGATTTTTTATTAAATTTTAAATTTATGTAAATGGCAATATATGGTCAGAAACAGTCATAAATGGTCATAATAGGTAAAAGACAAAAAATAATAATAAAATAATAAAATTATCTACTTCTATTAGAGTGCCAAATCTCAAAAATAGCATATGAAGGTAGCAAATATGCATATAGGGTAGCAAAGGACACAGCTACCTACATTTGCTACCTCCCTTTGGAGATGGTCTAAGAGGATTGAAGTTTTTGAAATGAGAAGTTTTTGAAATGAATTTAATACCCTTAATACCTATTCACTAAATAGTAATAGGATAATATAACATCTAGTTTTTTTTTTTTGTCATAGTAAAAAAAAATCAATCAACGTCGTCTACCCCTCAACCTCTAATTATAATAGTAGACATAAGGTTAAACATTTTTTGATTAAAAATTTGTGTGTTTGCATGTTTGTTAAAATTTTATTTAATAATAATTTAGTTTTAAATAATCAAGTACCCACACATTAGAAAAAGATTTGCCTCAATTTTAACACCCATGTGAATTAAAATATCAACTCTTAAGTAGATCTTTCAATCCCCCGATGAATTAAAATCCGTAGCAATTGAGGAAATCCAGACAGTTGAATTGAAATTATTTTATGCTGGGCAATGCACAGAAATACATGGGAGATTTGACTCTAAACTTGTTGACATAGCAACAATTTAGGAGATTTGAAAGAGAGGATAAGATTGACATAGCAACAATTTAGGAGATTTGAAAGACAGGATAAGAATAGAAAGTTTTCTAAAAATGGGTATCTCAAAAATACTGTTAATATGACCCCCTCAAAACTGATGTTAGGGATAGCATCAGTTTGGATTAAAATGAACCACATTTGGCACTTGGTTGCCCTTTGGTGAAAATATCAGTTATCAGATCAGTTGTGGGAATGAAGGAGGTTTGTAAATCACCATTTGTACGCACCTTGGACAAAATGATTATCAATTTCAATCTGCTTTCTCTGAGAGTTAAAAATGGGATTAGTCTTATGTGGTAGCACTAAGCATAACGAATCCATAGAATATCAACAATGGCAGCAGCAAGACTCTGATATTCTGCTTTGGTGCTCAACCTAGAGACTGAGTTGCTTCTTGGTGCCCCATGGTGTATATTTTAAACAAACAAGGAGATGGGTCAATCTGTTTATAGCAGCCAAAAGAGTCTTTTAACACATTATTCAGGTAGTGACGATACTGAGTCATGGTGGACATGTCCTTGATGGTTTAAAGTTGGAGGCACAACTGCAGCACTTGCACTTGTGACTGTTGGGTGATCGTAGGAGCAAGAGCATTTGTGACTGTTTGGTGAACGTAGGAGCAAGAGCATTCCAGATTGCACGAGAAGTAGTCAGATCAATTATCTGAGCAAGAACACTATCTTTAAGAATAGCATTGGGGAGGCTGATGAGGTATTTGTCTGTGCGTGCTGCCTTTGCTGGAATTCAGAATTGGGTAGAAGAGAATCTGCATTGTCATCAATGAATGAATGGGTTGAGGATTAGACCCAACAATAAAACCCATGAGATCAAGAGTTAAAGTTGGACTCCATTTTGGTTTTAGGAGAGATTGACTCTAAACATAGCAAGGAGATTTGAAAGTGGATAAGAATTGTAAGTCTCCTAAATACGGTATTGCAAAGATGCCATAAGTACCAAGAACTAGCAATGGCGGTTCTTCGGCATTACCATCTAAAGCACACCAAGAATCCTTCTCCGATATGACTTTCTTGGTTTTCAAGACTGGCCATTTCAGGTTGTAAATGCATTGTCTGAGGAGAATGACCAATGTTACCTGGTTGGTTGGTTCGCTCGATTCGAATTCGGGTTTGCGGTTCGCAATTCGCCACTCTACACCGAACCCGGTTCGTTAGGGGTAGGATGAGATAATTCGCTTTTCGGTTCGCTTAGATTCTTTAGTTTGGTTCGCTAGGTTGGTTCACTACTTAAGTATGCAAAACAAAATATATATTATAAAAATATATCTTTTAAGCATCTAAACAACATATTACAAATACTTATTTGAAAAATAATAATAATAAATATTTTTTTATGAACAATTTGTGAACTCAAAGTATAAATTTGCCGAACCTAATAAAAAATATCAGTGAATTTGAATAAAAAATTAGACAAACTAAGATTGTTTTGAAACCATTATGTGGTTCGCTCAATTTCATGAACCAGACCAAACCGAACCACGAACCAGTTCGGGTTTGCTCGGTTCGCGGTTCGCTATAGCATTTAGCGAACTTGGAAACCCTGGGAATGACTTCCCTTGAAACTTTGGCAGAGACATGTCAAAGCATAATTCATGCAAAAAAAAAAGGTTCAACCGTGTTTTCGGGCTGAGGCTGTGAGTACTGCAATTTACATAATCAATCAATTGCCTCAACCAAGGTTGAGTTTATCTCTCCCATATGAGAAGCTTTATGGATAAGACTTCAGTTGGCCACTTCAGGGTTTTTGGATGTAATGGCTACATATTCTTGGCAGATCAGCTAATATGAAGCTTGATAAGAAGGCACATTTACCAACTGGATCTTCAGATGGAACATTGTCTTTGATGAAGCAACTTCTTGGTGGTCGAACGGTGAGCAACCTTTTGGTAGACTCTCATAAGTTAGAAGATGAGATCCAAGGATGCCATGGTTAATCTGTTGGCACACCCTGAGGATGCTATGGTTAATAGTTCACGATGATATGGGAAAATACCTTTATCAGCTCTCTCCCTCTTCTTGAAGGTAATGCCCGATTAACAAAAGTTCTAGCACTATACAACAGCTAGCCTGGAGATCGAAAATCAACATAACTGGAAGTGTTTGGTGCTTGAAGGCTGTGCTAAGATGATCCTGAGTCATTCCATAATGCAGCATTTGGGTCTCTCTTTAGCCATGGCGATCTTCGTCATCTATGGTTTCAAATTTCTCATGCAAAAATTTCAGTGGTTCGGCGATCTGCCAACTCAGAAGCACACTGACAATTGCACTTCCGCAAAACGCCTTTGGATTACCTCTGGTGGATGCCCAAGCTGGGCGCTCAGGCATCCACACTTTAATGGGCACCTGGCGATAAAAAGGAGGAGAAGTCATTTCATTTTCTCCCCCCCCTCTTTTATTGCCAGGTGCCCATTGAAGTGTGGGAGGTAATCCGAAGCCCCGCAAAACATGTTTGGTAATTGTTTCTGATTTTTGCTTTTTGAAATTAGTAACAAAATTTTTGACAATGTGTTTCTATTTTTTGTTAAGAGAATATTTATGTTACCTCTCATTTTAGAAACAAAAATTGAAAACATAGAGTCACACCACCCACCCACCACTACTCCACCCATCACCACAATACTACAACCACCACCACCACAATACTACCACCACCACACCACCCATCACCACAATACTACTACCACCACTCCATCACAATACTACCACCACCACCACAATACTACCACCATCAACACACCAACCACCACTCCACACCAACCACCAACTATTGAAATTGTTTCATCAATATTATGTTCTATCATATTTGTCATATGCATTTTCTGTTTTTCCTTATTTTAAATAAGTGACAGGAATGCCAAGCGTGTTTTCTGTTTTAAAAAAGAGAGTTGTTTTCAGTTTTTAAAAATGAAAAATAAAAATAGAAACACGGTAGAGTATCCAAACAACCCCTAAGTTGACACTCCAAAGAAGCCAGCAGCAAAAGAGCAATAGTCCCCTCGTTGCCGAGGGAAATATTCCTCCTCACTTCAAATAGCTAACCCTTCAACTCTCATTAACTCGGGTTAGTTTTTTTTTAACCCTTTAGTTAAAAATTTTTATTTTATTTTTCTATCAACCAAGGGTAGGTGAACCCTAAGGGTGGATGAATCTTAACCACAGTTAAATGGGGTTAGAATGGGGATACATGCAAGAAAATGGGAGCTGAGACGACCCTCCTCGCGTCACCGGCTGCGGAGGTGATTATTTTCGGTAGCAAAATAGATCTTTTGTTTCTTCCTCTTACCACTTTGATCCCATATGTTTTGAGAAACTCTCTTTTAGGGTGTGTTCGTTTGGCGAGAAAGAAAAAGAAAAGTATGTTTTCTTGCACTTTTTTGCGTTTGGTTTGTAAGAAATACACTTTCATTTTCTTGTACTTTCTCAATAGTGACAAACTTTCTCCCAAAAACTTCATCTATCTTTTGGTGGTTATTTTATGAGAAAATTTAAGTCTTTTTTTTCCTTTATTCTTTCACCCACTTTTTCGGCAAACGAACGCACCCTTAGTTAATTGATTTCACAGGGACTAGTAGCAAAAGCAACTAGTCCAACGAGCTGAATGATATATTAGATGATAGTAGAAATGCTAAGTTAGGTTCACCTATCAGATGAAAAAATTAATAAAAATCATTGAAGGAGTGTGACCAAGAGAATGAGTGTATGCTGCTAGAAGGGTTCTGCAGCAGAACTGCTTCGGCGAGAGATAACATGTCTGATATTAAAGTTAGGGTTCAAAAGGAGCTAACGGAAACCTAACCCAAAAATCTATTGTGGCATCCCTCATGTTCCTTTGCAGCCGCTTTGCTGCAAAACCTACTTGCAAAGGCTCATTCTAACTAGTCTTCCGCTCTGTTTAAAAAAAGGAAAATAATCACCTTCTCAGTCGGTGACGCGACGAGATGTGTCTTGCTCCCTTTTCTTGCCATGTGTCCCCCTTTAAACTCATTTAATCATGGTTAAGATTCAGTCACCCTTAGGGTTCACACATCTACCCTTAGTTTTTAGAAAAATCAAAATAAAATATTTAACCACAGGGTTAAAAAACTTTAACCCGAGTTCATGTTGAGTTGAAGTGGTGGCTATGTGAGAGCAAGGAGCAATAGTTCCCTCCTCGCCTGTGGAGAGAACTACGGATCTTTAAAAAAAATAGTCATTTTTAATTCAGACCAGAATTTAGACTAATCAATCATTAATGTTTGTACAATTCAACCTCATATTTTAAGAAAATAATATATGAAGGGAAAAGTAGACTAATTTTATTTTAAGAACTGTGGGCATATTTCAATAAAATGATCAACTAGGGAAGTAAAGACTTTAGGATGAACTAGAAGGGTGCCATTATCGTCAATAGGAGAATATGTGTTTTAGTCGATGAGGAATTGAGAAAAGATTCTTGATGAGGCACACAAATTGAAGTACATTGTTCATTCCGGAAGTACCAAAATGTACCAGAACCTTAAGAAGCATTTATGGTGGAGAAAGATGAAGAGCGGTGAAACAACATATGTGTCTAAGTGTTTGGTTTGCCAACAAGTTAATGCCAAAGATCAGTAGGACTTCTTCAACCACTCCCTATACCGGAATGGAAGTGGAAAAACATCTCGATGGACTTTGTCGGCCAAGGACAACAAAGAATTCTGATTCTATATGGGTTCTAGTTGATCGATCGACCAAGTCAGCTCACTTTCTTCTATATCGCACTACATTCAATTCGAATCAAACGACAAACTTGTACATTAAAGAAGTGGTCTGTTTGCATGGTGTACCAGTTAACATTTTTCAGACCAGATTCAAGATTCACTTCATGATTCTGAAAAAGCTTTCAGCAAGCTATGGGTTCTCGCTTGAATTTCAGTACATCTTTTCACCCTCAGACTGATGGATAAATTGAAAGGGTGAATCAAATAATTGAAGATATGTTACGGGTATGTATGCTGGATTTCCAAGGCAGTTGGGATGATCACTTGTTATTGGTAGAGTTTGCCTATAACAACAGTTATCAGGCAAGCATTTAAATGACACACTTCGAGGCACTTTATGGTAGAAGTTGTCGTTCATCTCTATGTTGGGGTGAAGTAGTTCAAAAGAAAATTTTGGGTCCTGAACTCATTGAACAAACTTCAAACAAACAGGATTCAAGTGATTAGGAAAAGGTTAAAGATTGCTCAAAGTAGGCAAAAAAGTCATGCTAATACTCACCGAAGAGACTTGAAATTTCAAGTTGGGGATCAAGTATTCATCAAGATTTCTCTGACAAAAGGTGTGATGAGATTTGACAAGAGGGATAGATTAAGTCTGAGGTATGTGGTCCCCTTAGAGATTACTACTAGAGTTGGAGAAGTTTCATACATGGTTGATTTACCTCTTCATATGGCAATTATCCATAACATATTTCATATTTTCATGTTGAGGAAATATATTTTGGATCCGTCTCATGTTATTGATCTTGAGTCATTAAAGATTCGTTAAGATTTGACCCTAGTTGAGCAACTAGGTCAAATTTTGGATCAAAAGGAACAAGTCATTCATGCGAATACAATTCCATTGGTTCTCATTTGATGACAACATCATTCCGTAGAAGAAGTCACTTGGAAAAGAGAAGATGAAGTCTGAGAAAAGTATTCTCACCTCTTTATTTAATCTTATAATTTCGAGGACAAAATTCTAATAAGGATGTAGAAACCCAAAACATCATGTATTGAAATTTGTGCAAATTTAATGAAAAGCTAGAAATTCGTGTTTAAAACATTTCATGTAATGTTTGTACATGTTATATGATCAATGGGTAAGTGTTAAGATGAAGAAAAAAACCAAAACAAACAAAAATAGGGGAGATCGGTCAACCCCTCTCCATAGTGGTCGACCCCCCCCCCCCCCCCCCCCTCTGTGCAAACAGGTTAAAAAATGTATGGAGTTTTCGGGCAAAGAGTATGCAGATCAATAGTCGACTGCCCACCTAGGCCGGTCAACCAATGTACTATCGGTCAATCACGTAGACACACAGGTCGACTGCTTGTGGTGATTTCTGCACATGAACTTTCTAATTTTCTGGGATTCCGAAAATTAGTAATTGCCTAGGACTCCTAGGCCTATAAATAATCCACTAACTCGTGGGTTTTATGGTTACAAACATTCCAAGAGAGGTTTAGAAATCTCAGAGAGAGTTTTGCAAGGGGTTTTGCAAGAGGTTTTATCTAGAAAAGAAGGAATGCTTGAAGATCAAGTGTAGAGACCTGAATCCTCTTTCATGCCTTTAATAGAGTTAATAAGTCTTTTGTCATGTTTTCATGCATATTTAACTTTATCTAAGTGGTGTAGCGTATTCTAATTGGTTTAAGTATTAATAGGGTGGAATTTTAGAGCTGATAATTGATCACAGGAGACCGATGATCGATCGTCCAGAACCTGGAACCAGGGTAAGCCCCTGTTTTGTGCGATAATCGATCGCACTAACGTGATGATCGATCGTCAAAATCAGGAAATTTAGGATAGTTTTTGTTTCTTAGAAGATCGATCGTCAGGCGAGCGATGATCGATTGCCCAATATGACGATCGATCGTAGTTGCGCCCAGAAAATTTTAAAAGGGTTATGGAAATCGGGGTTTTTAACCCCTAGGCTATAAATAGAGGTTCTATTTCGTAGATTTTAAGGTTCTAACCTATTCTAACCTAATTTGGCAAATGAGATGAGAGAACCTAGGGTTCTAAGGAAGAAATTGCTTGGAGAAGAAGAAATTTCTTGGAGAATAAGGAGATTACTTAAAGATTTCAAGGAAAGCTTGGAGATCTTCCTCAAATCTTCTTGGGAGTGATTTGGATCTAAGGGAAGAATCCCTAAGGTCAATTAACTCTCTAAATCAACCCTATTAATGATGTTTTGTGGATATTAGTATGATAGAAATAGAGGTTTGATATGTTTTCCCCAATAATGTATGGATTAAGCTTATTAGAGATGGAAATGTGGTTTAATACTATGGATGGATTGTATGGAGGATGGAAAACACTATGGAGGATGGGATGAATGTATGGATGTGGATTATGTTTGAGTTGTATGAATGGATTATAGCGTGGTAGAATGTTAAAAATGGGAAATGACAAAGTATCCATAATTAACGCACTCAAGGTATTTGTTAAAATGCTTAAGAATGATGAATGCTAGTATGATGCTATTGATTATTAAGAGACTAAGTCAAATGGATATTGTTGTTTGTCATGATAAATTATGTCCTACTTACTTTATATGATGATCGGTATTCGGGTAGGTCACACCTTGGAGGAAAATCTTTCACGTTGAGAATTCTCTAACTAGGGAGATGTAACCTATCAGAATTTCTTAACGAAAGATTAGAATCTAAGGGATGACTCATTTGAATTCCAATTACGACACTCAATCACACGTTCACTTGAATGATAAGTATTTAAGTCTCATGAGTTCACTTGTCTCACAAGCATGCATGCATTGGACACGAACATGTTACGAAGCATTGCACACAAGCAGGTTATGAATTATGCCATAAAAGAATGATCCTCCATTACGAACATATCACTCTATGCGTTGTCGCGACTATGTTACAAAACACTATAAAATTATGCGTTGTCGGGACAAAACACTATGATTATGCGTTGTCGGGACAAAACACTATGATTATGCGTTGCCGGGACAGATACACTATGAATTATGCGTTGACGGGACACATACACTATGAATTATGCATGTATGAGTCTATGCATATATTAAGTTCAAGTTCATGAATAAGAGTCACACAAGTACACGAGTCAAGATGATGTTATGACATGTTATATACTCTGCATTCTGGTTATGTCTATGTTAAGTGAATCTATTACGGTTAAGTATACATAAACTAAGCTATGATATTGATATTGCTCATGCTACTTTATGTTATTGTTGGTTTGTTTATCCACTGAGTATTCCATACTCAGTCGACCTGTCATTGTCTTCAAGTCGAGGAGAGGAGCCGTGGACTGAGGAGGTTTACACGGAAGAGGGAGAAGAAGGTGAGCTTCCTGAGGAAGGAGCTAAAGATTTAGATAGTTATCCTTATTACTAATTAGTTGTTCAATTTTAAATGAATTGTAATAGACTTTTAGATGATGTTTCTTATTGGACTACTTTGCAGTTGGTATCAGACTAGTTTGTTTATGGTGGGTTATGTTGGACAGATGACCGTTGTACAAGATGAATTGGTTTGTATCGGAATTTTATTATTCTCAATTTTGGAGATGCTTTAGTATACCTTATATGTATGGATTTTAAGCAGGTTAAGGAAATGTGACGATTCTAAAGTCTTATTTTAGCCTTGTAGGATTTTGGGGTCATTACATTAAGATCCAAGCCCATTCGAAAGTAATTGATCGTAGGGAAGCGATTGAGAGAGGTTCGATATACTATCACGTTAATGATATTATAATAATGATAAGAACTGAATATGATTGATTATATGTTAAGGTATAATGAAAATGATTTACATCTTATGGCTTTGCATGATGAAAAGGTTATGAAATTCAAGATTTGGAATGAACTAATGAAAATTATTATGATATGGCTGTGAGCACCGGATTTCACTCCCTACACATCTCACGGGTTTATGTTGAGAGTCGCCACCTCTTAATTTAGAAGGGATAAGTCCTCAGATAGTGGATAAGGTATTGGTCTGCGGTAGAGGTCTAGGTAAGAGGTTCGGTTAAGTCCAGGGAAGGTGTTAGGCACCCCGAGACTTCCATTTTACAATGGTTCTCTACTTTCTAGGTTTAAGCCAATTTTAAAGTCAATTTTGTTCAAATGCCTAAGTGTTTAAGATAGTACTAATTTAAGAAAGGAAAGCTAACTAGGGTCGAACCTGGTTTGGGTTACCTACGTACTCACAAGGGTGAGATCAGACCGAGCGTAGTTCTGCCACATAAGCTCATGCTAAGGCTAGGGGGTGTGTGTGTGTGCACTAAGGGTGGCTAATGGTCTAGTCCGATAGACTAGGGTTTGATTGAGCGAGTTTGGTCAAGTGTATGGTTTAAGCCCGATAGGCCAAGGGTTAGTCCGGTAGACTAGGGTTTAGGCCCGGTAGCCCAAGGGGTAAGTCCAGTAGACTTGATTGAGGCCCGATAGGCCAAAATCGAAAATAACCAAGGTTAGGGTTGCTAACCGGGGTTAAAGGTCAAACTAATCATGGTTAGGGTTACAAACCACAGTTGAGGGTAACATGGTTAAGCCCGGTAGGTTGAGGTTGGGCCCGATAAGCCAAGGTTGAGCTCGGTAATATCAAAAAGTTTTTGGGATTTTTTCAGATTTTTTTAAGGGTTAAGGGATGCTTAACCATGGTTAAAAGTTAACCAAGATTAGGTAAACCCCAGTTAAATGGTCTAGGCAGGTCAGGGTGGACCAGGTAGCATGACAGGACCTAAAATGGCCTCCTACCTGGTCTGGGCCCTATGCAAAAGCCCAAAAGACAAAAATCCATAATGGCGGTAAAGCGATTACCCGCCATTACAGAAGCAGTTCAAAGGGGTTTTACAAGGTCTGTAGGTTGAGTTAGGGTTTAATCCAAGGGGTGTTAGACTCACAAGGTTGAAGAAGGAAGTGGCAGGAATGCTCTGGGCCTTTGGTGGGCCCAGGGGTTGGTCTGGAGTGGGCCCCACAGTGGGCTGAACACCCTATATTTGGTATACTGTAATGACGGTAGATAGTCTACCGCCATTATGCTATTTCCTGTTTTGAGCCCTGTTAACCATGGTTAAGCATAAGGGATGAGCCTAGAAGGACCAAGCTAGGTAGGCCAGGGTCTAAGGAGACAACCCTGGCCCTGGAATGGACCAGGGCCCCACCCAAAGGGGTGTACAGATGTTGCAAAGGGAGAGGCCAGGAATGACAGTAATTATTCTACTGCCATTCCTAGAGATTTCCAGAACTGAGTTTTCTCACCTGGGGGCTGCACCAGGGCTTATCCCAGGGGATCCCTCACAGACTAAGGGTCCCACAGAATGTAAAAGGGGATGTTAAGCATGGCAGGGGGTCTTGTACCCAAACTAGAATCTCAAGGGGGTTCCCCATACCTATGAGGAAGGTAGGGGACCCCTATCCTTGGTTTGAAAGCAAGAAAAACATAAGTAAATGGAATGAATGTCACCCCTGGAAGAGGACCAGGGGTTTACAGAGTTTAACAGGAATTAAACAAGGGGGTAGGGAGGCCTACCCAACTGCTACGACTTCTACAGTGGAAGAAAGATGTTGTGCATAGTGGTGGTGGTTGGTACACGGTGGTGGAAGGTGTAGATAGGCCTAGGGTGGCCTGGTATGGCTCCTGGGAGGTCTGGGGATTTGCTTAGGATGGGAGGCAATGGTTGAGATGGCTAGGATTGGGCTGGTCGAACTCTAGCAAAGTTTCACCTTGGAGGGTTTTGGAATCCTTCAAACATGGAATGTGGAGAGTTTAAATAGAGTTGGAGGGAGACCCAGGGGTAGTCTAGTGTTACTAGAGGAGGTTTGGAATCCCAAGGGGGCGGACTGGAGAGCTACAGGAGGGCCAGCTGCACTGTAAACAGGGAATTAAACAATGGCGGTAATGTTATTACCGCCATTCCTAATTTAGCTCAAATCAGGAATGGCGGTAGAACATTTACTGCCATTCTCAATATTTTGCTAAAACAAGCCACACCTTGTTGCACTTAGTCTGATCCACTGTAGCTTTACCTATATGTGGTAATGGTGGTAAAGATATTACTGCCATTACTGGATTTTTTGAAATTGGGTTAGTAGCCCCCACTCCAACGGTCTCTAGGGTATGTGGGCCCACTGTTTGGGCCCACAGAGGTTTTAGGCTTCTGTTTTTAGAGTTTTTGAATCCTAGGGTTTACCTAGGGTTAGCCTAGGGTTAGTCCTAGGGTTTGGGGTTTAACTAGGGTTAGGCCTAGGGTTTGATCAGGGTTTGCCTAGGGTTTAGGGCTTGACTAGGGCTAGGCTTAGGGCTCTCCTAGGGTTAGGTTTAGGGTTTGATCAAGGTTTGCCTAAGGTTTAGGACTAGGGTTCACCTAGGGTTGAGCCTAGGGTTTGATCAGGGTTTGCCTAGGGTTTAGGGCTTGACTAGGACTCAGCTAGGGATAACCATAGTTAAAAATATTAACCATAGTTAAGGCAGAGTGTAAAAATTGGGTGCTTACAATGACCTACTGTTTTATGATTTTAAATTGATAGTTATGATAAAAATTATTACATGATAATGGGATGCTGACGTAGCTCGAGAGAAGAGACTACGAAGGAAGTGGAGTCACTCACACTTCTAACTAGGGAATCTCTCACCTAGCCAAGCCTAGAGCTTGATTTGTTGGGGAATCACTCACCCTATGGCTATTGCTATTGCAAAAGCTCAAAATCTATAGAGAATAATGGAGTCTAAACTGTTTTCTCTTTCCTTTATTTGAATGATATATCAACTTACATAGGAAAGACAATGTAATAAAGAGGTAGGTTGCATAGGAAATAATATCATAAAGACTAAAGACTGATTTAGACCCACTAATGGACTCATTAGACTGACTTAAATACTAAAGACTGACTTTTCATATGCCTAAGGTAAGTGGGTGGGTAGTATAGCTAGCTGATATAGGTTGATCCACATGGGTCAGGTCACCGCATGACATGAGTGGGTAGCCCATGGTCTACATCACTCGTGGACCTTACGGGTTGTAGGGTGCATCAGTCTCCCCATCCTCAAAAGAACTCGCCCTCGAGTTCTGGATAATATCGTTCCAAAGGTGGGCATCAATGTTCTTCAAATCAGTAGCTCAAACCCAAACATCTTCTGAACTAGGCTTGCCACGCCAATGAACGAGATACTGTACATAAGTTCCGCATCTAGTAATGGTAGATCACATATCCAGGATGTCAATAGACTCTCTACGAAGAGTAGACGACAAAGCAGAAAAATCGGAGGGCTGCAAGATGATTCGGTCTGGATCATCATAGAATGGATAAAGGTCACAAATGTTGAAGACAGGACTAATTTTCAAATCACTTGGCAGCTCTAAAAGATATGCATTTGATCCCAACTTCTTCAAAATTCTACAAGGGCCCGAACTTGCATTGTTTGAGCTTGTTGTATGTGCCACTTGGAAACCTTTCTTTCCGGAGATAAATCATGACAAGATCCCCTTGATTGAACTCTAGATTTCATCGACAAAGATCAACTTGTGTCTTGTATTCTTGTGCCGCTTGCTGCAAATTTTCTTGGACTTGCGTATGAATGTCTTTAATGTGGGCAGCAAACTCCTTGGCTTCCATACTTGAGTTCAAGGATTGGGGCAGGGGTAAGTGGTCCACAACATGAAGCGGATTTCTACCATATATAATCTCAAACGGGGTCTTCCGAGTACAATGACTTTTGGAGCTGTTGTATGCAAATTTAGCTTGTGGAATAACCGTATCCCAAATCTTTGGAGACTCACCCACTAAGCTCTAATAAATTCTCAAGTGAATGATTGACAACTTCTATTTGGCCATCAGTTTGTGGGTGATATGTACTTGAAAACTGTAGACGAGTGCCCATGAGATGCCAAAGGGTCCTCCAAAAGTGTCCGACAAACCGGGTATCACGATCCAAAGTAATGGACTTAGGTATGCCATGTAAACGAACAACCTCGCGAAATAAAAGAACAACCACATGAGAGGCATCCGTATTGTTCTTGCAAGGAATGAAATGAGCCATCTTTGAAAACCTATCAACCACCACAAAGATAGAGTCGAAACCATGCTTGGCTCGATGTAGACCGAGGACAAAGTCCATAAAAATGTCTTCCCAAGGAGCTGCTGGTATATGTAGGGGTTGATACAAGTCTGCATTCTGTGTGCTTCCCTTGGCACGTTGACACATAATACACCGCTGCACAAATCTTCCTACATCACACTTCAAAGGAGGCCAAAAGTATCGTTGCCTCACCAAAACTTCAGTCTTATCTACACCAAAGTGTCCATCAAGTCCTCCTCCATGGAGTTCAATTATGAGCAATAAACCAATTGGGATGCATAGCTGATTATCTTTGAAAAGAAATCCATTTATAACATGAAATGTGCTGGCCTGCTGTGTGTCAATTTCCTTCATAACTTTGGAGAATAATGGATCTGATCCATAATGTTCCGACAAAAGATTGAACCCAACGACCTTATAAGAAAGAGTGGTAAGCAAGGCATACTTTTGACTAAGTGCATCTGCAACTTTGTTTGTTGCTCCAGATTTGTGGTGGAGGACAAATGTGAACTCTTTGAGGTAGGAGACCCACCTCACATGACGAGCATTCAGCTTCTTTTGAGCACTAAGGAATCGAAGTGCCTCGTGGTCTAAATAGATTATAAACTCAACATGAATAAGATAACGACGCTAAAACCTCAATGCTTGGACTACGGCATACAAATCCACATCATATGTTGAGTGCCTTTTCTTTGAATTGCCCAATTTCTCACTAAATAGGCCACCGGTCGCATCTCTTGAGAAAGGACAACACCAATGCCAATGTGAGAAGCATCACATTCAACTTTAAAAACTTTGGAGAAATTAGGGAGGGCAAGTGCTAGGGCCTCCGTAAGCTCTTTTTTTAGCAACACAAATTCTTCTTCAGCTTCTTTGGTCCATCGAAAAGATTTGGATTGAAGTACATCGGTTATGGGAGCGACTATGCTGCTGAAATTTTTGATGAATCGCCGGTAAAAAGAAGCTAACCCATGGAAACTACGCACATCGGTGATGCTCTTTGGGGATGGCCAATTAAGGATAGCTTGAACCTTTTCTTCATCCATTTGGATCCCACCTGAAATAATAACATAGCCTAAAAATACTATTCGGTTAGTGGTAAAACAACATTTCTTGAGATTGATATATGGTTCTTATGTAAAGTCCCAAACACTTTATGGAGGTGTTCAAGATGGAGCTGCACATCCTTGCTGTACACAAGAATATCATCAAAGTATACTACCACAAATCTACCCATAAACTCTTTCAAGACTAGAGTCATGAGTCGCATAAAGGTACTTGGGACATTGGAGAGCCCAAATGGCATAACAAGCCACTCAAAAAGACCATCCTTTGTCTTGAAAGCTATTTTTCATTCATCTCCCACTTTGATTCTAATTTGGTGGTAACCACTATGCAAATCAATCTTTGAAAAAATCTGGGCACTGGCAAGCATGTCTAATAGATCATCGAGGCGAGGGATTGGGAACTGATACTTCACTGTTATCTTATTTACAGCCCTACTGTCGATACACATTCGCCATGATCCATCTTTCTTTGGAGTTAGTAGTGCCAGAACAGCACAAGAACTGAGGCTTTCTTTCACAAGTCCTTTCATCAATAATTCTTCAACTTGTCTTCACAATTGAGCATATTCGGTGGGACCCATTCGATAATGGGGAAGGTGAGGCAGAGAAACGCCTGGAATAAGATCAATCTGGTGTTGGATGTCGTGCATAGGAGGCAAACCAGCTGGTAACTCCTCCGGTGCTAAGCCTTGAAACTTCTCTAAGAGGCGCGAGACACTTGCTAGAATTTTATATTCCTCTTGGCTATTATCAATTAAGGCGAACACGATTTGCTCCTCGTTGCAACACTTTTCAAACTTCTAGTAGGACAACAAACTAACTTGAGTGGTCTCAACATTAGCAGGTGCATCTCTTAATGAATTCAAGACATATTTGACTCCCTTCTTGACTAGGGAATAGGTATTCTTCCTACCATCATGTTACACACACTTATCAAATTGCCATGGCCTTCCAAGTAAGAGATGACAAGCATCCATTGGCAACACATCAATCCACACCTCATCTTCATACTTGCAAACTGAAAACTTGATTGGACACCTCTTTGTGACTGAAACTTCATCCCCCTTTTTAAGCCAAGGAACTTTATATGGGTTTGAGTTGTATTCACACTTCAACTTCAGCTTACTTACCATGGTTGTCGACACCATGTTCTCGCAACTGCCGGAGTCAATCATAATGACACACTTCTTCCCATAGCAAATGCCAAAAGTGCGAAAGATGTTGTTTCGAAGCCACCTATCATCATCCTGCCTTTTCGGGGCAGTCATTACACGCCTAATAACAAGGCTTTCAACATCACAATCAGGTTCACATTGCTCTTCATTCTCATCATTTTCAGCCTCTGTATCATACAATGGCTCGCCAACCTCTTCTCCAAAGTCTTCTCCTTCTACCATATTTACCCGGACGTTAGATTTCTTCTTAGGACATTCGTAGGATCTATGACCAGTGTCACCACACCTAAAACAATTTGAACTTCCCGCCTTTTCTTTTCCTCTACTTCCTTCATCCATACGCTAATTGAATGGTCAATCCCACCATTTATGTTACCAAAACTAATCCTATCTTTGGACCCCTTAAAATTTCCAGATTTATCATTTTTCTTGAATACCCCATTTGGACTTTTCTTCCGCTTTGAGAGCAAGCTGATATGCTTCCTCAAGATTGTGAAGAGAGTGCATCATCAGCTCACCATGGAGAGTATACTTTAGTCCACTCACATACCTTACCACCAACTGATTATCATTTTCTTGTAGGTCTATGCGGCTCAATAGCTTGTAAAATTGCTCTATGTAATCAGCCACAGATTGTTCATTCTTTTGATGCAATTGGTGGAGCTTTTTGTAGAGTGTTTGTGAGTAATATAAGGGTAAAAATTTGTCATCTAATTTTAGTTTCATTTCTACCCAAGTATGATTTTTTCCAAGTCCTTTTCCTTCTCTACTACGTTGGTATTGTTGCCACCAAACAAGAGCATGACCTTTAAGTTTAGTGGCCACAAAACGAACCTTCTTTTCTTTCGGTAAGTCTTTCCATTCAAAAAAAGCTTCTAGAGATGCAGTCCAATCACAATACTCATCAGAATTAAGTTTAACTTCAAAGTCTTGAACGTTCACTTGGATAATTCAATCAGCCCCTTCAAGAGCTCGAGTCAAGCGCTCCATGGACCATGTGTCTCTTCTTCTTCGAGGTGGTGAAGTTATTCGCATGAAATGAGATGATTCGCTGCTATTTTGATCATCTTCACTCGTACTACTATTCCCAGGAGAAGGGGGAGCATGAATTCTTTGCAAAAGTTCCTCCATCATTTGACCAAGTTCTTGATTGGATTGCTGAAAACTCTGCACTTCAGTCCTCAAATCATCATTCTCTTCATTACCTTGTCCACGTACGCGTCCACGAGGGTTCCTTCGCGGAGGCATGTTGTTTAATGGAGTTGGAATGATTGAGAATACGCTGGAAAAAAAAATCAGCAAGGACGAACCCGCTCTAATACCAAAATGACATAGCTCGAGAGAAGAGACTGCGAAGGAAGTGGAGTCACTCACACTTCTAACTAGGGAATCTCTCACCTAGCCAAGCCTAGAGCTTGATTTGTTGGGGAATCACTCACCCTATGGCTATTGCTATTGCAAAAGCTCAAAATTTGTGAAGAATAGTGGAGTCTAAACTGTTTTCTCTTTCCTTCATTTGAATAATATATCAACTTACATGGGAAAGACAATGTAATAAAGAGGTAGGTTGCATAGGAAATAACACCATAAAGACTAAAGACTGATTTAGATGCACTTATGGACTCATTAGACTGACTTAAATACTAAAGACTGACTTTTCATATGCCTAAGTAAGTAGGTGGGTAGTACAACTAGCTGATATGGCTGATCCACATGGGTCGGGTCACCCCATGACATGAGTGGGTAGCCCATGGCCTACATCACTCGTGGACCTTGCGGGTTGTAGGGTGCATCAGATGATGATTATAGGGTTTTGGATGTATATTTGATTGAATATGGAGAAAGGGATATGTGGCTGGTTGTGATTATCGAATCTTATGATTTTGTTATGCTACGATATTGATAATCCTGTTAACATGATTTGAATGTAATATTCTACATGAATGATAAGTATTATGGTATGATGCTCACATGTTAAATTATGATTATTTATGCATATATGATGATTGAATTTCGAATAGGTAAATACGTAGAGGATGATATCAATAACTGCGAATTCTATAATCATCGTGGAATGAGACACTTTGGCAGAGTTTCGATGGTGAGATATTAGAATCTAAGGGATAACCTAGATGAAAGTCAATTATGAAAGCACATTTTTCACGGCATGGTAAGTTGTTTAGTCTACACAAGTTTCACATGCTCATGCATGGATACGGAACTGACACAACTCTGGTATGAACTGGTATGGAACTTGGAAACTGGTATGAAACTTGGAATTTGGTATGGAACTTAGAACTGATAGAAATTTGGTATGAACTGATATGTTACTATTATGATTTTTTCATGCATCTGCACATGTATCACAAGTTTGCACAAGTCATGAATCTGAACATGATATGGAATGATACTATGGATATGCTTATATGTTTTTCACACTTTGATCATATAAATTATGATATGTGTGATATGATTGAAAATGCATGATAGTATATATTATTAATTGTACTTTATATCCACAGAGTTATTCGTTGCTCAGTCGAATTGTTATTGTCGGCAGGTTCAGATTTTGACATCTGCTTACCGAAACCTTGGGTTGAGGAAGAATACTTCGAAGAGCCCGATGGTGACTATCAGGAGGGAGAGATCGATTTGGATCATTATCCATTCTATTGATCCATTAGTTGTTTTATGGTTTAAAAGGTTGTAATAAGATAACTAAGTTGATGTTTCTTAGGTTTAAAGTTTTAGATTTGAGATCACAATAGATGATCCGGATTACTTATGTTTCAAGTTGGTCATATATTGATGATTGATGGATTATGTTGATTATCAAGTGGATTTATCATTAATGTTAAAGATAAATTTGCATACTCATATTTTGTATGCACCTTGTATGCTGTTAAGATAAAATTGGACATGCAGTGTCACGGGTCCAAAGTCTCATTGACCAACATGGGATTTTGGGGTGTGACAGAATGTGTTTTTTTGAACTATCTGCAATGATGAGAAGACTGAATCTGTTGTGGATTTGGTTAATACCTCTGCCTATTAACCTTTGGTTCCTTGTTGTCTTTGATAAAACAAGGGATAACTTTGTGGCTATATTTTCAAGTTTGCCATCTTGCATATGTATTGACAAGAACTTTTAGGTTATTAACCTTTGGTTCATTCCTAATTATCATTGATAAATTAAAGGGGAAAATACATTTATATCCCCTGAGGTTTGACAAAAATACACATAGACCCCCTCAGTTTTCAAAAAAATCAATAAGTACCCTTATGTTTCAAACTAATGACACTTACACCCTTCCATCAGTTGACCGTTAGTCAACATGTGAAAAAGTCAAAAAAATGCCAAAAATACCCCTCCTAGCCATTGGAAGGCCAAACTATCCGTTACAGCCACCAAATGCTCTAAATAGAGCTTGGGTTTTCATTTATTCACTCACCCAAAAACTCTCATGCTCCACAACTTTCTCACACCACCATTTTATGTTTTTTTTTTATAATTATTTTTCCTCTTTTATCATCAATTCAAGACAATGAAGGAACATTAAAATGTCTAGTGATAAGTCAATACTGAACATTGCTTACAAAGTGATAAATCACTTGTTCAGGAACAATATGATGACAATAAGGAATATGTTAAACATCACTAGAAATTTTAATGTTCCTTCATTGTCTTGAACTCACAATGAAATAATTTAAAAAAAAAAAAACATAAAATGGTGGTGTAGGAAAGTTGTGGAGCATGAGAGTTGTTTGGGTGAGTGAATAAGTGAAAAACCAAGCTCTTTGTAGAGAATTTGGTGGTTGTAACGGCTAGTTTGACATTCCAACAGCTATGAGGAGTTTTTTGGCATTTTTAAAGACTTTTTTGCATGTTGACTGACGGACAACTGATGGAAGAGGTGTAAGTGTCATTAGTTTGAAACATAAGGGTACTTACTGTATTTTTTGAAAACTTAGGGGGTTTGTGTATTTTTGTCAAACCTCGGGGGTGTAAATGTATTTTCCATAAATTAAGGACAACTTTGTGGTTATATTTTCAAATCTGCCATCTTGCATTCGTATCAAGGAGAAGACCAACTTTGGCTATTGATTCTTGTATTTGGAGAAGATCAATTTGTGGCTCCATCTCAGTTCCGCTGCTATCTAATTAAGTGATATCTATCCTTTCTTTACTATTTTTTTTTTGGGTTTCTTTTTTTTAATGGCAGAAGATGACAGTAACCCGAGCATGAAACTGTCTTCGAGTTTCTTGAATGGACGGAACTATGCCCCTTGGTGTAGAGCTATTTATTTATCTCTTGGAGGAAAATCGAAGTTAAGGGCACATCAATGGAAAAAAAAAGTGCTCCTAAGTTGGATGATCCAAAGTTTGAAGGATGAGAATCAAACAATCAATTGGTTATGTATTGGCTTCTTAATCCTATGGAACCTAACATTGTTGAAATATTCACATTCTCTGAAATGGCTAAGGACCTTTGGGACTCAGTTAAGGATCTCTTTGGTCATCAAAATAATGCTGCTCAGATTTTTCAATTAAAACAAGAGATTACTGAATGTAAACAATGAGAAAACTCTTTTACTGAACAACTTGAAAAATTGAAAAGCATGTGGGATGATTTAACCTTATATTGTCCACCGACGACAAACCTAAAGACTTTACAAAAAGGGTTGGCAGGATAAAGTGTTTCAGTTATTAGCTAGTTTGAGACCCGAATATGAAAATCTTCAAAGTCAAATTCTAATGGGGTCAAAAGTACCCTAAAACCATTAGTGCGCATTCCGAATCTAGCGCTCTAATGATTGATAGAAAGAAGGATAACAAGAAACAAGTTGGTAATACTAGTAGGGAAGAATATTTCTCTCAAGGTTGGGGGAAAGGACGTCGTTGTGATCATTGAAATAGAATTGGTCACACTAAGAATAGATGTTGGATTCTTTATCCCCATTTGAAGCCTAAATTTGATAAGATGACTAATAAGGTCATATTGGATACCAATACTGTCACATCAGATATTTCTATTTTAGTTGAACAACTGGCTAAGCTCCTCCAATAATTCAGTAAACCCGAATTCTCCACTTCAGAACCTTCACCTTCTACCCGTGTCTTAGGTAACCTTAAAGCCTTTTTTTAATCTATCTCTAATAATTGTATTTGGAATGTGGATTTTGGTGTCACATATCATATAACTAATGATTCAGACTATTTGCTCGACTTTACTTCCACCTGTGATAAAAAAACCGTTTTTGTTGCCAAAGGTCATGGCATTGTTAGTATTTTCCCCGACTATCATAGTTCAGAGGCTCTTTACATCCTTTCATTTCCTTCAAAATTATTGTCTGTTGGGAAACTCACCAATATCCTGAATTATGACATTATAATTTCTCCCACTTATATGGTGTTTCAGGATCGAATCACGGGGGAAGAAGATTGGTGCATCTTCTTGCATGGGTTTTTTTTTTTTTTTTGCTTAATCAAACCAATCAAGCATTGAATGTTTTTTTTTTTTGGTTCAAATCAAGCATTGAATGTTGACTCCACTAAAACTCAATATGTTTGATACAAGCTGTTAGGGCATCCATATGATCGCACATTGTCTTTACTTTTTCCTACTGCATCTCATTATCCTTACGTTTATGAGACATGTCAATTTTCTAAATAAACTCGTTTATCATTTGGTTCCTCTTCATCTGTGTCTGTTGAACCTTTTGAGTTGATTCATTCTGATGTTCGGGAGTCGGCTCCTATAAACTCTTATGATAGTTATAAGTATTTTGTTACTTTTATTGATGATTGGTCTCGTGCTACGTGGATCTATTTGTTGAAATTTAAGAGTGAGGTTATCTCAGTATTCAAGAATTTTCATAATATAATCACTAATCAATTTATTGCCTGTGTCAAGATTTTTCGATCAGATAATGGTATTGAATCCATTAGCAATTTTTTCTTTGAATATCTGAGTAGTCAGGGCATTATTCATCAAACCAGTTGAGTGGGCACCTCATCGAGATAAACTTGATGCACATGTTGTAAAATGTATGTTCTTTGGTTGCTCTGCCACCCAAAAGGGATACAAATGTTATGATTCCAAACTAAAAGACTTTTTATATATCGAGATGTTCGTTTTGTTGAGACCAAATTGTTTTTTCAACTCCAGTCTAATGATGTCACCAAGACACGCTCCCAGGGGGAGTGTTTTACTGACACGATCCCTCTTCCAACTGTTGGTTAAACTGGTAGCTCTAGCCTTACTCTTAGCCAATGCCCAGAACCAACTGAAGTGCCTCCACCGATCATTGAAAATGAAGAAGATGCCTCACTTGAAGTTCTCTCAATGACTGAACCTGAGGCCTCTCAATGTCGGACAACTAGAATTTCTTATCCCTACTAAACTACACGACTTTTATACCTGTCGAGCTGTAACATTTCCCATTCAAAACCACTTAACCTATAATATCGTGTCTCTATCTCATTTAGCCTTCTTAAGTTCTATCTCCAATGAGCGTAATAGTTTTCATGAAGCCAATGCTCTACCAGTGTGGAGAAAAGCCATGGAGGAAGAACTTCATGACGATGAAAAAAATCATACATGGGACATTGCCAGATTACCTAAAGGAAATAAAATTATAGGATGCAAGGGTGTATAAAATCAAATACAACGTGATGGGACTGTTGAGAGGCACAAGGCTAGATTAGTAGCAAAAGGTTTTTCACAAACCTACTGAATTGACCATACGAAAACATTTGCTCTTGTTGCAAAAATGAATAATGTTTGAATTCTTCTATTGGTTGCTATTAATTATGATTGGTTATTGTTTCAACTGGATATAAAAAAATGTCTTACTACATGAAGATTTGGAAGAGAAAGTTTATATGAGTCTCCCACCAGGATATCCTCAGGAGTTTCAAATGAACCTAGCTTGCAAATTAAATAAGGCCATGTATGGTCTTAAGCGGTCTCCTAGAGCTTGGTATGCAAAATTAAGTTTCATTCTCATGGGAAATAGCTTTAGATAGGAGTTCAACTGACTCCTCTTTAGTCACTAAACAAAGTACTTCGGGTCTTATTGTTGTTTTGGTTTATGTGGATGATATTATCATTACAGGGGATGATAGTCAAGAAATTACTAAGTTGAAGTCTCTTCTTCACAGGAAATTTGTTATCAAAGATTTGAGAATCTTAAAATTCTTTCTAGGAATGGAAATTGCTCATTCAAAGAAAGACTTATTTTTTAATCAAAGAAAATATGGCTTGGACTTGTTGCAGGAAACAGGAAAATTGGGTGCAAAACCTGTCGAAACTCCCACTGATAGTTATGGTAAACTTGATTAGATGGGGAACTCTTAGAGATTATCCATCAGTTCCAAAGATTGGTTAGATAATTGATTTATTTGACTATCACACGTCCAGATATTATACAAGCAATTAGCCTGGTTAGCCAGTTTATGCATGCTCCAAGGGTTAGCCTATGAATGCAGTTAATAGAATTCTTTGGTACTTGAAGGCCTCACCTAGTCGTGGAATATAGATGCAAAAAAATGGTCATACCAAGGTCACGGGTTATGTTGATGCAGATTGGGTAGGGAGCTCGGTTGATAGACAATCTACTACTGGGTATTGTACTTTTGTTGGAGGTAATTTAGTCACTTGGAGAAGTAAGAAACAAAATGTTGTTGCTCGTTCTAGTGCCGAGGCTGAATATAGAGTCATTGTCGCACCCCAAAATACCCCCTAGGAGTTAAGGGATACTTTAGGTTTGACTATACGTACCTGTCAAATCATTCTGTAATGAATAAGGTGAATATAATACTAATACAATGATAATCAGAGTGCGGAAGCTAAACATAGGTTGCGGGAGCGTAAACTAATTTTTCTTTTCTTTATAAGTTTGTATCCCAAGTGAAAATATACATAAAACATATCCAAGCCTAAGGTGGACAGACCCACCTATCAAAATATCAAAATACACAAACTCTCTCGTACTCTCCCCTCAACAATAGTTGAGGTACGGCCACACGTCGAGGTCTCGGTTCACCTGAGACTATAGTGGAATAGACGGCTCTCTCTCCTCTATGTACTCTTCCTCGACCCAAGGCTCCAGGTCGAGGGCTCCCTCAGTACCTGCCGGCTCTCTCTCCTCTATGTACTCTTCCTCGACCCAAGACTCCTGGTCGAAGGCTTTCTCAGTACCTGCCGACATGAAAGTACGGCTGAGCATGGAATACTCAGCGAGTACAAGCTACTAGCTAACTATGACAATAATAAAACACAACAACAGTAATACAATACAAAGCAATAAGAGGAACATCACAAGGAAACAATGTTAAACATGGTACAATACAATCATCTTGATGTGCGTGCATGAATGCGAAAACTCTGATAAAACTCATGCTTGGAAATCTGTTTCATGTCTCGGTATGGCTTGAGGAAATCATATATAAGTGCATGCATGAATGCCTTGTCATCATCTTGTAAACTTGCATCTTATAACTTGTGAGCCAGAGGCTAGCACCCGAATCTCCCTGGGCTGCCAACCTCCTTGATATATGGTTTTCTTGTGAGCCAGAGGCTAGTACCCGAATGTCTCTGGGCTACCAACCTCCTTGACAATACGTGAATCTTAGTTACTGGTTTAATTTTCTTGTGAGCCAGAGGCTAGTACCTGAATGTCCCTGGGCTACCAACCCCCTTGACATGTAGTAATTTCAGTTTTCTTGTGAGCCAGAGGCTAGTACCCGAATGTCCCTGGGCTACTAACCTCCTTGACATGCAATGTTTTCTTGTTGATTATTATATGCACATGCTCTTGAAATCTCGGCTCATGCAAACATGCGTGCTCGTGTACGTGACAGTGGTGACAATCATGAGAATGCGGATAACAAGAGAGATATGACATCATAATTCAAGTCATAGTATAAGTATAGGTAACTTGAGTAATCTACATGACATTTGATCAATTTATCGTTCATAAGAGCACATGCATAGGGCTAGGGCTGTCAATGGACCGGATCATGATCCGGATCCGATCCGAATCCGATCCGATTAGCCGGACTTTGGACCCTATATGTGATCCGTCGGATCGGATTCGGATCGGATCGGTGGAATCCGATTATAATCGGATCGGATCTGGATATAGGGTGATCCGATCCGATTAAAATCCAATCCGATAATAATAATAATTTTTAATTATTTTAAATATATTATTTAGATTTTCTATGTATAAAATATTAATTTTAAAAAAAATTAACATTAATTAGTATTAATTAAGGTATTATTAGATTTTTTATTATTAAAATAGATGTAAAAAAAAAAAAATAACCTTACTCGGATCGGACGATATATAATCGGATCGGATTCGGATCGGTTACTTCATGATCTGACGGATCTCGGATCGGATTCGGATCAGTCAGATTCTTAATCGGATCGGATTCGGATCTAGGCAGATCCGGTCCGAATCCGATCCGTTGACAGCCCTACATAGGGCCTACTTCCATTTATTCATTTTAGTCATTTATTCATAGTTTAGGTATTTTGTCCAACACAAAACCTACAATGTTCCTTAATAGTTCATCTTCTTCTTTTTAGTGCATGTTTTCCATCCAACCATCAAGGTAAGTTCATTATTGCTAAAATGCTCATCCTCCATGTTCCATTCCACACACCACACATATCATACATCATACATTCGGCATCCCATCGCCTCAATCAACACCCCATACACATCATCCATACCATTTTCTTATCTTATTTATATTTATTAGAGATGTTACATTTCATAGGGAAAGAAAACATAATAGCAAGAATCACATTTCACATTGAAGACTAGGTTATTGCTAGGGGAAGTTAGTAGGGTGTACTAACCTTGAATCAAGGCTTGATCTTGGTAGAAACCTTGATTGAAGCTCCAACTTGAAAGAAGGAAACCTTTGCTTGAAGGAAACTTGGTGTGGGGAAGAAACCCTTGCAAAAACGCCTTAGGATCGCTGCCCTAGTTTGAAGAAACGAGTTCCACGAGTACTTGAGCCTTGAACTTGAAGAAAACAAACTTGAGGTGATCTAGGGTCTTCACCCCTTTGATTTCTTCTCAAAAGCACAACCCTAGGTTAGGAATCTCCTTCTCCTCTCTCTATCTCTGAAAATCTTCTAAGTATAGTGAATGAAGCCCTAAGGCTCGGGCAAAGCCTTATAGGAAATGGTTTAACCCCCAAAAGACGAAATAGCCCTTACTAAAATTTATGCAAAAACGCGAAGACCGAGTGATCGGTTGTTATGACCGATCGATCGGTTGCCTACCGAGCGATCGGTGTTCTTGACTAAGCGACCGGTCAAAAACATACTCTCTGGAAAATTTTCCCATACAAAAAAGTTAACCAGTCGATAGCTACCGATCGATCGGTTTTGGGCCGATCGATCGCTAAAAATGACCGAGCGATCGGTTGTGAACCGATCGATCGCTACATTGGACCGAGCGATCGGTACTTTGCAGGTTCAAACTGTTTTGGCCATATCTTTTGACTCGTTCGTCAGATTTCGACGATTCAACTTGCGTTGGGTTCGTCTTTCGAAAACGGACATTTTTGACGTTTCAGAATTTTCAGTTTCTCCCCTATTTATTAATTAGACAACGTGGAAGGCCACTTGGCTACGAAAGTGCTATTCATTAAGTGTAGAAAAGTCCGGGGTGCTACAGTCATGGTGTCTACCAAAAGTGAATTAACATGGATTCAAGCTCCCTTACACAATTTGAGAATCAAGACTTAGAGACCTATGGATATGTTCTGTGATAATCAATCTGCCATACATATCGCTTCCAATCCAGTGTTTCATGAAAAAACCGAACATATTGAGATAGATTGTCACTTTGTTCGAGAAAATGTACAAGTCAACATTATCCGAACTCCATATATTCGTAGTGATGATCAACTAGCGGATTTATTTACCAAGGGATTGCCTTCAACAAACTTTCATGAGATCTTGTCCAAGTTGGGCTCGATTGACATCTATGCTCCAACTTGAGGGGGAGTGTTACTGGTGAAGGAGGATTTATTGAGATTTATTCTATTTGTGGAAATTCCATTTGTAGTTATTGTCTCTCTTGAAACCCTTGTATTCTTATTTAACTGAGGTGTTCTCATTATGAGACCTATGAATAAGATATCCCTCCCCTTCTCCTGTGGAGTAGGCTTCTTGCCTAACCACGTACATCACTTCTTCTCCTTGTGACTGGTCATTTATATACACTAATAAAAAAATAATAGACTAAAACAATTTACATTTTTAAAATAATGATGAAAATATAGACTAAAACATGAGAACATGCATTTTACAGAGTTTTTCTTCAGAGCATTTGAAAAGAAGAATGACATTAAGGGTGAAGCAAATATTTCTTAAAAAGTCTTGATAAAAAATTGTATGGTTGGAGAATTATTTGCAGGTTTTGTAAATGGATGTGAGAATATGAGTAATTTTTTTTTTATAAAAATAATTCAGCGATAAGAAAAAAGCAAAACCAAAAATTGACAGCGAGATAAAATTGAACCATTAAAGAAGATAGAAAGAGGGCTTACCCGTGACAAACTCAAAACTGCAACAAAATGCCACAATGATGAGAGTCAAGATTTGCACCAACGTATTTTGAGGAAAAAAATCAGGATGAAAAAGAAGAAAAAAGAAAGCATGACTCATTAAATAAAGAATTATTTTTAAGGCATATAATTCAATTTGGATACGGATATAATACAAATAATGTATTTTTCCTTACATTTAAGAAAAATCATTAAAATTACTTTTTTAATAATCAGTCAATTCATGTATTATACACGTATTTGCCAATAATAACCCTATCCATTGCCAATACTATATGTACCCTCACCTTTTATCATTGGATTGGAATCTTGTGCCCATTGCCAAGACTATATGTACCCTCACAATTTATCATTGGATTGGAATCTTATGCCCTATGTTCTTTGTTAGAATTAATTAAACTAAATCTTCAAGAATAAATATCTTAATTCAACTGTAAATAGAAATAGAGAAAAAAGAAAGAAAAGAAAAGATAACTCATTAACCCTATGTTTGGTTGTTTGGAAAATAAGTAAAAACATAGAAAAGAAAAGAAAATTGGACAAAAGACAATTAAAAATTGTATTAGAAATCCAAAATTTTCTTTCTTTTCCATGTTTTTACTTATTTTCTCGATAACTAAACATAGCATAAGTTAATTCTATATGGAAACGAATTTTTTTGGGGAATACCAGCCTAAGACTAAATCCTAGAACTCCCCCCATGAGACCATCTTAGCTCAAGAACACAATAAGTTAAAAAGGGATTAGGTAACTAAAAATTAAAATTATTGTATCCGTCAACATTTTATCTTGCTGGACTGCTTATACACCAAAAAAAAAAACATTCTAAAATCAATTATATTGACTTGAGATCCAGAAGTGGGTTTCCAGATCTCATTAAATTGTCAAAATCCTAACTCCTGTAGGTAAAACCTATGCCTGATATTGTGATTATATAAGATCATTTGGCATCAAAACTGCGCAGTTTCAGATGCTATCCAGTTGCGAAAAGATTAGAAGAGCTTCAAAATATAGAATTACCTAATTCAGTACTCACAAAAATCTGAACACAAATTGCTTTTCAGAAACTTACATCCAAAGTTGGAACATATCCTGTTGAACCACCAAATATAAATAATTACAGCATTTTGTATCTGAATGGATATTTTTAAATTGCAGATGGGTCATGCAGGTGTAGTATGTATGTACATTATATATGGTGCCATGTTTCAGAAATTTTTGAAGATATCCTTAAGAAGACATCTTACTTTTGTACTTTGCGGCACAAAAGATATAAACCAGCAGGTTTAAGAAGCTGAGACTGGCCAGGAGCCAGAAGAAGTAATCGAGATGCCCCTCATTCAAATTATCGGATATCCACCCAGGCTTTCCACCTTTGGTAGTTATGGAGGTCACAATGGTTAGAATGAAAGAGCTTAGGTAACTCCCCAATGCAGTCGTGAGAAGTAAAAGTGCACTACATAGACTCCGCATGGCATCTGGCGATTGGTCATAAAAGAACTCAACCTGCCCAATGGAGGTAAATATCTCTGAAGTCCCCAACAAGAAATACTGAGGAATCTGCCATAAAATACTGATAGGTACCGCCACTTTATGGTCAACCAAATGAAGGGCTCTTGCAACTTCCAACCGCTTGGTCTCTACCAATGCAGCGGCTACCATGGATAGGATCGATATGAAGAGGCCGATGCCCATTCGTTGCAATTCAGAGAAGCCTCTCTCCTTACCGGTGAACTTCCTTGCAATCGGGACAAGGAATCTATCATAGATCAGGACCCCCACAATAACACTGATAATATCAAAAGTTAACAGAGATGCCAGAGGAATGGTGAAGGAACCAACAGTCGTATTCATAACCATCCCCTGTTCCACGAACATAGGCATCTGGGCATTAACAGCTGAGAAGACTATACCAGTAGCCCAGATAGGAAACATACGGATCAGTATTTTCAGTTCCTCCACCTGCGTTACAGTGCAGAGCCTCCATGCATTGGGAAAATTCCCATTTTTAACTTCAAGATCTGAAACCACAGCTGCTTTGTCGAGGCACCTGTAGCAGACATGAAACTGTTAAGATTTTATGGGCAACATACACAGTAGTAGAGCAATCAAGAAAATCAAAGGAATTATAAGTATAAGAAGTTATAAGTAGAAAACTTCTTAACAGGATTTTTTTTTTTTTTAAGTTAGATGAGATTTTTCTTCTTTCTACTTTTTATCTTTTGGCAGATTAGTTTTGCATTGTCTCTCTGATTATTGTAGCTATTCAAAATCTACACATTAGTTTCACTAGTGTTTGCTTTAATAACTTCTCAAATAATTTAATAGCTTAGCATTGAAATTTCTATTACTAGTGGATATGGTGGGTTTATATGTGTTTCCATAGTAAACATAGTTAATTACTTCTTAGTGATTTTAATTAATTTACTGTATATAAAATGCATATGAGAACAAGAAAAAGAAATTTTGCAACTTTCCTAATTAGAGATGTGACAAGTGTTTAAAGATGAAGTGCCATCGTCACATTAGCCTAAATGCAACTATGAAACAAAAACTGAAGATCATTAAGGGTGCATAAAGGTCCATTTAAGCTACATCAGCAATCAGCTATTATGCTGATTTCCAAAAGACGAACTTACATAAGGATTGGAATTAGTGGTTGGTTACAGAAGGTTAAGAGGAAAATTACTTGAGCTCGTCACTGTGCTCCAGATTCCGGCTTCCTTCAAGTGCAGAGGTTTTGTCCGACAGTTCATACAGAAGACTACTGTCATGAGGGACCTCCACATTCCACTTACGGAAAGATGCAACCAAAACCTGGCACATTCTTTTAAGAGGGCTCCCTCCTGGTTTCTGAAATCTATAAAGCGGTGTACCCCAAAAAAATTTTGCAATGGCAATGCCCATAAACAGTGTAGGAATGCCAAATCCTAGTCCCCATCCAACATTTTCTTGGATCCACACAATAAAACTACTTGATATGAGAGCACCATCGTTGATAGATACGTAAAATCAATTGAAGAAAGATCACTTTTTTACCCTCTCTGTTGGATCAGTATCATCCAACTGATCTGCTCCGAAGGAGGATACGCAAGGTTTGATTCCACCAGTCCCTAGGGCAATCAGATAGAGACCAAAAAGGAATATAGCATATTTAGTTGGAGTTGCGGATGGGCAGATAGACCCCACACAGGAGGTAGGCTTGAGAGCAGGAACTGATGCTGAAAGGGTCAGTGTACCCATTCCCTGGACAGAAGTATAACAATATGCGATTCAGTATTCGAAGAAAACAATAGGAGAGCCACTGATAGAAGCAACTGGAAAAAACAAGGTGAAGATACAATATCTGATGAACCAAGATAATTAAGCATCCTCAATTAACCTTGCTCAGCATGCCTTACCATGGCCACCTGCTCATTGAATTGGTGGCCCACCTCTTGAATAGGGCATAGTCTAAAATTATTTTGATGATTATCTCTATCAGCACAGTGTAGGAACTATTTTACTGACTATTAGCCTTACTTTCTACTAACAATCCAAGCTTGTTCTCTAAATTCTTGGGCTAAGATCGTCCTGCCAGTTAACGGAATTATTGAGCACACTATTAGAGGAAGATGGAAACTGGAAAGTTGGATTAATTGAGGAAAATGGATCTCAGGTCCATCATACATATTTTTTGCTAAAAATCAATCTCTTACAATATCTATGAATCAACAGAATTAACATAAAAGACAAGTTCATACGATGAAGTAAATCATGGAGAACATTGCAATTGTCCAGTATCTTCCCCAGTACGCATCTGCTACAACAGCACCGATTAGGGGTGCAAGGTAGCAAGTGCCCTGCCAAGTCGTAATGTTTTTTGCAGTAGAGACATTTCCATCGTGTAGTTTGTTGGTGAGATAAGTCACAAGATTTGCTGCAATTCCACAGTAGGCCAAACGCTCACAACATTCAGTACCTGCATATTGTTTTGCAATTGTTAAAGAGAAACAATTTTTAGCAGATAACATGAAAGCTTTTTGCACAGCAAATAGATACCAAGAATGAAGGTGCAAGCTCTCCAATTTCCACTGCTGCTCTTCAGAACAGGATTTCCATTAATGTCAACTGATCCATCTCCTGTGTATAGTCCTCTGCTTTCATTCTGAAGTATAGAAGGAAAGTAGGTGCGGTTATACAAAGCTCCTGAAACCCCTTTTTTTTTTTGCTCAAGAGAAACAAAAGACTAACTTTATTCCATAGTTGCAAGGAAACTATGTACAGGGTGGGAAGCTCGTTCACAAACTCGCTTCCTCGGATACACTCCCCTCCTAGGAAGCTCGCTTCCTCGAACAAGCGAGCTTCCATCACGTCTCATTTAGTAGTCAATGAGAGCTGTATGTGTGAAGTGATAGGGTAGACTAGAGTCTATAGCCTAGCGTGTAAACTCTAAGAAAGTATCGTCGATTTGGAACCTAAGGCACATACTTTTCCACAAAAATCTCATATAAGATAAAATCAAATGTGTAGCTACCCATTAATAACATAATGAGAATGAGAGCCTATATCTCATTTCTTGCTTCCCATTTCCTAAGGTTTTTTTTATTTCGCTTTTGCTTTGCTTCTCGTTTTCGCTTCTCGCTCTGGTAACTATGCTTTATTTAAAGAAAAATAAATTGATGATCAACATATACGTTTTTTTTATTATAAAAGGTATTATGCTTTGGTCATAGCACATAAAGCATAGCATTTTTATTTGAAGCCCAACGTATAAGTAAATGGGGTTTGTTTTCTTGGATCCAGATAGTGTTATGTAAGAATGAAAAATAGCTGGTACACAATCCTTATTTGAGTTTACAGCTGCAACCACATGAATTCTCAAATTATGTCGAGCGAAAGATATTCTGAACAAGGTTTAGATTAATACTTCTGCAGTGTAATTACTTGTCCTTATGGGGTCAAACTAGACCAAAGCCACGACCTCATCCTTGCAACCCAAAGGTGAAAGTTTCTAGAAAGAAAAAGCCCTAACCTCAGCAGAAATACGCCATTCCTGAAAATTGATGAAACAGTTTATCTTGGTGAAAAAGTCCATCTTGGATTTTTGTTTGTTTTTTCATTTGTGGAAACATGAAGAACTAATCATTTATTTCCGCATAAATATCAGGAATAAGTTTTTCTTCTGTGCTGCACCTGCTGATTGTCAGTTCAAGAACTATACAGTTAAAGGCCAACAAGGATCCTATTATAGCATGTTAAGGCACTCATAGAAATACTTCTTGTGCTGATCTGCCCTCTATCATGAATCTAATGTTGTTACATTTCTTGTGCTGAACTGTATTTCTTTTAAATTAGCATTATAAGAATAAAACAGCTATAAACCCTTATGAAATACAGAAGTAAAACAATAACAAGAAAACAAATAAAATTTAGGAGTAAATCTTAAAAAATATGCAATTGAAATCAGTTAGAGCCTTGAATTTAGGGTATCAGTTTATAGAAAAAGAAATCCATAGAAGCCCTAGAAAAAACCAAAAAAAGTCTGGGGGTCTGATTTTTTCCAAGAATATGTGAAAAGGCATCTACAACTGAATGAATAAGGCTGCGTTCTTTTGTCGGAATATCAAAAACCCAAGCTTTCATAAGTTCGGAGCTTTTCAAGATCCGGCACTTCTACGTGTGGAGCATATGATATTCTCTGTTCTTTTGTGCCCATGACTTTTTGTGAGTTTCCATAACTCTAAATACCCAGCTGAACTTCATAAAAGCCAAATGAATACTCTAACAGGAGCATCTACTGCTGCGAAGTTTTGACCATAGTTCCTGAAACACCTTCTCCACTAATCTATTTTGTCCATTAATCCGAGAATACACTTGATTTGCACTCTAAACAGGCCAGTAAACAGAAGGCATCTGAATTAAAATTTCAAGTAATAGAGAAAAGACTACATCTTTAATACAAATTTAAAATTTTTCCAATCAACAACAGACATCATCATATCTCAATATAAGAACATCTTACACGATCATCAAAGTTCTACATCTTTCCTCATAAACAAACAAGTTGCAAAACAGTTCTGAAAATCAATTAAAAGAAATCAAATTGCAAATGGTATTTGAAATCAAAGATCTGATTAGGGATTTGCTCTTTTACAAGTAGGCCCCTAATTAGATCCCGTGTAGGGAAACTGATGACTGGTGGTTGAGCGACGACGGTCTCAGTAGCAAAGTCCTTTTTTTTTTGGAAAATGCTTTTGAGACCGTATAAGGGCCGAGACCTGATTTCAGGTGGGGCCCATCATGCGATGATGAGCCACACCTCAAATCTCGCGCACATGCGCAAGGTCTCGGAGGTCTCAGCCCTAATGCGGTCTCAGTAGCAAAGTCCTTTTTTTTGGGAAATGCTTTTGATACCGCATAAGGGCCGAGACCTCGCGCACATGCGCGAGGTCTCGGCCTTAATGCGGTCTCAGTAGCGAAGTCCTTTTTTTTTGGGAAATGCTTTTGAGACCGCATAAGGGCCGAGACCTCGTGAGCAGGATTTCAGGTGGGGCCCACCATGTGATGATGGGTCCCACCTAAAATCTCGGGCACATGCGCGAGGTCTCGGCTCTAATGCGGTCTCAGTAGCAAAGTCCCTTTTTTATCGGGGTTAAATCTTTTTAGAACCCGAGCCCAGTTTTTAAATGCTCGAACATTTTGCTTACGCCTTTAAAGTCCCACTTTTTTTGGGCTTTTAAATTGCACGGACGTTTGATGTTTCGAGATTTTAGACCCAAGAACAGCATATGCTTTTAACCATTCGAGGCCTTTAAAAAACACACCTCAAATGCACAGGAAAGGAGCCAAATCATCTTCGGTGATAACCCGATTTTGGCAAATCCGGTTATCACCCCTAGAGGTCACCACTTGTCTCCTTTGACACCCCTTAACCGTGGGTAAGGTTCATCCACCCCTAGGGTTCACCCACATATTTTTGGTTTTTTTTTTTTTAAATAGTAATTTTAAAAAAAATTTAAAAAACTGTTTTTAATATTAAAAAAAACTCTAAAAACAGTTTTTTAATTATGAAACAAAATTAATATTTAAAAAAAAAAAAACCAAAAATAGGTGGTTGAACTCTAGGGGTGAGGGATGGGTGAACCTTACCCACAGTTAAGGGGTGTCAAAGGAGACACGTGGCGACCTCTAGGGCCAAATCCGGTTATCACCGTAGAGGAATTGACTCCCACAGGAAAAAGAACACAGCCAAAATAAAACGAAGAAGTGCATAAGAGAGAAACGAATACATTGGTGCTAACCTGTAGCAGTCCATCTTCCTCTTCAGAACCCATCTTTCTCTCTCGAGATTGAACAATTTAGAGGGGAAGGGAGGAAGAAGATAGTCTTCTAAATAGATTCCTCGGCTGCTGATGTAAGGGTTGACTGTGATGATCCGTCAGGATTTTGTTCATTTGTTGTTGTTTGTTAGTTAGAATCCGTTAGGAATTGAAGAAGGGTGGATTTGGTAATTTGGTTTGTATTTAGGGGATTGCCTGCTACCTCCCACTTTCCTGATAACTCTTTGGGCCAAAAAGAGAACGATATGAGGCCAAGGAGATCATCGAACAAGAGAGAGAGTACTATATGAAAGCCGAGGGAGGAGGAGGACACGTGGCGGATAGGGAGGATTTTTAGGAGGTTTAGTTACGAAGGTTACAGTGAGTGAGAGAGTGAGTGAGAGAGTGAGAGTGAGAGGGCTGTTCGTCCAAAGCATTGGAACCATTTTTTGGTGAAACCAAAAAGTGCTATTTCTGCACACAGTGGGAATGGGAATGCATCCGTCCAAACCCTTAAAGCCATCCTACCTTCTGAAATTTCCTTTTAAATCACTTCGTTTTCTGCACACACTGTGGGAACGAATCACTTCGTTTTCTGTACAAGCGACGAATGGAGTTGGATTGGGGATTTGCCTGAGAGCTGCTTTGCTTCGCTTCGCTTCTTATGTCTTTCGACCCACCCAGCGATTTGTAAATTGGCGAGGTTGAATTGGGCTTCGTATGCGGATTTTGTCTGAGAATCAAAGGTGCCGTCCAATTATCGCTTTCTTATTTATGGGGAAATTGCTGCTAGGAGCCTAAAAGCCAATGTTATCAAAACCGGACCGGTCATCGAACCGGTTGAGTGGCCGTTCCGGTTCGACCGGCCAATCCGATCCAGTTCTGACAACAGTACTAAAAGCTTATTTGAAAGCTGAGTTTATTTGCACTTAAAATTTTCTAAGTTAAAACATTAATTGAATCTATCAGAAGTAGAGGTTTTACCTTTACCCTATGTTTGGTCGCCAAGAAAATAAGTAAAAATATGAAAAAAAATAAAAAATAAAAATTTAAGACAGAACACAATTAAAAATTATATTATAAATTCAAAATTTTCTTTACTTTTCTATGATTTCGCCTATTTTCTCGACAACCAAACATAGCATAAAGGAATAAAAAAATATCTCATATCTCCTTATTACCTTCGAGGTGAAACCTCTCATTTAAAAAGATTTAGACATCCAATTAACCTTTACTTAACAATCTTAATTACAAATAAGTTTAACTTTCAAATAAGCTTAGGCTTTTACTTTAAGTTTTATCAAATGCCAGTGATTATTCAATTTGGAATTAGGTGGTCCTCTCACTAAATATAGGGTTGGATCATGTAAAAGGAATCACCTTTTCAATTGGGATAAGGATAATTAATCAAGGAAACAACCCTCATTGGGTGAAAGTTCCCTGGGAAATGCTCATTCATAAAGAAGATTTCCCCTTTAGATTTGCTTAACAAAATGAACAGCACATACTATATTACCATGGTGCAATACCAGAAATTTCTCTCAAAATGGAAAAAAATTGGTTTGTTTAAGACCTTAAAACCTTTGGACATGCAACAACTCGTTACCCAGCCCAGAACCAGACCATAACAAGTATGCAGCACCAACTTGGATCTTCCAGTATTTAAAGAGCGATATATAATTATATCAAAAGAAGTTCTATCATGTTACAAAATTTTGTATCAGTCAAATGATACAAGTAAATCTGATTAAATACTCATCCCTTTGATTGTTATCTAGAATGCAGAGCCACTCCCCTTTGTTCTCCCAATCATAATATCCTTGGCTTCATTGATCTTTGAAGCAAGATAATGGCTCCCACCACTGTCGGGATGGTTCGCCACCATCACCCTCCTGTGAGCCTCCTTGATCTTCTCCATCACAGCATGCTCTCTGAAACCCATGCGGAGAACATTTTAAAAGCTACTGAGAAACAGAAAAAAAATGGAAGAATATAGAAGGGTCGAGATCTATAGTTATGTACATTCATCTAGACCATTTCTGTCTCTTTGGCTGGCCACACTAGAAGTAACCCATAGAAGAAATGGTGAGCCCTGACTCCAGGGCATGGCAAATGTAATGGCTTCTTAATGTTACTCTGATCCTGATGCTAGTAATCCTACCAAAAGAATTAGGTGGCAAGGAAGATAGAGATGTACCTAACTCCAAGGACTAATGCTGCCTCTCGCCTTGTCATGATCCGTTCGAACCCACCCTCATAAAACCTACGTACACGTGGAACAGAGGGGCGGGCTTTTAATGCTTGCCATGCCCCAATCAAGTATCTGCCTCCCAAGGCAGCAGCTGCTACAGAAACACCCACAACTAGAGGAGTATCCTGAGGAGTTATAAGATAAAGACATAATGAGAAAAGAGCTGATAGTGAGAGGCAGGTCAAATGTCAAAATATCTGTATAGTTTGAGAAATCAAAGGAGTCGCTTGGTAGTTGGTACACTATTTCCGTATCTTAGATTCTAATCTATATTCCTTTGAATGGTCAAAGAGCAGAAGTTTCAAATGGTTGGACCTTACATGTCTAAACCCATGCTGTTGGTAGATGAAAGTGAGCAGACAGGGTATTCAAAGTATAAAACAGCTAAACCATGGTTAGCATGCTCGAAACCAATGTAAAAGGAGACAACATTTTTCACAAGAAAAGAGAATAGAAGGGAAAAAAATGTGTTGATTTCGTTCTTTTTTTAAGTCAGTTTTGAGCTCACTTCACATCACAATACATTTCTAAAAATAATAACAAAATAAAATATAAAAACCCTTTTGGAAATAGACACATCAAGAACAATGAAAAATTGACGAACAGATTTCCATCTACACAATGATTTTTATTTTACATCACTCACTGAAAATAAATCAGTTATTTTTTAGAGTTCCTATATGTGCAGGAATATGAACTATCAAAGAATTATTCGATTTTATCACTTGTTCTGAAGACCTAACTTCTTATAATCAGACGTAACGTAATAACAAATGTCATCAACGACATCTCAGGTTGGTACCTCAGTTGTCAGAGAATACTAGACATATATTCACAGGGATCCACTGCTTCTGCCATCAATTCACTGCTAACCCATTGTAGAACTGCATGTATCTGTAATTGGCATCTACCCCAAATTCCAATCTGCTAGTTTCTGCCAACTGGGTTCTGGTTCAACAAGATTGCCTTCTACAAATTCCAATATTTCACTCCACTAGAATCTCGAGCTTACCAAGGTACTCTATCCACTCTATGCTGCTCACAGTCAAATTCAGATAAAGTGGAGGGTGGTCAGGTTCTTGCAGCCCACATCGAAGATTCAATATTTCATAACCAGTGATCCCTATGATCCAGCTAAAGGAGGGTTTCAACTTTCATGCTAGGTTGGAAGTCAGTGTAGAAAAAAACCCATTAAATCATATTTCAAACTTTTCTTCGCTCTACTTTCTGGCCCTGGCCTGCCCTCGCCCTTTGACAGCTCTAGTGGTCTGCCTTTCTAGACTATTATTAGTGCAAAGATAGTTTCATCATTTACAAAATTATATATATATATATATATATATATATATATATATATATATATTATTATTTTTATTTTTTTTTTGGGGGGGGGGGGGGGGGATGGTGATGGTTAATTAAAAGGTGGTATTCTTCTTTTTTAGGGCAAAGATCATTCATTAATTAAAACTTTAAAAAAAGATACTGTTCGACAGCCAGGTTAACTGTTGATCATCTTATCACAGGGAGCAACCCATCCAGACTGATGCTTTAGCTAACTTACGAGCAACCCTATTACAATCCCTTTGTACATAACTGAACACAGCATTATCAAAAAAATTATTCAGGTTCCTGATATCATTTACTACTGTAGCTATTTTCAAACAATGAGGGCTACCCAAGACGAGGTAATCCATTTTTTCCATAGTGTCAGACATCACTTGCAAATTTTTAATATGACTCTCAACCCAACAAAATAATAATAATCAACATCATCATCAATGCTTTATTGCAAATATTTTAGGGCCGGCAACACTAATTCTATTTCGCATTCCGTCTATTAAAAGCCATAACTTCGATGACGTTAGTTATCAAATCTTTTCTCATTGAGTTCATCAATTCCGATTTTGGCCTTCCTCTCCACTGGAGTCGTTAGTAGTCTTATCTGAACATTTTCAAAACATCTCAACTGATTCTCCCATATTTTATCACTTATTGGAGCTACTCCAAAATTCTCTCAAAATTGATCATTTCTTATCTTATCTTTTCTTATCTTCTCATTCATTCATCTCAACATCATCATCCCGGCTACACTTATTCTATTAAGAGCAATAGTTCACTCCACTGGCGAGGAACGAACTATTGCTCCTCAATTCTTGCTCTCACAAAGCCAACTCAACTTTCATGAACTCTAGTTAATTTTTTTTTAACTCCCGTGGTTAAAAAAAATTATTTTATTTTTCTAAAAACTAAGGGTAGATGGGTGAACCCTAAGGATGAGTGAATCTTAACCACAATTAAATGGAGTTAAAAGAAGGACATGTGGCATTGAAACGGGACCCGAGACGCACCTCCTTGCATTACCGACCAAGGAGGTGATTATTTTCCTTCTATTAATGTTGCTTCTTAGTAGCCCAACATTTTGCTCCATAAAGTGTAGCTGGTCTTATCGCTGTCATATAAAAACTTACTTTTAGTTTGATCAGAATGCATCAATCACATAGCATTCCGAAAGCACTTCTCCACTTTTACCATCCAACTCTAATTATATGGAAAACATCCTCTTCAATATCTCCATAATTATGAATGATTGAGCCAAGATACTGTAATTGGTCACTTTGGGACATCTCTTGGTCATCTATCTTAACAATCGTCTCTACCCTATTTGTTTTTACAAAAGTTGTGTTCCATTTAGTGTCTTGGTCCAACTTATTTTGAAATCCTTAGATTTCAAGATATTCAAATAAATGCAATTCTAATTTTACATTTACATCCTATTCTATGAAATTTCTAATCACTGTAATGGCCTCTGATCAGAGCCCCTTACTATGAGGTATGATAAGGCTACAGAAATGCTGGGCAACAATAAGTGAGATACAATTGTCTGTACACAAATAAAAGTCTAAAACAGTAAGCAGAGAGACTCCCAAGAACACGAATGAATGATCTTACCATCACAGGATTCGAGAACTCTGCAAGATTAACAATCCAAATAACAATCCCGAGAATCTGCACCAGACGAAAGCTAAACCTAAATAAGCTGAACCACACCGATATATACAAATCAGGATATCAAAAACACAAGGACAAGTAATTTTTTTATCAGAATAAATTAATCAAGAAAGAAACTGTTCTCGTGTTTCTTATTTATTACTTACAAACACTAATTTTAAATAACTAAAAGCTCCAAAACAGATTGAACCGATTCCGAAAAATCCTAATTTTTTCAGAACTGTATATTTATCAATTATCATCTAAATTCAATACAAGAAATAAATCAAAAGTTGCAAAATTCAAAGAAAGGGAAAGAAATCTGACCTGACAATGTCTTATTTTATGTTTGGGGTTTAGAGGATTCTGACTCCTCCAAAATGAAATCAAGCCTCCTTTCTCTCTTTCTCCCTCTCTCCGAAGAAGATAGATTTATACGGTTGGAGACTTTCGTATTAAACTTCCGCTTCAAGAAACCAGAAACCGCCTAATGAGATGGGGTCTGTAGTCTGTAGGCCTGTGAAAACGACCCACAAATGAGGGTACCCACCCGGCCCTCCTAAGGCTTCGAGGGCTAGTCTGGGCCTAAAAATTAAAGGCCCGAAGCCCTCCATTACGTATTTGTGGTTGCTAGTGTATATAAGTGTATTGTTATTTTACCCTCCACCCCCAAAAATGATAATTGTATTGTTAAAATTAATTTTTAAAATAACTATATATCCTGTGAAAATGTTTTTTTTTTTTGGGGGTATTGTGATAATTTCACCAATACCTTTTTTTTTTAATTATAAAGGGCCAAATGTTTTCCTTCACTCTCATGCGGTCATTTTCTTTTAAACTCACTTTCTTTATGGGAAGGCCACACGTTGTTGTCCTCCATTAAGAGAAGACACGTGTTTTCAACTAACACTGTTTGGCAATCAAAAAGAGAGTGACTCTTGAAAGATAGTGATGTTAGCATTATCCTTAATTTTAATGGTTTAAAGGAGATCATCTAGAAAGATTCATTCAATCTTAAATCAAGCTATGGATAAAAAAAGGAATTAGTAAAATTACGATTAAACTTCACGATCCATAATTCAAAACTCAAAAGAAATTCCCTCTTAATGAGGAAAAAAAAACATTTGGGATATTATTTTTTGGAAAATGGAAAACGGACCACGGGGTCTTCTTCCAAACTGACCACCCAATTGTAAATTGAAACTGTTATTTATTTTTAACTTTATTTCTCTTTCCCAATGTGTTAAAATTTGATTGGTATGGTCAACTTGGAAGAGGACCTTGCGCTCCTCTAATCAAAACTCTTTTTTTTTAATGAGGGAAATCCCTATCCTCCTACTGTGTTAAAGGATCACCTCTACTTCAATCAAAATATTATTAGAAGTGAGAAAAAAAATGAAAAAGTAAAATTAAACTAAGGTGCTAATCTTAAGGTTGCCACCATAAATTTCTCTTTTTTTCTAGGAGTTCCTTTCATTATTCAACAATTAACAAAATGAATAGAGGTATTAAAATAAATTAGGGAGGCTTTTCTGCATTATTTTAAAGCACACGCAATTAGAAGAAATCCTAATAACCATAAGAAGAATATGAGAGAGAGAAGTGACAAAAATATGAAAAGGGGGAGGAGAAAGAGGTAGGGAATAATGAGACCTAAGTTGTAGCAGAAGATAAGCTCCTCAACCATTCCTCAAGCACTTCTAGAGTGCTCTTCCAAACTTCAAGGCGAAACTCGGAGATGTAAGCTTTAAGTTCTCCTGGGTTAAGACTGAGAAATTTCTAAGTGCTCTAATTTGCAGTGGTATAATTAAGGTGCTTTTAGGTGTGTTGAATGGGTAGAGTGGTGAGGTTTATATAGGATAAAAATTGTTCCTAGTTTGTTCTAATCGATTTACAATTAGTGTCTAGTCAAAGTCTCGACTATTCATGCAAAAGCTTGAGGGAAATTAGGTTGTTCATCACCCGAAGGAGCATCACCTCCATTATCCCTTGTGTTATATCCACGACCCCGAGCACCGCGTCTCATTATTAGATCCTAAGAACGACAGTACAACATGAGTCTAACTTGGATACTCATTTAATAACCATTTCAAAAATCACTCAATACATATTAAGTATATAACAACACGGCAAGGTATACATACAACATGATAGACATATAATTTGTGTTTCTAGCGTATGACATTAAGTTTGGTTGAAGTTCAACCTGTTTTAACTTAGATTAATTGGTTAGTCTATACTTGGAATACGACTCTTCTTTTTTACCTAAGGCCTTGTTCAATCATGGTATCAGTTCTAAGTGACCATAAGGAATCTAATGCCTAGGACTCTGATACCACTTCTGTCGCAACCCAAAATCCCCCCTAAGAGTTAGGTGAGACTTTAGGTGTGACTATACTTAACCTGTCAAACCATCCTGCAATGAACAAGGCATAACATAATGAAATGGAGACATTAAACAGAGTCCAGAAGCTAAAACAATGCGGAAGCATAAACTAAATTTTTCCTTTTCTATACATGGTTTGTATTCCAAATTCATATACAAAACATATCAAGTAAAGGTGGACATGCCCACCTATCAAAAAGAAATCATGAAAGTCTCTCTCTCTCTCTCTTAATATTCGTCCAAGTAAGGCCAGCTATCTAAGTCTCTTGCCTCCACGTGAGGCTCTACCATAGGATCCACATGAGGCTCCTCCTCACCATAATCCTCCTCGATCCAAGGACCCATAACATATATGTCGAACCGTGTACCTGTCAATATCAATATGTACGGCTAAGTATGAAATACTCAGTGAGTACAAGCTACTAGCTAACAATAGCAATAACATACTTCAAATCATAGTATCAAATTAAACAATACAATGATCATGACATGCATGGAACTAAATGCGAAAACTTCGTACTCAATTCATAACTCATTCTTGAAAATATATTTTCGTGTTTTCAAAAAAACTTGTTTGTCATATTTAAAACTCATTCTTGTCTTGTTTTTGTCTCGTGAGAATCATACTTGTCTTGTCTAGCTTGTTTAGAATCACACTTGTCTTGTCATGCTTATCTTGTGAGTCAGATGTTAGTGTCCTTGTAACGACTTGTGACGGGTATGTAAATACCCTTCAACAAATTCATGAAAAGCAACTTGTGAGCCAGGTATGTAAATATCTCACAGCAAAATAGAAAAGGTGCACCAACATCCTTGATCGACCCAATGTCTGCATTATTATGCTTGTTTGGTTTTCTTGTGAGCCAGATATGACATATCCTTCCATGTGCCCTATTTTTGACCGACCTAAAGTTTGGCTTTATCATTCTTGTTTGTCTTGTTTTCTTGTGAGCCAGATGTGACATATCCTTGGATATGCTCCATCCTTGACCGACCCAAAGTTCGGCTTTATCATTCGTGTCGTAAATCACATTTCTTGTTCTTGGTTGTAGTTCATATACTTATACTAAAAACTCGGTTCATGCATGCGTGCGTGCTTGTGCTTGACAATTGGTGGAAATCAAATGACATGAACGATTAAAAGAACTTCATATGACAATTTAAACATTTATCTACACATGTGAGATTTGAGGAAAAGCATATAGAGCATTTTATCCAAATTACCAAATCGGGGAAAAATCCCTAAATCATAATTTCATTGTCTTGAGTTCAATTTTCATACATGCATTTCATCAAACACATAACATTCACATTCTTATAGACATTTATTTCATCTTTTCTTTGTCACACATTTCATCAAACATCTTGAGTGCGTGTTTTATGCATACATTGCCCTTCCCCATTTTCCATCGTACAACAACATCCATATCCTACATGGCATCTAATCGCCTCAACTATCCATCCATTCCACACTTCCATCACCATTTAATTTAATATTCTCATTTTAAGGAACATGATAGATTCCATGAAAATGTAAAATACAAGCTTAATCCACCATCATTCTTTAAAGGAAACCTAGGTTATTACTAAGCCAACTAGGAGGGTGTACTAACCTTGAGGATTAACTTCTAACTTTGAAGAAAACCCCTTGAGTAGAAACCCCAAGCTTGATGGAGGAGGATCCAACCTGAGGATGAAGATCCTTGCTCGAGGGATGATCCAATCTTGACTTGAGCTCCACTTGATCTTCAATCCAAACCCTCTTTGGAAATCCCTAAATCTTCTCCCTTCTCTTCTCCAAGTCTCATTTAGGTTAACCCAAAACCCCCAAATGACTTCCTATTTATAGGCCCAAGGGTTAAAACCCTTATTTCAGCGTGTTAAAAAAAGCAGGGTTACGCGATGACAATCGATTGTCAGGCTAAAAATGATCGATTGTCCAACTTCCAGTGAGCTTGCCCAGATTCTGGGTTCCGGACGATTGATCGCACACCTACAACGATCGTTCGCAAGTGAACCCGAAAGTTTTCCTAGTTTTTCCTCTGACGACGATCGATTGCCGCCATGCTGCGATCGATCGCAACTCCCATTTTTCTCCGTTTTACACTCTTAGACCCCTTTGGGGTGTTTCTAACCTGATTTCCATCATCCTTAGGGCACTAACCCCCTTTATATACTACCATAACTTGTTACCATCAACCTTTTTCATTTGTCTAAATTCAAGGTTCATAAAAGGCCATTTGACCTAGAAAATACTATTCATCAACCATGTATAAAGTTCTGGGGTTCTACACTTGAATTCAAAAAACTATCATCCCTAGCATAAACTCCGGTTTAAAGGATAATTAAATGTATAAAATAGACTCAACTCCAATGTGGAGTGGGTAAGGAAAATGGGTTTAACAAGAAAGGATTATTTTAGGCTCAAAAAATTGAAACATATGCCTTGTCTTAGGGTGCCTAAATGAAATTGCTAGCCGGAGTTGGTGAAGAAGATTGACACAAGAAAGGAGAAGGCAAGCTACTTAGGGTCCTTGGTCAAAGATGATAAAAAAAAATAAAGGTTGAAGACAATGACATTGTTTTTTTTTAGATTGTAAATATTAAAATTTTAATAATATTGGGAGTGTAGTTATCAAATATTTGGGTGCACTTAGGGTCACCCTTCTAAAATTTAAGAGAACCCAATTTACATATCCCGAGCTATTATCAAAAATGACAGTCAGGATTGATGATGATATATAATCACCACTAGTATGGACCAAGACTGGTCCTAGTAAGAGTTTTTTTTCCTTTCTAATTTTTTGTTTATTTTTATATCAAGAAAAAATTGATTTGATTAAATAAAAGATTACATTGTGGAGAAGATTGAAACTGAGTATATACAACGAAAAATTTCCCTTCAATGGATTGATTGAAATATTATGCTCCTTTGAAGAACAATTGCAAGAATATGGGAAGTAGTGTTTTGAACTCATGGTATACTTTGGAATAATAACGCCTAAAATGAGGTCTTAAGTTCTTGAATGTCCTAACCCTCTTACATGTATAGGTAGCGATATCAACAAAGACTCGTTGAGAAGGTGAGTTGAGAGCAAGGATTAGGGCTTGTTCGTCACTTTGCGTAAGGACTCGAGTTAAAGTCTAATTTGTACAAGAACTACGCAAGCAAATGACATATGGAAAAAGATTAGTTCTAGTGGCTGCCTGAGCTAGGTGCTCGGGCATCCACAAAACAATGGGCAGGTGGTGTTTTAAATGAGAAATATATCAAATGGGGAGAAGTCAAAATCATAAGGAGACAATGAAATGACTTCACCCTTAAATTATTGCTAGGTGCCCATTGTTTTGTGGATGCCGGAGCACATTGCTCGGGCAGCCACCTGAACTAATCTTTTTCCATGACATATAGCCTATCCATATTTTAGAAGTTACACGTCATCATATTTCTTGTTATATTTTCCCATCGGGAGTGACATGGACACTCTCTTCAAAAATTGGTCACATGAATAAAGTCTTTGATAGAAAATCTTTGGTTACAAGTGTAAAGTCATTGAAAGCAAATCTTCTATTAGGACCTTAACAAATATTTTGTTGGTAGGGATCACCCGTGACAATCACGATGCATGGGATAATCTATCTGCATGTGCTTTTGGAGAATAACATGTATGAGATAAAAATGCTCTATATAAATTAATATAAAAATTCCTTCTTTCTTTTCAGTACTCCTAATTAAAAGGCACAAACACATAAAAATAAGGAAAACAAATTACTTGAAGGCCCACATTAACCAATAAAAATGAGATATATTTTTTTTCAATTATAAAACAATAGTTTGGAAGCATAATACTAAAACCTTAGTTCAAAAGAAATAATAGTAGGGGTTTGTGCTCAATTAACTATATTTTTTTAAAAATAGCACTGACTCAATCACTGAAAATAAAAATGGTGGAGGGATCCTTTGAAATGTATCAAAATATTGATGATATGTATCAAAAGATTTGTCTCGGGTACCTATAGCAAATAACCACTAATTCACTAAAGTGCCATTTGAATGCACTGTCGTTTTATTGTTTTTTTTCTTTTTTTTTGACCTTACTAACTGTTTCTTGTTTTAAAAAATGAAAAACAAAAAATTACACTTGGTAATCACATAACAAGAAAAAATAAATATAAAAAGACATTAATCTTTAAATAGTTAAAGCTCTCACTCATTAGTCCAATTACATATCACAATAAAAAAAAATCATAAACAAATGATGGTTGTGGTGGTGTTATGGTGGTGATGGTGCTATAATGGTAGTGGTGATGGTTGTGCCATGGGGGTGATGTCATGGTAGTGGTGGACAAGAGTCCATAACAGAAGCAGAACAAAAATTTGGTAAACAAGTTTTTGCTTTTTGTTTTTAAAATTTAGTAACAAAATTTTTGAAAATCAAGAAAACAAAAATTTTTTACTACCTCTATTTTTTAAAACAAAAATAGAAAACACAAACCCACTATCATCACCACCACTATAATATTACCACCATCCACCACCACAATCACCACCACCACCACCGCCACCATCACCAATGCTACCATCACCACCACCACTGCCACCACACCACCACTACCATCACCACCACCACACCACCACCACCGCCACCATCACCAATGCCACCATCACTACCACCACCACCGCCACCACACCACCACTACCATCACCACCACCACACTACACCCACCGCCATCACTCACCACTACCACCACCACCACCACCACCACTACCACCACCACCACACACCCCCACTACCACCACCGCCACCATCACCACCGCCACCGCCACCATCACCACTATCCCCACACTACCGCCACCATCACCACCACCACACCACCGCCACCATCACCAACACTCACCACCACACTACACCCACCGCCATCACTCACCACCACCACCACCACCACCACTACCGCCACTATCACCACCACCACCACCAATGCCACCATCACCACCACCACCACTAATGCCATCATCACCACCACCACCGCCATCATCACCACTACCACACCACCGCCACCATCACCACGACCACCACTGCCACCACCACCACCACTACCTCCACTGCCACCATCACTACTACCACACCACCGCCACCATCACCATGACCACCACCACTACCACTGCCACCATCACCATCACCACCGCCACCATCACCACCACCACTACCACAACCACCGCCACCACACCGTCGCCGCCACCACCACTGCCGCCGCCGCCGCCACCACCACTGCCGCCGCCGCCACCACACCACCGCCACCATTACCAACACTCACTACCACACTACACCCACCACCTTCACTTACCACTACCACCGTCATGAATTGAAATTATTTAATCATATTTACCAAATGTGTTTTTTTGTTTTTCTTTTTTTAAAATAAGTATCAGTACTAATACCAAACCAAACGTGTTTCCTATTTAAAAAAATTGAAAACAAAAAGTTGTTTCTAATTTTTAAAAACAAAACAGAAAAACAGAAGTGTATCCAAACGGCCCCTCAATGTTTTCTATTTTTATTTTAATTTCTAAAAAAGGAGGTAACACTTTTTTCTTTTTTTTGTAATTGTAACCTTGATTTTTTAAAAAAAAATTATTATTAATTTTAGAAATAAAAAGGAAACATGCTTTACGTAATTTTTTTTTAAAATAAAAAGAGAAAATAAAAGTACATCCAAAGTGGACTAAGAAAATGTCACCTACATGATAATAAAATAAAAAGAGGATAGCTTAGCGGACCTATGGGTCAGTATTATATTTTACCGTCTCTATTGTGTTGACATGATTAAGCTCAACTAAATTAAAACTAAGATTGCTTAATCTTAAGGGTGAGTGAATCTTAACCATAATAAGTAAGTATTTAAAATTGGGGCGTGGACCAATGAGACCGGGCATTCCGTTATAAAATGAAACCCGGTACGATAACTATTTTCTAATAAAAATACACCCCCATTCAAGGACCGAGTGTCTGTCACACGCATTAACTGAAGGTGAGGCTATTGTTTTAGTACAAAGAGGACGGCAGATGAGCAACGACAGGTGTGAACGGAGTAGTAGAAAAAGAGTAGAAGTCCATGTTGTTTCAAGTCTCAGTCATAGTAAATTTCGAAAGGAAGAAGCCAATTGGAGAAACCGAGGAAACTTCTCCCCTACTAGACTCTCCCCAATTTTCTCAGTCAGCTTCTCTGGTATTCTCCTGCTCCTCTTCTTATTCATTTTAAAAAAAAATAAAAATTTAATACCTCTTTATCCTTAAAAGTCTCTCTGTCTTCCTAGTTTCTACTTAGAAAAATTCAGGAAAAAATTCATGATATTCCATGACTTGATTTCTCTGGAGAACACTGTTTCTGTTGGAGGGTAGTGAAATTGATAAGCGATAAGGGACTTCAATTCTAGAAAGGTTTGTCTTTACAACTAGTATTTTCCTTCTGCAAATCTCATATTTCTTGGCGATTAGTATTCAAACATTACTTACTGTATGTTTTTATTTTTATTTTTATTCTTGTTCTCAATTTGATGTGAATGAGGTTCTGTAAAGAACAAAGTACACCACTTGCAAGTTGTTTCATATGACTGAAAATTATGAAATTTTATTTTTAACACCGCCAACAAATTAGACCTTGTTTAGTGTCATGATAAATGTCTCCAATTTTTTTTTTTTTAAAATATTAATTTTAGTTCCTTAGTTCAATTTATACTGTAAATAGGATTGTCAGCGTTATCTTTGAGGAATTCTGTGACATTATTTCATGTAAAAGTTGAAAAAGCGCCCTGTCGCAAAGTAGAAAGAGTTTGAAGTTTTGCTTGGTGTACGAGATCTGAATGAGATAGAAATCACCATTATTCCAACACCTTACTAGCAGGTATAGGGTTAATTGAAGTCCTGACTGGCACCAAAAAGAAACAACTAACGAAAGTCTACCTTTGAGGTGCCCCACTTCCAAATTTGATCATTTTCCTTATTTTTGCACAAGTTAAAACTGTCAAGCTTTGAAAGATGCCCGGCCAAAGTCTTGGGCAATGGATGTTGACGAAGCATAGTCAAGAGAGTTTCTTATGGGGATTGCATATATTGAGTTACCTTTAGCTCTCCTTTGATCGGGGAAGGTTATTCAAGAAATGTGATTGCTTGGGCATTGGGTGATTCGGAGGCCCTTAGAGGCTTGCATGTCATCATATTTATTATTCTATTTTCCAAATAAGTAAGTGCAATTAAAGGAGAGTGGTGTAAGGGGAAAAAGTTGCTAAGGCATTGAGCTCGTTAAGTCTCGACTAGTTTGGACTAATTTGTCCCATCTGAGTCTCCCATCTAGAAAGCATATTTGGGTATACCCCAGCTTGGGCACCCACATTGCCTCTTCCTCGTCCACAAATATTAAGCATTATCGGAAGCGTATCCCCATCACTTGAATGTCTCATCAGTGTAAAGTCCTGGCAAGACGAAATCGTAGGACAACGTAAGGTCCTGGCAAGACGAAACCTCAGGTTAGTGACAAGACAAGAGTATGCAAATCTCTGACGACAGAAGTGATTGACATCCTGGGATAAGACAATCGATGGGACAAGATGAGTGACAACAAAAGAAGGAAATGCCAACCGCAAGGTAAGGATAATTTTCAATAAGGATGACCTCTAAAAAATACAAGCAATGACTTGAGTGTCGGAGTGTCCTCCGCAGGTGGAGGACTACCTCGCAGACACGGAAAGACGGATAAGATGAGGCGTGCAAAGACCTGTGATGAGGGAATGTGCGTACTGAAAAATGAAGGTGTGATCCAAACCCACCACAAGCGGCATGATCCAAACCCACCACAAGTGGCATGATCTAAATCCACCACAAGCGGCATGGACTCTCCTCTTTAAAAAGTGGTCACGATAATAAAGTCCTTGAGAGCAAATCTTTGGTCAAGTATAAAATCATTGAGATCAAATCTTCTAGCGGGACCTTAACAAGTATTTTGTTGGTAGGCCTCACCTGTATCAATCCCGATTGATTGGATATTCTATGTCAGGTGTACATTTTTGGTGGACAACAAATATGAGATAAAAATGCTATAAATCTATCTATCTATCTATCTATTATCTATTATATATCTATCTATTACTAATTATTAATATAATGAGAATTTTAGAGTTAAAAACGTAGGTTGATCCATGTGTCCCTTTTAATACTTTATTTATCTTTAACTATGGTTAAGATTCACCCACCCCTAGATTTCACCCAACTATCCTTGGTTTCTATAAAATTGTAGACTTGAAATTCTCTACGGTTATTACCGGACTCCTTGGACTCTAGTTACACCACTGAGGTCGCCATGTGTCCCTTTTAACACTCTTTAACTGCGGTTAAGATTCACCCACTCCTAGGATTCACCCACTTATCCTTGGTTTTTAGAAAAAAATATGAAAAAAAAATTAACCCTAAGAGTTAGTGAGTTTTAACTAGGGTTTCAAAAAAATTAATATTTTTCCTAAAAACCAAGGATAGGTGGGTGAACTCTAGGGGTAGGTGAATCATAACCACAGTTAAGAGGTGTCAAAAGAGACACATGGCAACCTTATGGGCGTAATCGGACTCCAACTGTGGTTACCCACCCCTAGGGTTCACCCACTTATTCGGATGATTTATTTATCACTAAGTAGAGATGAATACTATATGGTAGCGGTAGGGAATTCTTTGGCCTTAAATCAGGATATTCAAGAAGAACAGGTTGTTCCAGCTCGATACTGTCAAGAATTTATGACTATTGCATGAGAATTTTTTTAAACCCTAGTTAAAATTTAATAACTCCTAGGGTTATTTTTTTCATACTTTTTTAAATAAAAACCAAGGATTAGTAGGTGACCCTAGGGGTGGGTGAATCTTAACCACAGTTAAGGAGTGTTAAAAGAGACACATGGCAATCTCAGTGGCCTAACTGGACTTCTTGCTCTCTTCGCAAAATGCTCCGAAAGAAGAATGTCTCGCCAAGGCCCGTAGATCTCCTTTCTTTGGTATACCCAAAATGCCCCTAAATCTTTTTAGTTCTCAAAATGTCCCTACGTCATTTCTATAACCAACGTGTCTCTCACAAATTTTATTTAATCCAAAATGTCCCTCAAATTTCTATAACCAAAATATTCCTCAATTTTTTCCCCAAAATGCTCTCACTAGAATCCCTCTTTCTAGTCTCTCTCCCCTTCCCCTCTCTCACACGTGTATCGCACGTGTTGCCCACTAGTAAAAATAAAATAAAAAGGCCTTCGTTCTTTTGAGTACTCCTAATTAAAAGGCACAGACACATAGATATAAGGAGAGAAAACTACTTGAAAAAACTCTCCATCATTTTTAGGAAGTGGGCCTATATTAACCAATAAACATAAGATATTTTTTTCTCAATTATAAAACCATAGTTAGGAAGCATTATACTAAAACCCTAGTTTAGAAGCAATAATAGTAGGGGTTTATGTTATCTTAATTAGGTTTTCGAAAATAATATTGGCTCAATCACTGAAAATGAAAATGGTGGAGGGATCCTTTGAAATGTGCATCAAAATATCTATAGATATGTATAAAAAGAGTTGCATCGACACTAGCAAATAACTACTATCTCACTAAGGAGCCATTTGAATGCACGATTATTTTTCTGTTTTTAAAAATTGGAAACAAAAAAATTTAAAAGCAGGAAACACATTTGGCTTACTTACTGTTATTTGTTTTAAAAATTGAAAAAACATAAAAACACATATGGTAACCATATAACAACATAATTTTTTTTATAAAAAGACATTAATCTGTAAATAGTTAATGGCCCCACTCATTAGTCCACTTAATAATTTACAATAAAAATTAAAAAACCATAAACAATTGGTGGTGGTGGTGCCGTGTGTGGTTTTTTTGGCTTGAATCTGGGTCTCACCGCTCGAGTGGGGCTGGAGGCCACTCGAGTGGAAAGTCGGTGTTGCTGAACGTTTCAGTTCTGGTTCAAACTGCTCGAGCGGTGGTCGTCAATTTTTGGGTTGTGTTTTTATTTTGGGAAACTCCTTTTTTCGGTAGGAGTTGTTTCCTTTTGTTTTGAGGATTTTTTTTGCTATAAAAAAAGAGTTTTCGAGATTAGGGTTTGTAAGGTTGTTAAATTGAGTGAAAGGGTTGAGAGAACAAGGATATAAGTGAGAGCATTGGGGCTTTCCTAGGGTTTTGGTCTTCTTTATGTGAGTTCTACTCTTCTCTTGTATTCTTCTCTTTTCTTAGTGAAGTTTACTCTGATTGCTTCGACTGTGGACGTAGGCTTTTAGGCCGAACCACGTAAATCTTGCCTTATGATTTGTGTTCTTGCTTTGCTATTATTATCTTGCCATTGCCGCCGATTATATTCACTAGAGGTTACCACACAACAAATTGGTATCAGAGCTATTAGTTTTATTTTGAGTTTAGAATGACGACAAGAGTTACGAGTTCCAGATTCGAAATAGAGAAAGTCGATGGAAGGAACAATTTTGGGTTATGGTAGATCAAAGTTCGTGACTAGTTGATTCAACAAGGTTTGTACAAAGCATTAAAGGGAAAAGATAAGAAGTCGGAAAGTCTACAGGATGAAGATAAGGAAGACTTTCATTTGAAGGCTATGTTTAACAGACAATGTGTTATACAACGTTCTCGAAGAGGGGACGACTGCAGGATTGTGGTTGAAGTTTGAGAGTCTCTACATGACAAAATCGCTCACTAACCGGTTATCCCTTAAGCAACGATTGTATATACTTGAGATGGTAGAAGGTATGAAAATTTCTGCTCATCTTAGTGAATTTAATAAGATTGTTGCTCAATTAATGAGCATTGATGTGAAACTTGACGATGAAGACAAATTCATACTCTTAGTATCTTCCCTATCTGCTTCGTTTGAGCATCTCACTACGACGTTGCTCTGAAGGATGTTACTGCGGCTTTCCTCTCTAATGAATTGAGAAAGAGTGCACATGTTAGTGAAAGACAAGTGCAGACTTTACTAGTGGACGAGAAGACAAAGGGTAACGACTCTAGAAGGGAAAATTCTTGATCAGGGTCTAAATCATTCAAGAAAGTTGAGTGCTATTATTGCTACAAGAGAGGGCGTATAGCTCGAAATTGCTACATATGCAAGAAAAGGAAGGTGAGGAGGAGGAAACTAGAAAATCTTCTAATACAGTCAATGTGACTAATGAAGATTCTAATGATTTAGACGGTGATCCCATGGTTCTTTCAGTTACTACAACTAAGGGTTGGTCTCAGGACAAGTGAATTCTTGATTCTGATTACTCCTATCATGTGTGTCCCAATAGGGACTGGTTTGCTACATACAACAAGGTTGAAGGCAGCATTGTCTTAATGGGTAATAATACACCCTACAAGATCTGAAGAAGAATTTGAATTGTTTGAGTACTTTAGATTCCAAGGGATGCAGGTTCAATGCACAAGGTGGAGTACTAAAAGTTTGAAAGGGGTCTTTGATTGTGATGATTGGCAGAAGAGTTAGGAACTTGTATGTGTTGCGGGGTAATATAGTTTCAGGTGGAGCATCCAAGGGGAAGAAAGATCCCTCTATTCCTAATTCTAGCTTGGCAAAGGAGGCTCAAGTTTTGGCTAGCAAATTGAGTTTTTATTTAGATATGGAGGCTTCTGAATATATGACGTTCAAATTTGATGATACTATGCAGGTGTAGCTGGGGACTCCACAACTTTCGCAATAGGAGGTGTAAGAGTTTGGGTGGAGAGTTTAAGCATTGCTTAGACGTACTCCGAGTTTTAAGCATTGCTTAGACATACTTCATTTGGATATGGAGCCTTGCATTCATTGGGTTATGATGGAAGAAAGTGAGAGTTTTACACAAGGGAAGTTCGTGGAATTCTCGCCAAGGTGGAGATTTGTGGTGTTTTTGCTTGAATCTGGGTCTCATCACCTCCAGTGAAGGCCACTCGAGCAAAAGTTGGTGTTGTTGAACGTTTCAGTTCTGGTTCAAACTGCTCGAGCGGGGATGGAGGCCGCTCAACGGTGGTTGCCAATTTTTGGGCTGCGTTTTTCTTTTGGGAAACTCCTTTTTTGGTTAGGAGTTGTTTCCTTTTGTTTTGAGGACTCTTGTTGGCTATAAAAAAGAGGTTTCGGGATTAGAGCATTGGGGTTTTCCTAGGGTTTTGGTCTTCTTTATGTTGGTTCTTTTCTTCTCTTGTATTCTTCTCTTTTCTTAGTGAAGTTTACTGTGATCGCTTCGACCGTGGACATAAGATTTTAGGTCGAACCACATAAATCTTGCCTTGTGATTTGTGTTTTTGCTTTGCTATTAGTATCTTGCCATTGCTATTTACTAGGGGTTTCCATACAACACCATGGTGGTGGTGCTGTAGTGGTGGACATGAGTCATAAATAGTAGCAGAGTGCTCAATGTTTTTTACTTTTATTTTTAATTCTAAAAATAGTGGGTACTGCCAAATATACTTTCTAATCCTAACCGTTTATAACTAACAACTTAGGACTAGGATTTGAGTTGGCTTATTTTGTCTTTTCTATTGCCACATCAGCTCTAATCCTAACCATTCAATAATTGAGATAAACGGTTAGGATTGGGGAGTATATTTAGGAGTACACTTTGGGAGTATCCCTAGACTAATTTTTTTTTGTTACCTTAATTTTCAAAAATTATGTTATTAGTTTTAAAAATAAAAAATGAAACATGTTTTATGCAAAATTTTTTCTTAAATTTTGTTATAAAAAAATAAAATAAAATGGAATCAAACTGGCCCAAGCAAATGTTGCCCACAAAAATAAAATTAAACAAAAATGCTCTCCATTTACGAATCGAGTGTCTGTCACACACATTAAATGAACGTGAGGCTGTTGTTTTAATACAAAAGGACGGCAGCTGAGCAACGACAGGTGTGAACGAAGTAGTAGAAAAAGAGTAGAAGTCCACTTGCAAGTTGTTTCATATGATTGAAAATAATGAAAATTTTTTTTTAACACCGCCAACAACTTAGACCCTGTTTAGTGTCATGATAAATGTCTCCAATATATTTTTTTTAAATATTAATTTTAGTTCTTTGGTTCAAATTATATTGTAAATTGGATTGTCACCGTTATCTTTGAGGAATTCTGTGACATATTTCATGTAAAAGTTGAAAAAGTGCCCTGTCACAAAGAAGAAAGAGTTTGAAGCTTTGCTTGGTGTACGAGATCTGAATGGGGTAGAAATCACCATTATTCCAACACATTACTAGCAGGTCTATGGTTAATTGAAGTCCTGACTGGCACCAAATAGAAATAACTAACTAAAGTCTACCTTTGAGGTGCCCCACTTCCAAATTTGATAATTTTCCTTATTTTCACACAAGTTAAAACTGTCAAGCTTTGAAAGATGCCGGGCCAAAGTCTTGGGCAATGGATGTTGACGAAACATAGTCAAGAGAGTTTCTTATGGGGATTGCATATATTGAGTTACCTTTGCTTGGGCGTTGGGTTATTCGGAGGCCCTTAGAGGCTTGCAGATATTGTAGGTAAAATTTAGTTTACTTCTTGTAATCTTGAAACAGTGTTCAGACATATTTGGGAAGTGCCAACAGCGATAAAGACTTTGGCTAAACTGGGCATCCTCACGTCGGCTTTGTATGTAGAAAGTAATCTTTAACTTCCTTCATATTCTATTTCAAAACAAATCATCATTTCTTACTAAAAGAATAAGCTCCGCCAAAGTCTCCACCTCCTAATCAGTAAGAATCTGAATCAGAAGAAACAAAAAAGGAAAACCCTGTGAAGGAGATCATGCAACTCGTAACAGGGGCCCATTGAATGCCCATTTAACAACCCTTGCACGTGTGTCACATATATGACTTATAGTCGACCGAACGGGTACTTATGTCTCCTTCAAGGTTGTTAAATTGTAATCGAATCGTAAAATCATTTTTGGATCGATTTGATTCGAAATCGGGATTTAAATCGTAAGATTCAATCCATTAAAAATGTGAAAACTGACTTAATAAATTAGAAAAATAGAATAATCCATTATCCAAAAGATTTTATTCATATCTATTGATAAAAGAAAGTAATGAATATTTCATTGCATACACTATAAAAAACGTGAATGAACTCCATAAAATGAAAAATAAATCCAATATCATTAAAGATAAATCAACAAAAGTAAACTCAAATAATCATGTTGTATGAGATCAAGTATCAGAAGACTTGTATAAATAAAAAGACTAATAAAATAAACTATCAAGGGAAACTATCAAGTTTTCCCATAATCCAACTCCTGCATATTTCTTTTTTTTTTTCCCTGTTTCAAAGCATGTCAGAAACAGAGAGAAAACCCATATAGGGGTTTTGGCATGTCCGTAACAGGGGTTTTCTTATTTCTACTCTCTTCTTAATAGACATAAAGTAACTTTAGAAAATCAAAAGAATAAAAAATATTTTTTAAGTGTTGGTCCGTAAAGGTAGTTTCATGCTCTAATCGCATGAATCGTACGATTTGAATCGCAAATCGTAATCAGAATTGCAAATCAAATGAGATTTAGCCAATTATTATTTTCATATCTGATTTGAATCGTTTTGCTTGAGTTCAAATCGTAGAATTTGAATCGCAAATTGCAAGGATTTAACAACCATGGTCTCCTTAATGATAATAGAGATCCCACCAGTAGCTGCTATAATTCCAGTTGACTTCAAAACTACCATATTTAGTATATTCTAGCTGATTCAATTTGTTATGTACTTCTGGTTGGATTGTCCTATTAGGACATTACTAAATTGTGTCCCCCTTTTTAGATTCTCGATGATTTTTTTTTTCGATACCAAAGTATATCCTATCGAAGAGTAAATAACTTACAAATTGGGGACAACGTTTAAAATTTCGACGAAATTTTATCGATATCGACGGGTTCCGAAACATCTGAACCCGGTATTTAGGTTTTTACAAAATTTCGAAAATGTCGACCGAAATTTCAGAAATATCCTATGATATTTCCGAAATTTCGGTCGACATCTTTGAAAAATCCTTATTGAGAAAAAAACCCATTTTTTTTCCTTTTTTTGTTGTGATTTTTTTTTCGTGAAACCCTGTTAGGGTTCACTTTGTCTAAGACAAAAAAAAGAAAAAAAAGAGAGGAGAAAGAAGGAAGAAGAGAGGTGAAAGAAGGAAGAAGAGAGGTGAAAGGAGGAAGAAGAAGAGAGGAGGAAGGAAGAAGAAGTGAAGAACCATACCTCCGTCGCCATCGCCGTCGCCAACAATATACGCCTAGGTGGGCCATCCGTGACAAAGGGCTCTTGCCGTTTCGTCTTCCTAGTATCCAAGAAGGGTGAGTAGAGGTAACAAGACTTCATACATACTCTCTGATTCTTCTCTGGCGGCTCCAGAGGTAACGGGACTTCATTAACATGGTAGTCATCCTCTCCGGTAATGTGAACATATCCGCAAATGTGTTGGGCACCATACTTACATACTGACTGAATCCTCAGGAAATTTCCCAAACTCGGTGCTAAATTTTGATAAGATTTCTGATAAGTTACTAATCATTTAAGATCTAATAAAATATATATGATTAGTTTGTAGCTATCATAATTCATATACATAGATTGATCTTACTTTTTGGAATATATATGTATTAAGAAATTATTTTAAAGAATAAAATTAAGTTTTTTTTTTGTTAATACTATCCATATACGATTTTTTTTGATAAGTTTCTAATCATTTAAGATCTCATAAATTATGTGATTGGTCAATTGATAGTCTACCATATCCATATTCCATAGACTAATCTTTATTTGTAGGATTTTTTTTAAGGAAAATCAATGCATTCTTTTTTCTTATACAGTGAAAATTTGAAATTAAAAAACCATTATGCATCTAAAACTTAATGTTTTTAAAGCTGAGTTTTGCTTGTAGTTGTGTAGATTTGATTAGGTTCTTTTCCCATACTGATGTATTTGCATACTCGCCTTTTAATGACATCTTTTATTCTTATATCTCATATTAATGGTCGTAATTGTAGTTGTAGGACTTCATTTAGTTTGTTTTTAACTTATCTTTGTTTTGAAAGAAGTCTTATGTAAAGTATCCAAATGTATTCATGCATATCCATGAGTATCTTAAAATTTTCCACTGTATTCATTCGTATCCAAGCATATCCATGGTACATCTTAACTTTTACTTACCTATACATCCTCTGATATCGATATTTTGTCATGAACAAAACACATTTCTCCGCAATCTAATTTTTTGAAGGGCACAATCGTCACTATGTAATCCCACTCTAGGGGAATTGGCATTCCCATTATCTAGTATCTATCTCCTAGACAAGCAGCCACCGAGTTTTAAATTGAGCTGAAGAAGAAAACTCATTTTGGATCCTCCGTCCAACCCAAATCCTGTTGAGAAGGTATTTATGGTATTTCATGTTATTAGCTATATTGTGGGTATTACGCGTAACGTATCTAATACGCGTAATACACATAAGGGTAAAAGTGTAATTATCTTTAATAATATTATATAAAGGAAATAAGAGACATGAATCATTGATGCTCTCTAACCCTAATCCACTTTCTTTTCTTTCTCTTCTCTACCTCTTTCTATTTGGAATCAGAGCTTGCTGATCTAAGGGATCAATAAAGAACACAAAAGAGAACAAAAAAAGGGAAAAAAAATTATGACATCATCTTCCGTATAGACTGACGTCATCTGATGCACTGACGGTCATCGGATCTTTGACTGTAAAGGTATGTTTTGATAGGTCTTGATTTGATAGAATTTTAGAATCAAATTTCATATGATTTGGAGTTGATTTGAGAAAGTTATGGCACATTTTGTGGGAATAGAAAAAAATTCTTTAAAAAATACAGATTAGTGTTTTCTAGCCACCAAATTCATACAGAGATATTTTTTTGAGTTTGATCTAAAGTGTATTCTTCATTTTTTATGCTTGATCTAATGGAGGTGGTATTGGATCGTTTGGACCTATATTGAAGCTCCGGTGATCAATTTTTCAGATCATATTTGCTGTTTTTTTGTGTTTTGAGGGTTTGGTTCCTTTTTTGATGAATAAAAGTGCTGTAAAATGCTTGGTAAAAGTGAGTTGAAGCTTGTGAAGGTTGAAGAAGCTGATTTCGGGAACCCTAAAGTATTTTTGTAGGTTGCTTTTGTATAAAAGCAACCCTATTTTACCTTTGTATGAGGCGTTGAAGGGATTCCTATTGCTATTTTTGTGCTGAAATTTTTTTGTTATTGATCTAGTTGGTCAGATTTATAAGGAAAGTATTCATTTGAAGTGTTGGATATTTTTTCGTGTTTTTCTAAGGCGATGCCGACTTTAGAAAAACCGGATGTTTCTTCGCTACCTCCTCGGGTTTCCAATATAAGTAATACTCCTATGGAGAATCCTAATTTTCAGATTACTACAATCAAATTGGATGGGCAAAATTATCTTGAATGGTCTCGATCAGCAAAAATGTCTATCGGAAGTCGGAGGAAATTGAGATATATTAATGGTAAAATTTGTGAACCTAAGGAAGATGCTTCAGAGTATGAGCAATGAGAGTCTGAAAACCTGAGTGTCATGTCATGGTTCACTACATGCTGCCACAAATTAGTAGGGGGTTCTTATTTCTTCACACTGCAAAGGAGATTTGAGATTTTATAGCTCAGACTTATTCTTAGTCAGATAATATTGCTCGTCTATCAGCTAAGTCAGGAAGTTGCTCATTTTCGACATAGTGATAAGTCTTTGGCAGAGTATTTTGCTCATCTTCGCAGTATGTGGGAAGAGTTAGATCACTACCAGATTTTTCAACCTTTATGTTCTGGGAACGGAGTTCTCTATAAGAAACAAGTTGAGTGAACTAAAATTTTTGAGTTTCTTGCAGGACTGAATCCAAATTTCAAGCTGGCAAGGGTATAGATCCTCAGTAAGGATAAGTTACCATCCCTGAATCATGTTTATGATTATGTTTAGGGTGAAGCAAGTAGGAGGACTGCCATGACACCTGTTGTGGATAATGAGAGGTCTGCCCTAACTTCTTCCACAGTGGGACAAAGGGGTAATAGAAATGGGCCAAGAAAACTGCAAATGAACTATTTTCGCCCTGAAGACCGTGATAAGTTAAAGTATGATCATTGTGGCTGAAGGAGGCACACGAAGGAAAACTGTTGGGATTTGGTTGGTCGACCACAAAAGTTCAGCATGCAAGGTTCTTCCATTGTTCATAATGCCTCTACAGGAGATGCTATTGGTTTGGTTTTGTTTCCTCCTTCAGTTACTTGGGCACCTCAAGAAATCTCACAAGATATTTGTTTTCACAAGGATATGACTTCTGTCTCTAAGGACAAAATAAAGAACATTCGGTGCTTCGTGACACAACTTAATGACCTATTTGCTACCTCCACCTCTACCTTTTCTTAGTCAGGATCGTTGGTTCTACTCACCATGTGTCTACTTTTTCGAGTCCCTCCTGGATAATTGACTCTGGTGCTTCTGAGCATATGATTGGTATGCCCTCTTTGTTTTCTACTTATTCTGTTTGTTCTGGTAGAGATAAAGTTCGAATTGTAGATGACTCTCTTCTTTTGTTGGAACGGAGATGTTAATATTCATTCCCACTTGTCTTTAGCCTTTGTTCTCCATGTTCCTGATTTTGCAGCAAATCTTCTATCTGTTAGTTCTCTTACAAAAAATTTGAATTGTAGTGTCACTTTCTTTCTTTCTTACTGTGTTTTTTAGGACTCGGTAACGAGGAAGACAATTGGTACGGGCCGTGAAGTTACTGACCTCTATTTGTTGGATGCGACTCCTACTGTTCCTTGAGCATTTGAGTCTTATAATAGTAGTAGTAGGGTCAATAAAGAGCGTGTCCTGTGTTGGCATGCCCGTCTTGGTCATGCTTCCTTTAAGTACTTAAAGATTATGTTTTCAAACTTATTTGTTTTTCTCTCTCTATGTCTGATCTTCATTGTGAAGTGTGTGAACTTACAAAACATCATCATGCTTCTTTTTCTCCTAGTATTAATAAAAGCTCCGCTGTGTTTGATATCATTCATACTGATGTTTGGGGACCTTCACCTGCTACCTCTATCTCTGGTTATCGATATATTTTTAGTTTTGTTGATGATTATTCTAAATATACATGAATTTATCTCATGAAATCAAAAGATGAGGTCTCTACTATTTTCAAACAATTACATATGTTAATTCAGACATAATTTGACAAAAGGATCAAAATTCTTCGATTTAATCAAGGGGGAGAGTATATATGTGGGGGTTGACCGAATATTGGACTACAAATGAGATTGAACATCAGTACTTTTGTCCATACACCCCTCAACAGAATGGCGTTGTTGAAAAAAAAATCATCATCTGTTGAAGGTAACTCGCGCTCTCCTATTATAGAGTAATGTTCCAAAGTTTTTTTGGACTGAAGCTGTCCTAATTGCTGTTTTTCTTATTAATCGATTCCCCTCTCGTGTTTTGCACTTTCAGTCTCCCTTTCATTTCTTAAAAGCTAAGAGTCCTCTGTTTTTGATTCCCCCTAAAGTATTTGGTTGTGTTTGTTATGTACATATCTTGGGCCCCAACAGAACTAAGTTGGACCCCAAGGCTCTTAAGTGTATCTTTCCTTGGGTATTCCTCTCATCATAAGGGATACAAATGTTATCATCTTCATTCTCAGAATAAATTTGTCTCTATGGATGTTACATTCTTTGAGTCTGTTCCTTTCTATTTCAATCTTTCTTCTCTTCAGGGGGAGAGTGAGTGTGAAGGGAGAAGGATTCCATTGCCAATTCCGATCTACCTCCCTCATTACTTCTGCTCAAGAGGAGAATGTTAGAAAACAGGAGGAGATTCAAGTCTACCAAAGAAGGGCGAAAGTAAACACGTACTCAGACCAAATCATCTCCTCGGATGATTTAGGTAAAATCCTTCCTATAAATACTTCTTTGCCTCTAGTGTTTATTGATGAATCTACTATTCCTATTACTCTTAGGAAAAGTAAGAGGTCTTGTATTCAACATCATATTGCTAACTTTGTATCCTATAAAACGTTGTCTCCGTCTTACAGGTCGTTTGTGTCTTCACTATCATCCATTTCCATTCCATCTTCTGTCACCGATGTTTTAAACCAACCAATGTGGAGAGAAGCAATGGTAGAAGAGATGAATGCACTAGACAAAAACAATACTTGGGAGATGGTAGATCTTCCTCAAGGAAAAACACTTGTAGGGTGTAAATGGGTGTTCACAGTCAAACACAAAGTAGATGGATCAGTTGAGAGGTATAAGGCAAGGTTAGTAGCCAAAGGCTACACTCAGGCTTATGGAATTGACTACCAAGAGACATTTTCCCAGTAGCAAAGATGAATTCAGTTCGTGTAATCTTATCATTGGCAACAAATCAATCGTGGCCACTTCACCAACTTGATGTCAAAACTGCTTTTCTCCATGGTACTTTGAAGGAAGAAGTTTATGTCTCCTCCAGGATTTCACCTTGAAGGAAGTGAAAAGAAGGTGTGCAAGTTGAAGAAGGCGTTATATAGCTTAAAACAATCTCCTAAAGCCTGGTTTAAAAAGTTCAATGATGCTGTAAAGAGAAGGGGATACTCACAAAGTCAGGTTGATCATACATTATCTGTTAGGCGCACCAAAGATGACACTACAATCCTTATCATGTATGTAGATAATATAGTTGTCAAAGGAAGCAATATGACAGAGATGAAACAACTGAAGAAGTATCTAGTAAGTGAGTTTGAGATCAAGGATCTAGGTCTTCTTAAGTACTTCTTGGGAATTGCGGTTGCTAGATCTCGCGATGACATCTTTATATCCCAAAGAGTATATCATAGATCTCTTATAGGAAACTGGAAAACCAAACCGGTTGACACCCCAATTGAACATAATCACAAAGTGGATGAGATAGATAGAGTTCCTTTGCAAGATGTTGGTAGTTTTCAGCGATTAGTGGGGCGGTTAATCTCTCTCTCTCTCTCTCACGAGGCCTGATATTGCCTATGCTGTGAGTATAGTGAGCAGGTTTATGCATGCTCCCAAGTTCACACACTTAGAAGCAGTATATAGGATTTTGAGGTATCTCAAGTCATCTCCAGGTAGAGAACTCTTATTCAAAATACATGGGCATATGCGAGTTGAGGCCTATACATATGCGATTGGGCATGTGCTAAAGATGACAGAAAATCTACATCTGATTACTGTACATTTGTGGGAGGTAATTTGGTCACTGTCGTAGCAAAAAACAAACAGTGGTTGCTTGCTCAAGTGCAGAGGCGGAGTTTCGACACATGGTATATGTGAGTTATTGTGGCTAAAGATCCTCACTCAGGAGTTGAGATTTCCAGTTGAAGGACCTATGAGTTTATATAGTGACAATAAGGCAACAATCAGTATAGCTCATAACCCAGTGTTACACGATAGAACCAAATACATTGAGATAGATCATCACTTTATCAGGGAACGGATCATCCGAGGTGAAGTGTGCACTCCGTATATGAAGACTAATGATCAACTAGTTGATGGTTTTACCAAGGCCGTTAGCAATGCCCGGCTACTTGAAATGTTAAGCAAAATGGGCATGATAGATATCTATGCACCATCTTGAGGGAGAGTGTTGACAAGAGTATTTAAAAAAAAATGTGAGCGGAACAGTATAGCTGAAACTCCTTTAGATAATAGATCAATTGCAAATATAAAAATCTGATGATAATATTGGGCGATGAATATTAATTCTCATCCAAAGATAGTATGAGAGATGGAGATTGACTCAAACACTGATTAAATCAGTGGACAACAATAACAGGAGAGTGATTGGGACTAGCACACCAACAACTTATAACTTGTGGATAACTATCAACATAAAATTTCTCTGATATTTTGGAATGGGTAAACGTACTCATTTATAATAACATGAGATCTTATCATTTCTCCTTCATCTTAGGAGATTGTTGCAGATCAATGGCTATGATCTACTACCCATGCAACAAACCCACAACCACCTCCTGTTAGACCGAGTCATCTTCCCCTTAAGTAGGAACTATTCAACGGATCATCAAAATCAAGCCTCCACATGGCTGACAAAGTATGACCACACTCTCATCATATCACCAATGGTTGAGTGACAAGTGGCATGCTCACACAATGCAATTTTTAAAAATAATTATATACATATTAATGTATTTTGAAAACACTAATGCCAGATATGATTGTGTGTGTGTGCACCATAGTATTATCATGTGAGGCTTTCCCAATCATAGGGTGTATTCCATCACATATATGATCGAGGGTTATAGACCACCCGATTCCTCTATCGAGGGCTTTTGGCCACCCGATACCAACATCTCCCACTTGGCCATAAACCTGAGATGTATTCAGTCGCTTCTCAAACCCATTGAAGACACATGTTTTACAAAATCTTCAGAACCGATGGGTTTAGTCAGTGGATCAACGACCATTTCCTTTGAGGGGATGAACTCCACTGCTATCTCTTTCTTTTGTATCACATCCGATATATAATGATATTGCAGCTCAATATGTTTGCCTCTCGGTCCAATCTCACCATTTCTTATGGTAGCTATAGCTGCCTCATTATCACACATGATAATGATTTGACTGTCGGCTATTCCTTTTAGATTCAAATCTAGTAGGAATCTTCTTATCCAGACAGCTTCCATGGCTGCAGCACTGCAAGCCACAAATTCAGCTTCCATTGTGTATCTAGCAACACAACCTTGTTTTTTACTTGACCAGGAAACTGCTCCACCTCCAAGTATGAAAATATAACCTGATGTTGATTTTCTATCATCTTGATCTCCTGCAAAATCAGCATTATAGAACCCCATGACTTCTAGGTCTTGGGCCTGGTATGTTAGTTTATAATCTTTCGTCCCTTGTATATATCTAAGAATTCTTTTAACTGCTAACCAGTGAGGTATACCAGGATGGCTCTAGTATCTACTCACAAGCCCTACAACATAACTTAAGTTTGGCCTAGTACATAACATAGCATATATTAGGCTTCCAACAGCCTAAGCATAGGGCTTATTTTCCATTTCTTTCCTGTCTTTTTCATTTGATGGAGCCATTTTCTTAGATAGCTTTGTACCTTTACAAATAGGTGTATTCATGGCCTTGGATGTTTCCATTTTAAATTTCTTTAATATGTTATTTAAGTAAGTTTCTTGTGAGAGACTTAACTTTTTCAGTTTTCTATCTCTAATAATTTTGATTCCAAGCACAAAAGATGCTTCTCCCATGTCTTTCATTTCGAATTGGGATTTCAACCAATCTTTTGTTTCATTTAACATGTTTATATAATTTGATGCTAACAAAATGTCATCCACATAAAGTGACAATATAACAAATCCACTCCCACTATTTTTAGAGTAAATACAATGATCAAAATTATTAGGAATGAATTTAAACTTAATTACCGCAGTATGGAAAGTGTAATACCATTGTCTTGAAGATTGTTTTAAACCATATAATGATTTATTTATTTTAAGAACTTTATTTGACTCACCTAGGATTTCATGTCCCTCGGGTTATCTCATAAATATTTCCTCTTTTAACTCTCCATTTAAAAATGCTGTCTTGACATCCATTTGATGTAATTCTAAGTCTAAGTGTGCTACTATAGACATTAGGATTCTTATGGATGTGAATTTTGCTACAGGAGAATAGGTTTCATCATAATCTATTCCTTCCTTCTGAGTGAAACCTTTAGCCACTAATCTTGCTTTATATTTATCTATGGTTCCATCAGATTTCAATTTCTTCTTTAAAACCCATTTACACTCTATAGCTTTTCTCTCTTTTGGTAAATCTACTAGTTCCCAAACTTTATTTTTAATTATTGATTCCAGCTCTTCATTCATGGCTTCTTGCCATTTTTCTGAATCTGGTAAAGACATTGCCTCTCAATAAGAAAGATGATCATCTATTTCTTCTTCATTTATAAGTGTGATGTAATCTCTTAAATATGAAGGAGGTTGTCTTTCTCTCCGAATTGTACTAATTGTGTCATGTGTTGGAGCTGGAGCGTGAAAAGTTTCAGTTTCATTATTAGTCGGCCTCTTTTCTTTTGGTATTTCAAAAATATCAATTTGCTTATTACTATTTTTAATATCTTCTAGAAAAGTAGCATCTCTACTTTCTATAACTCTCAACGATCCATCATCATGATGAACCACAAATCTATAACCCTTTGATGTATCTGGATAACCTATAAATGTACACTTTATAGTTTTAGCACTTATCTTACTTCTATTCTGACTAGGTATCCATACATGGGCAGAAGAACCCCAAACTTTAATATGATCTAAACTAGGTTTTCTACCATTCCAAAGTTCATAAGGTCTCATACTAATAGGTTTTGATATGACCCTATTTAATATATATACAGCAGTTGATAAAGCTTCTCCCCAAAAATGTTGATCTAAGCTAGAGTGACTTAACATAGATCTAACCATATCTAACAAGGTTCTATTTCGCCTTTCAGCAACTCCATTTTGTTGTGGCGTATAAGGCATTGTTTTATGATGTATTATACCTTGGTTTCTACAAAAATCATCAAAAATTTCTGAGGTATACTCACCTCCCCTATCGGTTCTTAATATCTTGATATTCTTTCCTAGTTGATTTTCAACTTCATTTTTGTACTCTTTAAATTTTTCTAGGGCTTCTGATTTTCTGTGAATCAGGTATACATGCCCATATCTGGAGTAATCATCAGTAAATGTTATGAAGTACTCCATACCTCTATGTGTTTTTATGTTTAGTGGACCACATATATCTGAGTGAATTATGGTCAATAATTCTTTAGATCTTTTGGCTTTGCCAAAAGGCTTTCTACCCATCTTTCCACTAAGACAAGGTTCACAAATATCAAAGTTTATATTTAACATAGGTATCAAACCTATATCACTCATTCTTTTGAGCTTATCTTTGTTTATATGTCCTAATCTCATATGCCATAAATATGAGGCATCATCATCATTATCCACATTATATGCAACAGCGATATAAGCAAAACTAGAACCAATATCATTAATAAATGATGAATTTCCTACATCCAATTTGTAAAGATAATCAGTCTTAACTCCTCTAAATAAAACTCTTCCATGTTTACCCACTGACACTTTTCCTGACCTAAAGCGTACATCATAACCCTTTTCGTCAAGACGAGGTACAGACAATAAATTCCGTCGCATTCCTGGTACGTAAAGCACTTCAGTCAGGAGAATGGTGCTATTTTCTGGCAACTGGAGTCTTACAGATCCTACTCCCAAAACATCACAATGTGTTGTTGCCCATATACACGCGATGGTCGCCGGCTTTCACCTCTCTCATTTGGACGAAAAGCTCCCTAGTCTTTGCCACGTGTCGAGATGATGCCGAATCAATCCACCACACACTAGATTCACTTTCAACAACTAGTGATTCAGATACTACACAGACCAGATCATGAGATGGAGCATTGTTATTATTATTAGAATTATTCTTTTTCTCAGGGCAGTTAAATTTACGGTGTCCAGATTTACCACAGTTAAAGCAGTTTCCAGTAAATGCCCTATTAGGCTGTCTCTTGAATTTATTAAACTTAAATCCTTTTCTCTTGAAATTCTTTCTAGTGGGTTTCAAATAATTTGACATTGGCTTTTGGGAAGAAGTGTTCCCTTCAGAAAATTGTGGCCCAACAGAGATTAGTGATTCAGAGTCTTTTTTTTTTCATCTTCTCTGTTCTTCAACTCCTAAGATCATAGGCAAGGATTTCATACTCTTATTATTATTAGAAATATTAATAGCCACCACTACTGAATCCCACGAACTAGGGAGACTGTGGAGGACAGTGGACACTTGCATCCTGTCTGGAATTGGATTGCCAGCAGCTGCAAGTTCCTTGGCTATTACAGTCATTTTATTCACATGATCAACAACTGAATCATTCTCATTCATTTTAGAAGTATTATATTTTTCTATAAGCAATTGCATGTAGGATTCAGATGCAGTTCCATAAGCAGTAGCAATAGCATCAAACATGCATTTAGCAGTATCATATTCCTCAAATATAATTTCCATATCAAGTTCCATAAATGTCAGAATAATAGACCTAGCAAGTTTATCATCATCCAAAAATTTCTCATATGCTCTCCTAACAGTGGCAGACACGTTAGATTCTAGAAGAGAAACAGGGGAATCAAGTACATACTCAACTTTATCTTGGTAGAGGATGTGCCTGATTCTCCTCTTCCATGTTGAGAAATTATTTCCATTCAATATCTCAGTCTTACTAAGTTCATTGTTTATTGCCTTAGATGCCATGTTTTTCTAATTAAAATAAATAAATAAACTGATTGGAACGAACTGACCCGATTTGGCGAATTAGACTAAGCTTGCTGCTCTTTTCTTTGTGCTCTGTTGATATGAGCAGCAACAACGTTGTCGATAATGGCCGTTTGTCCCAAAAGAAACAACCTTTGACGATAGATGGATAGGCAAGTCACCAACAGCAAACCCCAAAAAAAAATATCTCGAATTTTCTGAGATTTAATCCGAGATCTTAGTCGAGATCGTAGCCGATAAAGAACAAATGCTTTGGAATAGTTGTTGGCAGCGATTTTCCTTTCACCGTGAGTTTCTTTTTGCAGCAAAGAACGAAGGATTTGGAAAAAAAAAGAAGGAAAACTTGCTGGTATGACAATGGCCGTCCGAAGCTTGTTGAGATGAAAATTGAAAAAACCCTTTGAAGAGTAGAAAACGTGCTCAAAGACTTGTTATGGTGTAAAACAAAATATTCTCACATGCAAATAAAACTCTCTATGTGTGAAGCCTATACACCCACTCAAAAAGTTTAAAGCAAACACCTTTTTCTAGAAAGAGTCGTGATGAGTACACAACACTCAATCACTTGCATTTAAAGGTTTTTCTATGATGTAAAACACCAATTAGTGTCTACGTATTATAGATAAGAGAAACAAAATAAGAACCCATATGGTATAACCGTGCTCTGATACCAATAAAAAAAATGTGAGCGGAACAGTACAGCTGAAACTCCTTTAGATAATAGATCAATTGCAAATATAAAAATCTGATGATAATATTGGGCGATGAATATTAAATCTCATCCAAAGATAGTATGAGAGATGGAGATTGACTCAAACACTGATTAAATCAGTGGACAACAATAACAGGAGAGTGATTGGGACTAGCATACCAACAGCTTATAACTTGTGGATAACTATCAGCATAAAATTTCTCTGATATTTTGCAATGGGTAAACGTACTCATTTATAATAACATGAGATCTTATCATTTCTCCTTCATCTTAGGAGATTGTTGCAGATCAATGACTATGATCTACTACCCATGCAACAAACCCACAACCACCTCCTGTTAGACCGAGTCATCTTCCCCTTAAGTAGGAACTACTCAACGGATCATCAAAATCAAGCCTCCACATGGCTGACAAAGTATGACCACACTCTCATCATATCACCAATGGTTGAGTGACAAGTGGCATGCTCACACAATGCAATTTTTAAAAATAATTATATACATATTAATGTATTTTGAAAACACTAATGCCAGATATGATTGTGTGTGTGTGCACCATAGTATTATCATGTGAGGCTTTCCCAATCATAGGGTGTATTCCATCACATATATGATCGAGGGTTATAGACCACCCGATTCCTCTATCGAGGGCTTTTGGCCACCCGATACCAACATATTTATGGTATTTCATGTTATTAGCTATAGTGTGTATTACGCCTACCGTATCTATACGAATAATACACATAAGGGTAAAAGTGTAATTCTCTTCTTTAGTAATAATATATAAAGGAAAGGATAGACATGAATCATTGATGCTCTCTAACCCTAAAAACTTTCTTCTATTTCTCTTCTCTTTCTCCATTCTCTACCTCTTTCTACTAATCCCTCTGCCTCCACACTTGAAGAATTTATAATTTCTTCAATGCGCTTTTGGAGAGATACATACTCCTCAATGCGCTTTAGATTTGAAATGTAACTTGATTTTTTCAGTAGGTGCCTTGTTTCAGTTATAAAATGTCAGATGGAAAAAACTCCATTTAAAAAACTAATGTTTCCTACAACCAGCAAACAGTAGGCTTGACTGAAGAAGTAAACAAGATTAATTTGGAATCCTTAATTAAAACCTAGGGGTTTAGGTTTAAAATAAGCCAAGGTTTTAGATTTTGGACAGTGTAGAGAGACAAAGAAGAAAGAACTGAAAACAACCAGCACAAAACTCCAGAGGAACAAGCCCTTTGTAAAGACGCTAACATTGCTTTTGTAGACAAAACTAAATGGAGCCTGCTACTTAATAAACCAATAACTCAAATCCTGTTTTACAAATTGCACGCATAAACTATTCCACCTAAAATCTCCCTAAAACTGACTAAAGGTTCATAATCCTTTTCATATCGTACTACCTTAAAGGACATCTTTGACCAAGTTTGACCCCCTGAATTAACAACTTACATTGAGTCCCAGGAAGGCAACGCTCCCACTAGTAATCCCTAAATATCGGCCTTGCAAGCTTTATTCACAACCCAGTCAAATGTAGTCTGTTTTTCTTGAAGTTTGAAAAATAAACACTGAAAAAATGTACCAAATATTCCACCGAATTTCATTTCAAAATGGGCATATAGTGCCCCTGCTACAATGTTTTGAAGCTGTACTGATTTCCTGGATTGTAACTGGGTTCCTTGCTTTGGTTGCCTATCATTCGGCTTCCCCTACATGCTTCTTTGGAGTTGATTTAGATTTATTCGCCCCATATAATTATGACTTGCATATAGGAATATGCATTTCTGCCTGTTGTGATTTGTCTAAAATCTGTTTGTTTTGCAGGTTCAGCGCATGCGAAATGGCTGGTGTTGATAAAGATGAGGTACCCATGCTATTGGATACCCATGAACATACAAATGCTGAATTTCGAAGGCTTACAACCAGGACACGGAGCGCATCAATGTCCATACATATGAACTCCATGGAGTCGTATGAAAGTGGAAATAACCTTGTAGGTCATACCGGCCCTTTGCGGAATGAAAGAAGAACTCCGTTCATACAGATGAGTGGCCCTTTATATATTAGCCGGAAACCTGAGAACCTTTTTTGGCCTGCGCAAGGGGTAATGGGCCAGAAGACACCCGCACTTATGGCAGAAGAATTCCCTTCATTAAGTGTAATGGATAAAAAAGACTGGCCAGATGACAACTTTGCTGGCAAGAATGAGCATTTATTGAGGTCTGGACAATTGGGATTATGCAATGATCCTTACTGCACAACATGCCCGACATATTATAATTTTAAGGCAGCACAACAAAAGAACTCAAAAGGTTCAGGTCTATTTGAATCAAAGGTGCTTTTCTTCCCTTGCAGGCATGCATTCATTTTTTGTTCGTGTCTGTTTTTACAGTCATCTGAACTTTTCAGAGAAAATCAAAGTACCACTTCAGTATACTAATCGTTCTCATACCTGTATTGTCATAGATAGCTTGCTGATATAACTTCATGTTGCCTTTTATCATAGGCTTCAGGATTTCAGATTCTTTTTTAGTTGCATCTGTGATACTAGACACTACATGAACTGCCTAGGCTGTATTGCATGGATTTGTTTATAGGGCGAAGGTATCCCAGTCACATGTTATGGATTTCAACATCTCGCAAGTTCGGTTTCTACTCGTGTGGACTTCTTTCTGATTTTTATCTTATCTGAACTGATCATAAATATACAACATTTCCATATCCAGGATTGTACCCTATTCCATTGAAGAATTTATGTGATAATAGAAGGTTTCTAACCCCTTCTACACCTCTAGAAGGAAAGGATTATAAGGAAGATAATGCCAAATCAAAGACAAAGAAGGAGATATTCTGGAAAGGAAAGGAATCGTAAGTGATTGGCAATACACCTCTTCACGAAGTTGCCAATCACTCCCTCTTGTACACCCATTCCTCCTCTATTATTCTTTCATTATTTTTTTGTATATTCTCCATGTCTTCAATATGGATACTATAGAGTAACCTATGTCTATATATTACATGGAATACATCTCTCAACTCACGTTTTTGAGTGAGAATCTTGCCCCAACTCTTGTCTGCCATTTCTTAAGTTGTTTTATGGTATCAGAGCAAATACCACAATTCTCCGTGTGGTAGTGTGATGCATCTTGTTGCAGACAATACCAGAATTATTTAATGGCGGCATCTTCCTGCTCAAGCGGGTTGACGCTTCAGATTTTGGGCCAGATCACCTCTATGGTGTTCGTGAAGTTAACATTTAAAAATTATTTACTACGGAATGAGCAGATTTTACCTTTGATTGAGAACACTGATCTTGTTGATCATATCTTGGGTGAGTCCAATGAGCCCAAGTCGATGATAGCTTCATCTGAAGGTGGAGAGGAAGCTAATCCTGCTTTCCTTGCTTGGAAGCGAGAGGATAGGTTTCTTAAGAGCCTTATAACGGGTACACTATCCAAGGAGGTGTTAACCCTTGTGGTTGGTTTGTCTATGCGAGAGTTTTCTGGGGAAGGCATTTGCGGATGCCTCAAAGGACCAGGAGGTTCAATTGGTTCGAGATCTACAAAGTATGAAGAAAGGTACTAATTTTATGTCGGAGTATCTCAGAAATTTCAAATCTATTTGTGATGAATTCACTACTATTCAAAAACCTATAGAGGAAGAAAACAAGGTTCATTGGGCTTGTAATGGTCTAGGAAAAAGATATAATGTTTTTACTACCTTTATACTGGCTAGGCCTCCATTACCTGCATGGACACAATTTGTCTCATCTCTGTGAGCTATGAGAATAGAAATTATGCTCAGAATCATGAAGGAGATGGGGGATCAGATTCTCATGCCTTTTGGGGTCAAAACAAAGGCAAGGTAAATCGTTTCAACAATGGAAAAAATTGGAACAATAACCAAGGACATGGCCAAGGATGTCAGGGAGGAAATTAGAAATTTAATTCTCAAGGTCTTGGTTTTACTCAAACTGGAAAAAATCGTGACAATTTTGTGCCACAAAATAATGGAGGCGAGAAGAAACAACAACCACCTAATCAACAACGAGTCTCTGAAAACGCTGGAAACCAAAATGGTGCTTTGGCCTGTCAGATATGTGGTCGTTTTGGCCACTCAGCCTTGCGGTGCTCTCACCGTCTCCTGACCCCTCGCCTGTTGCTATTCTACATGAGCTGCCACCCTTGCCTGAGCCACTTTCTTCGTGATCTGAGGATGTTACAGGTTCTGTACCACTTCCGGATCCATCCTCTAATATTGGTACCACCTTACATCCCATGAACACCAAGACGCGGGATGACACTCAAAAACCAAAGGTTATCTTTTCCCTGGCAGCCACAAATGAAGTTATTCCTTTTGAACCCAAAACTGTGAAGTCAACACTAAAACACCCTGGATGGGTGTCCATGATGGAAGAAGAATTAAAAGCATTGAAAGAAAACTCAACTTGGGTTGTTATACCTCGTGACAAAAGCATGAATGTAGTGGGGTGTCGTTGGGTCTTCAAGACCAAGTTAAAATCCAATGGCTCGTTAGAGTGATTAAAGGCGAGACTTGTCGTCAAGGGATACAGTCAACTTGAAGGCATTGATTTTGCAGAGACATTTAGTCCGGTTTTAAAGCCTCAAACTATTTGAGTTGTTCTGACAGTGGCTCTTTCACAAAATTGGAATATTCGTCAACTCGACGTAAAAAATTCCTTCCTTCATGGTCATCTTAAAGAGGTTGTGTATATGGAGCATCCCCCAGGCTTCGCCAATGTCAAATATCCTACTCATGTTTGTGAGATGAAGAGAGCCTTATATGGACTTCCTCAAGCACCACGAGCTTGGTTTGACAGGTTTAGCAATTTTCTCTTAAGTTTTGGTTTCTCTTGCAGCATGCATGATCCTTCATTATTTATTTTGCAATTGTCACGTAGAATTATTTTATTGCTTCTCTATGTAGATGATATTGTGCTTATTAGGAGCAATGCTGATTTTCTTCATTCCTTCATCACTATATTGGGCTCGGAATTTTCGATGAAGGATTTGGGTTCTCTTCATTATTTTCTTGGCATTAAAGTTACTCCTACATTTACTGGGATACTTCTTTCACAAGGAAAATATGCTAGAGAAATTCTTTCTCGTGCTACTATGGATATCCATCTCTACTCCTCTACCTCTTAAGCATGGATATGGTGTTACAACTGCTTTGCTAGACAATGTGATTGAATATTGTAGTTTAGTTGGAGCTCTTCAATACCTTACTTTAACTAGGCTGGACTTGACATATGCTGTAAATTTGGTTTGCCAATTTATGCATGCTCCTACAGTTGGTCATCTTCAACTTGTGAAGTGTATTTTACGCTATATTCAGGGTACTCTTGACTATGGTCTCCATATCCTTCGCTACAACTCTATCGATCTCTACGCCTTTTCGGATGCTGACTGGGCGGGATTTCCTCTTACTAGACGGTCTACGACAGACTATTGTGTGTTTCTTGGCTCTAATTGTGTTTCTTGGGCAGCTAAGAAACAACCTACAATTGCTCGATCAAGTTCTGAAGAAGAATATCGTTCTATGGCAGCTGCTATTGCTGAGTTGACCTGGATATTATTTATTCTTAGAGTTATTGGTGTTCATTTACTTCGCCCTGCCACTTTCTTTTGTGATAACATTAGTGCTCTTTACATGTCCATCAATCCCCTTTTTCATGCAAGAACAAAGCACATTGAGCTGGACTATCATTTTGTTCGAGAGAAGGTTACATGTGGTTCCAAACATTCGTAAATTGCACTCACTTAACAAACGGAATTATTCTGTTTATTATTCTGTTTACAATGATTAAGTGAAGCTTTGCTCTTTGCTTTTTTGGAGATAATGATGGTTCCAGACATTCGTAACTTGTTTGTGATCGAATCAAAATCCTATGAATTTATTCGTGTTAATGGTTCTTCCGGTGTGGTTTTCAAATGCATAGAGCGAGGTAGAGGTTTTTCGGTGAGTATTCAGTTAGAAGAGGTGGGCTTTTGGTGGTTTCTCCGGTTCCTTTCGGAATCCAATTTCTCGTCTGGTAAGTGCAGCTACAGGGTCAACAAATTTAGTTGTGAGTAGTTGGTCCTATTAGCGGAGAGGCTTGTCAATGGGCGGGGGGCATTCATCTGGCTCTCGGTTTTCCCTCGCTCCGGCGGGAGACGACGTTGGTTGTCGTTTCCAGAAGGTGGTAAACGGCATGGCTGGCTAATTCTGGAGAAGGTGATGTTGTCTTTTCAGGACTCTAATTTGATGGCGAATTTTGATGATTCTCGTTCCTTGGCAACAACTTTTGTTTTCTTATATGCTGGTTTTCCTAATCTGCAATCTTCCGCTGATTCATATAATTCTGTTTTAGTCTTCTGACTGGCCTGAGGGCTGGTCCAAGGTATTGGTATGTCTGTTCTTTAAGGGCTAAAGAGTGCTGGATTTGGAGGACCAGGGAGGTGAATCGGATTTTGCCCAGTGATGATAAATCCTTGCTGGTGCTGATGGCTGACAATAGAGGGTTGATTAAGGTGTCTAAGGTTTCCACCCTTGAGGGCTTATTAGCTTCTGAGCCTTGGCCACTCCCTTCAGGAGGTTTTGTGTCCTTCGCAAGATGGGGCCTTGCGATGAATAGGTTTCGGCCTCCGGTGCCTGGCGGGATCTGGGTGGGGATCTCTGGGCTCCCGTTCCATCTGTGGTCGGCTCCTGTTTTTTCTTGGATTGGTGATAAATGTGGTGGCTTTATTGAAGCTGATCCTCTTACTATCCAGCTCACAGATCTTTGGGAAGCTCGTATAAGGGTTCAGGCTTCAGATCTAAATAGCATCCCGTGTTTAGTTTCTCTTCCGGTGAATGGTATTGTCATCTCTTTGAGTTTGAGCATTAGGGATGCTGGTCAGATTTCGTTCGCCGGAGAGTTGTTGGATTGCCAGAAAGTGTTTGGTGAAGCAATTCAAAATTTGAATTTCGCATCAGTGCATCATGGCCCTAAGCTATTGGCTTTGGTGGCCGTTCATCCTCAAAGCAGTAGGCTGTACCCCTCATCTGATTTGCTTCAGGGTGAGGCAGGGGAGATTAGAATAGCTGGAAGGGGAAGGTGTTCAGTGTACCTATTGGTTAGCATCTTCCTTGTCGTTCTCAGAGGAGCCGACATGGCCGCTGGAGGAAGGCTAAGCCGCAGGTTGTTTAAGGTCCTCGCTCTGGAGTTTGTTAGGAGTCCTCTTAGAGGTTTTTCGTGTTGCAGGAGTTTGAAGGAAGACGGCAGGGAGTTTCCATCGGGTGGGGTTAATCTATCGCCTTTGAAGGCTAGGGCTTCGCATCCTGTGGTGGTCAGCAGGCCAGCTGGCTTGGGATCAGAAGATCTAGGCTGTTTGGGGCCTTCCTCCTATTTTATCCAGGATATCGGGCCCATGAATAAGCCCATGCCTTTTTTAATGAATCAATCTCGGCCCGCAGTGTTAGATAGTTGCCCTGTTGGGCGGGTTCGAGTTGGGAGCTTGCCTCTAAATATTGATGGTCAGGTCTATTCGGATCGGCATAACCGGAGTATCCATATGGTCGAAGACCTGTTCCTTCTTAATCCGGTGTTTGAAAGTTTAGGGCTTTGCACCTCTTATCATCCTCGTCGCCAGAAGCATATTTCAGAGAAGAAGTTGGTCAGGGTGGTCTTCGGGGACGCAGAACTTGGGGTTCATTCTAGTGGTGGTGCTTTGCAGTCGGAGGGTGGTACCCCTAGGGGGCTTTCTCCAGTGGTTACTCTTTTAGAGCTTGAGGGTGTAGTGGTAGCTCCTCTAATGTCCGCTGTCTCGCCGGGGCATTGTGGCGGTTCTGAACCCTTAGGGCAGCCTCTTCTGGGTGCTCGGGAGAACTATAGAGTGGTTACGTTGTCTCAATCCCAGCCTGAGTGTTTGCATCTTTTGGGTTTATAAGGATGCATGCCTCGATTCTTCACTTGTCCCTCAGAATTCTTCGTTTAGTGAGCAGTGGAGTGGCTCGATTTCTTGTGTTGCTGAGTCTCTGTCCGAGGAGTGCTCAAATTCGGCGCATGCTGGTTCGTCTAGTGGGGGAGGGGAGCAGGTTTCTCCGGTTGTTGTTGAAGCTGGCAAGATCTCGGGAGTTGTTTCTGAGGTGGATTTATTCGAATTTAGAGGATCGGGTGTCTCTCCCTTATTCGGACAAGCTTGTGCTATCTCCTAAGGTGCTAGGTCTGTCTGGTGGGGACCCTGATCGTGCTGGCATGCAGGGGGTCCAGATTTCTTCAGGTATGGCTCAGGCTGTGGTCTCTTCTGTCCCCCCCAGCTCCTCCATGATGGGGGCTGGGAAGGGTGGTCTAAGAGTTTTTGATTCTCCTGTTTCTTTTGGCTCGGCTTGCTTTGGGATGCATTTGGGTGTGGCTGGGTCGAAGGCTAGGGAGTTAGCTGCCTCGAATGTCCACTGTCGCAGTGGTGGTTCCTCTTGTGTTATAGGAGGAATTGAGTTGAGGTCTGCTAGTCTGGTGCGGGATTGCACTGGGGAGATTTTGTGTCACTCCCCAAAATACCCCCTAGGAGTTAGGATACTTTGGCGACATGACTTATCCTTCAAACCATCCTGCAAGAGTATACAAGGCATGACGAAATAGTGAACTGAAAATTTCTTTAATAACTTAACTGTATTCCAAGTTCATATACAAAACATAACCAGTAAAGGTAGACACGCCCACCTATCAAAATACAAAATCATAAAGTATCTCTCTCTCTCTCTCACTCTCACTCTCTCAGTAGTCCTCTGGATACGGCCAGCTATTTAAGTCTCTCGCCTTCACCTAAGGCCCTACCATAGGGTCCACGTGAGGCTCCTCCTCACCGTAATCCTCCTCGTCCAAGGACCAGGAGTGCAATTGTGGAACCGTGTACCTGCCGACATCAATATGTATGACTGAGCATGGAATACTCAGCGAGTACAAGCTACTAGCTAACAATAGTAATAACAATAATGTCATACATGGCACAATTCATCATCATATATACCTAATCAGAGTGCGGAAGTAAAACAAAATAACATATACGGATCTCGAACATCCTATTTAAAATCATACCTTACGTCTATGCTTTAACTAAAACATATTTCGAATATTGTGTGAGTTCCTTATACATCATTCACATCTTGTGAGTTCCTTATGCATCATTTTTGTCTTGTGAGTTTCTTATGCATCATTTGAGTTTCGTGAGTTCCTTATGCATCATTTGAGTCTTGAGATCGCTTATACGTCTTATGAGGTTCTTTATTTCATTTATCTTATTTGGCTAGCACCCGAACTATGAGATGGACGGTCATGCCTAGCGTCTTGTCTTGTATTAACTAGTACCCGAACTATGAGATGGATGGTCATACTAGCGTCTTGCCTTATTTTAACTACTACCCGAACTATGAAATGGACGGACATACTAGCGTCTGGCCTTGTTTTAACTAGTACCCGAACTATGAGATGGACGGTCATACTAGCGTCTTGCCTTGTTTTAACTAGTACCCGAACTATGAAATGGATGGACATACTAGCGTCTGGCCTTGTTTTAACTAGTACCCGAACTATGAAATGGACGGACATACTAGCGTCTTGTCTTGCTTTACTAGTATCCGAACTATGAAATGGATGAACATACTAGGTTCTTGTCTTGCTTTACTAGTACCCGAACTATGAAATGGACGGACATACTAGGTTCTTGTCTTGTTTTACTAGTACCCGAACTATGAAATGGACGGACATACTAGGTTCTTGTCTTGTTTTACTAGTACCCGAACTATGAAATGGACGGACATACTAGGTTCTTGTCTTGTTTAACTAGCACCCGAACTATGAAATGGATGGACGTACTAGGTTCTTGTCATTCTTGTCACTTTTTTTCTCCTTTCTTATAACTTTTCTTATGATTGTTTTTCTTCTTGTTCTTATGATCCATCTTCATGCTATCCTCATACATGTGTAAAGTGCTTGTGAGCATCATGGAGTAATTATGAACATCATAGTAGTCATTAAAAGCATTTTAAAACATCAAATACAATGTATATAGTAGTGTGAGCATCATGGAAATCATAGAAAGCATTTAAATTATGGAGAACATTATATAGCATTCAAACATTTCTATAAACATGTGAGGTTTTAACTAAACATTTAGGACATGTTAGCAAATTCACCAAATTGGGAAAAATCCCTAAATCATGTCTTCATGGTCTTGAGTTTCAATTCCATGCTTGCATTTCATCAAACACGTGATATTCAACATGTCTTTACGTCTTTTAACTCATATTCTCATAATCCACATTTCAACAAACACTTGATGTGCATATATTATGTGTACATTGATTTAAGGCATTTCTATAATTATGGAACAACTCAAAAGCATCATAGTATACTTGAAAATCATGGAAAATGGAAATCATGGTCATAATCATCATACCTTAGGCATACATGGCATATAGCATGGTTACTTGGCCTATTACATCTCAATCATGCTTAAAAATCCATACATTTAGGGAAACATGCTTAGTTTGGAATTTGGGAATAATCCTACAAAATCTCAACATTGAAAAGCGTGAAAACCTAAGTTGGGATCTAGGTTATTATTAGGTTAACTAGAAAGGGTGTACTAACCTTTGAAATCAACCCTTGATTGGAGAAAACCCTTGTTTGGAAAACCCCCAACTTGTTAGAGGATAATCCCACTTGAAGAGAATGCTTCAAGCTTGAATGAGGGGAAGATCTACCTTGAGATCCCTTGATCTAAATCCACAATCCTCCTTGGATCCTCCCCAAATCTCCCTTCTCTTCTCCTTTCCTCTCCACAGCTCTCCTCTAATTTTTGGGTAAACAAAGACCCCCAAAATGATCTTCTATTTGTAGGCAAAGGGGTAAAAACCCCAAAATTTTTCGCACAAAAAGGTTTGATTCGCGCGTCTACGATTGTTCGTAGGCTTGCTACGAATGATCGTAGGTTGGCCAGGGGGTTTCCAGCATTTTCTGGGCTTCATGATCGATCGTAGCAACTCTACGATCGTTCGTAGCGCCGCTACGATCGATCGTAGGGTCCCTACGAACGATCGCAACTTTTACAGAAATTTTCCAGATTTTTGCGTTTTTGTATTTCAGCCATAACTTTTGACTCGCTTGTCGGATTTTGACAATTCAACTTGCATTGGATTCGTCTTTGAAAGGAGAACAATTTTGTCTGTAATAGCCAAATCCTAATTTTGAGTTTTTATTTACCAAAAATGGCTCTAAAGCCGACTAATATACAAATGGGTTTCATCAACCCATTTTTGCAGCAGATCCGATTTCGGAAATCGGATGATTGACATAACCCCGACTCAAAATCTAGAAAATTGATCAACATAAACCTCGCAGAGGGTTCTAATACCTTTCCAAAAATTCAAGAATCACTCAATTCCGATCAGCGATGACAAAACTATGCCTCCCTAAAGTTAAGGGTATGCGAAGACCTTTTTCTTCTTTTCAACTTTGATCATACTTTGATCACTTAGAGGGTTTCACACTCTTGTTTTAACACCCTTAAGCTATTTATAAGGGTCCTTAGGACACCCTAACACAATCCAATTGCTTTGAGTAATTTTACTCTTTGCTTCATCACCCACATACCTCGAGTAGTGTATATTCTTTGCTTGAACTCCCAAGGACTTAGAGTATTTCCTATTCTTGGTTTCAACATCCCGAACATACATCACACCTATTCCTACTCCATTCTCATAACTCACGACCCTAGGTTCTTAAATCAACTAAGGTAACCCGTTGGGCACAACCCATATGAGTGGGAGGCCCTTACCGCTACAAAATCCCTTGAATTGACACTATTCACCGCACTATTCACTTAATGCTTTGAGTATGTTTTTATACTCTTTGCTTGCTTTCCCAAAGACACCTACACTTCTTGATTCATACACTAACTCACATTACACTCAGGCCATGAGGAAATCCTCACCCTCATTAACCACACCCAACTTATAATAAAGGCCTTTGGCCCTTTCAATAATAGTGCCCTCGACACTATTCACTGACACTATTCACTTGAATAGTGAACCTAATTTCCGGAGTTCTACATTTTGGAGGGGTTGTTTTCTCCTCTAGTGATGGAAGTTGGGCGGGAGGATCCAGAGGGAGCTGTGGCCAAGTTAGAGGCATTTGGTAAGTTTCTGGGTCTGTTGTTTGTTGGCAAGGAAAAGGAAGTTCGCGAGATCTTTAGATCGCTAGTTTCGAAGTCGGAGACGACAAGATCTCAAGGGGTAGAGGATGAATCAGGGAGAGGCTTGAAGATAATGCCTAGGGAGATCAAGCGGTTGGTCAGTGGGATTAATTATGACACCCCTAGAAGGGGAGGGTGTCGGCTTAGAATCAGATCTAGCAAAGGACGTGGGAGGGCAGTTGGTTGCTAATGTCGTTACGTATACTCTCTTGGAACATTCGAGGGTTAGGGACCATGGATAAGCGGTGGGCGGTCAAGTCGGCAGTGTCTAAGTTTAGACCTGTAGTTGTTTGCATTCAGGAGTCCAAAATTGCAGTGATGTCGGATGCGATAGCCCGAGACTGTTGGGGAGCTGATTCTGGTTGGAGTGCTGCTTCGGCCTTAGGGTATGCGGGGGGTATTCTCATTCTCTGGGATAAGGAAGAGGTAGAAGTGCTTGAGGAAGAATCAAGGGCGTATTCTTTATCGCTCCTGTGCCGATTTGTTAAGTCAGATTTTCAGTGGGTGTTCACGGGGGTGTACGAAGCCATTTGTCCTAAGGAGCACAAGGCTTTTTGGAGGGAATTGGACAATATTAGTGTGCGCTAGGGGGTGCCGTGGTGTATTGGGGGCATAGTTCAAAAACCCGAAAACTCGACTCGACCCGAAAGTTAGCCGGGTCGAGTAAGTCGGAAAACTCGAAAAAAAATCGACTCGGTCCAACTCGGAATATATATGTAATAACTTAAAAATTTTGGGTTAAAAGAACTCAAAGTACGTTGGTTTTACAGCTTCAAACAACAAAATTAGGTTTAACAAAACCCATAGTAAGTTGTTTTTGTAGACCCTAAAAAATATGATGCAAAAATAGTGTGACATTTTAGTTTAGGTTTTAAAAAATGATAAAAATACCCTTCTATGACTCGACCTAGTATGGAGAGTCGAAAAACTCGGCTAGACTCGATCGAGTCACCTGAGTAACTCGGTAAATAGTGTCTCCTTCGAGTTTTGAGGCGACTCGACTCGAAATTCAGCCGAGTCGAGTAACTCGGCCAAGTTACTCGGGTGACTCGCTGAGTTTTCGAACTATGATTGGGGGTGACTTTAATTGTGTGAGGTTCAGTTTCGAGAAATCGAATGAGGGGACCATATCCCCGAATGTGAGGCGGTTTGGGAAGTTTCTTTTCAGACAAAAGTTGATTGAATTCCCCCTTAAGGGGGCATCCTTCACTTGGTCCAACTTTCAAAACCCCCCTTCTCTTAGTCGGATTGACAGATTTTTTGCTAGCCCGGATTGGGAGGTTCGATATCCGGATGCCGCTTTACCTAAGTAACCAGAGCGTAGAGCGGGAGCGAGAGTGCGGGAGCGTCAAATTTCAATTTAGGATAGGGTCGGGAGCGCCTCCGGAGGACCGATATATATACATAAAATATATATTGATGTTCTTGAAAATTACTTGTAGATGTAAATATATCTTTTTTAGTTTTTTAAACTCTAAGAGAAAATTGATAAAATCATTCATAATTCAAAATTTTCATCACAACAAACAAGATGACTATTGAATTATTAAATGTATCATTCTAAATTCAATTACAAGATCACTAATAATTAACAAATCCTATATGAATCTTGTACCCTACAAAGAAAAATGATAAAATACACTTCATTTCACATGAAAACTTAGGATAAAAATAAAACTTTACACAAAAACCGCACCTTTAGGTGAGAGCGAGATGAGAGCGGGGTTTACAAAAGTTGAAATCGAGCTCCTGAGGTGAAAGTGAGGTTTGAGAACGGGAGCGGGTAGCAAGTTAAGAGGTTTGGGTTACTAAGCGCTTTTCTCGCCTTGCCCAGGCCGGTTTCTGATCACATTCCTATTTTGTTGGACCTAGAAGGAGACAAGGGCGGGCCTCGACCGTTCAAATTCGAGAATATGTGGCTTCAGCATCCAGACTTTTTGTCAGTGGTTAAAGAGGCTTGGGACTCTTCTGCGGCTTGGGGCTCTTAGAGTACCATTTTCAGTCTTAAGCTGAAGGCGGTGAAACACAAGCTTAAAATCTGGAATAAGCAAGTGTTGGACATTATTTCTGAAAAGAAAAGAGCTATATTGGAGGCCATTTCAGGGTTAGACTTAAAGGAGGAGCAAGTTTTGTTATTTGATTCCGAGAGCAAGGAGAGAGATGCATTGAGGCAAGAGTTTCAACTGTTGTTAAAACGGGAGGAAATTAGCTGGAAACAAAAGTCGAGAGTCAGATGGCTTAAAGAGGGTGATAAAAACACGAGATTCTTTCATCAAATGGCTTCTGTACGCCGTAGAGCAAACAAAATAGTCAACCTTCAGATCGGGGATCAGGTATGGAGTACGGATGCAGGGATGGGGGTTGCAGCAGCGGAGTACTATGGTTCGTTATATGAAGCAAAGTTTGCTTGTAGGCCTTTGCTTGATGGCTTGACTTTTGCGAGTGTTTCGGAGGAGATGATTAGTCTATTGGAAAGGCCATTCTCGGAACTAGAAGTGCAGTCGGTTATTTCAGATATGATAGGGGACAAAGCCCCTTGGCCGGATGGATTTTCGATTGAATTCTATAAGTTGTGTTGGCCGGTTATTGGGCAGGACTTGATGAAGTTCTTCCACGAGTTTTTCCAAACTAATATGTTCGATTAGGTGCTCAATTGTTCTTTCCTAGCTCTAATCCCTAAGGTGTCAGGGGCCTTTGATATTCGGGATTTTCGGCCTATTAGTCTCCTCGGTAGTGCGTATAAAATTTTTTCTAAGATGTTGATGGCTAGATTGAGCTCGGTGATTGGGCAGGTGATCTCTCAGGAGCAGAGCGCCTTCGTGGGAGGTAGGCAAATTTTGGATGGGGTACTTATTGCAAATGAAATGGTGGATGAGCGTTTAAAGCAGGGAGACCTTGGTATCATTTGCAATATTGATATGGAGAAGGCGTATGATCATGTTAGCTGAGATTTTTTGGATTACCTCCTTAGTCGTATGGGCTTTGAGACTAAGTGGCGTGCTTGGATGGGGTGGTGTTACCTGTCTCCTTCCTTTTCGGTGTTGATCAATGGCACCCCATATGGCTTCTTTAAAAGTTCAAGGGGCTTACGCCAAGGCGATCCTTTATCTCCCCTCCTCTTTATTATTGTCATGGAAGCCCTTAGCAGGATGATTAGGAAGGCATCATCGGTGCTTTGGGATGGCTTTGTGGTGGGGAATCCCTCGGTCCGGATTTCGCACCTGCAGTTTGCGGACGACATTTTGCTCTTTTGTGGGGCCTCGGTTAGGCATCTCACTTATATTGGCGATCTATTTCGTTGTTTTGAAGCCGTTTCGGGTTTAAAAATTAATTTTCTGAAGAGTAAGATTTTTGCGGTTGGGGAGGTGCCTAACCTGGAGATTTTTGCTCGTTGTTTTGGGTGTCAGATCGGTGTGCTTCCTATTAAATACTTAGGTCTTCCATTGGGGGCGTCATTCAAAGCGAAAGCGATTTGGGTGCCGATTATGGAGCGCTTTCAGAGGAAGCTGTCTAGGTGGAAATCTTTGCTTCTATCTAAAGGAGGTCGCCTCACTTTATTGAAGAGTACTAATTGTAGCCTCCCGATGTACTTCCTTTCCCTTTTAGAATCCCCGCCTCTATCGCTTTAAAGTTATAAAGGTTGCAAAGGGATTTTTTGTGGAATGAGAATGTAGTGATTAAGAAGCTTCATTTGGTTTGGTGGAAGTGGGTATGTCGGCCCAAAGAGAGGGGAGGTCTTAACATTTGACCAATCAAGGCAGTCAATGAGGCTTTATTGGGGAAGTGGCTTTGGCGTTTTGGGGTGGAAGGGGATAGTTTGTGGAGAGGGGTCGTTGTGGCACGTCATGGGCTTAGGGATCGCTGGGAGCCAAGGCAACTGAGGGGTTCTCACGGAGTTGGTCTTTGGAAAGGCATTGTGACGGGTTGGACAGAGTTTGTCAAGCATACCCGTCTCGTGGTTAGGGATGAGGCAAATATTAAGCTTTGGTTCGATTGGTGGTGTGGGTCCGGTTCGATTGGTGGTGTGGGTCCTCCCCTTTGAAGCATTTGTTCAGGTCTTTCTTCTGGATTTCTTTAGATCAGTTGGCGGCAGTTGCAGATATGTTTATTAGGAGAGCGGGCTCAGTAGTTTGGTGTCCCTCCTTCAGTTGGCCTCTTAATGATTGGGAGATCCACGACTTCGCTAATATGTTGGCCTTGCTCGAGTCCATGGGTATAGCTAAGGGGTCTAAAGACCGTTGGGTTTGGGCTAGCAATTCTAATGGGCGATTCTCTGTGAAAGCATATCTTAATATTCTTATTCCGAGCCCTTTGGTGGAGTTCCCCTGGAAGTTGGTTTGGTTCAAAGGGGTGCCATCAAAAGTTTCAGTCTTTCTTTGGTCGACTTTCTTGGACAAGATTATGACATTGGACAATGTCAGAAAGAGAAGTTGGAGTCTTCCTAATAGGTGTTGTTTGTGTTTGGCAGATGAGGAATCAGTGGACTTGCTTCTCCACTGCCCGTTTGCAAGAAGGGTGTGGTTGTATTTCCTCTCTCAGCTTGAGGTGGCTTGGGCATTTCCAGCATCATTCAGGGCTTTGTTATCTTGTTGGCTCTCAGTCTCTCTGGATAGCCCGCGGGATAGTATTTGGGCTTACCTCCCAGGGGTGGTTGTGTGGTCTCTGTGGAAAGAGCGGAATGAGAGGGTGTTTGAGAATTCAGAGTCACCTCTAGAGCGAGTGTGTTCTCGCTCTCAGGCCTTATTGAGGGATTGGGTCTTTGTCAACTTTGACTTGGTGGAGATAGGGTTTGACGAGTGTTTCGTAGTGGGTTCCGCGAGGTGTTGTTCGGGGTTTTGGGTGGTTTCTTAGTTTGTACAGTTTTGTAGCTAGTTCTTGTTGTTTGTTTTGTATTGTGGCAATTCACTATTTGTGAATCACCTTTTTTCATTTATGAAATTGCTATTACTGATCAAAAAAAAAAAATGCATTGTTCGCTCCACGGATCAACTTGTAGACATCCTCACCAAGCCCTTGTCAAAGAATGTTTTTCGTGGTTTATGTGTCAAGCTGGGTGTTAACTCTATTCAACACCTCAGCTTGAGGGGGAGTGATAATAGAAGGTTTCTAGAAGGAAAGGAGTATAAGGAAGATAATGCCAAATCAAAGACAAGGAAGGAGATATTCTGGAAAGGAAAGGAATCCTAAGTGATTGGCAATACACCTCTTCACGTGTAGAAAGTTGCCAATCACTCCCTCTTGTACACATGGTTTAAAATATCGATACGTATCGACCGATACGGGCCGATACGTATCCTATTTAGAGCTACCCGATACACTGGTACGCTGGAAAAAAAACTCTACTGTATTGGACCGATACAGGCCCGATACACTCGATACGGAGATTTTTCAATTAATTTTTTTTCTCCTTTCATTTACACTAGTATCCACAATACAAACCCGATACACACAACTTCTTTACATATTATATTATTTAAGTAAATGATTTTAACTTGATTTTACTTTTATTTACTTTAGATATAAATATGTAAACAAGGTTATCTCCCTCGTTATGATGGCCTAGCCCAGCCCTATTTATCAGGAGCTATTGATTATGATGCCCCAGCCCAACCCTACTTATCACGAGCCATTGGTTATGATGCTCAGTCTCAGTCTTCGACTGACAGTTATAGACAGATCACGACTCAGTAACAGACATATGTACAAATGTATCTGGACATGTACTGCACGATGATGACTTGGACATAGTGGTGTCATCATGTCTGGACTACTTATAATGTATTAATTTACTCAATTCCCGATCCCACAATGATAGAGTATGAGCTGGCACAAAGCTCAATTTGGTATTAAGCTTCTATCATGTATGTAATTTGATTTGTGAATACAAAGGTCTATGTATTTTCATATTTTGATTTATAAATGCAAGTGAGCTTCTATCACTTGGTTAAGTAACCATGATTTGTATTTTCATACATATTTATCAGTGCGCATGCCTTTTTTAACTTATAAATTTGTTTACTCTCATATGTATGATTATAAATGTAGTTGGAAGTCTTCATTTAATTTGTTTTTAGCTTATATTTGCATTAAAAGAGGTTTTATGCAAGGTATCCAAGTTTTTCTTTGCGTATCCAAGCTTTTTTTTAGCGTATCTTGAATTTTTCCGCCGTATCCAACCGATACAGTACCGATACGCCGATACGTATCCTATTTTGGACTTACCGATACGGCAACCGATACCGATATTTTGAACCATGCTTGTACACCAATTCCTCTTCTCTATTATTCTTTTATTATTTTTTTGTATATTCTCCATATCTCTAATATGGATACTGTAGAGTAACCTATGTCTATATATTGAATGGAATGCATCTCTCAACTCACGTTCTTGAGTGAGAGAATCCTACCCCAACTCTTGTCTGCCATTTCTTAAGTTGTTTTAAATAGTATGAAAATGGTTATTCATGTCCTCATCTCTAGATATATGAAAACCCTTTATTTATCCAATTAGGTAATTCTTAGAATTATTTAAAAGTATTACTTCTTTACATTAGTTTATATACTATTGAATCCCTGAGTTTCATCTCCGGGATTTGACGAGTCCGACACTCTCTACCTGTGTTGGTGTTGGCACTTTTACCCTGTACTTGTGGAAGATAAAGTCCGGGTAGTATCCATGGTCACCAAATCAAACATCAGGGTTAAAACATCCATGGTCACCAAATCAAACATCAGGGTTAAAATTTTCATCATGATCTAGAGGTTAAAAAATCAACAGTTTTGGTCTGCCTTGTTTGTAACTAGTGATATACATGCACCTTCATTAGTTCTATTCGAGTTTAGTATGTTGCTTATATGAATTAGAGAAATAACTCTTTGTTTATTTTGTGTCATCTAGGTGCCACTTTCTTTAATCAGTCTCATCGCTTAGTTGTTAACTAAAAACCTTAACTACACTGCTATTGTTATAAGTTATAACTATCTCTATGAGGTACTACAATGATTTACGGCATAAAAATATGGATTCGCTATGTGTATATGTATAAATTACCAAATACCACAAGTCTGGACAATTAAATTTATAATTTACTATCAGTACATTCAGTTTTGGGAAATGCACAGATTTGAGATCAATATACCATATAACACAAGTTTGAACAACTTACCCTGCACCTTGCCTAGTGACATTCCTGTTCTTAGGATGTGAGTCCAATCCTTCTCTTGTTGGATGCTCCGAGCCTTTCTGATGCTATTGCCTTCTTCCTTCATTCATTTTTTTAGCTGCGTTCGAAGGTTAGAGCAAAGATCTTGGAAAATGGGTTTCTGAATTTCAAAAATGAAATTTTAACTATACGAATGATACATTTTGTAATGTTTCGTCTCTACCGAGGTTTCATTTCAATCAACTTATTCAATTTTGATCTGTATTCTATTTCTACTGCTTAACTAATTCATCTACAATAATAATTTTGACGTTCTTCGACATATTCATGCAGTTTTCTTCTATTTGTAATTGTTTGCAGTTCCATAATGCTCTTTATGGGGATGCCAAAGGTTGGGCAAGGACATTTTTTTCTCGTCTACGTTCATATGTTCCTGGTGTTATGAATCCTCATGCTAAAGTTGTTCAACAATGGAACAAATTTTTTGTCATCTCTTGCTTGGTGGCGGTCTTTGTAGATCCTTTGTTTTTCTTCTTGTTGTATGTGCAAGAGGTATAGTCTTGTTACTTCTCTTGCTGAAAACGTCAATTTGAATTGCATCCGAAAGATTTCAACATTGATGGTTAAGTAATTGAATTTCCTCTTGTTACATGTCTCTGACTACTGTCTCATGATATCTACACTAGATATTCTTTTTTATTATTTTTTTTTGTATTGTATATTTATTATATCCTCTTATTGTATTGATATCAGCATATAGACACTTTACGATACCGTAGATTTAAATATTTGATAGTCTGTTGAGATTCCTAATTCACTTGATGCAATTTTTGAGGCTCTCTTTCCCCATGTACGCTTATGATACTTGAGATTTAGATCATTAAAATACCTTAGATTAAATCTTTGATAATCTGATGAGATTCCTAATGCACTAGTCACAATTTTTGAGGCTCTCTTTCACCATTTATGCTTTATGATACTTGGGATTTAGATATTTAATATTCTGTGTTGAGACTCCAAATGCGTTACACACAATTTGGAGGCTCACTTAACTATTCATACCCATTTAGTGCCGTTGGCTCTCCTGTTGGATCTCGTTCATAGATGAGGGGCTGTTATTTTTGTTGTATTCTGATGCTTGCATCATCTCTTCCAAGGATCCTGCCATGCTCCAGTGTACACATTAATTCAATTGCAGGTTACTTTGGAATCGAGCTTGTAATTTTTTGTGGTTCATCATTTTCAAGTTACTGCTGATCCGGAGTCAGGCATTCTGTATGCCGGTTCCACCCGCTATTTTTGCCTACCCTGCTTGACATATCAAATTTGAAATACGGGTCATGTGGAGATACTTTTCCTTCTACAATTACTATTATTATTTTTTGGTACATGGCATCATTGATATACTGGTTGTTAGTTACGTTAATAATGGTGATTCGACTTTTTCTTGCAAATTCACCGAGGAGTATATTCCCTTCCCGGGACTCGATCTCATGCCATTGGCACCCTCATGAGAAGGGCACACCTTGCCATCTGATATACAGGCGGCAGCCAGCAGGTTTCCTTCTGTAATTTACAACTCATATTTGTGCGCTGATTTTCTATGGCTATGTGTTATCAGAGATACTGATTTTCTACTGGTTTCCTTATTCCCTGACCGTATCATCTCACCCCTGACCTGTAGCAGACGCCTTATTCTGATCTATGTTGTTGTCTCCTTCAGACCTCCCACACTTATGAAGTGAGAGGCACCAGTCATTTGCAACTACTTAGCCGCAAGTAGTTCTCAACTGAACTAATACCTCTACTGCTAGTGGAATTCATCAAGTAATGTCCAGTTGCTTCTGATTTCGGGCTTTGATGAGACGGAAATTTGGGACTCGAAAAGAATTTATTTCTTATTTTTTGCTTTTTTGGGCAGTTGTAAATTTTTTCCTTTTTTATTGATGCAGGAGCTGAATGCCATAAAGAGGAAACCCTAGAAAATTAGGGGATTTCCTATTGTGGGCCCCACCTAGACCCACATGGGGTTGTACGGTTGGCTAAAGCTTATATCTGCTAATAGGATAGCTTCTTGCATGGGTCAGATTTACTTTAGGTTTTAGTTAGTTGTTGAGCTTAAGTCAAAGTCCATTAGTGGAGTCTTTTACTTTAAATTACAAGTCTTTTATTTTATTATAGCTCTTTTTCTTAGAAGTCAAATATTCTCTTTATGGTATTAAGAGAATAAGGTGTCGTTTGGAATGTCTAAATTTTGGGTCTACTTGGCTATGTGTCTATTGTGGGTAGAGGTTTTCACGTTTTTGACCGTTTGGTAACACGTCTACTTGTTATAGAAAAAAGACATAAGACATCTTATGTGTAAAGATGAAGTTCATATTTTTTGTGATTTTTGGGAAAGAAGCTCAAGTCTATTGCGGGTAGACGACGGGACAGACATTTATGTCATTTTTTAACTGTTTTGCCCATTTATTACTAACAATAATGATATTATTATTGTTATTATTACTAAGACTATTATTATTATTACTCCGAGAAATGAAAAAATACAAGTTTATGGATGGAGAATTTGTAATGGTTGATTAGCCACATGTAATTATGTTTGAATTGGCTACCCAATGAAAATGTATTCATTTAAAATTACATAAAAAATTATGTCTATTATTGTATACTGCCAAACGGTTTTATTGTCTACATGTTTATTTTTTACAAATATTTTTGCCACAGATCTATTGTGGCTAGATCTATCCGAAATAAACAACATCAGACAAGATCTCCCAACAAGCCTTAAGATTCAATATTATTAGGAGTTTCTAAGTTGAAATTAGAATAGGAATAGGAATTGAATTTCGGCCATCTAAATATAGGCCTTGCGTTGTCTTTGTTCGTTTATGTTGAGTCACAAATTAAAGTTAATAAGAGGAGTTTATTACTTTATAGTTCATTGATGCTAGACTAGTGATTGTTGAATTCTACTTGACAATGGTTTGAAATATCCTTGATATTTTCGATATATCCACGATACGTAGAGAGCGAAATATCCCATACATGTAATACTGTTTTACAAAATGTTTATAAATATCCCCAATATATCCCTGATATTTCTGAAATATCGCATGATATTTCTGAAATATCGCACGATATTTTCATTTATCTTTTATAAATTTGGGATATTTTCCCCTTTAGCCTATAAAAGGGAGAAATATCAACCAAAGAGGGGGATTGGGAGATTTTGAAGGACTTTGAGGAATTTTGTTCATTTTCTTGAGAAATCACCCACTTTGGTACCCAAATTTACCAATAGTTGTCATCGAGTCGAAGTGCACCTCATTTCCCCAACCTTTGGTGAAATTTTCCTAAAATATAATGATTTGTTCAAATTAGAATGAGATAATGCATAATTAGTGTGTTATTGGTCTTAAACTACTCCAAATACATTAATTTAATGCATTTACACTAGATGTCTAAGTTTCAAATTCTAATTCTTACTTTAGTGAGAAAAATTGGGAAAACCTAAAATTTTCAATTTTTAAGCATAACTTCATGTGACTCTGATTATAGTTCTTGATGTAAGTTGGATCATTGATGTATTATGTATGGAACTCTGATTTTGTATATTCATTGTTATGATTGATTGAGGGATGAATGAAACATTTTATGTAAGTTATATCCATATTAGTCAATCATACATCGTCTTCAACGCACATCTTTGCCTCCTTTTTATTGCTTCTCTTATGTACATTGCTTTTTCTAATTTTTTGATCCTCAAATGTGTATTAACATCTTTTTTAACATTTCTTAAAGTTTCATTGAAAAGTTTCATATTTTCTCCATTTTCCCCCAAATATTTCCCCGACATTCGACATATTACCCACAAAATGATATACCTTGCGATATATCTTTTTTCCTAGGTGTGACATATCCCGCTATATTGACATTGAGAACCTTGCTACATGTTGATATTGTAGAGTGTTGGATTCAAAAAATTGAAAAATTCCAAGTCGCCACAACCTACATGGGGGAGATTCTCTTTGGTTCAACCATAGAACCAAGGTTCTATAGGTGTAAGGTGCAACCCTATCATCCAAAACTTTTATTTTAATTCGTTAACCCTATCATCGAAAACCTTTATTTTGATTCAAATTTAAGATTTGGATAAAAGCACCATAAATTTCGGAATGCGATAATTAGATAAGTTTTGAAAATTTAAAAATTTGAAATTAAACCCTAGATTTGAACTAGATCATTCAATTCTTCATTAGGTGTTGTTCCTTATCATTCATATATCCCTAATTGAGCCTCAATTGAATTCTAAAACCAAACCTCTAGATTTAATTTGAATTTTACATCTTTTACAAAAATTCCACTTCCGTCCCGAATCCCTTGGGTACTTAATGGATTGACCTAGACTTCTGAAGTCAACTTGAAAATTAGACCAAACCTATAACTACTCTTAAATCATTATTGTGACCTTGATTTTGAGTTAAGTGATAAATTACCAAAATAACCCTCTGTTCGAAGTTTTTTATTCGGGGATTTTGATGATTATGGTTGATCCCTATATTAATCATGACTATCACTTCCAGGCTCCATAACTTTCTCGATAAGGAGAAAAGAAGAATTAAGTTTCCTTTGAGGAATTGATATTGTTTCACCGAGAGTGTAGTGAATTAGGTGATGAAATTCTGCAGTTATGGCGAGGCTGTGATTTGGCAGCGGCAATGTGTGGCAGCAGATTCGGGCATGAGCAGAGTTCGACTTGATAAGGCTAGATGACAGTGAATCTTATCAGCATTCCTTCCAGCAGCTATTGGAGACTAGCAGTGGTCTCACACAATCTTTGGTTGTTGGGCAACAACATAAATTAAAAGGCAAGCATGTTCACTGTGAGCTTTTATGATGATAACAATAAATGAAACTGATGATTCCATGTTATGGGTTCTCTTGTTTTACAATCAACAACAATAAGGGGGCCGGCCACAGTGGGTGGTGTCAAATATGCAAAACTCTAGGCAATGAATGTGAGAGGAGAGGGAAAAGATGAGAAATAGGAGGGAAAAGAGTCCCGTGTTGGTTCTCTCCACTAATTAATTAGTGACTGAGTCATGTCCTATTTGATACCCGTGTTTACTGTACCCAGATGAGAAAAAAAAAAACTTAATAGCCTGATTTGATACCAAGTTGACTAGCTCCAAACTGAAATAAGTAGATAAAGCTGACTTTGGATTGTGTTCTCTTGGTTAAAAATATAAGGAATACATTGGAATTATGAAAAGAAGCTTAGGCCAGACATTGGTTTTGTTGAGAATGTTGAGTATAAAGTATAATTGTAAGGGCTTTTTAGTCCTATCTTTTGTTTCCCTCTGTTTCTCTTCCCTCTTAGTAAGGGTATTTCCGTTATCTTCCTATATGTATATTCTAGTAGAGGAGGCTTAGTGACATAAGTCCTCACTCTCATTTCTCTATTTCCTCTCTCATTCTTCTTTTTTTTCTCTCTTTTCTTCCTTCCAAACTCTAGATTCTATATTTCAACATGATATCAGAGCAATCTAAGATCAAGTGAGATTTCCACTAAACCAAAACCAAGCAACCAAATGGGACTGGCTTGTGTCACTGGACTTCAGCAGCCATACGGATCAGGGTTTATAAATGATACTCCCAACTATGCAGTTACCTTTCTTAGATTGTTCTGTTTAGCAAGAGTCCATAGTTAGTAGCATTGTTCTATTTAGCAAGAATTCATAGTTTCCGCCTAGACTCTCAGTTCTTGTAGGACCCATGAGATCCATATGAATTAGTTCTAGAGGATGTGAAGTTGCGATATCTGAAGTCTTCTTGTGCGGGATTCTAATTTGTTTGCCAATTTGACATGGCCCACACACAGCAGTAGAACACTTCCCTAGTTTAGGCACACCTCTCACAAGCTCATGTTTCGAGAGTTTGCTTAGGTCCTTGAAATTCATATAACCTAGCTTCCAGTGCCACAGATCTATTTCCTCGATTTTAGCCCTATTGTATAATTTTGAGGCACAAATGCTTGGGATTAAGCCATAACGATTATTAGTGGTTCTCAACCCTTCTAGAACACACTTACCTTTACAATCGATCATATTTTTTTTGGGTAAAGTGCACAGCATGGTTATCATCACACAACTGGCTAATTCTTTTTGATAGGTAATCACACAACTGGCTAATGCTAATCAGATTAGCCTGCAACCCTTCTACAAACAGGACATTCTCAAGTTTTGGAATGCCTGGAGCTTGGATGATACTTTTCCCTTTAACACAAGATTTGCTTCCATCACCAAAAGTAACTGTCTCATCTGAGCATTCCTCAAAATGAGCGAATAGGAATTTGTTACTTGTCATATGCCTAGAACAACCACTATTAAAGTAGCACATGTCAGTATTTTGGGCTTTCAGGGTAGTATGAATGACAAAGCATTTTAGGTTATCCTTTCTCACATAAACGGATTTCAATTTTTGATTAACCCTTTCGATCGAAAAAAAACTTTTGATTGACCCTTTGGTCTTTATCCATTACATGAGAAGGTGTGGAGTAACCTTCTTCTTCTTGGATCTCCAATTTTTCCTTCTCCTTTGTTGAGTCCTAGCATCCTAGTTCATCTTGTTCCCTCCTCTATGATAAGCATGAGGAGTGTTCGGACAATTTCTTGTCCTAGAGAGTTGTGCAATTTTCATTACTTCTTTGCTCAAACTTCTGGACTTTTCGACTAGGACTTGAATCTGCCTTGGAAGATTCCCCTGACTTTGATTTTGGTTCCATGAACCATTACAGGGATTTCTCCTAAAAGTAGTGCAATTTGGTTCCATGACCCTTCATTCCACACTGAAGACATGTGGGAATGAATTTAGGACTAGGAGGAGGATGAAATCTTCTTGCAAGAATTTGTTTCCTGTGCAAATTCTCCCTTGGAGCTGCATTAGTCTTATTGCTTGAGAGAGAAGGGTCATCCTTTTTAGATTCAGCATGAATTGGCTCGAACATAGCAGTAGCCATTGTTCCAACACTTAAGGGACCAATGGGTCTATCTATATGTCTGATGCCGGTCATATTTCTAATTGAACCCTACTTCCTCACCAATTCATCTATACATTAAGAGTTGCTAAGAAGCCTTGCTTCTTTCTCAAGGATATACACCTTCTTAATCAAGTTTGTCTTGTCGGTAAAGGTATTATTGTATTCTTTTTCCAGAAATGCAACCTTATCAACAAGAGAATCTTTTTCAGATTCCAGCTCTGAAACATTAGTCTTTGACTCTTAAGTATCATTCATGGAAGTGTCTCTTTCATTCTCTAATATTCCCACCAATTTGGTCATTGAGACATTTTCTTCCTCAAGGAATTTTACCTTGACCACAAGAGCAACCTTCTCAATTTCAAGTTGAGTAACTAGAGCACTCTTCCAATCTGCTTCTAGCTTACATGTATCTCTTTCATGTTGAACTATCTTTAATTTTTTGTTCAAAGAGATTTTAGTTTTCTTCAGCTTCAGGCTCTCAGAATACAACTTTCATGAGATGATTCGATATTGTCATCATTTTCAGAGTCATTGTGACTCATCTCAATGTCTTCACTAGTCTCGGTCTCTTTACTATTATCACTTTTATCATTCTCTTCAACCGTGGAGGAAGACTTAGTATTCCCAGATAAGGTGGCAGTGAAAGCCATATGATTTACAGTTTCCTCACTTGAGGAAGAGCTGTCCGATTCTTCATCCATGGATTCACTGTCATCCCATGATGCATTCATCACCTTGCCCTTACTTTTTTTCTTGTTAGGGTAATTTGGTGAGATATGGCCAAAACCAGACATTCATAGCATTGAATACCTTGGGATTTCTTGTCACCACTCTTGGGAGTTTTCTTGTTTTCTTAAGGCTTAGACTTTGGCCTCTCAAAGGTTTTCCTTCTTGTTTAGGATTGAACCTCTTATTCGTTTTAATTTTTTTTGGAATTTCTTAACGAAGAGAGCCAAGTCTTTCTCACATATTTTATAATCACTGTCATCTTCATCCAAAGATTCCTTGATTGTTTTTAAGGCAAGAGATTTATTCTTCTTGGATGGACGAAGATTGAGTTCATAGGTTTGGAAATGGAGGGATCTAACCAATTCCTCAATCTTAAGAGCATCAACATTCTTGCTCTCTTCTATTGAAGTGACTTTTGGTTGAAATCTCTTAGGTAGAGATCTAAGGACTATCCTCACAATTTAGGACTCGGTAATTCTTCCACTTAAATTGAAACTAGAGTTGACAATGTCACTAAGTTTAGAATAAAATTCATCAAATGTGTCATTGCCTTCCATTTTTAAGTATTCAAATTTTGTGTTGAGCATTTGAAGCTTCGAGATCTTGACTATAGGTGGTACCCTCATGGGTAATCTCAAGAATATCCCATGGCTCCTTTGTTGTTTCACATGAAGAAATTCATCAGAATTCCTCGGCCGTGACGGCAATAAAGATTGCATTAAGACCTTTTGTGTTCCATCCACTAGTCTCGAGCTCATATTTTTTTTTGATTAACTCAACAACACGTCTCGAGCTCATCTTTAGTCCATTCATTGGAGTACTTAATGACAACTATTTCTCTAAGAATTCTTACGTGTGATGTCCACCCATTCTGTATAAACATCCATATTCTCTCGTTTATTGATTTGAGAAAGGCTCTCATTCGAGCTTTTCAATACGCATAGTTATTCCCATCAAACAATGGGGGACGAGACATGGAACCGTCTTCTCTAAGAGAACTCATTGAACAAGGATCGCAAGATTACACTTAAGGGTTTAGTCTTGTCGGTGAACCCGCTTTGATGCCAATTGAAATATCATAGTTCAATGATTCCCTAGACCTAAAGGGGGGTGAATAGGTCTATCTAACAATTTCTATCAATTTTAATTTGCAAGTAGATAAGGCGGAAATAGATAAACAATCACAATGGAACACAAGATTTTTACGTGGAAACCCTTCCGGGAAAAACCACAGGACCAGTCCAACACAAAATCCACTATGAGAAAATTATAAGTACAAGACTCAAATCTTACCCAACCAGACACGACACAACGTTTCTCGGTATAAATTCTTCGCCTTGATTTCCACCAACCTGTAGGTTCGATTTCTGCCGTAACTGCTCCGGTTCCTCACTGGCCAACTCTTCTCGTGAATCCAAACCACGATCTTCAAAGATCGATCTCCTTCCTTGAAGGCTCCAGATCACACCATACAATTACACTTCACGAGTGTTGAGGTATTGTTGAATCAATTTAAACAAACCAGTCTCTAGAGGAATCTCAATAACATTAAGATCACACAAGGCAAGATCAAAGAATAGAGATGTATTATTGCATTCTCTAGAGAGATTGTGAGAGGAGGGATCAAAGATGATCAACCAATAACAAAGGAAAATCCTAGACAGTGTTCTTAAACCTCTACTCTCACAAACAATTCAATTCCTAATGAATTAGGTTTTAAGAGGTATATTGTTAGCCAAAAGGAGTTTTAATAGGATTAAAAGTCTTTAAACCACGTATAGGGGTCGACCAACATGCAGAGGGGTCGACCAATGCACCAACGATTGCCTAGTACGAAAGGGCGGTCGACTAGTCACTAATCCACTCTCTGGAAAAATTCTCCATACAAAAAATGGTTGGTGCTAGGCCCACCCCATATGTTACTGGTATACACCAAATTTTAAAGAAATTTAATTAAAAAAAATGAAAACAAATAAAGACAAAAATAACCCCTTATCTTTCTTCGCTATTATCTCCGATGAAACCCCCTTGTTACTCTTCTCTAACCGGATCAGCAATCTTCAAGTGCTTGTAGATGGCTGAGTGGCTATCGGACGGCGAGTGGAGATCTTATAATAGGAGGGCAACTACAATGCCCCAATTTCCTGTCTCTTCCTTGAACTTCATTTTAGGGTTCTAAAATTTCCGGGGACAAAAACAAAGATGCTTGCACAGAGCAATGATGAACTACAGAAAGCCGAGGAGATCTCTTACTTTCTTCCTTTGTACACAGACGTAGTCTAGCCAAAATCTTCTGCAAACGGGTAAGTTGCATGGAAGAGTTGTAAACTCACATCCTCTACCCCTCTTGGCTGAAGTTTGGTGCAGCCACAAGGTCTTTAGTCAAGAAGTAGAAAAGGGATTTTGTCTCCCTGGAGTTTAACTACTATAAAGGGTTTTTGGGTAACGAAGAAGGAAGAAAAGAGTGGTTTTGTCTTCTACTATTTTTAAAATTTTTTAATTGATTGTTTTTAAAAATTGGTGTATATTAGTAAAACTTGGGGTGCGTATTGCACCAGCCCAAAAAATTCATGTGTGGTTGATCGGTCACACTTGGCAGTCGACCGGTAGGCCAGCGGTCGACCAGTGAGACTGGGTGGTCGACAGGTGGACACTGAATTTGCCTATATAACTCAATTTTATATTTTGAAATGGCATATACCTAAGTCTAATCACCTTGGGTCTTTGAAAGGTTTTCTAAGACAATTCCCACTTAGGTATGTGGGTTTCTAAGTCACTTACCTTCTTAGATCTGTGAGCGAAGCTTGGTAGATAATTCTTCAATCTTCGTCTTCACCATACTTGACAAATTGGACGACATGACACTAAACACCTCTAGATACGTTTTGATCGCGGAATTAGCCAAGACAAAGTAGGACTTACATTCTTAAATAAAAATAATTAGTATGAAGAATTGTTTTGTTAATTTGTTAATAATGGGTCATTTGGGATTTTAAATTAAGTCGTTATGGAGGGTTGTATAAGTGAATATGTTTTAGGATTCTTGGAGAGATTTTTTGGAAAATAGAAGCTTGGTACTTTCATGGAGAAGAGAACGAACCAGCTAAGTTTTTCTTTTCTTGGACAGCTTTGCTAGTAGTTGGGTGCTATATCTCTAATAAATATTGATATTTGATATTTCCCTGCTATTTTCAGTTGTTCTCTTGTTTCTCCTCTGGTTTACACCAAGTTTGATATTAGAGCAACTTCTCGTATCCTGGATTTTGTTTTTGCTATGACTGGGAGGCTGAATTAGAGGTAGAGGGACGATCTTTTATTAGATCTGGTCAAGCAAGTAGCTACCCTAGTGCAATGGATGCAGCCCTTGTGCAGGGAGCACCCTATTGATGGTCATGGGCTAGGTGACAATCGACCACAAAAGCTCGAGATTCAACCGGAGTGTGACTTGGGTGACGAATCTGGAGTAGATCATTCAGAAGAGTCTTTGCTGGAAGGTGACTATGTAATACATTCTATGAAGATGATAAGGGTAGGCATCACAACCATAGGGTTAGAGTTAAAAGGGCTGTAAACCGTAGGACAACACCTAGAAATCGCAGAGGGAGGCCGGAAACGAGGCTGTACTACGATTTTGGAAAAGGGGTCAGATTAAAGGTTACGGACTTTGATGGTAGGTTGCATCCGGAAACTTTTCTTGACTGGCTGATGAATGTGGATAATTTTTTGAATGGAAAGATATGCCGGAAGGAAGGAAAGTGATTTTTGTGAAGGCAAAGCTTAAGGGATCTTCTGCAATTTAGTGGCAATGGTTGGTGTAGTCCTGTAATATCGGGGGTATACTTGTAAAAGGGCATATATGTAATGTTCTCTCTTTATATAATATGATAGTAGAGTTTTCTAATCCCTAACTAAACAATTTACCCTAACCCTTTTTTTTCCTCTCCTCTCTTTTCTCTTCTTTAAACCCTAAATCCTCCAAACTCTTTCTCCAACTTGGTATCAGAGCTACATCAAAAGAAGATCATCGTTTAAACCCATAACAACAACAAAAGGAAGGAGCTAGCTGCCATGTTTTTAGCCATACAACTGCCTCTAGCCATATAGCCTAGGCCTTATTTTTGGGTTTTGGGTTGTTCAAAGGTATATTTTTCAAAGATCTTGATTTTAGAGGACTTTTGAATCCTACTTCATGAGATTTGGTTAAATGTTGATGAAGTTATGATGATTTGAAGAAAAAATACAGAAATTTTCGAAGAAAAATATTGTTTTGGTTAAGATTTTTATTGCTTGAATGGGTTGTTGCTTTTGCTGTTTATTGGTCATGGTTGGACCCTTTTTTTGATAGGAACATCTTGAACCTGTTTTTTTCTTCGTTTGGATGAGATTTGAAGAAGTTGTGATGAATTTATAGCCCCACTTCACTACCCTTTTTTTGCTGAAAAAGGGTTTTTTACACCCTATTTGCTTATAACATCAACTTAAGTAATCTCTTTGATAATCTTAATACCATTAGATCTTTTGTTGTTGATATTTTTGATTGATTAATTGTTTGCTCCTTGAGTTTCTTCTATGATGCTAAAATTCTTGCTTCGCTAGCTCTTTTTGACCCCGTTGTCCACTTTATCACCAAAATTAAATTCAATGGTGATAATTTTCTTGCGTGGTGATGCTTGGTTGAACTTTATATTGGGGGTCACTCTAAGATGGGGTATTTTGATGATAAGACCCCACAGTCGGAGACAGGTATTGCCGAAATTGCTAAGTTCACGACAGAGAATTGTATTATTTTGGGCTGGTTCACTTCCATGGAATCTCAGATTGCCGGGAATTATATGTTTTATAATGATTGTCAAAAACTTTGAGAGGCTTTTATTCAAACTTATGCTCTAGTAGAGAATGATGCTCGGATTTATCAACTTACTCGTGAGATTACTCACTTTCAGTAAGGGGATATGCCAATTTCAGATTATTTTAGGGCTCTTCAGCGTCGCTGGGAAGAATTGAGCCATTATTAGCCTCTTTTTGAATTATCTGCTGCTTCTGCCAAGATTATGACAAAGGGAATTAAGCGTCACCGCATTTATGATTTCTTGGGAGGTCTTCGAGCCGAATTCGAGCAGTTGCGCACTCAGATTCTTGCCACATCTCCTTTGCCATCTCTTCGATTTATGTACTCAACTGTGTTTGGTGAGGAACGCCATCGGGCTGTTATGTCTTCGAGCACCACTCCTATGCCCCTTCCAGATCGTACCGTCTTTGCTACTGACTTTTGTCCTATTGCTGGCCGTGGTAAGGGGACTGATAGGGGCCGTTGTGGTCGTGGCAGACCTACTACTCCTTGTAGTCACTATGGTATAGTGGGACACGATCGTGATCATTGTTACCGTTTGTATGGCTATCCCGAGGGTTACTAGCCTCGTCCTTCTGCTCACTTTACTATGACTCCTACTATTGATCCTCAGTCTTCAGTTGTTGCCAATGATCCTCTGGAGTGCATGAGAGCCCAAGTTACTGAGATGATCCGAGCTAAGATCCGTCTGTAGAGTGATTCTCCTTATACTGCTGCTTCATTTGCCACAGGTATCCATGCTCCCTCGGCCTATGCCGCCACTACATCTTCTTGTCCTAGTCGGGTTATTGATACCGGAGCTACTGATCATATGACTGGTGAGTCACAAGGTTATTCCATTTATTCACCTTCATTGCCTACTGCCAAGGTTCGCTTGGCTGATGGTTCTTTTACTCCGGTCTCAAGAGTAGGACACATTCCTTTGTCTCCATCTTTCTCTTTATCTCATGTGTTACATGTTCTTAAGTTATCTTCTAACCTTCTTTCAGTGGGTAGTCTTACTACCAAACTTAAGTGTTGTGCTATGTTTTATCCTTCTCATTATCTCTTTCAGGACCTGACTACGAGGAAGATTGTTGGTAGAGGAGTGGAAAGAGGCGGACACCTTGACACAGATTATGGTCCTGATCGAGTCTCCTCTATTGCTGTCACTGTTTCTGTTTTTCCTTTTTCAGTTGATGCTACCCTTGATACTTATCGTTTATGGCATGCTAAGCTTGGGCATATTGTATCTAAGACTATGTTCTTTGATTCCTACTTTTAGTAAACTTTGTTCTTCATCTATTTTTCAATGTGATACTTGTGAGCTTACTAAATATGTTCGTACTGTTTATCCTTCTCAGATGCATAAATGTCGTTCTATTTTTCCCATTGAGCCACTGGTGTTTGGTTGTACTTGCTTTGTTCGAGATCTTTGCCCCAGTTGTCAAAAATTGGATGATAAGGTCATTCAATGTGTCTTTGTAGGTTACTCTAGCACCTCTAAAGGCTATCGGTGTTATGACCCTCAGTCTCGTCGTTTCTTCATTTCTCTGGATGTTACTTTTTTCGAGACAGTCCCTTATTTCTCTCCTTCTCCTACGATGCCACCTGTCTCTGTGCCTCTACTGACTGTTTCTCCTATCTTTATGCCTTTACATGTTGCAGGGGACCTCCCATAGCAGAAGGAGTTTCTGACGTAGACACGTACTCTCGCCACCAACCACTTGGTTGTCCTCCGATACGCCTCTACCACAGTCTTCCTTGTAAGCCACTCCTCGAGGTACTTCTTTACCCTCTGTTATTACTGTTCATTCTCCAGCTATTGTTACTCCTGCTGCTTCTGATCTTGAGATACCTATTGCTCATCGCAAGGGTGTTCGCTCCTGTGTTACTCCTTACCCCCTTGCCAAGTATATTTGTTATTCGGCTGTATCTCCCTCGTACCAGGCCTTCCTTTCGGCAATAGACTTTGTGACTATTCCTCGGTCTGTTCGTGATGCTCTTCATCCTGAGTGGAAGAGTGCTATGGTTGATGAAATGAATGCTCTTCAGTCTAATCAGACTTGGGATATGGTTCCCCTTCCAGTTGGGAAGAAACCTATGGGTTGCGTTGGGTTTTCACCGTTAAACATAACTCTGATGGCAGTGTTGCTTGGTATAAGGATCGTCTTGTCGCCCACGGATTTCCTCAAATTTATGGGCTTGACTGTAATGCTACTTTTGCGCCTATGGCCAAACTGATTTCTATTCGTATTCTCCTCTCTCTTGTGGCAAATTAGAGTTGACCTCTTTATCAGTTAGATATCAAGAATGCTTTTCTTAATGGGCATCTCACCGATGAGGTGTATATATCCCCCTCTTGGTTTCCTGCTTCAGGAGGAGTCTTGAAAGGTTTGTAGACTTCAAATGTCTATATATGGTTTGAAGCAGTCATCCCGTGTTTGGTTCCATCGCTTTAGTGAAGTATTCCTTAGCATGGGCTTCTAGCAATGTCACTCTGATCATAATGTTTTCATCCATTCTGGCACCTCAGGCCGCACTATTTTCCTAGTATATGTTGATGATATCATCTTAACTGGCGATGACTCATTCATCTCTCATGCTAAGCATGAGCTGGGGCGTACCTTTGATGTCAAAGATCTAGGCCATCTGAAGTACTTTTTTGATCTGGATATTGCTCGATTTAAGAAGGGAATTTTTCTGTCACAACGGAAGTATGCTCTTGACCTACTTAGTGATACTAGTATGAGTGGATGTAAACCCACTACTTCTCTCATGGATCTGAAGCTCTCTTTGCATGATAGGGAGGGTGATCTTCTTTCTGATTCTCATGCCTATCAGGGTCTTGTGGGTCGCTTAATATATCTCACCCTCAGACGACCTGATATTACATTTGCTGTCAGCATGGTTAGCCACCGTGCTTCACACCTTACTGCTGTTCATCGTATTCTCTGATATCTCAAGGGTAGACCCAGTTGTGGACTTGTATATCGCTCACATGGTCACCTCGATATCTCCAACTATACAGATGCTGATTGGGCCGGATCTGTTACTGACCGTCGTTCCACCTCGGGCTATTGTGCTTTCCTTGGAGGCAACTTGATTGCGTGTAAGAGTAAAAAGCAATCCGTGGTTTCTCGGTTTAGTGCCAAAGCAGAATATCGTGCACTTGCTCATGGCACTTGTGAACTCTTATGGCTTTGTTCTCTCCTCTCCTCTCTGAGTTAGAGCTTCCTGTTAAAGTCCCTATGTCCTTATATTGTGATAACGAGGCTGTTGCAAAGATTGCCTCAGATTTTATGTTTCATTAGCGGACAAAGCACATTGAGGTTGATATTTACTTTCTCCATGAGAAAGTCCGAGATTGTTCTTTATCTCTTCAACATGTTTCGTCGTCTCAACTTCTTGATATCTTTAGAGTGGTGTGGTTCCGGAAGAATGCTGAGACTCAAATTTTCAAACAGTGTTTGGTTAATTTCTCAATGGGGGATAAATATTCAGATTTAGTTGTTCGTGATGTAGCCCCTAGGGATATTGGTTGTGACAGAGCCCCTACACCCATGCCAATACTTGTACGTTTAAGAAGGATGGGAGGAGAATCACTTTAAGACCCCCTTCAAGAAATGGTGGAATAACAACAAAAAAGAGAGAAATCAGTAGCAAATGTGTTAACTACCCAACGATTTGTGGAAGAAAGCTAAGAGACACATCAGGTATATGCTCCAGTGGTTCGAGAGGTGAATGACCAGGTTTCTGTCGTAGAGAACTAGCCATTACAAATAAAAAAATAATTGCATGATTTTGAGGATTTGAATCCTCGACGAGCTTCCTCATGGTTTACCACCTATGAGGAATATACAACATCCCATTTATTTGGTGCCAGGTGATATGTTGCTCAAGCCCATTACGGTATGAGTCCTGCTGAACATGCAGAGTTAAGGAGATAGGTGGAAGGGTTACTAGAGAAGGCATTGATTCGTGAGAGCATTAGTCCTTGTGCTGTTTTTGCACTCTTGACACTAGAGAAGGATGGTTTGTGGCGCATGTGTGTAGACAATCGAGCAATTAACAAAATAACCATCAAGTATTGATCCCTCATTTCGAGGCTTGATGATTTGCTTTATGTCTTGTATGGTTCTTTAGTATTTTCGAAGATTGACTTTTGTAGTGGTTACCATCAAATTTGTATTCGGTCCCACGACGGATGAAGACTGCCTTCAAAACCAAAGATGGATTATACGAGTTGTTGGTAATGCCTTTTGAGCTTTCCAACGCCCCTTCTTCATTCATGCAGATGATGACAAAAGCATTAAGACCGTTTATTGGATGCTTTATTGTGGTTTATTTCGATGATATATTGGTTTATAGTAAAAAGCCACCTTGACCATCTACGTCAGTTGATGAGAGTTTTGCGCCAAGAAAAGTTCAGCATTAATTTGAAAAAGTGTTCTTTCTTGCAAGACCATGTGCTGTTTTTGGGTTTTCTAGTATCAGTTGATGGTGTGAAAGCTGACAACGAGAAGGTGAAGGCCATTGTTGGCCAACCTCTAAATTTCTTGGCGATGGGCGAAGTTTTCATGGTTTGGCTACCTTTTATTGTCGTTTCATACAGAAACTTCTGCATTATTATGGCCCCAATAACTGATTGCATGAGGACTGTGGCAGCAAAGAAGAGTTTTCAAGCATGGACTGTGTCATCCTTGCTTGACACAGCCACTCCTTCTCATATGGATGCTGCTATTCCTCCGCCAGGTTCTTGGATTTGGTTTATAATGCTGAGATTGCAGAGTCAACCTCTTCTCCCATCTACTCTTGTGACTTGTCAGCTCAATCTGTTCCTCAAAGCCCTCTCCCGGAGGACACATATGGTTTTTGGTGCTTCTCGTATTTCTTAATGAGCTCTGATTCAACATCATCTCTTTCCGGATCACTCTCTTAGTGTTAGGCAAATATCCTTGGATGTGTTGCACGTGCCAACAACATGATTTGACCATTTCTTTCGAGGATTGACCTTGCACTGGTGATTTCACACGCATATCTTTTGACACCATTGTTGTTTCTGGATGCTACCAGGATGGGGATAATTCCACGAAGACGCAAATCTTCTCCTTCAGTTACCAGCCTCAACTTATAGATATGACCCTCTACCACCAGCTCTGATTCCCAGGGATTATTTATTGGTTTTGAGCTGCGAATAAGGACTCGAGTGCAATTGATTTTCTTCTACGAAATAGAGCTTGTATCAGCCTTCACACTTCATCCACAATACTCGCAACACGCTTAGAAGGTTGCTTCATCCAGATTTTTAACGGCATCTCGAAGAACCCACATACCAGAACCCTTCAGTTGCATCGAGTGAACCTAGCATAGGGTGCCATATGTTGAAATTCCCAAAAAGGCGCTAAAAAGCGGATTTTGTTCTTGAACTGAAAAGTTGATTTTTTATTCTTCAGGAATTTGGATGTAGGATAATTTTTATTCAATTCAAATGGGGGGTATAGCCTTATTTACATATAAATATCTTAAGTATATGGTAAATGATTATATGTAAATAAGATAAAGTGAAGCAATGAGCTTCACTCTCATATTGAAAGGCCAAAGTCTTTTGTAAATAAAAAAAACATATTTCAGTCGATATGCTCGATATGGTGTAATTGTTTTTAAAATAACATGTAGATGTGTTGCTAACGAGTGATATTGATAAATATCGGCGATATATCGCCGATTTTGTCGATTTTTTGAACCTTGGTATGGGGAGCTTAAATAAATTTTAGGTGGGACATGTGTCTCCCTTTCAGGTTTTTGAAATCCTTGTTGATCATCTCTCCTCGATCATTTTTATGTTGGGGAACATTTTTTTTCAATGTTTTCTTCATTATAGTCTGAGTTGATTTATTGCTAGTCTCTCTGATATAGCATTTTCCCACTGTAGTTTAGGTTGTTTTTATGGCTGGAAAGACATTTTTGTGCATGCTCGTTTGTATTGCTGGATTTCTGTTTCAGATACATGACATTAGCTTTGTAATCTTTGTTATCTTGGTCTAGATTTGTGATATTCAATGTTCTTCTCTATTAGTTTTTATCCATATTTTCTGTTCATATGTTCATGCTTAATTTCATTTTGGAAACAGGCAAACCACTGCATAGTTCTTAACTGGCCCTTGACAACAACGATTGTGGTCTTTAGAAGCTTAACTGATTTCATCTACTTTTTACACATGCTTCTTCAGGTAAGCTGCTGTCTTCTACAGTATCATTTATGTCGGGCAGTTTCTGGTTCAAAAGTTTTCCTTGCTCGTTGGATCTTATAATTCATTCCGTTATATTGCTGAATACTGCTTACTAGGATAGTTGTTAGAACAGCTTCCTATTCTGTAGGAACACCTACTGATGTAGGACCAGTAGGGATTTGGACTAATTTTTATTCAGAGAGGTCCAGCTAGTCAGCAACAGATGTATGAACACAGGATCAGATCTAACCTGGAAAACTGGGTTTGTGATACTAATGCAAAAACAAACTGTTGGCTTGAAAACCTGGAAAGGCAGGTCATCTTTCTTATCCTTTACTTTTGTGTGTATGACAGTGTGGTGTAGACAGTTGAATAGGTTTTCCAATTCCTGGCGCATGATAGTGCTCTTTATATCTAATTACTTTTGTAAGGGTGTTTAGTATTGTGTAATGCTAGCTCCACTTTCTACTTGTGCACCTTACTTGTGTGCAAGGGCCCCCTCTTCATCTCTGCCTCTCTACCTCTTCCTCCTTATCTTCAATATTGTAGAGAAATACAAAAAACCACAATGCCTTCTTCCCTTATAATTACCATAAAAATCACTGGAAGTCTTCGAATCTTTATTTGTGATGATCAATGACGAAATGCAGAGTTGCCAAGTTGGGCTTCAGCTCTGAAAGCTAACCATGGAAGATTATACCCAAAAGTCTGAGAAATTCTGAACCATGGCAATCAATACCATCCAGTTGAGCCACTGCGTGTAAATACAAAGGCCTCTTCTTTTGGGTATTTAATTTTCCATGGACATTCAGAACCATGATGATCATAATCATCCAGTTAATATGCGGAATTTTCAAGATCATGCATCATTCATCACCTGCAGTCATCCTTTTAATTCTCGAGACAAACCTCTTTAAGAGAAACCTGCAAAAACACTGTTTCCATTACCCATTCTTGAGAGAAACTTACAAAAAATGCAAGAAGAATAAGGTGGAGGAAGAAGAGAGAACGAGGAGCAAGTAGGAGGAGGAGAATACGAGAAATCTGTTCCACAATCAAATTTTTTTTTTTAATCACAAGGCACCCAGTATCAAAACCCTACGAAAATCCTGTTTGACATCAAAACCCATTTTTTTTTTGGACACTCAAAATGGTTATAAGCGATCAAAACCTGGGGTTTAATGATGTACCTGATACAGTGGAGCAGAATGAACAATGAAGGAGAAACCTGAAGCAAAGCGACGACCTGAAGGAGAGACATGAAGGATCGAGCTTGAAGAAGTGAAGCTGAAGGAATGATGGAGAACTTGAGTTAAAACTGCTCGATATTGGCCTTTAGCATTCAGGGTATTATCGGTATTTTATAACTTTTATAAGGATAGAAGAGTGAAAAAAGCTGTAAACGATGGTGATTTCGTCTACACGCATAAGTGCAATAAGCACTTTTTAAAGAAGTAACTTTGAGTTGCTTATTGAGATGGTGACAAATCACTTATGTCTAGAATATTTAGACATCACAAATATATTATGTCACGACTCTGATTTACACTTGGACTTCCAAGATCGAAATTCATTTATAAATCCGGATTTTGAACACAATAACGGAGATATGCGGAAGCAACATTCGAAACCATTCATAGTAGTCATCCAAATAAATCATCATAACTAAATATTTACATTTAACACATTTGGCTAACAAAATACAAGTCATTTCTATATACATGAATTTCAACATGCAAAAAGAACAAGCACCCTCAAGATCCCATTTTCGACTCCTCGGATAGTAGGCGTCGCCTTACATATTATTTGTTGATATAAAACATTGAATGAGTTATGACGTTCAGCAAGTAAAATCAATCCCACTACTTTAATCCATTCATTTCTTTTACTTTAGTAGTCGTAGTATCACCTGGTTTTGTGCAATTGTTACTTATATCTCATACGTATTTCTTTCGAGTTCTGTAATTCTGATAGCTAATTTCTTTAAGTTTGATTTTTGTCTTTACGTAACATCTTATTCTTTATTCGTAATATCTTTGTTCGCATCTCTTATCCTGGGCTTAACATTCCTCTCGTTCTCGAACTAAGGAGTCATTCTTGAACTAACCCGCCCTGTCTTGGCACCCACCTCTCTTTCAAGGGTTTTGTACCTCAAGGATGATTGCTAGCTGGTAATTAATCTGCTGACCCTTCTAGTCTTAGAACTCACCTCTCTTTCAAGGGTTTTATCCCTTAGGGATGATTGTCAGGCAGTCGTCGCTACCCGCCCTATCTTGGAACCCACCGGTCTTTCATGGATTTTGTTCCTCAAGGATGATTGCCAAACGACTCGTCTTGATTTTAATATTTTAGTTAGGTCTTTCCTATGGTCCACAAACCCATACCATATCCGAAAACCTACTTTATTTTTTTTCGAATGAGTTTTACTTCTCGAATGAGTCTTACCTCCTGTAGGAGTCTTAAAATTTATTTTTTATCTTTTCATTTGTCGAACGATCGTGTCATTCCGTCATTCCAATTCTACTTTCATCTGAACTGTCATTTCAAAAACATCTATGTACAAATTGTGTCAGCATCATATATTATGTTAGATAGAGAGTAATATTTCCTGATTTTCTAACCGCTCGCAAAACCCAAGTTAATTACTCAATTCTAATTAGTTCATAACCTGCATGTTAATCAACAAACCTTCTCATACTTAGATTTTAATCATTCATAAAAATTCACCATACATTTTACTATGGTTGCATGCATGTCAAGAACATGTTCACATGTTCAATACGGAAAATTCTAGCAAGATATCTTGTTACTTAAAAATTCGTATCTTTAAAAATACCCATTAGATTCACATGATTCTCACTTTACTTGAAAGCTAATATGTAGACTATAGTACCATGTTTTTCAATTGAAATTACTAAGATCAAAATTCAGAGAGTGAGGTTATAGCTGTTGGAACATGGGTCAATTTCTCTATTTGCAGTTTGCTGACAGAACACATGTCTGTGATGATGGACTTTTAAAATGGGACTTCCTGAACTCAGACTTTCCTCAAACCAGTGCCATTTGAAAACTAGGGATGTTTAGATAAACCTGTAAAATTTTTAAGTAATTCAGTGGGTATTGGTTGACATATGACCCCATGAATAAGGAGGGGGCAGACTGTGACTGTAGCCTATGTAGATTCTACAGGGCATTTTACATGGTTGAGATATGATTTATGTAGGTGTGTTACACCGAATCATCCTTCAGGGGTATACTTGTAACTTTTTATTAGGGTTATTATAAATACAAAGAGGTTAGAAAGAGACACTCACTAATCTAGTTTTCCCCCTAATCGTCTTCTTTCTCTCTTCCATAAACCCTAGTTTACTATTCCTAATTTTCTACTTACATGATATTCAATTTAAAATCTAGCCATTGGATCCTCTTCTAATTTTTACCATAAAACCATACTTATTTTGTCTAACTAAGGCAATAATCTTACAAGGAGATCATAAATGTAATCCCTTTCAAATGGGTTATTACAATTTTGTATATGTGAGGCTTCCTATAGAATCTTACAAAACCTCATAGGTTGTCATGCATGCATACAAAAATTCCATAGAATATCATGAATACTTACAAATTCCATAGATTCTCATGTATGCTTACTAACTTCATGGATTCTCATGCATGTTCACAAAATTCCATAGATTCTCATGCATGCTCACAACATTTCATAGATTATCATGCATGCTTACAATTTCCATAGATTATCAACTATACTTACAAATTTCATAAAATATCATACGCTACATAATATCTAATTAAAGTAAGGGAGAGATTTTCTTACATTTGCAGAATTTTCTCCCAATTTTCGACATAATCCCTTCTTCTCTTCTCCCTTTCTCTCTTTCTCCTTCCCTTTCTTTCTCTTGGTGTAGAAGTAGACCCAACTTGAAGAAAAAAATGAGGGAGGGGCATGGGGGTGTGGGGTTTATATTGAACCTACGGGTGTATTTGAACCGGGCTAGCTCGTAGTTTGGCTTAGTTCGGCCCGATCAAGCCTGGCTTGAGCTCGAAAAATAGGCTCAATCGAGCCGAGCAGAGCTATTTTTTGAGTTTGAAAATGTCTTCAACCCAAGCTTGAGCCAAGGCCTGTTTGATTCGGCTTGGCTCGAAGCTTGGCCTAATCGAGGCTCGGTTCGGTCCGGCTCAGCTTGAATATTATATATGTCATTATTCTATATATAGGGTGGTGTTAGGCGCACCCTCATTTTTAATAGCTATACCCAAATTAAAAAAAAACTCAAAACAAAAGAAAAGGACAATAATGTCCTCTTCTTCTTCCTACTGTCGAGGTTAAATATTTTATAAAAAAAGATTGGGTAGTCCTTAACTATCACCCTAACTTGTACTGATGTCTTCAACTTAACGTCTTTTTCTCTATCTTAGTTGCCTTTACTGAGTTCTATTTAAGAAGAAACCATTCGTGGTTTTAATCTTAAATTAGAAAGGATGAGTCTACTTACGCATCTGAACTTGGATAATCCACATAAAGTGTAACGACCCCAAAACCCCACCATGACTAAAATGGGACTTTAGACCCGTTACATTTCCTTAACCTGCTTAAAATCCATGCATACAAGGCATACTAACACGAGTCTCCAAAATGAGGATAATAAAATTTCGATTATATAAACCTAAACCATCCTATACAACGGTCATCGGACCAACATAACAAAATTCAACATAAACAAAAATAGTCTAGTACCAACAGTAAAGTAGTCTAGTAAGCAACATCATCTAAAGGTCTATTACAATTCCTTTAAAACTGAAACAATAACTAGTAACAAGGATGACTATCTAAATCTCTGGCCTCCCCCTCAAGAAGCTCACCTTCTTCCCCTTCTTCCGCATAAACCTTCTCAGTCCAAGACTCCTCTCCTAGACCTAAAGGCAATGATAGGTTGACTAAGTATGGAATACTCAATGGATAAACAACCTAACAACAACATAAAATAGCATGAGCAATAATAATATCATAACTTAATTATAATAGATTCACGTGACATAGGCATAATCAGAGTGCGAAGCATATAACATGTCATAACATCATCTTGACTCGTGTACTTGTGTTACCCTTATTCATTAACTTGAACTTAATGACATAGGCATAATCATAGTGTTTTGTCCTAGCAACGCATAATTCATTGTGTTTTGTCTCGGCAACGCATAATTCATTGTGTTTTGTAACATAGTCGCACCGATGCATAGAGTGGTCTGTTCGTAACTGGGGATCATTCTTTCATAGCATAACATGAGTGCGACAACGCGTAGAATGGATGCTCGTAGTGGGGGATCATTCTTTCATGGCATAATTCGTAACATGTTCGTGTCCAATGCATGCATGCTTGTGAGACAAGTGGACTCATGAGACACAACTACATATCATGCAAGTGAATGTGTGCTTGAGTGTCGTGATTGACATTCAAATGAGTCATCCCTTAGATTCTAATCTTCTGTTAAGAAACTCCGCTAGGTTACATCTCCCTAGTTAGAGAATTCCCAACGTGGAAGATTTTCCTTTAAGATTTGGCCTACCCGAATACCGATCACCATACAAGTAAATAGGGCATAATTTATCATGACAAACAACAATATCCATTTAACTTAGTTTCTTAATAATCAATAACATTATACTAGCATTCATCATTCTTAAGCATTTCAACAAACACCTTGAGTGCGTTAATTATGGATACCTTGCCCTTCCACATTTTAAACATTCCACCACACCATAATCCCTCCATACAACCCAAACATTATTCCCATCCATACATTCATCCCATCCTCCATAGTATTTCACATCTTTCACACATTTCATCCATAGTATAAAACTCATTTCCATCTCTAATAAGCTTAATCCATACATAACTAAAGAAAACATATAAGATCTTCATTTCTATCATTTATCCCATACTAATATTCACAAAACATCATTAATAGGGTTGAGGTAGATAGTTTATCGACCTTAGAGATCCTTCCCTTGGATCCAAATCGCTCCCAAGATGATTTTGGGGAAGATCTCCAAGCCTCCTCCTCCTTCTAAGAGCAATCTCCACCTTCATCAAGCACAACCCTAACCCTAGGTTTTCTCTCCCCTTGAAATAGGACCCCTATTTATAGTCCTAAGGGTTTAAAAATCCTAAAATCCATGTTTTTAACAAAACAGGGTCGTGTGCTGACGATCGATCGTCAGTATAGATGATCGATCGTCCAAATTCCAGTGAGCAATCCATTTTTCTGGATTCCGGACGATTGATCGTCGACTTTGGACGATCGATCGTCCAAATTCCAATGAGTAGGCCCAATTTTTCGTGTTTGGTATTTCGACCATAACTTTTGACTCGCTTATTGGATTTTGACGATTCAACTCGTGTTGGACTCGTCATTCAAAGGGGAACAATTTTGTCTCTAATTGACAAAACCTAATTTTGAGTTTTTAATTACCTAAATGGGTTGTAAATCTGACTGATCCGGGATGGATTACAACGACGAGAATTTCAGCAGACCCGATTTCGGAAATCCAACATTTGACTTAACATCGACTCAAAATCAAGAAATATGATATACATGAACATTAAAGAGGGTTTCAATATCTTTCTAATGGTTCAAGAATCACTCGATTCCGATAAACGGTGACAAAACTAGAGCTTCCTAACGTTGAGGGTACGTTAATGCATCCCTCTCTTTACAACTTTGATTATGCCTTGTTCACATCACACCATTTAGATATAATTACATACACATAAAACATGATAAAAGACTAAAATATCCTTATTAAACAATATAGAAATAGGGAATTTAGATTCGGGTCTCTACATAAAGCTCTAGCTTTGTATATGCATATGGCTATGGATCTTGATCTTCAACCGCTAGATATAGGTCTAGTTCATCGCGATGCTTTTTGAAGGTAGAGTGCTAGACTGCTCATGACCTTGACCTCCACATTTTAGAATCATAATTTCTGATTTCTTGTGTAAGTGTTTTGGCTGCGCCTTTGCTTCTGAAAGTTTGTTTTCTTGTGTTTGTTATGAATGCAAGGGAGGTCAAAGGCTTCTGAAAGTTTGTTTTCCTGTATTTGTTACGAATGTGTGGGAGGTCATCACGTTGGCATGGAAGGAAATGAAGATCAATTTGATCTGAATCTAGGGCATAAGGAACTGGAATCAAAGCGGAATCGAAAGAGTCCATCACACAAGCTATGCCATCTCCTATAGGCTTTTGGATCTTTTGAAACCATTCTAATTCTCACTAAAAAATGAACAAGCTGTTGTTAAATTGTTTAGTTTCAGGCTTTCAACGATTTTGTTAGAAGGAGGAGGTGATGTGGCTCTTTGGTGATAAGTTGGTTTAATCTCTCATTCGATAGGAATCCGAGTTTTAACATGCCTTTTATCAGTTCCTTTCTTGTTTTTTAATGAAATAAGCAATTCATGAAATAAGCAAAGAAATGGGAACAAATATTTACAGTGGCTGGATCGACAATATTGTCGTGTTGGAGAAGATGGGGACATGGCTGGTATTTTTTAAATTGTTTTGAGTGTTTTTTAAAAATAGTTTTTAAAAATGTTTTGAAAAATGTTTAGTTTATATAAACAATCCTAATTTGATTGGATAGGGATCTTTGAAATAAGTAAATGGCAAAGCCATGTGTGTGTTGGCCTATTGCCCTTGAACTATGGTTATTAAGTTTTAACTCATGTAGTTAAAATTTTGCTAAATTATTTTTTATAAAACCCACGGTTATGTGTGTGTTGGCAGTCCCTTGAACTATGATTGTTAAGTTTTAACTCATGTAGTTAAAACTTTATTAAATTATTATTTTTATGAAAACCAAGGTTAGATCATTTTGGTTTTTTTCCCTAAAACAATCCTAGTTTGATCGGATAGCGATATTTGAAATAAGTAAAGAGCAAAGCCATTGGCAAAGCCGTGTGTATCTTGAACTATGGTTATTAAGTTTTAACTCCTATAGTTAAAACTTTATTAAATTATTTTTTATAAAAAAGTTAATGTGTGTGTGTTGGCCTACTACCCTTAAACTATGATTATTAAGTTTTAACTCCTGTAGTTTAAACTTTATTAAATTATTTTTTTATTAAAAACAAGGTTAGATTCGTTTGGTTTTTTCCCCTGAAATAATCCTAATGAATGTTGGTATAATGTAATGGGCCCCTCTAGTTATGGGCCTCTCTTCTCTTATGTTGTTCTTATGTTTTATATTTCCTTTTGTATGGGCCTTGGGCCCAACTATTTTATTTGCCAAGTCAATATAACCATTGTAGAGAAGAGGAACCCTAACTTCCTCATTCTCTCTTTCTCCACTTCTCTTCTTTCTCTTCTTCTCTCTTCCTCTCAAACCCTAGCTACTAATCTACTTGGTATCAGAGCAATAAAAAGGGAAGAAGAAGCTTGATAAAACAACACCCAGCACACAAGAAAAGGGAGACAGTGATGTCATCACCATATGACTGAAGTCAGCCATACGGCCTAAGCTGCCGATGGGGTGCGTTTGAAGGCAATTTTTTAGAGATTTTGATTGGAGGGAATTTTTGAATCCTATAGCATGTGATTTGGTTCAATATTGAAGAAGTTATGATGATTTAAAAGAAATTATAGAAAAAAATCCCAAAAAAATTACTCTTACTAATCAGCTCCATTTTCGATCAAATGGAGAGTTGTTTGTTGTGATTCTTAGACATAGTTGGAATTTATTTTTTTTTGGAGGGTTTGGTAAAATTTTGAGGGAGTTATGAGCATTTTTCTCCCACTTTTTGTAATGATTTTTCCGTGGGAATGCTAGGTTGTGGCTGGGTTGCTTATGAAATTGCTTTGGCTAGCTTCCCTTAGTGTTTTTAATGTCTATGAGCAGATTCTCAATGGTTTTTTTTATAAATGTTATAGCATTATTGCAAGAGTTATTCTATTGAAGTTGGTGTTGGATTGCGAGTTTGGAGGTGTGACTCCATTATTCTAGAAAATTCAGATTGTGTGTTGAAGAGAATCCAATGTCAGACAAATCCCAATCCTCGGATGTGGTACCTACGAGTGTTTTAGTGAACCATGAGGGGTCGAGTAATGACAACCCTCGCTTACAAATCGCCTCAGAGAAACTTGATGGTGAGAACTATGTGTATTGGGCAAAATCTATAGAAATGTATGTTGGCGCTAAGGGCAAGTTGGGATACTTCCTTGGAGAGATAAAAGAGCCCGTCAAATCGGACCCTAAACATACAAAATAGACTCAAGACAACTTGATTGTGATGCCTTGGCTAACTAACTCAGTGTTACCTCATTTAAACCGCGGTTTAGTGTTCTTGAAGACCACAGAGGATGTATATGACACTCTGTCGCAAACCTACTCCAAAGTAGGCAACTTTGCCCAGTTATATAAACTTCAATGGGATATCTCCCAAACTCATTAGGGGGAGATGCCATCGACCATGTACTATGTCCAGTTCAAGGAGAAATAAGAAGTTTGATCTCTACTCCAACTTCCAACCAGTTGTACTGTTGATGCTGTTGCTTTCAAGAAATGGGTTGAACGATGTGAATTTTTGAGTTTCTCACTAGATTGAACAAGGAGTATGTGAATGCTCGATCATAGATCCTTGGTTGGGATCCTCTCCCTGATACTCTTAATCGTGTTTATGCCTATATCTAGAGTGAAGCAAGTCGGCGAGATGTGATGACGCATAGTATGGTAACCGCAAAGGTCTGCTCTTTCCTCAACTTTCCAACGTGGAGGTAGAGGAGGTGCGAGAGGAAATCCTAGGGGTCGGGGGAATCGATTTGATGACACTTATCCTGATAACAAAGACAAGTTGAAGTGTGATTATTGTGGGCGGACTCGTCACACCCGTGATTAGTGTTGACAATTGCATGGGCGGTCTCCCCAAAGAGGGGGCCGTACAAAAGTATTTAGGGGTGATTCTTGTCATACAGGAGCAGTTTGCAACTCCTCAGCAGATGTTGCCACAACTTCTACACCATCCCCACTCACAGGTACTCTTAGAGATGATGTGGAGTTCCTCCGCCGGGAAGTTGAAGCCTTGCGTAAAGCCATGCCCCAATTGGCAATTCCTTCCACTGCATCTACTTCATTCTTTCCTTAGTTAGGTACCTCTACCACTGCCCTACATGTCTCTGTCCTATCTTCTTATCTCTCTTGGATCATTGATTCTGGAGCTTCCGAGCATATGACTGGTATGTCCCCCATATTTTCCTCATATTATCTTTATTCTAGGAGAGACAAAGTCCGTATTGCCGATGGTACTATGTCCACTATCCATGTCTCTCCATCTATGCACTTATCTACTGTTTTTCATGTCCCTAACATTGATACTAATCTCTTCTCAGTTAATAGTATTACCAAGTCCCTAAAATGTAGTGTCATATTCTTTCCTACCCATTATGTTTTCAGGACTTGAGGTCGAGGTGGATGATTGGCAGTGGTTGTGAGAAGGATGGTCCATATCACCTAGATTCCTCTCCTGTTATGCGTGCTTATCAGTCCTCTTCAGGACACTGAAGTGATTTTGATCAGTTGATGTGATGACACTTTCGTTTAGGCCATCCATTGTTTTTGCTTCTTAAACCGATGTTTCCTCAGTTGTTTGTCTCTCTATCTGATGTTTCTTTTCAATGCAAAACTTGTGAATTGTCTAAACATTGTAGGGTCTCATACCCTCTTAGCACTTCCAAATGCAATTCACATTTTGAAGTGGTTCATTATGATGTTTGGGGTCCTGCACCCACTACTTCTGTGTTTGGTTAATTTTTGACTTTTGTTGATTTTTTCTCGGGTCACTTGGGTATATTTGTGTAAGTCCAAATATGATGTTTATGCTTCTTTTATAGCCTTTCACAGGATGATATGCACTCAATTTGATGCTAAGCTTAAGATTCTTCGATTTGACAATGGTGGGAAATACTTGAGTGAGAACTTGTGCACCTACTGTATAGACCATGACATTGTTCACTAAACCACTTGTGTTCACACTCCTCAGCAGAATGACATGGTTGAATACAAGAATCAATATTTTCATGACATCACCAGATCCCTTCTCCTTGCCATGCATGTTCTCACCTATTTTTGGTCAGAAGCCTTTTTCTGCTGCATTTCTTAAGATCCAAATGCCCTCACGGATCTTGGACTTCAAAGCCCTACTAGACATCCTTTCACCGATATCTCCCTATTTTCCTTTATCGCCCAAAGTGTTTAGGTCTTTCTGCTTTGTGCATGTTGTCATGTACCCAAACCTGACTGCACTAAACTTGATCCTCGTGCTGTCAAGTGTGTTTTCCTTGAGTATTCTCCCACTCAGAAGGGTTATAAGTGCTATCATCCTCCTTCCAAGAGAAAATTTGTGTCTATGGATATATCTTTCTTCGAGGACGTTCCTTACTTTTCTCCTCCGAAGTCTCCTCTTCAGGAGGAGAAGGTTGATGTTGAAGAGTTTTCTTCTCCATTTTCCCTTTGTCTTCATGTTTTTGATGATATCCGTGATTCGCCTATGGTTGTCATTGGGAATGAGAAAGGAAAAGATTTGCAGGTTTACTCCAGGCGCTCAAGATCTACGTCTCACGCCCCCTGCCAGGATTCTCCCTCAGAGATTCTTTCAACTCAGGTAATGTTTCTAACTCCTCACCTATTAATGGTTTTGATCTTCCTATCGCCATTAGAAAAGGTGTTAGATCTTGCAATCAACACCCTATCTCTTTGTCTTATAAAACTCCTTATCTTCTTCATATCGTGGTGGCTCTGCCTCTTCATTGTCATCGATACCTTTGCCTTGCATTGTATCTAAAGCTTTTGCTAATCCTAAGTGGAAGAATGCAATGTGTGAATAAATGGGGGTCCTTTAAGAAAAATGGCACATTGGAGCTTGTGGATCTTCAAGGGGTTAGAAGCCGGTTGGATGCAAGTGAGTTTTAACAGTGAAACACAAGTTTGATGGAACTGTGGAAAGATACAAGGCAAGACTGGTAGCAAAGGGTTTCACCAAAACCCATGGAATTGATTATTATGAGACCTTCACTCCCATGGAAAAAATGAACTCCATCTATGTGATTTTCTCGCTTGCTGCTAATCATGATTGCCCTTCATCCGTTGGATGTGAAGAATGCCTTCCTTCCTGGAGACTTGACAGAAGAAGTCTACATGACTGTCCCTCTTGGTTTTAGCTTTCCCACAGTACAAAGGAAGGTTTGTTAACTAAAGAAGGCCCTATATGGCTTAAAACAGTCTCCTCTTGCCTGGTTTGAGAGGTTCAGTGGAGCCATGAAGAAACCAGGATACACTCAAAGCCAAGCTGATCATGCTCTATTTATCAAATATTGTCAATAAAAAACCACCGCCCTTATAGTTTATGTGGATGACATAGTATTGATAGGATCTAATGAAAAAGAAATGAAGAGGTTAAAATCTTAACTGGCTACAAAATTTGAGATAAAGGACTTAGGACAGTTAAGGTACTTCCTTGACATATAAGTTGTCAGATCAAGGAAATGAGGGATTTTCATCTCACAAATGTAGTACATCCTAGACCTACTCAGAGAAACAGGGATGTAAACCTTTGAATGTGCCAATAGAGCATAATCAAAAGCTAGCCAAAGAGTGTGGAGAACCTTAGAGTGATGCAGGAAGATATTAGAGGTTGGTTGGTCATTTGATTTACCACTCCCTCCAGTTTAGTCATAATGTTGCCTAGGCAATGTCTAAGCCACTGCCTTCCTAGCAAGGACCCCTATCGCCTAGATCACGATCTAGGCGGGCACTACTTAATTCTTATATAATATTATTTAATGTAAACAAAGTAAAAAAAATTTGGTCACCTAGGCATCGCCTCGTCCAGGGAACCGCCTATTGCCTAGGAGTCGCCTTGACGATTTGACTACACTGACTCCCTCACTCGCCCTAATATAGCTTATGAGTGAGCGTTGTGAGCTAGTTTATGCACGCTCCAAAAACCTCTCATCAAGAAGTAGTTTACAAGATTCTGAGGTACTCGAAATCCTCTATTGGGAAAGAGATTTTCCTTGGTTGTCATGAACACTTAAGAGTAAAAGCCTACACAGATGCAGATTGGGCAGTATCTATTTCCGACAAAAGATCCACATCTGGTTACTATATGATTGTTGGGGGAAACCTTGTCACTTGGAGAAGCAAGTAGATAGTTGTTGTGGGGTCTAGTGCAGAGGTTGAGTTTAGAGCCATGACTCATGGGATATGTAAATTATTATGGGTGGGAATTCTCTTGAGAGAACTTGGGTTCCCAGTAAAAAATCCTAGGAGTCTCTATTGTGATAATAGGCCTTCAATTAGCATTGCCCACAACCGACCGGACATATTGGGGTTGATCGACACTTCATTAAAGAAAAACTCAACTCATGAGAATTCTGCATTTTCTATGTGAAGACCGGTGACCAACTTGTAGATGTTCCTACCAAAGGGGTTCCTAGTTATTGCTTATGTGATATTCTTAGCAAGCTGGGCATGTGTGACATATACGCACCAGCTTGAGGGGGAGTGTTGGTATAATGTAATGGCCCCTATAGTTATGGGTCTCTCTTCTCTTATGTTAGTCTTATGTTTTATATTTCCTCTTGTATGGGCTTGGGGCCCAACTATTTTTTTTGCCAAGTTAATATAACGACCGTAGAGAAGGGGTACCCTAACTTCCTCACTCTCTCTTCTCCATTTCTCTTCTTCTCTCTTCCTCTCAAACCCTAGCTACTAATCTACTATGAGATCGGATAGGGATCTTTGAAAGAAATAATTGGCAAAGTCGTGTGTGTGTGTTTTCCTACTACCCTTGAACTATGGTTATTAAGTTTTAACTCTTATAGTTAAAACTCTATTAAATTATTTTTTCGTAAAAACCAAGGTTAGATCCTTTTGTTTATTTTCCTTGAAACAATCCTAATTTGATCGGATAGGGATCTTTGAAATAAGTAAATGGCAAAGCCGTGTGTTGTGTTGGTTTACTGCCCTTGAACCATGGTTATTAAGTTTTAACTCATGTAGTTAAAACTTTATTAAATTGTTTTATATAAAAACCAAAGATAGATCCTTTTGTTTTTTTTTCCCTAAATAGTGTTTTCACAATTTCTAAAATACATCTTGACATATATTTAATTTGAGATCCTTTTGTTTTTTTTGCCCCAAATAGTGATTTTCACAATTTCGAATGGATTATGAATTTGTGGATTCAAATTTCCTAGAGTAGTGATAGGCGAGCATTTAAGAGTGGGGGCATCCACCAGTAGGTGGATGCCTTAGGTTAGCAAATGGGATCCATGGGTCCGTTAACTATTTCCCAATTTCCTACTATATCAATAACATACTATATTTTTTCCAATAGATGCCAGTCTAGCATTTTTTATAATTAATTAGGATAATCCGAGGTTTAGAAGATCTAATGAACATGATCAATGGTTATTATGTTTTAACTCCTAGAGTTAAATATTTATTAAATTATTTTTTTTATAAAAAAACAAGGTTAAATCCTTTTTTTCTGAATAGTATTTTTCACAATTAAAATATATTTAATTTGAGACCTTTTTTGTTTTTTTTTGCCTGAATAATGATTTTCACAATTTCAAATGGATTATGAATTGTGGATTAAATTTTCCTACTATATAGGTAACATACTATATTTTTTCTCAGAGATGCCAGTCAAGAAATTTTTTGTTAATTAATTAGGATAAACCGAGGTTTGGAAGATCTAATGAATAGGAATGTTGCCCTCACTCACTTTAATTAATGGTTATTAAGTTTTAACTCATGTTGTTAAAAAACTTTAGTAAATTATTTTAAAAAAAAACAAAGGTTAAATCCTTTTGGTTTTTTTCCTACAATATTTGTTTTTCACAATTTCAAAAATATATTTAATCTGAGGCCCTTTTGAATTTTTTTTTCCTTAATAGTGATTTTCACAATTTTGAATGGATTATGTATTTTTGGATTTAAATTTCTTACTATATCAGTAACTTCCTGTATTTTTAACCTTCCAAAAAGAAACTTCCTGTATTTTTTCTAATAGATGCCAGTCTAGCGATGTTTTTGTAATTAATTAGGATAAATCGAGGATTGGAAGATCTAATGAACATGAATGTCAAGGAAAGGGACTAAATGAATATGGAAAACAATAGCAAATAAACAAAGAAAATAGGGAAGGCCAAAATTTTGTAATGCTAATATCAGGTTGTTAAATAAACATATTTGTATATTGTGTACTTTAATCTGCACTAGAATTCAATTATTTCTTTATTAGAGTGAAGGATAAAGTTCTTTCGATATATTTGACTATCAATTTCATTGAATTCATGCTTTACAATCGTGTCAACATCTTCTCATTTCCGATGGAAACATCTACTTGTTAATTGTGATTAGTCTTAGTTTAAATCATATTTATTTTAATTTGTTAAGTTTGTTTCAATTCAATTTTAGCTGTCTTTTACTTAGTATTAGTTTAGTCAGGTTTACTCCTATGCACATTTGCAGTCATCATCTTATCATTTCCTACGAAAACATCTACCTCTTAATTGCGCTTAATCTTAGTCCAATTCATATTTATATTAATTTTTTATTTTCTTTTATACTCTACTTTTAACTGTATTTTACAACTATGTTTCTTAGTACTAGCGAAAGGAACGTGATGCACGTGAGTGTACAGTCCTAATGAGTGCAAAATAGTAGAAGAAGTGACATGAACGAAAATCATGAATTCAATGAATTTGAAAATCATTACATCAAATGGTAAAAAAGTAACTGAATTCAAGTGCAGAAAAAGGTACCAAAATTACAAATATGTTTATTAAATAACATGAGTGTACAATATCAAAATGACAAAAAGAATATTCGAGCGTTTCAAAATAAAATAGAGGGCTGGGGAATCTCGAGATCGTGAAATCTCACTTGCAGGAGTTGATTATGTTTCTGGAAGAGATGCAGGTTCGGGTTTTTACAAAGATAGATTGAGGAATTTACCAATGCGTGAATATAATCCCGACATGTACATACTCAAAAAGCAGAGGTTGATAGCAGAGGAGTTAGACAATTATGAACCCTCTGAAAGGGGGCTCAAAAGAAAGTACAATATGGGTAACAAAATGAAAAGGCATAAACCCAGAAGTATGTTATCAAGTAATTGGAATACATCTAGTGGGGTCCTGATCTGAGCGACAATAGCAAACAATTGATTGTTGAATATGGGTGGTTTAATTATTTCTGAGCAATTGGGCTTTGTCCATACTTGGTATAGAATGGCCTTTGATGGGCTTTGTCCATGCTTTTAAGCCTCTCATTGATCTCATTTTTTGCACTCACTAAGACTGGACAATCATGTGCATCACACGGGCTTTCCACTAGTCGACATATAATAAGAACTCATGAAAAAATGTCTTTCAATTACGGCCAGGAGTAAATGCAGTATATATAATGCTCTATTTGGATATATTAATGTGCTGAACATTTAATTCCCAAGAGAACCTAATTCTTCTCACAGTTCTCTCGTATATACTTGTTTCTTTCTCCTTGAGCCCTTTCAATACTGCTTCCTTCATATCTCGTCTTTGCGTGAAAGTTTCATCGTTGTTACCAAAATATAATTTTTGAAAAACATGTTATGCTTTCGAAGTGAAATGCCATGTCTTTACTCATGATGTATCAATGAAAGATTAGTAGAAATGTATGTTTGACCACTTCAATAGCTTTAGTTGGAGCTATTGTGCAATTCAAGCCATGACCAATTTATCCAACTTGTATTTGGCAGTTTAGGCTGGCTTATGTTGCTCCAGAATCTAGAGTGGTAGGTGCTGGAGATTTGGTTGACCATCCAAAGAAAATAGCTCTCCACTATCTTTCGGGATATTTTTTGATCGATTTGTTTGTTGTATTTCCACTTCCTCAGGTAAGGTTTCTCTCATGCATGACAATGTTGTACTAATGTTGATCTAGATCTGCTTAAAGATTTTTTTTTCATCTATTTTCATCGATTTGTTTGTTGTATTTCCACTTCCTCTGGTAAGGTTTCTCTCAAGCATGATAATATTGTACTAATCTCATTCTAAATCTGTTTTCAGAATTTTTTTTTCATTTATTTTCTTAATATTGTAAACTTATTGTCAAACACACCTTATAGAAGTCTGATGAGCACTTCATCATTTCCCACTTAAGTTGTAAGATACATATGGGGAATTTTCTGTTTTGTATTCAATTTGGGTTTTCCTTTATGTTATTTGGATTAGTGTAACATAAATTAGTAGAATGAACTGAGAAAGTTTTTCAATATCAGCTGAGATAAAACTGGGGATGGGGTGACATTGTTTTGATTTGTCTCATCTGAGATGTTACTAGTTTAAGACGAGGCATACCAGAATCTCATATGTAATCTTCAAAACCCACATGTGCTTTTGGGTCTCTTGAAGACATATTGTTTGACTTGAGTATTTCGAAAACCCATTCCAGAGCTCAGTTTGTCTCATTCTTGAAACTTAAAGCATTCTAAATCGAAGAGGGAATCAAAGAGGAATAACGAGGAAAATATCCATCGAGTTCTCTCTCTCTCTCTCTCTCTCTTGAATGTTTAATAAATTGTAGGTAAAGGGAATATGACTTTAGAGGATCATGAAACCATGGATATCCACATGATAAATGAATCTACAGTCAGCTTCAATGGCAATTGAGAAATTTAATAATGTTACTATGTTATTACCATGGTTTTATTTGTCAAATATTTGCTTGATTTCTTTGGTTTGTTTGTTATTTTTTTGGGAGTTCTTTAATCCATAGATTTAAAAGATGATTCATGGTTACCTAATTCTTATGGATTATAAAGCAGACGAGACAAAGGAATAATAAAGAGAATAACGAGATAAGATGGATAAAATCCCGAATTAGTAACTTTATACATAAGAGATTTTTATATACCCATTGGTACCTATATTCGTACTTTGGCTCCAAGATACTTGCCTTCTAAATGATTAGATAACTACTCTCAAGTAGCTTTTTTTGGCTTACCCTTCTTTCTACCCACTTAAGACCCATTATAAGTTAACCAAAGTTGTTTAGTTTGAAAAGCAGCTCGTAACACCATGTGTGTGACACATTGGACCCGTGGCACGAAACACACAGTGGCACTTGGAAATTGGTACTTCCGGTCGTGAGGAAACGGATTGAACAAACTCATCGAAACAACATCAATTGTTGTTAGACTTTAACACCTATTATCTTTTTTTAATGTTGAAAATAATTAAATTGGGAATCTTATTTCTATTCTAAAATGATGATTAATAATTCATATCAGATGTAATTTTAGTATGTTATGTATACCTGCTGATCTATTGATTGGCTGAAGTTTTTCTTTTTTAGATTTTTGGAATGAATTTGAATTAGTTTAGTTTCAACTCAGATAATTTCTAATTAATTATTAATAATCATCTGAAAATCATTATTTAATACAAAACTATCCTATAATTAAAATAAGAAAAAAAATGGTTATTTTACTTAATTAATCATAATTATTAATACATTAATATTTATTATTTTTAGAGTAATATAAATCATTAAAAAAAGGTTAATTAAAACTTATTCTATTGCAGTGTTGGAATATGTAATTTGTGTGCTGCATCTGTATGATGTTTGATGCACATGCCAAAGAGCATATCAGTTTGACTCGTAATCAAACTCGTAATCTTCTCCAGTTATAACCAGATTCATTGAGACTGGTTATAACATCAGCTCAACACCTGTCCAGAAATGGGCACCAAAAGTATTGGGTTTTAACGGGAGATAGAACTCCCTAATGTCCGTCCGTTTCTGTGGTTACTTTTCCAATTCTAAGACTCTGTCTAACCCAAACCTTAGAGAGAGAAAGATTGCCATGGAGTCTTCTCTTCCTCAAGGTCGTAGCTTTATTCCGAGCAATCTACATCCCAAGTCAGTGAAGTAATTAAGATTCTCGACACAGACTGCACATTATCATCCATGCCCAGCCTACTAGATGGATCCCTCCTTAAGCAGTACTTGATCAATCTGCCCATCAAAGTTCCAAAGGATAATTCCCTTGCAGGGATTCAGGGAAGGATTAAGGAAGTCCTTCAGCTTCTCTTCTACATTCTCTTCATGATGCACAACTATTAAGACCTTCGATAAGTGCACATCTTCCCCACATTCAGAACAACAGCCTCTTTCTTGGTAAGTATCTCCAGCATCAAAACCCCAAAGACATAAACATCAAGCTTTGGAGAAACCAAACCATTCTCCAAATATTCGGTGCCATGTAACGTTTCGTCCCAATCATGTGCCTCGTCAATGTGAACCGACCTTCCTGCCCTTCTGCAGATCTTGCTGGACCAAAGTTAACAATCTTAGCCCTGAAATCACATTACTGCACTTTATATCCTTTTGCATATGGGGTGGTTTGGTATAGCAACGAAGATAGTTAAAGTTGGATTGAAGTGAATGAGTATTAGGGTTTGTAACTGGGGTTTTAGCGATTAGGGTTTGAGAGACGAAGAAGAAATGAACCGGGGGAAAAATTTGAGAGAGATTAATGATATCTCTCCCATACTTATTATTTATACTCTACTAATGGTATACTATTAGTATATAAGAAATACTAATAGTATACCCAAAATACAGTATATAAGAGTAAAGAGAAAACATAAACATAAGCCCATAAGGCTTTATTCAACACTCTCCCTCAAGTTGGTGCGTAGATATCACTCATGCCCAATTTGTTAACAATGTTTCGAAACTGGGTACCACTAAGACCCTTAGTCAACACATCAGCCAATTAATCTTTAGACTTCACAAATGGGGTGCAAATGTAACCCGCCTTCAACTTCTCCTTGATGAAATGATGATCTACCTTAATATGCTTGGTTCGGTTATGCTACACTGGATTATCATTATGAGCACTACTAATAGCGGGTTTTTTTTTTATTTACAATATAAGTTCATGGATCTTCAGTAGGAAGTCCAATCTCACTCAGGAGCAATCCAAGCCAAAGTAACTCACACACACCGTGTGCTATGGCTCTAAACTCTACTTCTGCACTGGATCTAACAACCACATTATCAGAACGAAGGATTCTAATTTTTGAGTCAAATTGAGTATTCACCATCTTATGAAACACACAAAAAATGGAATACATTTCATCCTTAGTCTTCGTGAGATAACTTAAGTGTTACAAGAATCAAGGTTCTAAATGTCAATATTACTCGACATGTTGAGCCGTGGAAAAATATCGTAAGATATATCATTTATCGGTAATTTTGGCAAAATGACAAAAACAAATAGGGCAAAACATGAAATTTTGTAATGAAACTTCAGAAAATATTAAAATAAATGTTAATATACCTTTACGAATAGAAAGATTTAAAACAACAGTGTATATAAGAGATGCAATGGGAAGGGTAAAAAGATGTGCATTGACGATAATTTGTATGATTGATTCATATTCCTAAAATCATTCATTTCTCAATCAATAAAAAATTTATGATTCACAACATTCATGACAATACCAACATATCTAATAATAATCCAACCCACCCAAGAACTATAATCAAAACCAAAAGGAGTTACGCAAAGGCTCGAAGTCATTTCTATCCTGACTAAGCTGGCGATAATATTGATTATCCACATATGTACAATTCTGTGCTCATCTCATCACATTATGGTACATTAATGTATACTCAAGTACATAATGTTGGTAGTCATCTGGTCCAAAATGTAGTAACACGCCCATCGATGAATATTGTGTACCGAGGCACAACTGTCACCGGCACTAGTAAATAAGGTTGTACACCTCTATACCCATATAGATGTGGTTCATACATAAAAAAAATATCCATGTGGATATTGGTCCCCTGGCTGTGCATAACTATGTTCCTGAGAGCACAATTGTCACTGACACTGCCAGATAAGACTGTACCCTCATACTCATTCATATGTCTCGTACCCAAAAATATATCTATATGATTTTTTTGGAATTTAAATTTGGGAGTATTTTAAATGGTAAAATGGAGGGTACCCATAATATGCCTAATTTTTTTTTGTAAAGCTTGAATTGAATGTAAAGTCATTTCCTACTGAACTGTTAGTTGACCTTGTAGATAAAAATATGTTTGAAGACTAAAATATGAGACTTTTTTCACCGGACTTTTGGGTTTTAGTAATGTTTTGATATGAAAAAATTTATGAAATTTTAAGATTTGAGAAATATTTTAGCATTTGAAAGTTGAAATTTTGATATAATCCCTAAAAGGAACTAAAATGCGAATTTTGTTCTTGAAAAGTTGACCTTTTACTCTTAAAGAATTTAGATGTATGATAATTTTTATTGAATTCAAATGAAGGGTGTAACCTCAAACCATATACTTAAATGATATTTAATGTAAATAAGTTGTAAAAAAAATTTGGTTCTTCTTTATAGCTTAAAACCAATAATCCCCAGAATATCACACGATATTGTACGATATGGTGTTAAATTTATAACACCCCATGTAAATTCGTCGTGGGGGTGCGATATCGATATATATCGTCAAGATTTCTTTCAATGCTCCTTAATTATAAAACATATATTGGAAATATCGAGCGATATATAAAAAATATTGGAGAAATATCGGGGATATTTTATAAGAAAAAAAATACAAGTAACATATATTTTTTATCCTGCGATATCAGGGATAAATAAGAAATGTCAAGGATATGTTCAAAAATATCGAGGATATTTCAAACCATGACGAGAATAATCAGTTAATCACCAACAAAGGTCACAAGGTATTTATAGCTAAATAATGAAACAATGGGTGTAGGACCCAGACATTAAAGTGAACAAATGCAAAAGGAACAATACTTCTATTATTTGTTGAGGGGTAAAGAAGTATGACAATGTTTAGCAGATTCACACATCTCAAATTGAAAATCAATTGAAGTCAATGAACTAATTAATCCAAGAAATGACCGTTCCAAGGACATAAAGATGACCTAACCGGGCATGCCACTGCATTAATACATCTTTATTGGCAAGACTCTACTACTAGACTGATGTGCTTGAGGAATTGAGGAGCTTAACATATCAAGAAGATAGAGATCACTGTCTTCACGTCCACTACCAATCGTTTTCCTCATCTCCAAAGGTTTGGTAATACTACAAATAGACAAAATATTAGTAGCAAAATTAGGAACATGAAGCACTGAAGATAGATAAAATAGGGAGGAACATTAACATTCCCTTCTCCTGCTATTGAAGAAAATTACTCATCAGCAATACAAACTTTGTCTTGACCTGAACCAATATTGCATGAAAAATAAAGGGATGACATATCAGTCATGTGATCCTATGTTCTTTATCTATGAGTTTACTTGATTAGTTTGGTTTAGGGTTAGGTTTGAAAGAAAGAAGGATAAGAGGAAGAAGAAAAGAAAGAATATAAAAATTAACTCTTCTCTCTCATTCATAAGTCATAACCTCTAGAACTGAATATTATAAGTATGTCATTATTACATACACTCTATCATACTAACTCCCAAAGCTCTACTATACCATACAAGTGCAATAGATCAAAGTATCAAACAATATTCAACATTCCCCCTCAAGTTGGTCCATAGATATCCACTCATGCCCAACTTGCTAATAATACTAATGAATTAAGGTGCCCCCAATCCTTTGGTCAAAGCAGTAGGATAATGGTGTTGGCCCAAGCTGAGTTTGCTTTTAGCTGGTCAAGGAATTGCACTACTTGCCTGAGTCCATTCAAGATGGTATATGGTCAGAACCCAAGTAGTGTCCTAGATTTGGTGGACCAAATTTGGGAAAGATTAGTGGAAAGGCAGAGGACTTGGCTGAGCATATCAAGAGTTTTTATGAGCAGGTTCGACAACGAATAGAGGACATCAATGCAAAATATGAGGCTGCAGCCAATAAACATCTAGTCTTTGAAGTTGGAGATTATGTATGGGCAGTCTTGACCAAGGATAGATTTGCAGTAGGAGACTACAACAAGGTTAGTGAACAAAAGATTGGTCTGTGCGAGGTTTTGAAGAGGATAAATGACAATGCATACCATTGAAGTTGCCAAGTCATATACTCATATCACTACTTCCGATGTATTCAATATCAGACATATGATCCCATATAAAGAAGGGACTATTAGTAATGATGGCGATTACATCTTGAGGGTGAGTTATCTCCAACCGGGGGACACTAATGTGGCTGCTGTTACAGATAAATGCATGGTGAAGATGGATCATGGATCACAAAAAAGGAAGCTTAAAGTGAAGGAGAAAAGAGCAAGCCAATGAATATGTGTGGATGTTACTATTCACATAATTGTTCACGACACTATTCACTTAAGTTGTAGGGGCAGTATAGTATATTTACATTCAGTTATGTTTTGAATGGCTTAGATTAATAGAAATAAGATCATATAAAGGGTGGATATTTGTCCTGGAGTTAGGGTTTTGTGACAGACATAGATAAACCTATAATGAAAATCTTAAATGGGCATTTTAAACTTTTCTCAACAAGAATATACAGCAGCAAAGGATCATTTGTCATTGCATTGCCCCTTTGCATTTGATAGTTGGGGTCATTTTCTCTATCATCTAGGAGTGGAATAGGTCTTCCCTTCCTCTTTTTAGGACTTTTTATCGAGTTGGTTCTTGACGATTTGGGATAGGTCTTGGGAGGCTATCTGGTTGGTCTTAGTGGGGGCCATTGCATGGTCAATTTGGAAGGAAAGAATAACGGAGTGTACAAAGATTTTCCCTCTTCGTATTCATCAGTCTACTCGCGTATTAGATACTTGATCCTGCAGTGGTGTTTAGTTCGTCAAGTTTGGGCAGATCTGGGGGATTTGTTTTCTGATTAGTCCGCTTTAGTAAAACACACATTATTTTTCTTAGCATAAGGGGCATATATGTCTGTTTGATTTCTTATATACAATGTATGTATGTATGTATGTCCGAGTTTACTCCCTTGTAAACTCTCTTAGTCGTGTTAGCTTCCATTATTGTCGTCGATGTATCCTTATTTATAATATATTTGCTTACCGATAAAAAAAAAGCAAGGGTTTTACCGTTTCCCCTTGGTTCTCAAAAATTGGGAGTGATTTGGCCATACATTTGGGTCATTTTCATGTGATTCTACCTTGATCTTTCCTCTCTCTATTTTTAATTTTTATTTAGCAGTGTTTGGCTGATTTTACATCATATTAGTCTTGGACTGCATCAGAAATATTCCATGTTTTTCCAATTTTTTTGAATTTATCAAATTATCAATAATCCCAAACTTCAATTCAAAACTTTGATAATTCATCCAAATATTTTCATTTCCCTGATCAGCGACATTTCTGCAAATTTGAATTTTAAAACTCTGCTTGGAGATTGGTTCACATTATTAACCATGGATCTGGTCTATAATTTTCCTGCATAGGCTGGAGGCTAGAAACGAGCTTCCAAATTCCTAAGCCAAAGATGGTGTAAGTAGTGACCTTGTATGTAGCGAGTAGGGAATGCTATTTTTCCAACTTTCTGAACTACAATAATTTGTCATTAGTAGTAGAAAAACATTTGAAAGAACATTCAGGTATGAAGTACATCTTTAAGCGTGCCAATTCCAAAGCAGTAACGTTTATGATATGCTTTTGTACATACATATAAATGTACACTGAAAATATAAATTTTGGTCACCTAGGTATCGCCTAAACAATATCTTGCCTAGAGAAGCCCATATTGCGTAGGCATTGTTTGGATGATTTGATTACACACATACAAATATATATATATATATATATATAAGCTTCATTTGTGAATAGTCAGATGTCTTCTCCATTTCTCATGGATAATATTAATACTATCCTTGTGCAGATCATGATATTGTTGGTCTTACCTAAGTTTGGGTCATCTGAAGCAAACTATGCAAAAAATCTCTTACGGGCATCAGTTCTTGTTCAGTACATCCCCAGGTTATATAGGTTCTTACCTTTGCTTTCTGGCCAATCTGCAAGCGGGTTCACATTTGAGTCAGCATGGGCAAACTTTATTATTAATCTTCTCACTTTTGTATTATCTGGGCACGTTGTGGGGTCATGCTGGTACCTTTTTGGGTTGCAGGTCGGTGGATGCCCTTCTAACATCAATAGTTTATTGCTGATATTTTCCTTTTTCTCTTCGCTACTTTTTGCTGCACATTTAAGCTTTTGGAAGCTATTATAGATGATGATACCTTATCATTATGCATGTGCAATCATCTTTCATAGTTGAACTATTCATAAACCCTTGCCTACTTCACTGCCCGGGTGCCGTTGCAGCGCTTTTCCTGGGAACTCTTGCCCACTTTACACTGCAATTGTGTGTTGCTTCGGAGGAACACCCTGGCAATAACTCTACACAGTGGATTTGGATTCATGAAATGGAATTGGAAAATTTTATACTGGCTGCCAATTTGATGGAAACCTCCTCCGCCGGGGCCTGGGACAGAAACACAACAAAAAGCACATCACTGGCCTAGTTATTTATCATAACATAACCATACAAAATATTTCTTGGAATATATTTTGCTCGATCAAAAATTGCTTGAAGTATAAAATCTATCTGTAATATGTCATTCAATTAAATGTATATCTTCCAGTTATGACATTCCATGGCATAGTGATGCAGTAATTGACCATATGGAGCATTCAAGTGGACAAACCTCATTTTGTTTGGATTACATTATTCTATGGATTTATCGTACTCTACTAATGTAAACATAGATCTCATCCCCATTTCTTATGGTAAAAAATTAGGAAGCATGTTGCATTTTTGTTATCACATGACTGAACAATTCCTACTTTCAGTGTCTTCTCATGATATTTTATTCGATTCCCCCATGTTGAATAAATAGTACATTTGGGTCCTGATAAATAAACAAGTTGAAAAGAGCAATAAGCAAAATACTCAAAAGAGAAAGGAGCAGAAGAACCACAGTTCACTCACAACAAACAATTTTTTTTATCCATTGTATGACTCAAATGGTGAACATTTTCCATGCAAACTTTGCATTGTTGAGTCGAGTGGATCCAAAATGAGAAGTGGTTCTACTCTAAATGAATTCTATTCATAGGACTTTGCCATCAAATGCATGATATTCAACTTTATCAAGATAGCGCCCATCACTTCTTTTCCATAACTTGTTACCACCAAGTTGGATGACTCATTTTCCTTTTCTTTTCTGGCAGATACTGAAGGGGGTAATGTACTCTCATATGGTGTGAGAAACTCTATTTGATTTCCCATTTGTTATAAATTAGGACATAGTGATCTTCTTGGGTATTTTTGTTAGCTTTCCAGGAAATACTTCAGTTATATTAACTTGGTTTTAACTTCTTATTTTTTTTTGGCAAACAATTAGAGTTTGGCAGATGGAGAAGTGTGGTCAACAAACACCAGTCTCCCAAACCCTAATTATTTTTCTCCTATCTCTTGCCCTTGCCTATAATAAATCATTTATATGTTATTTTCATATGCGCCTTGGGTATGTGGGTGATTCTTAGGTTAAAAATTTAGCTAAGTTACAATATTCATTATTTTTTACTATTTTTTCCCTGGGTAGTTGGGTGTGAAGGGGTGGGTATCGTTACAAATTTGATTTTCAGTGAACTTCACATGGTGTTTAGCAATTGCATTGAGATGGCATCGGCACCTACTGAGACCGGTTTTGTTGTTGGTTGAGTCATGCACTGAGACAAATTTTGTAATCCTTGCTAATAATCAACACTAGCTACTATTTGTCTTGATCCAATAAGCTTTTCTTGCATTATAAAATGCTGAAATCAAGTGTAAATAAATCATGTGAGTGCTTATCTTCAGTTTGTAATTGTTCTAAACATTTCTGCAGGTGAAGCATAATGCAACATCTCTAAATGTTTGAGGCAATAAAACAAATCTCATATTTTATCTGATTTTCTTAGAAAACTTTTCCATACTTGTTGGAATTCATAGCCTGTCCTAAAATATTTGGTTTTCTTTGTATGTCTAGATTCTACAACACAATAGCTTTATGTATATCTTGTCTTCTTTGATATTTCTTACATATTACTCCTATCTTGATTCATGACAATTTTTTTTATTGTTCTTTATGCGGAAGGTTTTTATTTTCACTGTTCATTTTTATTGACTGTTGTTTCAGAGGGTAAATCAGTGTCTTCGAGATGCCTGTGCCACCGCCAATTTTAGTAGGCAGGCTTGTAAGACATTCATAGATTGTGGGCGTGGGAATCATCTTGAAGAATTCAATTTAAACCCAGAATGGAAAAGATGGCTAAGCAATGAAATTGCTAAGAACTGTTTTAACAAAGATGGTTCTTTCCCGTATGGAATCTATAAAGAAGCGGTTGATCTTACCAGGGAACGTAATATTATTACGAGATATGTATATTCTTTGTTTTGGGGCTTCCAGGTACTCCTCATATTTATTTGGATATGTTTCTGCATTGACTTGGTTGCACTTGATAAAATACATATGTAGGTTACATTTTGAGCTGAAGTTAGATCCTAAAATGCATTGAACATGGTTAAATTAATAATAAAACATGACAGTGCAGTAATTCCAGTGTCTGAATTCCTAGGACTTTACTCATTTCCATTCAATTTCGTAGTTGTACCATAGATCCTTATGTTTGTTGATAAGCTACAGCATGCATGTTTAGCACCTTACTTTGTAGCTTTTATTCTCATTTGACTCTTGTCTGGATTTGTCACTTCCCATTGCTGTGGTTCAAAGCAATAACATGTTTTTCTTGAAGCAAAAATGATTAACAATCATGTGTACTTCAGTTATTGAATCATAATGTCATTCTTGTAATTCAGAATCGTAAGCAATCTTCAAAAAGATATGCCACATGAAATGACTTAAAAACCAAGGCCTTTCTCCGCATGATATGCAATGTCACGGTTGCAAGATGGGACATGTTTTGATTCATGGCATCGTTTAGAATTCTATATGAGAAGAATGACACCAAGAAAGCTTCTTATTATTGTCTTGACAATAATCTGAAAAGCCAAGTTTACCCTTTGTCAGCCTATCTGGCATGTAAAGCATGATTCTATTATTAGTACCTTTTGAAATCATTGGATGCTTTTCCTTTCAAATATAATTACTTTCAAGCATCAAATGTAATTAATTAGATATACCTCTTATTGGCATTATGTCTTGGTATGGTGGTCTTGCATAGCAAATCAGCACTCTTGCTGGAAATCAAGTTCCGAGCTATTTTATATGGGAGGTTCTTTTCACTATGGCCATCATCGGGCTTGGCCTCTTTCTTTTCGCATTACTCATTGGAAATATGCAGAACTTTCTCCAAGCTCTTGGACGGAGGTATAAAGATCCTGAACGACTGTTTCTTGATGTTGATTTTCTGTAGTTAAAGTTTCTTTGAAGTAATTTTGTGTGTGTGTGTGTATGTGTAATATGCACAGAACCATGAATAGGGATGCAATTATGGTCAATGACTGCATGTTCAGCCTATAACTATTAATTAAAGAGTTATTTTCCAGATTTATCCTAAACTATTCCGTCCATTCATTAAAAGTATTCATCCTCTTAATTATTTTCTTGGACATTGAAACTTATCTTGGTTTTTTACATGATTATGTTACCACAACAGAATTTCTATATAATCCAGGTAACAAGCAGCGGAGACATATTGGTTGCAAAATACATCTATTGCAATCATTGAAATGCTAAAAAAAAATCATAAAACTTGATGGCTTTATCAATCCCTCCTGATTTTGTCTCCATCTCCCCAACATTTGCATGTATTCAAAAGCAATAAGAAAAGACAATGTTTGGTTATTCTAGATTCTAAATGTCGATTGGTTGTAATAATTGTAACCTTGGGAATAGGAAATATATTGGGAAATTTTGCAAAACTATGTTTGCTTGGGATAATATTTTGCAGTTTCAAATAACAATTAAGAAAAATGTGGATGTATTTATTGAAAATGTGGAAATGCGAGAGGCAACATGATTACACACTTTGTCCCATCCAATGTGTCCCTATGGACCATAACTTTACTATGGACCATCTCATAAGCTGGATTACAAATCTCGTTCTCGGGTTTTTATCATTTGAAGTTTTTCTCGGGAGATTTTCAAATATAGAGTTTTTTTGTTTGTATTTCTCATTTAAAACTTGACATGATTAAAATAATAATTAAAATTTCAAATAATCGTAATAAAGATCACCAATTCATAAATTCATCAAACTTGTAATATTGGGTATTTTTCACGATATTTTTAAAATATCGGTAAATGTCAGGATATTTACGTGATAAAAAGATAAAATTGTAATTCTTGTGAGACATAAAATACCGCGATATAAATAGAGTTTTAAACTTTAGATGCTTCTCTAGGTATATCTTGCGAGAAATTAGGTATTTCTCAGGAGAAGGTTGACACTGTTTTAGCGGCTGTTGTTAGCAGCCGTCATCGTGGGTCGTACTGGGGTCGGAGGAGGAGACGGTTGTCACTGTTTTAAATATCGACGATATTTTCGATATATTGGAAATATCTTTCGATATCTCATTACTGCGATATGTCTTTCACAAGTAGCTTTTTCTTAATACAAAATGTTGTATATATCGACGATATATTAAAAGTATCACATGATATTTCGCATATATCATACGATATTTGTGATATATTTCAAATATAAGCTTATTGGTGGTGAACCTCTCAATGATGTAAGAAGATATCAGAGGCTTGTTGGTCGTCTTATTTACATTTCTCTCACTCGCCCTGATATGACATTTGCAGTGAGCGTAGTGAGCCCGTTTATGCATGCTCCAAAAACCTCTCATCAAGAGGGAGTTTAAAAGATTCTCAGATACTTGAAATCCTCTCCCGGAAAATGGATTCTTTTTGGTTGTCATGGCCACTTACGAGTAGAAGCCTACACAGATGCAGACTGGGCAAGATCTGTTTCCGACATAAGATCTACATCTGAATACATGATTATTGGGGGGAATCTTGTCACTTGAAGGAGCAAGAAGCAGGTAGTAGTGACAAGGTCTAGTGTTGAGGCTGATTTCTAAGCCATGGCTCATGTAATATGTGAATTGCTATTGGTAAAGATTCTCTTAAAGGAGTTTGGGTTTCTAGTGGACAAACCCATGAATCTCTACTGTGACAACAGAGCTGCGATTAGCATTGCTCACAATCTAGTACAGCATGACAGAACCAAGCATATTGAGATTGATCAGCTCTGGAGAAATCTGCATTCCTTATGTGAAGGCTGGTGACCAACTTGCAGATGTCCTAACCAAGGGGGTTCCTAGTTATCGCTTACTTGATATACTTAGCAAGTTGGGCATGTGTGACATTTACGCACCAGCTTGAGGGGGAGTTTTGTATCTCATAATGGGCTCTCCTTTCTTTTTCTTATTTGTATGGGCCTTGGGCCCAACCTTCGTGTGTTATGTCTATTAGTAATAAAAGTACTACCTAGAGATGAGAAAGCCGAAAGCTATCATTCTCTCTTCTCTTCATCTTTCTCTTCTTCTCTCTTCCTCTCAAACCTGATTTCCGAACCGTGCCAGATAGTCACCCATCATAAGAAGCTAGCAACGCGTTGATTACTGTGTCCACTGTTTCTCCAAATTTCCTGATTATAATTTTTCCTTGATAGGCCCTCCCTCTCCTCTATGTACCTCCATAACCAGTTACTCTTTAGAGCTTTATTTATTTCTCTAGTATGCCTAATCCTTAACACTCCTTGTTGCTTAGGTCTGTATGCCGTCCTCCATTCCACCAAGGTATCAAAAATTGACTCAATTCGGTCAACTTCGGCCGAATTGAGTTGACTTCGGTGTTGATCGAAGCAAAACTCCCATGTATTTTAAAAATACAAGAATTCCTGACCCAATTCGGTAGACTTTGGTGGACTTCGGTGGAATTCGGTAGACTTCGGTCAAAATAGAAAAAAATGGCTGAAAAAATGCTGAACTTCGATGGAAGTTCATCGAAGTGTACAGAAAGTTCTGTAAAACAGGAATAACAGGCTATTTGTTGCTTGATTGCCGCTTGAAATCTCAAGAATCCCATTGACACAAGGCAGCACTAAAATCTGAAGATTCTGGTGATATTTGAGAACTGAGAAGTGAAAAAGGGGAAAAAAAAGAAAAAAAGAAAAAAAAAGAGTTTAGCAGAGAATGGAGAAATAGTCGAATAGGTTAAGGGTACATACCTGGAGGAAGTAGGTGAGCTTGCCATCGCTGTCCTGACCCTAAAGTATGTTCTCCTTCTCGTTCTTGTTCTCCCTCCCCCCCTTTCCTTTCTCTTCGGCTCGTCTGTGATCGTGAAACCCAAATAAGAAATGGGTTTAGGTTTAGCTTTAAACCAAAAATAACTTACATTGGTAAGAGGGTAATGCTATTACCACTCCACTTAAACTCGTTTGCTTAAAAGAAAGATGTTTTAGTGTGTTCCAATAAACAAGAGTGTTGATAGAATTAACTCTTTTTTTTTTTTTATCACTTTGCTGGTATTAACCATATTAACCAAAAAAAAAAAAATCCTTGTAATAATACTTTATTACATGGATAATTTTATTATAAATCATATTATTAAAAAAATTATATCATTTATTATAAATTCATAATTTTATTATTCTAATAAAGGTTTTTTAGTAATACTAAAAAATAAATAATCTGTTAATAGTATTTCATAAATTAAATATTATTTAAACATTCTTATAATTTTTTTTCACGATTATGTCAAAAGGGCTTATTTGAAATACTAACATTTTGGCTAATCAATTAACTATAATTTATAAGTTAACATAATATTGTTAGTACAAAAAATTCTACATACGATATATTATGTAAAAAAAAATATTATATGACAAAAAAATTAATGTGCTAAAATTAATATTGATTTATATCATACACACAATAAAAAAATTATTAAAATATTAATATAAGTCCCTTTTATTTTAAAGATTATACTTAAAATTTATGAATATTTTCTTTAGGTAAGAATTTTAATAATGTTCTATTACTATGATTAATAGCTAATAATTCTAAATAATATACATAATAACAATTACCAAATAATATAACTTATTTTACTTAAAAATTATGTATAAAATTTACTAAATATTACTTAAATATATGATTTAAAAAATAAAGGGAATAAAATGAACATACATATCCCCTTCAATTGACTAAGAGAAATATTAAGAAGAAATTATTGCACAGACAAGCAAACAACGCATGTCACTTAACATGATTATCACATTTAATATTCTACATGCTTGTAACCAGTAATATAATGAATTCTAGATATGTATTGATATTTAAGTATTGAATATCTAAAGTTTCATCATAAAATTCCAATGTTTCCTTAAAGTTTCCTACACTTCTTTAATTTTTACATAACTTCCTTGGACTTCCTTAAACTTCCTCGAATTGAGTCAACTTCCTCAATGTCCGAAGTTTATACCGAAACCGAAGTTTAATACCTTGTATTCCACCAAATAATATTTCTGAGATTCTTTCTTGTCATTCCACAAAAGTTTCCTGGCAGTGCCTCTAATATCTCTACTACTTCAACACAAATATTCAAAAGGGATGTAAATTATGCCAGAAGATTAGCCAAGGTGCTTCTAATCAATGTGACCCTATCCCCTTTTGATTGATGCATATTTTTCAGAGAAAGGATGCAAACTAGCTGGGCACATAGTTACCCGCACCTAATTGCGAGTCCTTTTAATCTCCCCTTCCTTTCTTTTCTCTCTCCCTTTATCTGGAATTTCTTTAATTTTGGTAATTTATAGTTAGTCCCCTAAATTAGAGTAGGGGGGAATTATGGAGGTTGACTAATTCTTCTATATTTCCCAAAATAATTCTTCTAATTGGGATCGAACTTTAAATACTATGATTTAACATGTTGTTAAAGCATTAACACCCGCTTAATGAAGCTCAAACGGAAGACTTGGGTATATTTATCACCCACTTGTAAATGAGGTAAGCTCATTTTTTTATTGAACCTATTCACATGTCTCCATGTCTCATGTTAAAAAACACAAATCTGACGTGATCCTTACAAACTGATACCAGTCCCATTAAATAACATCAATTCTATAGTATTTTACGATTGTTTCTTGTGATGTTATTTTTCATTCTTGATTGGCATGTCTAGAGACTAAAGATTAATTCTCTTAAGTAGATGTTATGTGTTGTGATCTTTTCTATGTATATACTTGGCATATATATATATATATATATATATATATATATATGTATATATATATAAAACCATCTTTTAAGTGTGTGTGATATATTTGTCTCCCATCATTTACTAATATTTTAAATTTTTAGGTGTTAAATCCATATGCCCTCACATGTGTTGATGTTGCATTTTCAATAACTAGTACTAATCGCTTTGTCTTTGTATCTAAGTAATATGGTATACTAGTGGCAGAATCAATTATTTCTGATGGTTGTACAACATTTTATTCAGAAATTTAAATTTTAACTGGTTCCGTTGTTTAGTTGATGTTCATAAACCCTCAACTATTACACATTGCCCATTTTTCAAAATGTGTTCCTGTGTAGTATATTACTCATCCTCTTCAAATATCCATATAACAGTTAGTATCATGTTTTGAACCTACCATATGAAGTTTTTTTTTTATACTTTTTTTGTTGAATTCTTCCCATTTCTCAAACTGAAAACTATTTACTATGGAATTCACTAATTTATTTCTCCAGGCGATTAGAAATGCAGCTAAGGCGTCGTGATGTTGAGCAGTGGATGAGCCATCGGCGCTTGCCTCAAGATTTAAGAAAGTATAACCATCTTCCTCTACCTTTTTTCTTTTTATTCTCATTTTTCATTTAGTTTTTATTTCTCAATTTTTTTCTGTCAGTCGGTTCATTTCAGGAACCAATGTCTTAATGTTTAATATTTAAATATCTTACTATGTATAATTTTGACATGCTTATTTTTTCTTTTCCTTGGTTTCTTGCACAAGTGTATGTGTTGGGTGACAGGGTGTCTAGCTGTGTATTCCCCTATCAGGTTACTCGAGAAAGAATAGGAGCTTCTATCTTTGAATTGATCTTTAGTAAAGAAGAAAGGAGTCGTTGACCCCTACATTATGCACGCCTTTGTTTAATGGGTTTTTGGTACTGAGTTTTATCTAGAGGTGCGACTCCTCTTCTCTTTGTGATGGTGCAGTTCATCATAAACACTTCTAGCATTGTGTGACTCTATCCTAAAGGATCTAAAAGTGGTTCGACTCCAGCAATCTGTTTTCCTTTAGTATCACTGTTTAATTCTCTATTTCTTTTCATTTTATTTTTTATACAAGAAAGCTGGGTTTTGAAAGGATCTGAACCTGAAATCAATACATATATCAAAGCTGCAAGTATTGATAGTCATGTCCTCATTTGCAATAGGATTAAGATCTTGATATAATTTGTAAATGTACAAATGGAAGTCATAATCTGATGGTTGAAAAGAAGACATAGTCTGAGTATAAAATTAGGAATAGTAAACTAGGGTTTATGAAAGAGAGAAAGAAGAATATTAGGAGAAAAACTAGATTAGAGAGAGCCTCTCTTTAATTTTTTGTATTTATAATAACCGTAATAGAAATGTTACAAGTATAACCCTTACTATGCTCTCCCTAAAGAGAGGTAGAGGAACGGGGAAAAAATGGAACAGTCTCAAAAAAGGTGACGACCATAGTAACAAAGCATTTTTTCGACATGGGATCAAAACACTTGTATCCCTTTTGTGTAGAGGAATACCCCAAGAGGACACCATGAATGGATTTTTGATCCAATTTGGTTCGATGAGGACCCAAAATATGAATGAAGTAGACACAACCAAAGACACGAGAGGGGATAGTAAACAAAGTTTGGTCTGGGCAGAGTGGTTGATAAGTAGACCTTTACTACAGGACCTGAGATGGCATGCGATTCATCAAATATGCGGATGTGTGCATAGCTTTGGCCTAAAACTTCTTTGGGATATTCATTCTGGTCAATAAGCTTCGAGCTACTTCCAAAAGGTGACGATTCTTACGCTCGGCCACCCCATTTTGTTGAGGGATATAAGGACATGTGCTTTGATGGATCATCCCGTGCTCTGCCAAATATTGTCTTAAATCACCCTCGAGGTATTCCTTCGCATTATCATAGTGGAAAATTTTAATTTGCTTCTCAAATTGAGTGAAGCACCATTTTGTGAAACTTCTTGATGATGTCCTAGACTTCAGCACGAGACATCATCAAGTAAATCCAGGTATGACGAGAGAAGTTATCCATAAAAGAAATAAAACATCGATAGCCATGCACACACAAAGTAGGGGCAGGGACCCAGACATCAGAATGTATTAGTTGAAAAGATGACACTTTTATTTATACTTGGAGAGAAAGTAGATCTACAATATTTAGAGAATTCACACACTTCACAGTGTAGACTATGACCAAGAACAAATTTAAACAGGTCCGAAAAGACCAATTTTAAGGACTTAAAAGACAAATGACCTAGACGACTATGCCACAATCTGATTTGGGCATCATTCTTACTACTATTAGGACTACTATTAATCTGTAATGCTAAAGGAGAGCCATCCACGTTCAGGAGGTAGAGGCCATATGTTTCCCGACCATTCTCAGTCGTTTTCCAAATCACTAAGTCTTGAAACACACAATGAGTAGGGAAAAAAGTCACACAATAGTTAAAACTTTTGGTCGGACTGTAATGGATAATAAAATTTGTTAATAAATTTGGAACATTAAGAATAGATTAAAGAAATAGTACATCAGTAAGTTTTACATCACCCTTTCCAGAGATGGAGGAAAGAGATTTATCAGCAACCCTGACTTTCTCTCTTACAAATAAGAGACTATATGAAGAAAACACAGCAGATAGACTAGTCATATGATCTGACGCATTTGAATCAATGATCTAAGTCGGGTTGGACTGGGAATGAGAAACGAAATTAGTAGATGCGTGAGTACTCGACTGAGCAAAGGAAGTAGAGGCAGAAGAACCTTCAAGCCCGCCAAGAAGTCAAAAATTATGTTCCTTTCTACCTGTTTACTGTGCTTATCTCTATCTTTATTAGTTTCTCACTGGAAGACTTGAAAATGGTCACACTCTTCCCAAAGACCTTGAAGAGTGTAGTAATAGGTAGATAGACTCCTCTCCCCCTGACGAAGAGTAGCTATCTCTTGGCTCAACTGGTACACTCTGACAATGTTCTAACACTAGGATTAGGTTCGAGTCGTCTTATCCCAAATCTCTTTCGCTGTCTGAAGAAACAAGAAGCCTCTACTAACCGATGGTTGCATGGAATATAACAACCATGATATAACCATAAGGTTCTCTTGCTCCCACTTGTCATATGTTTCGGTCTCTATAGCCGGTTCTTTCACTCGACCTTTCGAGTACCCTAACTTTCCTCTCCTGCCAATATACATCTTAGCAAACTGAAACCACTCAAGGAAGTTGGCACCATCCAACTTTATAGTTGTGATTAGCACACTTTGATTATTACCATAACTACTAGTGAAGGGCGGAGTGATCTTAATGCTTGGATGATGTAGCATCAGACATTACTTCAGGCACACCATCATTGGCCATTTTTTCAATGCTTCTTTGTTTCCAATCAACTCAAATCAGATGAAAAAACCGCTGATCTGCAAAAAAACAGCACCAACAATTCTAGCACTTCAAAAACAAACACATCTTCCACAAAAAAGGCCAATTAGGTAATAACAACTTTTTCAGCACAAAAACAACAACAATAAAACACTGCCAACGCCTGTTACGGAGGTTATATATGGTTGTTTTTTCACAAAAATAACTTACAGAACAACTTTAGGATTTGCAGAATCACACAATTTCAGCAAAAAAACTCTAAACAACTATTGTTTTGTTAAAACTATTGAATCCACACATTTATAACTCTAGATCTAATGATTCATAGTAGATCTAGATGTCCATCAATAATCTCAAAAACCTTTTAAACTCGATTGATGTAAATCTAATTTTTTTTCATAAAATCATTCGAGAGCATGAAACATCAACTTAAATACTCCAAAAACTCAAAATAAAATCAACCCGAACTCCAAAAATATTAAACCATACCATATTCACGTGACACTACTCACGCAACACTATTCACACAACACTACTCACGCAACACTATTCATGCCATTAAAAAAAAGAAAAAGAAAAATGAAGGCCCTGATTTCTTGCTTTGATATGAAGTAGAAAATTATGAATAGTAAACTAGGTTTTATGGAAGAGAGAGAAGAAGATTAGGAGAAAAACTAGATTTGAGAGTGCCTCTCTCTAATCTCTTTGTATTTATAAGAACCCTAGTAGAAAAGTTACAAGTATACCCGTGAGAGATGATCTGGTGTAACACACCTACATAACAGATCATATCTTAACAATCTGTAACCTGATTTGTTTTTCTCTTACTAGGATAAATCCCTCATTTGTTAAAGACTCAAAGGTATTAAGCAGTAATCCAATTTGATAAATACAACATCTAACTCTCCAGGGGTACAGTTTATGCTTAGTGAGTTTGACGACATTCATGGAATCCGACTAGATGATGTGTTCCTTTTTGATGTTGTATATCTAGGACAATCCATAGTAGTTCCACTAAATACCCTTTCATACTTTTCCACCATAAGCCACACTTGAAACCCCAGTTTCACCACCAATGATACCTTCTACTTACATGCTGATCTGTAACAAATTTATCCACAATGAGTGAAATTAAGCTTTCATGACTCATGAGAATCATTGTAAACTATATTGTTCATAATAATGGATGGAATATGCAACAGGATGAGAAAGTTTTCCCTCAAACATCTGCGAGTTTGCTTCCATACACTCAGTTCGAACATCAGACATAACTTAGCTATTACACAGACATAACTTAGCTATTACACTTTCCATTGATTTCTGGTGTCTCTGAAAGAACTGAACATTTATATCAATCCAAAGGTGATAAGGTATCTGTCAAAGCCAAAGACTTAATGAAGTTTGAGCTGGAATCAACACTAAAGCAGTGAAATATCTAATCCTATTCTTCTTGCCACCCTTTGATGCACCTTCTTCTAAAATCAAGTTGAGATTTGAGAAAGAATCCTTTTCTAAACAGATTGAGAAAAATGGCATGCCTATGCCACTTGAGTCCATATATTTGTTCTTTCTCCACTTTGTCCAATTGATCTTGAGTTAAGATTTGCATTATATCGTATCGATACATTCGATATATACATATATCGATCCATAATAGATACAAAGGGAAAAAATGTTGTGTTCAACTGCATCGGTATCCTCGATGGAGTTCTTTTGTCTAATTATACGAATCAGGTTGATATAATGTGTAGCATGTACCAAAGCCCAGATGCTAAGGCCTCCTCTAGTCCTTTTTGATACTTAACAATGCTTAGCGGATTCCTATATTCTCTTCTTTTGAAATGACAAATATATGGAATCAAATGGTTGAGGTTATCTGGTGATTCGGGTCCAAGAATTCACATGCACTCCAAACAGATTGAGAAACATGGCATGCATATTATAGTTGATTCCATATATTTGTACTTTCTCCTCTTTAACCTCAATTATATATATATATATATACATAAATATATATATATATCGGTACGATACACTCATTACATACTGATTCGTATTTGATACATTTTGATTATATGTATTTTTTATTTTTCAAAATTTTACCACATCGACTGGTACTATTGTTATTGTAACAATATCAGTCAATACAATCAATATTGTTACAACTTACAATGCGCAACAGTATCGATCGATACATATGCAGAGGCATTAAAAATCAAAAGAAGTCATTTTGGGTGTTAGAAAACAGTCAAAACACCTGTAGAATCTGTTATGAGCCATTTTCTCTCCCTTGATCGAGTTTTGGATCTAAAACAATTACATTGTTGGTTTTAAGTTAAAAAAATACCTAGGTATTTGATTACGGTTTCTAAGATTTTCCCAATAATTTGAAGGTAGGTTTTCAATTTATTAATGTTTTAGCTGTTTCAATTCATGTAAATAGGTTCTAATAAGCCTAAAATGAGAAGATCTATGTATTTCTTGCGAAATCCATGGATCAAAAACCGTTTTGAAGATTTTCATCACTTTTCTTGAAAAATCCAAAAAACTTAAATCTTCAATTTTTTTAAAATACCTTGTATCTAAGGCTGAAAAAGTCAAATGGGTTGTCTATGCCATTGAGTAACCCTATTTTGAATTTTTTCTATTTTCTTAATTAAAAAATAATTCCAAATTTTTTTTTATTTTTTATTTTTCCTATGTATGCATATTTTATTAAAATAAGTATATACAACTTAATTATATACTCAAAATACAAAATATTTTGTAAGAAGTTATTTTTAAATAAAATTATTTTTCAATTTTATTTGGTTATCTCAATTTATTTATATTGCTAGAAAAGCTTGAAAATAATTTAATTAGCTACTCTGAAATGCTATATGTTAATGATTTTGTTTTAATATTTCATTGAATTTAATGTTTTCATATTTTAGATTGTATTGCCTATAATTGACAACATGACTATTGTTTGTATTTTTATGCGTGTTTATCAACATGCTCGCCCTTTTTAAAATTATAAATTCTTAACTTTCATATATATGGTGATACAATAGTTGTAGGCCTTTATTTAGTTTGCTTAGCCTGTCTTTGCATTAAATTTTTTTTTATGCAAAGTATCCAAATTTTTTCTTGTGTATCCAAGCATTTCTTACCACATCTTAATTTTTCCCGACATGTCCATACGTATCTAAGCGTATCAACGATACGTATGTTAAATTCTCCTGAGCCCCTTCAACACCGATATTTTAAATAATGGAAATAATCCATAGAGCAGCAGTAGTATCCGTACTCAACAATATGGCATCTCTGTTTAGACCTTGGAATTAAACATCCCCGAAACCAATACATTCCTATTTTACTGATACGGGGTGAATATGACTCATCTGAAACCGATACGTATCGGTTTCATAGGGGACTCATTCGACGCCCCTCTTATAAAACCTTGATTTATAAATATCGTTTTGATATGTATCGGTATCGGCGATATGTAATGGTTTCGGTTGAAACCATTATGTATCCTGAAACCTGTATTCTAATCCTTGGTATAGACTGTAACTTGTGGGAGACAGCATCTTGAGTACTTCCTGTTACTGTCCCACCTTATCATATGTCATGAAATATTGGATGGGAGTTTCCATTTATTTGTTGGAGAATATGAAGTTTTTATTTTAATTCATTTTATATACAAATTGTTCTGTATTCTAATCAGATCTGAGGAGTGAATCATTATTAGAAAAATATGTTTGTGTGTAGGTTTTGTTGTTCTACATGACTTACTTGATTGATATTGATTTGCCGATCATACTAATGTAATTGTAATATATTGTAGGCAAGTACGGCAATCAGAACGGTTTAATTGGGCTGCCACACGAGGTGTACGTGAAGACATGCTCCTGGAAAATTTTCCAGAGGATCTACAAAGAGAGATACGCCGCCATCTCTTTAAATTTGTCAAGAAAGTGAGCATCAGAATATGTTGTGGTTGTCATAATATGACTGAAGACCTTTTTGGATTCTGCATTTTTATTGTTACAGTAAATGTTTTTGTTGTTATTTAGATCCTTCTAGGGTATAGTTTACTCGTTCCTCCTCGAGTTCAGTCCTTGACTGCCATGAGTTGAGTCAAGGAGTCATTGGCCAAATCGGTTTCTTGATTTCCTGGTAGCCTCGTCAATTCCAGTGACTTTAGTATGTGAAGCATGACAAATTGAATAGTTTAGAATATAATCTCAATCTCACCTAATGTAACCAGAACAAAATTGTGCGTTTTAAAGAGCCACATTTTCATTGACAAAATATATTTTCAAGAGTTCTTCGCAAAGATTATCTTGCTTATTCATTTGTTGGTGAAGGATGGTATTTTGGGAGCTCCATGCCAAATTGAAATGTATGTTAGTCTTTTCGCTTTATTCTTAACATGTATTTCTTTTCTTATTTTTAATTATCTATTTTTACTATTTTTAATTGATGATTTATCTTTATTTATTTCTTTTATTCTTCAATGTTTGAATTTTGTATTCTCCTCCTATTTCTTCTGGTGAATTTTATGTTTTCTTTTGTTTTCCAATCAAAAGATAAAAGGTTCATTGTTATTGTGGTCAGGGCCTAAACCAGGAATGCTTCTTTGGGTGGGGGGGCGGCGAAGTATATGATGGATGCTTGGGGTTTGGGAGTGTAGCCCTTGAGATTTTTTCCGAGTAATGGGTCCATCGAAGTACGTGTTGAGAAAATTATTGGATTTGGGGGTATGGGGCCTGGGGTTCAGGAGCGTAGCCCTTGATATTTTTTTGCGAGTGGGTCCATAAATAAAATGGAAATAGATAGCGCACTGCGCATTTATCTATGTAACTGAGTCTCGGTCCTCATTGGTCCACGCCCCCCTTCGTCACACCCACCAATTGTGGTTAAGATTCACTCATCCCTAGGGTTCTTCCAGTTGGTTTAGATGGGTAAGGTTATGGAGATTAGATCTAGGATTTTAGAGATTAGAGTTTGAGAGAAGAGGAGAAGAGAAAGAGAAAGAGAAAGAGAGAGAAATAGAAAGAAGATGATTAGGGAAAAAGTAGAGAGATTAATGATTCTATATGAAATTACCCTTTTATGTATCAACAAAACCTAGAGGGAGGGGGGGTGAATAGGTTTTCTAAGGTATGTCTACCAATTTTAATTTTATCAATTGAAGATGCGGAAATGGTAAACAACCAATCAAGCACACAAACACAGCACCAAGATTTTAACGTGGAAAACCCTCTCGGGAAAACCACATTACCTCGTCCAGATGAAAAAGATTTAACTAAGAGCAAAAGCTACAAATTTTTACAGACTTGGACTGTACCCAACCAGACTCAACACAATGATCCTCGGTAACCTGTCCTCAACGCCTTAATAAGAAATCACGCATTTGCAAGCCAACATGATCAACCATAAACTGATTGTGCTCCTCTCAAAACTTTGCAACCACGATCTCTTGATCGATCACTGCCTAGGCAGCTTCGGATTTCTCCAACCATAATAACCATGATCTGCTACAGGGACTGATCTCCTTCAAAGGCTTTGGCATGTGCCAACCAAGTTTATACTCACGAAGGACTTTGAGGGGTTTAATTCAGTTTAAACACAGACCTAGAGTGATCTCATGAACAGTGAGAATTAACAAAGCAAGTCGATTGAAACTTGCACTCTAGTCTAGAACATGAGGGAGGGCTGAAAGGGATATATAATGCACAATGTGGGAACCCTAGAACAACTTTGGGAGCATCTCTTCTCAGTCTCAAAACCCTAATTTGTAGTAGGAAACAATAATATATAGGCAAACCAAAAAGGGAGAAAATAAGTTACTAATTAAGCAAATCCTGCAAGGTGGTTCAAACGCCCAAGGGGGTGGTTCGAACCACCCCTTGGTCGTTTGAACGCCCATGGGGTGGTTCGAACCACCCCATGACCCCATTCTCTGGAATTTTCTCCCATACATTTTTGGTCACGTGATTTGAAGGACAATGTCATGGTTCGAACCAGCAACATGGAAAGTGCCTAAAAACTGATTTTTAACTACCTTGGCTTGTTTCTAACCACTTAGGGTATATCGGACATTGTCTAAGTCAATTCCTCCTAGGGTAGATGTCATCTAAGTCATTTACCATTCTTAGGCACATTTTCAACCTTTGATCGACAACTTTCCTTTGTCTTCACATGGCTTCCAGCACTTGAAGCTCCTTGGACAAACCCCTTTTAACCATGGTTTGTCTTATGGAATTTAGCCAATCCAAAACTGGACTTTACACTCTACTACACACTGTATTATTTATACTTACTAATGATATACTATTAGTATATGAGAGTTATTAATAGTATACCACTAAAAGACATAAAAAGAACCCGTAAAATAATAGAAGTATTCTACACTCCCCTTCAAGTTGGTGCGTAAATTTGACTCATGCCCAACTTTCTAACAATACTTCGAAACGGAGTACCACTTAGACCCATAGTCAACACTTCAGCTAGCTGATCTCCAGACTTTACTAATTGAGTGCAAATGTAACCCGCCTTCAGCTTTTCCTTGATAAAGTGACGATCGGCCACAATATGCTTAGTCCCATCGTGTTGCACAGGATTGTTAGCAATGCTCATGGCTGCTTTATTTTCACAATATAAACTCATATGGCCACTAGTAGGGAACCCTATCCTAGTCAGAAGTAGCCATAGCCAAAGCAATTCACATACCCCATTTGCAATGACTCTAAATTTTACTTCTGCACTAGATCTTGCAACCACATGTTGCTTTTTACTTCTCCGTGTCACAAGATTGCCTCCAACCATAGTGCAATACCTAGAAGTAGAATGTTCAATCTGAAACCGAGTTAACCCAATCGACATCAGCCTAGGCTTTAACCCGTATGCTCTCATGACATTCATATATTAAACCTTTTCCAGAAGACAGCTTCAAGTATCAAAGAATCTTATTTACAACCTCTAGGTGTCTAGTGGTGGGCACATGCATAAACTGACTAACTACACTGATTGCATTACCAATGTCTGGTGAGGGATTGATAAATAAGGCGACCAACAAGTCTCTGGTATCAGTCTAGGCTTTAACCCTTATGCTCTCATGACATTCATACATTAAACCTTTTCCAGAAGACAGCTTCAAGTACCAAAGAATCTTATTTACAACCTCTAGGTGTCTAGTGGTGGGCACATGCATAAACTGACTAACTACACTGATTGCATTACCAATGTCTGGTGAGGGATTGATAAATAAGGCGACCAACAAGTCTCTAGTATCTCCCTACATCTGGAAGGTGTTCCCCACTACCTTCATTGAGTTTTTGATTAATATCAATAGGAGTATCACATGGTTTACACCCCATCATACCTGTCTCTTCTTGAAGATCAAGAACATACTTGCGCTGTGAGATGAAAATGTCTTCTTAGATCTCGCCACCTCGATTCTAGGAAAGTATGTCAGCGGACCCAGATCCTTGATGTCAAACTCCTCTGCCAGCTTGCTCTTCAATAGGCTCTTCAATAGTTTAATCTCATTCATCTCAGTGCCTGTCACTACAATATCATTCATGTACACAATCAAAACAGTCACCTTCTGATGAGAGGCATGAGACTGTTTGATCATTGTTACAAATCTCCTAAGAATTACCCAATTTCTCTCAAGAAAAACATCTAAAGTTTAAAACTCCGTTTTTATCGTGACGTTTTAAAAATCTCGCAAGAAATATAATTTTCTCTTTTTATTCCGTAAATATCGCGAGATTTAACTGATCTTTAACAGAGATTTTAAAATATCGTGAGAAATTCACAATGTTGGTTTTATGAACTTATAACTTGGTGATATTTATTACTATTTTTTTTAATTTTAATATTATTTTTTAATTGTTGCTGAGACTTAGGCTAGAAATACCCGAAAATATTCAGATTTAAAAATCCTCCAAAAAAAACTTCGGCCGATAAAAACCTGAGAACGAGATTTATAACACTGTTTGATAAACAATGCATTGTAACCAATTTTCACCATAGCACTGCGAAACCTCTTAAACCAAGCTTTAGGAGACTGCTTCAGTCCGTACAACGTCTTCTTCAGCTTGCACACCTTCCCTTTACTTGAGAGACATAAAACCAGGAGGAGGAACCATTTACACTTCTTCCTCCAGTTCACAAATTCAAGAATGCATTCTTCACATCAAGTTGGTATAGAGGCCAATCCTAGTTAGCTGCAAGGGATATGAGAACTCTCACTATGTTCATTTTGGCAATTGGAGCAAACATCTCCTGATAGTCTATCCCATAAGTCTTTGTATATCCTTTTGTGACAGTGTGGCTTTATATCTTTCAACCGATCCAACTTAGTGGTGCTTCACTTTGAACACCCACCTACATCCCACTGGCCTCTTTTCTCCTCTTTTCTCTTGGTAACTCAACCATATCCCAAGTAATATTCTTCTCAAGAGCAAACATCTCCTCTTCCATAGCTTTTCTCCATTCTGGTTAGGAAAGTGCATCTCCTACACTATGAGGGACAGACACAAAAGACAAAGTCAAGGCAAATGTACGATATGAAGGGGATAAGACATGATAGGAAACAAAATTATCAATGGGATATTGAGTACAAGACCTAATACCTTTTCTAAGAGCATTGGGTAAATCACAATATCAGGACTATAAATAAATATATTACCTGGATCCGAAGAGGATTCTTGGTGGGGCTCATGAGTATCGTTCTTCCTTCTTGTATACACTTGAAATTCTTTCTCATCCATATGAGAGATGTCACATTCTCCTTATCGTTCACTACCACCGTCCGTTGTGGGACCACTGTTAAACAGAAAAGAAGGCACTTGAATAGAAGAAGACATCTTTTCACTTGGTTTACTCTTCTCTAAAGAGAGGTTTTCTTGGCAGAGAAATACGGAGTAAACTTAAAGATTGTAACATCCATAGAAACAAAGGACTTACGAGAAGGGGGTTATAATTTTTGTACCCCTTCTGAGTTGGTGCATACCCAAGACAGGTGCACCTAAGAGACTTCAGATCTAGTTTAGACCTGTCAGAACGAACAATGTGAGTAAAACAGGTACTACCAAACACACGAGGAAGAGGTAACAAAGACGCAACATGAGACAGTAGGGTAACAGAAGACTGAAAAATTAAAATGTGAGAAGGCATACGATTAATCAAGTAGACAATAGTCAGCACAAAATCAGCACAACATCAAAACCAAAAATGGTTAGGTACATTCATATCAAACATCTGAAACCGAGTAATTTTCAAAAGATGTCGATTTTTTCTCTCAGACACATCATTTTGCTGGGAGTGCCAATACAAGAAGTTTGATGAACAATACCAAGGGAATCAAAGAGTGTGACTAAAATGCCTGACATATATTCCCTTCCATTATCAAAGCGAAACACTTTAATGTGAGCATCAAATTGAGTGACAATGATTTTATAAAATGAGGGAAGAACACTGCAAACCTCTTTTTTAGATTTCAACATATATACCCAAATGACACGAAAGAATCATTAACAAATGTCACAATATAGCGAAAACCACATAGAAGTAACAGAGGATGGTCTCCAAACATCAGAGTGCACAATGGCAAAAGAAGCATCACATTTATTACCACTAGAAGGATAAGAGGTTCGACAATGCTTTGCAAATTCACAAGTTTCGCACTGAAAGGGAAAAATAGAACTAGAAAAAGACAACTTCAAAAATAAACGCCTAAGATGTGAAAAGAAGGGTGACCCAGACGTCGGTGCCACTTTAATAACTCCTGACTGATAATGCTCTGATCACAATAAAGAATTTGCTGGATAGGGGTGGCAAAGTGTGGTAGATGGTCGAGCAAATACAATCTTCGTTCCTCATGACCCATACCAATTGTCATCCTCGTTTCCAAGTCCTGAAACGCATAATGAGAAGGAAAAAATGTGACACTATAGTTCAATGATTTAGTGATATGACTAACAAAAATGAGATTGAAAGTGAAGTTGGGAAAATGAAGGACAGAGGAGAGGGATATAGAGGGAGTAATAGAGACAGTCCCTTTGCCCGTAATGAAGGAGTGGGAGCCATCAACAATTTTTTACTTTGTCCATACCAGAAGATATAAAGTAAGAATTAAAAAGAGAAGACATACCAGTAATGTGATCAGATGGTCCAAAAATCAATAATTCACGAGCGACTGGGATCTAAAATAGATGCACTGAGGGCCAAGGCTGAAGTACTTGAATACGGAACCGAAGAAGCAAAAGCTATAGTGGGAGGTTCCAGCTGGGACATAAAACAACGGAAGGCCTCTATCTCACCACAAGATAAACCACAAATATTTGAAGGATGCACTGGTGCCATAGTAGTAGTGCGAGGAAGATCCGAAGGTGTAGAAATAACTAGATGGGAACTCGATCCCCCTCCGGTACCATAGCGCCTGTCCCTGTCACTGCGTCCACTTAGGAGTGGTTATCAAACAAAGGTGCTTGCGAACAGCTCGAGCTCGGCTCGTTAAAAGCTCAAACTCATTCGTTTATTTAGTAAACAAGCCAAGGTCAAGCTTGATTTTTGAGCTCGTTAGTTAACGAGCCAAGCCTGAACAAAGCCCTACTTGTCTCGGTAGGTAGTGGCATCTTCCAGACACTTAGCCTTAAAGGTTTGATAATGATCCAACTCTTCCCAGAAACAAGGAAGAGTGGAGTAATACACTAGAATAGACATATCCCCTTGCTTCAATTGTCAGTGCTCTGTCGTAACTCAAAGATGCGAGCTGCATTGCCCACTTCAGAATATGTATGTGTAATTGCATCCTATCTCCTTGGCAGTGGAGAGAAACAAATAGCCACTACTAATATCCTGTTGCATCGAGTGGAGGAGCCATGACATAAGCATTCTCAGCCTCCCATTTGGCATAGGTTGCATCTAAGGGATGGGGAGCAGGAATGTCACTAGTTAGATAACCCATCTTTCCCTTGCCCTTAACAAACAACATAACGGATTGAGACCATGCCAAGAAATTATTCTCATCCAACTTCACTGTAGTAATTAGGAGGTTTGGGGCATCACCTGTATTGATTCCAATATTCCCTCTTCCCTGCATAGTGACACTAGAGGATTGACTAACCTCGGATTCATCTGCCATAATGCTCACAAGGTCAATTTACACAAACCGGGCCTTTAAAAAACATACCACTAATTTTTCGATACACCAACTTTCAGATTAGGGTTCCACAACCCAAGTTTCGCTCAACCAAAGCACCAAAAAACACTAACAAACATGCATACCAGCAACCTAATACTGTATAGGAGTCACCACATCCAATTTCAATTTCCCCACAGCCATATAGCATAATTTCACAGAAACTTGTGACTAGAAACAGTGAAAAAGGCAGATATGGGGAAGAAAAACCTTCGTTGTGCGTCGATACTCCTCCAATTCACACAAAACTTGTTCTAGATGATTAATATTTTTGAAATGGATCAACCAATACCAGATTGGTGCCCCCAAAAAATTCCCAACTAGTCACACCAATTGTTTTGCCGAAACTGATTTTTTTTTGGAATTTCTCAAAAAATCCAGAAAAAACACATCTAGAAGTCTCAAAAATTACAAAAAAATCGCTACAATTCCTGAAAAATCATAATCTACTAACCACCACCAAGTACCAACAATCTGCCATTTCGATGATGTCAGAATGGCTATACGGCTGTCATCAGCAAGATGTCATGTTGACGTCAACACCTTCGAGTGGCTGTCCTCTTGCGCTGTGTTCCCCTGGTTCTTCTTGTTGCTTTGGTACCAAGTTGATTTAGATGGGTAATGTTATGGAGAATAGATCTAGGGTTTTAGAGATTGGGGTTTGAGAGGAGAGGAGAGAAGAGAAAGAGAAAGAAGATGATTAGGGAAAAAGTGGAGAGATTAGGGATTCTCTACTACACACTTTATTATTTATACTTACTAATTGTGTACGAATAGTAGATGAGAGTTACTTATAGTATATCACTATTACAATGTATAAGACATAAAAAGACCTACACATCTATCCAACCTTTGTTTTTAAGAAAATATAATTAAGCTTAAGTAGTGTTAAAAGGGACATGTGGACCTTAACTCTTGTTCTAAATAAAATTAATTATATTTTAAAAATTTTTATATTATACACAATGTTTTCAAAGGCAAGGTGTTTGGACCTCCAAAGGCGTGAGGCGTAAGGCTTAAGCCTCACGCTCCCTCATTTTGTAGATAAAACATAATTAAAAATTAAAGAAATTAATATATATATATATATATACATACATACATATAAGTGCTAAACAAATTATTCAATCATCGTATAAAAGAAAAGTAAGTCTTAGAAAGCAAAGCAAAAGTTGCAATCTAAATACATTTATGCTCATATACTTATTGCAAAATAGATGATGCTCAGTCATCCATTCATGAACCGAATTTTGGATTCCAAGAGACAACTGCAAAGAAGTCTTCAAGAGGGAAAAATGAAAGAAAAAAATAATATCAAGAGTCTGTAAGTAATGTAGCTAGAACCTAATTTTAGGGTAATGCATGAGTCATATGCCTTAGTCACAAAGCGAGTCACAAGGTGTGGGGCATTCGTCTCATTTGAATCTCACTCTGAGGCATAAGCTTCAAGGTTAAGCCTCGAGGCGGGGAGGGGGGGGGCACGATATAGATAATAGTAAAAATATATTTTTAAATTTTTATAATACTATGTAATAAAAAAAATCAAAAATTTTGGGGGGAGCCATTCCCCCCCCCCTCCTCTCCTGGATCCACCCGACTATGGGACTATGGTGATTTAATTCATAAGGATAATTTATTTATTTTTGGGTTGTAAGCTGTAGCACCTTTGATTTTGATTGAATGAATGATGACTTACTAGAGTAATCATATTTCCACCTTTAACTAGCCTATACTTGTGTTTTTTTTTCTTTCTATTTTTTTTATTATTATTTAAGAAGTTGTAGAATGAAAGTGACATGGCCCTCTGAGCTGACTCAATTGAACCCTGCATCGAGTCAACTCAAAGATTGCTGAGTCAAGTCAAATGTCTAAGTCAGCGAGCTGTCTCTTGGTTCTTTCTTCAATATTGCGTGTCACTATGATTGCGATAGGTTTTGATTGCTTACTTGCGTAATTATCTCATCAATCTTTCCGGGGGACAATCTAAGAACTTGTATAGAAGTAGATGCTATCATCCTTATATTCGCATTGCACTAATAATAAAAACAATTTGTAAAAAATTTCTTTCGCCCTTGACAGGCTATATACAAGAATTTTCTGGTCATTTAAGCCATTGGTTCCATTTAACTGTATCCTCAGTATACGATTATCGAAAAGTTATAGAATTCCTCTTGGTGTCTCAACTCGCAAGGTTTGTACCTATAGTTATTTAGTAGAACAAATTAGCAGTGCCTGAAACTAGGTAACTTGAGATTATACTGTTTATGGTATTAAACAGTTATCCATGGACTTTTGGTCTCCCTCAATCGACAATGATTTTGACAGCTGTTGAATGTATGAAATGATACGTTCCTTGCTTAGCGAGAATAATGCCATTGAAGGCATGTTTAAACCTTAATTTGCTAACAGCTCCACTTGTATGGATGCTATAGATGTGATGTTCAGTTTATCATATGTTTATTCTACAATATTAGTTGATAGTTATATGCTTACAGATTGTGTTATTAGTAACTGTACTTTAATTGTTTAGCAGCTGAAATTTAGTGTAAGTGGATAATAGATTAGATGGTGTTTAGATCTGGTGCTCTGTTTCTGGTTTTTGCATTCTGCAGGTCAGTCAAGCTCTGGGTCAAAAGTTCAAAGTTGTCATTTGACCCAGGCTTGTTAGAGCTGTGGTGCCCAACATAGTTGTATGCGTTTGAATTTTAAATTTACAAATAATTACGTTTCTTAGGTGTTTCAAGTTTGTCGGAAATTATGTATGACAAGTTAGCAAGTTCTAAACATTGTGTTTTAGGTCATAAACCCTAAATATCAAACCCGAGTTTTCTAATAGTAGAAGTGCAGGGACCTGGCTTTCTTCCGTCATGCTCAAAGATATAATTTGCAAGCACGATGAGGGAGAACGCATAAGGTTGAATATTTAAATGCATTTGAATGGTGTCAAATCTAGGCCATGCTATATAAACATCTTTCCTTCCCATGAATTTGTTTTGATTTTAAATGGTTGATACGTCACAGCAATGTGCTTTTGGTTTCAACAAGTCATTTTGCTCTAAATCATTATCTGTGCCTTATCCCAAGTCTGTTTCCTCTATACAACTCCTTATAACAGAACATATTGTGTTGTGTGAATGTGAATCCTGACAATGCTTTTGTTTGAAGCTCATGACTCTGTGTTCCTATTTCAGCTCCCTCTTCGGTCATGACTATTAACTTTCTATGATGCTTATGTGCAAATGAGTAGACAACATGCTTCCCGGCCAATAAGTCTAAATGAACATAGAAATAATCAAAGAAACAGAGAGGGCTGCATTTTCTTATACTAATGCAGAACATGTTTTTTGTATAAATTTCTCATAATTTTTGTAGATAATTTTCATCATAATCATGGTTTTTGTATTAATTTCTCATGATTGTTCTAAGAATCAAGAATTTATCCATTTACAGGTTAGGATTTTCGCTCTAATGGATGATCCTATCTTAGATGCTATCTGCGAGAGACTAAGACAAAAAACATACGTTAAAGGAAGCCAAATTTTGCATCATGGAGGTCTAATTGAAAAGATGGTTTTTATAGTGCGTGGAAAAATGGAGAGCATTGGAGAAGATAGGAATAGAGTCCCCTTGTCAGAAGGAGACGTTTGTGGTGAGGAGCTCCTCACGTGGTGTCTTGAACATTCTTCAGTGAACAATTACAAAGGTATAATGTCAATACTATTCATTTTCCTTTTACTGTTGGTGCATTTTAAGGGATACCTGAGTCTCCCATGTACCCTGCTTCTAACTAGGTCATAAGAGGAATAGTTAACCTTTGTTTTGTTTCACTTTGTGTAGCTATTCATGCTTCGAAATCCTATTCTCTCGAAATGACATAAATCAGTTCCTCTATAGGCCCACCATTTATGCTTTTGCTGTAACTTGGACTTCTGGTTGGCAAACATTAATTCACTGCCTTGGGCCAAAAGTAATAAATAGATGTTATAACTGTCCATATTTCTAGCTGTTAATAATTTGTAATGAAAATATTTCAGTAATTCTTTGTAAACTGGTTACTAGTATCGAATAAAACCAAAAGCCAACGAATTGAAAGGTCTCTGTACGCTTATTTCAGAACTGAAGTATACCCGCGTCAAGATGGGAGGTGGTACACCGTGCACATGGTAGATAATTGCTGTACCCCATTTCAGTGCCAAAATCCATTCTGATAGAGGATGGTACTAACCACCAGACCTACATACTTTTTTGGATCATCCATCATATTTGTTCTGACTGTCCACGAGACTGTGATAGATTGGATGGCTAGGATCATGTCATGTAAATCTTATCTTGATTTTTGAGATCTCATAAATCCAACCCATTGAAGGAGTTTCCAACCCCTAATAGGTGTGTGTGGCATAGATATGGAGAATAGCTTCATTTCATTCTTTCATCTTCCCACTGTGAGAAAAGTGTTAACCTTTTTAAATTATGGCTGTTAATACTTGTTAAAATTTGCACGTGAATGAAAGAGGTTTTTATGTTGAAATGATTTCTTTTGCAGATGGACGGAAATTTAGGATACCAGGACCAAGATTGCTTTGCAACAGGATGGTTATATGCGTAACCAATGTGGAAGCATTTTCACTCCGGGCTGCTGATCTGGAAGAAGTCACTTCTCTTTTTGCAAGATTTTTGCGGAACCCACGTGTTCAAGGAGCCATAAGGTTATACTCACCCAAATCCAAATCTTGTATAGATGCTGGATAGGGATCATATGATGCACAACGGCAATTGTCGTGTTATACACACCACATTTAATTATTTAAAAAATCTCTTAGCTTTAAATCTTCTTGCAGGGGTATTTAGAAAAGAAAAGTAGTTTTAAAATAAGGAAGCTAAAAGATAGAATCAAATTATCAGTATAGAAAGTGCCATTCTCTGCTTATGCGCTTTAAAATTAGACTGTTAACATGATTGTCAAACATCCTTGAAATACCACAGCCATTACTGTTATTAAAATACCTACTTTTAATGGCTAAAATATGGAATACCTGGGGAATTTCAGAAATTGTTCCCACAAATTTTTACTGCTGTTGGAAACATGAAAGAAAAGAAAGCTTCTATCTCAACCTGTGGATTTGCACTTTTTTAAACATCTTTGGAAGCTCTCCAACACCAATTGAGATTTGTGAGTTTTATGACTGGGCGTACTGGTATTTGTTACTGACCAGAATGTCCTTAGCCTTGTGCACTATGGCTAGCCAACTTCTAGCAACATACCTACCATTTGTAATAGGTAAAGTGTGCTTGTAACAATTCTAGAAAAAATTCACACCACCTACTGGAGATTTCTTTCACATGTAAAATTGCATGTATGCATGCTATATACCACTTCATTCATGTGACGTGGAACCCTCCCTAAGGTGCCATATTTCAGCAGGAAAGAGCAAGCAAAAATTCCTCAGTTGTAATACTCCACTCTCTGGCGGTGTAACAATCTTGGGTAACAAACATTTAACATCAAGCCAGAACGAACGGAGAGAGTATACTTTGTTTCTGTGTTTTTTTGACACCAGGGACCCAGCATACTAATTTAATATTCACTTTATGACAGGTATGAATCACCCTATTGGAGAGGCCTTGCAGCAACCCGTATTCAAGTAGCATGGAGGTACAGGAAGAAGCGCTTAAATCGGGCAGACAACTCTATTCCCCAATCTAGTCATTCTGCGAGGTAATGAGATTACCTGTTATATATATATTTTTCCCCAGATCCAAGGGAAGTCAAATCCCTCCTATATAGATATAGATATAGATATAGTTATTCATATGCTTGTAATATAACCAAATCAAATACTCAAATATTTGGGCACCCTAGTGAAAGGTTCCAATATGGGATGCATATATTAATCAATATCCGAAGCTTTTAAATTTCAATTCTGCTATTACCTATACTAGTCTCTTATTTGACAACTCATAAGAACTATTGTAAAAATTTCACTTCAACGACTACGGGATTACGATGTCTCAGCTTCTTTCTTGGGCATGAAGGAAATAAATCAGTGTTAAATTTGCATATAGAATTTCAATGAATGATATTATTGTGCAGTCCCACCAAAAATAAGTCTGCTTTGCTTCATGTTGTAAATGTAGGTGTGGTTGAATGCCTTCTTTTTATTATATCATGGCTGTTTTGTTAAGCTAAGCAGGATAAAAATAGCAGGACATTTGAGTTGGAGCTGGGAGAATTTTGGCTGTCTATATTTTGTGGCTGAGTTGGAAGGAAAATTAATTGGATAGAAGCATAATCCAGAATTATCGAAAAATATTAATCAATCAGCTTTTTGAGCTTTGAGAGGTCCTGGATGCCTCAAAACAGTTTCTTTAATTTCTTATCTGGCTATTCTACGGTATGCATTGATTCAGATAGAGGGATCTACTTAGAGTTATTCTAAATGTACGGAGTGTTGTGATGGCTCTGTTCCATCTTGGAGTAATACTCCGACTGTTACTGCCTGAGTCTCAGTGCTAATATTATCTGAAGAGAGTGAAGCAAGCAATTGGTGCAAAAAGGGGTTTTGTTTCAAATGCAGTGACGGATTTATCACCGATCACTGCTGCAAGGCACAACAGTAATTCTTTTAATTATTGACGGAAATTGTTCAAGGGAAGAGGAGGTTTGTGATTTAGAAGACATAATAAGTATACGAAGCGTCACAAAATTCTTGCATGCCTTAGCAGGTTTGACTATCCTATGAACAACATCCTCACTGATTCAGGCAGAAAGTTCTACTCACTGAGGGGATGCAACGTAGTTCTTGGCGTCCATTTCTCTGGGATTAATCCAGCCTCTAGGAGCAGTTCACATGAGGGTAAAATTGATTCTGTTAATATGGGTTTTGATGATCTGCAACTGATTAAAAGAGAACTGAATAAATCCATTTAAGTCGATATGAATCCAACCTTTGATATTTTAGATCGCTAAAACTGAATGAAACATTGCAAAAGACACCCTTTGAAAGATTTTTGTTGCAAAATCATTTGGGTTACCGACTTCTTTAGTTTACTTAATATAATAGGTTGTAAGTTGTGTGGGTGTGTGGGGCCAAAGTGAGCTGATACAAAATCCTTTCGTTTAATGTGGTTTTCCCAGATTACTCCTTATTATGCGATTGTTCTCAAACTACCGACCTTTTTAAACCTTTCTCACAATGCCCCCACACACGCACGCCTATTTGCGCATGCGAGTTTTTTTTTTTAAAAAAACCATTTTAACCTTGGCTTTACAAAGAAAGACCAAGGAGTCTCTGAGCCCTTTCAAATACCCAAATGCCCCATTTGGGTATCAGCTGCTATCGATACTTGAGTTCCGACTGCCAACTTGTAATTCCGACAAACTTTCTGATGAGATTTCTGACCCTCTTTTGATCTTCAGACTGCTCTTCCGAGATTCTCAATGATCAGGTATGCTTTATCCTCTAAACAACGCCATAACCCAAGAATTCCTTTTTTTTTTGTTGTTTTGTTTATTTTAACTTTTATATAATTTTAACACAAATAAATGAGTTTAATCATCGGAAAATGGCTCACAGTCATTAGTATATGTGTCGCGCCCCAAAATCCCACCTAACTTAATGTGAGACTTTGGCACGTGACTTAATCATTAATTCCATAACTTTTTATCATAAGCATTTAAGGCAATTCTAAAAACATGGACCTAAAATTTTTTTTTTTTTTTTTTTTTAAATAAATGCAATCAAGTCCAATATCTGAAATAAATACTAAGACCTCATAATCAATTTAAAATCAACCTCTATGAATCTCCAGTCATAAACTCAAACTAACTTTAAATCCATAATTTGTCTATTACAATTCTAAAATTCAAAATCCAAATATACTAGTGTCCTGTGTATGGCCAGCAATCCAAGTTCCATTCTCCATCAGGATAGTCACCTGCTGGCTCTTCCTGTTCTTCCTCGTATTCTTCCTCTTCCCAAGGTCCTGGGGCACAAATGTCAAATCTAACACCTGCCGACAACAACAGTCATCGGCTGAGTAACAAGTTACCCAGCGTATATACAAAATCCTGCCTAACAATATACGAGATTTGATAACAATATATTTTAAGATTCAACATCACAAGTGAACTCACAATATTTCAAAGTGCGGAAGCATAATTAAATTTGATTCTTACATCTGATTACTCATGCTTATTTCTCTTATTTATCTTGCCTATTTTTGTTCATGAATTTATTCAACAACATGCAATTGCAATAACTTAAAATAACTCTATCCCATATATCGGGTAGAGACTAACATATACCCTACTTTCCGAGGTACCACACAATATACACATTATCCGGTGTATACGGCTTGTCTACACATTATCCGGTGTATACGGCTTGTCTACACATTCGCCGGTGCATACGGCTGGTTTTGCCTTGATCATAGGCCTGTGGGTACTCGGTCAGTGCAAAACTCAATCATGCATAATGCTTGTGTCCTTGTGTACTTGCATATTACTTGTCATCTTGTTTATTCTCATGCTTATTCATGTATAGATTTCGTGAATCCGTGTGAATGAAATAAAATACTTGTAAATCATGCATAGATTTAAACATGCAAGGGTTCTCCTAAGTGATCAATATAAAGCATAATTTGTCAAATAAAATAAGGGATAATTTTATTTATCGCGTCTAAATTTTTAATACGCATCTATAATCAAATAAGTCTGACAGGGCCTTAGTTTTCACAACACATAATGATCTCAAACAAACTTATAATAATTTCATCAATTCTGAACATCATCCACTTCCTCCATTCTCATCATTCATACACCACAAAATCAATCCCATTCCCCTTGTTGATATAGAATAAAAAAAATCATAAACAACATCTTTTTCAAATAATTATCACAAGGAAATCACCATCTAAAATGTTCTCTATTCATCATATATATATTATCCATCAGATAACCAAGATCTAAAATTTTCTAACATCGTCTATAGATTTTTCAAGGGAAAATCCTGATTTAGAACATTACAAAAATCATCATATATAATTTTCCATCAGAAAATCTGAGTATAAACATCATAAAATCCTCATATATAATTTTCACCATAGTTTAAAACAATAAAAACATATTCACTATTGTTGTTCTTACTTTAGATTTATTTCTTCATCATATTTGTATCTATAATCCCTATATTGAGAGGAAGGAAGTCGTATTTACCTCTCACGATCGCTTCCCTACGATCAAACGTTTGCGAATGGGATGGATCTAAGCCTTTTTGTATTTTTTTCTTGCAACACCTTTGATTTCTCCTCTTGGATCTCTCCAAAACCCTTTTCTCTCACTCTCTTTAATGAAAACTCATAGGTTTTTCTTCTATTTTTCTCTCTAATAAGTTTTAGAATGATGAAATACCTAAAATCCATGAGTTAGGGTCTTTATATAGGCAATACCAGAGTTAGAAAGTGATAAGATCTGCTAAAACACTATTCACGGTTACTGTTCACCGTATTTACAGTTTTGCTACTGCACTTTGAATAATTCTATAGAGCTCAATTCTTATCAGATTAACCTGAAATTTGAACCATAGCTACTTTAGGTCATATAGAATCTACATTAAAATTTTCATAAATTTTGGATTGCAAAAAATGACCAAAATGCCCCTCTTATGATAAAGGAGATTTCGTCTATTTTTCACTTGATTAATTTATAAAACACCCTCATGCTACTTTAATTGTTCCAATTTTAAACTTATGTAATAAATTAATCATGACAACCAAGAATATTAAAATAATTGATACGAATACCAAGAAATTAAATTTCGGGTCTCTACATCCTACCCCCCTTAAAAGGAATTTCGTCCTCGAAATTGTGTACCTTAGTTAAACAAGTAGGGATACTTCTCTCGAACTTCATCTTCTCTTTCCCAAGTGGCCTCTTCAACGGAGTGGTGTTGCCAGCGAAGGAGGACAAAACGAATGATCTTTCAGCGTAGCACATGCTCTTTTTGATCCAAAATCTGAACAGGTTGTTCTACCATTGTCAAATCTTCTCGAATTTCCAAAGGCTCAAAATCTATAATATGTGAAGGGTCTGGAATGTACTTCCTCAACATAGAAACGTGGAAGACATTATGAACCGCCGCCATGTGAGGAGGCAGGTTAACCCTGTATGCCACTTCTCCTACTCTTCTGATAATTTCGAATGGTCCAACATACCTTGGACTTCACTTCCCTCTCTTACCAAACCTCATAATTCCTTTGGTAGGCGATATTTTAACGAAGATAAAATCTCCAACTTGAAATTCCAAATCCCTTCTTCGGGTGTCTGCATAACTCTTCTGTCTACTCTGGGCAGTCTTCAATCTTTCTCTGATCAAGTTAACCCGGTCTGCCGTCTGTTCAATTAGCTCAGGACCCAGAAGTTTTCTCTCTCTCACTTCATCCCAATAAAGAGGAGATCTACAACTTCTACCATACAAGGCTTCGAAAGGTGCCATCTGAATACTTGCTTGATAACTGTTGTTATAAGCAAATTCAACTAAGGGTAAATGCTCATCCCAACTACCTTGAAAATCAAGCATACAAGACCGGAGCATATCCTCAATAATCTGATTCACTCTTTCTGTCTGACCATCAGTTTGAGGATGAAATGCCGTGCTGAAATCTAGGCGAGATCCCATGGCTTGCTAGAAACTCCTCCAGAACCTTGATGTGAACCTTGTATCTCTGTCAGAAACGATACTGACAGGTACTCCATGTAAACGTATCACTTCTTTAATATAAAGTTCCACTAACTTGATAGCATTATAAGTAGTCCGATAAGGAAGAAAGTGAGCTGACTTACGGTCCACCACCACCCAAATGACATCAAAATTCTTGGCTGTCTTTGGCAATCCCACAATAAAGTCCATAGATATGTTTTCCCACTTCCACTCAGGAATAGGGAGGGGTTGCAATAACCCTGCAGGTCTCTTATGTTCGGCTTTCACTTGTTGACAGACTAAACATTGAGATACATGAGTAGCTACATCTCTCTTCATATTCCTCCACCAATAATGCCTCTTGAGATTTTGGTACATCTTAGTACCACCTGGATGAACTGTATACTTGGACCGATGTGCTTCATCTAAAATCTCTCGTCTCAAATCTTCATTATTTGGGACACATAACCTGCCTTTAAACGTTATAGCTCCTTCTCCATTAACTGAGAAATCCTCTTGACCATTTTCGAAAGACTTGGCTCGATAAGCTAATAATTCTTCATCAGACTCTTGCAATTCTATGATTCTGGTTCGCATATATGATCTGACTGCAAGATTAGCTACCAATGGTCCGCCTATACAAAGACTGAAACTTGTTTCATTGTTGGACATATCTTCTAACAATTTCCAACCTTTGACCCTTAAATGTGCCAACAAACCAGAGGGCCTTCTGCTAAGTGCATCTGCTACCACATTAGCTTTCCCTGGATGATATTGGATCGAACAATCATAATCTTTCAAAAATTCTACCCAACGGCGTTGTCTCAAGTTGAGCTCTTTCTGAGAGAACAAGTACTTGAGGCTCTTATGATCTGTAAAAATTTCAAACTCTACTCCATACAAATAATGCCGCCAAATTTTTAGAGCAAAAACCACTGCTGCTAGCTCTAAATCATGAGTAGGGTAGTTCTTCTCATGGTTCTTCAATTGTCGGGATGCATAGGCAATGACTTTACCATGTTGCATGAGAACACATCCTAAACCAACATGCGAAGCATTACTGTAAACTACAAATCCACCACTACCTGATGGAACAGTGAGGACTGGGGCTGTAGTAAGGCGCTTCTTCAATTCCAAGAAACTCTGCTCGCATTTATCATCCCATGTGAACTTGGCATTTTTCTTGGTCAAGTGAGTAAGTGGTGCTGCCAGGCTAGAGAATCCCTCTACAAATCTTCTATAATATCCTGCGAGGCCTAGAAAACTCCTGATTTCTGTAACACTCTTTGGCCTAACCCAATCTGCAACAGCTTCAATCTTCGCGGGGTCTACTGAAATCCCTTCTGATGATACGACATGGCCTAGAAATGCTACCTTCTCAAGCCAAAACTCACATTTACTCAATTTAGCATACAACTCATGCTTTCTCAAAGTCTCGAGGGTAACCCGAAGATGCTTCTCATGATCCTCCCGGGTGGGTGAGTATACAAGGATGTCGTCTACAAATACTATCACATGACAATCCAAGACTGGTTTGAATACTCTATTCATCAAGTCCATAAATGCTGCCGGTGCATTAGTTAAACCAAAGGACATAACCAGAAACTCAAAGTGTCCATATCTTCTTCTGAAAGCTGATTTAGGGATATCCTCTGATCTAATCTTCAACTGATGATACCCTGACCTCAGATCTATCTTAGAAAAGAATTTTGCTCCCTTTAATTGGTCGAACAGATCATCAATCCGTGGCAACGGATATTTGTTCTTTATGGTGACCTTGTTTAACTGCCGATAGTCGATGCACATCCTCATCGACCCATCCTTCTTCTTTACAAAAAGAACTGGTGCACCCCATGGTGACATACTTGGTCTAATAAAACCCTGTTTCAGTAATTCTTCAATTTGTACCTTCAACTCTTTTAGTTCTGCTGGGGCCATCCTATACGGTGCTCTGGAAATTGGTGCAGTGCCTGGAGCTAAGTCAATGACAAAATCAATCTCCCTATCTGGTGGTAACCCTGGTAACTCATCAGGAAAAACATCCATGAACTCACAGACTACAGGGATGACAGAACCATCTTTTCCTTCTGGATTGGAAAGACTTAAGGCCGCAAATCTAGCGATGTCTTTCTTCTTCAATCCTCTAAAATGGAAGGGAGTTCCATTAACTGGCTTGAACTTCACCATTTTCTCATAACAATCTACTTGCCCATGGTAAGCTGCAAGCCAATCCATTCCAAGAATGACATCAAAATCTTGGAAGTCTAGGATGATCAGGTCTGCCAGTAGCTCATGTTGTCCCACAAGGATGACACAAGCTCGGTATACTTGGTTGGTGACTACTGATTTACCAATAGGAGTCAAGATGGATAACTCCTTATCTAACTGGCTCGGTTCTAAAACAAATCCCTTCGCAAAACTAGGTGTAACAAACGAATGTGTTGATCCCGTATCAATCAATACATGTGCCAAACATTCATTAATCAACAGGGTGCCTGAGTTATTAAATAACTAAGTGTCAAATTCATGCATTATTCACATAATATAAGTAGCATATTTTATCCACACATCATATTTATAAACATCACAATAATCATAGAAATATCATATCAAATATAAATATAACTAAAGTATACCTTGCACCACATCATCTGATGCCTGTGCATCCTGATCTGATATTGCAAAGACCTTGCCCTGGGTCACCTGACGTGGCTGCTGCTGTGGGGGCTGCTGGGGTTTAGGAGCCTAAGGAGGCTTCTGCTGTGGTGCCTGCCTAGTAGGTGGCCTATTCCCCTGAGGCTGGACTTGCTGACTACGGTGAGGACAATCTCTAATCCGGTGTCCCAATTGACCACACTGGAAACATCCCCCTGTGAGTGCTCGACATTCACCAGCTGGATGTCTCTTCCCACAATGTACACACACATCAAACATAGGTGCAGAAGAAGTAGGCTGCACATACCGAGTGGCCTGAGAAGTAGTAGGGTGAGGCACAGTAGGTCCAGATGGAGGTGCAGGCCTCTGATAAGGAGTCGGCCTAGCTGTAGGTGGTTGGCCTGAAAATATGGGCCTCTTATCCTGTGGTCCAACCCTGCTTGGCTGTCCCCTGCTGAATTTTTCTTTTTGATTCATCTCTCTCTTCTTCAAGAATTCCTCTGAATTCTTTTCAACCAACTGAGCCCTATCGTTCACTTCAGCGAAAGTCTCGAGTCGAAACATTGAGACTCGGTCTCGAATAAAATCTCTCAATCCTCTTTCAAATTTTCTTGCTTTCATTGCCTCTGTGGCAATCATATGAGGTGCAAACCTTGAAAGTTCTGAGAACTTGGCCTCATACTCGGCCACTGTCATCTTCCCCTGTTCAAGAGTGAGGAACTCTGCTTCCTTCTTTTCCCGGACAACCACTGGAAAATACTTCTTATAAAACACATCTAGAAATTCCCCCCATGTCCATGGTTGACCTGCTCTAGTCAAATCTCTAGTCCTGGAAGCTGCTCTCCACCAATGTTCTGCTTCACCCTCCATTACAAAGGCTGCCCATGTCACTCTTTCAGTATCCGTGGGAGACAGAACTGAAAATATCTTCTCCAGCTGTAAGATCCATGCCTCTGCAGCTATTGAATCTGTGGTCCCATAGAATGACAGAGGCCTCAATCTCCAGAACGCCTCAATCCCCGCATGTGGCCTGGGTGGAGGGGGTACATGTGCCTCTGCTGGTCCAGGAGCAGTTGCAACAGGTTGTCTGGCTGCGAGGAGTGCCATAGTCTCGGCAATCGATCCTAGCACCTCAGTCAAATCAGGCTGGTACATACCAATTGGATGTCCTTCATCAATACCCCTTCCAGCATTACCTCTAGTGTTATATGCACGACCGCGCCTCATTGTGATAATCCTGAGAGCAAACGGTAACAATTAGTCTAACTTGGAAAAATAATTCATCCTAATACTCAGGCTTTACTCTAATCATCACAATATATCCTAGCATGTTGTATCCTAAGACTTAAGCCCTAGCTAACCTAATGCCTTGGCTCTGATACCAACTCTGTCACGCCTCAAAATCCCACCTAACTTAATGTGAGACTTTGACACGTGACTTAATCATTAATTCCATAACTTCTTATCATAAGCATTTAAGGCAATTCTAAAAACATGGACCTAAATTTTTTTTTTTTTTTTTTTTTTAAATAAATGCAATCAAGTCCAATATCTGAAATAAATACTAAGACCTCATAATCAATTTAAAATCAACCTCTATGAATCTCCAGTCATAAACTCAAACTAACTATAAATCCATAATTTGTCTATTACAATTCTAAAATTCAAAATCCAAATATACTAGTGATCTAGTATCCTGTGTATGGCCAGCAATCCAAGTTCCATTCTCCATCAGGATAGTCACCTGCTGGCTCTTCCTGCTCTTCCTCTTCCCAAGGTCCTGGGGCACAAATGTCAAATCTAGCACCTGCCGACAACAACAGTCATCGGCTGAGTAACAAGTTACCCAGCGTATATACAAAATCCTGCCTAACAATATACGAGATTTGATAACAATATATTTTAAGATTCAACATCACAAGTGAACTCACAATATTTCAAAGTGCGGAAGCAAAATTAAATTTGATTCTTACACCTGATTACTCATGCTTATTTCTCTTATTTATCTTGCCTATTTTTGTTCATGAATTTATTCAACAACATGCAATTGCAATAACTTAAAATAACTCTACCCCATATATCGGGTAGAGACTAACATATACCCTACTTTCCGAGGTACCACACAATATACACATTATCCGGTGTATACGGCTTGTCTACACATTATCCAGTGTATACGGCTTGTCTACACATTCGCCGGTGCATACGGCTGGTTTTGCCTTGATCATAGGCCTGTGGGTACTCGGTCAGTGCAAAACTCAATCATGCATAATGCTTGTGTCCTTGTGTACTTGCATATTACTTGTCATCTTGTTTATTCTCATGCTTATTCATGTATAGATTTCGTTAATCCGTGTGAATGAAATAAAATACTTGTAAATCATGCATAGATTTAAACATGCAAGGATTCTCTTAAGTGATCAATATAAAGCATAATTTGTCAAATAAAATAAGAGATAATTTTATTTACCGCGTCTAAATTTTTAATACGCATCTATAATCAAATAAGTCTGACAGGGCCTTAGTTTTCACAACACATAATGATCTCAAACAAACTTATAATAATTTCATCAATTCTGAACATCATCCACTTCCTCCATTCTCATCATTCATACACCACAAAATCAATCCCATTCCCCTTGTTGATATAGAATAAAACAAATCATAAACAACATCTTTTTCAAATAATTATCACAAGGAAATCACCATCTAAAATGTTCTCTATTCATCATATATATATTATCCATCAGATAACCAAGATCTAAAATTTTCTAACATCGTCTATAGATTTTTCAAGGGAAAATCCTGATTTAGAACATTACAAAAATCATCATATATAATTTTCCATCAGAAAATCTGAGTATAAACATCATAAAATCCTCATATATAATTTTCACCATAGTTTAAAACAATAAAAACATATTTACTATTGTCGTTCTTACTTTAAATCTATTTCTTCATCATATTTGTATCAATAATCCCTATATTGAGAGGAAGGAAGTCGTATTTACCTCTCACGATCGCTTCCCTACGATTAAACGTTTGCGAATGGGATGGATCTAAGCCTTTTTGTACTTTTTCCGTGCAACACCTTTGATTTCTTCTCTTGGATCTCTCCAAAACCCTTTTCTCTCACTCTCTTTAATGAGAACTCATAGGTTTTTCTTCTATTTTTCTCTCTAATAAGTTTTAGAATGATGAAATACCTAAAATCTATGAGTTAGGGTCTTTATATAGGCAATACCAGAGTTAGAAAGTGATAAGAACTGCTAAAACACTATTCACGGTTACTGTTCACGCGGTTACTGTTCATCGTATTTACAGTTTTGCCACTGCACTTTGAATAATTCTATAGAGCTCAATTCTTATCGGATTAACCTGAAATTTGAACCATAGCTACTTTAGGTCATATAGAATCTACATTAAAATTTTCATAAATTTTGGATTGCAAAAAATGACCAAAATACCCCTTTTATGATAAAACACCCTCATGCTACTTTAATTGTTCCAATTTTAAACTTATGTAATAAATTAATCATGACAACCAAGAATATTAAAATAATTGATACGACTACCAAGAAATTAAATTTCGGGTCTCTACAATATGTTTTAAAACCGAATTTGTTCTTTGAAATCCACAATTTTGTCTATTTTATTTTATTTCACGACGATACATACAGTGAGTTATCGGTACTAGTTATAACTATATCGATACTCATTATAACCATATCGATACTAAGGAAAATGTTCAGAGGTTGAAGATGACATATTGATCCACAAGTATCGATATGTATATTTTTAGTATTGATAAATGTGTTAATATTGATACTTACCCTTAGCTTTTTAGGTAGTACCAAAGTTTCTATCGATAGATATCGATATAAAGACTTATAGTATCGATATAGTCATTTGTAATATCGATAGGTATCGATATACAGACTTAGAGTACCAATAGAGAGTATTGTAATGTCGATATATCTATACTTACACTATCGATATAGAGCTTACTCCTGTAATAAGCTCAAAAAATTTGACAATAAGAAGTTTAATCAAACATACTACTACTAAAGTAGTGGAATTATTTAGAGTTTTATCAAACAATCAAAACTCTAGAAAACTAGAGTTTAATTTTTAGAGCATATTATTTTTAGAGCTTATTATATAGGAGTAGAGTTTCCAAACAGGCCCTAACTTCTCAGCATTGCCAATCTTCCTACTATCGCCATACTTAACATTTTGAACACTCATACATACAGACCACATTTGGCCTTCTTATAGACCTCTAATGACCAATTATAAATAGTATAAAGAACATCCCCCATTTTATTAGAAATATAATTTTTCAGATACCCAAAATCTGCAATTATAGAAATTATAAAGGTAAGAACAGAGATGCTTTTAATCTATTCACAAAAAATTACTAATGACAATCAAAACATAATAAGTCCTCCAATACAATCAGATATAAGATTTCGGAACCAAATATCAAACCCCTCTTAATTATGGGAAATAGATAGTGGACCGCGCAATCTGTTGTCTAGTCGAATGCACGGTCTACAGGTTGTCATGTGTTGCTTTTAACACCCATTAACTGTGGTTAAGATTCACTCACCCCTATGGTTCATCTATTTAACCTTAGTTTTTAGCAAAAATAATACAAAATTATTAACCTTATAAAGTTGGTTAAGCTTAACCGCTTAATCACAGTTAAAGGGGGATGAAATGGGAAGGCATTCGCTAGCTAACTAAAAGCGGGTCGGCTAATCACTGCTCATTATTTATCTCTAATGTCATGCGGCCCTTTATGTCTTGATGCCTTCCAACGTGGCACACTTGTAGAGGTCCATATTCGCTCATCAATAGGCCATATCTCTAATCAGTCACAAGACAAAAACAATGAAACAAACCTAACTAGCCTAGGAATGGACATTTTTTAACATTTCCCGGTATCTATACTATGGTTAGAATCATCTGATTGGGTAATAATCAGAGGGACCCGGTACTTTGAAGGTACATATGTTTTTGCCTATGGATAATATGTAGAAAAGAAACTCTGAAGTTTCATGATACACAACATGAAATGCTCCTTTCCACAACTAGGGTTGTATTTGAGCACAGCTGAGCCAAGTTTAAGCTTGGATCGGACCTCTTCAAGCTGGGCTCGAGCTTGATTCAAGTTCAAATATCCAAGTTCCAGCTCAACTCAAATTTCATATTTATCTTTTTGAACTTAAAAAATATAATGTATACAATTATATGGGTGGTGCTAGGGGCACCTCAACTTTTACTATATACACCATTACTCTAATAAAATATTGGTTATACACTAAATAAATCCAAAAAGACAAAAACACACCCTTTATTGTCTTCCTTTTTCATCCAACCTTTTTCATCCACCAATAAACTCGTAGAAGAAGATGAAACCTCGATTTTCCTATCATTTGAGTGAACTTCAACCTGCCATTAAATAGAGACAGTGCTTCAATCTGCCATTAAAGTGTTGGCTGCACAACAAACCCTTCGTGTTGTCCTGCCAAAGGCTCTGTCGACTCCTGCTCCAGCATAGCTCCCCTTCACTCTTCATAACACACTCAGTTAGGATTCACCATTGGAGGGCCCATATCCTTCCATTTGTTTGATCACATTCGAAACTTGTAATGGGAAAAATTGGCTTACCGAGCAAGTACTGAAAGAGCGAACACGTCCTTAGCCAAGGTCGGGTAGGTCCTTAATCGGAGAGCGAACATGTCCTTAGCCAAGGTTGGGTACGTCCTTAATTGGAGGGGTAAATACGACCTTAGCCGGAGGACGAGTACGCCCTTAATCGAAGGGCGAATACGACCTTAGCTGGAGGACGAGTACGTCCTTAATCGGAGGGCGGATACGTCCGTAAACCGGAGGATGAGTATGTCCTTAATCGGAGGACGAATACATACTTAGCCGAGGACGAAGATCTCAGGAGGTGATTTCTTATTAGAGTATTAATAAAATACTCATGAGTTAGATATTATCTCTGGCTTAACATTAAATGCAAGTCACCTTATATCATTAATGAGGCATTCATGAGTTATATATTATCCCTAACTTAACATTAAATGCAAGTCACCTTAGATCATTTCAGTGATAGAACCGACCTGTAGGGAAGGGATGTGCATTTATGAGGAGATATTTGTCTACAGGAGATTGGCAACTATTTCGAATCCCAGACTTCACCTTCTTTCCCAAAGAATAGAGCAAAGGTCCTACCTCAAGAACTCCTTCACTCTCTCTCCGCACTTATCTTTCACCTTTCTTCTTCCACTACTGACATGAGCTTCAGAGTATCTTGACAGGATGGAAGGCCTCTCCTCAACAACTCCGGGACAATTCAGTGACCTTCATCCTTCCACCAGTAAAGCAGAATCACGTGGAGCTCCTCCGGAAATTCCCACTACAAAATTGGCGCCGTCTGTGGCAAACACTTCAACTCCCAACTTTGTATCCCTTCCCCTCGATACGTTGCACCTCTCAATGGCAAGTCAGGCCCCACCAGAAGGAGACATATCCCAGGTTAACCAAATTATCTCAATGCTGCAATAGCAAAGGGATGATATGCTACGACAACAGTCAATCATGAACCTTTTGGCCCATAGCTAGCAAATGTTACAAGACAGGCTAGAAACATTTGAACAAGACTATCTTTACGCCGAAGATGGCAGGACAACATCCTTGACCGTGCCGAGCCCAAGGTCACTGCTGCGATATTCAGAGACTCCTCCTTACAACCCGGATTTTCTGGGCATGCTCAGATCCTCACCTCAACGAGGCCCATTCCAAAGGAACCACAATGTCGAATATATACGGTGGACTCCCTCGTAGGACCGGAACTCGAGAAGATCTCCTCTGGGTCGAATTGCTTGACGACACCTCTCATTTTCCCCCTCTTCGGGTCGAAATACTCAACAGGACTCTCCTTTGGATCGAAAGGCATGACAAGAAGTCAAGTATATATGTCCCAATCCCCCTCCTCGTTTTCAGGCTACAAGGGATATGCCGTGAATTCCCCTGCAGGGTCAAGATGTGGACGTAGGTCGGCAAGCAGGGTGATCCTAGCCGAAGTAAAGGCATTGATCCAGGCCGATAGAGAAGCTTATGTAGGACGATCCAGTGGAAGTCAGACCAATCAATTCACTCATCAAGTGAAAAAGGATGTCCAGAACTCGGCTTTTATCGACATGAATATTCCAGATCCTAGCCCCGCAAAAATTTGTGGCACCAACCTTCACCCCATTTATCAGGAAGACCGATCTGGTTAATCGTTTTTTCCAATACCAGAAAAAGATGGCTCTCCATAATGCCGATGATGCACTCTTATGCAAAGTATTTTCGTCTAGCCTGTAAGGACCGGCGTTGAGATGTTTTCGACACCTATAAATCGTGTTAATAAAAGATATGGACATGCTTAGTTCAATCTTTATTGAGCGGTACATATCCAACAAGAAGAGAGATGCAGATGTAGATTCTCTCTTTGCCATGAAGATGAAGATTTCAGAACCTCTCAGAGACTTCATCCAGAGATTTCATGAGGAAGTCCAATCTCTGGACAAATGTGATGATCGTACAAGCATTTCGGCATTGAAAAATGCGCTACCAATTGGATCCAAGCTATATGAGTCCACTGCCTTGGATCGTCCCAAACGTTTGGATGAATTATTGGCCCGCGCGGCGAAATATGCGAGATTTGAGGATGATGTCAAAGCTTGAACCAAGCCGAAGGCCTCCTCAGTTGAAGTAGTAGAAAGGACGAAACGGCCATCCACCTTAGGTAAGAGACCAATGTATGTCCCTCCGGATGATGAAAGACCACCAAGACGAGTGTAGCAAGAGAGACAACCGAACCAAGATCAGAGGGATCAGTTGAATCAACGCCTTGACCAAAACACCAACCAGAATAATATAAATCAATAGCAAAACGAGTCGGATAGGTGCACACTTTAGCTTAATCAAGGTCGGCCAAATCAGGACCATAATTCGCGAGAACAACAAGACTCGTCGCTAGAAAGACGTCTGAATCAAAACTAGTCGGGCCAGATCAACTTTACGGTTGGCCCCGCTTCTGTCATGCAAATAATGATGCACAAGTCATATTTTGTTTGGCCGAGGCCTATCGTTGAAATCACGATGGGTCCAAGAGCAAGAGAATTTTGTCAATATGACAAGATTTGGGGGCATTTGACGCATAGATGTCAAATCTTATGTGAGTATTTGGAAATTTTGGTAAGAGAAGGTTTTCTAGAGGAGTATGTGGTCCCTGATAACCAACTGGGGAATGTGTAGGCAACTAATGATGTGCCACACAATAAAGAATCCATGTGCTCAAGAAGCAGCGAGGAAGGCGAAAGGACAATCGGCACCATCAATGTGATCCACCGAGCAAGATCATCCATGCCTGACTTAGAGCATGAATTTTGAGCCAAATCCAGGAAGTTATCACATGTGGCCGAGGTTTGTCAAATAAGGCCAGGGACAAGAGGCATTGAGCAAGCCTTAACATTGTATGACAAGGACATACTGACGGTGGTTCGACCTCATTACGATGCCTTTGTCCTCACAACGAATATCAGTAATTTCAACATCAAAAGGGTGCTCGTTGAATCCAGGAGCTCGGTGGACATCCTCTACCTTCCGGCCTTCACCCAGATCTGATTGGATACGGCCATGCTCATTCCCACTCAAACACCTTTGGTAGGATTCAACGGAAGCTCAATACAGCCCTTAGGCAAAGTTGTCCTACCCATTCTAGCTGGACCAATCACCTTGAACACATGATTTTCTGTCCTGCACGCTCCTTCGCCCTACAACACTATCTTCGGGAGATGGTGGACACACGAGATGTGTAAGCACCCAATTTTTACACCCCCTTCCTGATATGGTTAATTACCTTAACTATGGTTAAAATCTAACCCAGGTAAAACCGTAGTCAAACCCTAGGTAAACCCTAGTCAAACCCTAGGCCTAACCCTAAGATAAACCCTAACCCTAGGTAAAACCCTAGCCTAACCTTAGGTAAACCCTAATCAAACCCTAGGCCTAACCCTATGACAAACTCTAACCTCAGGTAAAACCCTAGTCAAATCCTAGGTAAACCTTAGTCAAACCTTAAGCCTAACCCTAAGATAAACCCTAACCCCAAGTAAACCCTAGTCAATCCCTAGGCCTAACCCTAGCTAAACTATAGCCTAACCCCGGGGCCCAAGAACCCCAAAACCGAAGCCAAAACCCTCTGTGGGCCCATGCATGGGCCCATAGACCATAGAGACCCATTGGAGTAGGGCCCACTTCAATTTTTGAAAAATTTCAGGAATGACAGTAGACAATCTACTACCATTACTAAGTTTAGTAAGATGAATAGTACCATAGGCCAATTGCAAATAGGTTGGGCTTGATTTAGCAAAAACAAGGTAATGGCAGTAGAGTTTCTACTGCCATTCATGATTTTAGCTAAATCAGGAATGGCGGTAAAAACTCTACCGCCATTCCTGATGTCTTCTTCCAACTCTGTCTGGCACCCCCTGTACCACTCCCGCTCTGCCCCCACAGTGTCTAACACCCTTTTCTTAATCTCTAGAATACCCTGAGGTCCTTCCAACCCTATAAAACACCCCCTTCCTCAAGCTTCATCCCCATTCCAAAAACCAGTAGAGAACCCCAGTAGGATTTCAGCCAGCTTAAACTAGACCTTCCCAGTCCCTGTGTCTTCCACATGTGGGGATCATAAGCCTTCCAGGAGGCTGTCTCAGGCCACCTCGTCCTTCCACAGCCATGTGCTAGCTCGCCACCACTGTACCACCACTGTGAACATCCAATATCAAGGTAGGGCCACCCCTAACCCTTTTTACTTCTGTAAACTGCACTGTAAGACCCCTGGTCCTATTCCAGGGGTTCTTTGTTTTTTATTTTGTTGCTGTATAATCACAGATAGGGATCCCTTTGCCTTCCTCATAGGCATGGGGGAAACCCTTGAGGTTTTAACTCAGGCACCACGGCCACCATGTGCATGACACCTCCCTTGCCCTTCTGGGGGACCCTCATTCCATGACAGATCTCCTGGAACAGCCCTAGTCCAAGCCTAGGGAAGAAAATATCATTTCAGGTAAAAACCAGGAATGGCGGTAAACTTAGTACCGCCATTCCTGAGTTGTCCATTACAGTAGCTTAGACACCCATTTGGGGTCGGCCCTAGTCCATGCCAGGACCATGGTTGGGTCCCTCAGACCCTCTCCTATCTATCTTGGTCCTTCCAGGTTCACCCAACCTTGCCTAACCATGGTTAAATGCTCTGGAGCAGAAACTGTCTAGAATGGCGGTAGATACACTACCGTCATTCTGTATTTCTCATTACAGTGCATTCAGACCAACTTTAATCCATCTTTAGGGCCCATCTAAGGCCCAGGACACTTAGGGGAGTCCTCCCTTCAACCCTATGGGTCCTTAACCCCTGTGGGTTCACCCTTAACCTACCATTGGACCTGCAAACTTAGTATAGAAAGAGTTTGGAAATGGCAGTAAACTGTTTACCGTTATTCCTATTTTACTATATTTTGCGCTTTACACAGGGCCCAGATCAGGTAGGAGGTCATTCTAGGTCCTGCCATACTATTTGGGCCCACCCTGACTTGTCTAGACCTTTAACCAGGGTTAACTTAACCTTGGTTAATATTTAACCATGGTTAAAACACTATTAACCTTTGGAAAATCTGAAAAAAAATGCCAAAAATATTCAAAAACTACAAAGAGACCAAAAATACAGACTTTGAACCTTTTTACTATGGTTAACAGCCCTAACCATGGTTGACTTTCCCTTTAACCCCGTTTAGTAACCCTAACTCCGGTTAAACCCTTTTGGCCTACCGGGCCTAATCTCTTAGCCTACCGAACTTACCCTTGGCCTACCAGGTCCAACCTTGTTTCCCTCAATCATGGTTAACAATCCTAACCATGGTTAGCTTGACCCTTAACCCCAGTTAGCAACCCTAACCTCTGTTAAATCTAACCTTGGCCTACCAGGCCTAATCTTAGTCTATCGGAATTACCTCTTGGTTTACCGGGCCTAATCTTAGTCTACCGGACTAACCCTTCGCCTACCGGGCCTAAACCATGTACTTGACCAACCCGGTCAATCAAACCCTAGCCTCTGGGTTAGACTCTTATCCACTCCGGTGCATACACACACACCCCTTAGCCTTGGCACGGGCTTATATACTAGAACTACGCTTGGTTTGATCTCACCCTTATGAGTACGTAGGTAACCTAATCCGGATTCGACCCTAGTTAGCTTTCTCTTTCTTAGATTAGTATTACCCTAAACACTTAGGCATTTGAATATAAGTTGATTTAATTTGGCGTACACCCAGAAAGTAGGTAACCATTGTAAAATGGAGGTCCTGGGGTGACTAACACCTTTTCCAGGACTTAACCAAACCTCTTATCTAGAATTCTCACGTAGACTAAGATCTTATGTACAATTTGGGGACTTATCTCTTTTGAATTAATAGGTGGTGACTCTCAATATACCCGTGAGTGACAAATCCCATGCTCACAGTTTTGGTGACTCCGTTGGGGATATTCGAGATTCTAAGGTTCAATCTGAAACCTAAGTTTAAGCCAATTAAAATCAAACTTGTTCAAATGCCTAACTATTTAGCTTAATACTAATCATTTCATCTCTTTTGCTATATTGTGTACTATGCATATCATACATAACATAGTAGTGTAATGACCTATTAAACCCAATAGACAGTCTTATTACGTTTACAGCTGCTGAATGGTCATCCTTAGTGTCAGAAGCTTAAAAGTCTTGGAGGTCCGCGGAATTACTCCTGTTGGGTGATTACCCTTAGGGAAGGATTCTGAACGCTCCCGCTTACACCAATCATCCTTTTTCAGGTATGTTTTATACCGAAGTCACATATACGGTGTTAAGTGACCCCCATCTTTCTAGGAAAACACTTGCATTACTCTAGCATTCAGCATATAGAGTAGGGTAGGGTATAGTCTACAAGCAGCTCACCCAGGGAGGGTTACTCTAAACCTTAAATTTCTTGCACCCCATTCTTATCCCTAATCATGGTTGACTATTTGGGCACTCTCACCCTGATAAGCACCCAGCCAGGGGCATGTAATGAGCCAAACCTATGCTTGTAATAAAATACATCCTACCCTGCATCCCGACATAGCATATGGGGTTCAAATCCTGGGCAGACAGGTCTTCACTAGACTTATCCCCAACCTTTACTTCATAGACTCCGGTTCCCAACAACCAAAGTAAAGCATGTCGGACCTCCATCCGTCTGCCTTATCGGATCACATGTGCCTTGTCACACCCAATCAAAAATCATAAAATAAAAAAATACACTCATCATCATCATCTGCATACACAGTGCACTCCACAGAGTGTGTCCTTGTTTAGGTAGATGGTAGGTCCTTCAGGGATTGTAAAGTTAATTGGTCAACCGTCACGGCCCATGCATCTAACATCTCAGGTGGCATGTGACAACAACATCTGAAAATCAATTGAAGCCTTCACTCCAAGTCAGCGTCTTGCTCGGGCTCAGTACTACAAAATGGGATCCATCCTAGACCTTTCCATGGTTAAACCAGCCCGTGCCTCATGAATGCTGCTATCCAGTGTTGGAACCCATCACATATGGTGTTCTGTTTTGGTAAGAATGAACTGTGTCCAACACTAGAAGAGAACCAGCGCATTCCGGGCTTAATCATGGATTGCGAAGCCATAGTACCATGCTACAAGACAACATACCAGGCATACCTATCAAGGTTTTTGCATATCAAGCCTGCTTGCTTGCAGCATGGTCCTAACGGCTCTTATAATCGAATACGCTTAGTATATCTTGAAGATCGGTATAGCCGTAAGTGGAACACTGACACCTTGATAGCTGAACTTCCCGGTCTCAATGCCTTTGCACTGATAATCATGTCTCAGCTGGTACTACCGAAGTATTACACACTCACCGACTCAGTATTGGTAGGGATCATCGAAGACATGCGCAGCTCCGGAACAGTTGTACTTGTCATTCTTGCAGAGCTTCTTAGGGCCCTCAACCAAACAGTAGATCACAGAAAGGGCATCTTCTATGCCAGTGCACCCCTGTTACTGTAGAGCCCCAGACTTTTTCATGCTTAATACATGGTACTTTCATTGCCATTTTGCCTTTAAAGAGGTATAATTAATAAATAAGGAAGAAATTGGAAATTCCGAAAGGTCAGAAATGTTCCTTTTCGAAGTACGAACCCAACGCAAGTTGAATCGTCAAAATCGGACGAACGAATCAAAAGATATGGCCAAAACAGTCTGGACCTGCAGACAAACGTAGCTCGGAAGGCGCTAAGGACGTAGCTCTAGCTCACAACGGGTACGTTGTGCATCCGTTGTGCAACAGAAAACGGGTACGTCGTACAGTAGACAACGTGTACGTTGTACAGCAAACAACGAGTACGTTGTACAGCTCACAACGAGTGCGTTGTACATAAGACAACGTGACAACGGGTTCGGCACCCTTCACAGCACAACGTGTTCAGCACTGTTCACAGCACAACGTGTTCAGCACTGTTCACAGCACAACGTGTTTGGCACTGTTCACAACACAACGTGTTCAGCACTGTTCACAGCACAACGTGTTCAGCACTGTTCACAGCACAACGTGTTTGGCACTGTTCACAGCACAACGTGTTCAGCACTGTTCACAGCACAACGTGTTTGGCACTGTTCACAGCACAACGTGTTTGGCACTGTTCACAGCTCAACGTGTTCAGTACTCGCATTCTTGCAGAAATTTCAGTAAGGGTATTATGGTCTTTTGGTCAGTTTACTCTTACCTTAAGAGTTTAACCCGAGCCTTTAGGGGATCATTCAACACTTAGAGAGTTTGAGAGAATAGGAGAAAGGGGAGAAGGCGATTCCAACCTAGGGTTTCCATTTTGGAGAGAAATCAAGGGGTTTGTGAACCCACACTCCACTCAAGCCCATTTTTCTTCAAGATCAAGGCACAAACTCGTGAGGAGCATCTCCTCAAGCTAGGGCAGCAACTCACGGTTGTTTTTGGAAGGGGATTTCTTCCTCTCTTGATCAAAGTCGGTACTTCTTGCTACCCTCCTAGTTATAGCTTCTCTTTTCCTTGTTTCTTCTCGTTTTCCTTCACTTATATATGTATTATGAGATTGGTGGTATGAATGGTGAATGGAGGTGCATGTTGGCGACTGGATACCGTGTGGATGATGTGATGAATGAATGGGAAAGGGCATTGTACTAATAATGAACATACAAGTGTGATGTGAGCATAACCCACCTAGAAAAGCATGATTTAGGTTTAAAAGAATGATGAATAATGAACACACCATCTTTGATGAAATGCCAAGGTGAATAAAGTGAGTTGTAAATTGGGAAATGCATGCTTAATAAATTATGGATATTGCTAGGGCCCATGATAGTGTGTTTTTCTTGCTTTCCCTAAATGATATGAATATTACATTGCTCAATCATTGATGTTATATGTGTTGTGAAATTACCCAAATGTCATATTTAAATTTAAATGCAAGTATGTACACGGTTCCCACGAGCACGACATGCATGACATGATTTATCGAGGTTTTCAAGAACATGGTTAGAGGTGGGACATATCCTACAATATGTTTTACCTCGCTTTTCACAAGAAAACAAGAACCAACATTCCACGAGGGGCCTCCCCTCACTCACAAGTGCATATCATGAAGAAGGGCCTCCCTTCCCTCGTAAGTACATACATATCATGAAGAAGGGCCTCCCTTCCCTCGTAAGTACATACATATCATGAAGAAGGGTATCCCTTCCCTCGCAAGTTCATTGCATAAAGAAGGGTCTCCCTTCCCGCTCAAGGCATCTCTCAAGCGCATCTCACAAGGATATCTCACAAGTGTATCTCACAAGTTACATGATCACAAGCAAGCACGCATGACATGCATGACATGACACGTACGACACGCTCGACAAGATCAAGTAAGACAAGCACGACAAGCTTTCAAGTACGAAAAGATATTTCAAGCCAAGTCAAGTGCACGATGTTTTCAAGAGGTTTTATCGGCTTTCTACGAAATACAAGCATGATTATAAATTGCTTTACTTCCTTGTATGATATAGATTGTTCATGTTCTATATATGCAACTTGCTTCCTACTTTATGTATGCTATCTGTATACTATGACTGTTGGTTAGTATTTAGTACCCGCTGAGTATTCCATGCTCAGCCGTACTTCTTATGTCGGCAGGTTCTGAGGGAGCTGATGCTCCATTTGATGTTTGTGCTCCTGGTCCATGGGTGGAAGAGGAGGACGTCGAGGAGCCTTTGGAGGAACCTCCCGTAGAGGGTTATCAGTAGGTGGTGTTAGATTCTGAGTGGATTAGCTGTGGGTGAGCATGAGTGATTATATCCATGTATTTTGGCGGGTCTGTCCGCACCTTCTTTTGGATTCCTTTTGTGTAAACTTGGATTCGTATATACATTGAGGTTTGTTTAGACATCCGCTGTGCTATGTTAGAGTATGTTTCCGCTGTTTATATCCTCTATTGTATATGCTCTGTGGGTTTTTGCAGGTTGGTTGTCAAGCAAGTCATGTAAGCCATGATTAGTCGTCCAAAGTTCACTCTAACTCTTAGGGTGGGTTTTGGGTCGCGACAGTTACACCTATAGTTAGTAGGACACTTGCCTATAATCATCTCAGTACATGCTGATCTCCGTGATGCATACAGTCTGTGCAGGAAGATTTCTCAGAATCAGGACCAGATAGTGTCTACAGACGTTAGAACGCTCTACCAGTTTCGCCAAAACCTGTTAGAGGAGGAGATCACATGGCAATACGAGTGGGTAATCCTGGAAAAGCTACCTCGCGTCATCATAACGGTAAGACGACGCATGATCCTCACTGGTCTAATCAGCTTAGCAGTCTACACACCACTCAAAGTCCTTCGTCAGTTTAGACTCCCTCGGTGTATGCCAGTGATAGACCGGCAGGAAAATGATTGAGTCAACTTCACAGTGCACTCTAAAAGTCTTACTCGACACTTCCAGTCCGGTTGGCGAAGCCCTAAAAGAGAATAGTGGCTAGACTTTGTGGTTACATCAGGACCACCAACTGATTCAGTATACCGACTATGGGTGGAAGATCCTGACATTCCATCCAGTATGCTCGCACCCAGGGAACTACCTACGCCAGTTTTAGCTCCGTCAAGAGGAACCATACCCATAGCTGAAATGGTGGTCCTCTGGAGAGACATATTCCTGGAGAGACAGCTTTTGATCCAGGAGAAGGAGAGAAGGTTATGAAAATCCCAGTAAGCATTCAGGCTATAGGAAGCGGAGCAGAACCATGAACTTCAAGCCATGCAGGGGCAGATCAAGCAGCTTGAGCGGACAGTCCGATCTTTTCAGAAGAGACGCAAAGGCGACGCCAGAGAGATAGCCGTCATTAGGGCCCAACTGCACTTCTACCAAGAGCAGCTTGATAGTGCAAAAGTTGAGATGATCGACCGGATCCGATAGTTCAGATTCTGAATGTTCAACGCTACTGAGACAATTGAAAACATGGAGGTTGATTTCACATTCCTCCAACAGTAAATCATGGACCTTTTCAAGCCACTTGACTTCGTGATCCCTAACAGACCTACCTAGGATCGAGTCTTTTTTCTTTTCTTGAGTCGTGCTAGCATGCATCAATGAAAAATCCTTTTCTAGAATCTTCTTCCTGACATTATGCGTATTCATGTTTAGCCGTTGCATCATTTTCAATTGCATGAGCTGACCCATGACTCGCTCTATGACTGTAATTCTCGTAAAAGCAGTAGCCGTAGACCAAGTTCTGATTAAAGTACCAGTCACAGAAGAAGCATCCAGTACCACCTCTTCTGATAGTCAGTTGAAATTAATGGCAGAACCTTCTGATCAGCATTAACAAATTAGTGAGATCCTGCAGTCTCATGATAGGGACATCACGGCCATGCAAGCCAAGCTAGATAGTATTCTGGAATCCTTGAAGAGTCTCATTGGTGTCCGAACAGATGACCCTCCCATCTGAAAACCTAAAGGGGAAGCCTCTTAACAGCCACATCAGCCTATGCATTCCCATCATCATGCCCAATCCTGAGCCCGCAACAGGCAGAGGTGAAGCAGAGTATGATCAGTTTGATGGGGCAGAGTAGCCCAATGCCTCTCACGTAAATCAAGACAAGCTATCATCTTCAGACCCTACCCCATCTCTCAGGGACCAACATGAAGAAATCAAACAGATGAAGGAAGAAATAAAACGAATGAAAGGGGCATTTACCAGCTCCAGTCTATCTTTGGAAGACCTGAATTTGTCATCTGGGGATGCTATATCCCTAGGTTTCAAAGTGTCAGAATTTGACAAGTATGATGGTACAGGCTGCCCAAAGCAACATCTACAGCTGTATCTGGGAGATATGCTCAAGCCTAATAAGAACCAACCTCTTCTCACCCAGTACTTTCAGAAGAGTCTAAAGGGAGCAACCCTTATCTGGTGGATGTCAATAGACAAGCAACGAGTCAAGACTTGGCAGGACGCCATGGACATCTTTGTGGATCAGTACTCTTTCAATCAAGAGCTTCGGCCTCAGAGAAGCCAGTTAGAATAGATGTACCAGCGTAATAACGAATCCTTCATGGAGTATACTACTCGATGGAGGGAGATGGCAGCAAAAATCCCTACTCCGATCCCTAAGGAGGAGTTAGCAAGCATGTTTATGGGCACACTGAAGTAAGCATACTCAACTCTGATGGTAACATTATTAGTTGTGGATTTTTACACTATTGTCAAGACAAGTGCCCGCATTGAAACAGCCATCCAAAGTGGAGCTATTCACTCCAGCTTAAGGCCTGCCCACAAGAATGATAGCTCCAGTTAGTAGAAACAATGGTCAAAGGGACCAAAGAAGAAAGGAAGATGTGCAGATGGTGGCTTTCATAGTACCTATTAGATTATCGGCTCCAGTCGCTCAGTCTTAGCCAGCACCCAAAAACACCCGACCAGTCAGACAAAACTAGGGGCAAAACCGTGCCCCCAGAAACTTCACCCCTCTTCCATACACTTTCAACCAGTTGTTGGACTTTCTGATCAAGCAATTTCTTCTCATCTTGAGAGGCCTTACCCCTCTCTTGCCACCTGACAAAACAAAAATTACAAAGTCGATCATCATTGCGCCTTTCACCAATGCCCAGGCCATGCTACTAACTATTGTATTGGCCTGAAATGCGTTATCCAAGATCTCTTGGATGAGAAAAAAGTTGAATTAGTCCCCAGGAACACCAGCATCAACTAGGCGCCACTGTCCCTATATAACAATCAACTAAATTTCATCGAATATGAAGAGCCCAGGGCAGGGCAGCCGAGACCTAGCACACCAGCAATGCATGACGGTATAATCAGGCCTTCTTACTAGCCTCCAGTTATAATCTCATTTCCTCAGTCAAAGATCCAAACTATCCTACCACCGGTAGTGATCCCTGTCCTTCAACCTGCCAAAGAACAGATCATCAATACCATCCCTTGCCCAGCAAATTGGTCCACAGCCCCAGCTTAAGCCTCCACCTCTTCTAGCCCCATCAGGACCCTACATCCCATCCCCACCTTTCAACCTCGACTGAGTACCCGTTCCTCACTCTCTCATCCTTGAGAGTAAAAGCATAGCTTAGCTTACCCGATCCGGCCAAATATACCAACCTCCAGTGGTTGAGCTGACAAAAGAAAGGGAACAGAGAAAGAGAAGACAAGGGTATCAGACCCAGAGAAAGAAGCGGTGGACTCTGCAGTTCTACTGAAAATACTGGAAAAGGCAAAAGAGTTCAATATCACACAGTAGTTGAGCAAAACTCCAGCTCAGATCTCCATCTTGGGTCTTCTCCTGACTTCCGAGCATCACTGAAAATAGCTACTTCGGGTATTTAACAACACCCATGTGACACCAAACATCACGCCTGAGAAACTAGGGCATATGGTGGGACAAGTGCTTGAATAAAAAATCATTTCCTTCACAGAAGAAGAAATACCAGACAGTGACAGGGATCACACCCGAGCTCTCTATATTGTAGTACAGTGCATGGATAAAACTTTATCATCGGTGCTAATCGATAACGGCTCTGGCCTAAACGTCTGCACATTATCTACACTACAAAGCCTGGGTTTAGATCTTAGTAAAGTGAAGAAGAGGCCCATGACTATCAGGGCTTTTGACAACTCAACCAGGCAGAATCTGGGTGACATTGACTTAACCATCGACGGACCTGCTCAGTTCACTACGAATTTCCAAGTCGTGAATGTACCAGCCTCGTTCAATTTGCTTATAGGGAGGCCGTGGATCCACGCGGTCGGAGCCATTCCCTCCTCTCTCCATCAAAGAATCAATTTCATTCAGGATGACCACTTGGTCGTGATCCCTTTAGAAAAATTAGCTAGTTCCTTCGGAGACATCCAGGAGCTAGGGCAAGGCACTACCTTCATGACGTACCAATTTGAGCAGGTCAGTTCTATTGCCCAGATAAAAGAGCAAAGCAAGCAGGTAGTACCACCATTTGTCAAGATGATGGCCAAGAACTATCAGCCAGGGTCAAGACTGAGAATCAGAAACCAGGGAATAAAGAAGAGATACGTACCTCCTCGCTACATTTTGCCTTTTGGATTGGGTTACAAGCCTAAGTTTGAGGACTATCTCTCCAAGCTAACCAAGAAAAGCAGCCGGTCGATGAAACCAGAACCTCGACCCCACATCTTTGTAACCTTCCCGGTAGAGACATTCAAAGCCTATCCTGATACCTCTCTTGTACTAGTTGCCAAAATCTCAAACCCCAGCCCAGTGTCGAATCTTTTGGGATTCTAGATCCAGAAGTGTTCAGCATAGCACAGATATTCGATGAACTGACTATCGAAGATGCTACAAAAGTAGAAGATCCGGTGGGAGAACAAGTTTGCACCCTCTCTAACAGCGCCGAGGCATCATCCAGTTATCGACCACTGATCCATTGGTCGATCGAGGCTCTCACCATCGAGGCCATCCAGGGCCGGGGCAAGCATGGTATAGGGTAGGTTGGTCCGATCAAGCAGTGACCGAAGCTCCATCCTCGTCCTTCTTCTATTTTATCTTTGCTCCTTTTAGGCAAAATCCAAATGTCGGCCACTATCGGTCTCTTTTTGTCGAGTCAACTTTTTGTAAACAACACTCATCTTGTTTTATCAATAGAAAATCTGATGTTTTGACTCAAAATCATGTTTTGCATAAAACATTTCAATCGGCTAATGATGAAATCATATGGACTCTTCCTCTGGAAGGCCTAGTGTCCTGAAGCTAACAAAAAGCATGCTAAACTAAGCTTAATGATTTGCCAGGAAATCACCTACACTAAGGCTACCCTCGACACCTTGCTTGAACTTTCAGAAATTGAGTATAACTCAGAATAGGAAGAAGAACCGCCTCAAGAGATCTTGGACCTCCTAGAGCATAGTGAAGGGATCTTGCAGTCTAACATCGATGACATTGAGACCTTAAACCTCAGATCCGAGGATAGTCCCTAGCTCATCAAGATCGGCACAATCATGAGCCCGCAGCAAAGAACAGACATGATCAGCTTCCTGAAAAGCTACAGTAACGTCTTTGTCGGGTCCTATGCAGACATGCCCGACTTAGACCCAACATTGGTGATACATAGACTGCCCCTGAACCCTGAAATAAGACTAGTTAAGCAGAAACTGAGACAGATGATGCCCGAATGATCGTAGAAAGTCAAAGAGGAGGTAGAGAAGCAGATCGAAGCAGGCTTCCTGGCAGTAGCAACCTACCCAGAATGGTTAGCCAACATTGTGTTGGTACCCAAGAACGATGGCAAAGTCCGAATGTGTATCGACTACCAAAATCTGAACAAGACAAGCCTTAAGGACAACTTCCCTCTCCTACATCCTGATCGATAATACAGCAGGGCATAAGACGCTCTCATTCATGGATGGTTTCTCTGGATATAACTAGATCAGAATGGTAGAAGAAGACATAGAGAAGACCTCCTCCATCACACCTTAGGGTACATTCTGCTAAAAGGTAATGCGCTATGGACTCAAGAATGCAGTGCCACTTGGATATGCCACCTCCTCTTCGACACCCCCTGTGTGTCCCTGACATCCTGTGTATCCCTTGACATCTCGTCATACCGCAATAACTTCTGCATGTCCCCTTCGACACCCCCATGTGTCCTTGACATCCTGTGTGCCCCTTGATAATTTCGTTATACCGCGGTATTACCTCCTACATGTCCCCGACATCCTGTGTATCCCTTGAAAATCTCGTCATATCGTGACACCTCTGCATGTCCCCTTGTGACACCCTCGTGTGTGCCCCTTGACAATCTCGTCATACCATGGCGTTACCTCTTGCATATCCCCGACATCCTGTGTATCATTTGATAATCTTGTCATACCGTGATACCTCCTACATGTCCTTTTACGACACCCCCATGTGTCCCTGACATCCTGTGTGACCCTTAACAATCTCGAAATATTACAGCATTACCTCCTACATGTCCCCGACATCCTGTGTATCCCTTGACAATCTCGTCATACCGCGATACCTCCTACATGTCCCCTTCGACACCCTCGTGTGTCTTTGACATCCTGTATGCCCCTTGACAATCTCGTCATACCATGGTATTACCTCTTGCATGTCCCCGACATGTTGTGTATCCCTTGAAAATCTCGTTATACCGTGACACCTGCTGCATGTCCCCTTGCGATAACCTGTGTCCCCGACATCCTGTGTGCCCCTTAATAATCTCATCATACTGTGGCATTACCTCTTGCATGTCCCCGATATCTTGTGTATCCCTTGACAATCTCGTCATACCATGGCATTACCTCCTGTATGTCTCCGACATCCTGTGTATCCCTTAATGATCTCGTCATACCATGATACCTCTTGCATGTCCCCTTCGACACCCCCGTGTGTTCTTGACATCCTGTGTGCCCCTTGAAATTCTCATCATACCGTGGCATTACTTCCTGCATGTCCTCGACATCCTATGTATTCCTTGACAATCTCGTCATACTACGATACCTTCAGCATGTCCCCTTCTACACCCCCGTGTGTCCTTGACATCTTGTGTGCCCCTTGAAAATCTCGTCATACCGTAGGATTACCTCTTGCATGTCATCTTTCCGACACTCCACGTGTCCTCTAATTGTTTTGGCTAAGCACCTCCAGGTAATGCCATAACAACCAATCTGGCTAGTGCTTCTGAGACATGCCATCTTGCATAAGCATCCATCAATTACTAGCATGAGTAGACCAGACTACTTGCTAGTCTCCTCTGAGTGGCCCTTAACCACTTCACCACACCACCATCTGTACAACATGCATACATATCACTATTCCCTAGAATCCAATCCTGGTGTAAAAATAGTATGATTCCAGTCTTTGCTGTTCAATTGCCGACTTGGCACTCTCTAACAAAGAGGGGCAGCTGTAAGCACCCAATTTTTATACCCCCTTCCTGATCATGGTTAATTACATTAACCATGGTTAAAACCCAAACCCCAGGTAAAACCTAAGTCAAACCCTAGGTAAACCCTAGGCCTAACCCTAGGACAAACCCTAACCCTAGGCAAAACCCTAGCCTAACCCTAGGTAAACCCTAACCAAACCCTAGGCCTAACCCTAGGACAAACCCTAACCCTAGGTAAACCCTAGTCAAACCCTAGGTCGAACCTTAGGACAAACCCTAACCCCAGGTAAACCCTAGTCAAGCCCTAGGTAAACCCTAGTCTAACCCCAGGGCCAAAGAATCCCAAAACTGAAGCCCAAAACCCCTGTGAGCCCAGGCATGGGCCCACAGACCTTAGAGACCCATTGGAGTGGGGCCCAGTTCAATTTTTAAAAAATTTCAGGAATAGCGGTAGACAATCTACCGCCATTTCCAAGTTTAGTAAGATGAATAGTACCCTAGGCCAATTATAAACAGGTTGGGCTCGATTTAGCAAAAATAAAGTAATGGTGGTAGACTACCGCCATTCTTGATTTTAGCTAAATCAGGAATGGCGGTAAAAACTCTACCGCTATTCCTGATGTCTTCTTCCAACTCAGTCTGGCACCCCCTGCACCACTCCAACTCTGCCCCCATAGTGTCCAACACCCTTTTCTTAATCCCTAGAATACCCTGAGGTCCTTCCAACCCTATAAAATACCTCCTTCCTCAAGCTTCATCCCCATTCCAAAAACCAGTAGAGAACCCCTGTAGGATTTCAGCCAGCTTAAACCAGACCTTCCCAGTCCCTGTGTCTTCCACTTGAGGGGACCACAAGCCTTCCAAGAGGCTATCTCAGGCCACCCCAGCCTTGCACAGCCGTGTGCCAGCCCGTCACCATTGTACCACCACCATGAGCATCCAATATCATGGTAGGGCCACCCCTACCCCTTTTTACTTTTGTAAAGTGCACTGTAAGACCCCTGGTCCTATTCTAGGGGTCCTTTGTTTTCATTTTGTTGTTGTATAACCACAGATAGGGGTCCCCCTGCCTTCCTCATAGGCATGGACCAACCCACTTGAGGTTTTAACTCAGGCACCACGGCCACCATGTGCATGGCACTGTTGCCCAGCTAATGGACCCTAGACGGGGGGTGATTAAGGTCTATGGCAAATTTAAAACTTAATCTACTTCCCTAAGCAGAATTTGAACTTAAGCAAGTTAAAGAGAAATAGATGTTGGCCTGGAAATGACCCTAAAGAGGGGGTGAATAGGGTCTAAGGCGGATTTAAAAACAAAAATATGAACTACAAGTTCAATGAGCGGAATAAAGAAAGATATGCAACAAGCTAAAACAATAGAATATTAAAAGAAGGAGAAAAGAGATAAGGAGAGGGCAAACTCAAGATTCGTTCTCGAGGTTCAGCAAACTAGCCTACTCCCCGCCTCAGCTTCCAGCTAGAGGATTCACCATGATTCCTTAATCGTAGTGGCTCCTTCACAGGTGGAGTCCAAACCCTTACAATCTCTCTTATAGGTCGAGATATTACCTTACAAGCTCTCCTTTAGGCCGAGCTGAAAACCTCTCAAGAGCACAACCCTCTCTTGGTATAACTGAAGCAACAGCTTCAGTACAAGAATCCTGGATTCTTGATTACTCTCAATAAATAAGTCCTTTTATTGAGAATCTGAAATGAAAGCTCCTTAAATGCTGGATAAGAGTGAAATACAAACTCTAATAAAGTCTCTCAAAGGAAATGTGAATTGAATGAGCTCAAGAGAGATTTTTGGGGATTTTCTAAATGTGAGAGTGAGTGAGAATCAATAGCAATGAATGAGGGATCAATAGGAGTTATTGCAGTGATCAAGAGTTATATGTAGTTCATAAATGAACTCCTTTTATAGCATTTTATCCAATAGTGCCGTTGGGGTAGCATTAAATGCTTTTGGGTCCGTTGCAAACTAGCCGTTATAAAAAAATTTCTGTTCCAGACATGATTTCGTCGACGAAGTGGAGTTCCCACTTGAGTTCGTCGCCGAATATAAAAGACAGAATTGGATTCTAAAAAATCCTGTAATGACTTCGTCGCCGAATTTTAGCCCAACCAAAGATTTCGTCGCCGAAATCAAGAGGCAGAACTGAATTGAGAAAATTCTGTCATGACTTCGTCGCTGAATTCAATCTACCCAGAGAATTCGTCGATGAATTCAGAATAAAAATTCTGAATTCAGTCTAGAATCAGACCGAAGGGATGTGATTGATTTCCTAGGTCAATTAGCTATACTCTTATCATAATTTTATGATTAATTAGAGCTTTAGAGTGATCTTCAAAAAGGGTCCTAGGCTCCTATGGTCAATCTATGATTCTTGAGCTTTTCAACTTACCATTCTTTTGAGGACTTTTTACATAAGTCCTATACATTCTCAGAATAACAAGTAAATAGATTCAGAATGATGAGAGATGATCTTGGCTTGACTTGGGTCTTGTGATTTTGCCTTTTGTCTTCAATGATCCTGACTTGGACTAAGGTCTTATCTTGAATCTTCATCTTGTATTCAGTGAGTTGAACTTCCTCTTGAGTAATTTTCATCATTTTTCATGATTGGAGTGCTATCAACTTATGTAATCTGAAATGTTCACGCACTTAAACGTGTTTATTAGTACCAAATATTTCATTATATTATTTTGTTATTATCAAAATTATTAGGGGTACTTATGGTTATAACCCTGAGGCTAACAATCTCCCCCTTTTTGATAATGACATAACAATGTCATGAAATTGGGTTAAGCTCCCCCTCATAACATGTTTTTCATAAAATCTTTGAGGTAAGCTACTCCTAAACATATGCATTTAAAAATAATAATCACAGTTGTTGTTTAGATACATATTTATGATGAGTTAAAGGATATATCACCCTGGTTATGCACCAAGAAAAGTTCCACAAAGATAAGTTTCAATTTTAATTTCTATTCTCAACATATTGGATCAAGACAAGAAAAGAATTGCATAAGCGAAAGACATATTATGTGTGTACTGCCAAAGATGCAAAAAAAATCATATTTCAAATAGTTCCAATGTAATTTCATTTATCAATCATCAATCATCAAATTTTCATTACATTTCATGTTTCTCCCCCTATATCAACATCAAAAAAAATGAAAAATAGTTACAGACCGTCTGCTTTCTAATTTTTGATGAGGTCTGCAACCTATGTGAGGACATCTTCTGATTGCTCAGCTGGATCAGAGTCATCATGGGAGTCTGAGGTAGAGGAGGTGGTATCTGAGTCTGAAGGAAGGGAGATGATAGGGGAGTCAGTAGCTTGACCCCTTTTGGAAGGGGTTACCTTCATTAGTCTGTTGCCTTTGGAAGAAGAGGGAGCTTGAGAGGGAGGCTGAGAAGGAGTGGCTCCACTAGCCAGACTAACCAGAAAATTATTCATTTTCTTCAACTCATCAGTGGCCTGCAAAGTAATTGAGGCAGTTATGGAGTCATGCTCTGCATATCCAAAAGAAGCTTGCCTTAAGTCTTCAACTGAAGAGCTGATGATTCTACAATTCCTTGGATTGTCTTTGTGACCTTCTCCATTCGGATACTTTCTTCAGATTGTTCTGTCCCCAATCTATGAAGAAAGGAAGACACAGAGTCAACTCTATCTTTGGTGACTGAGGCATCCATGTTAACTGTCCCTAAGATAGTGTAGGTGGCATCTGCACACTCTCTAAGATCATTATGAACCGTGGCAAGAGAAGACTGGACTGCTTTGGAGATTTTGCTCATCTCAGACTCAAGAACTGCAAATTAGGAGAGAGTAGAGGAATGGAGATTCTGAAGATTTTTCCTTGATTCGATTTGAATGACAGTTAGATTTTCCCTTGTCTCTGCCATGAAGGGGAGCAGGGATGCTCTTATCTCCTCTTGAAAAGCCTACTGGCTCATCCTCATTTCCAACTGAAACTGCTCCAAGCTGGAAGACATGGAGGCAATCTGCCTTGCCATGATGCTCAGCAGCTCATCTGAAGCTACTGGCCTGCTGGGCATCTCATAGAACTGACCAGGGTCCTCAAAGTGAGGAGATACCTGTCTATGAGAACTCTCTGGAATCTCTCCAGCATCCACGAAATCAGACCAGTCAGGCATCTCATTTCTGGGGTGCTGCTCACCCTGAAGCTCATCTGCAGGATCCTCTACCGATACTGGCTACTGCTTAGCCTGGGGTTCCACCTCTGGCACTGATTCTGGCTGCTACTCAGCCTGAAGTTCTGCTGTGGGTGCAGATGAAGAGGGAGCAGAAGTAGGCATGGAGGAAGTAGGAATAAGAGCTGGAGTGCTAGAAGGAAGGGAGGAGGACTGAAAGGCAGAGGGTTTGGGGGTCCAAACCTTCTGGGAGTCATTCCATATATAGCCCATTCTTTGAATGGTTGCTTTGCTATAGATGGAGGAATCATCAGGGGTGACAATATCTGTTTGAGATGTTAAGGGAACATTGAAGTGTTTAAAGATTTTAGTTAGAGCCTGACCAAAAGGGAGACACCCTAATATTCTCTTGAATGCATCATCCATACAATGGACAATGATGTAGGAGAGATCAATGGGTGTGGTGGTTAGGATGCACCACATAAGGAATACATCGAAGTAGGTGAGATACTCCCTACCACCAGCCCTGGGAACTAGGTTATAGGTGATTATGTGGTGAATGAGTCTAACTGTGAGGGTAAGATCTTTAACCTTAGGTTGAAAAGGAGAGGTGAAATCTTGGTTTATGCACATCATTTTCAGTGCTTCAACCACATCAAATCCTTCATGACTGGTCCACTGACCGTTTACAAAAGTTTGAAGGGTACATTGAGGGATTTTCAAAATTGAGGGCAATTGATTTACATGAATGGAAATGTTTTTACCTAAGATAAACGAGGTAATAAGTGATTCGGATTGATTGAAATGGAAGTGAGTATAGAAGAGCTTGACTAACTCAGGAAACATAGGTTCCTTGGATTCAAGAAACTTATCCCATTTTAGGGCAGAAAAAAGAGTTCTTATGGGTTTGAACCCATAGGCATCAAAACTAATGAAATTAACAACTTTACCGTACAGAGGGGAACGAGATAGGAATTTCTCTTTGAAAAATTTCTCGAACTTTCCTTCCTTGAACTTTACCGGGACTGGAGTTGAACTTGAGGCCGGTTCTTTTCCTTTATTAGTTCTTGATTTCTTCTTTGGTGGCTCCACAAATGCATTCTTCATTCTAGGAGGCATTTTCTGAGAGATTTGGAAAGATTTGCTAGATCTTGGAACAAAGAAGACTGCACGAGCAATGGAATAGGGACTTTGGAGGGAAAGATTAGGTTTGAAAAATTTAGATTTTGGGGGTTACTATATATACACATGACTCAATTCGTCGCCGAAATGGGTTTCGTCCTTGAATTCGTCGCCGAAGTGGAGTTAGGAGCCCTAATGAGTTTAATTTCGGATTAACTTCGTCGACGAAATGGATGACTCATCCATGTTTGTCGCCGAAATGGGTACAAAAAACATTCTGTTTTCTATATTTCCCCAAACTTCATCGTCGAAATCACATTCTAGATTGAATTCGTCGCCGAATTCAGTTCTGAATATGAAGGATTGATTTCTCTTAAGTTTTCCACCTATTTTGCTTTAAGTCAAAGATTCATCAAGACATCTAAAATTATCATAATGTATTTAAATCAATCTATTAAGCAATCAAGCAAGTTATAGGCAGATTAAATCAAAGATTTCAATTTTTGATTACGTTTGATCTTTATTAAGTTAGATCATTCAGACTAGTCATTCCCAATTCTCTTCTCAAAGCACTAAACCTATCGGATTGTAGAGGTTTGGTAAAGATATCAGCTGATTAATAGTATCAACAAATTCCAAGATAACATTTTCATTTTGCACATGATCTCTAATAAAATGATATCTTATTTCTATGTGTTTAGTTCTTGAGTGTTGAATGAGATTCTTAGTCATGCAAATTACACTTGTATTATCACACTTAATAGGAATTTTCGAATAGATAAGTTTAAAATCTTCTAGCTGTTGTTTCATGTAGAGAGTTTGAGCGCAACAAAGTCCAGCTGCCATATACTCAGCTTCAGCTGTGGATAAGGCCACTGAATTTTGTTTCTTACTAAACCATGAAACAAGAGAATATCCTAAAAAGTGACAAGTTCCACTAGTGCTTTTTCTATCTACTTTGCATCTAGCAAAGTCTGTATCTGAATAACTTATTAGATCTAAGTTTGTGTCTTTTGGATACCATAAGCCTAAATCAATTGTTCCAAGTAAGTATCTAAAAATTCTTTTTACAGCAATTAAGTAAGATTCTTTTGGATAGGATTGGAATCTTGCACAAATGCAAACACTGAACATAATATCAGGTCTACTTGCAGTGAGGTACAAAAGGCTTCTAATCATGCCTCTATAGAGTTTTTCATCAATATTTTTCTCTTTTTCATCCTTATCAAGTTTGGTTGACGGGCTCATAGGAGTATCCATTATTTTAGTGTTTTCCATTCCAAACTTTTTAAGTAGTTCTTTATTTAGCTTGGATTTGAAGACCTAAGAAAAATGTTAATTCACCCATCATGCTCATTTCAAACTCTTTTTGCATTGTTTTAGCAAACATTCTATAGAGAGATTCATTTGTTGATCCAAATATGATGTCATCTACATAGATTTGAATTATTAGCATATCATCATTTTTGGTCATTATGGATAAAGTTGTCAATTTTACCTCTTGAGAATCCGTTTTCAATTAAGAAGCTACTTAGCCTATCATACCAAGCTCTTGGAGCTTGCTTTAATCTATATAAGGCTTTAGTTAACTTAAACACATGATTAGGAAATTTATGATTTTCAAAACAAGGTGGTTAATTTACATAAACTTCCTCATTGATATACCCATTTAGAAATACACTTTTTACATCCATTTGATATAGTTTAAATGCTTTATAACTAGCAAATGTAAGTAACATTCTTATAGCTTCTAGTCTAGCAACCGGGGCAAATGTTTCATCATAATCTATCCCTTTTTCTTGGTTGTAACCTTGAGCTACTAATCTTCTTTTTTCTTCGTGCCAAATCTGAAGTTTTTTGTATCACCCCGAACTTTTCTATACTTAATGAATAGTATTTTCGTAGCCAATTAACATTACACGTAGTCTAATCAATAAACAAGAGAGAGATTGAGAATTCTGAAACTTCAAAAATGTTCTTTTTGGAGAGACGAACCCAACGCAAGTTGAATCGTCAAAATCCGTCGAACGAGTCAAAAGATATGGCCAAAACAGTAGGGACCTGCAGAGCACCAATCGCTCGGTCCAATGTAGCGATCGATCGGTTCACAACCGATCGCTTGGTCATTTTTAGCGATCGATCGGCCCAAAACCGATCGATCGGTAGCTATCGACTGGTTAACTTTTTTGTATGGAGAATTTTTTTAGAGAGCATGTTTTTGACCGGTAGCTCGGTCAAGAACACCGATCGCTCGGTAGGCAACCAATTGATCGGTCATAACCACCGATTGCTTGGTCTATCATGTTTTTGTAAAAATTTCATTAAGGGTTTTTTTGTCATTTGGGCGTTTCACCCTTGCCTATGAAGGCTTGCTTGAGCCTAAGGGTTTCATAAACCCTTAGGGCAGCATTTTGAGAGAGAGTAGAGGAGAGGAATAGGGGTTTTCTCCTAGGGTTGCATCTTGAGAGAAATCAAGGGTTTTGGAACCCAAGGTCATCCCAAAAGCTTGGACTTCTCAAATCCACCATTAAGCACATGTGGAGTCCCATCCCAAGCTAGGGCAGCGTTCTCCACGACATTTTTCAAGGGCTTTCTCCTCTTCTTCAAGGTTAGTACACCCTACTAACTTCCCTAGAAATAACCTAGTTTTCTTGAATTGAGAATGGTTTGAGTTTTGTGTAAACCCAAGGTTCTACATTTAAAAATAATAATGCCCTAAATTATACAAGATAATTAAGTGTGAATGAAGTGTGGAATGTTGGATGTGGAGGCCATTGGATGTCGTATTGTGTGATGTGGGTGATGGAAAATGGTGGATGGGCTTTGCATTCATAATAAACGCACACCATGTGTATGATGAAACCTATGAACTTAAAGAACTTGGAATAATGTGGCTATGAATGTGTTGCACATTAGGTGCTTGAAAAAAATGCATGAATGAGAATGTCAAGAATAAATGGAGGATTTGGGAATATACTTGTGTAGCTTTCCGTAAAGGGTGATTTAAAAAAAATGCTCTATATGTTATCATTAAATTCCTCATGCCTATGCAATTGCAAGAAATGTCACATTATGCTTTATTGTTTCATGTTAACCTGATTATTAAAAAGAGAATTAAAATGCAATGTGTATCCCTTGATTTATTTATGATAGTATGATCGTCACGAATGACACACACACCAAACACGTACGCATAAACCGAGGTTTTCCCTATATGAGTAGATGAAACAACCAGAATGAGAAAAGGAAATATCAAGGAGGTTGGTAGCCCAGGGATGTTCGGGTGCTAGCCTCTGGCTCACAAGTTAAACAGATATGAATGTCAAGGGTAGGGCATATCCCTAGGATATGTCATACCTGGCTCACAAGAAAACATGACAAGCAAGAATCACGAAGTATGGAAGGATGTTAGTGTACTAAGACCAGGTACGGGCACTAACATCTGTTCCCAAACAAGTATGAGAGGATGCTAGTATACTAAGACCAGGCACGGGTACTAGCATCTGTCTCCAACTAACATGACAAGCATGAAAGTATGCTAGTGTGCTAAGACTAGGCATGGGCACTAGTATATGTTTTCAAGACAAGTATGAAAGGGTGTTAATGTACTAAGACCAGGTACGGGCATTAACATCTGTTTCCAACAAGTATGAGAGAATACTAGTATACTAAGACTAGGTACAGGTACTAGTATCTGTCTCCAAGCCAGAATCAAGAAATAATGGAAGGGTGATAATGTTCTAAGACCAGGTACGGGCATTATCATCTGTTCCCAGGCAAACAAGGAAATTCGTAAGCAAATCGACAAGAAAACACGCATGATACTCACGAGACAAGAACCAGATAAGAACCTAGTATGTCCATCCATTTCATAGTTCGGGTACTAGCCAACGAGAAGAACCTCATAAGACATGTAAGGAACCCACAAGAAGCATAAAATGTAAGGTTTAAATTATAAGAATCACAAGGAAGGTGAAAAAGGTTTTAGTCAAAGCATGAACCCTAAGTATGAGTTGAAATTTGATGCACAAGATTGTATTTGTTATTGCTGCCGCACTCTGATTTTTAAAATGTAATGATGAACTGTACGATGTATGTTATTTTATTGTTATTACTATTGTTAGTTAGTAGCTTGTACTCGCTGAGTATTCCATGCTCAACCGTACTTTTATGTCGGTAGGTACATTACACGATATGTGGACTTTTGTCCCTTGGATCGAGGCAGCTCAGGGTGAGCAGGAGATTATTCGGATGCTTACCTAGATATTAGGAGATTTGGCATATGGCCAATGGTTGGGATGAGTGAGAGAGAGACATGTATTTGGGTTCTTGTGTTTGGGGATGTTATCTCACTTGAGTTGGGACTCAAGTTGAAGGGTTCATGTTCATGTTGTAAATCCTATTCAATTATTGTAATCAATTGCACTTGGAATATAGTTAAGTTATTAAAGAAATTTTAGTTCTCTATTTTACATGCCTTGTATACTCTTGCAGGTTGATTTAAGGTTAAGTCACGTCGCCAAAGTATCCTAAATCCTAGGGGGTATTTTGGGGTGTTACAGTTTTTAACTACATTCCCATTTTCATCCTTTTTATTTTTGAAGACCCATTTTGTTCCAATAATAGATTTGTCATTTGGTCTAGGTACTAGATCCCAAACTTGATTTCTATCAAATTGATTTAATTCTTCTTACATAGCAATGCCCCACGATTCATCTTCAATAGCTTCTAAGGCATTTTTAGGTTCAATTTGACTTAGAAAAGCAAGGTTCATTAGATTTCTTCTTGTTCTAATCCCTTGTTCCATATTACCAAGTATTAGATCCTTAGGGTGATCTTTTATTAATTTCCAAGCTTTAGGAAGTTGATAGGATTCTTCATTTTCAATTTCTTCTTCATTATCTATTTCAATGGAATTGTTACTTGATTTTTCTTTTTCTTGATCATTTTTATTTTCTTTGTTAATTTCTAAATTAGATATTGCTTTTGGAAGATTATCAATTTCATCATCCATATCAATATTGATTTTGTTAAAAGGATTTGATTCATCAAAAACTACATGAATTGATTCTTCAACAATTAATGATTTCTTATTAAACACTCTATAAGCTTTGCTATTAGTAGAGTATCCTAAGAAGATTCCTTCCAAAGATTTAGCATCACATTTCTTAAGATGTTTTTTATCATTAAGTATGAAGCATTTACATCCAAACACCTTAAAATAACTTATATTAGGAATTCTTCCATTCCAAAGCTCATAGAGAGTTTTATTTAGTTTGTTTTTTATAACAACTCTATTAATTACATAGCATGAAGTGTTAATGGCTTCAGCCCAAAAATAATTTGGTAATTTACTTTCATTAAACATTGTTCTAGCCATTTCTTGAAGAGATCTATTCTTTCTTTCTACTACACCATTTTGTTATGGAGTTCTAGGTGCTGAAAAATTATGATTAAAACCATTTCATCACAAAATGAGTCAAGTTCTTTATTTTTAAATTCTCCTCCTCTATCACTTCTTATGTTGTTAATAGAATAACCTTTTTCATTTTGAACTCTTTTACAAAAATTTTTAAATAGAGAAGGTGCTTCATTTTTATGAGAAAGAAATAGTACCCATGAGTATCTTGAAAAATCATCCACAATAACAAATGCATAAGTTTTTCCAGCTAGGCTAGCTACTTCATTTGGACCAAAAAAGATCCATATGCAAAAGTTCTAAGGGCCTAGTGGTAGAAATCATTTTCTTGGGTTGAAATGAAGATTTTATTTGTTTTCCAAGTTGACAAGCATCACAGATTTTATCTTTGATAAATTTAGTTTTAGGTAATCCTTTAACTAATTCATTTTTAGAGAGTTTAGACAAAAGATCCATACTAGCATGTCCTAGTCTCCTATGCCATAGCCAACTTGCTTCATCTACAGCAGAAAAGCATAACATGTTTTGAGATTTCAGTTCATCAAATTATAAGGTATAAACATTTTCATTCCTATGTGCCACAAACAAAGTATTTAGATTATCTTTATCCTTAATCATGCAAATATTTGATTTAAATGAGACATTTAATCTCTTGTCACATAGTTGGCTAATACTTATGAGATTATGTTTGAGACCATCAACAAGTAATACATTTTCAATAAAAACAGATTTATTCTTACCAATGTTACCTATGCCGATGATCTTCCGTTTAGCATTGTCTCCAAATGTCACATGACTGCCATCCTTTGGAGTGATTGATGCAAATAGATCCTTGTTCCCGATCATATGTCTTGAGCATCCACTTTCCAAGAACCATGTTGTCTTGGAAGTTCTTGATTTTAGGCATATCTACACATCCAATTCAAGTAACTCCAAGATACTTTCCCCCCGATACCCAAACAGTTTCGGATGGTACCCAAAGTGATCTGGGTTTTGGTTTGGGAGGATTAGTTCCCTTGGAAACCCATATCATTCTTGGTCCTTTATGGTTAGTTTTTAAGATAGAAGGTGTTCCTTTTGGAACCCAAACTTTTCTAATAATCTTACCATTATAGAATGCAGTAGATGGTGGAGTTAGATTATTACTTTCTTTTGTAAAGAAGTTTTGATACTCTTTTTGTTTTGAAAGAGTATTATAACCTAGTCCAGCTTTGTTAAAAACACATATTTGCTGTCCTAGAAGTCTCTCTAGATTCTTTTGACCATTTGTGAATGTGAGGACAGTATTGGTTAAGTCCTTGACTTTAGCATTTAGCTTATCACATTCACAAGGTGAGTTATAAGGAACATTTTGAATATCATTAATTTATGACTTAATTCCTCATTTTCAAGAGCCAACACACTCTTTTCTTTTAGCAAAGTCTCATATGATTGTGTAAGAGTGTGGATTTCCTTTTTAAGAGATTTATTTAATTTAGCTATTCTGCCAAATTCTGTATAGAGTTCATCAAATGCTTCTCTTATTTCATCATATGAGGGAGAATCATTTGGGGAAGAAGTTACCTCATCCTCATTTTCCATGAGGCACAGATTTGCCATTTCTTCATCACTTGAATCTTCCGACTTGCTTCCCTCTGAGTCATCCCAAGTTGCTATCATAGCTTTTTCTTGTGCTTTTGGCTCTTCTTGAGTTGAAGGCAGTCAGTCCTTATGTGGCTTGGCTTCTTGCATTCATAACACGTGAGAGGTTCCTTCTCGTTAGCTTCAGCTTTGTTCACTTCTTTTGAGAACTCCTTCTTGTATAGTCTCTTTTTGAAGTTTTTCTTATGCTTGAGGAACCTTTTGAACCTTCTTGCCATCAAGGCTATATCTTCATCATCACTGCTGGTTTCCTCATCACTGATTTCAACTTAAGTAGACTTGAGAGTTAGTTCTTTCTTGGTTCTAGGTTCATCAGGCATTTGATCCTTCATTATAACTTCATGAGTCATAAGAGATCCCAGCAGCTCATCCATAGGCAGCTTGGTGAGGTCCTTAGCTTCTTGGATTGCTGTTACTTTTGGAATCCATTCCTTGGGCAATGATTTTAAAATCTTTCTCACATTTTCTGCATTAGAATATACTTTACCCAGATATTTAAGACCATTTAAAATGTTAGTAAATTTGGTGAACATATCACCGATAGATTCTTCTTTTTCCATTTTGAATAATTCATACTTGTGAACAAGCATGCTAATCTTTTCTTCTTTAACCTGATTAGTCCCTTCATAGGTGACTTTCAGTTTATCCCATATTTCTTTAGCAGAGTCACATCCAGAAACTCTGTTAAATTCTTGGAGACTTAAGGCACAGTAGAGGTTGTTAATAGCTTTAGCATTGATTTGAATGAGCTTAATGTCAACTTCATTCCATTCTTCCTCTACCTTAGAAATTCTGACATTATCCACAGTTTTTGTGGGAAGATGAGGGTCATTGACTATTACTCTCCAACACTCATAATCTAGAGCTTGAATGTAATACATCATCCTAGTTTTCCAATAGTTATAATTTTCTCCATTAAATAGTGGTGGTCTAGTGGTGGACTGTCCTTCTCCTAGGCTTGTTGCAAAAACATTGTTTGCCATAATCAAATCGATTACTCAGATTGTTTAGATCTATTTAGAGTATTAGGCTCTGATACCAATTGTTGGCCAACAAATGACCCTAAAGGGGGGGTGAATAGTGTCTAAGGCAGATTTAAAAACAAAAATATGAACTACAAGTTCAATGAGCGGAATAAAGAAAGATATTCAACAAGCTAAAACAATAGAATATTAAAAGAAGGAGAAAAGAGATAAGGAGAGGGCAAACTCAAGATTTGTTCTCGAGGTTCAGCAAACCAGCCTACTCCCCGCCTCAGCTTCCAGCTAGAGGATTCACCACGATTCCTTAATCGTACTGGCTCCTTCACAGGTGGAGTCCAAACCCTTACAATCTATCTTATAGGTCGAGATATTACCTTACAAGCTCTCCTTTAGGCCAAGCTGAAAACCTCTCAAGAGCACAACCCTCTCTTGGTATAACTGAAGCAACAACTTCATTGCAAGAATCCTAGATTCTTGACTACTCTCAATAAATAAGTCTTAGATTGAGAATCCGAAATGAAAACTTCTTAAATGAGCTGGATAAAAGTGAAATACAAACTCTAATAAAGTCTCTCAAAGGAAATATGAATTGAATGAGCTCAAGAGAGATTTTTGGAGATTTTCTAAATGTGAGAGAGTGAGAATCAATAGCAATGAATGAGGGATCAATAGGAGTTATTGCAATGATCAAGAGTTATATGTAGTTCATAAATGAACTCCTTTTATAGCATTTTATCCAATAGTGCCGTTGGGGTAGCATTATTGTAGAGACCCGAATCTTTTTTCATGTTTTATTGCATTGCATTAGGGGTATTATAGTCCTTGTGAAGTTTTAATGTTTATTGTATTGTATATCTAATGGGTGTAGTGTGATTAAGGTTTAATCAAACTTCTAGTTCAGGAATGTCATATCACACTCTGAACTTTAGGAAGCTCTAGTTTTGGCACCGTTTATTAGAATTGAGTGATTCTTGAACCATTAGAAAGGTATTGGAACCCTCTTTGAGGTTCATGTTTAATGTTTTTCCTTAATTTTAATCTAAGCTAAGTCAAAAATGGGTTTTCCGGGGTTTAGTCTGATGGAATTGCAGATCAGTCAACTTTGGGGAGTTTTGGTCCATAAATAGAGGAGAATTTGGAAATTCTAAAATGTCAGAATGTTTGTTTTCGAAAGACGAATCCAACGCAAGTTGAATCGTCGAAATCCGACGAACGAGTCAAAAGTTATGGCCAAAATAGTAGAGTAGGTCAAAAATCTGCAGAGAACCGATCGCTCGGTCAGAAGTAATGATCGATCGGTCCAAAATCGATCGATCGGTAGCTATCGACCGGTCCAAAATTTGGTATAGGGAAATTTTCCAGAGAGAGTGTTTTTGACCGATCGCACGGTCATAAACACCGATCGATCGGTAGGTGACCGATCGCTCGGTCATAACCACCGATCGATCGGTCTTTCGTATTTTTGACAGAATTTTAGTAAGGACTTTTAGGTCTTTTCGTTCCCAACCCTTAGGGCTATAAATAGGGGGTCCTACTCAAGATATTAAAATACTCTACCTATTTCTAACCTAATTTGGCAAAAAGGGGGAGAAAACATAGGGTTTTAGGAGAAGGGTTACTTGGAGAAGAAGGAGATTGCTAGAAGATTGCGAGGAAAGCTTGGAGATCGTCCTCAAGGCTTCTCCAAATCACCTCGGGAGCGTTTTGAATCCAAGGGAAAGATTCCTAAGGTCGATAAACTCCCTAACTCAACTCTATTAATGAAGTTTGATGAATATTAGTTTAATATGAATGATAGAAATGATAATTTGATTTGTTTTCCTTAATTATGTATGGATTAAGCTTACTAGAGATGAAAATGGATTTATACTATGGATGGATTGAACGGAGGAAGGGAAATACTATGGAGGATTGGGATGAATGTATGGATATGGAGTATGTTTGGGTTGTGTGGATGGATTATTGTGTGATGGAATGTTAAGAATGGGAAAGGGTAAAGTATCCATAATTAACGCACTCCACATATTTGTTAAAATGTCTAAGAATGCTAAATATTAGTATGATGCTTTTGATTATGAAGAAATTAAGTTAAATGAATATTGTGTTGTTATGATAAATTATGCTCTATTTACTTGTATGGTGATCGGTATTCGGGTAGGCCAAACCTTAGAGGAAAATCCTCTACGTTGGGAATTCTCTAACTAGGGAGATGTAACCTAGTGTAGAGTTTCCTAACGGAAGATTGGAATCTAAGGGATGACATATTTGAATTCCAATCACGACACTCAAGCACACGTGCACTCGCATGGTAAGTATTCAAGTCTCATGAGTCCACTTGTCTCACAAGCATACATGCATTGGATACGAATATATTACGAATTATGCCATGAAAGAATGATCCTCCACTATGAACATCCACTCTACGCGTTGTCACACTCATGTCATGCTATGAAAGAATGATTCCCCATTACGAACATCCACTCTACGCGTTGTCGAACACTATGAATTATGCGTTGCCGGGACAAAACACTATGAATTATGCGTTGACGGGACAAACACACTATGAATCATGCATGTATAAGTCTAGGCATATGTTAAGATAAGTTCATGGATAAGAATTGCACAAGTACACGAGTCAAGATGATGTTATGACATGTTATATGCTACGCACTCTGATTATGCCTATTTTACGTGAAGTTATTATGATTAAGCTTAGATAAACCAAGTTATGATATTGTTATTGCTCATGCTATTTTATGTTGTTGTTAGTTTGTTTATCCACTGAGTATTCCATGCTCAGTCGACCTGTCATTGTCTTCAGGTTTAGGAGGAGAGCCGTGGACCGAAGAGGTGTACGCCGAAGAAGAGGGAGAAGGTAAGCTTCCTGAGGAAGAGGCTAGGGATTTTGACAGTTATCCCTATTGAGTAGTTTTAGCATTTCTTTTTGGAAGAGAAGTTTGTATTAGACTTTTGACTTCTAGTTGATGTTGCTTTAGTTATTTACCGGGTGGATGTTTTAGACTATTTCGTTATGAGGAGCCATGGTGTGTGGACTATTATTGTACAGGATGGTTTGACTTTTCATGATCGAAATTTTATTATCCTCATTTTTGGAGACTCGTGTAGTATGCCTTGTATGTATGGATTTTAAGCAGGTTTATGTAATGTGACGATTCCAAAGTCCTATTTTAGCCTTGTATGATTTTGGGGTTGTTACACATTAAATGCTTTTGGGTCCGTTGCAAACTAGCCGTTATAAAAAAATTTCTGTTTCAGACATGATTTCATCGATGAAGTGGAGTTCCCACTTGAGTTCGTCGCAGAATTCGAAAGACAGAATTGGATTCTAAAAAATCTTGTAATGACTTCGTCGCCGAATTTTAGCCCAACCAAAGATTTCGTCGCCGAAATCAAGAGGTAGAACTGAATTGAGAAAATTCTGTCATGACCTCGTCGCCGAATTCAATCTTCCCAGAGAATTTGTTGACGAATTCAGAGTAAAAATTCTGAATTTAGTCTAGGATCAGACAGAAGGGATGTGATTGATTTCCTAGGTTAATTAGCTATACTCTTATCATAATTTTATGATTAATTAGAGCTTTAGAATGATCTTCAAAAAGTGTCCTAGGCTCCTATGGTCAATCTATGATTCTTGAGCTTTTCAACTTACCATTCTTTTGAGGACTTTTTACATAAGTCATATACATTCTCTGAAATAACAAGTAAATAGATTCAGAATGATGAGAGGTGATCTTGGCTTGACTTGGGTCTTGTGATTTTGAATTTTGTCTTCAATGGTCCTGACTTGGACTAAGGTCTTATCTTGAATCTTCATCTTGTATTCAGTGAGTCGAACTTCCTCTTGAGTAATTTCCATCCTTTTTCATGACTAGAGTGCTATCAACTTATGTAATCTGAAATGTTCACGTACTTAAACGGATTTTTTAGTACCAAATATTTCATTATATTATTATATTATTATCAAAATTATTAGGGGTACTTATGGTTGAAACCCTAAGGCTAACAATAGAGACAATATAAATCTACTCAAGCATTCAAAGCAATAAAGTAAGAGATAGAGTTAGAGAGATACAAGCATATAGACACCAAGAATTTGTTCATGAGGTTCGGCAATTCCTGCCGACGTCCCCACCTCAAGCTATACCTGGTAGAGGATTCACCACAATTTATATCAAATCACCAATCTTCTTCTAGGTGAAGATCAAACCTTGCTAAGGAACAATCCTCCTTAGACTTAGCCCCCTTTCCAGGTAAAGGCCAAACCTTTACAATCTTCCACGGGCGAGATCAAGCCTTTACAAAGCTCTCTGGCTTCATGGACAAGAGTCCCTCAGACCTCTTGATTCGAACACACTTAGACAAGTGGTTTTGCAGAATTTAGACGCTCCTTTCATGAGTTGATTAGTCTCTCTTAGCTCACTTGAAATCTACCAATGATTGGAGTTGAATAGCTCAAGATATGGAATTTGGGGATTCTAGGTTCAACTGTGATAGATTTAGAAATCTAAGTTTGGAGTGAATGAATCTAAGGATTGGAAGTATTGGAGTTCCTATTTTCATTCATAAAACAATCTTATTTATAGCCTTTTCAAAGATATAGCCGTTCGAGGCAAAAGGGAAACGAACTAGCCGTTATAGGTAATTTTTCGATTTCCCGCAAGAAGTCGTTGATGAGTTCTTCTCAGTCGTCGATGAGTTAGGCTATAAAAATCAAAACAGTAGCTTTTGCTACTTCACTCGTCGACAAGTGTTGAGTCCTTAGACCCACTCATCGACGACTCCTCTGATTTTTCTCAGAAAACTCATTTTTGCTTGATCGATTTGATGGGCATGATTTTCATGATCTTATACCTTATTTTAAACAAGATTCTTATCATGTTTCAGGTCCTTAGAAAGATATCCAATATGTTCTAAAGGTACCTATGGTCTTCTATGGTATTTGAGCATTTCAACCGACCAAACTTTAAGGATTTCTTACATAGATCCTAAGACTCTTAAATAAGACAATCAAACCTTCTTGAGTCTTCATTGTTGACCTTGAACTTGATTTGGCTTTAAGCTTTATAATCTTCTTTCTTCTTCTTAGACTATGACTTAAGATCTTCAAGATCTTCAATTTGACTTCAAAGTGATCAAATGGCTTGGCTTTGACTTGCTTGATGAATCTTCTACATAGATGGTCTTTTCATGTTTTTTCCATTGAATGACTTACTAATGCTCTTGGTTAACTGAAATTCACTTAAACTCATAGAGACATTAGTAACACAAATATCCTTTCATTATTATGTTATCATCAAAATCAAGATGGATGCTTTAGGTAGAAACGTAAAAGCTAACAATCTCCCCCTTTTTGATGATGACACATAATGGAATGGATTGAGAATTAGCTCTCCCTCAACAAATGAATTCAATATATTTTTTAGGTTAGCTCCTCCTAAACATATGCATAGAGATAAGCTTTTTAGTTCATTGCATATTTTAGATTGACCATTCATTATACAAAATTCCAATTTAGATTCATAGATTAAGTCTTTTTCAAACAATTGAAACCAATTTGAAATTTTCTTTTAAGCTCTTTTATATCAATTGAAACAAAATACCAATAATCATACATGATATTGTTTATCATTAGGGGTTTAGGATTTAATATTCCATTATCACTTTTCTCCCCCTGGCATCATAAAAAAGCAAGACAAAACATTACATGATACCAAAAATTTAGTGTCAAACAAATCATACCACTTTAAATAAAAAATCATTTCATAGTGATTAAAGAATGTTCTAATTCCTGAGTTTTTTAGGTAGTTGTTCTATAATAGCCAGTGCGGATACCAAAGACTTACGGCACCACTCAGTTGAACATTGTGCAGTCAATTATTCATCATTCAAAAACATTGTCAACTCATCAAGTATTCATCATATCTCATTCAAATTCAAATAATTATATCATATATATTTCAAACAAATCATAGCATCAAGTATCAAACATAACATCAAAGCATGTCATTGTATCATACAAGTTTCAAGCATTCAATCAAAATATTCATGTTTCCACAACATGTAAGCATATCATCATTCAATGCATAGTATAAGCTCATACCAATTATTCAATTATTTCCTTTATTATACAATCAAAACATGTTTCAAGGCTTATAATACCAATATTATAGCATCATAGCAAACCAAAACATTAAAGCATATTTCAAACATATTGAGCATCATTAATCAAGTTCTTTTAGAAGATTTTTAATTTAAAGAAACTTGACTTAGGTAGCCTACTCCACAAGTTTAGGTAGCACTCTTTGGCGCCCAAACCATTTTGAGTCCAACAAAATCAATCTTGGGAGAGGAAGTTCCTTTAGAAACCCAAACTTGCCTAATTCTTTTATTTCTAACAAAAGTATAGATATTTCTTGAAGTACAAGAGGTAAAAAAGTTTTTATAATCTTTTTGCTTAATTTTCAAGTTGTAACCTAATCTGGCTTTATCAAATATGCATTTTTGATTACCAAACATTGTGTCTAGTATCTTTTCACTATTTGTAAACTTAGTTAAAATGTTGGTTAAGTCATCAACTTTTGTAATTAATTTATCACATTCATTGCATGCAAGAGTTAATACTATAGGCAAAGAAATAACTTATTCTTTTTCTTTTAATTTCTCATTTTCTTCTTCCAAAATTTCATTTTCATTTTTCAAAAGTTTATTTTGATTTGAGAGACAAGAAACTTCTTTCTTGAGTTTTTTATTCTTTGAAGCTAATGTTTTGAATTCACAAAATAGTTCATCATAAGCTTTTTATAATTCTTCAAAAGATAAAGATTCATTATCGGAAGAAATTACCTTAATTTTATCTCCATAAGCCATTAAGCAAAGGTTGGCTTGCTCCTCATCACTTGAGCTAGAATTTGACTTACTTGAATCGGAGTCATCCCATGTTGTAGCCTTCATTGTCTTTTTGTATTTGTGGCTCTTCTTGAGTAAGGAGCAATCCGGCTTGATATGACCTGGCTCCTCGCATTCATAGCAAATAACTTCATTTTCATTGCACTTATTTCCTTTGAGGACTTCTTTGGCAAACTCCTTGAAAACTCTTTTCTTCAAATTTTTCTTGTGTTTCAAGAACTTTCAGAATTTTCTAGCCATCTTCTCAATTTCCTCTTCACTTTCATCCTCATCCTCATCCTCATCCTCTTCACTTTCTTCTTTGTTGTAGGAGGATTTCAAGGCATGTCCCCTTATTGGGTTTGGCTCATCATCTTGTTGATTTCACATAATCACTTCATGAGTCATAAGGGATCTAAGAAGCTCATCTATGGGTAGCTTTGTGAGATTATTGGCTTCTTGGATTGCCGTGACTTTGGGAGCCCATTCCTTTAAAAGAGACCGGAGAATTTTCCTTAAAATTTTTGCATTTAGGAAAATCTTTCCAAGAGATTTTAGCTCATTTAAAATGTTAGTAATCTAGAAAAAATAATTGAAATGAGTTCATTTCCTACCATTTTAAACATTTCATATTTGTGAACCAATATATTAATTTTCTCTTCTTTTACTTGATTGGTTCCCTCATAAGTGATTTGGATTTTATCCCAAATTTCTTTAGCCGAATTACAAGCCGAGATTCTATTGAATTCTTATAAGCTTAATGCACAATATAAATAGCTTATTGCTTTGCCATTAAGTTGAATAAACTTGATGTCGGCTTGTGTCCATTCATCCTCATCTTTTGGTATATCAATACCATTTACATTTTTAGTAGGGATGTGGGGACCATTAATAATTACTTGCCAACACTTATAGATTAAAGCTTGAATGAAATACATCATTCTCACTTTCCAATAGTTATAGTTTTGTCCATCAAACAATGGGGGTCTATTGGGTGATTGACCCTCTCCTATGGTATTTCTATTAACATTATTCATTTTTGCCAACAATTATCTTTTCTCTAAGATAGTTAAATCTTATAAAAATATAGACCTAGGCTCTGATACCAATTGTTCCTCAACTAATGGACCCTAGATGGGAGGTGATTAGGGTCTATAACAAATTTAAAACTTAATCTACCTCCCTAAGCAGAATTTCAACTTAAGCAAGTTAAAGAGAAATAGAGACTATGCAAATCTACTCAAGCATTCAAAGCAATAAAGTGAGAGGTAGAGTTAGAGAGATGCAAACACATAGACACCAAGAATTTGTTCACGAGGTTCGGCAATTCCCGCCTACGTACGTCCCCACCTCAAGCTATACCCGCTAGAGGATTCACCACAATTTATATCCAATCGCCAATCTTCTTCCAGGTGAAGATCAAAGCTTGCTAAGGAACAATCCTCCTTAGACTTAGCCCTCTTTCCGGGTAGAGGCCAGACTATTATAATCTTCTTCACGGGCAAGATCAAGCCTTTACAAAGCTCTCCTGCTTCACAGACAAGAGTCCCTCAGACCTCTTGATTTGAACACACTCAGACAAGTGGTTTTACAGAATTTAGATGCTCCTTTCACGAGCTGAGTAGTCTCTCTTAGCTCACTTGAAATCTACCAAAGATTGGAGTTGAATAGCTCAAGATATGGAATTTGGGGATTCTAGGTTCAACTGTTATAGATTTAGAAATCTAAGCTTGGAGTGAATGAATCTAAGGATTGGAAGTATTGGAGTTCATATTTTCCTTCATAAAATAATCCTATTTATAGCCTTTGCAAAGATAAAGCCGTTGGAGGCAAAAGGGAAACAAACTAGCCGTTATAGGTAATTTTTTGATTTCCCGCAAGGAGTCGTCAACGAGTTCTTCTTAGTCATCGATGAGTCAGGATATAAAAATCAAAACAGTAGCTTCTGCTACTTCACTCGTCTACGAGTGCTGAGTCCTCAGACCCACTCGTCGACGACTCCTCTGATTTTTCTCAGAAAACTCATCTTTGCTTGACTGATTTGATGAGCATGATTTTCATGATCTTATACCTTATTTTAAACAAGATTCTTATCATGTTTTAGATCCTTCGAAAGATATCCAATATGTTCTAAAGGTACCTATGGTCTTCTATGGTATTTGAGCATTTCAACCGACCAGACTTTGAGGATTTCTTATATAGATCCTAAGACTCTTAAATAAGACAATTAAACCTTCTTGAGTCTTCATTCTTGACCTTGAACTTGATTTGACTTAAGCTTTATGATCTTCTTTCATCTTCTTGGATTATGGCTTGGGATCTTCAAGATCTTCAATTTGACTTCAAAGTGATCCAATGGCTTGGCTTTGACTTGCTTGATGAATCTTTTTCATATATGGTCTTTTCACGCTTCTTCCATTGAATGGCTTGCTAATACTCTTGGTTAACTGAAGTTCAGTTAAACTCATAGAGACATTAGTAACACAAATATTCTTTCATTATTATATTAGCATCAAAATCAAGATAGAGGCTTTAGGTAGAAACCTAAAAGCTAACAAGCACCTTCCCTGCCCTTCTGGGGGACCCTCAATCCATGAGGGATCCCCTGGAACAGCCCTGGTCCAAGCCCAAGGGGAAAAATTCATTCCTGGTAAAAACCAAGAATAGCGGTAAACTCAGTACCGCCATTCCTGGGCTGTCCATTACAGTAGCTTAAACACCCATTTGGGGTGGCCCCTAGTCCATTCCAGGGCCATGGTTGGGTCCCTCAGACCCTCTTCTGTCTATCCTGGTCCTTCCAGGTTCACCCAGCCTTGTCTAACCATGGTTAAATACCCTTGAGCAGAAACTGTCCAGAATGGCGGTCGATATTCTACCGTCATTCTGTATTTCTCATTACAGTGCATTCAGGCCCACTTTGGGCCCACTTTAAGCCAACTCCAGGGCCCACCTGTTGCACCCCAAAATCCCACCTAGGTTAATGTGAGACTTTGACACGTGACTTAACCATTAACTTCCATAATTTCCTATCATAAAGCATATAACGCAATTCTAAAAACATGAACCTAAAATTTTTTGTTTAAATAAATTATAATCAAGTCTAATGTCTGGAATAAAACTAAACCCAAATCTATAATTTAAATCATTCATCCTGATTCTCATCTATCAATTCAATCTAACCATGAATCCAACATTAAGTCTATTACAATGTCTTAACTCCAAATATAAATACTGATACTCTAATTTCAAGGAAATGGCCAATGGTCCAAATTCAATTCATCATCGGGGTAATCACCTGTTGGCTCATCCTCTTCCTCCTCGTACTCTTCCTTTTTCCAAGGTCATGGAGCATAGATATCAAATCTAGAACCTGCACACAACAAAAGTCATTGGCTGAGTAACAAGTTACCCTGCGTATATATAAAATCCTAGCTAACAATATAACAATATTTAATATAAAACATAATTTGGAATTTAACATGACATGTAAACATATAAACAATTCAAAGTGCAGAAGCATAATTCAGTTTCAATTCTTATACGTGATCACTTGTACTTGTTTCTCTTGTTTATCTTACATATCTTTCTTGTTCGTGAATGTATCCAACAATATGCATGGTGTAATAACTTAAAATAACTCTACCCCATATATTGGGTAAAGATTAACATATACCCTACTTTCCGAGGTACTACACGGTTTACACATTATCCGGGGCATACGGTTTTTCTACACGTTATCCGGTGTATATGGCTTGTCTATATATTATCCAGTGTATACGGCTTGTCTACACATTAACCGGTGTATACGGCTTGTCCTTGCCTTGATCTTAGGTTTGTGGGTACTTAATCACACGGTCATGCTCGTGTCCTTGTGTACTTGTATAATTCTTGTCATCTTGTTTATTCTTATGCTTGTACATGTTTAATTTTGTGAATAAGTGTGAGTAAAATAATGATGATTGTAAATCATGCACCAATTTAAAAATATAAAATTTCTCATAAATTGATCAATATAAAACATAGGTCTATCAAGTTTTTGACAATAAAATAAGAACAATTATATCTATCATGCCTCAATTTCAATAAATAATTTTAATAAAATTAATCTCACAGAACCCTAGTTTCATAACACATCAAATTTTCAAAGCAAGCTCATAATTGTTTCATCAATTTCAACCATCATCCCTTCCTCCATTCTCCATTCTCCATTCTCCATTCTCCATCATCCATACACCATCAGATCATTCCATTTCCCCTTGTTGATATGAAAAAAAAAATCATAAGAACATCTTTGGCATCACAATTATTTTCTACAATAAAATTTATCACGAAACATCTTTAAACATCACATTCGTCTTTCATAATAGAATCATAATAAAACATATCTAAGCACCATATTCCTCTTTCATAATAAAATCATAATAAAACATATCTAAACTTCATATCTATCTTTAATAAAGGATTGACATATCATAATCATGCTTAATCTTATTTTTTCTTGCTTTAAATCTATCACTTTCATCATGTTTATATCAAAATCACCATATTGATAGGAAGGAAGTTATATTTACCTCTCCAAATCGCTTCCCTACGATCAAGCGCTTGCGAATGGGATGGATCTAAGCCTTTTCGCCCTTTTTCCTTGCAACACCTTTGATCTCTCATCTTGAATCTCTCAAAATCCCCTTCTCTCACTCTGTTTTAGGTTTAGAAAGCTTTAGAAACATTTAGAAACCCTCAACTCACGAATATAAGGAGTATTTATAATGTTGGGGGCCCTAGGGACTCCAAAAATCGAAAAATTATGCAAAAAGAGGCCCAAAATGGCGTTGTTGGCAATCAATCGCCGTCAGGAGCGATTGATCGGCCGCAGCGCCAATCCAAAATTATTTTTTTTAAAAAACTCTTTTGCTACTTTTTGATTGTCTTCCTTTTCATGAAATTAAACTTCAAAAATGACTTAAATTGAGTATTTTATTTGGGTTTTAATATCGATACTTTTCACATTAAATTTGTAGGCTTAAACATATTAAAATTAAACACATGTTTCCATAACATTTAATAAGCATCACAAGTATCAAGAATAATAAATTCGGGGCTCTACACCACCTAAGGACCAGGACACTCAGGGGAGTCCCTCCTTCAACCCCATGGGTCCTTGACCCCTGTGGGTTCACCCTTAACTTGCCCCTGGAGATGCAAATTAAGTATAGAAAGAGTATGGAAATGGCAGTAAACTGTTTACCGCCATTCCCATTTTGTTGTATTTTGGACTTTGCACAGGGCCCAGAACAGGTAGGAGGTCATTCTAGGCCCTGCAATGCTATCTGGGCCCACCCTAACTTGCCTAGACCTTTAACCTAACCTCCATGACAAGATGTCAGGTATATGTCCAAATCCCCTCCCCGTTTTCAGGCTATAAGCCATGAATTCCCCTACAGGGTCAAGATGTGGACGTAGGTCAGCAAGCAAGGTGACCCTAGCCGAAGTACAGGCATTGATCCAGGCCGATAAAGAAGCTTATGTAGGACGATCTAGTGGAAGTCAGACCAATCAATTCATTCATCAAGTGAAAAAGGATGTGCAAAACTTGCCTTTTATCGACACAAATATTCTAGACCCTAGCCCCGCGAAAATTTGTGCGACCAACCATCACCCTATTTATCATGAAGACCAATCCAGTTGATCATTATTTCCAATACCAGCAAAAGATGGCTCTCCATAATGCCAATGATGCACTCTTATGCAAAGTTTATTCGTCCATCCTGCAAGGACTAGAGTTGAGATGTTTCCGACACCTATAAATCATGTTAGTAAAAGATATGGACATGCTCAATTCAGTCTTTATTGAGTGGTACATATCCAACAAGAAGAGAGATGCAGATGCAGATTCTCTCTTTGCCATGAAGATGAAGACTTCAGAACCTCTCAAAGACTTCATCCAGAGATTTCACAAGGAAGTCCAATCTCTGGACGAATGTGATGTTCATACAAGCATTTCGGCATTGAAAAATGCGCTACCAATCGGATCCAAGCTGTACGAGTCCATTGCCTTGGATTGTCCCAAACATTTGGATGAATTATTGGCCCACGCAGTGAAATATGTGAGATTTGAGGATGATGTCAAAGCTCGAACCAAGCTGAAGGCCTCCTCAGTTAAAGTAGTAGAAAGGACGAAACAGCCATCCACCTTAGGCAAGAGACCAATATATGTCCCTCCGGAAGATGAAAGACCGCCAAGATGAGTGTAGCAAGAGAGACAACCGAACCAAGATCAGAGGGATCACTCAAATCGGCGCCCTGACCAAAACACCAACCAGAATAATACAAATCAACAACAAAACCAGCCTGATAGGTGCACACTTTAGGACCATAATTCGCGAGAATAGCGAGACCCGTCGCTAGAAAGACGTCTGTATCAAAACCAGTCGGGCCAGATCAACTTTACGGTTGGCCCCGCTTCTATCATGCAAATAATGATGCACAAGTCGTATTTTGTTTGGCCGAGGCCTATCATTGAAGTCACGATGGGTCCAAGAGCAAGAGAATTTTGTCAATATGATAAGATTTAGGGGCATTTGACGCATAGATGTCAAATCTTATGCTAGTATATGGAAAGTTTGGTAAGAGAAGGTTTTCTAGGGGAGTATGTGGTCCCCGATAACCAATTGGGGAATGTGTAGGCAACTAATGACGTGCCACACAATGAAGAATCCACGTGCCAGGGAAGCAATGAGGAAGGCAAAAGGAAAATTGGCACCATCAATGTGATCCACCGAGCAATATCATCCGTGCCTGACTTAGAGCACGAATTTTGAGCCAAATCCAAGAAGTTATCACATGTGGCCGAGGTTTGTCAAATAAGGCCAGGGAAGAAGGCATTGAGCAAGCCTTAACGTTTTATGACAAGGACATACTGACGGTGGTTTGACCTCATTACGACGCCTTTGTCCTCACAATGAATATCAGTAATTTCAACATCAAAAGGTTGCTCGTTGACTCTAGGAGCTTGATGGAAATCCTCTACCTTCCGGCCTTCACCTAGATTTGACTGGATACGGCCATGCTCATTCCCGCTGAAACACCTATGGTAGGATTCAACGGAAGCTCGATACAGCCCATTGGCAAAGTTGTCCTGCCCTTTCTGGCCGGACCAATCGCCATGAACACACGATTTTCTGTCCTAGACGCTCCTTCGCCCTACAACACTATCTTGGGGAGATGGTGGACACACGAGATGAAAGTTATTCCCGTCATCCTACTAGCAAGTGTTGAAATTCCCAATGCAAGAAGGACCAAAGGAGATCAAGGGCGATCAACTAGCGTCCCAAAACTGTAATATCACACTGTCTGGCTAGCCCAAATAGCAATTATAGTGTGGGGCAGGTGAGGCCGAGAAGGCAGTTGAAGACATAGAGAAGCTGACTGTTGAACCAACCAAAGTAGTTGACCTGGGGACAAAAGAAGCACCGCGGGTCGTTTATATTGGCACAAGCTTGACTACGGCCGAAGAATCTGAACTATTGACCTTCTTGAGGACAGACTTGGATGAATTTGCTTGGTCACTCGACGATATGTCAGGAGTCAACCCGGAAGTCATTTGTCATAACTTAAATGTTGATCCCGCCATCTCTCCCGTCAAAACAAAAGTCGCGACAACTATCCCCCGCCTATCACGAAGTTGTGAATGAAGAAATAGACAAACTTATCAAGGATGAATTCATACGAGAAGTGCAATATCCAGACTGGGTTGCCAATGTTGTAGCAGTCCCAAAGAAAAATGGGAAAGTTCGTGTCAGTATTGACTTCACCAATATAAATGAAGCATGTCCTAAAGACTCTTTCACTTTGCCTATTGATAGACCTATTAGTTCCACTGCTAGCCATGAAATGTTATCATTTATAGATGGATATTCGAGTTACAATCAAATTCATCTCACCGAAGGAAATCAAGAGAGGAATGCTTTTCATCACGAAGCGAAGTCTTTTTTTGTTATAGAGTCATGCCATTCGGCCTCAAAAACGTTGGTGCCACATACCAACGCTTGAAGACAACGATGTTCAGCTTGTTGCTCGGAAGGACAGTCGAGGTATATGTGCACGACATAGTGGTAAAAAATAGAGCTCGAACAAATCATGTTACAGATTTGGGCGAACCCTTTACAATTCTTCGTGTGTATAACTTGAAGCTAAATCCAGAAAAGTGCATCTTTGGCATTGCCTTAGGCAAATTCTTGGGATATTTGGTAAGTCAATGAGGAATTGAGGCCAATCTCGTCCATATCCGAGCTCTTCATGATATGCCCGAGTCCAAGACGAAGAAAGAAATTCAAAAGCTGATGGGACGAGTTGCAGCCCTCAATCGATTTATTCTGCGGTCTTTTGATCGATGCAAGCAACTCTTCGAACTCTTGCATAAAGATGCAACCTTCAAGTGGACGGAAGATTTCTCTCGAGCTTTTATCACCTTGAAAGAATATTTCAGTTCAGCTCCCATCTTCTTAGTACCTAATCCATGGGAGGTCTTATATCTATACTTATCAGTTTCTGAGCTCACCATAGGCTCCTCCTTGGTCCAAAACTTTGAAGGTAGAGAAAGACCTATTTATTTCACCAGCAAAACCTTTTTTAAGGCGGAATCCAACTATAAGCCTCGCCCTAATCTTTTCTTCTGAAAAATTATGCCCATACTTTCAAGCACATATTATCGTTGTCATCACCGCCTATCCACTTAAAAGTGTGTTGGGAAAGCCTGAACTGGCTAGACGAATGTCAAAATGGGCTGTTGCGCTCAATGAATTTGACATCTAGTACTGTCGAAGAATATCAGAAAAGGGAAGAGTTATAGCAAGGTTCTTAACAGATTTTCCTGTCGAAGACGCCGTCTTGGCAATGGACCAAGAACTCCATGAACTCCCAGACGAAGTTGAGGACAGAATACGAAGGCATGACAGAACAACAGTATAGAGCAATTGGCATTCATATGTTGATGGATCTTCGAATGCCAATGGCGAAGGGCTCGGTTCCGTGCTCATTAGCCCAGAAAATGTAAAGGTTGAAAGGATGGTACGATTAGGATACCCTGCTTCAAACAATGAATCTGAGTATGTAGCTCTATTGATTGGACTAGAAAGTGCAATAGAGTTCGGCATCAAGAAACTCAGGGTGTTTTACAATTCTCAATTAATTGTAAATCAACTCAAAGGAGTCTATGAATACCAGAATGATAGAATGCGTAGATATGTTGTGCTCCTATGGACTCGTTGTGAAGCCTTCGACATAATAGAGATCAAACACATCCCGAGGGATGACAATCGGTATGCATATACCCTGGATTATATTGCTTCTATGATGCCGATTGAGGAGCCCAGAACAGTCCTGGTCGAATACAAGGAATATCCATCAATCGAACCAAAACCAATAGTTCAACAAAGTCTCATCATAAGCATGGCAACGAGTTGGATAACAACATTCCTGGCCTATTTGAAGGATGGATCCTCCCCGTCGATCAAAAATAATCTCGTTGAATCAAGTTCAAGTCACCTCGGTATACCATTCTAGATGGAGAAATCTATCGCAAATCCTTCGAAGGTCCACTCCTGAAATGTGTGCATCCGTCTAATGTCAAAAGAGTTCTAGCCGAGCTCCATGAAGGAATATGTGACATCCATTCTGGAGGACGTACACTTGCTCACCGGGCTTTGGGGCAAGGGTATTTTTGGCCGTACATGCAAGCAAATGCCCAAAAGTATGTAAAAAATTGCAATAAATGTCAACGCCATGCAAAGAATGTCCATGCCACGCACAGAAACTCAATACCGTTGCGCAGCCTTGGCCATTTGTGCGGTGGAGGCTTGATATCATGGGACCACTTCCCCGAGCTCTCGGAGATATGGTATTCCTCTTGGTTGCCACATATTACTTCTCGAGATGGATCGAAGCTATCTCACTTGCTAGAATTCGGGAAAAAGAGGTTAATTTTTTTTTATGGGAGCATATCATTTGCAGATTTGGTATCCCGCAATCTATTATCACTGATAATGGAAAGCAGTTTGTAGGCAAGGTAATAGCAGAATTCTACCACAAAATCAAAATCAAACACATCTTTTTGTCTCCTTATTATCCGCAGGGAATAGCTTGGCCGAGGCAGCCAACAAAAGCATCTTGGGGGCAATGAAGAAAAGATTAGACGAGGCCAAGAGGAAGTGGACAAGTGAATTACATAACGTTTTCTAGGGATACTGAACCACTCCAAGGAGTCCTCCTTTTCACTAGCATATGGTATGGAGGCAGTGATTCCCACATAAATCAGCCCCCACAATCCATACTCGAAGGAAAGTGAGCAAACACAAGAATGAGAAAGTCAAAGATCGCGAGCTAATGGCAATACACTTGGATCTTCTGGACGAACGCTGAGAACAAGCGAGTATCCAAGTAGCATGATACCACCAACAACTCAAAAAATCTTACAATAAAAAGGTGAAGAAGAGAACCCTCCAAGTTGGAAATATCGTGTTGCATAAAGTTTTTCAAAACACCCAAGAGTTAAACAGTGGGAAGCTCAGGCCCAATTGGGAAGGGCCTTACATCATTGAAAAACTAGGAAGTCCTGGAGTATGCTATCTCAAGAATATGTCAGGACAGCCCATCCAAAAATCGTGGAATATCATGAATCTTAAACGATTCTACCAATAAAATGCTGGAAAATGATTTATAATCCTATTTCTAATTTACAATGCTTCGTTCTCTAGGCACTTGTACCTGTTATGGGCAAGAACGATTGCACATGTTATAGGCAAGCATGACCTAACTACCAATGCTTCGTCCTCTAGGCACTTGCACTTGTTATGTGCAACAACGGCCTAACTACTAATGCTTCATCCTCTAGGAACTGACACTTGTTATGGAAAAGAACGACCTAACTACCAACATTTCGTCATCTAGGCACTTGCACCTATTATAAGAAAAATGACCTAACTACCAATGCTTTGTCCTCTAGGCACTTATGCCTATTATGGGCAAGAACGACCTAACTGTATTCCTGTTATGGGCATATACAGCCAACTACCAATGTTTCGTCCTCTAGGCACTTGCACCTATTATGGGAAAAATAGCCTATCTACCAATGTTTCGTCCTCTAGGTACTTGCACCTATTATGGACAAGAATGACCTAACTACCAATGCTTTGTCCTCTAGGCACTTGCACCTATTATGAGCAAGAACGACCTAACTACCAATGCTTCATACTCTAGGCACTTGCACCTGTTATGGACAAGAACAGTTGGGTACACTTGTAGCTAAAAGAAAAGAAAAAGAGAAGAGAAGAACATGCCCATCAGAATTGGGTACACTCATAGTTAAAAGAAAATAAAAAAAGAGAAGAACAGGCCCATCAGAGTTGGGTACACTCATAGAGAAAGTGAAAAGAAGAGTAATGACCCATCTGAGTTAGGTACACTGGCAGAAGAGGACCAAGAGTCTGTCACTCCTAGGGTGAGGTGATTTCAGGGATGACTACAATAATTTCACTTTGATTCTGGCTAAAGACGGGAGGTTCAGGTAGAGGGAGCTTGGGTAGTGCAGGGGCCGGTTCAAAAGATAGGGGAGGACTACCCTCGGGATGGATTTCACCTTGAATAGAAAGACCTTCCCCTAGAACCACTGCACTCTCCACCTCTTCTCCATCTTGAAGATTGATCACGCCATCAAAAGGCTTGTCTCCCAGAGGAAATTCGGAGTGGGTTGCCATCTCTTGCAACGAGTTCTCTGGAGACGAGATCAGGCGACCAACAACTTGAAGCTTCTTCATTACTTCTTGGTCCATGAAGATCTGGTCCTGCCACACTAGGGCTTCAACCTTTGCTTGGTAGGCACCTTGAATCTGACTGACCATCTTTGGCTTCTCGGCAATTAGATCAGTCACTTGCTTGGTAAGATCGTCCACTTAGTTCGTTAGGCCTTGGATCACAAACTCCAATTCATGAAATCGGAGGTCTACATCCCTTCAAACTTTCATTTCGCTCTCAACTGCCTTCTTCACAGTCTCCCGTGATGTAGCTGGCTGCTCACGAAGACTTCCATTCTCGCTAGAATAAGAAGTCTTTTCAGCTGCTCATGTCTTCTCTTTGGTAACTTCTTGTTTCTTCAACTCCTTGGCTAACCTTTGTAGTCTTGAATGGTGCTCCAGTAGCTCCAACCAGACGTTGACAACATATGCATCATTACCATAACGTGATTAGAACTAAACACAAGACACGAAGGGGAGAACAACACAAAAGAAATATACTTACCCTGACTACGGATTGAGTACCATAATATTCAAGTTGTCTGCCCGTCCAAGCTCGTGTCTTGTCTACATGCAATGGGAACCTAGTCTCATGAGTCCAAGCCAAGGCTGTCGATGAATTCTCCAAGGCCGAATCTTTGATGATCAATATCCATGTTCCGACCCACAGAAGGGTTGAAAAGTCACGGATGGCTCAGTAATAGCTATAGGTCCAGGAAGACTTGGAACAGAAGTCGGAGCAGCTGTCATCGCGACTTACTGACGACTCAGAGCACTCTTTATTGGGGTTTTTGCTTTCTCTTGGAAATTTTTCTCTTGTTCGTCCATCTTTCTCTTTTTCGAAGCTTCTAATTCACCCACGGTCACCAGCCTCCTCTTTGGCTGAGAAGCTTCAATACAAGCAGCTTCCTATATGACCGACCTCTCCTTAGGTTGTACAATTTTCCCTGTATGCCTTTTCAATCTCCTATGCTTGAGATGCAGAACACCTCTGTTTCACGGGAAATCAGAAGCAACTCGGGAAGATCGCCCAAATCCATCCTGTCTTGAGGACAGGTAGGTGTGCTGGCTTGAGGTTCAATATTTGGATGAACGGTGTCACGAGCTTCCTTGGCCTTTTTCAGAGCACGTTCGTCAATTTTTTTCCACTCCGACCCCTTCTCCTTGGCAATGTTCGTTAAATGGTAGATTTTCGAGCTGTTCAAACACGCAAAATGAACAGTTGACTTGTTTGCATGACAAAACAAGGAAAAGGTCACATCATAATGAAAGGATGAAGAAAGTAAAGGAAAGAGGAGTGACCGGCCAGGTTACCGACCTCGCTGGAACTCGTTGGGGATTGGTCGAGCACTTTTCGTCCTCTACTCACAAGAGATGATAAAGCGAGTGTTCCTCCATTGACGGTCACGGTCATACAAACCCTCGACAATCTCTAGGGTCTTTGGGTGACTTGGCCAGTAATAATGTGGCCTTCACATGCCGGACACTTGTTTGCATCCCGAAGATCTAGGGATATCCATCTCTCCGATATTTACTAACCATGGACATGAATCGATAAAAATGAGGATGCATCTGCCCTGGGGCAAGTTGCAGAGCTACAAGTACCTATTCGACTAATGGAGGAAAGGTCAAAGCCATCTCTAGCTGGAATTTATGGATGATAGTGGCCCCTGTCTGTGGATTTGCCCAACCTTCCTCGGCTCGATAATGCATTTGAACATTTGGAGCAATCTCGTATCGAGCTCTAATGTAAGCAATAAATTCTTTTTGTTTTTTCCTAGATGTAGGGGGACGAGAGAATCAAAGGACCTAATAGGGCACTACCCGAACTACTGCACTCACTCATGTTTGCAAGGACAAAGCAAACAAATAAGAAGGTAAAAAGAAAAATATGAGGGGATAAGATGGAAGAAAGAAGAGGAGAACTTCCCAATTTCTCAGTCTAGCGCTTGATCTCTGAACTTGGACGAGAACCTTGGGTGGAAGAGCTCAACGAAGATGCATAATAGTAGAGACGCTCAGAGAAAAGGAAAGTGTGGAAAATGAGTCCCACCCCTCTCATTTTATAGACACGTATGCAAATTTACAAGATAATGTTGCCTTAGGCATCAGCTATACAAGTGTATTTACCCGGGGGCAAATTGGTCTCCCAAAAAGATGAATTGACGTGACCATTATGGAATCTCGGAAGGGCGAAATTGACCTTGAAATCCATCGTACGCGTGCACCTCCTTAGGGGTAGGATGGTCTTTTGACCGAATGAATGCCGCCATATCACTCTGCCGATCTTGAATCTCGCAGAGTAACGATGAATGTAATGCAACGTTTATGACGATAAGATGGAGCATCATGTGTGCAGCACGCAAGTCACCTTGGATCACTTCATTGACAGAACCTACCTACAGGAAAGGGATGTGCATTTATGAGGAGATATTTGTCTGACACTATTGTAATGAATAGGTGGGATGTATAGCCATCCCACCAGCATGCATGAGCATGCAGGTCCTTATTCTATATATACTCCGAGAATCCTAAGGACGTGAGGTTGGCAACTATCTCAAATCCCAGACTTCACCTTCTTCCCCAAAACATAGAGCAAAGGCCTTACCTCAAGAACTCCTTAACTCTCTCCGCACTTATCTTTCACCTTTCTTCTTCCACTAGTGACTTGAGCTTCAGAGTGTCTTGACAGGGCGGAAGGCCTCTCCTCAACAACTCTGGGACAATTCAACGAGCTTCATCCTTCCACCAGTAAAGCAGAACCACTTGGAGCTCCTCCAGAAATTCCCACTACAGAACTCTTTGTATATCCGAAAATTGATATATTCAGGTCATCACAATGGCGATCATATGGAGAAATTAAAGGGGCAATTCAGGCGATTTCGACTTCGAGTTTGAAGCTTAATTCCAAAATTTCCATTTTGAAGAAAATTTGATTTTTTTGAAGGTGAATTTTTCTCAAAGTTCTTCAGTCCCTTCCACTCATGCTTTCTGGATAGGTTGAATTTGATAGTGGATTTTAAACCAAAGTTAGAAGGCATCTTGAGATGAAGAAACCGTGAAGAGGAATTCAATCCGCCATTGAAGAGAAGAGGAAGAAGTAGCAGCTTCTTAGAAGACAATGCCATTATTATCTTTTTGGATTTGTTTATTGTATATCCCATAATTTTATAATTATTGGGTGGCGATTGGTAACACTAATCTAAATAGGTAGAGCTATTTGAAAATTGTGTTTAGTTGGACTTTAGATTGTTAAGTTGAAGGTAATTGGATGTCTACATATTTTTGAAGGAGGGGTTTTACCTCTTATTATGAGATACTTTTTAAAAAAGAGTTAAAACCCCTACTTCAAAAATATGTAGAAATCTAATTACCTTCAACTTAAAAATCTAAAGTCCAACTAAGCACAATTTTCAAATAAGCTAGATTAGTGTCAAACGCCATCTTGGTGTTTCCCAAGTAAACTTTGGTCTGCGCCTAGCAGCACCCTTATATATTAATATAATACATCTTAGCCGAACCAAGATCAAGACTAACAAAGTGTAGATACCCTTGGAAAGTTCAAAAATGTCCATCCCTTGGCTGGTTAGGTTCTTTTCATGGTTTTGGGCTTGTGACTGATCAGAGAGATGGCCTATTGATCCGCAAATATGGACCCTCTACATGTTTGTTACAACGGAAGGCAACGAGACACAAAGGGGTAACATGAGAGATAAATAAGGAGCAACGATTCGTGACACCAGATTCGGTTTGCTAGCCGAATGCCTTCCCATTTCGTCTCCCTTTAACTGTGTTAAGCTTAACCAACTGGAAGTTAATAATTTTTTAATTTTATCTAAAAACTAAGGTTAAATGGATAAAAGGGACACATGAGAGCATGCAGACCACACATTTGGCTAGGCAGCATAATGTGCAGTGTGCAGTCTAATATCTATTTCCCTAAATAACAGGGGTTGGATATTTGGCTCTATATCTTATATCAGATTGTATTAGATACCTTATTAATGTTTTGATTGTCATTAGTTTTTTTTTAATAGATTCAAAGTATCTATTTGTTCTTAGCATTTTAAGCTCTATAATTGCAGATTTTAGGTATTGGAAAGATTATATTTCTTGTGGGATTTTTTTACTATTTATGGGTCATTCGAGGTCTAGAAGAAAGCCAAGAAATGGGGTCTATATGTAATTGTTCAAAATGTATAAGTATGGTGTTAGTTTTGGGTCATTAAAGCCTAAAGGTCTATAAGAAAGCATTCTTAATGTTTTGATTGTCATTACCTTTTCTTACCTTTTTTAAGTTCTATAATTGTAGATTTAGGATGGTGTTAGTTTTGGGTCATTAAAACCTAAAAGAAAGCATTCTTAATGTTTTGATTTTCATTGCCAATTCCTACCTTTTTAAAATCTATTATTGTAGATTTAGGGTATCTATGAGATTATGTTTTGTAATAAAAAGGGGGATTTTCTAATACTACTTATGGTCATTAGAGTTCTATAAGAAGGCCAAGAAATGTGATCTACATGTACTAGTTTTCTAAATAACTATGATGCTAGTAAGAGATTGATGATGACGAGAACTTGGGCTTGTCCAAGTGTTATTTGAAAGACAACGCGGCAAAAGTGAAACCAAAGCCAAATCAAGCAAAAAATGGATAAAGAGGAACTTAATATTGACCATTTGTTATTTCTGGACGTGTGTATATGTAATTTCGCAATGGATCTAACTAGTATACTGAAGTTGTTGTTGGAAGGATTAAACAACACTAGTGTTCCTTGCAATTGATAATGAATTCCAAAATTGTAATTTCAAATGACCACTCAACTTTAAAAATTAGTAATCATAAGTAAGAAAATAATATGAGAGCTAGATGTAGGCAGAAACTTACCTAACATTATAATCTATAACGAATACTTGGTCGTCCTTGACTAAGATCAATTTTCTTATTATCGATAATTTAACACAACCAGTATGTATTTTCTATTAAGGGTTAAGAAACATATACCTACGTTCCTCATTTCTTCTCAATAATTGATTAATTTTTCTAAAAAAAATAACAAATCAAATTGTAAGGCATAAAGTTATCATAATAGGAAATCAAACAAAACAACCTTATTAGCTCTTGAGTTGTCTCACCTTATGTTTAGCAAATTCAAATTTGCACCGATATCATTTTCCATACACAAATGCTACAAAATTAAAGGTTTTAGCGGTGGTTCGAAACCACCACCTAAAGTACTGCAACCATTATTAAAACATACCACGACAGTTTATAAAAATATTGGAGAACAACTTGTCAGGGAAAGGCTTTAGAGGCGGTTAAAGGAAACTACCGTGGATGACCTTCACTTTCATCAGCGGTTCGGTGTACCATTTACCGGTGATTTATTAAGGGCAATAACCTCAATTTGACATGATCTATAGCGGTGGTTACAGTTATAGATCGAATATTAAATAAATCAATTAATTATATCTAACCATTTATGATGGTTACAAACCGCCGTTGAAAGTGATTAAAGATTATTATTTTTATTTAATAGTAGAGCTAATTATATTATATTTATTTTTAATTAATTTACTGTGTAGGTTTAGCGGCGGTAAAAAAATGTTTATGAATATTTATATTAAATATTTTTTTAACTGTAAGCAGTAATAATAATTAACTGGACTCCATAAAGCTGCAATATTCTATCAAATCATAAAAGAAATAGTACAAATATATATAGGACTCAAGTAAAATGTTTTTACCATGAAAAAAACTAAGGAAATCTTATCTAGAGAGGGGGTCTCCAGGATCTGGGTTCGAATTCTGACAAGTGTGTGTTGTCAACTCCCTCCTAAAGAAACAAGAAAATTCAATTTAATATTAGAATGTAAAAATGTTAAAGTACTTTTATTCATGCTGAATTATAATAAAATTACTATAAGAAAAACTTAAGTGTAGTTAAGCCTGAATTCTTTCACTTTATCATAAACCTACAATCACGCTACAAATACTAACCGTGGCTCAATTTTTGATGCGGTTTCTTCTGACACATGTATTTTAATCTAACCTAAGTTTGAGTATTTTTTTCGAGGTATTCGGAGCTCATTTTCCCGATTTGGGTACCAAGGAGCCCAAATTCGTTTATTTGTAAAAACTGTTTAGCATAAACCTACAAATGCACTTCAAATCCTAATTGGGGCTCGATTTTCATGCGGTTTCTTCTGACAAGTGAATTTTAATCTAACCTAAGTCTGGAAATTTTTTTCGAGGTAGTCAGAGCTCAGTTTCCCAATTTGGGTACTAAGGAACCCAAATCCGTTCCTTTGCAGAAATTGTTTAGCCTAGACCTACAAGTGTGCTTCAAATCCTAATCAGGACTCAGTTATTGATGTAATTTCTTCTGACAAGTGTATTTTAATCTAACATAAGTCTAAGAATTTTTTTCGAGGTATTCAGAGCTCATTTGCTTGATTTGAGCACCGAGGAGCCCAAATTCTTTCATTTTCAGAAACCGTTTAACCTAAACCTACAAGTGCGCTACAAATCCTAATCAGAGCTCAATTTTTGATACAATCTCTTCTGGTACGTGTATTTCAATCTAGCCTAAGTCTGAGAATTGGTTTCGAGGTATTCAGAGCTCATTTGCCTGATTTGAGCACTGAGGAGTTCGCATTCGTTCCTCTATAGAAACTGTTTAGCTTAAAGCTACAACCGCGCTTCAAATTCTAACCAGGGCTCAATTTTTTATGTGGTTTCTTCTAACATGTATGTTTTAATCTAAGCTAAGTCTGGCAATTGGTTTTGAGGAAAGTGATCACTAATGAAATGGTACAACGGAGGTCAATGAGTCCCTAATGGGTGTTCAACCAATTCCTTAGAAGCCAACTGATAGAGGAGCATAACTTGAGATGGATGATTCACACCCAATATTGAAGATAATCTGAATCTTAGCAAGATCTAAAAACTAAAGTTAGTGGGCGACTCTTAGCATGGATGCTTTTCAGTTGGCTATGTGAATTTACCCAATTTGTATCCTTGATATGTGATGCCTATGACCTAGAGGGGGGTGAATAGGTCTAAACGAGGGATGTCTACAAGTTTTAATTTTTGCAATTATATGTGTGGAATTAAATGAACAATTGCAAGAAAACCATGACACATGAGATATTTACGTCCCTTTCAAGAAAAACCACAAGACCTAGTCCAATCAAAGAGATATCACTGTGACAAAGTTAATAGAAACTTACAAGACTCGAACCTGAATCCTTCGGACTCGACACAACGATCCTTCAGTACTCGGTCGTCCTGCCTCACTAAGTCACCACGTACTTGCAAGTCCGGTAAACAGCCGCAGCAGGCTGAACTTCTCGTAGAGTGATCTTTCACAAAGGACTCTCTGTCAACAACGGCATCAATTCCTCACCAACTAAACAAAGAACACTCTCTCGAGTGCTAAGGGTATAGATTCTGGTTTGAACAACGAAGCTCTAGTGGGATCTCATCATAGAGAATCAACTGGTGCCTTGGATTCAGCTCCTTCTGGGAAAATAGATACTTGTGATCTGTGAACACATTGAACTATTCTCCATAAAGGTAGTGCCGCCAAATCTTCAGTGCAAACACAACTACGTCAAGCTCCAAGTCGTGTGTAGGATAGTTCTTCTCATGGTCTTTCAACTGCCGAGAAGCATAGACGATGACTTTCCCGCGTTGCATAAGAACACACATTAGCCTGATCTGCGACGCATCACTATAAACTATGAATCCACCACTCCCCTCTGGAACAATGAGGACCAGGGCCATAGTGGTTTTATTCTTCAACTCTTGGAAGCTAAACTCGCACTTTTCACTCCAAGTGAACTTAGCATTTTTCCGTGTAAGATAGGTAAACAGTGCCGCTAAGCTGGAGAACCCCTCGAAAAAACGTCGGTAGTACCCTGCCAGGCCGAGAACTCTACAAATCTCGATAACACTCTTTGGTCTCTCCCAGTTCATCACTACCTCGATTTTTGCAGAGTCAACTAAGATACCCTCAGCAGATACATGGCCAAGGAATGCCACTTTCTCTAACTAGAACACACTTGCTCAACTTAGCATACAGACTATGATCTCGAAGAGTCTCAAGTGTAAGGTGAAGATCTCTATCATGATCATCCTGTGTCCTGGAGTATACAAGGATATCATTCACAAAGAAGATCACACATCGGTCTAGAGATGGTCTGAACACCCGGTTTATAAAATCCATGAAAGTCGCCGACGTGTTCGTCAGACCAAAAGGCATGACCAAGAACTCGTAGTGCCCATACCGAGTCTTGAAGGTAGTCTTGGGAACATCTTCGGCCTTGATCTTCAACTGATGATAGCTAGATCTCAGATCAATCTTGGAGAAGAACCGTGCTCCTTTCAACCAGTCGAACAAGTCGTTTATCTGAGCCAATGCATAACGATTCTTGATCGTGACCTTGTTCAGCTGCCTGTAGTCGATGCACATCCTCATCGACCCATCCTTCTTCTTCATAAAGAGCACTGAAGCTTCCCATGGTGACACACTCGGTCAGATGAAACTCAGATGCTGCAACTCCTCAAGTTTCTCCTTCAGTTCAACTGGGGCAATCCTGTATGGAGCTCTAGAAATTGGAGTCGTGCTTGGATCAAGCTCGATAGCGAACTCTATCACCCTATTTAGAGGAAACCCAGGCAATTCCTCGAGAAACACATCCAGGTACTTACTCACAACCAGGATGGCTGAGGAGTCTTGTGCCTCTGGGTTCAATAGACATAGAGCTGCAAGATGGGTGATGTCTCACCTCCTTAGCCCTCGGAAGTGGAAGGACTTCTTCCCAACTGGTTGGAAGTTCACCATCTTCTCGAAGCACGTCACATGTCCATGGTGAGTTGAGAGCCAATCAATCCCAAGAATGATATCAAAGTCTAAGTCTTGGAACTCAAGGATGATCAGATCAACTGACAACTCATGATGCCCCACTTGCACAATACAGTCCCATAAACTTTGTTTGCAACCAGAGACTTGCCGAATTGAGTCAAAATGGATAACTCCTGAGGTAGACGACTCGGCTCTAAAGTAAAGCCCTTTGCAAAACTAGGCGACACAAATGAATGAGTGGATCCAGTGTTGATCAACAGTCGAGCTAAGCATTCGCTCACTAGCAAGGTGCCTGAGGATTATAAATACTAAGTGTTAATCCATAAAATCACACATCAATATGTATAGATAACATGTTATATTCACATAACATTGGAAAGCATTAACTCTGACTTGAGCATACTTTGCATAACATCGTCAGATGCATGTGCGTCCTGCTCCGTTATGGCAAAGAGTCTGCCCTGATTCATCTGATGAGGCGACTGTGTGGCCTAGAAGCCTATAAAGATCCCTACTAAGAAGCCTGCTTGACTGGAGGTCGGCTACTCTGAGACTAAGTCTAGGCCGGCTGCTAGCAACGTGGATAATCTCGGATCATATGTCCCTACTCACCGCATTGGAAGCAATCATCGGAAGCCATCTGACACTCCTTGACTTTGTGTCTCCAGCCAAAAAATGTACACTCCTCAAATCAAATGATGAAGAGGACGTAGGTGGCACATATCATATAGCCTATATAGTAGTCGGGCGGAAAGACTATGGAGCCATAGGTCGAGGAGCCTGTGCTGAAAATGGAGGCCTCTGACCTATGGTGAAAAAGGAGGCCTTGGAGTCTGGTACGGGGCCATCCTAGCTCTCTTCTCAGGCTATGCTGAGCTATGGGACTAGCCTCTAACCATATCCCTCCTCTTGAAGAAGTCCCTAAGTTAGTCTAAGCTAATTAGGCCTTGTCATTCACCTCTGCATATGTCTTGTGTCAAAACTTTGAGACCCTCTTTCTCAAATAGCCCTTCAAGCCCCTTTCAAATTTCCAGGTTTTTATAGCCTCTGTGGCTATCATGTGCCGAGGAAAGCAAGACAACGCTGAAAACTTGGTCTCATACTCAGTCATAGACATATTACCTTGCTCTAAGATAATAAACTCCATCTCCTTCTTCTCCCGAATGCAAAATGGAAAGTATGTTTTGTAGAATACATCAAGAAATTTCCCCCTTGACCCGCTCGAGTCAAGTCTCTCGTCCTCATGGCAGATCGCTACCAGTGGTCTTCCTCACCTTCCATCACGAAGGTTGCCCATGAAACTCTCTCTGCCTCAGTAGGCATTAAAACAGAGAATAACTTCTCTAGCTGCATCACCCATGCTTCTGCTACCAACGGGTCAATGCTACCATAGAACACGTGAGGCCTCATTCTTTGAAAATCCTCGACTCCTACTTGTGCTCTGTGTGCAAGAGGTGTAGGTACAATAGGCATGGTACTAGGTTGTCTGGCTATGAGCATAGCCAATGTCTTTGCAATAGACGCAAAAGCCCGCAACCAATGTCTCTGCAATAGACGCAAAAGCCTAAGCGAAGTCAGGCTGCTCATTCTCCAAAGGAGCATCACCTCCATTCCCCCGAGTCTGGTACCCTCAACCTCAGTTACCGCATCTCATGGTATATCCTAAGAACAACAATAAGCCATAAGTCTAACTTGAAAGCCAGATGGTATCAACATTTCATTATCGCAATTGATACTATATATATATATATACATACATATTAGTGTCGTGCCCCAAAATCCCACCTAAGAGTTAGGTGTAACTTTGTGCGTAACTATCTTGACAAAACAAACCATCATGTACAATCAACAAGGCATGCTATAGCAGAAGCTTAAATTTCTATCTTATAACATAATCGTATTCCAAACATATACAATGTGATAAAAGAAAAGTAAGAGTAAACATGCTCACTCATCAAAATACATACACATATCACTCACTCAATGTCGCTCAATAGTATGCCTCATAAGGCCACCTGTCTAAGTCTTTTCCTTCTTCGAGATAGCCGCTTATCGGCTCCTCAACGTACTCCTCTTCGACCTACTGCACTGGAGTACAGACGTTGAATGGACTACCGACATCAAAAATGTACGGTTGAGTATTGAAACACTCAGTGGGTACCAACCACTAGCTAACAATGTTACAAAACATAATATGCATATAATTTAGTGAAATCATAGAGCGTAGAGCATGCTGAGTATTGAAACACTCAGCGTGTACCAACCACTAGCTAACAATGTTACAAAACATAATATGCATACAGTTTAGTGAAATCATAGAGCGTAGAGCATAAATCAAATGTGCATAATTTCTAAAACTAGTGTTGTGTGAGCGTTCATATAAAACAGTAACTTATGAGGTCTTGCGAGAATCAATGGCTTATGAGTTCGTCTTATGAGTTCGTATGAGTCTTATGAGCATGGAGAACTTATGAGACTTATGAGATCCGTAGAGCATGTGAGATCCTTAGAGCTTTATGAGATCATAGACATATGAGATCCTTGTGAGCATGGAGTAACCGATCTTAGAATACCAACCCTATGTTTGGTATAATCACTTATGAGTTTCTTATGAGTATGTTCCTTAAAAGCATTTCGTATGAACTTTGAAATATCCAACTTATGAGAAATCCGATCATGCAAGACTCGTGTGCATGAGAAACTTGTGAGCATCATCATAGACATAATACGTAGCTCTTGTGAGCATCATATGAGCATAGAAGACTTTCATGCATCGAGACATATCCTTAAAGTATCATCCATATTAGAAACATAGAAGTTCTTAGGCTTGGAGAATAGAAAACATCATTTTCATCATGGGATTACAACAAAGAGAACTAGTAGAAGATATCTACCTTGAAAACTTGCTTAGAGTTTGAATAGAATGCCTTGAAAGCGAGGTTCAAGCTGGAGAAGACCCGTGGAAGTGAAGATCGAACTTTACTTAGTTACTCCACACAAAGCCTAGAAGAAACCCTAGCCTTCACTCTCTTTTCTCTCAAACTTTCTTCCAAAAACTTCTTCAAGTGTGTGTAGACCCTTAAGCCATGAATTTGGATTGTATTTATAGCCAAAGAGTTGGCCAAAAGACCCAAAGGCCCTTAAAATATCTCAAAAGATCTCAGTAGGCCAAATTTCGCATGACCGATCGACCAGTCCAAAAGACCTTTTCTGCCAAAAATCCCCTAACAGTTTTGTGTGAGTAGCGGTCAACTGGAGGTCATGACTGGTCAACCTATAGTGGAGGGATCGACCGGTGGTACTGACCGGTTGACCGGTTGCCTAATGATCGACCGATCCCTTGAGCAGTCGACCGGTTGACCCCACTTTTGCCCTGTTCTGCCTATTTTTCCCATTTTTCCACACTTACTTTTTCCCACTTATGGTTGAACATCTAGGAACATCAAAGAAGTTTCCTCAGAATACATAACACATCCCATAACACCATGAACACAATTTGAAACTAAACCCTCTTTCTCATTAAGACCTATCCATGAAAATTACATAAGGCTTTAGGCCTTCAAAACATTATTCACTGGCACTATTCACAACCAACATGAACCATGTCAAGTGCAAAGTATCGGGGTTCTACAATTGCATTGGTGTAGAGAGGCCCAACTATGCTTGAGAAAGGAGAGGCTCCCCTAAATGGTTCTATAAAAGGACTAGTGTAAGATCCATATATATTTAGTATTGGCATATTCTAGTGTAAAAACAAAGTGTTTAGTAGTGAGTCTTGTGTTCTTGCCTACAATCATCCAAGTACATGATAATGAAGAGCGAAGAAGTTCGATTGAAGACATTCAAAGCGTAGCCTTCGTCTCACACAGGATGGTAAGTGACTTAGATACCTAATAATTTACGTGGTAATTGACTTATAATCATTCTATGAACCTTAGGTGACTAGATACAAGCCTTCAGAGGTGTAAGAGGAGTTAGAATGCAAAATAGCTTAGGCTCGGTATACGAGGCATAAGTCATTAACCGTAACTCCAATTTTGGTCTGATAGTATATCATTTCGAAGAGCTTAAAAAGATCTACAACTTTCTTAAAGGAAATTTTTCCACAATCTGGGTCCATTGGTCAACCAGTGCCCTCCACCGATTAACCACCCATATAAAAAATGTATGGAGTTTTTTTCCAGTGGGGTTGCATTCCACCGGTCGCCCCCATGTCCACTAGTCGAACAGTGTGTGTAAATTTCAGTCTTCTACTTTGATTAGACTTCTGATTTGCCTATATATATGTAGGTTTGATTCCCCATTCGAACCTAATAGTTTTGAGAGAGTTTTATTGAGATTATTATGGTTTCCCAACCCCATTCTCCTCTCCTCTTCCACCCTACAGATTGCAAGCCATTGATTGTTTCTTACTTGCTTGTTTATTCATATTATTTGGAATCAACCTAGGGTTTGTTATTAAATAGCCATAAACCCTTTATTTTGAAGAATAATTTGGTCGGAGTAATCCTAATCCTTTGCGAAGATTGATCCGAGGAGGATCGTGGTTATTTTGGTTGGAAGAATCCGAAGCCGTCATTGATGGAGATCGATTGAGAGATCGTGGTTGTGGAGATCGAGGAGAAGCACAGTCTACCGTGGTAGATTACGAGATTTGCGGGTTTGTAGTTGCTTATCGAGGCATGGAGGGCTGAGCACTAAGGATCGTTGTGTTGAGTCTGATTGAGTATAGTTCGAGTCTTGTAAGTTTGCTTTTACTCTTAGTGATATCTCTTTGCAGGATTAGGTCCCATGTTTTTCCCATAAGGGTTTTCACATAAAATTCCCTTATGTTGTGGTTTGGTTTTATCTTTCTTAATTTTGAACTTTACTTTGTTAAAATTAAAATTGGTTAGATAGACTTTAGGAAGACCTAGCCAACCCCGTGGGTTTGTCAGGTCTCAACTCAAATATTATTTTTGGGATACATTAGAATTTTCAACTAGAAACCAAGAAAAGAAAAACAAATAAACATGAAGTAAAGAAGAAAATAAAGGATAAAGGGAGTGCCTACTCCTTCAAGACTTCTTCTCTAATGCTCCAAGAGGTGATGAACTAAGTCCAGAGAAGAGCTAGTCCTACTAAGGTCTAGCTTAGAGCTTCCACCCAAAAATGACTCAACTCCCTAAGGTTCAAGGGATTTGACGTAGAGGGATTGACTTTGAAGACTTGATATTTTTTTAGCAGGGTATGGAGATTTTTTAGAGTTACGATTAGGATTCGTCTAAGCCGTGATTATTAATTCTGCCAGTTGTAATCATAATATCTTATTATAATGGTGGTCTTGAAAGAATTTTCCAGAACTATTAAATGATCACAATAATTACACTACGTGATAATAACCGTGGACGCTTGGAAGTCTTTTCATTTTCTATGATTATTCGTCGTTTTAAAAGATATTAATGTTAACGGTCTTCTTTAAAAATCATTGATCATAGTTATTACATTAACGAATAATAAGTGTGGTCTTATGAAGAATTCATTTTCTAACTTATCATTTTCATTGATAATTTGTACTTTTAAATGTTAATATGATTATAGATTTTTTTTTTGAAATATTGATGATATATTCTCGTTATAAAACCTCTTGGAGCCTCCCTTTATTATTCTCTTTGTCAATGGTCTCGTTCAACCTCTGGCATCAGCTCTCATTCAATTTCTGACATCAGCTTCATTCAACCTCCTGCACAAGCTCCCTCCATTCTTCAGGTATTTTTACTCTTCTTTTAATATTTTTCACTCAAATGTTTAAACAAATTAATCCTCATTCTTATTCAAAAATAAATATTAGTCCCATGAAAACAAATGCTTTTCGATATGAGGTTCTTTTTTATGCTTTCAGAATTTTTATAGCCTCCTAGAAATTTGAAAATTTCAATTTGAAGTACTCGTTGTTATGCATTTTTACATTACGCAATCATGTCAGGAACACAACATATTGACGCAGACCCAAATACCAGTGACCCTTCAACTTTAAAAGAAAATTTGTGAGTGTTGATAGTGATTTTAATTTTAAATGAAAATATTTGTTTTGGAACAAAAAAATTAAAATATTTAGCTCAAAATACTCAACATCTTATGTGCAAACAATTAGAGAAGAAACATGTGCATGACATTCAACAACTCAAATCAGGAGTGCTGAAATTGAAAGAAAGAAAATATTCTACATCAATTACGACATATAAAGGGAATGTTAGCACAATTAATGGGCTAAGGTGACTGCTCTTGAGTCAGCAATACTAATAGCACAATCATCTACTGGTAGCTCATGACACATGATACATAAATGAATGGTTTGGTTTACTAGCTTTGTTATTACAATATGTTACTTTAATTTACTATAATTATTTGTTATTTGTTGTATAGAATTCATTGATGACATAGTCTATTTTGAGTTGATAAATTTCATCTATCCTATGTGGAAATTCCACAACCAATTGAAGAATGTTTTGATGTATTTAGTCATTACGTTGATGAGAAAATAAGCAACGGTAGACTTCCATTAATAATATTTGATGTTGCAATCTTTTGTGAAGAAGTTATTTTAACATATATCCTACGACAAGATGTCACAGACATGTGTACAAAAAAAGATATCAGTGCAAATTTGATTTTCTTTTTTTTTTTAAATTAAGGTAAGACAACTCAAGAATTAATAAGGTTATTTTGTTTGCTTTCCTATTATTATTATTATTATTATGACTTACGATTTGAATTGTTATTTTCAGAAAAAATGAATGATTTATTGGGGGATAGAAATGAGGAAAGTAAGTATATATTTCTTAACCCTGAACGAACAATAAATACTGATAGTGTTACAATAGCAATAGCAAATAAATTGGCCTTAGCCGAGGATGACCCAATATTCGTTATTCATTATAATGTCTGGTAATTTTTTCGTATATCTAGCTCTTATATTATTTTGTCACTGATGAATTATATATGATTACTAATTCTTTAAGTTGAGTATTCATTTGAAATTAAAATTTTAGAATTCATTATTCAATTACAGGGAACATTGGTGCTTGGGTTTAATTCTTCTAGGAATATCTATGGTATTGTTTGGATCCATTGCAAAAAAGCATATACGAATGCCTAGAAATTAAAAAGGTCTTCAATGAGAAAATAATTTATTTCTTTTACACATTTTACGTCTATGGTTGTGTTTTCTATTACCTTTATATGATTGATCAAATTACTATCGTAAAGGGTAATTACATTCAAGTCGAGTTATTTTAAAGGCAAACATAGACCCACAAGGGCGACATTTAATAATATTAAGGTTCATTCAACATTAATTAGTCATTTTAATTGTTTTTTCAAATAATTTATGCATTAATTATAACTAACATTCTGTTCATTAACTTAATTTTTTTGTACTGTCCTAAAGAAAATGATAATTGAGAATGTAGTTACTACACCATGTTATACCTGGGGGACATCATCACTAGTAATGAAATACAAATACATGATTAGATTATTGATTGCGTTAAGGGTTGTAAGCACCCCAATTTTGCACCTCTCTAGTCTCTTTTATACTCTTAAAAAACCCTTTTAAAAAACCCTCTTTTAAAACCCTCTTTCCCCATGCTTCGATTTTCAAAAAAACAGCCTAAGGGTAAAAAATGACCAAAATACCCCCAGGGTGAAAAATGATCAAAATACCCCTGAAAAAGTGCTAAAAAGTTTTCAATTAGTTCAAAATGATTTTAGAAATTTTTCGATGAACTTTGGCTATTTATTAGAACAAATTGGACTTAAAAGGGTGAAAAAAAGACTAAAAGGCCCCTGTGGTGTAAAAAGACCAAAATGCCCCTAAAAAAGTGTTCAAAAGTTTTCATTTGGGCCAAAATGATTTTAAAAAATTTTCGATAAATTTTGACTATTTTTGGATCAAATTGGAGTTGAAATGGTGAAAAATGACTAAAATGCCCCTGTGGTGTAAAAAGACCAAAATGCCCCTGAAAAAGTATTCAAAATGTATCATTTGGTCCGAAATAATTTTGCAAAATTTTTAACTCCATTTTGACTATTTTTGAATTCAAAACGGAAAATGGCCGCCTTACTGTTCCTTGCCGCCTAACTATTCGAGGTTTTTATCCATCTAGGCACTACTTCAAGTAGCGCCCCCCCCCCCTGTTTTGAAAATCTATAAATCTATAAATACCCCACCCCGCTCACTTCATTTGTCATCAATTCCTTCTCCTCTCTCTCCATTTTTTTCTTCAAAACTTCTCCTAGCGCTCCGGATTCCCAAGAACGTCGATTGCGAAAGGTTGATTTTCGGGATCTCTTTTCAAAAATCTTTTCAGATTTCTGGGACAGTAATTCTTCTCAAAACCCTATCTTGCTTTTCTTTTAGTAGTTTAAAATAGTTTAATCTCTTTTTAAAGTTGGTTTTTAATTATTTAAATACTTAGACTGTTTGCCTAGTCGAACCCCTGCCCAAATCCCGGTTCAAAACTAGCATTGCCTAGTTGAATCTCTGCCTAAATCCCGGTTCAAAACTAGCATCGTCTAGTCGAACCTCTGCCCAAATCCCGATTCAAAACTAGTCTCGCCTAGTCGAACCTTTGCCCAAATCCGGTTCAAAACTTGCCTCGCCTAGTCGAACCTCTGCCCAAAAACCCTCGTTAGACCCAGTTAAAACCCAGTTAACCTAAGTTAAACCCCAGTTAACTCTAGTTAAAACCCCAGTTAATTCCAGTTAACTCTAGTTAAAACCCCAGTTAATTCCAGTTAACTCTAGTTAAAACCCCAGTTAATTCCAGTTAACTCTAGTTAAACCCTGGTTAAGCCCTAGTAAACCCTTGTTAAATCCTGATTAAACCCTGGTTAAGCCCTAGTTAACCCTAGTTAAACCCCAACTAACTCTAGTTAAAATCCCAGTTCCAGTTAACTCTAGTTAAACCCTGGTTAAGCCCTAGTTAACCCTTGTTAAACCCTAATTAAACCCCAGTTAACCCTAGTTAAGCCCCAGTTAACTCTAGTTAAAATTTCAGTTAATTCCAGTTAACTCTAGTTAAAACCTCAGTTAACTCTAGTTAAACCTTGGTTAAGTCCTAGTTAACTCTTGTTAAACCCTAGTTAAGCCCCATTAAATCTTAGTTAATCCTAACTTAATCCTGATTAAACCCCAATTAACCCTAGTTAAACTTTGGTTAAACCTTGGTTAAGCTCTGATTAAACCTTAGTTGAACCCCAAGTCAACCAAACTGAACCTCGGCTAAACCCTCATCCGAACCCTAGTTTTGTTTTACACCAGCAAAATCTACTCGATCCTCAGCACAAGCTTAAAATGTCACCTCGCTCCTCAAATAGGAGCAAAAACCCTCAAACCTTTCAATCACCCACAATCCAGTTCAATCAAATCAAATCAAACCATCAATTTTCCGGAACTACGTGTGGCTCGATTCCACTAACTATGAATACATAAGCAACTCTGATCGGGTTTAGCTCCCCTAAGATAGAATCCCTATTCCGTTTCTACCCTATTTTTCTCGATTCACTTATTCTTTAACATTACATTTCTCAGCATATAGATCAAATTGCAAGCTTCTTTATGGTTTCCTTTATTTAATTCAGACTTAGGGAATAGGTAATCATCTGCGAATGGGAGTTTAGGGGTGCTTAACACATTTCTCTAACTCAATTGAATTCCTTACCCTAACCTCTCACTTCCAGACTATGCCTTATCTGACAATTTCAGGGACCTATTTCCCTCAGAATTAGATAGGTGGCGACTCACAACCCAAATGTAATTTATCACTATTCCTTATTGGGATTTATCCTGATCAGGAATGGAGGGTAAAATTCAGGTACTCACAAGGGTGATGAACCATATAGTGATAAAACAATCAAAAATGATTTAAAAAAGATTTAATATACCTGAGAAGTATTATTGTTTAGATTATCATGTGCATATATGTATTCTGATCATACAATAAACAATTTTTTATTATTTAATGAAAATATAGTTTGTTGATGTTATAGTATTCATGAGGGTATAGTTTATCATTGTTATATTATTCATAGAGTTAAAGTTTATTATATTATTTACAAGTTGGTTGTGTGGATGAATATTTAATTTTATTCATGTATAAATTTAGGTGATAGGAGTTACATAAAGAAAGATTTTAACTGAAAATTCAAATGGAGGAAGATCACATATGAAAAAAAGGATCAATGATCACGGTTAATCAAAACACCGTGATCTTAACTTCAAAATTTGTAATGTTTAATCTCGGTTAATTGACATCTACAATCACTGCTAAAGAACTACGAGCTTTTAATTCTAAACAATCGAGGTTAATATTTAAACCGTGATCGTACGAACAAAACGAAATGATTGTATTTTGAATATATAATTTCGGTTAATTGACATCTACAATCACCCATAAATAACCTTGATATTTGAGACGATATATGATCATGCCTTAAAAGCTCACGGTTCATCTGCGCAATATAACCGTGATCAATGACTAACGGTCACGAATAAAAACCATGAGCGATAAGCAAATTTTTAGTAGTGTGAGATATATTATATTAATAAATGATTGTAAAAATTATTTTTTTTCCAGTTAAAAATGTTTTAAAAAATAGATATGAAATTTGTGCCAAGCTGGAGCTTGAATATTTGAAATTGAATCAAGCTCGAGCCTAGCTTGCAGAGGTTAGATCCGAGCTTAAGCTTGGGCTCAGCTGTGCTCAAATACAACCCTAAGTGTGGATAGGAGCATTTCATGTACGTTGTGGAGCAGTATGAAGCTTCATAGTTTCTTTCCTATGTATTCTCCATATGGAAACACATATTGGAAGGTTAAAAAATGTCCATCCCTAGGCTGGTTAGGTTCGTTTCCTAGTTTTGATGTGACTAAGCAAGAGATGGCCTATTGTTTGGCGAATATGGATCCTCTACAAGTATGCCACAGTGGAAGGCATTGAGACACAAAGAGGTGACATGAGAGATAAATACGGAACAGTGATTAGCGGACCCCTCGATCGGTTAGCTAGCTGAATGCCTTCCTATTTTGTCCTCTTTTAACTATGGTTAACCTTAACCAACTTAAGTTTAATAATTTAAAAAAAAAAAAAACTAAGGTTAAATGAGTGAGTGAATCGTAATCACAGTTAGGGGGTGTTAAATGGGACACATGACAACCCATAGACTGTGCGTTTCGGCTACGTAACTTAATGTGCAGTCCGATACCTATTTCCCATAAATAGGAGAGGGGTTGGATATTTGGCACCAAATCTTTCATCTGATTGTGTTGGAGGCCTTATTAATGTATTGATTATCTTTAGTTTTTTTTTTGTGTGTGAATAGATTCAAAGTATCTCTCTATTCTTACCTTTTTCAGTTCTATAATTATAGATTTTGGGTATCTGAAAGATCATATTTCTAGCCAAATGAGGGATTTTATAATACTATTTATGGGTCATTCGAGGTCTAGAAGAAGGCTAAAAAAATGTGGTCAGCATGTACTTTTCAAAATGTCCTAGTATGGTAATAGTTATGGGTCATTAAACCCTAAAGGTCTATAAGAAGACCTTTTTGTTGTTTTGATTGTCATTGCATATTCTTACCTTTTTAAGCTCTATAATTGTGGATATGGGTATCTAAGAGAATATATTTTGCAACAAAAAGGGGGATTTTCTAACACTATTTATTGGTAATTAAATCTATAAGAAGGCCAAGAAATGTATTCTAATGTACTAATTTTCTAAATGACTATTGTGTTAGTAAGAGATTAATGATGACAAGAACTTGGACTTGTCCAAGTATTATTTGAAAGACAAGGCGGCAAAAGTGAAACCAAAGTCAGATCAAGTGAAAAATGGACAAAGAGTAACTTAATATTGACCATCTTCAGGTTTCATTTGATGCTATAACTTTTTTGTTTTTGTTAATCAAGTGCTACTATGTAATTGAATACCCTAAGATTACTATTTATGTTCTCATGTTTTTCTTCTTCATCTACTAACAGAAATATAGAGAGGAAGTCTGCAATCTTTGGGATGAGTTTCGGCTCCAACAAATAGTAATTTTTGCGTAACAAGTTTTTAACTAGTGAGTTTCAAGCTAAAAAACTAGGGAGTTTCATGTTTTTCTTCTTCATCTACCCTCGCAGTTGGTGTGAAGGTTTAGGCCCTTTTGTTCGAGATGAACCAGAAGGTGGTCAAGATCATCTTAGAATGCAAGAAAGATATATGGAAGAATCAAGATCTATTCAAGCATGTTGAGGAGTACTTCAAGAATAGAATAGTATTTCTATCAACAAATTTTTATTCTATTAATTCCCAAACTACCCCTGTCAAGGCATAATGTTGGGTTGCTTCGGTTTACTCTTCAACTAGAGTTTTGTTTATAGTTAATGTAAAATATTAAAGTAAAAACAAGGACTTATGCTGTCCCCTATGATCATGTTCTTGTGGACTTTCAATATTTGTCTCACCAAATCATAATTCTAACATTCGATCAGTCCGAGTTTCATACAAATACTTTCAAATTTCATAGTGGGGTTGAGAAATATGTGAATTTCATTCCTATCTATTACTTAACAAAACTTATATGCCACGAAAAAAATCACTTTCAAAAATATCTATGGTCCACATATAATAATTATCCTTCTTATTTTGAGGTTAATTTTTTTTTTTAAGGCTACTAACCAATTTCCTTTCCCCTTTGAGTTAAGTTCACTCTTAACTCTATGCAATATAGGGGGATTTACAATTTTTTATTTTTTTTAACACCACTCAGAGGGAGTAAGGGGTTAGGTGGACCCCCACCAATTTATTAGATATAAATAAAGAAGGGGGCGACATAAACTAGAACTCCTATACAAAAACATCAATCTTATATATATTCCCTACCCCCATTTTATCTATGACAATAGATTTTATCTTCTCCAGTTGTAATTGGACTCATGGGAGTCCGGTTACGCCAGTGATGATGCCACGTGTCCCTTTTGACACTCCTTAACTGAGGTTAAGATTCATCCACCCCTAGGATTCACCCACCTATCCTTGGATTTTAGAAAAAAAATTAACCCTAGGAGTGAGTAATCGGGGTTAAATTTCTTTCTAAATATTTTTTCTAAACACCTATCTTTGGGTGAACCCTAGGGGTGGGTGAATCTTAACAACAATTAAAGAGTGTAAAAAGGGACATGTGGCAGCATCAGTGGTGTAACCGGACTGCCCCGAGTCCATACACAACTGGAGAGAATCGAGAGTCTTTCCCATCCCAATAGGTAGGATACACAGGATATTCCAAACTAAATTATCCAATGTAAGAATGTCTATCGGTGTCAATTTGTGCACTAATTAATGAACGAAATTACATTCTTATATGAACCATTCACGTTTTCGTCTCTGTTTAAAAAATTTTCTTTCAATTCATTACCAATATTTAGGTTCATATAAATCATGCTATGCACCACAATGGGAAAGCAACATCAATAAATATTGCTGACTAGTGACTGAGAAAATGCTTGAAAAATAAATTTTATGCTTCAGTTTTGTTCTGAAATTCTTGGACGAGGAGGCCTAAAATGCACCTGGGCCAAGGAGGATTGGACCGGTTGAATAATAGCCCGAGCTGTGGCCTGAAAACATTGGGCTTCGCTAAACTTAAAATAGTAGTCTAGACCATAATGTCGGGTTAGGCAGATGGCCTTAACAATGGGATGGGTTTGCTCTGCAATATGAAAAGTGCCTCATTGTAATAGTTTTGCATTGGCTCAAAGACTGAAACTCAAGTTGACCAATGGTCATTTTGTCACAATCTTTGGGTGGGCCTGGGGCCCAAAACTGAGATAGCCTGTTATAACTCTAGCACAGTCCGTCTATATCTTAGGATTGGTTGTGCGGGCCTGGGCGCAGCCCCTTGCTGTGCAGTTATATATATATACTAGTGGAATGCACGTGCGATGCACGTGAATGTACATTAATAATTATTATAACATATTAAACCAAATGTTAAGTGATTATTTATATGAATTCTCTTTTTTTTTAAAAATGAAATCTAATGCAAAATAGATTATGGATCATAAATATTTGTGTAGTTGAAACTTCGTCTTACCATTTGAAACTAATAAAAATAAAATTTTAAGAGTTACAAATTAAAGAGTGACAACAGAAGGTAAAAACGGGAGAATGAAATTAATGTCGATAATGAACACATGTATGTTTACTGTTCACTCCAACCCTAAGTATGAGTACTCTTTATTTTGAGTCCATATAAAGATGCCCATGTAAATTTACTACCCCGTTTTAAACTTATGACCATTTTTCTCAGTGCTCTCATTGAGTAGACAGAAAACTCATAACTCTGTTCAGTTACACACGATATTTATTCTCAAAGTTTATGGACCATGTGGCTGTGAGAATGCCATAATCCTCATACATGCCATGTGGTGTATAGTCATGAGATCCCATGTCTATACATGCCATGTGGCATAACCAAACCCCTCTAATAGCACTAAATGAATTGTTTATAAAAATAAAATATAAATTTTAATTAAGGCTGATCCACCCTCTAAATGCGTACCATTACCAAGCAAAGGTTCATGTGAATCATGACTTTTTAAGTTTTAATAAATCATAGATTTCGAGAATACCTAAAAAAACAGATGAAATAAATCTGGGAAGAAAACATGATACACAGACATGAGAGAGAGAGAGAGTCAATGACGTGGGGAATGCTAGAGGCACTACAAACCGTCTGCAAATCACCAAAAAATGAATTATTAAAATGAAAAATAAAATAACATATGGAAAGATTACAAAAAATTCTGAAAAAATGATACGTACAAATGAGTAGAATTCAAAATAGGGTTTATAATTTATAGCTCTTTGTAGGATTGTTTGATTGGGATAACTCAACATAAATCCCCCAATAAAGTCATTGGACATTAATGAAGATTTAAAAGAGAAAAAAAAAAGCAAATGCAAGATCGGAGCATGAACTAATACCAAAAGGCATAAAAATTATAGCAAGAACAGAAGCCACGAAAAATCGCAGTAAGAGCAGATCATGTACTCGTACCTAAATCTGACGCTACAAGCGCTAATGAAGATTAAAAAAACAGAAAAAAAAAATACTGCAAGATAATCGACCGCAATCCAATGATAAAAGCGGCAATGAAGATTAAATTTAAAAAATACAGAAACTAAACAGCATACCTAAACAGAAGTTTTCGTACCAATCAATATTATCTGTGAGTGGAAGGTGGGTGAGAGAGAGAGAGAGTAAAGAGGGTAAGTTAGAGAGAAACGTGGAGATGTGGGGATTGAGACGTGAGTGGGGGGAAACGCCTCAGCAAAAATTGTTATGTGTTATCTTTAAGAGTTTTAAAAATTTAAAACTCAATCAACGCCTCAGCCCTCCAATTCTCACTTACTTTAAGAGATTTAAAAGTTTTAAAATTTTAAAACTCAATCAACGCCTCAGCCTTCCAATTCTCATTTACATTAAGAGATTTAAAAAATAAAAATTCAATCAATGCCTCAACCCTCCAATTCTTATTATAGTAGTAGAGATATATAATATCTTTTGAGGGAGTGCTAACCTCGGCCACCTCATATGAATTCGCTCCATTTGGGGATTAATAAGATATTAAAAATATATGTCAAGTCACTAGTGGATCCATACAAAATTGAACAACAATGGTCCCTGTTGAGTTATGATACGCCAGAACTCTTTTTAAGAAGTATCTATATCTGACACTTTCCTATATGTTCGGTACTGTTACTAAGTTTTTCTCCAAAATATGTGTCCTGTTGTTCCCCAATGGGGCAAATGCGTGATGAAGAGAGTGAGGCTACCAAAATCATTTTTTCCCAGGATCTTCTCTCAAAAAAATGATTTAGATAAGATCTAAAAATAAGAAATACCTCTAGACTGACTCTATATGTATATGTACATATACATACTAGCAGAGACCCCGTGCGATGCACAGGTAATAATTTAAGAATATCTAATTAAATATTATTATTTATTTATTTAAATAATAAGTAATATATTTTAATAATATAATTTTTTTAATTTAATAAACATTATAATTTGTATTAATTAATTGACTTTATAATAATAATTTTTTATTATTTTAATAACATTTAATAAAAAAATCATAAATTTCTTAATATTAAACTTAAATTAATATACCCAAGAGTTAGAGATAAGAGAGAACTCTACAATAGTAAATATAGAGAGGTCTCTAGGATGAGATAGTGGATCTCAAACTTGCAAGAGTTGGAGATAAGAGAAAACTCTACAATAGTGGAGATATAAAGGGTTCCAGGATGAGATTGTGGGTCCCAAACTTAAACGGTGAAGATTAAAGAGAAATCCACGTGTTATCTCTAAAATAGAAGTTATAAGATTGAAGGGATTGAGGTTTGGAGAGCAAAGAGAGAAGTCTTATTTCTTTATATTATACCGGCGCTTCAGAGGCACTCCCGATCCTGTCCTAAATCGAAATTTGACGCTTTTGTACTCTCACTCCTGATCTGCACCTTGGTTACCAAGGGCTGGATATTTGGCTCCAAAATCGTATTTGAGAGTGTATTTGGAGGCTTTATTAATGTTTTGATTATCAATACAACTTATTGTGAGTAGATTCAAGGTATCTCTCAAAAAAATTTCTTTTCAAACTCTTTATAATTTACCTTGAAACTTACAAAGTCCGGCACTTTGTATGTTTTACACTTAAAAGTCGGGTTTTGCAAAAACCATGTCTCTCGACTTTAAGTTTGGGCAAGTTTTGATTGGGCCAAGATTAGCCCGAACTCAGTCGTAGGCTCTAAAGTTGAGCCCAAGTTGCTGAAATAGGCCGTCCATAACTGGTGTTGGGTTGGACGGGCATCGAAAGTCAAGTCAACCCTGAATGATATTTAGCCTTAAGAGACTTACATTTCTATGTGAGTACTAGCCTCTGTCGCCCCATTTAATATTGGATAAAGCTTCTGAGACCCCCTTAGGACCGAGACCACCGAGACTCTTAGAGCATGGGATTTCAGGAGGGGCCTACCATGTGAAATGGGCCCAACCTAAAATCCCATGCTCTTAGAGCTTGGTCTCGGTGGTCTCAGTCCTAATGGGGTCTCAGTAGCAAAGTCCTATAATATTTTCCCTATTGAAAAATGCTAACCCTAGTCTCAGATTTCCAAAGTCTCATAGTGGTAGCAAAAAGTGTTGCTATACCTCCCTATTACCTTGAGAAGCGTTGCAAATTAGGGGATTAGTTTGGCATTTGCTGAGATACCCCTAACTTGAAAAGAAAAAAAAAGTGGTAGTAGTGCCACGTGTTGCTACCACATGAGACTTTGGAAAAATTGAATTGTCATATTGGGGCTAGCTCCTCTCTTGCACCATTTGGTAATAGAATTAAAAAAAATTGGACCAACGCAGCATATTTGTCCTCTTTCATCCGAAGTGGGAGATTGCATAATAAGTATAATCACTACAAAATTCAAGGTTTTTAGCGGCGGTTCAAAATTGCCGTTGAAAGACCCTAAACCGCCGTTATATAATATAGCGGTGGTTTAACAAACCGTCGTCATATAGCTTGCCGGGAAGGCTTTTACGGCGGTTCCAATAATTGTCATTGATGATATACATTTTAGCGGCGGTTTTTGATGTCCTTAAACGACGGTTAAATAAGGGCAATTCCATCATTCTAAGCCTGAATTTAACAGCAGATTCTAATCGCTGCTATATATTACATATATAACGGCGATTAAAACCGTCATTGTTACAATATAAATTCTTATATAATTATATAATTAATACCTATTGAGGCGGTTTAGACCCGCCGCTATATATGAAATATATAGCGGTGGTTAAAAAACCGTCGTAGTAAAATAAATAACAATTTAGTTCATTTATTTAGCGGTAGTTCAAAACCGCCACTGATGTTCAAGAATTAAAAACTAATAATTTATTTTTATTTTAAAAAAAAATTACCCGTATTATTTATACCTATGAGCAATATGAAATTATTCACACAATTTCGTTCTCGTAAGCAATAAATAATAATTCCAATAAAACAAAATAAATCCATCAAAATTATAATACAAGTCTAAAATGTGCTGTGAACAATATATACATCAAAAAAATCCTAAGGTTGCCTATCAGCTCCATAAATTAATTATATAATTGGCATAATCATGAACAAGGGACAGTTGCCATAAAAAAAATTATATTATATTATTTTATTATTTAATATAGCATAGCCATGAGGCTTGGGACAACTGTCCTTAAACTTTTGAAAATAAAACATATCTTATATATCATGTTATTTAATTATTTAATAGGGCATAGCTACAGTGCAAGGGGATAGTTGTCTCATAAACAAGGAGAAACAATACCCGTAAAATATGTACGAAATGTCCCAATAATCTAGTCATCAAAAAAAAAAAAAATTGGAAAATGCTAACTTAGTGCCACATTAGACTAAGTCTAAGTTGCAATCCTCATTGGTCAATGCCCCCTTTTTACCACACATCAATTGTAGTTAAGATTAACTCATTCCTAGGGTTAAGTAATCTAACCTTGGTTTGTAAAGAAAAAAACAACAAATATAAACTTTAATTTTTTTAATCTTAACCATAGTTAAAGAAGTGTTAGAAGGGATATGTGGTCATGGCATTAGACTACATAGTCTAATGTGTGATGTGCTAAACACTGCCCAAAAAAATTTCATGGGCTATGCTCCCAAACCACTAGACCCAAAATATTCCACACCCACCTAATAATTATCCACAAATCTATCAATAATTATTACTACTTTTAATTAACCATTGTGTGCCCCCAATACAAGAAAATTCTGGCTCTGCCCCTATGTATATGTATATATACATATACATGCCCTCACTCTCGACCCCATCTTAAATTGAAATTTGATGCTTTTGTGCTCTTGATCGCTCCACTCCCACTCCCACTTCCACTCTGCGCTTTGGTTACCTAGGGTTGGATATTTGGCTCCAAAATAGTATTTCAGAGTGTATTTGGAGGCCTTATTAATGCTTTGATTATAAATACAACTTATTGCGAGTAGATTCAAGGTATCTTTCAATCCTTTTTTTTTAAGCTCTTAATGCGTTCCTTTGATGTAACTAGACCCCAAAATCCTATAAGGCTAAAATAGGACTTTGGAATTGTCACATCTCCTTAACCTGCTTGAAATCCATGCATACAAGGCATACTCCCCAAAACCGAGAATAATAAAATTCGATATATAAAACTCAAACCATCCTGTTCAAATGCAATTGTCCAACATAACCCACCACAATCGGGATAGTCTAAACCACCAACAAAGGTAAGATAGTCTAAGTAACATCCTGAAACACACATGTTTATTACAATCCCTTTCAAAATGTAAAACAATGTCTAATAAAGTGTCCACCTAACCTGTAGAGCCCCAGACTTTTTCATGCTTAATACATGACACTTTCGTTGTCATTTTTCCTTTAAAGATGTGTAATTAATAAATAAGGAAGAAATTGGAAAATTTGAAATGTCAGAAATGTTCCTTTTCGAAGTACGAGCCCAATGCAAGTTGAATCGTCAAAATCGGACGAACGAGTCAAAAGATATGGCCAAAACAGTCTGGACCTGTAGGCAAAACGTAGCTCGGTTATGCACTAAGGACGTAGCTCGGTGCATGGACGTAGCTCGGAAGGCACTAAGGACGTGCTCTGACGACGTACTCTGGTAACGTAGCACAGACAACTTACTCTGATAACGTATACGTTGTGCATCCGTTGTACAGCTCACAACAGGTACGTTATACAACTCACAACGGGTACGTTGTACAGCACAACGGACACGTTGTACATAAGACAACGGACTACGAGCTCAGCACTGTGCACGACACGACGTGACAACGGGCTCGGCACCCTTCACAACGGACAACGTGTTTGGTACTGTTCACAGCACAACGTGTTCAGCACTATTCACAGCACAACGTGTTCAGCACTATTCATAGCACAACGAGTTGGCACTATTCACGGCACAACGAGTGGCACTATTCACAGCACAACGAGTTAGCACTGTTCACAACACAACATGTTCAACACTGTCCACAGCTCAATGTGTTCAGCATTCGTGTTTTTACAGTAATTCCAATAAGGGTATTATGGTCTTTTGTCAGTCCACTCTTACCTTAAGAGTTTAACCCGAGCCTTTAGGGCATCATTCGACACTTAGAGAGTTTGAGAGAATAGGAGAAAGGGGAGAAGACGATTCCAACCTAGGGTTTCCAGTTTGGAGAGAAATCAAAGGGTTTTGAGACCCTAGATCACTTCCAGTCCGGTTTTTTCTTCAAGATCTCGGCTCAAGCTTGTGCGAAGCTCGTGTTCCAAGCTAGGGCAGCAACTCACAGTCGTTTGGAAGAGGGATTTCTTCCTCATCTCTTCAAGGTCAGTACTTTTTACTACCCTCCTAGTTATAGTTCCTCTTTTTCCCCTTATTTCTCTGATTTTCCTTTATTTACATATGTGCTATGAGATGGATGGTTATGAATGGTGAATGGAGGAAGATGTTGGCGAATGGATGCCGTGTGGATGATGTGATGAATGAATGGGAAAGGGCATTGTACTAATAATGAACATACAATTGTGATGTGAGTAAACTCACCTACAAAAGCATGAGTTAGGTTTAAAGGAATAATGAATAATGAACACATCATGTTTGATGAAATGCCAAGGTGAATAAAGTGAGCTGTAAATTAGTAAGTGCATGCCTAATAAATTCTGAATATTGTTAGGGCCTATGATAGTGTGTTTCCTTGCTTTCCCTAAATGATGTGAATGTTACATTGCTAAATCATTTATGCTATATGGGTTGTGAAATTTCCCAAATGTCATCTTTAAATTTAAATGCAAGTATGTACACGGTTTCCACGAGCACGGCATGCATGGCATAATTTATCGAGGTTTTCAAGAACATGGATAGGGGTGGGACATATCCTACGATATGTTTTACCTCGTTTTTCACAAGAAGACAAGAACCAACATTCCACGAGGGGTCTCCCCTCACTCACAAGTACATATCATGAAGAAGGGCCTCCCTTCCCTCGCAAGTACATACATATCATGAAGAAGGGTCTCCCTTCCCTCTCAAGTGCATTGCATAAAGAAGGGTCTCCCTTCCCTCTCAAGGCATCTCTCAAGTGCATCTCACAAGGACACCTCACAAGTGTATCTCACAAGTTACATGATCACAAGCAAGCACGCATGACATGCATGACATGACATGACATACAAGAATCAAGCAAGATAGACAAGATGAGTTTTCAAGCACGAAAATGGTACTTTAAGTCAAGTCAAGTGCACGATGTTTCAAGAGGTTTTATCGGCTTCCTACAAATTACAAGCATGATTATAAATTGCTTTGCTTCCTTGTATGATATGAATTGTTTCCGTCTAACATATATGTATTGCTCCTGATTGATGTATTGCCATTTTTATACTATAATTGTTGGTTAGTATTTAGTACCCGCTGAGTATTCCATGCTCAGCCGTACTTCTTATGTCGGCAGGTTCTGAGGGAGCTGCTGCTCCATTTGATGTTTGTGCTCCTGGTCCATGGGTGGAAGAGGAGTACGTTGAGGAGCCTTTGGAGGAACCTCCCGTAGAGGGTTATCAGTAGGTGGTGTTAGATTCTGAGTGAATAGCTGTGGGTGAGATGAGAGTTAGATTTATGTATTTTGGCGGGCATGTCCGCACTTTCTTATGGATTCCTTTTTGTGTAAACTTGGATTTAAGTATGTATATACATAGAGGTTTGTTAGTCTTCCGCTGTGCTATGTTAGAGTATGTTTCTGCTGTTTATATCCTCTATTGTATATGTTCTGTGGGTTTTTGCAGGTTGGTTTGTCAAGCAAGTCATGAAAGCTATGATTAGTCGTCCAAAGTTCACTCTAACTCCTAGGGTGGGTTTTGGGTCGCGACATAACCAACTCTTGAGCTTCCTCAACTAGAGGTTCACCTTCTTCTTCTATTTTGACGTAAAAATCTTCAACCACGACTCAGCAATCAACTCTCTCTAAATCTGTTGACAATAACAGGTCGACTGAGCATTGACAACGCTTAGCGGATATCTAGTCTAACTAACAATAACAATAACTCATACTCATAACCAATATCAAATTCATGCGACAGTTACAAAATCAATAACATATTCATATGACGTTTGTATAATCCATAACAAATTCATATAGAATAATCAATAACAGGTTCATATGACATTTACATAATCCATAACAGGTTCATATAGCATAATCATTGACAGGTTCATATGACATTTGCATAATCCATGACAGGTTCATATAACATTTATATAATCAATATTTCTATCTAATGCGAAATCCTATAATCACAGTGCGGAAGAACACGTAGACATATCATATCATGTTTCATTGTCCTCGTAATTCAGTGTTCATGATTTAGCACTTGTAAGTAAATGGCATGTTGCTCGAAACAAATACGAACGATGTCCATGCAATACGTAACTGACATGCCGCTTGGAATGGATACGGACTATGCCCATGCAATAACATAATTGACATCTCGCTCGGAATGGATACAGATCATGCCCATACAATAACTTAACTGACATGCCGCTCGGAATGGATACAAACCATACTCATACAATAACTTAACTGACATGCCACTCAGAATAGATACGGGCCATGCCCATACAATAACTTAATTGACATGTCACTCGGAATGGATACAGACCATGCCCATACAATAACTTAACTGACATGCCGCTCAGAATGGATACGGACCATATCCTTTCAATGCTTATATACTAATGAGACTTGTAAGCAAACTACCATACATGTGAGCTTGTGCTTGAGTATCGTGATTAGCATCTGAGCTTGATCATCACTTAGATTCTAATCTCCCACCATGGAAACTCTACCATATTGTCCCGTACCATATGGTTAGAGAATTCCCGATTTAGAAGACCTTCCTCTAAGCTTTGGCCTATCCGAATATATGCAATATAGATAGGCATAATTCAACATTTGTTATTAATATTTGAACTCGGTCATCGCCTAGACTTCAGTCTTACACGAAAAAACTCCGCTAGGTTACATCTCCCTAGCTAGAGAATTCCTGACCTGGAGGACCTTCTTTAGGCTTTGGCTCATCCGAATGTCGATCACCATACAATTATAAATAGGGCATAATTTAGCATACGAGTGTTTAAGACATAATTTACATAGTCATAGTAAGCAATATATTATCATGATTTCACGATTCTCTTAACCAACTTCATAAATAGTAAACCTTATCCCCTTCCCCTCATTCATAGGACATCATAATAGTAGAATCATACTTAATATAATTTGCATCAAAAGTAAAACCTTCATGTCATGAATATAATCCTCCTATTCATGTTCAAGAATTCATAACGCATGCAAAACCCCCATGTTATAGATTAAATCCCTCATTCATTTCCATGGAATTATAATACATGCAAAACCTCCATGTTATATAAATAACACATAATTTAGCATGATAAACCATAATGTCTCCTGAGCTTAGTTTCTCAATTCTTAATAACATCATATTAACATTGCAAACACTCTCAAACATTTAAATAAACACCTTAAGTGTATTTATTATGTGTATATTATCATTTCCCATTTTTCTATCATACCATAGCCATTCACATAATCCATGAGCAACCAATTCAAGCTCAACCCCACTCCATGCATCCATAATCCATCCACTTACTATCTTATCTCATCCACCATCATTTTCATACATCCATAACCCATAAAATATAACTCATAATCTAATTTAAGCTTTTAACATACAAATCCATCTATATCCTTACTTAAACATGCAATATCCTATACAAATTCATCGTTTATCATTCTTAATAAATGAACATAAGAATACAAGGTTTAGATTAGATAGGATATCGATCATTCATACACAATAGAGCTTATGGCATATGCAAAACTCTCATTTCAAGAATAAAATCCCTCATTCATGCTTATTACCTACTCATCTTTACATAATCATGTAATACCCTTGATAATCCATAAACATTCTTATTTAAAACATGTAAAACATTTACTAAGGTTAGATTAGAAAGGATATCAACCTTAGGGATCCTTCTATTGGATCCAAATCGCTCTCAAGAAGATTTGAGGTTGATATCCAAGCTTTTCTTACAATTTCCAAGTTATCTTCTTCTTCTCCAAGAAATCTCCTTCTTCTCCAAGAAATTCCTCCCTCAAAACCCTAGGTTTTCTCTTTTCATTTTCCAAATTAAGTTAGAAATTGTTTAGAACCTTAAAACCCTCAAAATAGAACCCCTATTTATAGTCCCAAGGTTAAAAACCCTAATTTCCGCGTCTTTAAGGAAATAGGGTCGCATTCTGATGATCGATCGTCAGTCTAGACGATCGATCGTCCAAATTCCAGTGACTTATCCAACATTCTGGATTCCGTACGATTAATCGTTGGGCTTGAGATGATTAATCGTCCAAATTCCAGTGAGCGGTCCTGATTTTTAACGTTTGGTATTTTGACCTTCAACTTGCGTTAGACTCATCATTCAAAGAGGAAAACTTTTGTCGCTAATGGAAAAATTCTAATTCTGAGTTTTTAATTACTTAAATGGACTCTAAAACTAACTGGTCTGGGATGGACTACAGCAAACCCGACTTCGGAAATCCAATATTTAACTTAGCCTCGATTCAAAATATAAAAAAATGATAAGCATGAACATTGAAGAGGGTTTCAATATCTTTCAAATGGTTTAAGAATCACTTGATTTTGATCAGCGGTGAAGAAACTAGGGCTTCCTAAAGTTGAGGGTATGTTAAAACATCCCTCTCCTTTACAACTTTGACTACGCTTTGATCACACCACATCATTTAGATATAATTACATAAGAAATAAAACATCACAAAGACTATTATACCCATATTACTTACATTAAAGGCATGAAAAAAATTCAGGTCTCTACACTTGAAACTTACAAAGCTTGACACTTTGTATGTTTTCCACTTAAAAGTCGGGTTTTGCAAAAGCATGTCTCAGTCATAGGCTCTAAAATTGAGCCCAAGTTGCTGAAATAGGCCGTCCATAACTTGTGTTGGGTTGAACGGACATCAAGAGTCCAGCCAACCATGGATGATGAAATTTTACATTTCTTTTATTTGAGTGCTAGCTTCTATCACCCCATATAATATTTTCCCCATTGAGAAATGCTAACCCCAATCTCAGATTTCAGTCTCATGGTGGTAGCAAAAAGTGTTGCTATACCTCCCTATTACCTTGAGAGGCGTTGAAAACTATAACTTCCTAAGTTAAATTTTTTTAACCTATCGAAGGGGTAGTAGTGTCACGTGTTGCTACCACGTGAGACTTTGGAAAAAATTGAATTGTGTGTCATAGTGGGGCTAGCTCCTCTCTTGCACCATTTGGTAATAGAATTAAAAAAAATTGGACCAATGCAACATATTTGCCCTCTTTCATCCGAACAGGGAGACTACATAATAAGCATAATGAGGCTAGCAAAATTCATTTTTCCCCCATAAACCTGGAAAATGCAGCATGTTAGGGTCATTTGGCATCGTTCCCTAGGAACAATTTTCCATATCGTAGGAATAAAAATAATGCAAATGTGTTTGCAACTCATTTCTAGGGAATACTTTTATTAATCATTTCATTTTAGGCCCAATTTTAACAAAGCAAAAAAGAGTTGCTTTTCATAATCAATTCTGAGAAACACACTTTAAACGAACGAGTTGAGCGTGAAATTGGACGAGATAGACAGGACATACAAAAAATTTGATATTCTATGACACTTATAAATGTGTTGATGAAAATAATCATTTGATGTCTACATTAATCTTATTTCTTTTTTTTTCTTCCATATGTAATTTTGTTGTTTTATTTTTGGGTTAATTACATATTAGAACCTACTTTATTGTAAAAAGACATATAAGTGCCCTTTTTGAAAAAATTGCCTTTACCAAACCTAGGTTTCAAAAGAACAGACAAAGAGGGACCTGGCGTCACATTCAGCAAACACCCGTTAATTATTTCACTTGAAATGACAAAACTAACCCATGTATAACCACATACTTGAAATGACAAAGAGGAAGAAAACAAAACTTTTATAAGTAAAAAGTAGGAACCACAAGTATGTGGGGGGGGGGGGTGGGGGGTGGGGGAGGGGGTAGTTTTGTCATTTCAAGTGAAGTAATTAACAGGCGTTTGGTGAATGTGACGCAAGGTCCTCTTTGTCCATTCTTTTGAAACCTAGGTTTCGTAAAGGCAAATTTTTCAAAAGGGGCACTTATATGTCATCTTAGAATAAAGTATGTTATGATATGTAATTAAGCCTTTATTTTTTCCAGACAGTTACCAAATATTTTCACTAAATATAATCGATTTAAGAATCAAAACTTTTAAGAATTATTTCTTTTTTCATAATAGAGAATCATTAGAATTGATGCCAAATAGCCCATGTCTTTGTTCATCAAATCAAATAGAAATAGGGTTGCACTCAAGTCAAGCTTCTTTGAGCATAAGGCTCGTCTCTCCTTGTTTAAGTTGAGTTCAAACAGGCATTTGATGCTTGCACAAGCTGAGTCGAGCTTTCAATTAAGGTTGAATTCTTAAAACATACTGAAAAAAACCAGGCCTTGTTTGGTACGTCTTGGCTCGAAGCACGACATGTTCAACGCTTTGTGAGTCTTAAGCTTGGTTCGGCTCAAATATATTATATTAGGGGAAAATACATTTACCCCCCCCCCCCCCCATGAGGTTTGACGAAAAATCACATTAGACCCCCCTCGGGTTTTAGAAAATACATTAGGTATCTCTACTTTTCACAATATTGTCACTTACATCTCTTTCATCAGTTGACCTTTATCAACACAAAATGGTATGAACTACCAAAAATGCCCTCTCTACTGAACTACCAAAATGGCCTCTCTACTAAATTTATCATTTTCCACTTTTTTCATATATGAAATTGTCCAAAAATGAAGTCAAATCATCTGGGGGTGGCCACATGTCCTTTTTGACACCCCTTGAGGTGGTCACGTGTCCTTGACACCCCTTGAGATAGTCACGAGTCCTTTTTGACATCCCTTAAATGGGGTTAGTTGCACCCACCCCTAGGGTTCACCTGCCCATTCTTGGTTTTTTTTTCTTCTAAATATTAATTCTTTTTAAAAAAAATTTTAAATTGTTTTTGAGACTTTTTTAATATTAAAATATTTAAAAAAAGAATTAATATTTTTATAAAAAAAACCAAGGATGGGCGGGTGAATTCAAATGGTGGCCACATGTCATTTTTGACACCCGTTGAAGTAGCCACATGTCCCTTTTGACACCCCTTAACTGTGGTTAAGATTCACCCACCCCTAGGTTCACTCACCCATCCTTGTTTTTTTTTAAATATCAATTATTTTTTTAAATTTAAAAACTGTTTTTAAGGCCTTTTTAATATTAAAATATTTTTTTAAAAAAAAGCCAAGGATGGGTGGTGAACCCTTGAGGCGGCCACGTGTCCTTTTTAACACCCTTTGAGGTAGCCACGTTTCTTTTTCGACACCCCTTAAATGGGGTTAGATTCACCCACACCTACGGTTCATCCGCCCATCCTTGTCTTTTTTCTTTTTTTTTTCTAAGTGTATTAATTCTTTTTTAAAATATTTTAATATTAAAAAGTCTTAAAAAACAGTTTTTAAATTTAAAAAAAAGAATTAATATTTAGAAAGAAAAAAAAAACCAAGGATGGGCGGGTAAACCCTAGGGGTGGGTGAATCTAACCCCATTTAAGAGATGTCATAAAGGACACAAGGCCACCTCAAGGGTGTCAAAAAAGACACATGGCCACCCCTAGAGGATTTGGCTTCATTTAAAAATGAGGAGACAATTTTATATGTGAGAAAAGTGAAAAATGACAACTTTAGGAGAGAGTATTTTTTATAGTTCATACCACTTTATCACATGACATCACCATTCTATCAGTTGACTAACGGTCAACTGATGAAAGGAGTGTAAGTGTCAATATTTTGAAAAGTAGGGTTACTTAATGTTTTTTTTTAAACCTGAGGTGGTCTGTGTGTATTTTCATCAAACCTTAGAGGTGTAAATGTATTTCCTCCATTATATTCATATATAATTTTATCCATTATAATTTTTAAATTAAAAAAAATAGATATGAAATTGGAGTTGAGCAGGAGCTTAGACATTCAAACTTGAATCAAGCTCGAGCCTTGCTTGAAAGGTCCGATCCGAGCTTAAGCTTGGAGCGGAGCATTTCATGTTGTGGCGAACCTCCATAGTTTCTTTTCTAAGTATTGTTAAAGTAGCGGGTCCTTCTGATGATCACCCAATCAATTAATTGTAGCCATAGTTTAGATTCTCTTGGATGGTTAAAAAATGTTCAATCCCTAGGCTAGTTAGGTTCGTTTCATTGTTTTGGTCCTGTGACTGATCAGAGAGATGGCCTATCGATCGATGAATATGGACCTTCTACAAGTGCACCACAGTAAGGTGACATGAGAGATAAATAAGGAGCAGTGATTAGATGACCGGCCCCATTCGGTTAACTAGCCCAATGTCTTCCCATTTCATCCCCCTTTATCTGTGGTTAAGCTTAACTAGACCACCTGCTTTTATTTTTCTAATTTTTTTTGAATTATCGTGGTTCTTTACTAGAGATATCCATGACTTTCTTATGAAACTGTAAACCATTGACTTCAATAGCAGAAGCAAAACAAAGTCGACCAAGCGAAAAATGGACAAAGAGGAAACTATATATTGACCATTTCAGGAGTCTTCTTCAGGTTCATTTGATTCTAAATCTTTATTATTCTTTCCATAATTGCCAATCCATCCCCACTATATATTAAATACCACAGTCTTACCACTTTTCATGTTTTTTTGTACTCACAGAAATATAAAGGAGTCCACAATCATGGAATGATTTTCGACTCCCAGCAAATGGTAGGGTTTGGTTTAAAGTGTTTTTTTTTTTTTCTTTATCAGGAGCTTCGTGGCCAAAAAAAAAAAAACGTGGAGAAAGGTCTCAATGACCTCAAGAAATCTTGGAAATGGTAGGCTTGGTTTAAAGTGTTTTTTTGTTTGGAGCTTCGTGGCAAAAAAGAGCATGGAGAACGGAGAAAATTCAACATTATGTCTGTATTGTTTGAATCAGACATGGCTGGGTGCCTTTCAGATTTTGGTTGGAAGAGTTGTTTTGGGTTAATTGAATCAAATTTCCAATTTCATCGTAGGATTTGGCTCTCTTTTTCCTTCTATATTGCAATTATGAAAGCAACAAAGCCAAGGTCAATGACACATGGATATATATATAGAGAGAAAAGAGGTGACTAGTCAATTAGGCTGATTATATCTTATAATCAGCTCATCTCCTTTATACCATTAGATTTCAAACAATGGCTAGGATTAAAACACTCTTTGTTGTTCTAAAAGTTTAATTCCCAAAACTACTCTTAATACTATTTAAACACATTTCCTTTTTTTTCTCTCCTAGTTCTCTCTCTCACCGCCCAACGCTCTCTCCCTGATTCTCTCTCTCCCCGCCCAGTTCTCTCTCTCTCTACTGGCTTTCTCTCTTGTTGATTTTGATTTATTAAAACAGATTTTTTAATTGGTTTTAATAAAATAAAAGTTGGGTTTTAATGATTTGGAAGAAAACCATTTAGTTGGATTTGAAATAGTGTTTTTACACTTGTGGTTTCGGAGAGAAAAAATCATGTTTTCAAAAGAAAACTGTTGTGCCTTTTATTAGTTCACATCGGAAATTAATAAGAGTTGAAACCATTTATTAAGTAATGCTCTCTCCTTAGAGATTGTTCTCTTGTGTGTGCTCACACACTAAATGTGGGTGCACTAGCGAGGTGCATTGCACCGAATGTGACACGCGCACGTGTAGGGGCAATGGATTCTATGAGACACACTTTGCACGTCGCTTGAGTCGCCCATTCTTTTTAAGAATATAAGTTAGATCAACGATGTAGATCTTATCAAGATTGAGATAGTGATTCGGATTCTATGATCCGTTACGGATCTTGGGTGTGTGTCCAGGTTCATTAAACTTGGTGGACTATTGAATGAGTCAGTTGGGGAAACCCAAGAAACTCAATGAGTGGGTCGGTTAGGAAGCCCAAGTGGCTCCCCAGGCTTAGCCCTCGCTTATATAAGGTGATGATGAAGAGAATGATTTTATAGAAATTAGAATTCGTATCAGACCTCTGCGAGATTAAGCCTAGAAAGAGAGCCTGAACAAGAGAAGAAATCTCTAGAAGTCCATTAGAGATCTGAAGCTCATCTCATGGTTGAAGACAACTCAACCCAAAAAGCCAGATCACAGTATTCGACTAACCTATTCGGACTAGTTGATCCTCTATCACTAAACAGAGAAGTGATCTGACTATCAGTTTGACCAATTGAGATTGCTCTGTAAACAAACAAAGCACTGTTCGGATTTACCAAGAACAGGAAACAGAAGAAGAACTTGGCCAGTGTAATAATACACTAACCCTTGGACACTGTTACCCCATAGAGCTAGCCCATAGACAATCTGCTTCCAAACAGTGTGTCTCTTCGGAACTGATTCTAGAATTCTCAGAATTTGGTTTACAAAATCCATACAGATCCAATTCTGGAACTGTTTCAGATCGCTCTAAGAGAGTAATTCTATTTGGCAATCACTTGTGATAGCCTAATTTGGTTTATACAATTGGTATAACCAGGATAATTAACTAAGACCTTAACTGGAATAATAATTTGTAGGCATTCTAAAAGGAGGTTTAAGTACAGTTCCTACTTGATAGTGCAGATCTGTAGAGGAACAAATCGATTCCTGCCTAGGTTGAATTCCGGGGATAGAGTTGCCTTAATCACTTGTACAAACGGGAGGCTCCAACTATCTTCAAGAAGTCCTTATTGTGCCTCTTAACCGAAATTGATTAAAGATATTTTGTGGTCATCGTGTGCAAGTTATTTGAAGTAATTAACCAACATCTCTTACCCTAATTCGACATCTTGCCCTAATCGCAATGTGAGCTTCTCTCGGCCATGGAGGAGTCCCATCTCGAAGACAAGACAAGGTAAAACCCCAAATATTAGAATGAGCAGTAGCTCTCAGTTTTCTATCAATTACTCGATAGGGCATTAAAAGTCCCCTTCGGCTGGCTCCAAGAATATTCTCTGCATTTAACGGTTCCTTCCAAGACCCTATGGGGTATGGACAAGAGGATAAGTGAATCATTAATTTTTTTTTTTTTTTCAAGGGGGGGTGGGGCGGCTACTCTCTAATCTCTGAAGAGTGAAGCATTAGATATTCTAACTGAATAGATTCACGGGGTCCCAAATAAGAACTAATTGAGTCTATGACTTATATAAAACCTTGTGGGTATTTTTTTGATGCTGGATTTACTACTCCATTCATTGCCCAGACGATTCCAAAGCACTCGGGACCATGAAACATTTATGTAAAGAGACTCATCTAGTTGTGCATTATTCAAGATGAATAATCTATGCCCCATTTTCTTTACTGAATGGTCCCACCAATCTAGGTTTGAACCATATGTAATTCTGACCGTATGAGTGAAGCTACAGTGGGTGAAGTCCTGAATGAAAGACTATCCAAGGCAGGACCAACATTAGGCTCCTTCTAACATGTACAACAATGGATAACCAGCTTTTATTACTCTTTTGCTATAAATTCTAATTGAATCAACTGAGATTGCAGCAGGCCCACTAGCCCCCATGAAAGAGAGAACCATGGAGAGAGAGGGCGGGGAGAGAGAGAACTGGCGGGAAGAGAGAGAGAGAAAACAAAGGGAATGTGTATAAAGTATTAAGGGTAGTTTTGGGAACTAAACCATTAGAGTAATAAATGGTGTTTTAATTTTAACCATTGTTCGAGATCTAATGGAATAGAGGAGGTGAGCTGATTATAAGGTATAATCAGCCTGGTTAACTAGTCACCTCCTATGTATCTATAAATATATACTAGACCTCGTAAAAGAGTCTTTTGTCACCACATGTGTTTATTTTCATGCGTGTTAGAAAAAATCTAAAAATGAAAAAGGGGGGGGGGGTTATATTTTCACATATAAGGAAAACTCATGCCATGTCTTTAGCGGCGTTTTTTAAAACAATCGCCGCCAAAAAATTGACAATAATGGCAATTATATAACCAATCACCGCAGTAACTAGTTCCCGCCAGGCCTTTAGTGACGTTTTTAAAAAAACGCCGTTATATGTAGTTTTCAGCGGCGTTTTCCCTTAGACGCCGCTAAGAATTCGTCGTTGAAAGCCTTCAGTTTTGTAGTGAGCTTTGATGTAGCCTATTATCAATGTCCAACACACCGGATTAAATACGGGCTCATTGGGTTATGCATGTACGCTATACTTGAAGAAGTGTGTGCACACTCAACAAGGATTCCACCGCTCTTCATCTAGAGTTATTTATATGGAGTTGATACTTGTCAAACTGGACTTGATCATCTATTGCACGCTAGATCTCACAACTTATGTATTTATCATAACCACTATGACTGCTACACTACTATGCATATCAATGTCCCTCTTATTGCTACTTCTACAATGAAAGAATTTGAACTCTACTATTATACCTCTCATTCTCTCTCACTTCGTTGTATTTTCTTGTCTTCCTCATTAGAGGGTTTAAACAATCTTTGTGCAACCGCCACTATCATTGGCCCATTTTGTATTGGCTCCTTCTCTTGGGATCCATAGTTAGCTACCACTGCAAAACATCCCTCAAAATGCCATATAGGAAAAAATGGATTAGGTTTAAATTTATTAGCTTTTCAAAAGACGGTAATGTCTTTTACTTATAATTTTCAGGCAATAATAAATGTTAAACCTAATCTATTTTCCTTATGTAGCATTGTGAGAGACTCTTTTACTTATAATTTTTTGACAATAATAAAAGACGGTGGCCCTTGGCCAACATATCTTGGAAGGATTGGAAACATACATTTGTGCCACCACTACTTCCTTTGGCCCAAATGCCCACTTGTCTTTACCTTTTACATGTCCATCAGAATTTATAGGTGTCCTTATTTGGCCTTCTTCTCTCTGGGCTTAATTTTTTTCCTTGAGAGGCCCAATTGTATTGGCTTATTTTCTTTGAAGTTGAGTCCACTAGGAACCAATTCTCGATCTAGGGCAATAGAGGCCCTTTTCTCGCCCATTAGAGGTCAGGCCCATTTACCCAGGTCGATTAGAGGATTCTTTCTCAAAACCCATAGAAGCTCACTATCACGCCTATACATTTTCTGCCTCCTTTTGCCCATTGGAGGCCCCTTCTTTACCCATCTTTAGACCATCTTTCTAGATTAGATTAGGAGTTTTCTACTTTCTAGTATCTATTTAAAACCTTGGTTGGGTTATTTTGATTATCAAGCATCATCAATAAGAAAGTTTCTTTCAAAGTTAAGCCACGAGCTAGAAAACCTGTATCCAAATGAGGTTTCCATAGCATTGAAATGGAGTTCAGTACTACATTTGCAAAGAGATGCCTTTGATTACTAATTGAGCTTTAAGCAAAAATCAGGAGGATAACTCGTTGATTCCATCGCAACGAAGATGCTGTTTTTTTACTCAGTTATTGTTCTTCAGAAATCTACCTTAGTACAGAGACTAATGAAAGAGATTAAGAGTCTCCAATTCTTTTTCCTTTTTTGGTAAGGTTCATGCTTAGCTGGTCTGTCTGCTAGTTGGTTAGTGAGACACCACTTGGGGCATTTGCAACATCAGGTACTTAAAATGAGTTTCTCGCTTTAGAAGTACTCGATCCCAGGACATTCCTCCATATATAATCAATCACTTTAACACTCAGTTCTTTTAGGATTTGGTAAGCATAATATCTGGAACCAGTTGAACTTTAGAGTTGCCTGACTAGGACCAAATGCATATATATATATATATATATAGGGGTGGAGACAGGATTCTGGTGCAGGGGAGGCTAACAATGGGGGTTTTACCCGAAATTTTTTTTTGAGGGCCAAGGTCACTAGCCATCGCGTCTAATTGTGTCCATTTGTTAGGAATATATTAGAGCCCCCTGTCCCCCACGGCTCCGCCCCTCTCCCAGGCTACACCCCTATATACTCTATATATAAAAAAAAAAAATCCCAAAATTTCAGGGGAGGGGGGATTGGGTGATTCAGCCACCCTAGGCCCCATGTGGGTTCGCTATATATATAATATACATACTAGCAATAGCCCCGTGCAAATGCACGGGGTGTTGAAAGAAAATGAATCAACGAAAAATATGATGAGAAACTTAAAAATAGACAATAAGAAAAGAATAAAGATAAAATAGATGAAAAATGATGATAGTTTAGTCATCTTGTGAGATTTTTTATATGTATCCTATTAAAAATAGTCAATGTAATCATTTAAAAATTCATAATTTTATTATTATATATAAATTTTTATCTCATTATTATATAACTTTAAGAAAGTAAGTTTGCATCATTATAAAAAAAAATTATCTCATCTCATCTAAAAATTTAATGTGTCAAAATTATTTAAAAGTTTTAGAAATGATGATATTTCTTGTACATAAATTAGTTCTTTAAATAATTAATTATTAGAAAGAAAAGTTTACATAGAAGAGAAAATGTAAGTCTCTTCCTATTCTTCAACCCGAAACATCTAATTAAATTTTTTTCTTAATGGGACACACTATAACATTACCATTGGTTTGCATGATATAACAAAATACAAAATAAAATTCAAATAGAGATAAAGAAACTCAATTTCTTATAAAGTATTTACTAATTAGAGAGTTAATATAATTAATTATAACCTAAGTAAATCAATAATATATATATATATATATAAAAGGAGAGATTAAGGATGTACTATTATTTTAGGAAAGATCTCTTTCATTTGTTTATTATTGTATTTTTTTTTTTTACAATTAATTGAGAGATGAAAGACTTTAGAGGAAACTACTTGACACTTTGACACTAATGAATATTAAGAATAATTTGAATTTCATTTTATTACTCTTAATATCAACGATAACGTGAATCTCATTAATTTCAGTGAACATAATTTATGTTATTTCAAATCATTATTGCAAGAGCAAAATAAAAGACCTCAAATAGTGCCTAAAATGCACTAATACCCAGCTAATGCTCCATGTAGAGACGCATAAGTATAAAGATAAGTAATGCCAGAACCGGAATGTAACAGCTTCCAATAGCATTGAATTACCTAAAATATAGTATCCAGACTCAAGAACTTCCTAATAGCTGTTGTTAAAACAAACCTCTTAAGATTTCCACTCTAGATGCTCCAATCTTTAGGGAAAACCTCTTTGATGAATCATACTAACTAAAATACACAACATACTAAATCCTTACATGTTTGAGAATGAAAAGTGTCTTGTGGATTTATCTACTATTTATAGGGATTAGAGAGAAGGTAGATTAAATTAGAAAATTTGAGGATGGTAAATATTACAATTTAAAAAATTACAATTAAAGAATAAGAATGTGGATGGAAGAAAGAAGAGACTCTTAGGATTTATATTTTTAATAATTTAAATGTTACAATTTAATTAGTTGCAATTAAAAAAATAGAATGTGAGTGGGTGAAGGTGAGCATTTAACGCATCATTTAATTAGAAAGGAAAAATAATAATTAAATTGGTGATGTGACATTTTCTTATTGGATCAATTAGAAGATATGTGTAGGGCTGTCAAAGGGCCGGGTTGGGGCCGGGCCGGGGTCAACCCTAGCCCTACCCTTCCCTATAAGAGTAGGGCATAATAAAACATAACAAAACATAGTATAGATAAACAAATAGAGTAATAAAACTATATAGAGCATAATTTAAAATATGTTTAAATATTTATATCATCCATTAATATATCTAATTTTGACACTTCTATCGACTCTAATTCACTTTGTTTAGTTGTACGAATCTAATCTTGACAACAAACTAAGGCTTCTACAGTGTCTGGTTTTAAACAACTTCTAAACCGGTCAAGTACCCTTCCTCCAGTGCTAAATGCAGACTCAGAAGCTACTGCTGTCACTGGAATTGCTAAAATATCACAAGCCACTATTGATAAAATTGGATACTTTTTTGAATTTAATTTCCACCAAAGTAATATATCTAACTCGTCAGATTTATCTCTTGGTTCTTCCAAATACGAATCTAATTCTGATCTTACTTCTAAATTAGTAATTTGACTCATTTCTTCTTCAAATTTCAAGAAATCTTCATTTTTTCTCTTTGAACTTTTTGCAACAATATTCTCTCTACTTGACTTCGAGACATTAGGGGTACTAAATTTAGTACTATATTCCATATACAAGTCTTTAAGATTCTTAAGGGCTCTATCATTTCGTGTCTTCGCTATATCACTATCCCCAAATAATTTTCTCAAATCATATTCTAAATACAATTGTTTATGTTGAGGATCCAAAATTATAGCAAGTTCAAAAATCGGATTATAATCTTCCCAATATTTATCAAATTTTACTTTCATTTTTTTAGCTATATCGCGGAGGAAATGATTTTCACCATGTATTTTCTCCATTAATTTAATATGTATCTTAACCACTTCTTCCAAAAATAAATGTATAGTTGGGTATTTAGTTCCAGAAAATATATTTGTAGCTTCATAAAAATTTTGTAAAAGCTCGCATATCATCTTTGCTTGATACCATTCATTATCTAAAGGATTACATTTATAGTTTGAGTCTATTATTTCTAATCGAGCAAAAACTTCTCTAAATTCTAATGCAGCCTCTAGCATAAGATAGGTGGAGTTCCATCTCATAGAAACATCGAGGGGTAACCTCTTAAAATTATTTAACTGTAATTCACTAATAAGTTCTCGAAATTTATGTGTACGTGTTGTTGAATTTTTAGTAAATTTTACTGATTCCTGAATATTTTGAATAATCGGGTTTATTTCTCTCAACCCATCTTGTACAATAAGGTTGAGGATATGTACATAACAACGCATATGAAATAACTTACCTTCTAATGGAATGGCTTCTTTCCTAGTAAGATGAGTTTGCATAACTCTTATAATATAATCATTGGTACTACAATTATCTAAAACTAAACTAAATATTTTTTCAGAAATTTTCCATTTTATTAAATTTGATTTAATAGTTTCAGCTAAAGCCAACCCTGTGTGGGGTAGATCAATATTAATAAAGTTAATTATTCTTTTTTTAAGGTTCTAATCAGAGTCAATATAATGGGCTGTTATAGCCATATATCCTAATGTTTGGTTGGATGTCAACATAACAAACGTGAGACTAATTCTCGATAAATTACTTACAAAAAATGTTAACATTTTTTATTTTTCTTTTTTTTATAAATTTCCATACAATCAGACTTGATGGTGTTACATGACACCATCTTAAATAGAGGTTGTAGTACACTACTATAATACATAAAACCTTCATGAGAAACTATATTAAATGGATACTCATGTTGAATAATCATCAATGCAAGTGCTTCTCGGCACAACTTTGGGTCAAATTTATGGGCCATAGGACCACTATCTTTATAAGACATCATGAGTGGTTGTGTAGGGTCAAGGTTTGGCCTTTTCTTACAGGTCGATTCTAGGTGTCTTTTAATATGACCGACTCCATTTTTAACACTATTTTCCATTTCCATGTTACAATGGTGACATACAACAACACGTACATTTATTTTTTGTCCATCTTTTCCTTTTCTACTTACTGTCTTTTGGGTGAAATGCTCCCAAATTATTGAAGTATTTTTAGATCTTTTTTTAATGGGTTGAGGATCTTCAATCTCTGGCTGTGAGGAAGAGGGTGATGGATGAAGAGGGTCGGGATTTGTTATGTTCCCCACTCTAACTTCCACAATTCTAGTGTCCTCGGTATGAGTTAAATCAACTAAAGGAGAACTAGTATTACTACTAGTACCGAGAGTTGACATTTTAGCCTAATAAAAATTAAATTAAACTTAGGGTATGAACTAAGATTAACATAATAGAATTTAGAAACTAATTTTCAAATCAGAACAAATTTATACCCTCCTTAATGCCTCAGAACAAATTATCAATTTAAAAATTCAAATCAGAATATAAACTAAGATTAACAGAATAGAAACTAATATTATGGATTATTCAAATCAGATTATCAGATTAACAGAATAGAAACTAAACTCAGATCAGATCAGAGTGGAATCAGATTTTCAAATCAGAGTGGTGGTAGATTATCAGATTATCAAATCAAACTAAACTTTAAAATCAGATTATCAAACTAAGATTTTAGAACAGAAAAAACTGAAACAGATTATCAAACGATTCAAACTAAACAATATTCAAGGGTTAGGGTTTTAAAATAAATAATTATCAAACTAAATAATATTCAGAGAAAATCAGGGTTTCAGAATTTGTTAAAGGTTTAGGGTATGAACTACTTAGGTTAGGGTTTCTTAATTTTTCTAGGGTTAGAGTTTCGAAATTAGCGTTTTAGAATTTTCTAAGGGTTAGGGGGTTAGGGACTTGGAAGCCTGAACAAAAATAGAAGTGGTGGTGGTGGTAGCCTAACCGATGTAGCTGTGAACTGGCCTAGCCGATGGAGCCGTGAGGTGTGGCTGTAGGGTCTAGACTCTAGACTTGAGCTTGAGCCGTGGCCATGGCTGTGAGTTCGTGACAGCAGTAGAGATCTCAAAGGAGCTGTGGCCTAGTGGCCGTGAAAGGCAGAGATCTCAATGGAGCCTTGGCCATGACAGTAGCAGAGATCTCAGAAGAACCGTGGCCGTGACAGTAGCAGAGATCAGAGGATCCGTGGCGGTGAGCGTGAGAATTGAGAGAGTAGAGGTGTAGCCTGTAGAGACTGAGAGTCTGAGTCTCTGAGATATGAGAGAGAGAGAGAGAGAGAGAGAGAGAGAGAGAGAGAGAGAGAGGGAGTCAGGGAGAGATGATTGGAGAGAGACGATTCGTAAGAGTTGAGAATTAGGGTTAGGGTTGTAATGAGTATATATAGAAAATTAATTGTGATATTACGTTTTTAACCCTGGATTAAATCCGTTAAAGAGGCGTTAAAAAGGGTATACATGTAAATTGCATAACATAATAAACTTAAAATTAAAACGAATACCCTCCCGCTTATATGCCATAATTATGGTATAGTGGCGCTCGGGATGGGCCGGGCTTGGAAGGGTCGGGCTGGGGCGTGATCAGACCCGGTCCTATTGGAGGCGGGCTGGCAATTTTTTACCCTAGCCCGGCCCAAGGGCTGAAGTAGGGCCAGGCTGGGACAGGTTTTGAAGGGCTGGGCTGGGCCCGGTACCCTTTCAACCGGGCTTTTTTGACAAGCCAAGATATGTGGCATGAACCTGAATAGAGAATAGAGGCTAATGAGATATGCCACGTGAAACTAACCGGCATATAGTATTAGTATAGATAGAGTCAGTCTAGGGATACTCCCTATTCATACTCCCTCTTTTTACTCTCTATATAAGCCTTTCTTTAAAAGAGATCAATGACTCTAAATTTTGATGAGGTGGCATCCAACTATTAAAAAATTAGTTCCACAATTACCCTTGAATTTAAATTAAAAAAAAAACAAAAACAGTCTCCCACAGTTCTCTCTTCTTCCTCCCATCACAGCTTCTCTCTCTCTCTCTCTGTGCTCTTTAGATAGAGTTCAATCTCGATCTCATCTCTCTTGGCTTTAGATAGAGTTCGTTATATGTCATATTCTCTAATCATGTAACCTTATTTTAGATCTGTAAAATGCTTTTGGAGGTTTCAAGGACTGTTTATGGACATCACAACTCTCTATTCACAATCTTATTTGGAGATTGCGGGTTTCAAGGACTGTTGATGGACATCACAACTCTCTAATCAAAATCTAAATCGTTTCTCATCCTCCAATCTTATCTGTAAATTTTGATTAGCAGACCTGCATTCAATTAGTTAGCCGAGTGCCTTCCCATTTTATTCCCTTTAACTAGGGGTGGCAAGGGCCAAGTATGAGCTTGACTTTTAGTGATTTTTGCATAAGCCTGGCCCGAAGCCCGGCACATTTACATAGGCTTTGAAACTTAGACCAATTACCACCTTTAACTATGATTAAGCTGGTTAAGCTTAACCAACTTAAGGTTAATAATTTTTTTTAATTTTTTCTAAAAACTAAGGTTAAATGGATGAACCATAGGAGTACGAAATCTTAACCACAGTTAGTGGGTGTTAAAAGCAGAACCTGGCAGCCTATAGACCATGCACTCGACTAGGCAGCAGATTGCACGGTTCACTATCTATTTCCGATAAATAAGAGAGGTTGGATATTTGGCTCCAAAATCTTATATCTGATTGTGTTGGAGAGCTTATTAATGTTTTGATTGTCATTAAAAAAAATTTGTGAATAGATTAAAAGTATTTTTGTTCTTACCTTTTTAAGCTCTATAATAGTAGATTTTGGGTATCTGAAAAATTATATTTCTAGTAAAATGGGGGATTTTTCTGATACTATTTATTGGTCATTCGAGGTCTATAAGAAGGCCAAGAAATGTGGTCCGTATGTATGAGTGTTCAAATTAATATGTCTAAGTATGGCCATGGTAAGAGATTGGAGATGATGAAAAGTTAGGCTTGTATTACGTCTAATCGTTGCTTGACAGTCAAAGAAGGGTTTGCTCTTTTATTTATTTATTTATTCTCTTTTTCTATATTGTCGTGGTTCTTCACTTGAGATATCTGACTCGCTTAATAAATGTAAACTATTGACTTCAATAGCAGAAGCAAAGCAAAGTCAGCCAAGCGAAAAATGGACAAAGATGAACTTACTTATAACCATTTGAGGAGTCTTCTTTAGGTTTCATTTGATTCTAAATATTTATTTGCGTTATTCCCATCATTCCCGATCGATCCCCACTATACATTAAATTCCATAATCTTACTATTTTTCATGTTTTTCTACTTTCACAGAAATAATGCAATTCTCGAATTTCTGAACTGCCATGGAGAAATGCCTAAAGAGAGCCTGCGACAGTCAATTGATTATTCACGTCGCAGTTCAACAGTTCGAAGAGGAGGACAAGAAAGACGAGGGAGATGCGAAGAAGTATTTGAGAGAAAAGGGGGAAATCGAATTCATGGCAATGAAGACTCAAATTAATAGCAATGACTTTAAATTCTCCAAAACTAGCACTCCTCAAAATATAAACCCTTCTAGAACAGCTGTAAGAAGGCTATAAAGCCAAGGACTGAAAGGAAGATTGATACAACAATAATTGTTAGACTACTCTTTTCTCTCTGAATTAACCATTCAACTGCAACAAATTTCAACAATGTTTATGCTATTAGTTTTATCAATCAAATTCGTTGCCTAAGGAAATCCGGGTTGTTATTGAACATCTTTAATACAATCTAATTTCTTGTTGAGCCCAATATGAGTTAGGGCTTGCCATGTTCGGGCCGACTCGGGTTAAACCTGAACTCTTAAACATTAGGATGGGCTGGGTTCGGGCCTAATCCTCTAGGTCAGTTCAGGCCTGGGATGGGTTCAAAACCAATATTGAATAGGTTAAGCTGAGACCAAATTGAACTCAGCCCATCCAATCCGGGCCCGTCATATGTGCAGCCCCAAATATTTGGATATTCACATCAAATCGCTCTTTGTTCCTCAATGCAGTACGACCATATAGCCATAGAGGGAGAATTTTATGTTACGTTTTTTAATTCCTATGTTGACTTCAAATACTATATGCAAAATGCCGGTAGTCAGATTGACCTATAATTTATATGTTACATATAGGAGGTCAGGTTGCCTGATTAGATTAGACATAATGGATTTTGCAAATATGCTTAGAGTCTTTAGATATATTATCTTTTAAATGTGGCATATGAGATTGTGAAACCGAAGGGGCCTGCATGTTTTGCCACCTCGCCTCTCATTAATAGGCGAATGAGCGGATGTGGCCAAACCTAAGTAACCAGAGCAAGAGTGGGAACGAGAGCATAAGAGCATCAAATTCTGACCAGAAAATTGCGTTCAAAGATAAAAAATCAGTCATTTGAAAGAAAAACTGAATCTATTGAGAATTCTTGGATGATTAATAAGAACCTAAGAAGGTTTAAATAGATACTTCAAGACTCTTAATATAGATAATCCTATTCTAATTATATCTAAACAAATCATAAATTCTAATTTAATTGATATTATCTAATTGTGAAGGGATACACTGATAATGATACAATATATCTCATTCACTTTATTACGATAAGATACTCCCTAATACCATTGAGTGGCTAGAATGATGAACTTTAGTGGCTAGAATGATGAACTTTTGATTGCTTAAGTAATTGCAAAATTAAGTTTACCCATTAATAGGATTAACAGGTACGGAGATTTTTCGATTTTATGTCTTTGCTTGAATTTTCTCATGTTTACCCTATTAAATTTAATTCTTTTTACTTTTGACATGGGCAACTATATGGGAAACAAGTGCAAATCCTCTAGTCAATCCCTAATACCAATTCTAAGTATTAGGGGCCACACACTCAATTAAAAGTTGTCATCTCTTTATTATCATTTAATGCATAGAAAATTGGTATATAGAGACTATCTCTGTTAATGTCTAAACTAAAGGGTAAAGTCGTGACCTCCCTCTATCTTTCTAGGCAGCAATTATTTTGAATTTTTAGTCTTAACATCTTGTCACCTCCGTCTCCCATTTAAGCCTCAATAACAATATGAAATGGCATCAAGACCTCACCAGACATTTTAAACCTCATTACCTCATTAATATCATCATCTCTGTTGGGTCCCGTAAATGAGAGGAGAGGAAGAAAGAGATGGAAGGAATGGAGGAAGGTATTGCCGTGAGGTTGGGTGTCGCAATTCAAAGGCCTCTCTCTCTATAGGAGCAGATCTCTCTTATGCTTTTTTGGAGTATTTTTCTTATGGGATTTAATCCCTTTATATAGATCTGTAATAGTAACTCCTCTCCTGAATTGGAGACATAATGAGATTTTATGGCACACTAATGAGTGCCTTTATACCTCCTGTTACTCATTCATAGAATAACTAATGGCTCCATGGCCACAAATGCCAACATCTCCCACTTGGTCATGAGAGCCAAAAATCTCCCATTTGGCCATGTGGGGACTACATATCATAAAATTCTTCTCAACAGTTAAAGTTAATCATTATGAATATGCCAAGCCATGAGGTTCTCACAATATCGTTGTATATGCCCTTCATGCTAATCATCATGAGGTTGTTCCGATGTACACGGATATGCCTTTCATGCTACAGTCATGAGGTTTTTCCAATGTATACGGATATGCCCATCATGGTCCAATCATGAGGTTTTCCCAATGTACACGGATATGTCCTTCATGCTACAATCATGAGGTTTTCCCAATGAACATGGATATACCTTACATGAAAAAGTCTGAAGTACAGATAATAGTCAAATATACTTATGTATCTCATAAGATTTACTCCCACTAATCAATGGATTTACCATTGTGATCATACACACCTTCATGAGATTTTACACACTTTCTGCGGTTATCCACTCATGACAAATAATAAGGAGTCAAATAAATATACAAATATATATCATATGTCATAAGGTTTTACACATTAATGAGTGAATTTCTCATTATGAACATATACATTATCATGAAGTTTTACATGCTTTTGCGATTGTGCCTCTCATGATAAGTGCCTTGGAATTCATCGACTTAGGCATCCCTAAGTCCTATAAAGCCAACAAGTTTTAAAATAATTCTGCACTTTTACCCTTATCAAGAGATTTGTTATTATACCAGCTTAAGTAATTTACAATTACCTTACCTTACGTCATATTTTTCAATAATATCTTGAATAGAATATGCATTTATATCACTAGTCGAGCTATTAACTCAAATTAAAATCCAGTCTCATAGCAATCTTATGATTATCACACAACAAGTGATCTAGCCCGCCGATTTTACCAATCTTCATACTCTCTATGAAGTGTTTTATCCAAACGGTGTTAAGGTGAGACAACATTAAAGCTATAAACCAAGCTTCATATGAACATACAAGCAATTATATCATTATTTCTTATTTAACCAAGAAACAACAATACATCAAAAGAGGAAAACAAAACCTGAGATGAATTTTCATCATGCTTATCCCCAACAAAATTAGCATTTGTATATCTAAGAACTTTAAGTTCAAAAGCTTGAAATATAGTTTAAGATGCTTAATTCCTATTAATAGCAACATAGGATTCTTTGTATCATTTGCCAATAAGGCATCACATACATCATGCTTTCATAATTTTGACTATCACACTTACTTTTCAAATATATGATTATTATTATTTTATATTATAGTTTCCAACCTATATTTTCCAACATAAGGTTATTATATTCCTCCATCATTTTTATCATACTTGAATTCAATAGCCACATTCATTTAATCCGGAAGTACTAAACTCTATAATTATGCTCCCACTATTCTATGCATGTTTACAAGGACAATATGTTAGCTACATGCTAAATTATATCTGTTAATTACCGATCAATATGGATCAATCAAAGCTTTCTAGCCTTTAAATCAATGTGATTTACTATGTTACTTGCACACTAAGTTTTAAATCATGTCCATAACTTTATGACTAGTGTATTCATCTAGTCAGAAAAAATCATATATGACTAACATAACATCAATATATATAGCAAAATTAATAAACAGATAATAGAAAGAGTTTGGGTTTCAGAAATCTGACCGTTTTTTTGTAGCTTTACCGTAGCATATATGCACCAAATATTTTTAGAATTACTAACCTTTCTTTATTGCGTTCTCCAAGAAATTTTGGACGCAACAGCGTGCGAATCATCGCCATAGAACGGATGGACTTGAATATGGGCTTTACCCATAAATAGAATGAAAATGGACCGAATCATAATGGGTCCATGAAGTGAGCTGGGCTGGGAAAATAAAGGTTTTCAGTTTCTGTAACTGAACTCCTTGTCCTTTAAAAGTGGCCAAACAGGGAAACTATTATTCCATTCAGTGCAAACAGAAGGGCCAATCCGGTGATGATCATAAAGGCTTGCTTGATTCACTAGCTTGATAAATCGAAGTGAATTATACTTTAAAACTGTAGCATATAGCCATCTTTTATTCTCCTTTTCTACCACCTTTCACTATTGGAAGGTCCATCAAAATGATTTCTGTCTTCCAGTCTCAACCTAACAGACAAAGAAAGAAAGCATAAGAGCAGGTTTAGCACATGACTCAAAATTCTATAACACATATTATAAATGTATGAGCCCAACACTATAGCAAAACTCGTAATACTTATCTTCAGCCTCATAAAACTGAAACTCATGCCATTTTCTTCCTCCACCAGAACCGATGGTTTGCTTTCCTTAGTTGTTGAGGTTTTTCCCCTTTGTATGGCCTAACCTTATGATCGGACATCAGAGATCTTGGAAGCCGATTCCCTTGAGTGAATCTATAGTCTCGACCCTCCTCTTTCAAGCATCCCATTGGCATTCTTTTGCTATCAAATTGCCCCCACGAAAGTCTGGACGCACAGGTTTTGCAGCGCATGAATCAGAGTCCAAATGAGCATAATATCACCAAATAAGGTGTAGTGGGCCTATACTCAGTCCTGGCCCATTTAGATGTTCTTTATAATGCTCCATTGTGCGCTATTATAAGATAATTCGTGAAGTATGATATCAAAACCTTAACAACCCAAAAAAAAGTAAAAAGTAAAGGAAAGCGTCATCTTCCTTGTTTGAGTTCTCTCCTTTCAAATCCTTCGGATTAGGATGAACAAGCCACAGTGCCGCAAAAAACTTTGATTCGAAACGGTGTTCCAATAATAACAGCCAATCACCGTTGCTGTAGCACCAGAAGAGCGGCGATTACAGATCAGCCTCACGGATGCTAACTGGAGAGCGAGAGTGAAAACGATCCATTGTTTTCTCTATTGTCCTCAGTCTTGTAAGGAGAATAAACAGAGTATCAAGAAACAAGAGAATGTTTGAAATGATTGACTTGATTACATTTCACTTTGTATTCAATCGTAATATATAGAAGATTACATATAACAAACTGGAGAAGTTTAAGGGGTTTGTTTAACAGAATGAGAAAAATGTGCAGATGGTTCAGCTGTTGCTACATAATCGGTGCCAGCTGCATATTTGTTGAACTGACTTGATTTGTGCAACTGATCACTTGATTCTTGCAACTGATCATTGACTAAGTCAGTGCATACTCTAACACCCCCCTGCAAACTGATGGGTAGTTGGCAAACCATGAGTTTGGATCTGAGAAATTGAAATCGAGTTGCTGTCTGTCCTTTAGTAAACATATCTGCCAACTGATCCTTAGTAGAAATTTGTTTAACTAAAATATCTTTATTTACCACCTTTTCTCTAATGAAATGATAGTCAATTTCCACATGCTTGGTTCGGGCATGGAAGACAGGATTCGACGCTAAGGCTAGTGCTCCGATGTTGTCACACCAGATGGTAGGAGGCGATGAAAGATAAATCTGGAACTCCTTCATTAACATTCTAATCCAGTAAGCCTCTGCTGTAGCTAAAGCCATGCTTCGGTATTCAGCCTCTGTGCTTGAACGCGAGACAACTCCTTGTTTCTTGGCACACCATGATATTAAATTCTTTCCTTGAAAAATGCTGAATCCACTGGTGCTTCTCTTGTCATCAGGATTTCCAGCCCAGTCCGAGTCACAGAAAACATTTAAGTTGATAGCAGAAGGTGCATAAAATAGGCCATAGTCAACTGTGCCTTTCAAATAGCGAAGGACCCTCTTTGCTGCCATCCAATGAGAGTCTCGTGGACTATGCATAAATTGACATAACTGATTTACTGCATAGGAAATATCAGGACGTGTAATGGTGCAGTATTGCAATGCACCCACCACACGCCTGTATTCAGTAGGATCCGATAGAAGTGTGCCATTTTGAGAAGAGAGTTTGATTCCTGAAGTGGAAGGACAGGCCAGAGGTTTAGCACCGATCATTTTTGTGCTGTCAAGTAAATTTGAGATATATTTAGCCTGTCTGAGATGAAGGCCCTCACTGTTTCTTTGTGCTTCAATGCCAAGGAAGTAACTTAGCTGTCTAAGATCTCTGAGATGAAACTTTTCCTTTAAGCTTGCAATGAAAGAATGAACGGCAGAAGGGCTGGATCCAGTGACAATGATGTCATCTACGTAGACCAACACAAAATTTTTTAATGTGTTAGTACAAAACGTAAACAAAGAATAATTAACTTTGGATTCCTCAAAACCAAGCTCCAATAATTGCTGAGATAGCCTTCGAAACCAAGCTCTTGGAGCTTGTTTGAGGCCGTAGATAGATTTATGAAGACGACACACTAGATCAAGCTGACTTTCTTCAATGAATCCTTGAGGTTGTTCCATATAAACCTCTTCATCAAGGATTCCATGTAAGAATGCATTTGAGACATCTAATTGTCTGATCTGCCAATTGAATGTTACTGCAAGTGATAAAACTAATCTGACCGTAGTTGGTTTAACTACCGGAGAGAAAGTGTCAAAGTAGTCGATTCCAGATTTTTGATCAAAGCCCTTTGCCACAAGTCTGGCTTTGTAGCGTTCAATGCTACCATCAGGGTGTCGTTTAATTTTGAATACCCATTTATTCCGCACAACATGTTTACCATTTGGCCTTGGACAGAGAGACCACGTCCCATTCTCCATCAAAGCATCAAATTCACATCCCATAGCTTGTCTCCACTCAGGTTTAGCTACTGCTTGCGTATAGCAAGTTGGCTCAGATTCTGAAAGTACACTAGTCAAACAATAGAAAGGATGACGAGTGGTATAAAACATTTTAAAGCCAGGATATTCTTTGGGTTTTGAAGTTCCTGTTTTAGAACGTGTTATGATAACTCTGTCAGGGTGTGAAAGCTGAGGACTTTGTGGAGATGGAAGAGTGGGACTGGGCTGATGGAGAGATGGAGTTGTGTCTAGGTGGGAATCTGAAGGATTTTCAGGTGAGATAGTATCGTGATCAGGAGAGAAAGGTAAAGAATGAGTATTATCTTGGTCATGAGGAGAATCAGGTGCAATAGTATGTGTAGAAACAGGAGCAATTGAACTGGAAGTGGAATTGTTATTTAAATATATTGGAAGTGCAGGAGATATAGGAAACAAACCTGTCGAAATCTTGCTGTCATTGTCTGGTGAAATGCGGCTTTTATCCTTTGCTGGAAATGAGTTCTCATCAAATATCACATGCCTCGAAATATAGACCCTACTTGTGTCCAAATCTAAGCATCTATAGCCCTTTTGTTGACCAGCATGTCCGAGGAAGAGGCATTGTTTGCTTCGAAAGGATAGCTTGTTATCTTCATAGGGTCGTAAGTATGGATAGCAGGAACATCCAAAGGTCCTAAGGGAACTGTATGATGGGAGCTTTTTATGGAGCATGAAGTAAGGAGACAGATTGTGTAGGACTTTTGTAGGCAGGCGATTTATGAGAAATACAGCTGTAAGAAAGGCGTCGGTCCAATATTTATTTGGGAGATGTGCTGTTGCTAATAAAGTTAAACCAGTTTCTTGTATATGTCGATGTTTTCTTTTGGCTATGCCATTTTTCTGTGAAGTATAAGGGCAAGTTAATCTATGATATATCCCATGTTTTGCTAAAAAGGATTTTAAATTGTTGGAAAGATATTCTCCCCCATTATCTGATTGTAATTGCTGAATTTTAGAAGAGAACAAATTTTCCACAAGAGCTTTGTATTCTTGAAAAATAACAAATACATCAGACTTAAATCGCATGGGATAGATCCATGTGAATCTACTAAAATCATCGACAAAAAGAACATAATAGCGACAGCCATCAACAGAATTTACTGGAGACACCCATACATCAGTGTGAACTAGCTGCAAAGGCTTTGTAGATTGACGGGTGGAATCAGGAAATGGAAGTTTTGTAGCTTTTCCTAATTGACAAGAGCTACAGAAACTCAATTGTTTGGAAGGCTTAGAAAAAGACAAGTAATGGCACAAACGATCTAAGGTGGACTTGGCAGGATGCCCCAGACGATTGTGCCAGTGTTCCAATGAAGTTTTTATTCCTAGCTTGGCAGTGAGGCAACGTAATTTATTTGAGGAGCTCTTGTGACCAGCAAGTAGATAAAGACCATTGTCAACCAATCCTTGAAGCAGGATGCGACCCGTCATGTTGTCCTTTACACAAAAATCAGTACCAATCAGTACAAAATAACAATCATTGTCTAGACAAAGTTGATTAATAGATAAGAGATTTGCAGAAGCATTGGGACAATGAAGGACATTTTTGAGTTTGAAAGAGGTATGATCAAAGGTTAGAGTCGAATTTCCAATATGTTTGACAACTAAACCTGAGCCATTGCCAACTTGGACAGTAGCAGCACCCTCGTAGGATTCTTGGTTGGTTAAATTTGCTGTATTGGCAGTGATATGAGCGTTTGCTCCACTATCCGCATACCAGACATGTTGGTCATAAGAATTGTTGGTTTCAGCGGCCATGGCAGCAAGATCAGCAGGTGGAAACCGTCCCTGAAAAGAGAAGTCAAAACGATGATAACAGTCAAGGGCAGTATGGCCCCTCTTAGCACAAATCTGACAGGTTGGCCTATCATTGGCAGGTTGATTGGAACGAGTAGTTGGATTGGCTTTATTTTGATTATAAGAGGACTGCTGCAGTGATGACCTTAGAGGAGTTTGCGACTTTGGATTTCTTGGAAAGTTTGGTGCTTTCCCTTTTTGGTGTGCTGCAAATGCATAGTGCTGATCAGTGGCAGGGTTGGCTTGTGTGTCAATGAGAGTCTCAAAACTCAAGAGCTCAGCCTGGAAATCATCAAAAGAGAGGTCTTTGTCACGGCTTGCAAAATTGAAGGAAGTGATAAAAGGGTTAAAGGTTGGTCGAAGTCCTCCCAACAAAAAGCTAATGAGATCCTGATCATCAGTAGTTTTCCTTACAGCTGCTAATTGATCAACCAAGCCCTTTGCTTCCTCCATAAAATCACTACAAGACCGATGGCCTTGAGTAATGGTCTGAAGTTGTCTCTTTAACAGAGCAATCCTAGACCGTGAAGTTGATGAAAAACGAGTGTGAAGAGCATCCCACACTTGTCGAGAAGTTTTCATACTATAGACAGTAGAGACTAGCTTCTCTGTAATAGAAGCAAGCAGCCAGCTCAAGACACAGGTGTCTTTTTTTGACCACGTTGTGTAAGCTGGATTAGGTGATCCATCAGAAAGAGTTCGTGGTGGAGGAGAGACATCTCCATCTACAAGATCAGCAAGATCATGACTCCTGAGGAAAACCATGAATTGGACGCTCCAGGGCAGGTACTTGGAGCCGACCAATTTTTGAGAAACAGGTTGGGAGTGGGCTTGAATAGTAGGGTGTGGAAGAAAGGTATGGTCATTGGAGGTAGTAGAATCTGAGGCCATTGTTGAAGAATAATGTTGTGGAAAGCGGAAGGGTTTTTAGCAGGATCAGGCGCTTGCCTTTTTACGCTCTGATACCATGTAAGGAGAATAAACAGAGTATCAAGAAACAAGAGAATGTTTGAAATGATTGACTTGATTACATTTCACTTTGTATTCAATCATAATATATAGAAGATTACATATAAAAAACTGGAGAAGTTTAAGGGGTTTGTTTAACAGAATGAGAAAAATGTACAGATGGTTCAGCTGTTGCTACATAATCGGTGCCAGCTGCATATTTGTTGAACTGACTTGATTTGTGCAACTGATCACTTGATTCTTGCAACTGATCATTGACTAAGTCAGTGCATACTCTAACAGATTCTAAGCTCTGATACCATTGTTGGGTCTGTAAATGAGAGGAGAGGAAGAAAGAGATGGAAGGAATGGAGGAAGGTATTGCCGTGAGGCTGGGTGTTGCAATTCAGATGGCTCTCTCTCTACAGGAGCAGATCTCTCTTATGCTTTTTTGGAGCATTTTTCTTATGTGGTTTAATCCCTTTATATAGATCTGTAATAGTAACTATTCTCCTGATTTACAGTCATGAATTGGAGACATAATGAGATTTTATGGCACACTAATGAGTTCCTTTATACCTGCTGTTAGTCATTCATAGAGTAACTGATGGCTCCATGGCCACAAATGCCAACAATCTCTACCATTGCCCTATGTGCTTTTAATGGAGATGTTAGCCATGAGATGGGAGTGTTTCCATTAAAGTGTAACATTCAAGGAACGGAGTCTTCGGCTACTGGCTTTATTATCTCAGAAAAGGGACATGACTGAGATCCAATCATGACATACACTTACCTGATCCATATAGTGCACCGTAAGAGCTGTCTTTATACAGCATAGATACAGAGGGAATAATATTTCCTCTTGCATCACCCATTTCTCATTGAACGAGTTTCAGGAAAACAAAACAAAGGAGATGAAGAAAAACATAAGAAAAATATATAAGAACACCGACAAGAGAAAGAACAAGAAAGAGAGTAATCGATTCAACTCATCAACAGAAACTAAGGGTAGGTGGTTTAGTAGTGAAGACGATATAGGTGACGAAACCGAGATGTTTTTCACTTCGAAGAGCTTCTCTTCTGATTCTTCTGCTGGTTGGAATAATAGAAGTTCTCGCTGGAAAATATCTGGAATTCGCCAGAGAAGAGCTGTGAGAATGAATTCTAAAATGGGTCCTTGCTCATTTGCCATAAAAGGGAAAGTTCAAGAGAGTCTTGCATTAGTTAAATGTTCAAGAGTCCTTAGATTGATTTCAAGACTTCAATGGTGGAGATGATCATTGAGAAGTAGATATTTGCAGCTAAAGATCTACAAATCTTCAATGGTGAAGATGATCAATGGGCTAAAACCCAAATGATTGAATGACCTTTTATTAATTTGTTTTTTGTTGCATAGAGAGATAGGGGGAGATCACGAGTTTACCCTTTTGTTTAAACGTTAAGTCTCTGTTTACCAATTTTCTAGGTTTTAAATGATAATGAGGAGGTGACAACTTTTAATTAAGTGTGTGGCCCCTAATACCAATTCAAGTGTTAGGGACCAACTAGCGGATTTGCACTCATAGGAAACTGCAACGCATCAAATTCATAAATTATGTTATTAATGTATCATAAATTAGTTTCATTCAGGTGATTCAGTATATTGCAATATACTTGTAGGTTTTTCAGTTTATATATTTGGTTGGTATTGTAGGTTTTCTTAAGTTTTTAGGTAGTGTAATTTAGGGTGTAATTTTGTTCGTTATTTTGTAGTGGATGGCCAATTATAAATTTTAGCAAATCCCATCACAGGGTATTATGAATTAAGTCATAATCTTCCGTCAACGTACATCGGTTGTACATTGATCAAACAATCTATAGTGGTGGAATTTAAACATATTTGATAATAATTGTTGGTTATGCACTAGATTATTACAATTGCATACTTGTCACAATTATTGAAAGCTTGACATCGATTAGGAATTATGTTTGTTGCACAATGTTTACTAGTCTTAAAGTAATAACAAGAAGGAATTATGTTGTCCCATATAACGATCTTGTGGCTTTCAATATCTCACCAAATCATGATTCTAACATTCAACCATTCCGAGTTCCATACAAATACTTTTAAATTTCATAATCGGTTGACAAATATGTGAATTTCATTCCTATCTATTAATTAAATTTTTTTTATAAGCCACATAAAAAAAACACTTTCAAAATATCTATGGTCCATAGATAATAATTATCCATCTCATTTTGAGGTTACAATTATTTCTTAAGGCTACTAACCAATTTTTTTTTTGGTCTAAGGTAACAATACTCACAAGGCAAAGCTACAGTCAAACGGAAGGAAAACACACACCACTCACGCGCACACACACAAAACCACTAACCACCCAACTCATGAATCTTCCCAACACAGATCAAAACAGGTACCACCAATTTCCTTTCCCTAATGAATTAAAAGTACACTCTTAAATCTTAACTCTATACAATATATATGGGGATATTTATTTAGTCTTTCTCGTTTACAAGCACATGAAAAACAACTGTCAATTCGAATAAAGAGGATACATATACAAGATATTCCAAACTAAATGATCTAATATAAGAATGTCTATTGGTATCAATTTGTGCACTAAACCAATGTACCTTTCTTATCTGAACCATTTTACGTTTTCATTTTCCGTTTGGATCTTTTTCTTTTGATTCATTACCAAAATTTTCTGAAATATACTTTTTGTTTTTTTTCAATGATATCATGTAACTAACACACACTCTCTAAACACCTGAAATATACTGAATTCTAGTTATTTGAGAGTTCCTATACCATTTTAGCTCTCAATTAACATAGGGAGGATTTTAGTTTACGCTTAGGTTCATATAAATCATGCTATGCACCACAATGGAGAGCATCATCAACAAATATTAATTTTACAATCATATTTATGCAGTATGTAAAGATGAAAGCCTCCACTACATATATGGTCCCCATATGTACTATATGCATTATTTATGGCAACAAAATTATTCAAAAATATTATTTATAAAAGCAAATATGCCAAAATCAGCAATTAGTATATGTGTAAATCTTTCAACAATATTCAAGAGATTAAACAGTAAATTTCAAGTGTAACGAATTCGGATGTCCCACTTCCAAATTACTCCTAAATATTTGTCCTATTACACCCCAATGGGGCAAATGCATGATGAAGAGAGTGGAGCTAGCAAAATAAAACTTTCCTAGGATCTTCTTTAAAGAATGTTTTATATAAGGTGTAAAAATAGAGAGCACGAATAGGAAGTGCACCTAGACTGGCTCTATAGGTATATATATCGAACTCATTTGAAGTGCTCTTGACCTATCCTAAATTGAAATTTGACGCTTTGATGCTCCCGCTCCCGCTCTACGTTTTAGTTACTTAGGGTTGAATATTTGGCTCCAAAATATAGTTTCAGAGTGTGTTTGGAGGCCTTATTAATGTTTTGATTATCAATACAAATTTTTGTGAGTAGATTCAAGGTATCTCTAAATTTTTACTTGAAGCAATCCTTATTAATGTGTTCGAAGGAACATCCACTAGATTCGATTCAAAACACAATAAACACAAACTAATACATTTATTCTTCTTCTTGGCTCATTCATATACTTGAAGCAATCCTTCTTCATGTGACCCTTTAACTTGCAGAAGAAACACTCTATTTACTCTAGCTTGATGAAGATCCCTTTGCCTTGAAACTGTTCTGTCTTTCCTTTCCCTTTGAACTGATGACCTTGGTTCTGCCCTGGCCAGAATCTCTGAGAACTTAACTTCTTGAAACCCTTGGTCTTGAAGCTCTTCCTGCTTCCAGGATGAATAACCAAGTTTGCAGACTCGCCCTTACCACGCTTCATGCATTCTTCCTCACTGACACAAACCACAATCAACTCATTGAGGTTCCACTTCCTGTCTTGTACACTATAATCAACTTTGAAAGCATCAAAGGAGTGAGGAATAGAAGTCACAGCCAAATGGACCATGAGGTCGTCCTCAATGGTCAGGTACAACTATGGGAGAGAGATAACCAACTTCGAGATCTTAAGAAAATGCTCTCAAATGTACCTAGCACCATCTTATTTCAGTGATATCAACTGTGTTAAACTACTGAACTGTCGAGACCTAACTGACTACATGAACTGCTTCTTGATGTCTCAAGAAGCTCTGTAGCAGTATCAGCTGAAGGGATACCACCCCTGATGGCTTCCTATATGCATGGAAGCCCTGATGATCATCATTGTCATCCGATTAGCCTTCTCCCACTTAGAATACAGAGACTTGACTAGGTCCAAAGACTCAGCATCGGGATCAATCGGCCTCTCCTCTATGAAGAAAAAATCATAATCAAGGCAGCCTAGAACAATGTCTAGTTGCATCCTCTAAGAACCATGATTTGAACCATTCAAAGGCTCAATCACGGTTAAGTGTTTGTGAACGACAAATCAGTCCATAGCTGCAAAATATAATGTCTCTAAATTATGGTTTGTAATACAAACTATTGCACACATTATAAAACTTTATTTGGTTCTTATAGTTTCTAACTTTAGTTCAACTTAATAATTCTAACTGATCTGGGGGTTAAGCCGGATTAGCTAAAGTAGTTTATTTTTAAAATTGCTTTCTTCCACTTTATGGGATAGGTGGTCTCATCATCTAATCACACATTTGGGCAAGATATTTCGACATGCAATTCACCCCCAAATGACGACAATAGTCGGCACAAAACTAAACAATCATGTTTTGGATCAATCAGGACACTTCCACACCTTTGGGCAAGAGGGTTATCCTTCTCTCACCTCCACACATAAGTTATTCTGTCCCACTTAATCTACAAGAAGTCTCTAGACACCTTTGGGCAAGATTAGTTGTTCAATGTAGTTAAGCGCAACTCTCACCTCCACACATAAGTTATTCTGTCCCACTTAATCTACAAGAAGTCTCTAGACACCTTTGGGCAAGATTAGTTGTTCAATGTAGTTAAGCGCAAACTTACAGTCTAAAGGAGACCAAAATCTCCAATTCGAAAGACCATAACCTCTATAGGACGGTCACCTTTTTCAGTTATGTCCATTCGAATTTCTATCATAACGGTCATTTCTAAACCCCTATAGGATTTACCTAAACCTTAATTTTGCACTAAAACAGTTCTTTATAGTGCTCAGAAGTCTAAAAGGACCCCAAAATTAGAAACAAAAGACCCAAAAACCCTAGGAAGTGTCAAACACTCCCTTGGACGTGTCCTGCGGATGGGTCACGCGCGGACACGCGTAGCAGACACTTCCTGCGAGTGACATGCGCAACTTATGCGCAGGTAGTGCACGTCATGCGCACCCACGTGTGCGATCAGCACGTCACAGTTAGGTATGGTCCGGTTCAGTCTGGTCTGATTTGGGTCATATCTCGGTCGAGTCAACCCGTTTTGGGTCGGGTCAAAACCCATTCGATCGGGTTTGGTCCATGCGGGTGGGTTGGATCAACGAGTCGGGTTGATCCTCGTTGTCTTCTTCCTTACCCAGAACAATAACTCTTTTTTTTTCTATTTGAATCCCTAGCCGCCACTGTCAACCACCAGGAGGGGCTACCAGCCAGCTCCGGTGTCATTTAGTCGGCTTCCCTTCGGCGAGCAAAGCCTCACCAAAAAAAGCTTCGACTAGTGCCGGATAGCGGTGGAATCGTTGTCCAACTAAAAACGGTCGAAAACTCATTATAATTATTTATTGATTTTATTCTTCCTTAAGCAATTGAAACATTCCGAATTCAATAAAAGGTATGACTCTACCAAAATAATTTCCAAAATATTAATTATAATAAAAAAAAAATGATTATAATAATCAATAAAATAATCCTTTTTTTTAGAATAACATAAAAGCATGGTACGAGCCTGATTTTGATACCAATTTTTGGAAAAAAAAACTATCCAATAATTACTAATCTAAACAGAATAGCAAATACAGAATTTAGACCATGTAATTTACATTATTCTACTAATTGAAACAACATAGGGATAATTTATATACCTTTATTGGATGTGAGAAATGAATATAATAATAATAAATCTGAGAATCACTTTCTGAGTAAAGAACAACAACCTGAAACTTGGGTGTCTTCTCTTCTCTACTCAGGTTTCAATCGATGAGACATGCAACAACGTAAGTGAGAAGAGGAACTATCCTAAATCTATAAATAATCCTTACAACCACCCATCATAGATCCAAGGATTATGGGAAGCCACACCAAATTCTAACGGCAACCAACCCCAACCGCTTTTCTTATTTAAAGAACATGCGCAAGTCCCATGTTGACCACTTCTTTAGTGAGACCCGTCATTAACCAAAATTCTCTCATTTGACGACAACTAATCTGGGGTTTTATAAAACACACAAGATTACGTAGGGCCAAATAAAAGAGTTGCACAGAATCAAAACTCTTACATCTATGAATACTTTCATTTGAATAAATTCAAAGCATCTTTCTATTGTTACCTTTTTAAGCTCTATAATTGTAGATTATGGGTATCTGAAAGATATAAATTTCTAGCAAAATCGGGGATTTTATTGATACTATTTATGGGTCATTTGAAGTTTATAAGAAGGCCAAGAAATGTGATATGTATGTACTTGTTCAAAATGTGTGAGTATGGTGTTAATAAGAGATTGATGGTGACGAGAACTTGGGCTTGTCCAAGAGTGTTTTGAAAGACAAGGCGGCAAAAGTGAAACCAAAGTCAGATCAAGCGGAAAATGGACAAAGAGGAACTTATTATTGAACATTTGAGAAATCATCTTCAGGTTTTATTTGATGCTACAACTTTCTTAATGTTGAGTTTGCAATATTACTATTTATGTTCTAATGTTTTTCTTCTTCTACTAACAGAAATATAAAGGGAGTCTGCAATCTTGGGATGAATTTCGGCTCCAACAAATAGTAGGTTTTGTGTAACATATTTTTAACAAGGGAGTTTCATGCAAAAAAAGGAATTTTCATGTTTTTCTTCTTCATTTTCCTCGCAGTTTGTGTAATGGTTCGAGTCCTTTCATTCGATTCTCTGAGAGAAGTCACCGGATCGTCTATGTGTGAATTAAAGTAACTAATCAAAGAGTACTAGATGCAATCATCTAGTTGTTAGAGCACTCAATATATAATGAAGGAAACCTCTTAGAGACAATAAAGCAAACACATAAAGAGCAATAATGCAAGAACACAAAGATGTACGTGGAAAAACCCTCTAATGAAGAGGGAAAAACCACGGGGCAAATCCGAGTAATCCACTATAAGACAAAATGGAAATGCAAAGATCTCTCTCAAGTTTTTACCCAAAACTTGAGGTATTACAACTCTTTTTGGAGAAATACAAAGGGTTACCTCATTTAGCTTTTACAAACTAATCTTACACCACAAATCACTTCCAAGCTATTGAGTTGGAGAAATACCGATCCGTAGGACACCCGCTGCAACGGATTGAAGAAAGTGGTTGAAGTCAAGCTTGAAGAAAAACCCTAAGCCCCTTTGAAGAAAACTCCAAGAAACCCCTTTTGCTGTAAATTTTTTTTTCTTCTCTTGTGTTATGTCTCTCACCCAACACATGAGAAATATAAGGCTTATAAAGCCTCTCATGTGAGTTCCTCATGGGCTGGACCCATGGTAAAAGCCCATTAAACATAACAATGAAGACCTCACCAGACATTTTAAACCTCATTAATATCATCATCTCTACCGTTGCACTACGTGCATTTAATGGAGATGTTAACCATGAGATGGGAGTGTTTCCATTAAAGTGTAACATTCAAGGAACGGAGTCTTTGGCAACTGGCTTTACTTATCTCAGATAAGGGACATGACTGAGATCCAATCTTGACATACACTTACCTGATCCATATAGTGCACCGTAAGAGCTGTCTTTATACAGCACAGATACAGAGGGAATAATAATATTTCCCCTTGCATCACCCATTTCTCGTTGAACGAGTTTCAGGAAAACAAAACAAAGGAGATGAAGAAAAACATAAGAAAAATATATAAGAACACCGACAAGAGAAAGAACAAGAAAGAGAGTAATCGATTCAACTCAACAACAGAAACTAAGGGTAGGTGGTTTAGTAGTGAAGACGATATAGGTGACGAAACCGAGACGTTTTTCACTTCGAAGAGCTTCTCTTCTGATTCTTCTGCTGGTTGGAATAATAGAAGTTCTTGCTGGAAAATATCTAGAACTCGCCAGACAAGAGCTGTGAGAAGGAATTCTAAAATGGGTCCTTGCTCATTTGCCATAAAAGAGAAAGTTCAAGAGAGTCTTGCATTAGTTAAATGTTCAAGAGGTCCTTAGATTGATTTCAGGACTTCAATGGTGGAGATGATCATTGAGAAGTAGATATTTGTAGCTAAAGATCTGCAAATCTTCAATGGTGAAGATGATCAATGGGCTAAAACCCAAATGATTGAATGACCTTTTATTAATTTTTTTTTTGTTGCATAGAGAGATAGGGGGAGATCACGAGTTTACCCTTTTGTTTAAACGTTAAGTCTCTGTTTACCAATTTTCTAGGTTTTAAATGATAATGAGGAGGTGACAACTTTTAATTAAGTGTGTGGCCCCTAATACCAATTCAAGTGTTAGGGACCAACTAGCGGATTTGCACTCATAGGAAACTGCAACGCATCAAATTCATAAATTATGTTATTAATGTATCATAAATTAGTTTCATTCAGGTGATTCAATATATTGCAATATACTTGTAGGTTTTTCAGTTTATATATTTGGTTGGTATTGTAGGTTTTCTTAAGTTTTTAGGTAGTGTAATTTAGGGTGTAATTTTTGTTCATTATTTTGTAGTGGATGGCCAATTATAAATTTTAGCAAATCTCATCACAAGGTATTATGAATTAAGTCATAATCTTCAGTCAACGTACATCGGTTGTACATTGATCAAACAATCTATAGTGGTGGAATTTAAACATATTTGATAATAATTGTTGGTTATGCACTAGATTATTACAATTGCATACTTGTCACAATTATTGAAAGCTTGACATCGATTAGGAATTATGTTTGTTGCACAATGTTTACTAGTCTTAAAGTAATAACAAGAAGGAATTATGTTGTCCCATATAACGATCTTGTGGCTTTCAATATCTCACTAAATCATGATTCTAACTTTCAACCATTCCGAGTTCCATACAAATACTTTTAAATTTCATAATTGGTTGACAAATATGTGAATTTCATTCTTATCTATTAATTAAAAATTTTTTATAAGCCACATAAAAAAAAAACTTTCAAAATATCTATGGTCCATAGATAATAATTATCCATCTCATTTTGAGGTTACAATTATTTCTTAAGGCTACTAACCAATTTTTTTTTTTTTTTTGGTCTAAGGTAACAATACTCACAAGGCAAAGCTACAGTCAAACGGAAGGAAAACACACACCACTCACGCGCACACACACACAACCACTAACCACCCAATTCGTGAAGCTTCCCAACACAGATCAAAACGGGTACCACCAATTTCCTTTCCCTAATGAATTAAAAGTACACTCTTAAATCTTAACTCTATACAATATATATGGGGATATTTATTTAGTCTTTCTCGTTTACAAGCACATGAAAAACAACAACTGTCAATTCGAATAAAGAGGATACATATACAAAATATTCCAAACTAAATGATCTAATATAAGAATGTCTATTGGTATCAATTTGTGCACTAAACCAATGTACCTTTCTTATCTGAACCATTTTACGTTTTCAATTCCGTTTGGATTTTTTTCTTTTGATTCATTACCAAAATTTTCTGAAATATACTTTTTGTTTTTTTTCAATGATATCATGTAACTAACACAAACTCTCTAAACACCTGAAATATACTGAATTCTAGTTATTTGGGAGTTCCTATACCATTTTAGCTCTCAATTAACATAGGGAGGATATACTGAAATATACTGAATTCTATGCACCACAATGGAGAGCATCAACAACAAATATTAATTTTACAATCATATTTATGTAGTATGTAAAGATGAAAGCCTCCACTACATATATGGTCCCCATATGTACTATATGCATTATTTATGGTAACAAAATTATTCAAAAAATATTATTTATAAAAGCAAATATGCCAAAATCAGCAATTAGTATATGTGTAAATCTTTCAACAATATTCAAGAGATTAAACAGTAAATTTCAAGTGTAACAAATTCGGATGTCCCACTACCAAATTACTCCAAAATATTTGTCTTATTACACCCCAATGGGGCAAATGCATGATGAAGAGAGTGGAGCTAGCAAAATAAAACTTTCCTAGGATCTTCTTTAAAGAATGTTTTATATAAGGTGTAAAAATAGAGAGCACGAATAGGAAGTGCACCTAGACTGGCTCTATAGGTATATATATCGAACTCATTTGAAGCGCTCTTGACCTATCCAAAATTGAAATTTGACGATTTGATGCTCTCGCTCCCACTCTACGTTTTTGTTACTTAGGGTTGGATATTTGGCTCCAAAATATAGTTTCAGAGTGTGTTTGGAGGCCTTATTAATGTTTTGATTATCAATACGAATTTTTGTGAGTAGATTCAAGGTATCTCTAAATTTTTACTTGAAGCAATCCTTATTAATGTGTTCGAAGGAACATCCACTAGATTTGATTCAAAACACAATAAACACAAACTAATACATTTTTTCTTCTTCTTGCCTCATTCCTATACTTGAAGCAATCCTTCTTCATGTGACCCTTTAATTGGCAGAAGAAACACTCTATTTACTCTAGCTTGATGAAGATCCCTTTGCCTTGAAACTGTTCTGTCTTTCCTTTCCCTTTGAACTGATGACCCTGGTTTTGCCCTGGCCAAAATCTCTGAGAACTTAACTTCTTGAAACCCTTGGTCTTGAAGCTCTTCCTGCTTCCAAGACGAATAACCAAGTTTGCAGACTCGCCCTTACCACCCTTCATGCATTCTTCCTCACTAACACAAACCACAATCAACTCATTAAGGTTCCACTTCCTATCTTGTACACTATAATTCACTTTGAAAGCATCAAAGGAGTGAGGAATAGAAGTCACAGCCAAATGGACCATGAGGTCGTCCTCAATGGTCAGGTACAACTATGGGAGAGAGATAACCAACTTTGAGATCTTAAGAAAATGCTCTCAAATGTTCCTAGCACCATCTTATTTCAGTGATATCAACTGTGTTAAACTACTGTACTGTCGAGACCTAACTGACTACATGAACTGCTTCTTGATAGTCTCAAGAAGCTCTGTAGCAGTATCAGCTGAAGGGATACCACCCCTGATGGCTTCCTATATGCATGGAAGCCCTGATGATCATCATTGTCATCCGATTAGCCTTCTCCCACTTAGAATACAGAGACTTGACTAGGTCCGAAGACTCAGCATCGGGATCAATCGGCCTCTCCTCTATGAAGACAAAATCATAATCAAGGCAGCCTAGAACAATGTCTAGTTGCATCCTCTCAGAACCATAATTTGAACCATTCAAAGGCTCAATCACGGTTAAGTGTTTGTGAACGACAAATCAGTCCATAGCTGCAAAATATAATGTCTCTAAATTATGGTTTGTAATACAAACTATTGCACACATTATAAAACTTTATTTGGTTCTTATAGTTTCTAACTTTAGTTCAACTTAATAATTCTAACTGATCTGGGGGTTAAGCCGGATTAGCGAAAGTAGTTTATTTTTAAAATTACTTTCTTCCACTTTATGGGATAGGTGGTCGCATCATCTAATCACACATTTGGGCAAGATATTTCGACATGCAATTCACCCCCAAATGACGACAATAGTCGGCACAAAACTAAACAATCATATTTTGGATCAATCTAAGAAACTTCCATACCTTTGGGCAAGAGGGTTATCCTTCTCTCACCTCCACACATAAATTATTCTGTCCCACTTAATCTACAAGAAGTCTCTAGACACCTTTGGGCAAGACTAGTTATTCAATGTAGTTAAGCGCAAACTTACAGTCTAAAGGAGACCAAAATCTCCAATTCGAAAGACCATAACCTCTATAGGATGGTCACCTTTAGCCAAGACAATCTAACCTAATTCGGTTATGTCCATTCGAATTTCTATCGTAATGGTCATTCCTAAATCCCTTTAGGATTTACCTAAACCTTAATTTTGCACTAAAACAATTCTTTATAGTGCTCAGAAGTCTAAAAGGACCTCAAAATTAGAAACAAAAGACCCAAAAACCCTAGGAAGTGTCAGACACTCCCTTGGACGTGTCCTGCACGGACAAGCGTAGCAGACACTTCCTGAGAGTGACATGCGCAACTTATGCGCAGGTAGTGCACGTCACGCGCACCCACGTGCGCGATCAGCATGTCACAGTTAGGTATGGTCCAGTCCGGTCTGGTCTGATTTGGGTCATATCCCGATCAAGTCAAGCCGTTTTGGGTCGGGTCAAAACCCATTCGATCAGGTTTGGTCCATGCGGGTTGGGTTGGATCAACGAGTCGGGTTGATCCTCGTTGTCTTCTTCCTTACCCAGAACAATAACTCTTTTTTTTTTTTCTATTTGAATCCCTAGCCGCCACTGTCAACCACCAGGAGGGGCTACCAGCCAGCTCCGGTGTCATTCAGTCGGCTTCCCTTCGGCAAGCAAAACCTCACCAAAAAAAGCTTCAATCGGTGCCGGACAGCGGTGGAATCGCTGTCCAACTGAAAACAGTCGAAAACCCATTATAATTATTTATTTATTTTTATTCTTGCTTTAGCAATTGAAACATTCCGAATTCAATAAAAGGTATGACTCTACCCAAATAATTTCCAAAAGATTAATTATAATCAAAACAAAATGATTATAATAATCAATAAAATAATCCTTTTTTTTAGAATAACGTAAAAGCATGGTACGAGCCTGATTCTGATACCAATTGTTGGAAAAGAAAACTATCCAATAATTACTAATCTAAACAGAATAGCAAATACAGAATTTAGACCATGTAATTTACATTATTCTACTAATTGAAACTACATAGGGATAATTTATATACCTTTATTGGATGTGAGAAATGAATATAATAATAATAAATCTGAGAATCACTTTCTGAGTAAAGAACAACAACCTGAAACTTGGGTGTCTTCTCTTCTCTACTTAGGTTTCAATCGATGAGACATGCAACAACGTAAGTGAGAAGAGGGACTATCCCAAATCTCTAAATAATCCTTACAACCACCCATCACAGATCCAAGGATTATGGGAAGCCACACCAAATTCTAACGGCAACCAACCCCAACCGCTTTCCTTATTTAAAGAACATGCGCAAGTCCCATGTTGACCACTTCTTTAGTGAGACTTGTCATTAACCAAAATTCTCTCATTTGACGACAACTAATCTGGGGTTTTATAAAATACACAAGATTACGTAGGGCCAAATAAAAGAGTTGCACAAAATCAAAACTCTTACATCTATGAATACTTTTATTTGAATAAATTCAAAGCATCTTTCTATTGTTACCTTTTTAAGCTCTATAATTGTAGATTATGGATATCTGAAAGATTACATTTCTAGCAAAATCGGGGATTTTATTGATACTATTTATGGGTCATTTGAAGTTTATAAGAAGGCCAAGAAATGTGATATGTATGTACTTGTTCAAAATGTGTGAGTATGGTGTTAATAAGAGATTGATGATGATGAGAACTTGGGCTTGTCCAAGAGTGTTTTGAAAGACAAGGCGGCAGAAGTGAAACCAAAGTCAGATCAAGCAGAAAATGGACAAAGAGGAACTTATTGTTGAACATTTGAGAAGTCATCTTCAGGTTTTATTTGATGCTACAACTTTCTTAATGTTTAGTTTGCAATCTTACTATTTATGTTCTTATGTTTTTCTTCTTCTACTAACAGAAATATAAAGGGAGTCTGCAATCTTGGGATGAGTTTCGGCTCCAACAAATAATAGGTTTTTCGTAACATATTTTTAACTAGGGAGTTTCATGAAAAAAAGAAAGAAGGAATTTTCATGTTTTTCTTCTTCATTTTCCTCGCAGTTTGTGTAATGGTATGAGTCCTTTTGTTTGATTCTCTCAGAGAAGTCACCGGACGTCTGTTCGAGATGAACCAGAAGGTCATCAAGATCAACATATTTACTAAAAAGACAATGTGTCACTTGCTGGTTGAGTACTTTTAAGCGTAAAATTGACATTGTCGTTGGTCCAACCACAATCCCAACATACTTTGCCTAAAGCACCGGTTGCCGCCTTTTGAGCTGTGCTGTAAGCCACGGGACAATTTGTAGCTGACTGCCGCTAATCGCTGTGATGAGCATTAGGTTATTGTCGTTATTTAAATTTTAAACCATCGAGATGTCAATTTGGGTCATGAAATAATTGTGTCTTCTTCCAACGACATCTTTGTTTTATGTCAAAATGGACATGTCATTGTTACAAGTAAAGACATAAATTATGTATCTCTCGAACTCTCTTTTTAGAGAATTTAATCTAATTTCATGTTTTCATGGGGTATCAAAAGGATTGCCAATATTTACTAGACCAAATTACTAAATTTCCTTTATAATGATGAAATTTTAAGGGCTTGAAAGGGGTTTGTGAATGTTTAGAGGGAGTCCTCAAGGTTGGATTTCATCTTGACGATCTCAAAATTTTTGAAGGATCGGAGTCAGATGCATTACTAAGGAGGCACTTGAAGGTGAAAAATTAGAGTGTCTACACTAGTTTGGGAATTATCATGATCAAAATGATGAAATTGTCAGTAGGTAAATGTGAATTATCATGATCAAAATGATGAAATTGTCAGCAGGTAAATGTGAATAAATACACACGAACATACATATATATGAGCTCAGGGAGCAGGGTTAACCCGAGCCAAGACAAACACACCTACTGGCCCACAATTGAGCCCAACCTGTTAAAACACTGTCTCTGTCTATAACTTAGGTGAGGAATGCTATCCAGAGTCTTTGAAATATTTCCATAGACACAAGATACCGAATAACACCTTTTCCACTTTTTTAAACCAGTAGTGAAGGTCCTCATGTGCGTGAATTAACCCTTTATTAATAGTTAAATTACTAATACCTCCTAATGTGGCATACGTCAAATTCAAAAACTTTTTCATCTCTTTTTCCCCCCTCTTTTGTCCATTGGACTAACTCTTGTTCACCTCTTCTCTTTTTCTATGGAATGGAATTTGGTCTGACCCTTGCCAGACCAAAACCCGTTGGCCCTCATCCCATAGGTCGACACGTGTCCCTTTTAACACTCTTTTAACTATGGTTAAGTTTAAGAAAATTAAAGTAACTATTTTGATTCTTTGCGTTTTAAAAAACAAGCTTAGATTGTTTAACTATAGGAGTGAATGAATCTTTAACTAAAGTTGATGCGTGGTAACAATGGGGCATTGACCAATGAGGACTGTACATTAGTAATAACTAGATTGGAATCTCCTATGACCCTTAAAGGAGTAGCTCCCATTTCCTTAGCAATCGCTAACCTGATAAGAAAAGCTTAGTGTATTCTGCCGAGTTGTTAGAGCAAGGAAAATCGAGTTTGAAAGATAACGAGAAGAAACAATACATTAGGGGTTCCGTAGCACTATACCAGCACCAGCTGAGTCAGCGGTTCTAGAGCCATCAAAATATAAAATTCATTCTTCATTTTCGACCGTTGAAACGGAAATTTCTGGAAATTACCCCGGTAAATCATCATTTAAAGTAAAATTATTTGATCCTGGGAAATTCACTAGTAGATCAGCAACTTGTGAATACCCGGTGGGACAGAAGATAATGTCTAAATTTTTTAGTAACATATACGAGAGATAAGCACACATTTTCAATTCGGGAATATCTGAATTCAGCCCCTCTTAGTATTCTGCTCAAATAATAAATTGGCTGCTCCAATCCAGACAGATCATCTTGAGCGAGTAAGGCTCTGATAGCATTCTCAGAAGAAGATAAATATAACAACAATGGTCTTCACAGAATAGGTGCCATCATGTGCCATAATAGTGTTCGTGGAATTCAAGAGTTTACGAAATCTGTCGAAGGCTTCAATGCATTTTGGGTCCCAATTAAAGGCTGCATCCTTTTTCAATAATGACATCAAATGGAATGAAATCTCTGCCAGGCCTGGTACAAAATGCCGAATATAAGAGATTTTCCTTATGAAGCTCTTGAGCTCTTTGGCTGACATGGGAGTTGCCATTGTAACAATAGTTTTTGCCTTTGAAGGATAGATATCAATGTTGTGACGATGTACAATACACCCTACAAATTTCCCTGTGGACACACCCAAAGCACATTTGAAAGGATTCATTTTAATTGATACTCGGTACATCGTTTGAACACCTTTTCCAAGTCAGCAGTATGGTTTTCTCATCGCCTTGATTTGATGACCAGGTCGCCCAAGTAATCTTCAACTTCAACATGGAACAGATCATGAAAAATTGCAGTCATAGCCCTTTGATAGGTGGCTCCCCTATTTTTAAATCTAAACGGCATGAAAGTGTAATAGAAGTTTCCTATTTGTATTTCGAAAGCTATTTTATCGGCGTCTTCTAAAGCCATTTGAATCTAGTTGTAGTCACTATATCAGTCCATGAAAGAAAAATCTTCATGACCTACCATAGCTACAACCATCATATCGATGTTTGATAAAGGGAACTCATCTTTCAAGCATGCCTTGTTTAGGTCTCGAAAATAAACACAACATCGGATCTGTCCTGTTTTCTTCTTTACTGGGACAATGTTTGCCAACCAAGTTGGATGTTGTATTGGCTTAATAAATTCAGCTTTGAGCCACTTCTCTACTTCTTTCTTAATCTGATCCTCGATCTCAGGTCAGAATTTTCTCGGTGACTTTTTTTACATGTACAACTCCTCGCTCAATATTCAGCTTCTGGGTGATTAAGTCCTTACTCAACCCAGGCATTTCTTCTTACGTCCAAGCAAAGAAATTTTGATGTTTTCGTAGCAAATATATCATCTTTTCTTTTTCTTGAATATTAAGATTGGAGCTTATTAGAACAGGTTGGCGGTCTTCTCTGACAGCCCCCAAGTTAATTTCCTCCAACTCTTCTTGCACAACCTTGACACCATCTTCAAGTTTTTCTGGTGCTCTTGCTACTTCACATATTTCTGTTTGCAGTACTTCAGATGTTGGGGTGTCAAGTCTATTTCTAGCTTCAAACCCCAGAGACCGTCATAAGACATAGAAAACTTTACCATCAGGCTACACCATTCTTTCACAACTTCAGCGTTTCACCCCTGAAGGCTCTTCAAAATCTTTGTTATCTTGTAAAATCTTGGGCGGCAACAGCACCCCTTTAGGCAAAGACAAATAGTCATCTGGAGATAGTTCATCAAAAAAGGAGGCATTCGCCAAATGAGCTTTCAGCTTTCCAAATGGCGTTGATGTGGCTGAAATTTTAATGAGTTTTCCTTTGTAAATTCCCTTGATACATTAATGATACGTAGATGTAATTAGTTTCAATCAATGGATCTATGGGCATCCTCTAAGAATATGGTAACTGACGTTGGCATCAATGATGTGGAATCGAATCGGGGCTCGATTGGTCCAACATGAAGGCTTACAGAGAAAAATCCGATTGTGGATTGAACATGACCAGCAAATATTGATACTTCAATAGGATGCCTTGAGAGAAAAATCCAATCGTGGATTGAACATGACTAGAAAATATTGATACTTCAATAGCCGCTTTGGAGAAATGTAGCTAGTTGAAGAAGCTCCTGAATTTCGACAATTGACCCCATTGCATAACCTTAAGCCATTTCATCTTTTCCTTCTACCACCAATGATGTTCCTTTACTATCTTCTTCTACGTGTGTGACCATGGCAACCATACCCTTTCCTTTACGTTGCAGTAAAGGATCAGTGAGTACAAAGCCCTCGGAAGAAATTTTGAGCTGACCCGTGGTAATACGCTCGTGGAAGATTTTCTGAGAGTCCAACAGTCTTTAGTTGAGTGACGAATAAAATGATGAAAATACAATTCTTTTCTCCTTTCTTTTCTTCTTCTGTCGGTAATCACATGGGCGTTGGTGGATAGATGACACCGTCCGCAATCCATCTTTTAAAATTTTTGAATACCTCCTTCATACTACATGGAAACGGGGGAGGAGCCTCAGGGGAAGTGTACTTCAGCCTTTCTTCTTGTCGTCGTAAGTATAGTGAAGCTTTTGCATTATTCTCAGACTCTTGAACCATCATTGACTGGTTCTTCTTATCGCGTCATGTACGTACTCTTTCTGTCGGGCGAGCAGGTGAGATGATAGGACGCAAAACTGCAGTATTCAGCTTTTGAGTGGTATCATACAATTTGTTGAAGGTAGATACATCAGCCACTTCTAGCACGGTACTCCCTCAAAGTACCATCAATACAAATTTGTCTTTACCAGCAAGCTCATGACAATCGGGAAAAGTACGGAAATAGGCTTCGGTTTTTAAATAATTACGGAAACCAGCTCTTTTTTCAGGGAGTTATTTTTTCCAGCCTCCACACGTGTGTAGAACTGAAGCGTGCGGGAAGACTTGTGAGAATGTCCAAAATGCTCCCGTAAAAACTTAACAGTTTATGTTTCACTGTTCTTTCTTACTATCTCGAATACAACTTAGATTACCCTACCTATTTCGAACGAAGAACAGAGATAACCCTTTCACTATTTCGAACAGAGAATACCATTGCATCAAAGATTCCGGTTCCCTACAAAGTAGATTAATCCTACATCATAGTTTAATTAAAGAAGAAGAAGTGGAAGTAAAGGAAGAAGAATAAGAGGAAAAAGAAGAAGAAGAAGGAACTGATTCTTCGTCACTCGTTCCCTACAACCTTCAGATTAAGAGGTATGTGTAAAATATCGAAATCAAACTTCCTTTACACAGTTTAAATTCGAGATAATAAGTCTCGAATTTGTTAGGTTGAATTCGAGATAACCATATAGAATTCGAGATAACAGTCTGGAATTCGAGATGGTTATCTCGAATTCTATATGGTTATCTCGAATTCAACCTAACAATCTCGAATTCAGAATTAAGCCTTAATATTTATTAGTGTGAAGAAGGAACTGGTTCTTCCCATGTATTACCCTGTAGGGGAAGGTATATTCATTATGGAACCTTAAAATTAACAAAATTGCAACCCTAAAACCTAAGGAACATAAACCCTAAGGAACTAAAACTCTAACGAAGATAAACCCTAAACCCTGATAGAAAAACCCAATGTTTCTTTCAACATCCTGAATTCGAGAAAACAATCACGAATTCGAGATTATTATCTCGGATTCGAGATAACCATCTCGAATTCGAGATAACCATCTCGAATTCAGGACTATAATCTTGAATTTATGACTATTTATTTTGGAATTCATTTTTTCTATGTATTACTAAGCAATTTTATTAATACTTGCAGATTCAAGATGCCAAAAAACAAAGAAAAAGGGGAAGGTAGAGGTAAAGGGAAAGAGGTAGAAAATGCCCAATCCTCTGTGAAATGTACCATAAAAGAATGGTTTGAAAAAATAAAGCCGCACTTGGAGGCCTATCCTGAGAGGAAGTCTTTGTGGATGCAGACTTGCTTTGAGCATCTTTATGATTTGCCCAAAAATCCCCAATGTGGTCAGGCATTGCACCACCTACTTCAGAGGCGTAGGGATGCACTTACTTTTGATGTGGCTGGTAGTGTAATGCGGTTTAGGTTGTTAGACTTTACCTTGATAATGGGTTTAAATGCTAGTATAGGTGTCCCTCCTGCCATAGTACCTGTCAGTTCTCCAACCTCCCTAAAGGTTCGCAAGTTTGGTGAAGTACAACTTATAAAAAAATTGGACCTGATTAGGGTGTTAGAGGCGTGTGACAATGATATGGACGCAATCAAGATTGCATTGGTCCTATATGTGGAGTTATTGATTATTGCAAAAGAGACACACTCAAACATTGAGATTGAGTACTTGGATCTTGTAGAGGACCTCGATACTTTCAACAGATACCTTTGGGGCACTGTAGGGTACTCGATATTTAAGAAAAGTATTGAAATGGCGCATATAGATACTCCACAATACAACATTAACGGATGTTGTATTGCTTTTCAGGTATATTATATCATTGATGTATGTTTAATTTGTAATTACACTCCTGTTTTTATTTTCATTTCAAATTCTAATGATGACAGGTTTGGATGTTTGAGTGCATTCCCGCACTTGAAAAGTTATGTTCCCGTGGATCTCCTCCTACTACTGATATGTTCCCTCGTGTTCTACGTTGGAAAGATACTACTTATAAAACCTACAAGACATTAGAAGATAAGATATTTAATTTTGAAGAGGTACGAAAGTTAGTACAATATATATATATTTTGCTTAGTCCTAACTTAATTTTATGTTCACAGCTTGATGTTCTTAAGTTAAAAGTCACTGCTCTTGAGAAGGAGCAAGAAGTAGTAAGGGGTGTCCTTGCAATAATTGGATCTGAGGATGATGATGATGAGGATGATGATGATGATGATGATGAAGGTGATGATGAGGATGGTGATGAGGATGGTCAGAATGATAGTCCCGAGGAGGATGGTGATGAGGAGGAGGAAGTAGAGCAGGATAAGTTGGATGATGACGAGGAGGAGGATAGTCTCTCCCCGGTACATGAGCAAAGGTCAAAACATGTAAGTAGCCAAAATTCACAATAAGTCATGTTGATGAGGCTGCTAGGCACATATAGGACTGTAATCTCGAATTCTGACCCATTTATTCAATATATTCAAATTTTATTGTGTTCTAATGTCTACCATTATTTCAGGTACACGATGTACAAACGAAATCACACCCATCTTTATACAAGCGACTCAAATGTTATTTTGCCAAACGGTTTGATGCCTTAGACATGAAAATGGATCGCCTGACTGAGAGGTTTGATAATTATGTATCAGAAATGGTCACTATGAGAAAAAGAGATAGAGAAAGAGAAAGAAAAAGAAGAAGAAAAGAAAGAGAAAGAAGAAGAAGAGACAGAGAAAGAAGAAGAGAAGATAGAGAAAGAGAAGACAAAAAATATATGGATGTTGGTGATGAAGAAAGAATTGGCTTTTCAGGGGGGCAGGTGGGTGATGAAGTCAGAATGACCTTCTCAGGGAGGGAGGTTGGGGATGAAGTAAGAACGGCCATTTCGGGGGGGAGGTGGGTGATGAAGTTAGAACGGCCTTCTCAGGGGGAGAAGTGAGTAATGCCTCAATAACGGTTTTTCAAGATGATGATGATGGAACCGTTACAAGAGTTGAGGGAAGGCCACAAAGACTTACAATGATTTCTCAGCATCTCCGCTCCCCTTACTTGAATACTAGAGTGAGGAAACAAATGGCCAAGGGCGTGATTGCTATAAATCCAATGAGGACAACTACAACAGCTGAAAAAAAGGCCCTGCGAGAATTTTTGAATACGGAGGCTGATCCAAATAATACGAGGTAATGTTTCTAATTGTGAATTGAAAAGTATATGCATAAATGAGGAATTAATGATGATCAAATTTCCTTACTTTACTTATTCTAATTGTGAAGGTCGATCTATAGCATTCAGATCACTCCGGAGATGCTTAGTATTGTGTCAGAAAGCAAACGTGAGATCGATTCATCGGTATCTGACTATTTCCGACTTTAATTTAATGTTGTCTATCTAAATTGTAATTCTAAAAATCTAACACTAATACAATGTACATACATAGCATATTGACATATGGATGGAAATTCATATCTTTAAACAATTGCCCAAGTGAAATATTATCCGCATTCTCGAGTGTAGCTACAAAGCCTGAAGGATCGAAATTCACATAGTCATCATTCTCAATCACATTTGTTGAAGGGCCTTCACTGACTTGCCGAAAAGCAGACCTAGAGGAGCTACGGATATCAACCGTTGGGATATTTAAGCGGATAGGACCCTCATCAACATCGTCTCTGGCAACATCTTCATCTACCTCCATTGAATAATCATAATCATCATCATCATCATCTTCATCTTCATCTTCATCTTCATCTTCAGCATCAGCACATTCACCAATATTAGCATATTCATTTCCTGAACACCACATTCTTCACTATGGTAGTTGTCGCCCCTGCTGGTATCACCATAATCTGCATATGTGTTAGGCACAAAACAAGTATATTGACTTGGTCTTGTTGTCAAGTCTTCAAAGGGCCAAGGTACGGTTGGTAGGACAGGGTCGGGAACATAGACCGTAGAAGGCTAAAGGACATGACAAGTATCACCTTCGTTCACATGGGGAACGGCAGTCTCGTTATCAGGAAAACCTTCATAACTCAAACAGGGTGGACCACACTGTTGTACTCCCTTTGCAACTTCGGTTACATATATTGGAAAAAGTACATTATGAGTTCGTGCTCGCTCACATTCTGAAATAAATACCAACAAGTCTTCATCATCTTCAATATCAGTAGGAGGAATTGTCGGGTGTGTAGGGAACATAGACCTCACTCTCATCTCAGTTTCTTCCCGCCGGGATTTAGTAAATCTATAAACTCTGCTTAAAAGTTGCTCATGTGTCATTCCACTAAACAACTGTATCAATTTCGATTTTCCACCCTCATATACGTGGGACCTGTCAGGGAGAATCTTCCATTCTCCATCATAACAACAAATCACTGATACATTCATTATCTGCAACATCAAGAAAAAACAATGCAAAAACTCAACAATGTCAATGCTTTCCAATAAAGACTTACAATATTAAAAATAGTTCGAATATCGGATAAAATGTGTATCGAATTCACTAAATGTGTTATGCAATATCGAGATAACAGTCTTGAATTCGAGATGGTTGTCCTGAATTCGAGAAAACCATGCTGAATTCAAGATGATTGTTCTGAATTCGAGATAACCATCCTGAATTCAAGATGGTTGTCCTGAATTCGAGATCACCATCCTGAATTCAAGATGGTTGTCCTGAATTCGACATAACCATCCTGAATTCAAGATGGTTTTGCTGAATTCGAGACAACCATCCTGAATTAGAGATAACCATTCTGAATTCAAGATGGTTGTCATGAATTCGAGATAACAGTCCTGAATTCGAGATAGTTATCTCGAATTCGAGATAACCATCTCGGATTCGAGATAACCATCTCGAATTCGAGACAGTTATCTCGAATTCAAGACTGTAAATCTTATTCGGGCTGTTTAAGGATTTTTTGGATTTTTCTTACAGGGGTTTAGGGTTTATCTTCCTTAGGTTTTAGGGTTTCAATCCATTAAGAGTTCGAAATGCAAAAAAATGAACAAGACTATTTCGATTTCAAAATTTTCAACATACCTCTTAATCTGATGGCTGAAGCGTGTGTGAGGAGGCTTTTTCTTCCTTCTTCTTCTTCCTTCTTCCTCCCTCCTTCTTCTTCTTCCTTCTTCTTCCTCTGCGTTCGAAATGGGTAGGTAAGGTATTCGATGGAATGGGGAGTTAGACATAAACCGTTAAAGTTTTTACGGGGGCATTTTGGACATTCTCACAAGCCCTCCCGCACGCTTCAGCTCTACACACACGTGGAGGCTGGAAAAAATAACTCCCTGAAAAGGGAGCTGGTTTCCGTAATTATTCAAAAATCGAAGCCTATTTCCGTACTTTTCTCCATGACAATCTACTATAAGGTGGCAAAAACGCCGCACATATTCAGTAAGGTCTTCATTATGACGTTGGCGCTCATTACTCAGTATTAGTAACGTAAGCTTCTCTTCTACTGGGAAGAATTTCTTCAAGAATGCAGTTGCCATCTCATCCCATGTGTGTATCGAGTTTCGCACCAAATTTGTATACAAAGAGTATGCCCTGTCTGTTAAAGATTTGGAAAACTCGCGGAGCCATAGGTTTTATGATAGGATTATTTACCTAGAGAATCTACAAAATGCATGACATGTTCCCTTGCGTTTCCAGTCCGTCCATTGTAGAGTATAAAGTTCGGAGCCACATACCCTGGCGGATATGCCATCTTTAATAGTTCTGAGGGATATAGTGGTCGAATATCAAATCCTCCAGATGCACTAGCCCCACGCATTGCTCTTTTTCGAACATGACAGAAAAGTCTTCAGAATGAAGGAAGTTCTGCCGTCACCAAGAGTGTTCCTCTTAGTGAGGGATTTCCCACTCATCATTTTTAGGTGGTGATTTATCCTCTATTCCGTGTTCTTCGCCATTCGGCTGTGGAGATGCATGATTTGACATGGTCACCTTTCCTTTGATCATTTTCATCAGTTGTTTTTGAGAATCATTGAGAAGAGCTACCATATGAGCATGAGAATCCTGGATTTGAGCTTGAAACTGAGTTTGCATTGGTAATTGGGAAGCTAGTATTTGAGCTTGAATCTGATCTGGAATTTGAGCTTGTGATGTCTGTAATGACGCCATCAGAGATGCTACTTGAGCTACAAAATTGGATTCATGGCCTGTAATGCGAGGATCTTAAGTTTCTCCCCGCACTTCCTCTAATGATGAATGAGGATGAATGGTTGCACCTTTTTGAACCATTCTTTTCAAAGAACTTGCAGAAGATTCCCCAGTGAAGTCGCCAAAATGTTTGTACCGAATTTGGATTATATGAATTTAAATGAATTTGGGTTGCAATTTAAATCAACCTAAATCAGCTACTCTGACAGTTTTGATTTAGATTTTCTTAAAGAAATGGATATCAAATTGAATAGTGGCATAAGAGAAATGATTTAGGTCATAGATCAGAGGAAGAGTGAAGAACCAGATCTTAATCTTAGATAAATGGTATTTATGGAGAAACTAAACTGCTGAGGGAGCTAACTGTTCTTCTCAGTGACAATCTTAATCTTTCTCATAGAGAGAGTCCTCTATTTATAGATTTCTAAAATGAGATCTGAGATCTCTGTAAGAGGTATGACAACTCATACGTTCCTTTGATAGCTCATAACTAGTTGTCCAAAATACGCTCCTCTGCCACCTCAGCAAGTTAGTTATAACCACCTTAGGGAGTAATGACCTAACTACCCCCTAAGCACCATTCATCATAAGATAAGTCATGAATTAAGGGAAGGAGCCGTGATATTTCAAAATAGTTTGTGAAGTTTATTTATCATGGCGTCTCAACCCTTATCGTGTTCCTCGTCACTCTCCAAACCACAAATCCTAAAACACACCCCCAGGATGAAGGAGAGTCCAATACATGGAGGGTGGGTCACACACCTTCCATATACCACTCTTGGAGACGCCTGAAGTACCCTGCTGAAGTCTTTTGCTCCTTGTGGTAATCACATTGTGGCGGGAATTCATTCATCCGTTGGGCAGGCAATCCTTTTGCCCTCAGACCTATGGTATGCATGCCATAGAGATGAATATGATTACGCAAGTCATAACTCATAGGGAGCATGGAGATTTGACGACGTCCCATAACATCCTCCTGACCATCAGCTCGGGGTAGCAATGCCACCTAAATAGAATATGGGGCACCTTTGTTGCCATACCTACTGGACAGATGGTGGCCATGACCCACACACCAAATCCCTTGACGAAGCCCCTAGGATCAGTTCGGGGGTTACGCAAGCCACCAAGATAGGATGTGGGGTACGCATGCCGCCATTCCTATGGGGATATGATGGCCACTTTCATTCATAATCCCTTGGCGTTAAACATTCTGCCGAATCAGACATTTTATTTGTCTCGTGTTGTTATCACGTGATGCTATTCGCATACGTGGCAACTATCTAAAACTCGTGATCAACACCTAGCATGAGGGGAAATGGTTTCCAAGGAAGAGGTCTGGTTTAGCTTCATAGAGAGATTTTCCATAGCTAAAACAAACAATGAGGGCGATAGTGGATCTCCTTGCCCCAAACCTCTTGCACTTTCAAAAAATCCCAACAGTGATCCATTAATGTTAATTGAGAATTTAGGAGTCGAGATACAGCTCCGAATCCACCCCAAAAATCCGGCTTGGGAAACCCATATTGCTCATCACCTTTAGAACAAAATCTCATTGCACTGTATCCTAAGCTTTTTTCAAATCTATTTTGATAGCACACCTTGGCGGGCTGATGTTACGATGATAGTCCCTGACAATCTCGTAAGTTAGAAGGATGTTATCTGCTATCTTTCTACCAGGCACAAAAGCGATTGGTTCGGGCTAACCAAATCCTGAATGACTCCACGAATTTTGTTGGCTAGAATCTTAAAAACACATCTGTATAACACATTGCTAATTTATAACATAGTATTATAAATTGTATACATTATGATTTATATGTAAAATAAATTGAATTTCTTTGAGACAATATATGAGCCGGGCTCTAGCTTGGACATTCGAGCTTGAATCGAGCTCAGGGGAACAAGTTTGATTGGAGCTTGACCAGGCTTGGTTCAGCTCTACAACAATTCTAATCGTGGAGGGAGAGTATTTCATTTTGTGGAACAATATGAAGCTTCATACTTCGTTGCCTATGTATCGTCCGTACTTGACAAGAATGTCCAAGCTTGGGATTGGGGCTGATTAGAGAGATGGTTCCATCTGATAGACCCGTGAAGCTCCAGAAATATCTATCTCTAGGAGATCAACGCTTCATACTTCGCTCAACGGTTGATCAGAGAGAAGGGCAACTCTTCAACGGATCTGACCGCTTACAAGTGTGCGCATGAAAGACATTTATATATAAATAAAGGCCCCGTTTGACATCACTTCTAATGAACAATTCTTATTTCTAGAATAGAAACTCTAATATGCTTGAGGAGAGGTGTCTCACCCATATTGCCGATACATGTCCATTTTTAACTCCATTTAATTGTGGTTGAAATTTTCTAACCATTAGGGTTAATATTTTAAATCTTGTTTTTAAAAACATGGTTAAAATTATTAATTACAATTAATTGAAGGGAGTTAACCGCAATTAAAAGGGACACAATCGGCAATGAGGAGGGCGAGAGCGAGGAGCAGATTAATGCTCTTTTATATATAAAGGGGTGACGTGAGTGATAAATAAGAGGGGCGGAATATTTGGCTCCAAAATCTTATTTGAGAGTTTTCGTTTTTTACCATTGGTCCTCATACGGTTGGTATCCGTTTTGAGATTGACTTGGGTGAAGCTGAGTGTGGTGTGGTGTGGTGTGGTGTGGTGTGGTGTGTGTTTCCTTTACTTTGCCTACAGTAACGCCTTGTGGTGTTTATGTGTTAACCGAAAAAAGAGTATTCGTTTTCAATCACTAAAATTTATACCATCAAGTACTAATAGGGTTGCACTCAAGCCAAGCTGATTTGAGCATTAGGCTCGTTTCAACTCCTTTAAATTGAGTTCAAACATGCATTTGATGCTTGTACAAGTCGAGTCAAGCTTTCAATTCAGCTTGAATTCTTAAAAAATGTTAAGCACAAGCAGGCTTAGTTTGATATGGATCGGCTCGAACACGGCATGTTCAAAGCTTTGTTAGTCTTGAGCTTGGTTCGGCTAAGATATATTATATTAATATATAATTGTATACATTATATTTTCTAAGTTCAAAAAGATAAATATGGAATTTGAGCGAGCTGGAGCTTGAATATTTGAACTTGATACAAGCTCAAGCCTAACTTAAACAGGTCCGATCCGAGCTCTAGCTTGGCTCAGCTGTGCTCAAATACAACCCTAGTTGTGGAAAGGAGCATTTCATGTTGTGTAGTATCATGAAGTTTCATAGTTTCTTCCTATATATTGTCCACATGCAAACATATGTGCCTACAAAGTAGCGTGCCCCAATCAGATGATTCTAACCATAGTATAGATATCCTTGCAAGGTTCAAAAATGTCAATACCTAGGCTATTTAGGTTCGTTTCATTGTTTTTGTCTTGTGACTGATTAGAGAGATGGCCTATTGATCGGCGAATATGGACCTCTACAAGTGTGCCACATTGGAAGGTGTCGAGACATAAAGGCCGGGTGACATGAGAGACAAATAATGAGCAGTGATTAGCTGACCCACTTTCAGTTAGCTAGCCGAGTGCCTGCCCATTTTATTCCCTTTAACTGTGATTAAGCTGATTAAGCTTAACCAACTAAAGGTTAATAATTTTTTTTTTCTTCTAAAAACTAAGGTTAAATGAAAGAATCAAAGAGGTGAGTGAATCTTAACCACAGTTAGTAGGTATTAAAAGAAACACATGGCAACTGTAGACTGTGCATTCGACTAGGCAGCAGATTGTGTCGTCCACTATCTATTTCCCATAAATAAGAGAAGTTGGATATTTGGGTCCACACACCTGGGTTTGTCCCAGTGGTAGTGTATCTCCCTTTGGGGAGGAGAGACTAGTGTTCGAGTTGGGGTGTGGCTGTTGAGCGCCCACCCTCGAGTTTTAACCCTCTAACCCCCCTAACCTCTGACATAGATAGATAAATGATTTAGGACTACCAAAAAAAAAGATATTTGGGTCCAAAATCTTATATCTGATTGTGTTGGAGGACTTATTAATGTTTTGATTTTCATTAGTATTTTTTTGTGAATAGATTAAAAGTATCTCTGTTCTTACCTTTTTAAGCTCTATAATTGTAGATTTTGGGTATCTGAAAAAATTATATTTCTAGTAAAACGGGGGATTTTTGAGATACTATTTATTGGTCATTCGAGGTCTATAAGAAGGCCAAGAAATGTGGTCTGTATGTATGAGTATTCAAAATGTCTAAGTATGGCGATAGTAAGAGATTGAAGATCAAGAGAAGTTAGGCTTGTATTACGTCTAAGCGTTACTTGACAGTCAAAGCAGGTATCGCTCATTTATTTTTATATTTTTACTATATTGCCTTTATTCTTCACTTGAGATATCCACGACTCTCTTAATAAATGTAAACTATTGACTTCAGTAGCAGAAGCAAAGCAAAGCCGGCCAAGCAAAAAAGGACAAAGATGAACTTATTATAAACCATTTGAAGAGTCCTCTTCAGGTTTCATTTGATTCTAAACATTTCTTCGTGTTATTCCCATCATTCCATATCAATCCCCACTATACATTAAATACCATAATCTTATTATTTTTCATGTTTTTCCTACTTCACAGAAATAACGCAATCCTCGAATTTCTGTACGGGCATGGAGAAATGCCTAAAGAGAATCTGCGATAGTCAATTGATTATTCACGACTCCCTTCAATAGTTCGAAGAGGAGTACGAGAAAGATGAGGGAGGTGAGAAGAAGTATTTGAGGAAAATTGTTGAAGATCATAGATGGTATCCAACATTTAATTTTGTTATCAATAAATTCAGCCCATAAATTACGCAAAAAAATTATCACCGGTGTACCACATAACCAGTTTGGAGTCTTTGGAATGTATGAGAAGTCCACTTTCAATCTAATCTCGTTTCAACATTTCAAAATGAGCTCAAGAAAAGGTTATTGTCTTTTTTTAAACCATCAAGATGTCAATTTCTATGATAAATAATTATGTCTCTAGTCCATCCAACGACACCTTTATTTGAGGCCAAAATGGACACATCATTGTTGCAAACAGCAATATAAACCATTTATCCTTGAACTCTTGTTTTAGAGAATTTAATCTAATCTCATGTTTTCTTGGGGCTTCAAAGTGATTGCCAATATTTACATAATCTCCCTTATATTGATGAATTCTTAAGGGCTTGAAAGGGGTTTGTGAAGGTTCTAAAGGGGTCCTAAGGGTTGGATTTTATCTTGAAGATTTCAAAAAATTTGGAGGATCAGAGTTGGATGTGTTAATGAGGTGAACGTGAAATATTAGGATGTTAACACTAATCTGTCAATCTTCATTATCAAAATGACCAAATTGTCCATTGATAAATATGAATAAATACACAGGAAGAGAAATCTATGCAAGTTCGGGCCAGGTTAATCTGAATCTAACCAAACACAGCCACTGGCCCAAAATTGATAAATATGAATAAATACAGACCAAGAGAAATTTATATGTCTGGTTCGAGATTTATATTATATTAATACTAGTGGGCGGCATGCATGTGAAAGAGAGGGGAAGGAAGAGGGACCCTAGTGAGGATATTTAGAAAAAATAATTAAGGAATATTCTGCGTATAGAAACTTGAGGAACATAGTTGATAAAAAAATTGCGAGGGACAAGTTGTTTATAGAAATATGACGTAAGGATAATTTGAAAACCAAAAGGCTTTAGAGGCATTTTGGGTATAGCAAAGAAAGGAGGGCGGGCATTGCCTTAGCGAAACTATCTTCTTTCAAAGCATGTTGCCAAAAGCGTGAGGAGTCCAGTTATGTCAGTGAGGCCGCTATGTGTCTCTTTTAACACTCTTAACTGTGGTTAAGATTTACCCACTCCTAGGGTTCATCCACTTATCCTTAGTATTTAAAAACCGAAGGATAAGTGGGTGAACACTAGGGTCGTTGGTTATAGAATATGACAAAAAGCTTTAGAAACATTTTGGGTATATCATAGAAAGGAGCGGGCAGGGCCTTGGCGAGACGTTCTTCTTTCGGGGAGTTTTTCCAAGAAAGTGAGGAGTTTGATTACACCACTGAGGTCGTCATGTGTCCCTTTTAACACTCCTTCACTGTGGTTAAGATTTACTCACCCCTAGGGTTCACCCACTTATCTTGGTTTTTAGAAAAAAAAATGAAAAACAATTTAACCCTAGGGGTTACTGAATTTTAACCAGAGTCTAAAAAATTTAATATTTTTTTCTAAAAACCAAGGATAAGTGGGTGAACCCTACAGGTGGGTGAATCTTAACCACAATTAGAGCCTGGTTACTCCTTGATACCCACCTTAATATTTTTAGAAAAAATATTAATTTTTTTAAACACTGGTTACAATTTTCTAACTCTTAGGGTTAAATTTTTTTTCATATTTTTTTTCCTAAGTATCAAGGATACGTGAGTGAACCTTAGGGGTGGATGAATTTTAACACAATGAAGGAATGTTAAAAGGGACACATGGCGACCTTAGTGGCATGAGTTAGGGTTAATATGGAAATTCAATCAAGTGATTATGATAAGGGTATTATAATATGGAAATTCCCCAGCGGAGCCCCAAAAAAAAAAAAACTCCACCAGAAAGCCCAATGTACAAATCCCCAGGAGAGTACAATGGGAGAGGTCCCCAAAAAGAGCAAAGATAACTGCAAACAGGAGAAATCCTAGGGTGTCCCAAACTTCGGTCCCCTAACCTACATTTCATCCTACTCTAAATCCTTCTAGATCCTCTAGAAACTACGAGTGCAAACGCAGTATCACATCTATTCCCTAGTGGAACACAAATTGCCAGCAGAACGCCATTCAGGGCTATAAAGGGAGAAGATCTATTTTCTCAACAAATCACGGGTATGAGGAAAACCGGCAACGGCCTCATTGTGCAAAAATTATGCTACCCCAGACCTAGTCTTGCGACTAAGGGTAAAAAATGGACAAAAATAAACCAGCTTCGCAGGCATGAGGAAAAGTGGCGACGACCTCATTGCGCAAAAATATGGAACCCCATGACTTGGTCATTCTAAGGGTAAAAAATGGGAGAAAAGCTAAAGAATAGCTAGGCAACAAAATCCAGTAGCAATCAATCTCACCAAATTCCCGAATCCCCGTAATCCCCAGCAGATGGCACTGAGAAACAGATTCCCCGACAGTAGTCTCCATCAGATGCCACAACTCCCCAGCAGACAGTTGACAATCTCTAGCAGAGTTCCTTCCCGACAGATCCCCAGCAGTGGTCTACAACAGTGTCACATTCTCCAGCGGATCCCCATTAGAAGCCTCCAATTACTCTCTATAATACTCTCCTCAGCAAGAGTTTAGAAGTTTCCAATTGCTCCCTAGCAAGCTTCTCTCCAGCTAGAGTCTAATCTCCAGTAGCGGCAAGACAAGCAGGTCTACTACCAAACATCCCCCAACAGTGAGAAACCTCTTTAGGTCATACTCTACTCTTCGAGAGTAAAAGACAGACCACAAAATCCCCTAAACCCAGACAAAGGTAATTTCTTGACAAATCTAAAAGCTAGCTAAGCCTTTTTTTTGTCAAAATTAAAAGCTTTTGTAAAGGTCCAACACTTTTTCTGAAAACGTTTTTCAAAACAGAACTTCTGGTATCGAGACCTGATCGTACCAAACTGCATCAAGTAGCCCCGGCAAGACAAGCAGAAGAAGCCAACACCGTGCATCCACTGTAAGTCGCAATCAACAGAGTCATGGGAAAATATCATCGCCCTTACACCCTACATGACATCATCAAAATCTAATGCCCTTAGGCCATCTCAATATCAATCTGGCCAATGCCTCTTAGACATGCTGCCCCCCTTCGACACCCCCACGTGTCCTTGACATCCTGTGTGTCTTTTGAGAACCTCGTCATACCGCGACATTACCTGCTGCATGTCCCTAAACATCCTGTGTATCCCTTGATAACCTCGTCATACTGCGATACCTCCTGTATGTCCCCTTTCGACACCTCCGTGTGTCCTGGACATCCCGTGTGCCCCTTGACAATCCCGTCATACCGTGGCATTAGCTCCTACATGTCCCCAGGCATCCTGCGTATCCCTTGACAACCTCGTCATACCGTGATACCTTCCGCATGTCCCCCTTCAATACCCCCTTGTATCTCTGACATCTCAGGTAAGCATCGACATAACACACTTTGTTGGCACCTCGCATGTCTCCCTTTTGACACCCCCGTGTGTCTCGACATCCCAGGTGAGCATCGACATAACACACTTTATCGGCACCTCGCATGTCCCCCATTTCAACACTCCTATATCTCTGACATCCTAGGTGAGCATCGGCATAACACACTTTGTCGACACCTCGCATGTCCTCCTTCCGACACTCCGCGTGTCCTTCGGTTGTTCTGGCTAAACACCTCCGGGTAATATCATAGCAAACAATCTTGGCTAATCATAGCAAACAATCCTAGCTAGGGCCTTCGAGACATGCCATCTTGCATAGCATTCATCAATCCTAGTAAGTAGCACAGACTACTCTTCATTCCTCAGGAAGTGGCCTTAATTGCTTCCATTTGCCCTAGCTCGCCTATATCCCCAGTAGGTATAGGCAGGCACATCATGGTACAACATGCATGCATATCATCATCCCTTAAAATCCAATCTCGGTGTAAAATAAGATGATTTCAGTCTTTGCAGTTCCATTGATAATTTGGCATTCTCCAGCAAAGAGGGGTAGCTATAAGCACCCAATTTTTACACCATACCTTAACCATGGTTAATATCTTTTAACTATAGTTATCCTCAACTGAGTCCTTGTCAAGCCTTAAACCCTAGGTAAACCCGGGTCAAATCCTGGTCAAACCCTGCTCAAATCCTAGGCCTAAGGCAAACCTTGATCAAACCCTAGGCCTAACCTTAGGTGAATCCTAAGCCTAACCCTAGTCAAGCCCTAAACCCTAGGCAAACCCTGATGGAACCCTAGGCCAACCCTAGGTGAACCCTAGGCCAACCCTAGGTGAACCCTAGTCAAGCCCTAAACCCTAGGCAAACCCTGATGAAACCCTAAGCATAACCCTAGGTGAATCCTAGGCCTAACCCTAGTCAAGCCCTAAACCTTAGGTAAACCTTGGTCAAACCCTAGGTAAACCTTAGTCTAACCCTAGGCGAACCCTAATTCAGCCTTAGGTCCAAAAACCCTAAAATTAGGCCCAGAGCCCTATGTGGGACCAAACATGGGCCTACATGCCATTTAAAGCCGTTGTAGTGGGGCCCATCCTTCATTTTCAAAAAGTTCCTGAAATGGCGGTAATAACTTTACCGCCATTACCATATTAGGCAAAGCTACAGTGTTTTCAGGCCAAGTGTACAAGGGTTGGGCCTTTTTTAGTAAAAAGTCTAGAATGACAGTAATAACATTACTGTCATTCCTCTTTTACCTTATTTAGGAATGACGGTAATGTTATTACCACCATTACTGGGTTTCCAATTTGCAGCACAGCTCACCCCCTCTGGCCACTCCTGCTCTGCCCCTTCATTGTCAGCACGCCTAGGGTTATCCCTAAACTACCCCAGGGTCACCCTAAGCCTATAATAGCACCCCATTCCATAATTCAAACTCCATTCCAAAAACTCATACCAAACCCTTGTTGGAGTTCGGTCAGCCCACTCCTAAGCCCTTCCAACCTTAACCTTCCACCTTGAGTTGAACCCTACTACACCTCCCAACAGCTAACCAGAGCACTCCTAGACTCGTCTCAACCGTGCAGCCACCTCCACGACCTTGGAGCCTATCCGAATAGGGTAGGAGCCCTATCTCTTGTTTTCTTTCTGTATCAACATCTGTAAGACCCCTGGTCCTACTCCAAGAGTCCATTATTTTCCTTTTGTTTCTGTTACACCAGTTGCAAACCAAGGATAGGGGTCCCCCCACATTCTTCATAGGTGTGGGGGAACCCCCTTTAGGTTAACATCAAGGGTATGAGACCCCCACCATGACAAAACTCTCCTTCAGGTTTTGGGGTTCCCTCAAGCCATGAGGGATCCCCTGGAACCCACTAGTGCAGCCCCCAAGGGGATAAATTTCATTTCTAGAAATTTCCAGGAATGGCGGTAGAATAATTACCGCCATTCATGGCTCTTATTTTACGGCTACTCTTACACCCCTTTGGATGGGGCCCTGGTCCATTCCCGGGCCATGGTTAGACTCCTTTGCCTCTTGGCCATCTACCTTGGTCATTCCAAGGTTGTCCTTATTACTTAACCATGGTTAATTTGCTTTAAAACAGAAGTTAGCTTAATGGTAGTAAACTATCTACCATCATTACAGTATACCAAGCACAGTGGTTTTGGCCCATTGTAGGGCCCACTCCAGACCACTCACCGGGCCCACCAAAGGCCCAAAGCCTTCCTAGCACTTCATTCTTGAATCCTATGGGTCCAGCACCAGTGGGTTCACTCCAAACTCAACCTACAGACCTTGCAAGGCCCCCTGGAACTGCTCCTGTAATGACGGTAATCGCTTTACCGTCATTACTGATTTGCTTAACTTTGGGCTTTAGCAGAGGGTCCAGACCTGGTAGGAGGCCACTCTAGGCCTTGCCATATTCTCTGGAGTCACCCTGACTTGCTTAGACCATATAACTGAGGTTAACCTAAACCCGGTTAACTTTTAACTATGGTTAAGCAACCCTTAACCCTTAGTAAAAATCTGAAAAATACAAAAAATTATGAAATCTTGCATGAGACCCAAAATGTTCATCTTTGGCCCTCTTCACCATGGTTCGCAACCCTAACCATGGTTATTGTACCCATTTAACTCTGGTTAGCAACCCTAACCTCGGTTAAATCCGATTTTGGTCTATCGGGCTTTAATCTCTCAGCCTACCAGGCTCACCCTCAGCCTATCGGGCTCACCCTCAGCCTATCGGGCTTAACCTTGTTACCTTCAACAATGGTTAACAATCCTAACCATGGTTAGTTTAACCTTTAACCCCGGTTAGCAACCCTAGCCTTGGTTATTTTCAATAATGACCTACCGAGCCTAAATCAAGTCTATCAGACTTACCCTTTAACCTACTAGGCTTACCTTTGGCCTACCGAACCTACTCTCTAATCTACTAGACTAACCCTAAGCCTACCGAGCTTAAACCATGCACTTGACCAAATTCGGTCAACCAAACCCTAGTCTACCGGACTAGTCCATTAGCTACCTTTGGTGCACACACACACACCCTAACCTTGGCACAGGCTCATGTGTCAGAACTACGCTGGGTCTGATCTCACTTTTGTGAGTACGTAGGCAACCCAACATGGGTTCAACCCTAGTTAGATTTTCTTTCTTAGATTAGTATTATCTTAAACACTTAAACATTTGAACAAACATTGACTTAAAATTGGCTTAAACCTAGAAAGTAAGAAACCATTGAAAAATGAAAGTCTCGGGGTGCCTAAAACCTTCCCCGGACTTAATCGAACTTCTTATCTAGACCTCTATCGTAGACCAAGACTTTATCCATAACCCGAGGACTTATCCCTTCTGAATTAATAGGTGGCGACTCTAAACATTAAACACCCGTGAGATATTTAGGCAAGTGAAATCTCGTTCTCATAGAACCCATTAGTGAAATGTTTACTAGATTCACTAACATTATTAATAGTCTGAAATCTCTTGGTAAAGTATATTCATATGCAGAAAATGTGAGGAAGATACTTCGTTCACTCCCAAAGAATTAGGTTCTAGAAGTGACGGTCATCCAAGAAGCCAAGGATCTCACCCAGCTTCTAATGGATGAGCTCATAGGATCACTCATAACACACGAAGTGATCAAGAAGGATCAAGAAGATGAGCTGAAGTCCAAGAAGGGACTTGCATTAAAATTCTCTTAAGATAATGAAGACGAAGAGGAAAAGTGAAGATGATGAGGAAATAGTCCTCATGGCAAGGAAATTCAAGAAGTTTTTAAAACACAAGAAGAACTTTAAGAATAGGTCATTCAAATAGGAATTCGTCAAAGAAGTCATCAAAGACGAATCAAGCAAGAAAGAAGAGCCCATAATATGCTATAAGTGCAAGAAGCACGGACACATCAAATCCGAGTGTCCTCAAATCAAGAAAAGCCAAATATTCAAGAAAATTGCTATAAAGGCTACTTGGGACGACTCCGATAAAAGTGAGTCGGATGTTGCTCAAATGACGAGGAAGTCGCCAATCTTTACCTCATGGCACATGAGAATGAGGTAAACACTTCACTTCATGAATCTCTTTTATTTGAAGAACTTTTAGAGACTTTCAATGAACTATATGGTGAATTTAGAAAATTAGTCTCTAAGAACTCAAAAAATAAAATTATTCTCTTTTAAATGAAAACAATGTTTTACAAAAAGAAAATAAAATTTTGAAAAAGGAAAAAGAAGACATTAATTCTAGGCCTCAATTCTCAACAAAGGAATGTAATGATCTTAAAACCAAAGTTGAGCACTTGATTAGCATTGTAACCAAGTTCACAAATGGTCAAAAGAACTTAGATATGTTGGTAGGACAACAAATGTGTGTTTTAGATAAAGCGAGAATTTGATACAATCTCCCAATTAAACAAAAGAATTTTCAAAACTTTTTTGATAAAATCACACCGACTAGAACCTCTTATTCATATGTTGGAAATAAGAGAGTAAGAAAGATTTGGGTTCATAAGGGAACTATTTTTCCTAAGGCTAACCAAGTTGGACCCAAAAGGGTTTGGGTACCCAAGGGAGTTACTTGAATTCGTGTGGTAGGTATGTATGAAATCAAGTTCCTCCAAGACCATTTGGTTCTTGGATAGTTGTTGCTCGAGACATATGACGGGGAACAAATGTCTATTTATTTCTCTCTCCTAAAGATGGAGAACATGTGACCTTTGGAGACTGTGAGCACGGAATTTGTTACCCACATGGATTGAGATTAAGAGTTGCCACTTATTAATTCTAACGGATAAGTCCCGGATGTGGATAAGGTCTTATAGTGTATATAAGATTTTAGGTAAGAGGTTCGATTAAGTCCTAAGGAAGATGTTAGGCTCCCTAGGGCCCCCATTTTGTAATGGTTACGTACTCCCTAGGTATAAACCAAATTAATGTCAAAGTTTTAATCAAATGCCTAAGTGTTTAGATTATACTAATCCAAGAAATGGTAAAACTAACTAAGGTCGAACCCGTGTAGGGTTGCCTACGTACTCACATGGGGTGAGATTAGACTGAGCGTAGTTTTTGCACATGAGTTCGTGTCGAGGCTAGGGGAGTGTGTGTGTGCATCAGGGTGGCTAAGCATTAGTTCAGAGACTAAGGTTTGGTTGACCGGATTGGTCAAGTGCATGGTCTAGAGGGTTTGGGCCCAAAGGCCAAAGATTGGGCCCCGAGGCCAAGGGGTTTATTTAAACCGCAAATAGAAGTGAGTTAACCATGATTAGGGAAGCTAACCATGGTTAAAAGAGTCAAGATCATATTTTTTTGTCTTTTTTCTCATTTTTATGATTTTTTGGGATTTTCCCATATTTTTCCAAGTTTAAATTGGGTTAACCATGGTTAAAAGTTAACTGGGGTTAAGTTTAACTCTAGTTAAGGGGCCTAGTCTTGTCAGGGGTGGGCCCAGATGGTTTGGCAAGGCTTAGAATAGCCTCCTACTAGGTCTATGCCTTGTACAAGGACCCTATTGAATGAACAGTAGGATCGGCAGTAGAATAATCACCGCCAATCTCAATTTTTTGCAAAATTAGATTGGCTGTAGAATAACTACCGCCACTACTACTGTTTTTACAACAGTGGCTTTACTGCCAAAGGGGAAGATTGGGGATGATGCCAAAGGGGTTTTGGACCCATGAGGGTGTTCAGGGGACTTCAGGGTAAGTCCTGGGCCTGGCCTGGGCCTTTGGTTTAGTCTAGATTGGGCCCACAGTGGCCTTCTACAGTGAGAAGCAGAATACCCAGAATGTCGTTAAACTATTTATCGACATTCTGGATAGTTTTCACTTTATTTTATTTTAACTACGGTTAAGCTAATTGGGGGAGCCTGAAAGGACCAGGGAAGGTGGGGGGTGGTCTCGAGGACCTAGGCTAGGCCCTAGAATGGACCAGGGACCTACAAAAATGAGGTTTGGAGCCACTGAAAAGGGAATGCCCAGAAATGGCGGTACTGTGTTTACAACAATTTCTAGATTTTTCAGAACTTGAATTTTCTTCCCCTAGCACTGCACCAGGACCGCACTAGAGGATCCCTCATGTGCTGAGGGTCCCTCAGAATGCTTGGGGAGTGACTATGTGTGCGGTGAGCTTCGTAGCCATGATTCTTACCCTTGAGGGGTCTTCATACCTAAGAGGAAGGTATGGGCAACCCCTACTCTTGGGTTTTGCAACAAAATAACACAAGAGAAAGTCCCTTGGAGTAGGAGCAGGGGCTCATAGGTTTCTACAGAAAAAAGGGGGATAGAGCAAGACCCTACCTTGCTGATCTTCCTTTTACGGTGGTGGTGGTGGCGGAGCTCGCAGTGGTGGAGGCGGAGGTGGTATTTGGAGGTGCTCCGAGGTAAGAGGAGCAGTTGGAGACGTCCATAGGGGTCTTAGGCTTCAGATTTTTGCAGGGGTTTCTCCGGGGTGAATTGGCATGGGGAAGGAAGCTTGAGGGATGTTTGGATTTATAGAAGAAGAGATTAGGAACCTAAAAGGGATTAGGATGGAGGTGGGTGAGGTCTTAGAGGCGTGACGGGGTGGCTAAAAGTGTGCCTGATGCACTGGGGAGGGCAGAGTTTGCATAAAACGTATACTCCAGGAATTGCAGTAATTCCAATACCGTCATTCCTTGCAAGGAAAAAAAGATAATTGAGGTAGAATAATTACCGTAATTTTTAAATTCTTCTAGAAAAAGGCCTGCTCAGAGTTAAATGCTCATGCATGCGGTAAAGATTTTACCATAAAAAGAATGTCGGTAATTGGATTACTGATATTCTCAAAAATTTTGAACTCCAAGCCCCTCCCATGGCATGGCTATGGTCTATGGACCCTATATGGGCCTAGGGACTGTTTGTCTACGAGTTTAGGCCCAAGAGGCCTTGGGTAGGTGTTGCATTGGCTTTGGGCCCATGCCCTAGGTTTGTAGTGTTTAGGGTTGGACTAGGACTAGGTTAGGGCTAGCTGGGGTACACCTATGGTTTAACTAGGGTTGACCTAAGGTTTAACTAAGGTTGGACCTAAGGTTGACTTAGATTGGACATTGGATTTGCCTATGATTTGACTAGGATTTGTGTAGGGTTTAACTCGGTGTGGACCTAGGGTTTGACTAGGGTTTGCCTAGGGTTAAAGAGGTGTAAAAATTGGGTACTCACAGCTGCCCCTCTTTGTCGGATAATGCCAAGTTGGCAATTGAACGACAAAGTCTAGAATCAACCTATTTTTACGCCAAGATGGGATCTAGGGAATGCAATATGATATGTATGCATGCTATGCAAGTGAAGGTGCAATCAATGTTGAGAGATACGTGCATGCCTACACCTGTTGGGGAGATGAGCGACTCAGGCTGGAAAAGAAGTGGTTAAAATTTATGTTGGGGAACGAATAGAAATGAGAGGTGGCATGTCCCAGAGGCACTAGTCGAAAGAAGAGAAAACAGGCATCGCCAGGAGGCGCTAGCCAGATCGATTGTTATGGCATTACCGGAATGTGCTAGCCACATCGATCTAAGGACACACGAAGTGTCAAGAAAACACACGGGGTGTCAAAAGGTGGACATGCGGGAGGTGTAGTAGTATGACAAGTGGGTTGTCAAGGCACACACAAGATATCAAGGACACACAGGGGTGTCGAAAAAGGGATATGTAGGAGGTGTAGCAGTATGAGAAGTAGGTTGTCAAGGTACACATAGGATGTCGAGGACACACGGGGGTATCGAAAGAGGGACATAAAGGAGGTGTAGCAGTATGACAAGTGAGTTGTCAAAGTACACACAGGATGTCGAGGACACATGGGGGTGTCGAAAGAGGGAAATACGGGAAGTGTAGTGGTATGACTAATGGGTTGTCAAGGAACACACAGGATGTCGAGGATACACGGGGGTGTCGAAAGAGAGATATGCGGGAAGTGTAGCGGTATGACAAGTGGGTTGTCAAGGAACACATAGGATGTCGAGGACATACGGGGGTGTCGAAAGAGGGACATGGGAGGTGTAGCGGTATGATAAGTGGGTTGTCAAGGAACAAACAGGATGTCAAGGACACATGGGGGTGTTGAAAGAGGGACATGCGGGAGGTGTAGCGGTATGACAAATGGGTTGTCAAGGAATACACATGATGTCGAGGACACATGGGAGTGTCGAAAGAGGGACATACGGGAGGTGTAACGGTATGACAAAGGGGTTTTCAAGGAACACATAGTATGTCGAGGACACACGGGGGTGTCGAAAGAGGGCATACAGGAGGTGTAGTGGTATGACAAGGGGGTTGTCAAGATACACATTGGATGTCGAGCACACACGGGGATCTTGAAAGAGGGACATCCGGGAGGTGTAGCGGTGTAACAAGTAGGTTGTGAAGGAACATACAGGATGTGGAGGACACGCGGGGGTGTCGAAAGATTTGCAAAATGTCTCGAAAGTACCAGTCAGATCGATATTGATTAATATGAGATGACATGTTTTGGAGGCACTAGCCGGATTGATATTACAATGACATATCCCAGAGGCACTAGCCCAATAGATGTTGAAGTTATATGCCCGGAGGCACTAGTCGAATCGATATTGATCGATATGAGATGACATGTCCCTGAGCACTAATCAGATTGATATTGAAATGACATATTCTGGAGGCACTAGCAGAATAAATATTGAAATGACATGTCCTGGAGGCACTAGCCGAATTGATATTGAAATGACATATCCCGGAGGCACTAGCCGAATTGATATTGAAGTGGCATGTCCCGGATACACTAGCCAAATAGATATTGAAATGACATGTCCCGGAGGCATTAGTCGAATTGATATTGAAATGGTATATCCCGGAGGTACTAGTCAAATAGATATTGAAATTACATGATGCAGTTGGGGTGCAACTGAAATGCAGTTGTAGTGTATGGGACTTAATTAAGTGCATGAGACTAAAGTGCAATGTTGTGAAACTTGAATGCAATAGATGGGGCTTGTGCCGCTAGAGTAAGGTGGTGTGCAATTTGAATGCATTTAGCTGTGAGTACAATTTGTGTGCAGCTTGATTGTGTGCAGCTAGAGTACAATGTGAAACTTGAATGGAGTTAGCTAGAGTGTTGTGAGTGAATTGATTGAGTGTGCGTAGCTAATGTGCAGTTTGACCGGATGTGTGCTAGTTGTGTAGCTGGAGTGCACTGTGTGCTAAGCATGTATTGATTGTATAGGACGGTGTACATGTATGGCATGCATGACTTGACCTATGTTGATGTATGGACGACTAGACTAGTCATGTTTTTTCTGATGTGGTATGCGGGTTGATGGAGGGATGGGCATACAACTCGCTCTTGGAGACCAGTCCTTTTTCTGATTGAAGATTTCAGAGGTGCTCGACCTCTTCTTACTTCCTCTTGGACCCCTATTACATCATGGGAGATTACTGAGTTTTGTTTGATTTGGCCAAGTGGATGGATGAACGGACATACACTTAGAAGGTGATTGATCTGATGAGTATTGGGATTTTGACAGTGATCGGGAGATGATACAGGATTTGATAGAATCGGAGGACATCTTGGAATTCGAAGATGGTTGATCCAATGAGAACTCTGGTAGTGACTATAAGAAGACTCGGGATTTGAAGTTGAATATTTCCTTTGATTTTGTGATTTAATAGAGAGATCACTTTCACAGGGTGAATGAATTTTGTTCTTAGGGTTAGAGTATGATGCTAAGCAGATTTGTTCTGTTGTGACATTGATAAATTTGGGCTTTTAACCTTGCGGTGCGTAGAGTCGAGCTTTGCTTGGAGCCATGGACCTGGGTTACTCCTGTCGAGTGTTTTCAAGTTATACCTTTTTTTGTCCTTGGAATAGCTAAGTCTGGGTTTGCATAGTTTTTGCGCAATGAGGTCATTTTTGGTTTTCATTGGGCCTGCGATGGATTTGAATGTGGTTCTACTCCAATCATTGCCTTAGATATTGGTATCTCACTTTTAGATACTTGTCTGATAGGTTGTTTGCACTCTTAGTCTCTAGGGGATCTAGGAGGATTTGTGATAGAACAAAATGTAGGCTAGGGGACCGAAGTTTGGGACACCCTGAGGACTGCTCTTACTGCAGTTGACTTGCGCTCTCTTTGAGTTTTTTTTTGTTGTGCTCCATTAGGGAATTCTCTTCTTTGGTAGAGGCTAACTCTGGTGGATTTCTCTCTATAAGAGGCAGACTCTTTGGGGAGATTTTGAGAGAGATTGACTCTACTAGAGAAATTATTGGGAGAGGTTATCCTCGAAAGATTTCTGTAGGGAGGTTAATTCTAATGGAGAGAGTCCGGAGAGATTGTCTCTGTGGGAAGTCTCTGACTTTGAGAATGTTTCAACTTCTATTTTGGATTTTCCTTTGATTGAAACTTATCTTTTTTGGTCAAAGCTGATTTCACCGAGGGTCTGGCCCTTTAGTGACCGCACCTGATTGTCAGGTTGCCTACGTATCCTTTACATGATCAGGTCATGACGTAGTTCAGACTAATGCCACATATGGCAAGGGAGGGTGTCTCGTTGAAATGGTTTTCTTTTGGAAAGGAAGTCTGTCAGTCTCAAGGGGCTAACTAGCGGACTTTATTTTGATCTGACTGAGGGTTAGATGGTTGGGAAAAAGGGGAGTGTGCCAAGGATGGCATCCTATCCTTTCCCGAAGCAACTAAAAGTGCAAGCGTTATCAGACCCTAAGTGCTATACTTTGATTTTGTTCATTTTATAGGGCTCGGAGCTTGCTGATTAGATCAATTCTGCTCCTAGCATTTAAAGAGCGAGCCATTTGCCCCTGGCTTGTAGATTTGTGCAATTTCCTGAAGTTATCAATAAGTTGTTTCAACACTGGTGATTCTTGGTTCGAGCTTCAGTCCCACTTGCTGCTGTATTTTAGGATTGCCCCAGTCTTGAGTAGGCAAGTTTCCCACAACTCCAAGTGTTGATGGGGGCAGCGCTTTGCCCCTATATGCTTTTCAGATCTTGACTGAGTTTGGAGATTATGTTGGATGTCTGGAGATGGGCTTACCCCTTGCTCTTGATTGTCCTCTGCCCCTGGCGTAACGAGGTTCTAATTTTTGCATACTTTGGCTCGTTACCCAGCTCTGTACAGGACGAGGTCTTTCGGATGAGAATTCTATTTTTCGTGATATTCTATCCCCGGGGATTGCAGGTCTGATTTCCTACTTAAGTGACCTCTTGTTAAAGTAAATATGCTTAACTAGTATTCAGCTATTGAGGGTGATGGTGCTCCTTCTAAACCTAATATTGTTCGACGCCTCTAGAGTACTGGTTGGGCACCGCACTTCATCATGGCTTGCACATGTGTAGTTCTATGAGATAGTGTGATGAATCTCATTCACAGAGAGTGGTGACTCTTGACTAACATGTGAGTATATGTAGCAAGTACATAATACTGAACGGGGTCACTAGTGGATACCCTATGGAATACACTGTCAGATTGTATTAGGGTTATCCATTCGACAAATTATCCTTAGACCTGAGAGGTTAACATCTTCTCAAATATTTATCTATATGGATTTGATGTGCCAGTCGGCAATGTCCATTACATAGGACTAACTCCGGGTACGTTGGATTATGTAAACAATGTTTGGAGAAGTGTGTAACCACTCAATAAGGAATCCAAAACTCCTTAATTGGAGATAATGATATCAAGGTGATACTTGTTGAACTGAACTGTTAAATCCAGTACTAGTGCTTTTCGGTAAAATGGTTTTTATCGAAGTTGATATTTTCAATATGGGAAAGTATATATAAATATATATATGTGTCAGTTCTTTTCTAATGTTTCTTCAATAATGTTTTGGAGGTTCAGTTCAACGAAAAAGTAATCATGAGAAAGGGTTCTATTCATAAGCTAGGGACTAGACAGTGGAATTGTTCCAATCCTAGAAGCTTACAAGTGATATCGGAATGTGGAATGATTTATTTGTAAATAAATTGTGAGATAATACTTACAAGCAATTCGCTAATTTTTGGAGGTTAGTTACATTGTGTTAATGGATATTATTGTGATTGGTGGAAGTCCAGGGACATAGATAAAATTCTATGATCCTAATGGAGTTGCAGGAAAGGTGTTTCCCAGTAACAATGCTTTAACCAAAAGGTTAAGTACTTGGTCTTACAACCGGAAATAGAAGATCACTTTAGATCCCACACACAAGGACCTTCTTAAAGTGTTTAATTTAATTATTAATTAAATTAATTAATTTTTCTAAGTAATCACTGTATGGTATGGTGAAGTTCTAAAAGGTGGAATCCCATTAGATGTGAAAAACGAAATGGGTAGGACCCATTGGGGATTTTGATGAAATATCAAATGAAGTGACCTTTAGGGGTTTGGAACTCCAAGGGGTGTGTGGGAGTGGGGCCCACCTAGGGTGGGATGCCCACTTCAAAGAGGAAGTCTCATTTTAATTAGTTTCTAATTAATTAACACTTTATTGGATAAGGTTAGTTAGTTAGTTAGTTACTAATTAAAGATTCCCTAATTGCTAGGGATTCCATTAGTTAGTTACTAATTCAAGAATCCTTATTGGATAAGGATAAGATTAGTTACTAATGGATAAGGTTAGTTTCTTTTAAGATTAATCCTAATTGGATTAGGAGAATAATCATTAAAGAAACAATTGAGGAATCTTAATTGGATTAGGATAAGCTTAAGGAGTTGTAATTGGATTACAATTCAAGCAACCAAGGGGAAGCCTATATAAAGGAGTGGACGTCTAGCCCTTTAAAGAATAATTCTCCAGATTTTATTTTTCTCCTCTTCCTCTCCTCAAGTTCACGCCCAACCCTCTCCTCCTTTGAGGGTGCACGGTCACCCCTCCCCTTCTTCCTTTTGTTTGGTTTTTGATCTTGTTGATCAAGAACAAATTCTTTAAAGATCAAGATTGGATCTTGTTTGATCAAGAAAGGTTCTTGGATCAAAGAAATGAAGAAAAGATTAAAGAGCATGGAATTTGGAAGGGCTATTAACTTCCATTAGAGAAAGCTTTAAAGGAAAAAGAAGGTTCAAGTGAATTGATAGGAGACTTGACACTTGTGAAGTCTTGCAAGTACTATTCTAACGTGGATTTGACTTAACAATTTCAAAGACGCAAAGGTGAATGTTATTTCAACCTTCATTGAATAAAATCAATTAGAATCTTAGTCAGATCTTGGGATTCGATGTATACCCCCTCAAGAAATGTTTTTCTAAAATTAAAAAGAGGCATACATTCAGTGTGTGCAATGAGGAGGCTCAATGGAAATGCAGTGATATCACTGGACGGAGTAATGCTAGGTGATGATTTTGATTTTTTTGGAATTTTTGATTTTCTGGGTGTGACAAGGCACATGTGCCCCGATAGGGCGGTCGGACAGAGGTCCGACCTGCTTTACCCAGCTTGTTGGGAATCGGGGGCCTATCAGGTCAAGGTTGGGGATAGGTTTACCGACATTCTAGGATTTGAACCCCATATGCGATGTCGGGACACAAGGTCGGATATGTTTTATTACAAACACAAGTATGGCTCATTACATGCCCCTGAGTGGGTGCTCACCTGGATAAGAGTGGCCTGATAGTCAACCATGATTAGGGACATGTATAAGGTGCAAGTAGGTTAGGGCTTAGAATTTCCCTCCAGGTGGGATACTTGTAGATTATACCTTAACTTATTCTACATGCTGAATACTAGAGTAATCCAGGTGTTCCTAAAAGGATTAGGGTCACTTAACACCTTATATTCAACTTCCAGTATAGAATATACCTGAAAATGGACGATTGGTGTAAGCGGGAGCGTTCAGAATCCTTCCCTGAGGATAGTCATCCAACAGATGTAATTTCGCGGACCTCCAAGACTGTTAAGCTTCTGACACTGAGGATATTCATTCAGCAGTCGTAAACGTATTAAGCCTGTCTATTGGGTTTTCATGGGTCATTACACTACTATGATATGTATGATATGCACAGTACGAAATACACCCAAAGAGAATAAAAAAATCAGTATTAGGCTAAAAACTTTGGCATTTGAATAATTTTGAGGTTTATTTGGGTTAAACCTAGGTTCTGGGTTGAACCTTAAAAATAAATTCTCCAGCGGAGTTGCCAGAGCTGTGAACATGGATTTTGTTACCCACATGGATTGAGATTAGGAGTCGCCACTTATTAATTCTGATGGATAAGTTTTAGATGAGGATAAGGTCTTGTGGTCTATGTGAGATTCTAGGTAAAAGGTTCGATTAAGTCCCGGGAAAGGTATTAGGTAACCTGGGGCCCCATTTTGTAATGGTTACCTACACCCCAGGTATAAATCAAATTAATGTCAAAATTTTAATCAAATGCTTAGGTGTTTAGATTATACTAATCCAAGAAAGGGTAAAGCTAACTAGGGTTGAACCTGTGTAGGGTTGCCTACGTACTCACATGGGGTGAGATTAGACTGAGCATAGTTCTGGTACATGAGTTTGTGCCAACGCTAGGGGAGTGTGTGTGTACCGGGGTGACTAAGGCTTAGTCTGGAGACTAAGGTTTGGTTGACCGGGTTGGTCAAGTGCATGGTCTAGAGGGTTTGGGCCCAGAGGCTTGGGATTAGGCTTGGAAGCCAAAGGTTGAGCCTGGAGGCTAAGGATTTGAGCCTGGAGGCCAAGGATTGATTCCAAGGGGTTTATTTTAACCTCGATTAGAAGTGAGTTAACCATTATTAAGGCAACTAACCATGGTTAAAAGAGTCCATATCATATATTTGGTCTTTTCTTTTTTGATGTTTTTGAGATTTTTCTAAGTTTAAATTGGGTTAACCATGATTAAAAGTTAACTAGAGTTAAGTTTAACCCTAGTTAAGGGGCCTGATCTGATCAAGGGAGGGCCCAGATGGCTTGGCAAAGCTTAGAATGGCCTTCTACCAGGTCTAGGAACTATACAAGGGCTATGTTGTATGAACAGTGGGATTAACAGTAGAATAATAACCGCCAATCTCATTTCTTTGCAAAATGAGATTGGCGGTAGAGTAACTACCGCCACTACTACTGTTTTTACAACAGTGACTTTGCTGCCAAAGGGAAAGGTTGTGGATGATGTCAAAGGGGTTCTGGACCCATAAGGGTGTCCAGGGGACTTTAGGACAAGTCTTGGGTCTGGTTTGCACCTTTGGTTTATTCTGGATTGGGCCCACAGTGGCCTTCTACAGTGACAAGCAGAATACCCAGAATGTCGGTAAATTGTTTACCGACATTCTGGATATTTTTTACTTTATTTTATTTTAACCATGGTTAAGCTAACTGGGTGAGCCTGGAATGACCAGGGAATGTAGGGGGAGGTCTCAAGGATGTAGGCTAGGCCCTGGAATGGATCAGGGGCCTACAAAAATGAGGCTTAAAGCCATTGAAAGGGAAAAGCCTAGAAATGGCGGTATTGCGTTTACTGCAGTTTCTGGATTTTTCCAGAACTTGAATTTTTTCCTCCTGGCATTGCACCAGGACCGCACTAGGGGATTCGTCCCCCAGAATGCTTGGGGAGTGACTGTGTGTGTGGTGAGCTTCGTAGCCATGATTCTTACCCTTGAGGGGTCCCCATACCTATGAGGAAGGTATAGGGAACCCCTGCTCTTGGGTTTTGCAATAAAATAACACAAAAGAAAGTCCCCTGGAGTAGGACCCGGGGCTCACATGATTTCTACAGAAAAAAGGGGGGTAGGGGAAGACCCTACCCTACTGCTCTTCTTTCTACGGTGGTGGTGGTGGTGGAACTCACAGTGGTGGAGGCCGAGGTGGTATTCAGAGGTGCTTCGAGGCAAGGGGAGCAGCTGGTGACGTCCACAGGGGTCTTGGGCTTCAGATTTTTGTAGGGGTTTCTCCGAGGTGAGTTAACATGGGGGAGAAATCTTGAAGGAGCCTTGGATTTATAGAAGAGGAGACTAGGGACCTAAAGGGGATTAGGACAGAGGTGGGTGAGGTCTCAGAGGCGTGAGGGGGTGGCCAGAAGCATGCCTGATGCACTAGGGAGGGTAGAGTTTACGTAAAATGTAAACTCCAGGAATGACGGTAATTCCAGTATCGTCATTCCCCTGCAAGGAAAAAAAGATAATGGCGTTAGAACAATTACCGTAATTTCTAAATATTTCCAAAAAAAGGCCTGCCCAGAGTTAAATGCTCATGCATGCAGTACGAATTTTACCATAAAAGGAATATCGGTAATTGGATTACCGACATTCTCAAAAATTTTGAACTACGAGGCCTGGGCCCTCCTTATAGGGCTTGGCTAGGGTTTATGGGCCCATGGACTGTTTTTCTACTGGTTTAGGCTTGAGAGGCCTTGGGTAGGTGTTGCATGGGCCTTGGGCCCATGCCCCAGGTTTGTAGGGTTTAGGGTTGGACTGGGCTAGGTTAGGGCTAGCTAGGTACACCTATGGTTTAACTAGGGTTGACCTAAGGTTTAACTAGGGTTGTACTTAGGGTTGACTTAGGTTGAACATAGGGTTGGACCTAGGATTTACCTATAGTTTGACCAGGGTTTGACACGGGGTGGACCTAGGGCTTGCCTAGGGTTAAAGAGGTGTAAATATTGGGTGCTTACAGAGACAACTCAAAGGGGAAAATCATCGGCATAGGTAATGTTGCTAAGGGTAATTCTATTTTTATTGAAAATGTGCCTTTAGTAGAAGGGTTGAAGCATAATTTAATTTGTATTAGTCAATTATATGATAAAATATTTAAAATGTATCTCTTAAACCAAACATGTGTATGATTAAAGATAGTGATAATGTTCATAACTTATTTGTTGCATATAGTGATGATAATGTTTGGACAATTGAATTTAAATGAAATTACTTTTCAAAACTTGATATGTTTTCAATTTGAAATGTGAATGAGATAGAAAACAAAGTAGAGAAAATTTCAAAAGATATCTCAACCATTGAAATCAATATGAAAGAAAATGATGATAAAGATATAGAAGATTCTAATAAGGATGAACTAATTGAAATTGACAATGAGGAAAAACTTGAAATTGAAAAAGAATATCAACTTCTTAAAGCTTGGAAAATAGTAAAAGATCACCCCAAAGAACAAATTCTTGGTGATATGAAAAAAAAAAGAACTTTTGTAATAACTCGGCATTCTTACCTCAAATTGAATCTAAAAATGCTAATGAAGCTATAGATAATGAATCTTGGGTAATGGCTATGCAAGAAGAAGTTATCCACTTCGAAAGAAACAAAGCAAAATTGGTAGCCCAAGGTTACAACCAAGAATATGAAATAAATTATGATATATGAAATGATGTAACTTTTTTATGTCTGTAGTGTATGAAATGATGGATACTTTACTATGTGCGCGCACCTTTGTAGTTTTTGATTCTTGCCATATATATCCAATGATGCATTTCTTTACACTGTGCCTTATAAGAATGAATCTGAATTGGTATCATGTAATGAATCTAAAATATTGATATGATATACTTATAGATGATGCAACTGAATTTATATTGGTATAATGTGCAAAGTATTAAGACCCATTTTAAACTTAAACCAAAGAGTGAACCCACTAGCACTAATGACCCCAATTACATTGTTTTGATGTTGCAAAGGGAGAAAAATGAATGAAAATGTTAAATTGTAAAGTTTTTAAATGATATAAGAAAAATGATATAAATTAAATGAGAAAAATGAATGAAAATGTTAAATTTCAAAGTTTTTGAATGATATGAGAAAATGATATAAATTATATGAGAAAAATGAATGAAAATGTTAAATTGCAAAGTTTTTGAATGATATGAGAAAAATGATATAAATTAAATTTTGGTATCATATGTTTGAATTTATTATATTGGTATTATATGCTTATAATTGACTTATTTAACACTATGCAATTGAATAGAATTTATATCATAACTATTTTGCATAACTTGTTCTTTCTTTTTTATGATACCAAGGGGAGAAATGTAAAAATAGAATGATGGATATAAAAGCCAATTAGATGAATACTTATGCTTGATTATATATGTGCTTAGTACACCTAGTATGTTTCATTGCTTAATGCTTTGTACCTTTTTTGTTTGATATATCTATATAGAATGTTGAATAATTTATCTCATTGGTATCATTTATGAATGACTTATTTAAATTGGTATCAATTAATTAAGAACAACTTATGCAAATGAATTAAATTTTGGTATCATGTGCTTATATATAAATTGATATCAGGTGCTTATAAATGATGTATTTAAATTGGTATTATGTGCTTATAAATGACATATTTAAATTGGTATCAATCCCTTGTAAATGACTTATGCAAATAATTTAAATTTTGGTACCATGTACTTTTGAATGGTTTATCTATGCAAAATAATTGAATTTATATCTTAAATTTATTAATGCATATGTTTAGGCGGAGTTTATCTCAAAAGTTTTATTGAATTTAAATATTGAAGGGGAGCTTGTTCCCATTTCATTTCGTTATTATATCATTATAAAAACAGGGGAGATTGTTAGCCTAAAAGTTACAATCTTAGGTACATTTAATAATTTTAATGATAACACATTAATGAAATAACCATTGTGTTACTAGAGTCAGTCTATAGGTACTCCCAAATATACTCCTGAATATACTCCCTAATAACCAACCACTAAGGGTCAGGATTTGAGTTAACTTATTTTATCTTTTCTAATGCCACATCAGCTCTAATCCTAACCATTTATAATTGAGATAGACGGATAAGATTTGGGAGTACACTTTGGGAGTATCCCTAGACTAATTCGTGTTACTAATGCCTCTATTTAGTTTTTGTGAAAATCAGTGTATAAGAGCAATACTGCAATATTCAAGGCATAAAGCATGAAAATGACACCAAGTATAAAATGGATCCACAAAGCAAGCCAACTAATCAAATTGAATATCCAAAACAAAAGAAAAAATCTCATGATATGAAGAAGAAGATCCACTAAGAAACTAGAAGATTTCAAGGTTTATATTTAAGTTTGAGAGTTCTGAGGACAATTGTAAAAAGTCATCAAAGTTTGATGGTTGAAAGCTCAAAAACATATATTAAACATATGTACCTTAAGAACATAATTGCATATCATTCTAAGGTCCTAGGACATCATATGGAATGATTACAATCTTGATGAAAATGATTTAATTGACCTATCAAATCATTTATATCATCTAGATTCATTTAAAATGAGTTTTTTTTTATGAAAAATCAGAAAACCAGTCGACTAATTCTCCAAGGTATTCAAAACCAGTCGACTGATTTAGCCCTGTATCTTGTTTAGACACTGTTTTCAAAACCAGTCGACTAGTTTCACACTGGATTAAAAACTAGTCGACTGATTTGAGTTGTGAGATTTTGAAAATTGGTTGGTATAAACTAATCGACTGATTGGTCAAAACCATTTGACTGATTTGATTGCGACAGATCATTTAAATCTCATAACGGCTAGTTTTCAACGGCTCTATTCGCATTCAATAAACCTCCAATAGCCATAATTTTTCCTAAAATAAAAATAGAGATGATTTATGAACTAAATCAAGAACTCTTACCACTCCTATCATTTTATTACTCACTCAATCATTCATTAATCCATTCTTTGAGGAAAATCCCTAGAAACCCAAAAGAGTCAAATTTGAGCTATTTAACTCATATTCTTTAAGATACTCCTAGTGATCATCAACTCATTTTTAGGAGCCAATCTTGATTGTAAATCACTTTTATACATCTTGTGTATTTGAGATCAAGGATCGGTGGATTCTTATCATTGAAGCGGGAAACTTCATTGGAGGAAGTCAGGAGAGAGATTCTATTGCAAGTGTAAGGTTTGGTCTTCACCCAGAAGAAGATCGTGTGATTAATGAATCATGTTGAATCTTCAAGTGGGTAGCTTGAGGTGGTGACGTAGGTGGGAAGGCTAAACCTTGAAAACATATCTTGTGTTTGCTTTCTTTTTCTCCTCTCTTTATTTACTGTTGCATTGATTTTAGAATTGTTAGATTTTCATTCCCTTGTTATTAGATTAATTAAAATTCCGCTTAAGGGATTAGGGAAAAAATTTTAATTTGCCAAGACCCTATTCACCCCCATCTAGGGTCCACTACTTGGGCAACAGAAAATGTCTATGATCGGCCATTTCTTCTCCTCATCCCACTCAAGAATCCTATGGTTTCCCAACCCGCACCAATCAAGAATGACTTTCCGAACTTGTCGAGAGAAATGACAATTGAAAAAAAAATTATCTAACCCTTCAGGAGCAAACCAACAGAAGACACACCTTAAGAAATTTAGGATATTATGGCACATCAGGTCGTCTTGAGTTTGGAGAGCCTCTGACCAAATCAACCACGCTATCAAACTGTGCCTAGGGATATTCATGTTGAACCAACAGAGTTTGCCCCATGATACTCGAGGTTTCACTTCCCTTATAGCATTTCAAGCGGACTTGAGAGAAAAGAGACTAGTCACGTTAGGTTTCCAAATGACCTTATCTTCCTCCATCTGTGATAAAGGCTGTTTAGGAGGGAGCTCTGCCCATACTTCAGAGAGTTCTTTAGATTTTGACACAGGAGTATCCCATTCACCTTCCCTAATAATAGACGAAACCTGCGTTACACACAACAATCTAGAATGAAGCCGCATCCCATAAATATCATGGAGGATACCCTTGGGGTGCCAATAGTCAAACAAAATAGAGGTTTTACACCCATCAAAATGTGAGTGACAAAACTTTTAGCTATATCACGGCTTTGCAAAATCTGACGCAATGTCGATGAGCAGTTAGTTGGAACTTTGATGGACCAAAATTTTTTCTTCCTTAACAATTTACCAAACACCTAGTCCACCCACAAGCTTCATTTTCTAGAAGAAATTTCTCATTATTCTTTAATTTGACTGATTGCTAAACCACCATCTTCTTTAGGCTTACACACAAATTCCCAGCATATAGGAGTCACTTTGCTACACTATAGACATTTATACCAAAGAAAGCGATAACAAATCTGCTCTAAGCTATGTAAGCACCCAATTTTTACACCCCTAGCTAACCCTAGTTATGCCTCTTAACCATGGTTAATCCCCAGCCAAGGCCCTTAACCCTAGGACTGAACCCTAGTGAACTTTAGATACACCATAGGCAAACCCTAGGTGTAACCCTAGCAAACCATAGGATTTAACCCTAGCCTAACCCTAGGTCTTAACCATAGTCTAACCTTAGGTAAACCCTAGCCAAGCCTAGCCTAGCCCTAACTCTTGCAGAACCCTAACCCTAGGTTAACCCTAGAACCTAACCCTAGGTAAACCCTAACCACATGTAAACCCTAGCCTAGCCTAGCCTAACCCTAATCGTAGGAAAAACCCTAGCAAGCCCTAGCTAAGCCCTAAGCCATTAGGGCTTAACCCCAAGCCCTTAAAACGCTATAGGGTATCGAGACTTCGTCTTGGGCCCAAGCCCAGGACCAAGAAAATTCAAAACTAACCCCTAGTACCGCGTGCAGGCTTGGGCCAGGCCTTGTGGGAAAAAACCAGTAGATGTCGGTAATCAGATTACCGACACCCTCATTTTTCAAAGGTTCGATGGTGTTAGTAATCTCATTATCGGCACCACTGGATTTTGTGTTTTGCAGCACACCACCCCCTGCAGGGTTCAAGCACGCAAGCAACCACCCTCTCTGACCTTCAGACCCCCACTCCGGCATCATGACCCCTTGCCAACCCTTATACAAATGCCAAGGGTGTCCCCAAGGGACTCCCCTATAAAGGGGACACCCCCACAGCTTCAAACCTATTCCAGAAACTCCAACTCGAACCCCTGCTCAAATTCCAAACCACCACCCCTCTCCTTAGGTCTCTAGGCAAGCCCCAACAGCCCGTAGCAGCACCCCAGCAGCCTCTCTTTGCCTGTAGCAGCGCCACTAGGCACTATCACACCTCACAGCACTACCACCAGGCCACCGGCACTTCCGACGAGTACCTGCAGGGTAGGGCTTCCCCCTACCCTTATTTTCATTCATATGTGAGCCTCTGGTCCGTTCTAGGAGAGTATATTTCTTTATTGTTGCGAAAATGCCCATTAAAGGGGTTCTCCCATCACCATAGGTGTGGGGAACCCCCTAAGGGTACAGTAGCACCTTGATTAGCCTTAAGGGATTTTGGGGGTCCCTCATGCCATGAGGGAACCCCTGTTTCATCCCCCATAGCAACCCGTAGGGCTGTTTTCGCATTCTGAAAAATTTTGCAGGGTGTTGGTAAACTCAGTACCGACATCCCTGAGCTTTGCTATTGCAGGGCCTGTGAGCACCACCTGTGCATATCTAGGGCCCAATCAAAGGCCTGGGTTATACCCCTTGGCCTCCCCTACATCTTACCTAAAGCCACCAAGACCTGTGGTTAAGCCAAGCCTAACCATGGTTAAAAAATCAAAAACCAGAAACTGCCTTAGTGTCAGCAATCCCAGTGCCGACACTTATAATTTTATGTAAACAGTGAGCAGTGCCACTTTGGCACCCTGTGGGGCCCACACCAGGCAACTCCTGGGTCCCACCTCAGGCTTAAATTGTTCCCCTCATGGCCATCTTCAAAACCAAGGGTCGATCACCCCTTAACTCACCCCCTAACCATAGTTACAGGGCTTCAAAGTTGGTTAAAAGTCACTCAAACTGTCGGTAATCAACTTACCGATAGTATATTTGTTTGAATTTTGGGCCTATACAATGGACCCACGGCCCATGGGGACCCTCCTACTGGTCTATCACGACCATTGGGCCCCACCCCAAGCCTGACCAGACTTTCCCTTTGCTTTAACCATGGTTAACCCAACCATGATTAAGAGTTAACCATGGTTAATCTACCAAATCAACTTAAAAATCTATAAAAAATCTTTAAAAATAAAAAAAAAATTCTAAAATTGTAGAAAACATCACCTTTGGATTGCATGCTCATGCCTAACCAAGGTTAGATGAGCTTAACCATGGTTAACACTTGGGTTAACCATGGTTAAGCCCATTTAAACCCTGAAAATTCCAAAAAATCAGGAAAAATACAAAAGGTAATAAAATGTTCAAAACATATCCCACACATTGCTTAACCTTGGTTATCCGGACTAACCATGGTTAAAACTCATGTCTTAACCATGGTTAGCCCACTTAACTTGGGAAATTTTGAAAAAAATCCCTAAAATCATCAAATCACTTTTAAGAACCATAATTTGAATTTGGACCTTACCTCTAGGCCTACCGGGCCTAAATCTTGGCCTACCGGACCCAACCATAGCCTACCGGGCTTACTCTTGACTTATCGGGCCCAACTCTAAGCCTATCGGGCCTAAGCCTACAGGGCTTCAACCCTAGGCCTACCGGGCCCTACTTAGCTTACCAGGCTTACTTTTGACCTACCTGACCTAATCTTCGCCTAACGGCCAAACCCTAGTCTACCGGACTTCCTCTCGACCTACCGAGCCTAAGCTTACCGGGCTTTAACCTTGGCCTACCGGGCCAAATCAACTTAACCAAGCACTTGACCAACCCGATTAATTCGACTCTAGTCTACTGGACTAGACCCTAAGTCACCCTTGGTGCACACACAACACTCCCCTAGCCTCGGCATGGGCTCATATGCCAAAACTACGCTCGGTCTGATCTCACCCCAATGTGAGTACGTAGGCAATCCAACCCGGGTTCGACACTAGTTTAGCTTTTTCCTTCTTGGGTTAATATTAACTAAATCTACGACATTTGACTAAAACTTGACTTAAATTGGCTTAAACCTAGAAAGTAGGGAACCGTTGCAAAACGAAAGTACCGGGGTACCTAACACTTTCCTCGGACTTAACCGAACCTCTTACCTAGAACTCTAAGCAGACCAAGACCTTATCCATTACTATGGGACTTATCTCTACCGAATAAATAAGTGGCGACACTAAACATAAAATCAACCAACCACATTGCCAAACAGCACCCTTGTGGGCGGGACCGAAATCCTTGTTCACAAGTTATTCATAATTTTCTTTGAAAGCATGAAGCAACTAGTTCAGTATATTTGGGCACTTATTAGCACCGACCTGATTAGCTCCGCTCTACCTGCATATGAGAGTAATCTTCCCCTCTAAGCTTGCACTTTCATTTCTTTGAAAATTTGTCTAATAGAGCCTAACAATGGTTTGTCGAAAGCTTACCAAACGTGAGGGGAATCCCTAGATAATTAACCACGAGCTTGCCAATCTAGAAGTGCTGAATTTTTTGATTCTCTGCAACAATCTTGAAGGAGTACCCACATAGAAGATCTAAGATTTCTCTAAATTTGGCTTTAGCCTTGATAGGTTAGAGAAGTCCTCCAAGAGCACAAAAAGAGAAGAGGTTGATTGTTCATCCGCACGAATAAAGATGAACAGGTCATCTGTAAAACACAAGTGAGAAATTGAGGGGAAATGGTTCCCAAGGAGGCGGCCTGATTTAGCTTCATAGAGAGACTTTTCATAGCTAAAACAAACAATGAGGGTGATAGTGGATCTACTTGCCTCAAATCTCTCGTACATTCAAAAAATCTCATCGACGATCCATTAATGATAATAGAGAATTTAGGAGTCGAGATACAGCTTCGAATTCACCCCAAAAATCTGCTTGGGGAACCCATATTGGTCATCACCTTTAGAACAAAATCTCATTGCACCGTATCATAAGCTTTGTTCAAATCTATTTTGATAGTGTACACCTTGGCGAGCCAATGTTACGATGATAGTTCCTGACAATCTCGTGAGTTAGAAGGATGTTATCTACTGTTATCTTTCTACCAGGCACAAAAGCCGATTTGTTTAGGCTAACCAAATTCTAAATGACTCCACAAATTCTGTTGACTAAAATTTTAGAAATACATTTGTATAACACATTGCTAATTTATAACATAGTATTATGAATTGTATACATTATGATTTACATGTAAAATAAATTGAATTTCTTTGAGACTAATTGATATATGAGTCTGGCTCTAGCTTGGACATTCGAGCTTGAATCGAGCTCAGGTGAACAAGTTTGATTTGAGCTTGACCAGTCTTGGCTCAGCTCTAGAACAATTCTAATTGTGGAAAGAGAGTATTACATGTTGTGGAGTAATATGAAGCTTTATACTTCCTTGCCTATGTATTGTTCGTACTAGGCAAGAAATTCGACTGATTTAGAGAGATGCTTCCTTCTGATAGACCCGTGAAGGTCCAGAAATATCTATCCCTAGGATATCAACGCTTCATAATTCGTTGAATAGTTGATCACAGAGATGGGCAACTATTCAATGAATCTGGACCACCTACAAGTGTGCCTCATGTAAGTCAAAGTCATTTATATATAAATAAGTAATCTACTTGAGGAGAGGCGTCTCACCCCTCATTGCCGACACATGTACTTTTTAACTCCGTTTAATTGGGGTTGAAATTTTCTAACCCTTTTATGTTTGGTTGCTGAGAAAATTGATGAAAACATGGAAAAGAATAGAAAATTTCGGATTTTTAATACTGTAAAGGATAAAATTCGTAATTAATCTGTGTGTTGTGACAACGAGCATGTTTTTGGTGTTATAACGGTGGATACGAGTTCATATGTGTTTTTGAGTACGTATTCGTTGTGCGTATGACAACGGACCCGTTGTGCTCCTCCTAGTGGAAACGTTGTCTTCTCGACAATGGACTCGTAGTCATCAAGACAACGATATCATCCTCGTTGTGAACAACGAACCTGTGTTTTAGTTAACAGTGAGACCGACTATCAGGACCCAATCCTCAGAAGGCGATCATTTGTCTCTAACATTAGGTGGAAAGCATTGTTCTAGTATTTATTGCTAGTCACTTCATTTGGATTTTCGACCCGAAACCGACTTAGAGATTATAGGCTCCCACGTGTGACACGTTAGACTCAAGATCTATCAGACTTATTTGGCAATGAGTGGCAAGCTAATGACATGGTCATCCAAGTCATCGATGGTCATCTATGGACATCATGAGCTTAACCTATAAATACCCCCTTGAGACTCAGTGCATGGGATTGAAAAATTATCAATCAGAGAATATCTTTTCCAGTGTTCATGCTTTCCCTCAATGTTTCAGTGCTATAGTACTTTAGTATTCATCATCTCTTTCGCTTACTGACTTTATCATCGGAGTATATTTCAGGGTGCACACCCGACTCCTTCTTTCCTTTTGTAGGTGAAGTGTTTTGATCTCTACCTTCAAGCAACTATTGACCCATGGCGAGTCCGGGAATTTTCCCCTTCAAAATTGGCGCCGTCTGTCGCGACCCAAAACCCACCCTAGGAGTTAGAGTGAATCTTGGATGACCTAATCATGACTTACATGACTTGCTTGACGAACCAACCTGCAAAACCCACAGAACATATACAATAGAGGATAACGGCGGAAGCATAACTATAAAACACAGCGGAAGTCTAACAAACCTCTAAGTATATACACATGGTCCAAGTTTAATACAAAAGAAAACAAAACAAAGAAAGTGCGGACATGCCCGCCAAAATACATGGATATAATCACTCATGCTTACCCACAGCTAATCCACTCGGAATCTAATACCACCTACTGATAATCCTCTACGGGAGGTTCCTCCAAAGGTTCCTCAACATACTCCTCCACCCAAGGGCTAGGAGCACAAACATCAAATAGAGCAGCAGCTCCCTCAGAACCTGCCGACATAAGAAGCACGGCTGAGCATGGAATACTCAGCGGGTACTAAATGTTAACCAATAGTCATAGCATGAGATAGCAATGCACACATATATATATATATATAAAATAGGAACAGTTCATATCATACAAGGAAGTAAAGTAGTTTGTAATCATGCTTGCATTCAGAAAAGCCGATAAAACCCTTGAAAACCTTGTGCACTTGACTTGATTGGAAATACCATTTCCGTGCTTGAAACTTGTCATGTTTGTCTTATCTTGTCATATCATGCGTGTCATGCCATGTCATGCTTGCTTGGAAAGTAAACTACTTGTGAGGGAAGGGAGACCCTTCTTCCTAGAATGATTATGCTTGTCATGCCATGTCTTCTCATGCTTGCTTGGAAAAGTAAACTACTTGTGAGGGAAGGGAGACCCTTCTTCCTAGAATGCTCATGCTTGTCCTTTCACTTGTGAGATGTCCTTGTGAGATGCACTTGCGAGGGAAGGGAGACCCTTCTTATGATATGTATGCACTTGCGAGGGAAGGGAGACCCTTCTTATGAAAATGCATGATTGTCTTGTCCTTGCCAAAAGCGAGGTAAAACATATCGTAGGATATGCCCCACCTCTAAATCCCATTCTGGAAAACCTCGGTAAATCATGTCATGTATGTGTGCTCGTGAGGTCGTGTGCATACTTGCATTTGGAATTAAATATGGCATTTGAGTAATTCATAACACATAACATCAATGATTTGAGCAATTTAATATTCATATCATTTAGGGAAAGCGAACAATCACACTATCATGACCCTAGCAATTTCCATAAACCTTAAACATGCATTTTCTTAATTTATCATTCATTTTATTCACCTTGGCATTCCATCAAACATAGTGCATTCATTATTTATTAACCCTACAATATGCTTTTCTAGGTGGGTTTTACTCACATCATGTATGTATGTTCATTATGGGTACAATGCCCTCCCTGTTCATCCATCACATCAATACACACGGCATCCAATCGCCTACATTCATCTCCATTCATCGTTTACCATTCACCATTTACCATTCACAACCCATCTCATAATACATGGATGTATAAAGGAACACAAAGAAAATAAAGGGAAAGGAGAACTATAACTAGGAGGGTAGCAAGAAGTACCGACCTTGACAAAAGAGGGAAGGAATCCCCTTCCAAAATGCACGTAAGTTGCTGCCCTAGCTTGGAACACGAGCTCCACGAATGCTTGAACCGAAATCTTGAAGAAATCGGGCTTGAGGTTGATCTAGGGTTTCAAAACCCTTTAATTTCTCTCCAAAATGGAAACCTAGGTTTTGGAAAACCTTCTCCTTTCACTCTATCTCTCAAAAGACTCTAAGGGTTGTATATGAACCCTCAAATGATCGGGCAAAGCCTTTAAGGTATGAGTGAAACGCCCAAAAGACGAAAACACCCTTAATGAAATTTCTGCAAAAACACGAAGACCGAGCGATCGGTGGTTATGACCGATCGATCGGTTGCCTACCGAGCGATCGGTGTTTATGACCGATCTACCGGTCAAAAACTCACTCTCTGGAAAATTTCCCCATACAAAATTTCTGACCGTGCGATAGCTACCGATCGATCGGTTATGGACCGATCGATCGCTCTATGGACCGAGTGATCGGTTACCTACAGGTCCAGACTGTTTTGGCCATATCTTTTGACCCGCTCGTCGGATTTCGACGATTCAACTTGCGTTGGGTTCGTACTTCGAAAAGGAACATTTCTGACATTTCGGAATTTCCAATTTCTTCCTTATTTATTAATTGCACTACTTTAAAGGAAAAATGGCTACGAAAGGGTCATGCATAAATGTCAAAAGTTCGGGGCTCTACACCATCTGTGGGAAAACGTTCTCCTGAATCGCTTACACTATACAAAGTGATAAGTTGATTCTTCTATGTGAAATTATTCGAACCCTCTCTTTGCTCATCTCCGCTGCCATGGCTGAGCCAACTAATGCATCTCCAATGGCACACCCCAGAGCCAGAAATGTCTTAAGCAAAGCAAATCATCATGTTGTTGCAATATCAGCAATCCCTCCGGACACAACTTACCAATCAGCAGCAGTTGTTGCAAGAGCAAATTGATGCGTGGGCACAGGGCTTAACTGAGTCAAATCGTGCATTACTCCAGGGCAGAGATCCTCAGGCAGTAGAGCAATGTCTCTCCTCCAGGTGAGCTGTGCCAGTAATGTTCATGGCCCACCCTGCGGCGATCATGAGAGCCATAGAGGATGATCCGAATTTTGAGTGGCCTACTCGTGCAAGTCGTGATGTCACTAGGGGGCCAAGAGCACGAGAGTATTGCCAGTATCACAAAAGTCGTGGCCATACGACTAACCGATGCGGTGATTTGAAGACCTATTTGGAGAGGTTAGCGCAGGAAGGTTTCTTGAGCGAATATGTGCTTCCTGATGATGAATCACAAGAGAGTCCATGAGCTGTGAGCGTTGTTCAACCCTTTTGAAGATGTTGTTTTTTGTGCCTGGCTAGGGCTATCATATCAGTTAGCAGGGGTTTTCAGAGCCTTGCCTGAGGTATTTGTTAAGTTTTTATCTTTTGATGATTATAAATATCTAACGACTTCCTTTTTACTCAATGTTATAAAACATATACAATTCGGTATTCTATCACCCCCTGAGGTGCTATGAGCAAAGTGACTAGCAGAAAAACAAGTGCAAGTGTATTCGTGCTATCGTAGACTCGTCTTCGTTGTCTTGATCTCAAACTCGTTGGCACGATCTCGCTAGCTTAAGCTCGTTTTCGTTGTCTATTTTATCCTGATGTTCAATGCCTTTCAGTGCTTTTTCAGTGTAATCAGTGATTGACAAGTGAGAGTAATCTCCCAAGTGCAAGTGTATTCATGCTATCGTAGACTCGTCTTCGTTGTCTCAATCTCAGACTCGTTGGCATGATCTCGCTAGCGTAAGCTCGTTCTCAGTGCCTTTTCAGGGAAATTAGTGATTGACAAGTGAGAGTGATCTTCAATAATGCAAGTATAGCGTAACAAAGATAAGATCCGGAGATGCCAAAGTCAGTGATAAGTGTGTTAGCTTACATTGAGCTCAGCATTGGTGCATTATTCTTTGGTGCATGAGGTTGTCTCTATGAATAATCGAATGATAAAATATCGTAAATGCGCTATCAAGTGACTGATCATCAAAATCTTAATACTCAATGTGGGGCATCTGTGAATCTGTCAGATTCATTGTCTCTAGGCAATCAAGTGGCCTGCAATGCCATCGGGGCCTGTTACCATAATGACTCACTACGGGTCCCTTAAGGATTTGGTGAAAAATAATTTACATAGTGTCAGGCACGGTGTCTTGTCTCTTCGATGTATTCATAAGTGTCTTTTCCTGGGTGTGTGAGTTTCAATAGCTTTGCATTGTGTCTATACTAAGTGTTTATTATCATGCATTCTCAAGAGCATATGAATTTACTTATCTTATTTTCTTGTGACATATACATATACATATTATATGCTTTGTGAAAGTGTCTAAAAAATGCAGTGCAGTGAACGAGACATATGTGCCAAAAAAATATTTCATTCATGAAACAATTTACAATGGGCAAAGCTATACAGCGGAGTCATTCTGAGTATCTTCCTGAGCAGTGGTCTCAGAATGAGAATCTGTCGGCCTTCCTTGTTCTCTGAGCTGTTTCATTATTATATCTTCGGTCTCTATTCGGTCTTCATCTAGCAACCAATCCATCTCTTTTTGGAAGTGAATGTGGAGAGATTCTGTTAGGGCTTCTTTTGCAGCCTCAATCTCTTTGTCCTTTATGACATTAGCCTCCTCGAGGTGCTTCGCCAGGACTTCTTTTTTCACCTCAGATATTTCAAGTTGTCTGCGCAGAGTATTGGAGATCTCGTCCTGTTCGCTACTCTGGAAGATAGCCCTTTCAGCCTGTTCCAATGCTTTCTTCTCTCCTTCTTCAGCTTTGTGAGCCTCTTGTCGAGCTGCGTCTCGCTATGTAACAGCTAAAGAGAGTTTTCCTTCAGTTCTGTCCGAGCTTTCGCTAGCTTGTAGTTCAGTTGCTTTGCCTCTTTTGTCTTCTTCTTCTCTAGATCGGAGGCCCTCTCTTTTAATCCGGTGGATGTATTTCTAATGTTATTATAGTCTTCATATATCCCTATAAGCATGTTATTCATTTAGAAGAGACGAATGTTATCAGTGTGGAGACGTGCAGATTGGCTACAAGGGTGTGTAAGAGGGAAAGTATAATCCTTACCATAGCAACAACCCGGGTTACAGCGCCGAACTTCGCCATGAAGTGCATATTTCTCGTTCTGGCGATGTCCTCAGGTAGCCTCATTGCGAAGAACATGGAAGTGGCTATAAAATCCTGATCCATCGCCGTATGAGCAACGGTAGGGTGTGTGTATCCATGTGAGAAGACTGGATTCCATTCTTCAGTAGATTTTTCTGTTGCAGTTCTTTCTCGTGGTAGAGCAGAAGATGAGGCAGCATTGGGGTCATGAGCAGCAGCAGTGGCAAGAGTAAGCAGAGGAGTCGGAGCCGCAGTCCTGGTAGTATTCGTTCTGGTAATTTGAGGTTGATCATCCTCTAGTAAGTCATTTGATTCAAAAAGTTCTTCATCGCTATCTATTTCGGGTGGTATAGAAGTTCGGGTAGCTATCTCTTTTCCTTGTTCTCGAAGCCTTTGGTTGTATTCTACTTCTCGTCGAGCTATTTTTGCCTTTAGTGTTTTAAGAGTCGCTTCCCTTTCTCTCTTTTCAGCCATCTTTTCCGTTGTGGTAAGGCGGGTAGATCGTGGAGCTCGTGGTGTTCAATGCAGTAGAGGCATGCGTTCGGCCATTCTTTCTCTGGTTAGTTGTTCCGGAGCAGCAATATTGGTAGCTTGAAGAATGTTATCTGCAACAAGTGCAGTCTTAAGTGCTAATAGTGGCCTCCAGGTAATGTATTTGTTTCCTTTCTCTTTGCGGATATCTGGTAGTAGTTGTTCTTCCGCAGGCGTAAGTTCTGTGAATCGTAGTTTGGAGATTTCTGTACAGAAAGAGTTATTATCAGTAGCAGCAGAAATATATAAATTAAGTAGCAGGAGTAGAGCAGAGTCAGCAAACCTGAGGAGAATTTACTGGGAACAGGACGAGCGATCTCATTTCTCCACGCACCGGAGATAATGAAGGGCAACTCTTTCCAATCTTTGTCTATATCGGGGAGGTGTGTAATGATATCAGGATTTTTGGGTCATTGATTCCAAGAGAAGTAGGTATTATCTCCATCCTCAGGGTTCCCTCGGCACTTCACAGCGTGGCGGAAGTGAAAGACGTGTCTAGCCTCTATGTTGTATCCATCTCTGTTGAAGTTGGTCATCAGAGACATGTACTTGTAAAATTTCGGTTGCATTTGTCTAGGGGCTATTTAGAGGGAAGCAAGGATGGAGTCGACAACAAGGTCTAGTGGCAATCGTAGTCCAGCTTCAAATTGAGCAAGGTAAATAGTAGTGCAAGAGAAGTGATAGTCAGGGTGAACATCTTCTTCGTTAAAATGAAGATAAACGTAAGGAGGAATTTCGTATCGAATTCTATAGTGGTCAAGAGTATATTTGTATACTGGTTTTGGTTTGGGTTTGAGAGCAGTAGCAATTGCACCGTGGAGAGTACTACCGGAGCAACTGACTTCATCATCGCTATCAATTTTAACTATTTCAGCAAACATGGCGCAAAAACAAAAGTAAATGGAGGAATAAAAGCGAGTGTAGAGAGAAAGAAAAAATCAGTGATGTGAAAAAAGTACACTAAGATGCAGAGAATCAGGTAGGAGCTAAGGACAATGAGCAACCAGTAAACGATGAGTGAAATGGCAAACTAGAGCAAATAGTAGAGAAAGTAGCCTTACCAAGCAGAATGCAGTGTTAAGCAAACAAAGAGCAAGAAGCTGCAAATCGTCGGAAGATGCACAATCCGGCAGAGTAATAGTGCAAATTTGAATAGAGAGCAGGAGTTCTTCGCATCTCTATTTATAGGTAATTCCAAAGTACAAAGACGAGCATAGCCTCAATCGTGGCCATACACGTGGGCTAGTGCAGGGGCAAGACAGTCATTTCTATAAAAATTGAATATGGCATGTTAGACTAATCTTTTGTAGGATAAATTTAACCTTCATCTCGTGCATACACATCAGCGGCAGTAAGGGCTTGATTGTCTTTTTTAAGACAGAGTAACTGTCGGAGCGAATGAAACGTCTCGAGTTTCGCACAAAGCAATGATGACAGTCTACCATGCATTAATGAGGCATGATGGATTTGTAGACGTGCTATAGTTGGCGTGGCGATATATCTTCGTGTATAATGCAAGCAAGAGATCAATGCCAACGGAGCATATACAATCACAGAGAGCAGAGAACGAAAAATGGAGTACGACCAATTTCTTTGACTTACGGTATTCTTCTTCTGGAATGCTGAGAGGTTTATGTTACTTCGAACTACGTTCCAAGCATCATAAAATGGCTAATTTTAAATGATAAAATTCGTAATTAATCTGTGTGTTGTGACAACGAGCATGTTTTTGGTGATATAACGGTAGATACGAGCTCATATATGTTTTTGAGTACGTATTCGTTGTGCATATGACAACAAACCTGTTGTGCTCCTCACAACGGAAATGTTGTCTTCTCGACAACGGACTCGTAGTCATCAAGACAACGATATCGTCGTCGTTATAAACAACAAACCTGTGTTTTAGTTAACAACGAGACCGACTATCAGGACCCAATCCTCAGGAGGCGATCATTTGTCTCTGACGTTAGGTGGAAAGCACTGTTCTATCATTTATTGTTAGTCACTTCATCTGAGTTTTCGACCCGAAACTGACTTAGAGATTGTAGGCTTCCACGTGTGACACGTTAGACTCAAGATCTGCCAGACTTATTTGGTAATGAGTGGCAAGCTAATGACATGGTCATCCAAGTCATCGATGGTCATCTATGGGCATCCTGAGCTTAACCTATAAATACCCCCTTGAGACTCAATGCATGGGATCAGAAAATTATCAATAAGAGAATATGTTTTTCCAGTGTTCATGCTTTCCCTCAGTGTCTCAGTGCTACAGTGTTTTACTATTTATCATCTCTTTCATTTACTAACTTTATCATCGGAGTATATTTCAGGGAGCACACCCGACTCCTTTTCTTTTTCAGGTGAAGTGTTTTGATCTCTACCTTCTAACAGCTACTGACGCGTGGTGAGTCTGAGAATTTTCTCCTTCAAATACAATTTTTAGTTGTGTTTTGTCTAATTTTCTTTTCTTTTCTATGTTTTTACTTATTTTCTCGACAACCAAACATAGGGTTAGGGTTAATATTTTAAATCGTGTTTTTAGAAAAACCGAATCTTTATTTTGCCATTTATCAAATAGCCCAAAATTGAGCAATCCAATAAGCTTTCGCAAGCGAATATTTATTCTTTTAATACCTGTTTGAGTCATAGGGTCAGCCCATGACTTTCAGAATAAATGAATTGGTTCTTGGTTCACGGTTAAAGTTTTTAATTATAATTAATTAAAGGGAGTTAACCGTAATTAAAAGGGACACAGTCGACAATGAGGAGGGCGAGAGCGAGGAGCAAATTAATGTTCTTTTATATATAAAGGGGTGATGTCAGATGTGAGTGATAAATAAGAGGGCTGAATATTTGGCTCCAAGATCTTATTTGAGAGTATTCTTTTTCAGAATGAGTGAATCGCCAAAATTTATACCAAATAGCTCATTAGATGCCTTTGATCATCAAATCAAGTAGTAATAGGGTTGCAGTCAAGTCAAGTCAAGTCAAGCTGATTTGAGCATTAGGCTAGTTTCAGCTCGTTTAAGTTGAGTTCAAACAGGCATTTGATGCTTTCACAAGCCGAGTCAAGCTTTCAATTCAGCTTGAATTCTTAAAACATGTCAAGCACAAACAGGCCTTGTTTGGTACAGCTCGGTTCCACGTTTTGTTTGTCTTGAGTTTGGTTGCCTAAGATATATTATATTAATACTAGTGGGTTGCACGTGCGATGCACGTGAGAGAGGGAAGGGGGAGAGTATGAGAAGATGGATCCTATTAAGGGGCATTTTAGAAGGAAAAAAAATCATATTTTTTGGTATATGAACATGAAGGACATTTTGAGTAAAAAGATTGTGAGAGACACATTTGGTATAGAAACATGACATAGGGACATTTTGAGAACCAAAAAACAGTAGGGGCATTTTGGGTATTGAAAAATTGAGGGCATTTTGGGTATAGAAACTTGAGGGACATTTTAGAAATTAAAAAAAAAATTGAAATATGGGTAAACTTGAAGAACATTTTAAGTTGAAATTTTGTGAAGGGCAATTTGGGAATAGAGATTTGACTTAGGGGCATTTTGGAAACTAAAAAATGTTTAGGATATTTTGATTATAGAAAAACATTTGAGGGCATTTTCAATATAGAAACCTGATTTAAAGGTATTTTGAGAATACATTTTTTTAGAGACGTTTTGGCAAAGAAAATAAATAAAAAATTAATAATAAAATGACATGATCCAATTATACTGGTTGAATTGGGAACCGGTCACCCGTCCGATTTTACGGCCTGTCTGATCATAAAAACATTGTTTTATATATTAATAAAATAACTTTAGGGATCTTATGTTAAAAAAAAATTAGTTTTTTAATAATAAAAGGACACGATAATAATACTTAATCCTAAAAAGCAAGGTTATGTTAGTAAACATCAGGGGTTAATGAATCTTAACCAAAATTAAAGATTAAAAGAGATGTGTGGACCTGTAGGTGCATTTGAACTCGTGGGGAGTTATATCCCAACTTTATTTTTGGTAAATAAAATCTCAATTGATTGTGATCCAAGAAAGATGAGAGTAAGAGGACTTTAGTGGAACCCACATGTGCTGCACGTGAGGGGGAGAGAGAGTGAAAGGGAGAGAGAGGGAGAGAGAATGGGATGAAAAGGGGAGGGAGTGAGAGGAACATAGGAGAGGGGAAGAGATGAAATGATGTGAGGAGATCAGATCACAACCAATCGTGACTGAACTCGGGGAGAGTTCAATCCCACCCACATCTGAACATTTGTCCCTTTTAACTTGTCCTAATTGCGGTTAACATTTACTAATCCTTGGGGTTCAATAATGTAATAATATAACCGTAGTTTTTTGAAAAAAAAAATTTAATCTTAAGGGTTAAAATTTTTTAACCAGAGTTAAATATTTTTTTTTTCCTAAAAACTCTACCGTTAGTAAGGGTTAAATGGACACATGTTCACTTGTGAGTGATTGAACTTTGGACACATGTTCACTTGTGGGTGTGATTGAACTTTCCTCGAGTTCAATCACGATTGTCTGACGTGAAAGATTGATCGATTGAACTCTCCTCGAGTTCAATCGTGATTGGCTGTGATTTAGTGTGATTCGGTCTCTGACGTGATAGATTGATTTTCACTTGAAGGAAAAGACTGAAATGCCACAATCATCCTTGCAAAATTTTACAGCCTTTACAAAATTTTATAAACATTTTTTTATTGTCATAACCTTAAGGGTATTTTGGGTATGTATTTTATTTCAATCAACGTTTTGAACACCCTTGCCATCCTCATTATAATAGTAAAGATATAATTGTATACATTAATTTTTTTTTTTAAGTTCAAAAATATAAATATGAAATTTGAGCCGAGCTTGAGCTTAAGCTTGGCTCAGCTGTGCTCAAATACAACCCGAGTTGTGAAAGGAGCATTTCATGTTGTGTGGTATTATGAAGTTTCATAGTTTCTTCCTATAAATTGTCCATATGCAAACATATGTACCTACAAAGTAGCGAGTCCCTCTGATTATTAACCAATCAGGTGATTCTAACCATAGTATAGATAACCATGAAAGGTTCAAAAATGTCAGCACCTAGGCTATTTAGGTCCGTTTCATTGTTTTTGTCCTGTGACTGATTAGAGGGTGTGAGGGAAAAATACCGGACGGACACGCGTCAGCAGCAGCTTCTTCCACGTTCTGGTTTACTGGTAGAAGGTTGGAGCGGAGGGTGTGGCACCCTGACCTGTACTCCGATGGTAAAGTCAGTAGGGGTAGAAGATGATGAATAGTAAACGCAAGAACAAATACTGAAAAATACGCAAGACACTGAAAGCCCTGAACACGTCTTCTCGGATCTGGGTTCATGAACAAGTGTCCTGTGCACTAAAAATCACGGGGTTTATATAGGGCAAGGTTGGTATGGCCATCGATGACCATAGATGGCCATAGATGTACATACCACGTGTCTGTGCACTCATTGCCAAACATCTTAGTCACATTTGCCACCGGTTGCATCACACGTGAGAGTCTCCAAAAAGTCCAATCGGACGGGATTGGTCGGTACGCAGAAGTGACCAGCATTAAATGCCAAGACAGTGCTTTCGGCGAGTCCGGCACACTTGTCGGAATTATGGATCGCCTCCTGATCACTTCCTCCTACGAGCCGGTCTCGTTGTTGACTTAAGCTCGGTTACGACGTAGATGCCTTAAAACACAGCACGACATCGTTGTCAGTGAGACAACGGACTCGTTGTTCGCGTAACGACAATCGACGTTGTCAAGAGCACAACGTTCGCGTTGTGCTTCAGACAACGAGCTCGTTGTCGAGACCACAACGGAAACGTTGTTCTTCGTGAGAACAACGATGTCGCAATGCGCACAACGGGATCGTTGTACGTCAGACAACGTGTGACCCTTATATTTTAAGCACGCGGCCCCAACTCGTGAACACGTGTCACCTTCGTGAACAAAACGACAAAAACGAGCTCGTCCCACAACGCTGAGCTGGTACACGAATTTTATCCGTTACAATTTGCCCCTTTATGATGCTTGGAACGTAGTTCGAAGCGTCATAAACGAACAAAAAGATCATACCTGGCACCACTCCGGAAGGCGAAACGTTGCGTGCTTTAAACGCTTATTGAGAAGGTCGACCGTTCACGCCAGCTGGTTACGCGTGCGAACCGTCGCGTCTCTTTAATGCGGACAGGCTGTCATCATCACTGATTTAAATTTCGAGAATGCTTTAATGACCCTGACGGTTATCATACTCGATGAAAAGACGATCTTGCCACTGCTCTTAATTCCGTAGATACAGGTGTACGCCTCAAATGAAGGGTAGTGGTGTACTTTCGCAAGCCAGAGACGTCTATAAAATCCCATCGAATCCTCTCTCTCTCCCACCCTGTTTCATCAAGCACTGTTACTCTGCCGAATCTTCTTCTTGCCCGAAAGTTCATCTTCCTCAAGCTCTTCAACGATCTTTCTGAGTTTTTCAGTTCGGTACGCCCTTCACCCCTATCTCTTATTCTTTCTTATTGTTTTTCCATTTCTCTCTTACTGTTTTTCCATTCCTCTCTTCTCCGGTTCCCAGTGTGGTTTTGCCCTGCGCATACCCTTTTGTTCTTGTCTCTCTTTTCGATTTCTCCTTACCTCCATGGCTGCCAATGTCCCCGTAGAACCTGCTAGGATAGAGGGGGTTAGAGGCCCTTCTGATGACGAGGCCAGTTGCACAGGTAGCGCACCTCACGGTGCCTACATCGAAAAATCCTCAGTTCTGCGCCAATTCCAGTTGGCGCATCTGAATCGTTATAGGGAACGTTTCGACTTCCCTTCCAATGTCAATCTCCATTTCATGCGAGATGATGCCATCATAGACAGGCGCTCTGCCTGTACCGTTGTCTATCTCTCCCAGCTCGAGGCTGGCCTTCGCTTCCCTCTTCATCCTGTCTTGGATGAAGTTCTGTCCACCTTGCAACTTGCACCGGGGCAGATGCACCCGGGCTTCCACAAATACATGTCCATGATGATCAAATTCATCAAGGACGGGTACCCCATAGAGGCTAGGCATCTATTCCACTTCTGTCATGCCGTCAGATGCCGAGGCAATGACGACGGTCTGTATTCCTATTTTTCGTGGAACAAGAAACCCTACTGTCCGGAGCTCGTCTCGGGCATCCTTGACAGAGAAAGGAAATGGAAAGCCACTCCATTCGTCGTCTCTGGCGGCTGGAAGGCAGAGAATTCCTCGGTCCCCAACGTCTTCCGAGTGGAAGCAGGTATACTACTAGTCATCCGTTGTCCGTTGTGCGCCATTGTCCTGACTACGTTCTCGCTGTACGCTGTATCTTCTCGTCCTGCTAACTTCCTCGTTGTACTCATTTTGCTTTCTCTTGTGTGCAGTGAACCCAAAGAAATTTCCATACAAGAAGTTGACCTCAGAAGAACAAGAACTTCTTACTGGTATCCGCCGTGCTCGAGGCGGGGAATACATTAGGTGGAAACCACTCGAGCTCGTCACGCGGGCCTCCTCCAGTAACCCAGCAACTACTCAACAACAACCGCAACAACAGCAACAGGGCGCCTCCCCCTCCGCACCTTCACCGTTTCCTCACCTGTCCGAAGAAGAAGAAGAAATGGCCGACTCAAACCCACCACCGCTGAGCAGGAAGCCGAGGTCTGCTCGCCCTGTAGTCCAGCCGCCTCCACCGCCACCACTGCCGAAGAAGAAGAAGAACCATTCTTCCAAGGGTACAGCGCCTGCTGACCCGAAGAGAAAGATGGCCGCCCCGGCCGAGCACGAGGCCAGGAAGAAGGCCAAGGCGGACAAACGCCTGGGAAAAGAGGTCGTGGTCATCGCTGCTCCCCCTTCCGTTCCTCCAACAAGTCCAGGGGCCGAGGCGTCAACGGCAGTGCTCGAGGTTAGCTCAGCGCCTGCCCCTTCTCGAGCTGCTGCTGCCCCAGCCGGTACGGGCTCCGCTGTCGTTGCCTTGGCTGCAACGGAAACGGGCACGACAAGTCTCCCGGCCAGTATGCTGCCGACCTCCGCTCCGGACTGGTCACCCGACTTCACTCGGTTCGGAGTGCCGACCGTGATTGAATCGGCGAAGAGCTCGGGGACGGTTGCCCGAGCTCTAACTCATGCGATGAGGCTTCCCCGGGACATCGCTGAGGTTGGCCAACTTCACCTAGCCGACCTGTCCTACGCCGCCTGCCAGTCCGTGGCAACAGTAAGCTTCTCCTTCCCTCATCTTCTACCTCAATTGTTCGAAATACTACTCCTCGTTGTGCTAACGCCCAGACATCTCTTCGCAGATGAACGCGCTCGTGCAAGAGCTCTGCGATCGCAGCCAGGAAAAATACACTCAGCTGCGAGACGGGATCAACTACTGGAGAGACAGGACGGAGACGCTGGAGAAGACTCTTGTCGAGGAAAGACTCAAGGCAGACTTCGATCTGTCTCAAGCCAAGGCTGAAACGACTCGTGCTGAAGTAAGGCTAGGCACTGCCACCAAGGTCAGGGAAAAGGCCGAAGCTGAGGCACGAGCAGCAAAGGAGGCCGAAAGGAAGGCCAAGCAAGAGACTGAGAATGCTGTTGTACGCATCAGTGAGCTGGAGCATGTCTCCCAAGCTTTGGGTAGACAACTGGAGGAAATTGAGGCAGCCAGGTCGGCACTGGCGGAGGAGCTCGAGGAGGCCAAGAAAATTCAGGAGGACACCGAGAGGTCCGTGACCCTGAGACTGCAGCAGCACTACCAGTCTCAGCTGGACACGCTCTTGGATGAAGATCGTGCTGAGACCGAGAAAGAGGTTCTCGACTCGCTTCGCCAGCAAGGCCGCCTGAGGGAAGACAACGAAGAGGACGCCACCACGTTCTCCGAGCTCCCTAGCAAGGAACTGATCGAGCTCGACAACGAGCCCGAGGTACAAGGCGTCAAGTTGCCTCATTTTCTTGAAGGTCCTGCACTCCTCCCTACCGAGCCATACTCCGAGCCTGCTGCTCCAGAGCTTCCTCCTGCTGCCGATGAAATTACTCCGGTGGAAGCCCCTATTGCTGAAGCCATTGCTGAAGCCTCTACTCCTGCGCCTGCTGCACCGGCAATAGAGCCTGACCTTGAGCTCGTCTGACCTGCTGTCTCTCCGATCTTCTGTTCTTCTGATCCTTTGCCCCTTCCTATGCTTCTGCTTCTCTTTCTTGTCGATGTAAATTCTCTTTTTATGGGAGGTTATCACTGAAATAGGCTTTTGATTATGAATGGACCACTCTTCTTTGCCAAGTTTGCACTTCTTTTCACCTCGTAGCATAGTACAACGTATGCACACAGAATAAGAAAGAACACATCATGAGTAATTGAATGATTTTTCACAGTTCAACGCATCGAAGTTAATACGATGCTTCGCTATGTGAATGTTTGAATACTCGTGGTAATTATACTACGAGCAGAACACTAAGAGTAAAGCGCCATGATTAAAGCACAACGAACAAGCACTGCTAGTAGAGCACTTCGATTAAGTACTTCGATCAGAGCACCACGAGTTAACACTACGGATAGAGCACTACGATCGTTCACTGCGATCAAAGCACTACGATCGTTCACCATGGGCGAAGCACTATGATCGTTCACTACGAGCAAAGCACTATGATCGTTCACTACGAGGAAAGCACTATGATCGTTCACCACGAGGAAAGCACTATGATCGTTCACTACGAGCAAAGCACTATGATCGTTCACCATGGGCAAAGCACTATGATCGTTCACCACGAGGAAAGCACTATGATCGTTCACTACGAGGAAAGCACTATGATCGTTCACCACGAGGAAAGCACTATGATCGTTCACTACGAGCAAAGCACTATGATCGTTCACCATGGGCAAAGCACTATGATCGTTCACCACGAGGAAAGCACTATGATCGTTCACTACGAGCAAAGCACTATGATCGTTCACCATGGGCAAAGCACTATGATCGTTCACTACGAGCAAAGCACTATGATCGTTCACCATGGGGAAAGCACTATGAATTACTTATGAACAAGCATTGCGAGCAAGCACTGATCCAGACACATCATTCGCGCAATTCGCTGTGAATGCAATCTGACAAATAAAATTCATGAGACGAACGCAACGTGACTCAGTTCCGAAACACATGCTCAGAGGGTAACATTAGGTTAAGCCACTCGTGTTCGTTGTGAGTACGTCGTTCAGTCAAAAAACTTTATTTGAATTACTTGCAAAACATTCACAATATTACACTGATGAACTAGATAGTGAACAGTGTAGACAATGATCGAGCACACAACGAGCAGGCACATAATATAGCGAATTACATGTTGAAATATGAGCATTATGATTATGTAAGATCACTGAAAAAACTTGTAAGCACAACGATGCATGTAGACAGCACATCTCAGATTCTATTGAAAGAATTGCCTCAGATTCATGATGTTCCAAGATTTTGAGATGAGGTTACCTTGCAAGTCTTTCAAGTAGCAGACTCCAGGGCTCCCCAATCGTTCTACGATATAGGGCCCTTCCCAGTTTGGTCCCAATTTGCCACTGTTGAGCTCTCTCGTATTCTGGAACACTCTTCGGAGGACGAGATCACCGACCTGTAGCACTCTCCGTTGTACCTTCTTGTTGTAGGCTTTCCTCAATCGCTGCTGGTACCTCCTCATCTAAATGCTGGCATCTTCTCGCTTCTCTTCTAGCAGGTCAAGATGAATAGCCATGAGTACTGTGTTCTGATCTTTCTCTCCATCCTTCTTCTTGCTGTGCCAAGAACGCACTGTAGGCAAACTGATCTCTGTAGGAATGACAGCCTCCATGCCATACGCTAGAGAGAAAGGAGTTTCATTGGTAGGACTCCTTGGAGTCGTTCTGTACCCCCACAAAACGTTGTGCAGCTCGGTGGTCCACTTCCCCTTCGAATCTTCCAATCTTCTCTTCAAGGCATTGAGAATGTTCTTGTTGGCTGCCTCGGCCAATCCGTTCCCTTGAGGATAATAAGGGGAAGAGAAGACGTGCTTGATCTTCAGCTCGCTGCAAAAGTCGGCAATTAGCCGACCTGAGAACTGCTTCCCGTTGTCAGTAACGATAGACTGCGGTATGCCAAATCTACAGATGATGTGCTCCCACAAGAATTTCTTCACCTCTTGTTCTCTGATACGTGCAAGGGGAACGGCTTCAATCCACCGCGAGAAGTAGTCAGTTGCCACCAAAAGGAAGGTCAGATTCCCTGGAGCCCTCGGGAAAGGTCCCACGATGTCAAGTCCCCACCGCGCAAATGGCCAAGGTTGAGATACAGTGCTGAGCTCTTGAGCTGGAGCATGAATCAAGCGAGCAAACCGCTGGCACTGGCTGCACCTCTTCACGTACTTCTGAGCATCGGCCTGCATATAAGGCCAAAAGTAGCCTTGCCCCAGAGCTCGATGGGCAATGGTTCTCCCGCCCGAATGAATGCCACATATACCTTCATGTAGCTCAGCAAGTATCTTCTCCACGTCTACAGGATGAACACACTTCAGCAAGGGACCACCAAAAGATTTCCTGAACAATTCTCCTTGCACCAAGGTATAACGAGATGCCTTAAACTGAATGCGTCTTGACTCCTTCACACCGATAGGGAGGACTCCGTCCTTCAGATAAGCCACCAACCCTGTCATCCAGCTCGGGACTGGATTGACAAAGAACACTTCTCGCTGTGCCTGAAGAGCTATTGAAGGATACTCTTGAAACTCCATCAGAATAGCCCTGGGCTCGCCAGCCTGCACCATGGAAGCTAGATATGCCAAAGCATCAGCATGCCTGTTCTCATCCCTCCGGGTGTGCCTAATCTCCACAACGGTGAATGTTTCACACAACGAACGAACGAGAGTAGCATACTGCTTCATCCGATCGTCCTTGCATTCATAAACACCATTCACCTGATTCACCACGAGCTGTGAATCACAAAACACTCTCAACGTGGAGATCTGCAGCTCCCGTGCGCTTTCCAACCCCAGGAGTAAGGCTTCGTACTCAGCTTCGTTGTTGGAGGCAGTGAACCCTAGACGCGACATTTTCTGCACCTTGATGTTACCCGGACTTACAAGCACAACGCCCAGTCCTGAGCCACTGAAATTGGAAGATCCGTCTACGTATAACAGCCAACCGCTCCATTCCGACGACTCGACCCCTTCCCCAACGGCATCTTCGTTGTCAACCTCAATTGGGAGCTCCCGTAGATTGACAATCACATCCTCTGCCTCCTCCTCCACAGGAAAGTCAGAAAGGAACCCCGCCATCGCTTGCCCCTTCTCTGAACTCCTGGCTCGATACTGGATATCGAACTCACTCAGAGCTACCGCCCACCTTGACATCCTTCCTGCCAGCTCGGGTCGTCCCAGCACGACTTTCAAAGGGTACGTTGTGATGACAACGACAGAATGAGCATGGAAGTACGGACGAAGTTTCTCTGCGGAAAAGACAAGAGCCAGACACACCTTCTCGAGCTTGCTATAGTTGCACTCTGCTTTGAGAAAGGTCTTGCTGATGAAGTAGACACGCTTTTCCGCGCCATCACAGCTCCTCACCAGGACGGAACCAAGGGCTTGCTCTGAAACAGACAAATAGAGATATAAGATTTCACCTGGCTCTGGCACCGAGAGGATAGGAGCTGACCCTAAATACTCTTTCAAGGCAAGGAAAGCTCGGGAACACTCTGGAGTCCACGCAAAAATGGAGTCCTTCCTCAACAGCTCGAACAGAGGCTTGCAACGATCGGATGACTTGGAGATAAATCGGTTGAGCGCAGCAATCCGGCCTGTCAGCTTCTGGATCTCCTTCTTCGACTTAGGCTCTGGCATGTCCAGTAAAGCGCGGATTTGAGCTGGATTAGCCTCAATTCCCCGCTGACTCACAAGATAACCCAAAAATTTCCCCGAGGTGACTCCAAAGGTGCACTTCTCTGGGTTGATCTTCAGATTGAAAGATCGCAGCACAGAGAAAGGTTCAGCAAGGTCTGCCACAAGAGCACCTCGTACTCGACTCTTCACAACGATATCGTCGATGTACACTTCAACCGTCTTGCCAAGGAGTGACCCGAACATGAGATTCATCAGACGTTGATAGGTGGCACCTGCATTCTTCAATCCAAAAGGCATCACCCGATAACAGAACAAACCTCGCTCTGTTATGAAGGTGGTCTTCTCTCGATCTGCTTCCGCCAGTAGGATCTGGTTATAGCCCGAATAACCATCCATGAAGGATAACATCTCGTGGCCGGCAGTGGCATTGATGAGCCTGTCTATCCTTGGCATGGGAAAAAAGTCCTTGGGGCACGCCTTGTTGACCCCAGTAAAGTCAATGCAGACTCTCACCTTCCCGTTTTTCTTAGGTACCGCCACAACATTGGCTATCCAGTCAGGATACTGCACCTCCTGAATGAACCCGAACTGGATCAGCTTGTCAATCTCCTCATTCACTGCATCATGATAAGCTGGAGCAAGCCTCCGAGGTTTCTGCTTCACTGGAGGGATGGCAGGATCAGCATTAAGGTGGTTGCAGATAACACCCGGATCGATGCCAGTCATGTCTTTGTGAGACCATGCAAAGACATCAAGATTCTGCCTAAGAAAACTCAGCAACTCGAGCTCCTCCTCCGTTGTCAAGCTCGTCCCGACCTGCAACACCTTTGGCTCTTCTTCCGTTCCCAAATTGACGGCTTTCGTAGGCTCAACGGAAGGTCTGCACAACGATGCCTCCGAGCTCTCTTCCACAACGGGGACGACCTGTAACTGCTACGATGGCACAACGGAAGCTGGAAAATCGCACTTCTGCGAAGCCAACTGATCACCTCGGATCTCCCGAGGCCCGTCCTGCGTTGGATACTTCAACACCTGGTAGTACGAGGACGGGACAGCCTTCATCTCATGGGTCCACCAGCGACCCAAGATGGCATTGTATGGTGATGGAGCATCCAGAACAGAAAACCTGGTCAGGAGGACAACGGGTCCAGCCACAACGGGCAAGACAACGTCGCCTACAGGCTTCATCGAGCTGCCATCAAATCCATACAAGGGAGTCTGAGCAGGGATGAGGACGGAAGGATCCAGCTTCATCTGAGTGAAAGCATGAAGGTACAAAATGTCCGCTCCACTCCCCGAATCCACGAGCACTCTCTTGATATCGAAGTCTCCTATTCTCATGATGAGAACAAGAGCATCATAGTGAGGTTGGATCACTCCTGCCAGATCACGATCAGCGAAGGTGAGTGCCTGCTCAATGCTCCTGCTAGGCACTTGCACCTGGCACACTGCGGCCTCGTGAGACAGCTTTCTGGCCTTCGCCCTGAAGTTCCTCTCCACATCAGTTTCAGGCGTTTGCACGCGGCAAATGACATTGATCGTGCCCAAAGAAGCTCCTCCACTGGTACTGGGATTGTTGGCGGGTTCTCTTCCACGAGATTGGGACATCGGCTCCCTGGTATGCTCCGCACCGCCGTTGTCAGGAGCGAGATACTCTCCCAAGTACCCCTCCTGAACAAGCCTCTCTAAGTATTCCCTCAGAATACGGCATCGGTTGGTGAGGTGACCACGACACTTGTGATAATGACAGTACTCATGCACCCGTGGTCCCGATGTGATATCCGGCACCGCCCTCGCCGGCCACTCAAAGTATGGCTGATCCTCCATTGATTTCATGATGGTCGCCGGACTAACTGTGAAATTGATGCGTGGGGCTCGATCTGCAAAAGATCGCCTCTCGCTAGGCTGCACGCCTCTCTCGTGCTGTACTTGAGGCTGCACCTGGCGTGGCTGATACTGCTGCCTCGCCTGCTGGTCATTAGGACGTCTCTCCGTCCTGCTCTGATACTGGTTAAAATTTCTCTCCAGCGGGCGCCGATCCGGCTGATCCCGCTGGGTCACATACACAACTTTCTCTTTCCGCTTCCTTGGTGGCGAGTCCTCAGATGATGAAGACTCGTGCTGCTGCTTCTTCTCCTTCCTCTTCGATGATCGGTGCGCCCTCTCCACGACATCCACCGCTCTCACCCTGGGCTTTGGTGCTGACACAACGGATACGTCCTCCTCGTACCTTCCGTACTTGGTGGCACGTACCATCAACTCGTCCATCTTGACAGGATAGTCAAGAGCTAAGGACTTGTAGAGCTCAGAATGCTTGGGGATAGCATTCTTGAAAGCGGCGATGCAGCTTGCTTCGTCAACCTTGTCGATATCGTGGACTTCGTCGGTGAAACGCGAAATGAAGTCCTTCAAGGATTCGGCCGGCTTCATCCTCAAAGAGAAGAGAGTATCTGCACCTGCCTTCTTCTTCTTATTGATGATGAAGCGATCAATAAAGGCCGACCTGAGCTCTGAGAAGTTGCTGATGGAGCCAGGAGGTAGGTTCCGAAACCACTTCGATGCTGCTCCCGACAGGCTGTTAGGGAAAGCCTTGCAATAAAGATCATCATCTGGGTTGCGAACAGCCATCGCATGCTTGAAGTCAAACAAATGCTCCTCCGGATCTGTCCTTCCAGTATACATGGAGAAGGTCGGAGTTATGAACTTGGAAGAAGTGTAAGACTGGTTGATAGCATCCGTGAAAGGAGAGTTCTCAACGTTCTCCTTTGCTGACTGAGCAAAGTGGTCAGGAACCCCTCCCTTCATGCTCTTAATGCGAGCACCGATTAAAGCCTCCACCTCCTTGGCTGTTACCCAAGTCTTCTGGGTGTCTGCACCTCCAGTACCCACTCTCAGGTCCTCTCTACCTGCTCCTTCTCTGAAATCCACACGATCCGAAGGGATGCTCTGCTCTGCCCGAACCGGAGGTTGCCTTGCATCCCCTTCAGTAGGAAGAAGCACAAACCTGGTTTCACGGTTCTCCGGGGCAGATGGGGAAGAAGAGAAGTCAAACTGACGTCTCAAGGAAGGCCTCTGCAGTGGCACTTCCTCCACCTCGAGCCTGCTATGCTCGAACGCCTCCAGCCTTGCTTGCATCAACTGTTGCTGCCTGGTGATTTGATCCAGAACAGACTGTTGCACTTGCAGCATCGCCAAGACGCGATCTGAAACAGAGAGCTCAGCAGGGGGAGGCACGGTCCTCTCTGGCTGCCCAGACGAAGGACTGGCTCCAGGAATGTGCACGACAGAGGGTATGAAAGAAGTGGAATGAGGGGTCTGATCCTCATGCCCGAATACTTCTGACTGATCAGCCATGACCTCAGAGAGCGAAGGGGGGTCCGTTTATTACTCTTCCCACAGACGGCGCCAATTTTGTGAGGGAAAAATACCGGACGGACACGCGTCAGCAGCAGCTTCTTCCACGTTCTGGTTTACTGGTAGAAGGTTGGAGCGGAGGGTGTGGCACCCTGACCTGTACTCCGATGGTAAAGTCAGTAGGGGTAGAAGATGATGAATAGTAAACGCAAGAACAAATACTGAAAAATACGCAAGACACTGAAAGCCCTGAACACGTCTTCTCGGATCTGGGTTCATGAACAAGTGTCCTGTGCACTAAAAATCACGGGGTTTATATAGGGCAAGGTTGGTATGGCCATCGATGACCATAGATGGCCATAGATGTACATACCACGTGTCTGTGCACTCATTGCCAAACATCTTAGTCACATTTGCCACCGGTTGCATCACACGTGAGAGTCTCCAAAAAGTCCAATCGGACGGGATTGGTCGGTACGCAGAAGTGACCAGCATTAAATGCCAAGACAGTGCTTTCGGCGAGTCCGGCACACTTGTCGGAATTATGGATCGCCTCCTGATCACTTCCTCCTACGAGCCGGTCTCGTTGTTGACTTAAGCTCGGTTACGACGTAGATGCCTTAAAACACAGCACGACATCGTTGTCAGTGAGACAACGGACTCGTTGTTCGCGTAACGACAATCGACGTTGTCAAGAGCACAACGTTCGCGTTGTGCTTCAGACAACGAGCTCGTTGTCGAGACCACAACGGAAATGTTGTTCTTCGTGAGAACAACGATGTCGCAATGCGCACAACGGGATCGTTGTACGTCAGACAACGTGTGACCCTTATATTTTAAGCACGCGGCCCCAACTCGTGAACACGTGTCACCTTCGTGAACAAAACGACAAAAACGAGCTCGTCCCACAACGCTGAGCTGGTACACGAATTTTATCCGTTACAGAGGGCTTATTGATTGGCGGATATGGACTTCTACAAGTGTGCCACACCGGAAGGCATCGAGACATAAAGGGCCGGGTGACATGAGAGATAAATAATGAGCAGTGATTAACCGACCCACATTCAGTTAGCTAGCCTAGTGTCTTCCCATTTTATCCTCTTTAACTGTGATTATGCTGGTTAAGCTTAACCAAATAAAGATTAATAATTTTTTTCTAAAAACTAAGGTTAAATGGAAGAATCATAGGGGTGAGTGAATCTAAACCACAATTAGTGAGTGTTAAAAGCAACACATGACAGTCGTAGACCGTGCATTCGACTAGATAGGCAGCAGATTGCACGGTCCACTGTCTATTTCCCATAAATAAGAGAGGTTGGATATTTGGGTCCACACCCCTGGGTTTGTTCCAGTGGTAGTGTATCTCCCCTTTGGGGAGGAGAGACTCGTGTTTGAGTCCCCTCGAGTTCTAACCCCCTAATCCCCCTAAACTCTAACATAGATAAATGATTTTGGACTACCAAAACAAAAAAAGAAAAAGATATTTGTGTCCAAAATCTTATATCTGATTGTGTTGGAGGACTTATTAATGTTTTGATTGTCATTAGTATTTTTTTTGTTAATAGATTAAAGTTATCTCTGTTCTTACCTTTTTAAGCTCTATAATTGTAGATTTTGGGTATCTGAAAAATTAAATTTCTAGTAAAATGGGGGATTTTTCAGATACTATTTATTGGTCATTCGAGGTCTATAAGAAGGCCAAGAAATGTGGTCTGTATGTATGAGTATTCAAAATGTCCAAGTACGGCGATAGTAAGAGATTGAAGATCAAGAGAAGTTAGGCTTGTGGTACGTCTAAGCGTTACTTGACAGTCAAAGCAGGTTTCGCTCTTTTATTCTTCTATTTATTCTATATTGCCTTTATTCTTCACTTGAGATATCCACGACTCTCTTAATAAATGTAAACTATTGACTTTAGTAACAGAAGCAAAGCAAAGTTGGCCAAGCAAAAGATGTACGAAGATGAACTTATTATAAACCATTTGAAGAGTCTTCTTCAGGTTTCATTTGATTCTAAACATTTCTTCGTGTTATTCCCATCATTCCAGATCGATCTCCGCTATACATAAAATACCATAATCTTATTATTTTTCATGTATTTTCTACTTCACAGAAATAATGCAATCCTCGAATTTCTTTACCGCCATTGAGAAATCCCTAAAGAGAACCTGCGACAGTCAATTGATTATTCACGTCGCCCCGTCAACAGTTCGAAGAGGAGGACGAGAAAGACGAGGGAGGTGGGAAGAAGTATTTGAGGACTTATAGTGCAAAAAGTTGACCTACGATCAAGTGGTGAAGCCGAGCTCCTCTTTGTATTGTCACTCCAAAAATGCAAATGACATGCTATATAAAAGTATGTAATTATGCATACAAATTGGATGCCCTGTCGAGAAAATACATTGTTTGGGGTTACATTTCTTTTTTACTTCATTGCAAAAAATAAAAAATATTGAAAAAAGAAAAACAAAAATTGAGTTTAAATATGAGCCGGGAGATCCGCTTCAACCATGTAAATTGATGGCAGTTATATATTGGATACATTGTACTACAATTACAACTTTTTTTCCACGTAATTACATAACTGTTACCGAGCTTTCCTTCGAATTGGGGAAGCTCAATCAAAGCATTGAAGCCGGGCTCCAACTCATATTTAAACTCTCTATTCTTTTTTTTCTCATCCAAACACAAAAGAAAAGTTACCCACAGACCGCAAATCACTAACCCAAGTGTCCCATTTTTTAACACCCTATAATTGTGGTTAAGATTATTCACCTACCCTTAGGGTTGAACCATCTAACCTTAGTTTTTAGAGAATTTTTTTTTTAATCCTAAAAGATAGTGAATCTTAATCATAGTTAAAGGAATTTTTGTTTTGTCTAAAACCAAGGTTAGATGGTTTAATTTTAGTTGGTGAATCTTAACCACAACTAAAGGGTGTTAAAAAGGGAGACACATGACGAGTTTGATAGGAGGGGTGGGGGGGAATGTCGCCTAATACCAGTTTTAGTAATCACAAGCCAAATATTGATTTTATTATCCGATTATAATTGGATACGAATACGGATATTGGTATATCTAATTCGATAAATATCTTATCGCTAATATAATACATTATTATATATATAATTAATATATTTTAAGTTTACAAAACTAAATTACTTTATAAATATATACTTTTGATATAATTTAACACATTAAACTATTTTAAAGTAATTGATAAATAAGATATTATCCAAATTTAAATATTTTAATCGGAGTCGAATACAAATATCATATTTCACTATTCGTTAGATATTCATTTGAATTCGGATATGTAAACGGATATGAACTCGGATATACCTCTATCCGTTCTGAATGTTCTGAATCGACTCTGTTGACAAACCTAGTCTATATCTTAGGATGAGTTGACAAACCTAGTCTATATCTTAGGATGAGTTGTGTGGGCATAGGGCAAGTCCAGCTTGATGTGCAGCATATACTATATATACATTTCTATTTGGGGAGTGGTAACCTCAAATACCCAATATGCATTTGCTCTATTTGGGGGTAATAAGATATGAGCAATAGTTTGCTCCACTGGCAAGGAGTGAGCTATTGCTCCTCGCTCTCACATTGCCGACCCTTAAACTCCTATACTAACTCCGGTTAGTGTTTTTTAACCCTTTAGTTAATTCTTTTTTATTTTATTTTTCTAAAAACCAAGGGTAGATGGGTGAACCCTAAGGGTGTATGATTCTTAACCACAGTTAAATGGGGTTAGAAAGGGGACATGTGGCAAGAAAATTGGAGCCGAGGCCCCACTTTGCGTCACCTACTGATGAGGTGATTATTTTCCATAAGATAATAAAAAAAATCTCTGCCAAGTAACTTGTTGCTGGCGAGGAGATTGCCAGCACTCATTTTCAAGGAGTCACATAAGCTTGTACATGCCAACCAAGGCATTGGTTTTCATGCAGACACCTTAGTTGGCAATACAAGCTTATGTGGTGCCTTGGGAGTGGGTGCTGGCTAGGGCTGTATTCGGGCCAGGCTTCTTCGGGCTTGGCCAAATCTGGCTCGACTTGAAAGGGTTTGATCTAGGCCCGAAGCCCGGCTCGGCCCGAAATGAAGCTTGAATGCGTGGCCCGGAGCTCAACCCGAATTCAAAAGCCTGGCTCAAAGCTCGGCTCGACCCGATTTAATTCAAGCTTGAGCCGGGCTTGGCTTGGCTTGAGCTCGGCTTGAATATATATATATATTTTAAATAATATTTTATATTATTTATATATATAATAATGATATATATAAATAATTTTTTTTTTTTTTAATAATATTCGAGTTGAGTCGAGTTCGAGCCGGGCTGAGCCGCATAGGGGTTGGCCCGAGCTCGGCTTGATTGAGTTTTTGGGCTTTTTTTTAGGCTTGGCTTGGCCCTTAAGAGCCTAAAATTCGGGCCGAAGCAGGACAAGCCGAGCCACACCAACGGGCCAATCGGGATTTGTGCAACCCTAGTGTTGCATTCGAGAAGATCCCATGTCATAAAATATTTCTCCTGTTATACCCCCGAGTGTTACGAATGCGCCCATTATAGAGTGAGGCTAGCAAAATCAGTTTTTCTAGAAATTTTGGAGGCCTCGGATTGTCTCTGGCGAAGCCAGAAAGGGCTCTCAGGGTTCCATACATTGTGGGACAGTTGGCAAAAAAATGTGGAGAAGTCATTTGATTTTCTCCTCATAATTTTAACTTCTCTCCATTTAATATCTCTCCCCTTATTCTCACACACTTATCACCACATGTCTTATTATGAGTGGAGAAGTCAAAATCATGGCCCCATGATTTTGACTTCTCCACCACTATTCTATGGAACCCCGAGACAAGCCCTTTCTGGCTTCCAGAGACAATCCAAGGCCAATTTTGGAACATGCATCATATCATGTCAGATGCCTATTATCATCAATCAAGTGATAGCATTAGTAGGGTGGCACCTGTTGGAATATTTATGTGCAATTTACCGATCACCATAGCGCAGCAAGTAGCGAACTAGTTAGATTGTAAGAGCAGATTTGAAAATAAGAATTCCACGAACATAAACTTGTCAGTAAACCGGAATCGAGGCGTGTGTTAGACACACTGTCCTTAAGGTAAAAATCGCTCCTATTGGATCATCTTTGACCCTGATGCTCGTAGGATATATTGGCGGACACCCCCAGGATTTAACGATCAATATCAAAAGAAAATGAGCACCCTCTCTCTAATGATCTCTACAAACTCGACTGATTCAAAAGGGAAAAATAAAACTGGAAGAGAAACCAATTTCGTAGGAAGCCAAAAGAGATAATTTTTTCTGTGTCTGACAAAAGAATAAACCTCATTTAAATAGAGAAATAAAAGACCATTCATATTCTAACAGAAAGAAAAATATTTAAGACTAAATAAAGGAAAATAAATCTCTCTAAAACTAAAAGATTAATTTGCTAAAAATGATTTGGAATATTAAAAGAAAGAAGAAATAAAAAACCATCAAGAGACCACGCGCGCGACCCGGCTCGGCCAGCCACGCGTGTGTGTATCTTTGATATATCACGCAGGACGCAACCCGCAACGCATGCACATGAAGGGTTTTCGGCCCGGCTCGCCAAATTTCCATTGGAAGCCTTTGGTCCACTCTTTGGGCCCCGACATGCGCAAGGGCTAAGCCCATCTCCTTTTAACACACCCATACTAGATAAGAAAACATATATAACTCATTCTACTCTCTTGTAATATTTGTTTGAAAATTGATCCGATAAGGGATTTACCATATGTTGGTGAATGAGAATTGACCTGACAAAGAAACCCGGAGTGCGACCCGCTTGACCCGTATTTTTGACCTGGATAGATATGGGTATGGATATGGGTTTTGGGTTTGAATGGTTAATTTCAAATAGTGTCCGTTGGTGTTTCAAACCTTCAAAAATAAAACTGTTTTTCAGTCCCTTTTTGTGCATTTTCCGAACAAGCACAAGGGAGTCTATGTAATAGACTCTCATTCCTTCATTCAAAGTATCGAATTTTGAAATATCATTCTGAATATCTCTCTCTCTCTCTCTCTTTTTACCATTGATGTTCGAGTACAAACATTGGTCGAGTTCGCTGAGTTTTGAAGATTGGAGTACTACTTCTTCTTAACTATAATTCGTTCTATCTTGGGAGACGATTACTCATCAACCTTGATACCAAGAGGGAGTAAATTCGTCTTAAGGAAACTGTGATACACAGGGCTCGGATTTTCCATTATTTCTCATTATTTTCCGTAAGTACATTATTGAGTTTCCTTATTACTTTCATTAATTATATTCTGGACTATATAGAACAACAATATTCCGATGTGGGACTAAAGCTTTACACAAAACTTTTGTTTTAAACTCAATATACAAAACTACAACACACCCAAGCCAACCTAGCTCGCTATGCTCATTCAAACAAGCATATCATGCTTAAACAAGCCAAGCCAAGCTATTAATTAAAGCTCCAACTCTTAAACAAGTCAAGATGGAGCCAGGCCTTATTTGATTAAGTTTGGCCCAAAACTTGGCATGTTCAAAGCTTGTTCGAGATTAATATTATATTAATATAGATTGTATACATTATAAATATTTATAATTTATAAGATATCTAAATTCTTTTTAAAAAAAACTTGACATTTGAGCCAACTCTAGCTCGAACAGTGGAGCTTTAATGGAGCTCGAATCTAGCTTGAACAAGTTTGATCAGAGCTTGAGCTTGACCAAGGTCGACATAGCTCAGCTCAGCCGTACAGCAAATCTAACTGTGGAGAGAGAGTATTTCATATTGTGGAGCAATATGAAGCTTGATACTTTCTTGCCTGTGTATTATCAGTGGGTCTCTCTGATGATTACCCAGTCAGTTGATCTAACCATCGGATAGATAACATTGGAAGGTCCACAAATATCCATCCCTTGGAAATCAACGCTGTAATCTTGCGACTGATCAGAGAGAAGGGCAAATGATTAGCGAATCTGGACCATCAACAAGTATGCCGTATGGAAGGCATTTATACATAAAGGGCTGAGGTGAGTGATAATTAAGTGGGGGCTGGACATTTGGTTCCAGAATCTTTTTTGGGAGAGTGTGTTGGAGGCCTTATTAATATTTTGATTGTCATTGCCTATTCTTACCTTTTTAAGCTCCATAATTATAGATTTGGGAATATCCGAAAGATAATGTTTTGTAACAAAAAGGGGATTTTCCAATACTATTTATGGGTCATTAAAGGTCTATAAGAAGGCCAAGAAATCTATTCTAAATGTACTCTTCCGATCATTATGTCAAGAAGAGAAGCCCTCCATCCACTCTAATTATGCTGTTTAACGGTTTGAGGCCCTGTATTTATGGATGACAATCGGGCTGGGCTGGGCTGGGTTGGGGTTAGCCCAAACTCAGCCCAAAGTTCCAAACCTTAGCCCAAGCTCAGCCCAACCCAATCTCAGCCCAAGCACCTAAGCCCAAGCTCGGCTTACAAATAATATCAGGCTGGCCCAAAGTAGACTGAGTTCGGACCGAGTTTGAGCTAGCCCAATTTTGACTGAATTCAGGCCAAAAGAATACTTAAAAAATGGTGTCTTTCCTTTTGTGGGGCCTCCTTTTGGACTGCCCACTTGGGCTACTACTGTCCAATTACTCTTCGTGCTCGTGGGGGTGATAGAACAAATGAAAAGTGTAGAGTTTTGATTGTTGTCATGCAAGGATTTCTCTCTCTATGTAATGTATCCTATGAAGATTAAAGAGGAAAAATGAATAATAATTGGAAAAGAGAAGAGTGAAAGAGATGAACTGTGAGCGTTCTCTCTTTATATATACTATATATATATATATTATTTATAAAATATAAATATTTTTAATTTGGGACGGGCTGAATTCAGGCTGAGCTAAGGGCAGCTCAAGCTCAACCCAATATTAACTTCAAGTCTGTATTCTTGTACAAACTGAGCCCAACCCAATGTAAGCAAGGCTCAACCCACCTAAAATTCGGGCCAAATGATCGGGCTTTGGGCCAGCCCAGCCCAATTGCCACCCCTGGATGTATGTATTTGACCATGAAAAAACATGTTAAGAGTTCCGGGGTGGAGAGAATTTTGATAAGTTTCATTTCTTCTAATATAATTTTTCTTAGAAAGTAAATAAAATTTAATAGTTGTATGTAGTTGCCCTCCAAATTAATATATAATTGTTGATTATGCAGGAAGTTTGGCCTCCTCAAAATTTTGTATTTTATTGGGTTCCAATTCTTTCCTAATGTGTCCCATTCGTTCTCTTTTAACTATGGTTAAACTTAATCAACCTAAAGTTAATTTTTGTTCCTTAAAAACTAAGGTTGGATGGATGAACCATAGGGATGAGTGAATCTTAAGCACAAATTAGTGGGTGTTAAAAGGAACACGTGACGGCTTGTAGAGCTTCCTTTAACTGTGTTAAAACATTACCAACCTAAGGTTAATATTTTTTTCTAATAACCATGGTTAGATGGATGAACCGTAGTGGTGAGTGAATCTTAACAACAGTTAGTGGGTGTTAAAAGAGACATATTGCGGCTTATAGTGTCTCCTTTAACTAGGGTTAAGCTTAATCAACCTAAATTAGTATTTTTATTTTATTTTATTTTATTTCTAAAAATTAAGGTTAGATGGATGAACCGTAGGGTTGAGTGAATATTAACCACAGTTAGTAAGTGTTAAAAAGGGACACATGGCATGCTATAGTTGCGGCACGTTCTACTGGATGAAACGCATTGGAAAAGAATCATATTCCTTTTTTTATGTTAATAAAAAAAAAATAAAAAATATAGCTAATTGTATTTATATAATGGCTCTCTAAAAAACGAATGACCCTTATTTTTCTTGTATACAATGTAACATTAAAGAACTTTATGACAATGATGACCTATAACTCAAAAAAAAAAAAAAAACTTCTCAAGGGCCATGTTTTGAACCCCTAAGACGCAAATATATATATAAGATGAGAGAAACATAACTACATAGCTAAAGACAAATACTAAGAGCATAATGTTGTGTTTGGTTGCTGAGAAAATAGAGGTGGAAAAGAAAATTGAAGGAAAATATAATTTTCCATTGTTTGGTTAGTAGGAAAACAAATGAAGGAAAAGAAAAAGGAAAGAAAATTTTTAAAAAAAATTCTCTCTAAACATGGATTTCAAATCTTTACAATGGTTGGATTTTAAAGAGAAAATGAAAGAAAAGAAAGAGGAGAAAAAAAAAATGTGAGGGTTTTTATTTCATCCCCTTCACGTCTCTTCTTCTCCACTTCTTCCTCACTCCTCTTCATGACCTGTTGATTTTGACAACTTTTGCAGTGACTCCGATGACTTGGTTCAAGTACCTCTCTCTCTCTCTCCTCTCTCTCTCTTCTCTCTCTCGCTCTGTCTTGCTCTCTCTCTATCTCTCCTCTCTCGTCTTTCTCCATCTGTTCGTTAGTTTCCTTGTTCATTCTCCTCTTCATATTAGGTTGGGTTGAGTGCTCTCTCTCTCTCTCCGATTTGATTTATGATTTTCAACCTTAACATGTTTTTGGACAGAAGGTGTTTGATGAAATGTCTCAATGGACTAAATCAGTCCCAAGACTTTAATAAATCTTTTTTGCTTCCCAAATTCTGTTATACCAACTACCAGATCTTAAACTGGGTAAAACCTAGACCTATGACATCAGCACTCACAGACTTTATCGGCATAGCAAGGTGGCATCTTTTCAGCTTGTCTCGTATGGTTTGAGAAACTTATGCTATGCAACTGTGTATAGCTTGTTTATCAATCCTTGTTTACTAACATAACTCATAACTAGAAGATTGCCTTGTAGTTCATACAGGTACCCATTCCCCAATCCCCACTAAAATGATTTGGGTAGTACTGATTAATGTTAGGAAATCACGTTTCCTATAATGTTAGGATACTAAATTGGGCAACATATTATTTTATGTATTCAATTATATTAGTTATTTAATTTAGTGGGCTGAAATCAAGTGGTCTAATTTGGTAAGCCCATAGACTGCTAAAAATTGATATGGACTAATTGAGTAGATACCAATTTTGTTCTAATTAGGGGATTATGGGAACCCTAATTAAACAATATAGACCCTTTAGGTTATGGTCCCCAATACATCAAATTATAACATAGTTTCCCTTCTCCCCATTTGGAAGAGAGACGACGGTCCCATTGAGGAACTAAGGCGATTTGGTTGAGGAAGATCACAAACCACCCACCCGTTCGTGTTCATCCATTCGTGATTGATTGTCGTAGTATTTCTGCAACAATAGGTGATCGTTCATAATGGATCCAGGTATCTCACCCGAACCCATAAATCCTTAATAATCTGGCATGATGTAGATCTTAGGATTTAATGTTCTTGAATGTTTGCATCTAGAATTTGTTTATGGCTTTCGGTATGATTTAATTCTATCAAGTGGTATCAAAGTGAAAATTAAGTGACAATTCCGTCACCTTATGACACAAGTGTTTAGGTCATATCTCTAAACAGAGAATTCAGAGGCTTGTGTCAGATGAAATTCTTGAACCCCTAGATTTGACAGACTTTCAAGTCTGTGTTGAGTGCATCAAGGGGAAATGAACAAATGTTAGAAAATTAGGTGCCGAGAGAGCTACAAATGTCTTAGAACTCATACATACTGATATCTGTGGTCCATTCCCTACGGCTTCATGGAATGGACAACAGTACTTCATTACGTTCATAGATGATTACTCTAGGTTCGGTTACCTATATTTGATATATGAGAAGTCGCAATCCCTAGACGTTTTCAAATCTTTCAAAGCTGAAGTTGAACTTCAACTTGGAAAGAAAATTAAGGCTGTCAAATCGGACCGTGGTGGTGAGTACTACGGGAAGTATGACGGATCAGGAAAACAACGTCCAGGACCCTTCGCAATTTTTCTCAATGAGTGTGGAATTGTTCCGCAATACACCATGTCGGGCAAACCTAGCATGAACGGTGTTGCAGAGTGACGAAACCGAACTCTTAAGGATATGGTAAGGAGTATGATTTGTCATTCATCCTTGCCAGAGTCACTTTGGGGAGAAGCTTTAAAGACTGCAGTGTACATCCTTAATAGGGTACCGAGCAAAGTAGTTGCCAAAACCCCCTATGAACTTTGGACAGGCAAGAAGCCTAGCATAAGGCACTTACACATTTGGGGTTGTCCAGCTGAGGCATGGCCTTATAGGCCACATGAAAGAAAACTGGACTCAAGGACAGTTAGCTGCTATTTCGTCGGTTACGCTGAACGCTCTCGTGGCTACAAATTTTGCAATCCCACATCAAGATCCTTATTAGAAACGGGAAATGCGAGATTCCTTGAGGATGTTGAGTTTGGGGGGGAAGAAAACATAAGGAATGTTGTCTTTGAAGAAGAATCTGTTGTTAACGGTGATCAGGTCTCCATACCTATTGCTGTTCAAGACATGGTTCCGACACTAGATAACAATGTTCAGGCTTTTATTCCTGACATTGTTCCAGACCAAGACAACAATGAGATTCTTCCTCAAGCACCAACTATAGAACAAACTCAACAACCTCAAGAAGTGCCATTAAGGAGATCCACTAGGGAGAGGAGAAGTGCAATACCAGATGACTATATCGTTTTTCTCCAAGAACATGAGGATGGCGTTGGTTTAACAGAGGATGACTCGATCAACTTCTGTCAAGCCATGCGTAGTTCTAACTCTTAGAAGTGGGTTGATGCCATGAAGGATGAGATGAAGTCCATGAAAGACAATGACGTTTGAGATCTCGTCGAGTTACCTAAAGGTGCAAAACTCATTGGTTGTAAATGGATATTTAAAACCAAGAGGGATTCGAAGGGTAATGTCGAAAGATATAAGGCTCGTCTAGTCGCCAAAGGCTTTACTCAGAAGGAAGGCATAGACTACAAAGAGACTTTCTCTCCCGTATCTTCGAAAGACTCTTTTAGAACTGTAATGACACTAGTGGCTCATTTTGATTTAGAGCTGCATCAGATGGATGTCAAGACTGCGTTTCTCAATGGAGACATTGACAAGACGATTTATATGGTACAGCCAGAAAACTTTGTATCAGGAGATCCAAAGTCTATGGTCTGCAAGTTGAAGAAATCCATCTATGGTCTCAAACAGTCTTCCCATCAATGGTATCACAAGTTCCATCAAGTCATCACCTTGTACGGTTTTGAGGCGAATGTCGTTGATGACTGTGTATATCACAAGTTCAGTGGGAGCAAATATATCTTCCTTGTATTATATGTCGATGACATTCTGTTCGCTAGCCGCGATATAGGCTTGCTGCACGAAACCAAGAAATTTCTGACGAAGAAAATCGATATGAAAGATCTTGGTGACGCCTCTTTTGTATTAGGTATTCAGAGACTGAGAGATCATTCTCGAGGTATTCTTGGGTTGTCACAAAAGAGCTATATCGATAAGATTCTGAGTAGATTCGGCATGAAAGATAGTAAACCGGGAGACACTCCCGTGACTAAAGGAGACAAGTTTAGTCTCAAACAGTGCCCTAATAATGATCTTGAAAGGAAAGAAATGTAGAAGATTTCCTATGCATCAATAGTAGGGAGTCTAATGTACGCTCAAGTTTGTACTCGTCCCGACATAAGGTTTATAGTGGGAGTTTTGGGTAGATATTTGAATGATCCAGGTATGCAACATTGGAAGGTAGCCAAACGCGTGATGCGTTATTTGAGGTGAACAAAAGACTACATGCTCACTTATTGGAGATCAGACAGTTTAGAGATCATCGGGTTCTCTGACTCTGATTTTGCGGGATGCCAGGATAGCAGGCGCTCCACTTCAGGCTACATCTTCATGTTGGCTGGAGGAGCTATATCATGGAAGTCTGCTAAGCAAACTCTCATAGCTTCTTCAACCATGGTTGCGGAGTTTATTGCTTGTTATGAGGCGTCCAACCACGGGATATGACTGCGAAACTTTGTCACTGGGCTACGTGTGGTAGATGACATTGACAGGCCATTGAATTTACTGTGACAATAACTCGGCGGTGCTTTACTCCAACAACAATAGGAGCTCGACGAAATCAAAATTTATCGACATCAAGTTTCTAGTTGTTAAGGAGAGAGTTCAGGATAGACAAATTTTCATAGAACGTATAGGAACAAATTCTATGCTAGCAGACCCATTGACCAAGGGCTTAACGCCTAAGGTTTTTCATGAGCACACTGCTCACATGGGTGTTATTTATGATATTACCTTGGTTTAGTGGGAGTCATTTTTATGTTCTATATGTTTTACTTTAGACATTGAATTGTTTAGTTTTCTGCAGAATAAAGTTGATGGTTTATGATTCTATTTCTGAGCTTACTTATGTTTTCTATGTGCAATGTTTACATTGCATTAAGGATTTTGGATTGATCTCACTAAAGACTGAAGAAGGACCAATTGGAAATAGGCATGTGTGAGATCACATTGCATGTAATTTCCATGCTACTCATCCATATTTGATCTATGTCATCAAGTGTATTAGAATGGTGATCATCATGGTATAGTCACGACTGTATTGTGATAAAAGCCGTGGTGATTTCATTACTAATATATGAGATGGACCAGATTGTTTAAGGAGAAGTCTAAGAATAAATAGCATACAGATGCGCGCCTAAGGAATTTTGTGATATAATTGTTTCAGGAACAATATGTGGCCCAAGTGAGAGATTGTTAGGAAATCACGTTTCCTATAATGTTAGGATTCTAAATTGGGCAACATATTATTTTATGTATTCAATTATATTAGCTATTTAATTTAGTGGGCCAAAATCAAGTGGTCTAATTTGGTAAGCCCAGAGACTGCTAAAAATTGATATGGACTAATTGAGTAGATACCAATTTTGTTCTAATTAGGGGATTATGAGAACCCTAATTAAACAATATAGACCCTTTAGGTTATGGTCCCCAATACACCAAATTATAACATAGTTTCCCTTCTCCCCATCTGGAAGAGAGACGACGGTCCCATTGAGGAACTAAGGCAATTTGGTTGAGGAAGATCACAAACCACCCACCCGTTCTTGTTCATCCGTTCGTGAACGATTGTCGTAGTATTTCCGCAACAGTAGGCGATCGTTCATAATGGATCCAGGTATCTCACCTGAACCCATATATCCTTAATAATCTGGCATGATGTAGATCCTGGGATTTAATGTTCTTGAATGTTTGCATCTAGAATTTGTTTATGGCTTTCGGTATGATTTAATTCTATCAATTAATGCATTAACTGTCTCTGTTGCTATTGTTGTGTAGTTTTACGAAGCCGCAGCCTAGTTACTCAGCGTTCCGGGAAGCAAGCTCTGGGCATGCACTACTAGAGATAAAGAACCACACGCACGCCCACTACACTTGGCACCGCAAACATGACGGCGAATCGGTTGCATCCGAGTCTGTGGTTTTATAACAGGCACTGGTATCCACATGAGGAGAGCAGCTTTGCTTCTGCTATGGCTTAATAGGAGACCAACCTCGTCTCTAGCTAGTATCTGGAAATTAGGCCATATTCCCTTTTATCAGTACTTGGTTTTAGTTTCAGCTGTTTTTACAGTCATCCTAATCAACATCAACTGTAAGAAACATAGATGGAACTATTTAGTTTTAGTTTTTAGCTATCTAGTTCTTTTTATTTTTATTCTCGTAGTTGAAGTTTAATCATAAAAGAGGGATTTCGTATTTATGCCATCATCGAGATAGACCATATTGCTAGTTCTATACTTTGGCCGAGCTGTGGCTTGGCCTAGATTTATGGTAAAAAAAACTAATGGTCTATTGCGACTTATCCCTGTCAAATAAAATACTTTTTTTATATAATAACTTTTTTATTTTTGCCTTTTTTATTTTTTCATAACCAATTCAAATAATTCATTATCCACTTCGGCTACCCCCCTTGCTTATCGTTTTTTCGGATCATATCCAATAGTAATTGAACTCGGGAGAGTCCAAATGCAATTGAACTCTAGAGCACTCACAAACAATTATTGTGGTAAAAAAAAATAACAAATATATTTTTTCCATATATTTTCTTAGCAACCAAACAAGAGAAATTATTTTCTCGATAACTTTCTCACTAACTTTCTCTCTAATTTTCTAGACAACCAAACAACGGAAAATTTGAAGGTTTCTTTTCTTTTCCCTTATTTTCTTTTTCAAATTTTATTGGCAACCAAACACAGCGTAAAGGAAAGACCAATGAAAACATGATAACCCTTGATAGCTCCTTCACAGTGACAAAATCTAACTGACAATATTACCCAAGTTCACCCAGGCCTATATAGAGGAGCACCAGGCCAAAACAAACAATCGGATCCGAACATATATACGATAGAGAGTTGAAGGAGAGTTCTAATTAGGTCACACCTGATCCTAAGTGTAACTCTGCCGAGGGAAGATTTCGTATTCGAAACAATCAGTAAAAATGTGACAAGTGTTTCCATACTATTTTAAAATCTTAGTTTAGTCTCACTAATTAACTTCTATGGTTAATGTTAACCTATGTAAGATTTAGAAATAATTGAGAGAACAGTGACATCTCCACTAAAAAGGGACACTTGTCTCATTTGTGATGGTCTTGTTGGCCTCGCGCTCTCCGCCTCTCTGTCTAGGATGCTGAAGGTCACTGTGCCCCTTATTAGGAAGTTTTATATTCAATTTTCAAAGAAGAAAACTCCAATAAATTGATAAAAGTTGTGGTTAGGTGATGTAGCTAGAGGAGCACAAATGATATTAATGGCCATTGTGGTCCACTTACAAACAAAAAAGAACTCTTTGGTCTAAATTCTGTTTGGTTAGCTTAGCTGTTCTCAAACGAGGCTGCATACCAGGCCAGGGTACGTAGGGCTGAGCACAGTTTAGTCCTTGCCCGGTCTATCATGACTTCGCCCAAACTCACTCAGCTGGGCCACTCTCTGCCCAGACTATTGGACCCAAATCTAGACCGACCTAATAATTTTGAGCTCAAGCTGAACCCGAATTGGCCCAAACTTGATAAGCCCAATTTGGTTCGGGCTCAAACGGAACCCAGCCTTACAGAAGTTCCTACTTCATCTATTTAAACACTCACAAACAGGTAGTGTATTCCGCCCATAGATGTGCAAGAAAGAATTAATTTGCAAAATCTAAGAGTGATGAATTAATTATTTGTGATGAATTGATTATTTTTCTCGAGAAAAGAATTTATTTTCTAAATTTGGTCTACTTTAGAAATAGAAAAAGTTGAAGAATATAAAAAAATTATGAAACTTTTAATCTAGGTTCCATGAGAATGCCTTAAAAATGCTTCATGTTCACGAATTCCTTGTGAGAAACTCTCCTATAATGGGCAGCGAATAAAGAAGCAGTCAGCTATAGAAGAATGGTGTTAGGACTTTCTCACCAAAAAATAGAAGGGGTTGAGGCTGGGGTACGCCTATTAAAAGATGGGAAACCTCAAACTAGGCATAAAATTATTCATAGGAAGTAGTCAAAAAATGTCCCTAAAATTATCTATAAATTTTATAACTATGGAGAAATACATGATCTGATACCTTCGGAACACTTGTCTACTTCTTTGTCTGCAACACTTCTTCCCCCTCAAGATGTAGTGGTCATCTAACTAGCGAAGGCACTCCAACGAGTCATATTTATAGATTTGACAATAGGTTTGGCTAATTGTATTGCCCTCTGAACTCCTCCATAGAATTAGAGTCTTCCCCTCCAGTTTGTCTATGTGGCCGAGATTATAGAATCTGTTTCATCTTCTGATTAGGTTGATAGTCTGTATTTCTCGTTCAGTAGCATAGCATCGTGATCTTATACGAAATCTTCGGGATTGAGTGTAATCCTTCTCTGCTTGGGAAACTTTCTAATATGGACTGAGCGGTTGTATCACAGCTTGGAGAATCCCAGCACAATCGGAAGGTTGATAGCTTCTCTTAACCAAGCCAATAGTCAAGTTCAAGCTCGAAGTCAAGATTTGAGCTATAGGCAAGTCTGAGCTCGTAGTTAGGTAAGAGCTCATTGGCAAGTCCGAGCTCGTAAGTCAAGGTTCGAGATCGTACGAGAGTCTGTGTAGAGACCCAAATTTTCTTTCATGTCATCAAAACGATTAATAAGGGTTTAAATGGTCAAATATGAGTTTTAATATATGTGATGCCTTGTTCCTTAATGATCTTAAGTAAATATTTAAAATGACTAAGTGCTGGAATGTTAAAATTCTAAAAGGGGTGTGATTTTAGCAAAAACATAAATTATTGAATTTTAAGATGATTTTCCCCAGAAATGGATGTGTATAGGTTAAATAAAGGTATGTGATTTTATGATATTTTATTATTAAGTATAGAGTGGTTAACTCGACTATCCAAAATCTTACGATGAACGAGATTTTCAGTTTTTAGCCTAAAACTGAAAAATAAGATTTTGATTTATAAGGAATTGAATTTTCTAGTATTTTTTATTGAATCCAAATGGGGGGTACTTTCTTATTTTAATTTAAAACTTAAAGTAAACATTTAAAACTTGAATTTTCTAGTACAAGAATACTATATTTTTAGTTAGATTTTGTATACACCAAGTGCTTTTGTACTCAGCCAGACTTTTGTCATGACAGGTGTGGAGCCCGAGTTTGGAGGTGAGCCTTGGGTAGAGGAGGCTTACAGCGTAGAGGAGGAAGACGATCCTCTAGTTAAGGGAGAGAGAGTTAGATAGATGGCCTTATTATTAGGCTTTTACTTTTGAGTTGTGAAGAGTTTTTGTAATAGACTCTTAGATGATGTTGCTTATCAGATTACTTTATAATTGTGTATCAGACTATTTTGGTTACGGTGGGTTATGTTTATGCTGACCATAAACTTGAGCAGAATGATTTGGTTTTATATATCAAAAATTTATTAGTCTCATTTTGGAGACTCGTGTTGTATATTTTATATGTCATGGGGTTTAAGCAGGTTTAAGAAATATGGCGACCCAAGGTCCTATTTTGGTCAAGGTAGGACTTGGGGTCATTACAGAGGTGGTATCAGAGTCGAAGGCATTAGAGTCTTTAGGGCTAAGGTATATTAGGTTTAGGAATAAGGAAATTAACCTAAGTTAGGGAAGCAACATCAAGTTAGCATTTAGGTTGAACCTAAGGATTGAACCTATGAATTGAATGTTTTGTGAATTGTTTCTAAAAGATAATTGGTTTCTGATTGACTTCAGGATTTGCATGTCATGAGAATAGGTGTAAGGAACAATAGGAATGAAGGGGATAGTGTGACTGATGGGGATATCCCAGAGCCTGCTAGCTAGCCTAATGAAAGTCGGGCTTTGGAGGTTATTGCAGCAGCCATGACTTGACAGGATGAAATTATGGCACAGCAAATTGCCTTGCTAGCAGCCGGACAAGCCAAGCAAGAGAGGCCAGCTGAGGTCCACCCACCACGACATCACGGAGTAGAAGCATTCAGAAGAATGGGTCCTCCAGCTTTCTGTGAGAGTAGTGAACCTATTGTAGGAAAGCAGTGGATCATGCAATTAGAGAAGATATTCTCTATGCTCGAGCCTTTTGAGTACCAGAGAGTAAAGTGAGCCTCCTTCATCATGGAAGGCGAGGCAGCGCATTGGTGGAGGGCGGCAACTAGGAAGAGGAATGAAGAACGAGTAAGATAGCCATGGACATGGGGAGAGTTCCTCGATGTCTTCTATGAGCAGTACTCCCGACTTCAGTGAGAGAGCTAAAGGAGATTGAGTTCTCCACTCTACAATAAGGGAGTATGTCGGTGGCCGAGTATGAGGCCAAGTTTACTGAGCTGTCTAGGTCAGTGAGAGACCATGAAGGCGAGAAGATTTTAGAGGGGTCTCAGAGACTACATCTAAGACAGGGTTGAGATCCTGTGTCTTGGGATTTGCTGGGAAGTTTGTGAGAGAGCTTTGATTGCCGAGAGAAGGTCGACAGAGTTTTTGAAGAAGAGAGGAATGCAAGCAGATAGACAAGGCATACAGGATAAGAGGCCAGGGACATCAGGTCCTATGCCGATTGCTAGGCATACCCCGTATCAGTGGCCTACTTAGCTAGTCCCTCGGGCATCACAGGTTACTCTGCCTACTGTTGGGAATCAGTTGTATGATGCATGTAGCCAGTGTGGAAAGAGACATCGAGCAGGGGAGTATAGGACAATTACTAGAGGTTGTTTCCATTGTGGAGATATTTCACACTGGATCCGATTTGTAAGATCTAATTTGGTTTGGAAAATTCCGTGATCAAAATTTAGGTCATTTGTAGGTTTGTGTCTTGAGTCAACGAGTCATGGGTTATGAAGTCTGGTGAAGCTGAAGAAAATTGAAGATTTATCAATCAAACTCCGCTTCCGGTTTTAGGAAGGTAAGAGACTTAGTGACAAATTTCCTAGCTTGTAAATTGTCTTAGATCATATGAAAAACTTTCTAGGTGATTAGTTTATACATAGGAAAATTCCCAAAAGCAAGTTGAACATCTTTTATGCAAAAAGGGGCAAACTGGTAGGCTTCTAATGAGTCAACCGATCGACCGGTCAAGATGAACGATCGACCCCTGGCCTACCGGTCGACCGCTCATCCTGACCGGTCGACCGCTCTTGCACTTGTTTTGTATGGGAACTTTATCCAGTGAGGCTATTTTGAGACCGATCGACCCTTCAAACGACCAGTCGACCTCTCCTAATAAGGGGTCGACCCGTATTGATTGAATTAGTTTCCTACTTCAACAGTGACTCTTTTAAACCTATATATACGACTTTACGTGACCTAATTCCTGTTGATTTAATAATTTTGTGAGAGTGGAGGCTGGAGAACTCTTTCCTAGGGTTTCCATTATTCTTCATTGATTATTGTTGATCCCTCCTCTCACAACCTCTCTAGAGAATGTAAGAATACATTTTCTATTCTTAGATCTTGCATTATGTGATCTTCATGTCTTTAAGATCCCTCTAGAGATTGTTTAAAAATTGATTCGACAACCCTGACACGTGTGTGTGTCTTTGGCCGGTGTGTGTAATAGGGTGCCTTCGCAGAAGGAGATTGATCTTTAGAGATCGTGGTATTGAAGTAGCTTTGAGAATAGTTGATCAGTGAGGAACCGGATCTGCTGCGGTGGAGATCGAACCTGCTAGTTCGTGGATTTCAAGATCAAGACTCTGTACCAAGGAATAGAGTGTCATGTCTATGGTTGGTAAGGTCTTGTCTTGTACATTATAACTTTCTCATAGTGAATTGTTTGCTGGACAAGGTCCCGTGGTTTTTTCCCAAAAAGGTTTTCCACGTAAAAAATTTCTTGTGTCAGATTGTGTGGATTGATTGAATGTTTATTTTTGCTTATTAATTAGATAAATTTTAAAAGTGAGTAGAAATATATAAATAGACCTATTCACCCCCTCTAGGTCTTAGAGATCATTGATCATAGGAATTTCATTTGGTATCAGAGTGGGTTCACCTTTAAGGCTAAACCCTTGAGTGTGATCTTGTATACTCTGTGATCATAAGTACTCTAAGAGAGGGTGGATCAGTCTCTCGTCCTCCACTTTTTTATGGGAATAATTATGCATATTGGAAAGCTCGAATGAGAGCTTTTCTCAAATCGATTGACGAGAGAATCTGGATGTCTATTCAAAATGGGTGGACTTTGCCTGTGAAAACTCTTGGTAAATTGACTGTCACCAAATACTTTAATGAATGGACCAAATAAGAGCTTGAGACTAGTGGGTGGAATACTAAAGGTCTCAATGCAATCTTTACTACAGTCACGATAGAGGAATTCAGACGAAACTCCTCATGTAAAATAGCAAAGGAGACATGGGACATTTTCAAGATCACCTATGAGGGTACCACCTCTGTTAAGATCTCAACGCTCCAAATGTTAACCACCAAATTTGAACATTAAAAATAGAAGACAATGACACATTTAATGAATTTTATGCAAAACTTAGTGACATTGTCAATGCTAGTTTCAACTTAGGTGAAAGAATAACAGAATCCAAAATAGTTAGAAAAGTCCATAGATCTCTACCTGGGAGATTTCAACCCAAGGTCATTGCTATTGAAGAGAGTAAAAATGTTGACTCTCTGAAGATTAAGGAATTGGTCGGTTCACTCCAAACCTATGAACTCAATCTTTGACCATCCAAGAAGAACAAATCTCTTGCCTTGAAATCTATCAAGGAATCTTTGGATGTGGATGACAGTGATGGAGAGATAGATGAGGAAGAAATGGTTCTCTTCGTTAAAATATTTCAAAAAAAATTTAGAACGAAAAAGAGGTTCAATCCCAAACAAGGCGGAAAATCTTTTGAGAAGCCAAAGTCTAAGCCCTGGGAAAATAAGAAAAATCTCAAAAGTGGTGACAAAAAATCCCAAAGTATTCAATGCTATGAATGTCATAGTTTTGGCCATATCTCACCAAACTGCCCTAACAAGAAGAAGAGTAAGGGCATTTACAAAATATTTTAAACAAGTTAGATGTATATTCACCTCCTCTATCTGACCTAATTATTTTAATTTTTCTCCCTAATCGGTTTTCAACTTCAACTTTATATATTTTAAAAAATTCTAAAGCATCTGTTTTTTTATTAATTAAATAAACAAAACCATATTGAGAGTAGTCATCAATAAATGTTATAAAATATTGTGCCCCTTTAAGTGTTTGTACATTCATTGGTCCACATATATCCGAATGAATTATGTTTAATAATTCTTTACATTTAGATGCTTTAGGAAAAGGTTTCTTTACCATTTTTCCACTAATGCAAGGTTCACAAGTAGGATAATCTATTTTATCCATTTTAGGTATTAGTTTTTCTTTAACTAATCCACTCATTCTGTTTTTATTTATATGTCCTAATCTTAAGTGTCACAAATATGTCATATTATCATAATCAGAACTCAAGTAAACATAAGAAGAAGATGCATTCATTTCATTCACTGATTTATCAAGCAAGTATAAATCATTACTCATGGTTTCAGTAGCTAGTAGTATCCTACCATGTCGTCCAATGGTTACAATGCCCAACCTAAACCTTATTTCAAAGCCATTACTAGCTAACTTGCTAACAGAAATAACATTCTTTCTCATGTTAGGTGCATATAAAGTCTCTGAAAGATATAAAGACTTTCCCGATGCCAAAGGGATACGAAAACGGCTAATGCCCAAGACGTCAACATAGGTATTGTTACCCATGTACACACACATATCTCCGGCTTTTAGTTCACAAAATTCTTCGAATCCGGTCTTAGTCCTGGAGATGTGGCGTGATGATCCAGAGTTAATCCAGCAATTGTTTGCATCAGTGTCAACTATCAACGACTCAGTGCATACACAAACATAATCACCACTCTTTTGACCTTGACGTCCTTGACCAAAGTTCTTTGGAGTAGGATTTCTTGCCTTGGATTTTGTGGGACAGTTGGCTTGAAAATGTCCAAGCTTTCCACAGGAGTAACATTTTCATCATTTTCCAGATACATGTTGGTTTTTCTTTTGATATTTAAACTTTCCATTTCCTCTGGTTTTGAAATCCCTTCTCTCAAACTTTACCTTACCATGAGATGACTCTCCAGTAGGTTTTACTTGAGAGATCATGGCCATCGAAGATCGTTGGACAGATTGTCGTTATCCTTCAGATATGAGTTCTGTTTCAATTTCTCTTAGATTCAAATGATTCTGAAGGCCAAGAGTTTGGGAAACTGTTTCCCAAGATTGAGGTAAACTTCTTAATAAGTAAATAATTTGATACTCTTCATCTTGTGGTCTTCCAGCAATTATCAGTTCCCTAGCCATAATAGCTATCTTTAAGATGTGCTTAGCAATAGATGAATCTTCCGCCATTTTGTGACTAGTATATTTCTCTAGCAATTGCATGGTTTGTGTTCTAGAAGGAGATTCATACTTTTCCACCAAATTTTCATATAATATTTTTGCAGTTCCATGAACCTCATATCTAATTATAAGGTCTACAATCATGAGTCCAAGCATAAGGTTTCTAGCAGATTCATCATCTTCCAACCATTTTTCAAACTTCAACTTTTCCTCCGCTGAAGCTTTATTAGTTGGTTTCTCAATTGGTTCAGTAGTAAACACATACTTAATCTTATCAGCATGTAAAATGGAAGAAATTCTTCTTTTCCATAAACCAAAGTTATTTCCATTTAGAGGCTCCTTCTTAGCAAGATAAGATAAAATTTTTCTTGAATTCATTTTCTAATCCTTATTCCAAGACTGTAATATGGAAGAAAATTAAAGACTTATGGATGTAGGGATAGATACCACTGACCGTTCGAAGTAAATACCCGTATGATTTCTATTTCAAATAGCTGAAATTCTATGAATATATTTGCACTGCCCACGTCCCCACGAGCTCGCTAGTTCTAATGGATTTGAAATCTGGTTTATAATAAACCCGATATTGCAGAAAATGTATTGTACACACAATAACTGTGTGTGCGCGTCACACTATATCCAAAAATAAGTGTGTCGGCTTGCATACATCTTCAAATGGGTCCAAGCTTGGCTGATTGCTTTGCTTGAGTTGTTTTGAAAAGAAAATATCTTTACTTGAAAAGAAAGGTTGCTTGCAAAGAAAGGAAAGTCCACCCACGTGTTGTCCTTCTTTCTTTTTTTCTTTTTTTTTTACACTCAAAACCGTACCTTTCTTCAACGTCTAAACCTTTGTAACATAGAAGAGAAGAAGACACAGGTGCTTTGAAAGTCACAATAGAACGCTGAAAAATAAATGGCTGATCTCCATGCAGACTGTTAATGACGATCAAATCAAAGCAAGACGAGCAAAGCAAGACGAGCAGCTCTACTATTGGACGATCATGAATCCTCTTCACTGGTCGTAACAAAGACGCAGATGCCGGAAAAAAATGGCCGATCACTACGCGGAATACATACGAAGATCAGATCGGTGCTCTGATGGCAAATGTAAGATAATCGACGGACCTAATCGTCTAGAGAGACCCGTGGATGTAAACCGACGGAAGGCGATGAACTCCTTGAACCGACTCTGGTAGCCAATAGGTAAGTGAGATTGTCTCTGATTTGATGATATCTCTTACTACCATCGTTTCTCTTTTATGGAGTAAACGAGCACCCGATTATGCTAAGCAATTTACTTCCCATACAAAACGGTAGGATCATTCAATCATCCATACATTACTGATTCAGTCAAGGGGTTTCTGGATTCCTCTCCCCAATGGTCATCTTTGGATTAGCCAATGTGTTTAGAGGTCGATTTAGTGTAACGTCGTGTTGCCACATATTCTTCATGTGTGTGAACTAATTTTTACCCATACAGTAAGTTTGGTGTAACATGTTTTTTTATCATGATCTTAATACCAAAAAAGGGGCACTACATCTAGAACCCAATGTCTGGAAAATCTTGTCACCCACTTATAGCACTATTTGGCACAGTTTGAGCCATGCTTTATGCCGAAGAACAGTTTGTCGTTACCTAGGAAGCACGGGTACGGCGATACTGAGATACGGCGATACGATATGGGTATCGCGATATGGCAGAAATTATGAAAAACAGAAAAGTTTTTCCTTAGAGTGTCGTATCCAATATGTATCCGATATGGCGATATGAGTACGGCGATACCGGTACGTTTCCATTTTCAAAGTATCCGTGCTTCCTACGTCGTTAGTTAAAATAATGATAATGGTACAATTGGCTGCCGCTAATTGTCATAATGGTCATTTCAAAACCGACTCAAGAAGCTGCTAATTGTTGTTATTTAAACTAAAAACGACCTTCACTGCTCCAACTCACAACACCTTCAATTTAGGCTAGAATGGACACTGTCATTGTTTCAAACAGTGATAAAGAACTCTTGTTTTAGATAATTTAATCTAATTACATGTATTTTATAACGTTTTAAAAGGGTTGGCAATATCTATTACCCAAAATTATCAAATATCCCTTATATTAATAAATTTTGAAATGGCTTTCGAAGGTTCTAAAGCAGTCCACGGGTTAGATTTCATTTTGATGATCTCAAATTGGAGTCGATGCATTATTGAGGGCTTGAACGTGCAAAATTAGGGTGTACTAATCTATCAATTGTCACTATATGATACTAAGTGCTTAAACCTGAAAATTTGCATTAGCAAAATGATGAAATTGTCTGAATCAATACACATGAGTATATATATATATCACTTCGGGGCAGTATTCGAACCATCTGAAGTCAGCCACTGGCCCAAAATTGAGCCCAAACTTGCCCAGCCTGATCTAACTCTAGTGCGTCTATATATCTCAAGATGGGTTCAAATATATCACGATTTAGGGCATAATTTGAAAAGTTTTACCAAAGAGGGTTTGTATTCCAATCTTACCCCTATTAGTATAGTTTTTTTTTTTTTTTTTTTTTTGCTGGAGTTATCATGTACCTATGTTAGTAATCTTGAATCGGTTAGGCTGTTAGGTTTATACCCGAAGGGATTCGATCCCCTGACCTCCCACATCTAGAGGCCACACCCCAACCACTGGCCCAAGAGGGTGGGGAGTATTAGTATAGTTTTTATATGTATACCTAATGGTAAATATGTGAAAAGCATGCCCTTTGACAAACCAAAAATGTAAGGTGTGCCCTATTTGCCGAAGAGGGAACTATTCCTCCTCGCTCTCACAAAGCCCCTTTGAACTATGGTTAACAAGTTTTAACCCTTGTGATTAAATTTGTTTTAAATTTTTTCTAAAAACTTAGGTTAGATGTTTTAGTCTTAAGGGTTAGTGAATCTTAACTAGAGTTAAAGGGGGTTAAAAATAGGGTCACGTGGCACAAACAAAGGGAGCGAGATGATAAATCCCATCATTGGTCCGAGGTGGGGATTATTTCCTTTGATAAAATTGTCAAAAAGCTTGTCATTTAGGAAATAACAATGCAAGGCATGCCCTTTTGGTGAAGGGCCCAAAAATCTAAGGCAGGTCCATTTTCAAAGTATCTGTGCTTCCTAGGTCCTGCCGAATGGGAAGATGCATCATGTTAGATGCCTATCATCAACCAATCAAGAGGTAATAGGGTTACACCCAAGCCAACCTAGCTCGAGTGTTCGGCTCTGCTCGGTTCGTTCAAGTCTCGTACAAACAAGCATATAAAGCTTGAACAAGCCAATTGCCGAGCTTTTATTAATTAAGCAGCAATTCTTAAACAAGTCAAGTCGAGCAAAGCCTTTTGATTTGGTTTGGCCCGAAGCTCAACATGTCCAAGGCTCCGTTCGGCTTGAGGTCTGCTCGGCTAAAGATTTATAATATATTAATATAAATTATATACATTAAAAAAAATTTACACTTATAAATATATAGGTTAAATAAATTAAATCTTTTATTAGACTTGACATTTGAGTAAAGCTCTAGCATGGACATTCGATCTTGAATCAAACTTGGGCCTAGCTTGAACTAGTTTAATTCGAGCTTGAGCTTGACCAAGCTTGGCTCAGCTGAGTTCAACTCTACAAACAACTATTTCGGAGAGACAGTATTCCATGTTGTGGAGCAAAATAAAGTTTCATACTTTCTTGCCTACGTATTGCCCATACGTAGCGGGTCCCTCATCTGATTACCCAATCAGATGATTCTAATCATCCGATAAATACCCTTGGAAGGTCCACAAATATCCATCCCTTGGAGATCAACGCTTTGATCTTGCGCTGTCAGCGAATCTAGACCATCTACAAGGGTGTCACATGGGAGGCATTTATACACAAAAGCATACGTGAGTTATAAATAAGAGGGGTTTGAAATTTGGTTCCAAAATCTTTATTGAAATTTGAGTGTGTTAGAGGTTAGTTAATGTTTGAATTGTCCTTGTCTATTCTTTCTTTTTTAAGCTCTATAATTGTAGATTTGGCGTATATGAGAGATTTGATTTGGTTACAAAAGGGGGACTTTTCTAATACTGTTAATGGGTCATTATTCATTAAAGACCTATAAGATGGCCAAGAAATGTATTCTAAATGCACCAGTGTTTGAAATGGCTATAATGTTAGTAAGATATTGGTGATGGTGATAACTTGGGCTAGTCTAAGCATAATTTGAAAGGCAAGGCAAGGCAGGTTTCATTTGAATAGGAGAGCAAAACTAAGTAGATCAAGCGAAAAATGGGACAAAGAGAACCTAATGTTTGACCAGTCGAGGAGTCATCTTCAGGTTTTATTTGATGCTTAATCTTTCTTATTGTTATTTTCACTGACGCTAATCAAGTGTACTACGTAATTGAATACCATAATCTTACTATTTATGTTCTCATATATTTTCTACTTTACAGAAATAAAGAGGGAATCTGCCACCTTGGGATGAGTTTCAACTCCAAACAAGAGGTAGGTCTTGCCTAACATGCATGTTTTTGTTAGGAGTTTCGTGGCAAAAAAGTATGTTTATAGGGTCCTACAGGTAGAAACCAATACATTCCAAGGAGTGGGCGAGAGTGATTAACGGAAAAAAGGCGTGGAGATAGACTCTTACAATATTTCAACAGATTTGTATGCACTTATTAGTGAATTTTTCATTATGAATGTATCTAACATTGTGAGGATTTAAATACCCTCGTGGTTATATCACTCATGATTAAACAATCCAATGCTTTGAAATGCATCCACTTAATCCCATCAAGTTTAACTAACTAAATATACCAAATAATTCAAATACAAAATAATTTAAAAAATCAAGAAAGAGTAGTGATATTGTAGAAGTTTTATGTCAATTTTCATGCATGAATTACAATATCCACTCCTAGATGGATTGCAATTTTCACAAATGTAAAAACTGACATTATATTAATTCTCACATGAAATGGTATTTATAGGAATTGTAACTGAGCATTAGAATTGCAATTCTTATCTTTCAATTTCAATTCCCAATCCTCAATTCCTACTATTCAAACAACCCATTTGAGGGTTGCAATGTGTTGAGATTTCAAAAAACAAACATGCACAACCTACTCTTCTATGGAGTTATAATTAATTGCACTAGCCGTAGGGTCAGAGACAGAGATTGGCTGAGGAATTTACTTTAGTATTTTCTTTTTGGCCCAAGCTTATGCCACCTATATCTACTATTATGATAGTGAAGATACATTATCGAATGCATACAACAAAGTATATTGTAACAACCCGAAATTTTAATATAATAATTTATAAAATTTATTGGTCCTTAATTGGGATGAATTGTACTAAAATTAAGTATCACTAGATAAGTGTTTGATAAATTTGTGAGAATTGGATTTTTGTTCGGGATTGTATTGTCACTAGTAAAATTCAATGTTTTTCTTTGAAAATTGCACACAGCGTGCCGGTCAGCTATCTGGATGATTACTTGTCTTGCTGGCTCCGTAGCGTATCGATTTGCGAGACTACTGGGATCCCGTTCGTAAGATAACCAGGAAATCTGCGAGGTTTCAAAATTCAGTTGTTACTCACCGATTGTCCCAAAAGAAATTTTCGAGACTCACACTACCGTCTGGGCAACTGTTTGTCATCTCGGCTACTTATCAACTCAAATTGCAAACCGGTGGCGTGTTTAGTGTCCAAAATTAGGAAATTTGTGGGTTTTGCAATTTTCTTCTGGACTTACCTTTTACTATTAAAACTCAATTTTTTTTCTCGAAATTCATAAAACGGGTGTTGGACTACCCCTAGTTCAGGCACCTATCGTTTTAGCTTCGTCGCACGTCGTTTCGTAGGGTTTCGAAGGTCGTACACGTGAGAAAATTGAGACAACCGGTCAAACTGACACATCAAGTGGCCATGTGATGGCACATGGGTTTGTCACCTAGGCAAACCCTTTGCCTATATAAGGAGGGGATTCCACCCCCCCCCCCCCCCCCCCCCCCCCCCCCCCGCCCTCATTCTCATCTCTCCCTGCTGGTGTGCATAAGCTCTGCCCAAGTACATTGTAGAGAGAGAAATTTTGGAGAGAGAGAAGGGAAAAGAGGGTCTACCTTAGGGTTGAGCGTCGTTTTGAGTGCGTTGGCAGCATTCGTTTTCCTCCCTGAAGCCTCGAAAAGCGTGTAGTGGATAAAATATTTTTTACTCTCTTTTATCTTCCCTTTATTTATACTATTTTCTTTATGGAATGTCGTGGATGATGTGGGGCGTAGATGAGAAGGGTCCAAGACTCGTTCTATTATGTATTGAAGAGTTGAGATTACTTATGGATGGAACACAGGGAGGTAGCCCTCGGATTTGGGATGGTTAGCTCAAAATTTTGGCTCACAAGTATGATGTATGTATGAATGAAAATGGGTCGGAGACCCCATGGTTGGTGTATGGAATTATGGGAAGGGATTAAAATTGAGAAGAGGGAGGTAGCCCTCGGTTTCGGGTTGTAGAGCCCGAAATTTCTGCTCGAATTAGGCGAGCGATTGATCAACCTGTCAGGGCGATCGATCGCCTACATGCATAAGCCTGGGCGATTGATCGCCCAGCACTGGCGATCGATCACTAATGCACATGTTTTTGGGTTTTCTTCCCTATGGTGTCTGGACCTCCGGGAAGCCCAGTTTGGCTCCCCTGTGCATTGTGATGTCACCCTAGGGTGCCGAAAATATTACTTTGGATTTATTAGAGATGAAGGATGGATCCATTGGCCTGAAAACGTTCCCCAATGGGACAGTGTATGATCAGACTTGGTCCACTGGTGCAAGGCCCAGCTGGTATAGGTATTTCAAGTAAGGCTTGTGATAACCAAGGTTGTTCTGTGGTTAGAAAACCTAACATGAGTTAAGTAAGGTCATGGTTCCTCTTTGTCTAGGTCCGAAGAGGCGGCGTCTGTATAGAGTCGGGGTTACACTGTGATTGATAAATGGGAGATGTCGGTCTATCGATGTGGTTCCTCTTTGACTAGGTCCGGAGAGACGATTCCCAGTAAGGCTCAAGGTTCTTCTGTGACTGATAGTCGGGAGATGTCGGTGTCCTATCGAGTAAAAAGTGACTGAACAGGATACAGTGTATAGGCCGGAGTTCCTCTTTGGTTAGGTTAAAAGAGATGGCGGACTGTCTATCGGGGTTCCTTCGTGGTGGATAGTCAGGAGAGATGGTGTCTAGTAAGGCCCGAGGTTACTTCATTGACTTGTCAGAAGAGGCGGTAGACAGGATTGTGGGGGTTCCTTTATGACTGATAGCCAGGAGATGGCTGCGGATACTCAATAGATGTTTACATTGAGGAGAATGTCCTTAGCGAGTGAATTCCCAGGTTGTGTGTAGAATCTTCGGATTCTAGGTTGTCTGGATCGGTGTACTCAGGGTTTGTGTAGAATATTCGGATTCTAGGTTGTCTACGTCAGTGTACTCAGGATTTGTGTAGAATCTTTGAATTCTAGGTTGTCTGAGTTTGTGTACTCAGGTGTTGTGTAGAATCTTCAGATTCCAGGTTATTTGGGTCAGAGTACCCAAGGTTCGGTTGTGATCCGGTGAAGACTCGGAATTGTGTGAGTGAGTCTAAATGACTCAATATATGATTGGGAAATGGGTCAGTGCCCGAATATGTGTTGAGAGTTAGGTCTTCAAAACTAGTTGATTATGGGCTACGACTAGTTAATATAGTCCAAGGACTTGAAGAGAAAGATAATTGATTGTTTGAAATGATAACCTGGTAATGCGAACATTGTTAAATAAATAAACTTCATAATTGGAAAACACTACGAGATTGGGGATCTCGAATAGGGTGAAATAGCCCTAAGTGACTTTGGGTCACAACTCACTATTTACTCTTTTATTATACTGTAACACGAACTCGAACTGTACTATCTCATTATTGATGTATGTTATTATGTGGAAATTAGTCTTGATGGACTGTGGATTTTATTGGGCTTCATAGCTCACTGACGTTTCATGTCAGCAAATCTCAGAGCTACTGATCATTAGGTGATGGTCCTATTGGACATTTTGAAGACTAAATAGACTGTACTCGGCGCGTTAGTGGCGCCTGTTTTTGTAAACAAGACTTGATGTAATTAATATAGGTATTTGGTTTGTTGTGATGACTAGTGTTATTTGCTTATTGAAGCACAAGATAAAAGTTAAAATTCTCGTATTTTTGCAGGTAAAGTCTTCCGTTTGCATGGTAATGACGAACATGCATGCATCTCAAAACATGATTCCTTAGGCACGGGTTCAGGGTGTCACAGCTGGTATCAGAGCCTAAGAGCAATAATCATCATGACAAGTCAGACTTGATAATAAAACATGTTAAGATTGATTCCTAGTTGTGTAGTGTTCCTAGTTGTGTAGTTAGAGATATTATTGTACATCACCTATTTCAAAATCAGATAGTGATTTGGAAATTATATATTTGTGCAGGGATGCCACAGATGTAGAGGACTCCCAGCCGGTGAGACGTAGAGATCCAGGAGTGGGTAAAGACTAAGTCAGCCCGACGCTACCAGGGTTGGTCGGCCTATCACAGCATCTACCTAAAAGTCGTTAAACCACTGAGGGCCATTCGGATAAACCTGAATGGTACTGCCTGGATACCTCCACCTCTGCCTCTGAAGAGGCTTACAGCGATGGAGTATTGAAAGATGTTGAGGGAGCACATGTTAGCGAGAATGATGGCGGTCTGAGTTTGGAGGATAGGGTACCTCAGGAGATAGATGAGGGTAGTTCACCTACCTTGCCTATGGAGTAGATAGATATATTAGTATAGGGTCATGAGGGGAGACCGTAGCACATCTGTATCATTTTGGAGTATATTAGATGCCCTAGTCAGTCTTCTTATCAGTTGGGTTACTTTTTGTATGTGTATAGTGTGTATGATGTTTTGTATTACCTGATATACTATGGTTATTGTACATAGTTGGTTATTGTATATAGTAAATGTGAAATGAATGAAAATTTTCTTTTGGATATCAAACTCTCAGCTACTCATTTCAGTTTCATTTCACTATTAGTAATGTTCGTTATTCCTTAAATTATAGGATAACCATGCCGCCCCGTCAAGTACCCAAGAATACGTTGGCTGGAGCCTTTGATGCTATTTCTGCCTTAGCCAACTTGATTCAACAGCAACAAGCTCAAAATATGAACGGGAATGGTAGTCGTATCCCTATCGTTACAGTCCCGAAACAAAAAAATGGGATTAGGTTGGAGAAGTTTAAGAGACTTGGACCGTTTAGTTTTTACGGGTACTACTGATCCGTTAAAGGCAGAAAACTGGATCAGAGGTTTATAGAAAATATTTCAAGCTACGTCTTACCTAGAGGATGCCAAGTCGGAGTTCACCATTTTCATGCTCGAGGGAGAAGCTGAACATTGGTGGACTACAGTTGAGAGAACAGTTACACCAAATCAGAGGCCTGTGAGTTGGGCAAAGTTCACCGAACTGTTCTACGAGCGATACTTCTCATCATCGATGAAGAAGAAAGAGATGGAATTTCTACAACTGACCCAAGGAAACATGTTAGTCAGTGAGTATGAGCAGAAATTCAATCAGCTCTCCTGATTTACTGCCTAGTTCGTAGCGGACAAACAATGGAGAGTTGGGAATTTCGAAGAGGGTTTAAGGCCGACTATTAAAGGAAAGTTAACGGCACCGCGATTTACGTCGTTTGCAGAGTTATTAGAAAAAGCGCTCAGGTTAGAGTGAGTTCAAGAAGAAATGGCTCAGTCCAGTGTTGGCAGAGGAAAATGGCTAACTGGGAAGCCCTGGGAAAAGAAGAACAACTATCAATTCACTAGGAAGTGGAAGTTTGATGAAGTGAAAGGCCAAGGATCTAGAGGAAGATCAGGGCCTAAGTGTGAGAAGTGTGGTCAGGTGCATTTGACCAAAGACTACAGAGTGAAGACTTGTTTCCAGTGCAGAAAATCTAGTCATTTTAAGAGGGACTGGCTTCAAGCTCAACCGTTGGCGCTGAAAGATGATTGAAGTGTCTATTGATGACATCGTGGTGAAGAGTCAAGTACGAGCAACTCTTGTGGCGGATCTGGTTGAGCCTGTCTCTATTCTTTAAGCTTTTAACCTAAAGTTGAACCTGGAGAAGTACATATTTGGTGTCACCTCAGGCAAATTTTTGGGCTATCTCGTCAGTCAACGTGGTATTGAGGCCAATCTTTCTCAAATTTGTGCTCTGTTGGACATGCCGGAGCCAAGGATGAGAAAGGAGATTCAAAAGTTGACAAGACGTATTACTGCCCTCAACCGTTTTATCTCAAAGTCCTCTGATCATTGTAAGCCTCTCTTCGAGTTGTTGAGGAAGGATTCAGTATTCAAGTGGACCAAGAAATGCTTTGAAGCTTTTGCTACTCTTAAAGACTATTTGGACTCTGCTCCCATCCTCTCCGTACCTGAGCCTGGCGAGGTGCTATATCTTTATTTGTCCATCTCGAACCAGGCAATTGGCTCTGTGCTGCTTAGAAGCTGTGATGATGTGGAAAAGCCTATATATTTTATCAGCAAAACCTTTATCAAGGGGGAGTCCAATTACAGTAAACTCGAGAAGGTATGTCTTGCTCTAGTGTTTTCTGCTGAGAAACTGCGTCCTTATTTCCAAGCTCATAATATCGTTGTCATCATAACGTATCCCTTGAAAATCATGCTAGGTCGACCCGAGTTAGTGGGGCGAATGTCGAAGTGGGCTATTGCACTTAGTGAATTTGACATTCAGTATCGAGCAAGGATATCAGAGAAGGGGCAAGCGATGGCAAGTTTCTTATCTGATTTTCCCGTAAAAGAAGTTGGGGCAGAAGCAAATCCTAGTCGTCATAAGCTCCCAGACGACGTTGAGAACAAGAACCATGAGCAAGACGGAGTGCATGCGTAGGACAGGCTAACAGCGTGGATTGATTGGGTCTTGTATGTAGACGGGTCTTCTAATACTAGTGGTTTAGGGCTTGGTACTGTGCTTATTAGCCCAGAGATTGTTAAAGTTCAGAAGGTGGCGTGTCTAGGCTTTTCTGCCTCAAACAACGAAGCTAAGTATGAAGCATTGATTCTTGGGCTGTAAAGTACACAAGACTTGAGGGTTTTGAAGCTGAGGGTATTCTGTGATTCTCAGCTCGTGGTAAACCAGATGAATGTGTCTATAAATGCAGAGATGATAGAAAGAGACGCTATGATGCACTTCTCCGTGATCAGTGTGAGGCCTTTGATGTTGTTGAAATCAAGCATATTCGGAGAAATGACAATAGGCATGCAGATGCTTTGGCCTATATTGCTTCCATGTTACAAACTGATGAATCAAATGCAGTCCTTGTGGAATACAAAGAGTATTCTTCTATTGAGCTACAACCACAGCGGGAAATGTTGTTCATTAATATGGTGCCGAGCTAGATGACAGGCTTGACAGCATTCTTGAAGGATGGAGTCCCCCCCATCGATGCAAAAGAAACAAGACGAATACAGTATAAGGCACCTCGCTACTTCATCTTGCATTGAGAGCTATATAGAAAATCATTTGGAGGGCCTCTTCTGAAGTGTGTTCATCCTGTTGATGTTGAAAGGATCTTGGCCGAGCTCCACAAGGGAATTCACGGGATTCATTCTAGAGGACGGACAATTACTCACCGTGCTCTGGGGCAAGGATATTTTTGGCCTTACATGCAAGCTGATGCTCAGAAATATGTGAAGAAGTGTAGCCAGTGTCAACGTCATGTCAAACTGGTCCATGCTCCAGCTCAAGAGCTCAACACCATGTCTTAGCCTTGGCCATTTGCACGATGGGGGATTGACATTGTCGGGCCTCTACCCAAAGCTCCAGGCAATATGAACTTTCTATTGGTGGCCATAGATTATTTTTCCCGATGGATTAAAGCTATCCCCCTTGCACACATCAAAGAGCAGGAAGTAAAGAAGTTTATTTAGGAGCACATCATCTGTAGGTTTGGCATTCCTCAATCTATCATTTCTAACAACGGGAAGCAGTTCACATGAAAAGTTATTGCTGAATTTTGTAAAGAGCTTAAGATCAATCATATCTTCTCATCTCCGTATTACTCACAAGGGAATAGATTAGCCGAGGTAGCTAACAAAAGTCTATTAAATACACTGAAGAGAAGGCTAAAAGATTCTAAGATGAAGTGGACGAGTGAGCTGCATAACATATTGTGGGGGTATAGGACAATGCCACGAAGTCCTACAAATGAAATTTCGTTCTCCTTGACGTATGGAATGGAAGGTGTTATCCCTATAGAGATCAGTCTGCCCACAATACGTTCTCGACAGAACAAGAAGACGGAAGAGAATGGCAAAAACCTCGAGCTAATGGCTATTCACTTAGATCTATTGGAAGAACGACGAGAAGACGCTAGTATGGCTATTCACTTAGATCTATTGGAAGAACGACGAGAAGACGCTAGTATCCAGATGGAGAGATATCAGTAGCAATTGAGAAAGGCATACAACAAGAGAGTATGGGAGAGAGTCCTTTAAGTAGGGGATCTCGTCCTTTGAAAAGTCTTCCAGAGCACCCGTGAAGTCAACAGCGGAGAGCTAGGGCCTTACATTGTAGATCATCTTGGGAGCCCTGGAATATGTTATCTTAAAGATTTACAAGGTAATGTAATCCAAAATTCTTGGAACATTATGAATTTGAGGCAATTTTTCAATAAATATATTCGAGTTGTGCAACAAATTCATTTACTTATATTCATTCTTGAAGTTGTTCATAAGATTATTTAATGATAAGGTAGGTGAAATAATCAAGTGTTGAGTAAAATGTCTTGGATGCATTGTCAAATGGTTTTTCATCTGAACACGGTATTCACCACAGGACACATGTGGCTCAATCAAATGATCAGTCATCTGAGCAAACCAGTAACTTATATTAATGAAATGTCATCTGAGCATGGTGTCCCACCATGAGTCACCTAAGGTTCAACTTATGAAATGTCATTTGTTTGATTACATTCACGTTGTTTTATACTATGGTGCACTCGTAGTCTTTTACTATCACTTACCTCAAAGCATCCGTGCTCTATAACTTAGTGGTTTTGCATCGTATAATCCTTCAATTGTATTATTATATGTTCCCGTGCTCTATGCACTTTTACATGCTCTATGACTTAAAATTTTTTAGAAAGGTGATTAATTCTTTTTCTTGGTTTTATGTTGCATGTACGTCTTACGTGCTCTATGCCTTGTGCATTTTTCAAGTGCTTTATCAATAATACTTCCAATACGAATAACGGAAGACAATGTACAAAAAAGAAGCTTTCATTTAAGAAATCCCATAATGGGAAATTACATTGCATTACGAAAGATTACATAGAGATCGGAAAAAAGTACATCAGAAGAAAAAAATAAAATAAAATAAAGCTAGACAGCGGGATCAGCGTTGACATCTAGAGCAACTTTTGATCGGGTAGCGGCATCATCTTCAACGGAGATCGGAGGATCAACGGGAATCATGGGTAGAGGGGGGAGCTAGTTCATCGGGAAGCGGAGGTCTTTCGGCTCCTTGCACTTCAGCCTCGTCATCGAGAAGGATGACTTCTAGACCAGTAGCTTCGGAGCTAGTTGTCTCGTCCTTGGACTGTTGGGAACTTTCTATCAGTTGACCCGCCTCTCGAAGCTCCCTCAACAACTCTTTCTCCATCTCAGCCTGGTCTTTAAGCACCATCCGATCGATCTCCTTTTGATAGTAGTTCCGGAGATCGTTCGTCAGGGCTTCCTTTGTGATCTCTACTTCTTCGAGTTACTTCGCCAGAGTTTGTGATAACTCTTCAAGCTCCTCAAGTCGGAGGTTGACTGCAGCGGCCGCTTCTGATACCTTCTTCTCATCCTCTGCTGATTTTTTAGCAGCTTCACGAGACGCATCCCGTTGTTTCTGGAAAATTTCAACTTTGAATTCGGCCTTCTCCAATTGAGATTGAGCACTTTGCAGCTCGAGAGTAAGCGTCGTCTTCTCCGCCGTTGCCTTCTTAGTTACGGTGTTAGCCTGCTGCTTCCAGTAGTCAAGTGCCTCACCGAAGCCGTCGTAGCACTCAAAAAGCTCTGCAAACGTGTTGTTCAGCTATTAAGAAAGAAGACGAAGTCAGTACGATAAAGCATGAATTATGAAGTGAAATATGCAAGGCAGAGACTAGAACTTACTATTACGAGAGCCCTAGTGCTGCTGTTGTTCAACCCCATCCTATTTGGCTGCTTTGTTAAAGCTACATCAGCAGGGAGCCTTGCCCCCCGGTTCACAGCAATGGCCGCTAAGCCGTTGTCTATTGCTAACTCCGGCGTTGTTATTGGGTGGGACCCAGCCTTCAAGATGGGGACCCAGACAACAGGATCCTCCATTGTCACCACCTCAAGTGGTGAAGCAGTAGCAGAAGGGGCAGCAGCAGGACCAGCTACACTGACAATGGGTTGACTGGCAACCATTGGTTCAGCCAGCATGGCCGACTCTCAGACTTCTTCTAGCCAAGACAGAGTTGGAGCCATGACTGCCTTGCCCCGTTTTTGGCATCTTCTGTCATGCTCCTCCTCCTTTCTATTCTTCTTGGCCGTGATCTTGGCCAGAGTTGCTACCCTCTTCTTTGACTGGTGGGCGGAAGGGGCAGTTGCTTCCATTGTTGGCGGTAGAGCGGATTTATGCGTCCTCGAGGACAAAGGCAAGACGGGTGTCTGTCTTAGAGCCCTGGGAACTCTGATAAGTGGAGGGGGAGCATCTCAGAGAAGTAGCTACAACAGGACGGGAAGATGATGGGTCGGCTTGATTAACGGAAGGGGCCGCCTTGGCTTGATCAACAGAAGGGGCTGCCTTCACCACGCTATCAATCCCCCGATCAGCCTCTATTTCCTTCCTCGGCCTCCAAGTGATGTAAGGTCCTCCCCTCTCCTTGGCAATGTCCAGAAGGCGATGTTCGTCGTCGCAGGAGATGCTTTTAAAGTGTGTCTTCGAAAACTTTGGATGAGAAAAGAGAGTATCAGTAATAACGAAAATTGACAACGGAAGAGAGAGAGAGAACAAACAACAGGCTATATACAACGAACCTTTTGCAAAGACGTTGTGGATAGGACAGGGAGAGGACTCCGATCTCCAGGTACCGAAGACAATGAAGGGCGACTCCTTCCACTTCGAATCCAAGTCAACTAAGCCCGAGATGAAGTCAGGTACCTTGGCACGCTGACTCCAAGTATAGTATTTTCCGTCCTACTCACTACTTCCTCGGCACCTAACGACGTGGCGGAAGTGGAAGAGGTGCCTAGCCTTTATATGGTATCTGTCCTTGATAAACTTGGTCACTATGGACATGTATTTATAGAAATTTGGGTACATTTGACCCGGGGCAAGCTGGAGAGCGAAGATGACTGAATCTACTATAAGATCCAGGGGAAGACAGAGTCCGGCCTCGAGCTAAGCGAGGTAGACAATAGTTGAAGAAGAATGATGGTCAATGATGACATCGTCCTTCTTGAAGTGGAGTTGGATGTGAGAAGGGATTTGGAAGAGGGTTTTGTAGTGATTGAGGGAGTGTTTCTGGTATTTCTTGGTTTTGGGAGAGGAGGCCACGTAGGCACCATAAGGTGGACTACCAGAGCAACTGATTTCGTCAGCACTGCCAGCTCTAACCTCCTCGACAGACATGGTGGATAGAGAAAGAAAAGATGGATAGAAAAGACGAAGAACAAAGATGAAAATGGCAAACAAAAAGGAGAAAGGTAGAAACCAGAGAGAACAATCAGAAAATGAAGAATAAAACAAGGCAGAGAGCAAATGCTTATCGAGTTCTGAACTGTGCTGAGGGCTGAGAGAGCAAGGAAGCTTAAGTCTTTGGTGAGGAGGAAATTCGGCAGAGTAACAATAGATTTGAAAGCAAGTGAAGAAAATGAAGTGCTATCGCGCCATATTTATAGGCAATTCAAAATTTCAGGATAGAAATGGCCTTAATCGTTGTCATACACGTATGCAAGAGCGAGGTCAGGATGATTATTTGCATAATTCAAATCGGCATGTCAGACATAAATTCTTGCAGGACGGAGTTAGCCCTCATCCTCGTCGTATACTTAAGAAAGACCGTGGGCACGATCGTCTTTTGGCAAATATAGTAACTTTCAGAGGGATTAGTACGCCTCGAGCTCCGCAAAAAGCAATGATAACAACCTGCTATGCATTAATGAGACGTGAAGATTTGGCACTCGTGTGACAGCTGGCACAACGATCCACATTCACGTACAACTCACACAACGTTTCGGTGTCTATAAGGTGACAGGCATTCTTCACTTTATGCGCCGTGTTGTTTATGATACTTTGAACTACGTTCCAGGCATCATAAAAGGGCAAATTGTAATGAATAAAATTAGTAAAATGATTAAGTGTTGTGACGACGAGCTAATCTTCGTTGTTATGTCAACGGATAAGAGACACGTATTCAAATTGAGAACGAACTCATTCTTTTCTAGACAACGGACCCGTTGTCTTCAGGACAACGTATTCGTTATCTAGAAGACGAATGTAGCCGCCATCTGTTTGGACAACGGTTATTTTATCCGTATTCAGATACACAACGAACCCATTCTTAAGTCAATAACGAGACTGACTTGCTAAACAAAATAATCAGGAGATGATCCTTTTGCTCTGTTGTAAGGTGAAAAACATTGTCTTAGCATTTAATGTTAGTCACCTTAGCCTGTTTTCGACCCCAGACCGACCTTATATATAGTAGGCTCACACGTGTGACACGTAAGGTTCAAGATCTGTCTGACATATTTGGTAATGATCGTAAAGCAAATGGCATGGTCATCCATGACCATCTATGGGCATGCATGGGCATACAGAACTAAACTTATAAATACCCTCAAGAGCTTCAGTGCATAAAGATCGGCAATTTTCACGAACATTGTTGTTGTCTTAACCTCTTTTACTGTACATCATCTTCTTCATATCCTAACTTTCGCATCGAAGTGTATTATAGGGTGCACACCCTTTACCTTCATCCTTCTATCAGTAAACCAGAATCCAGGAGCAACTGATGCATGGACGTTCAAGAAAATTCACACACACCAATTAGTGTTGATTAGAGAGCCAACTACCTGACTTAAAAGCAAGCTAAACATGAGAAGCTTCGTATGAGCCACCACACCTGTCAGGGAGTGGAACCAGGAACACCCCTTGCCACTCGCACAAGCCAGAGTTTACCATAGGCTCACCGTCAATTGCAATTGAATTGAATTCAATTGCATATATGACAGATGTTGATTAGAAGAAGAAAAAAAATTCAAATTTTGAATTTCTTGTTTTTTTTTCTTCCATCTAATTTACATCTACATATGAAATTGAATTTTCTTTTTTGTCTTTTTTTTTTGGAACTCAGGGTGTATCTAACCCTTTGGGTTAGAACTAATATCTAAGGGTCCGACGTGAGCCCGTAACCTGCCACACCAAGTAAGTCCGGGTAAAACCTTGGGCTAAAAATGTAAACAAATAAGCTCTTTATTGACAATGTCAGTCCAGCAAGTAATAAAAGACCCGTTGCCGCAACGGGAACATTTCCTTTCCTTAAATAAGGTGTTCGTAATGGTAAACACGTGTCAGTCATATGCCATGTTCCCGAAGATCTAGTCTATAAATCTAAACATACATACACGCGTTTACGTCAGCATGGCCCAGTGACGAACGCCTTGCCAGCATCTATTCTGAAACTCTCTCTGACGGAAGGGAAGAGAGTAACGGTCTGGAGAGGTGAAGCCGTGGATCGTCTCCTGTCCTGACGTTGCGGTGTCAGCGTGGACAAAAATATAACTGTTGGATGCAAAAAGATCCGACGGAAGAGAAGCTAAGGAGTGGCGATGTGGGACCCGTGGAGGGAAGGGTAACGACGAGATACCCATAAATAAATGGATACAATGAATAGGAATCACCTTTTGGTCACCAAACCCCGTTGGATGGCATAAGGAAGAGTTAAGACACGAAGTACGGCGTTGAAAATGACGGGATATTTTGCAGTTGAAATTTCAATTGTTCTTCTGTTTTTTAAGTTTTATTCATAGCAGTGATTAGCGGACGCATGGTCAACTACTTAACTTACCCGTGTCCCAAGTCACTTTTAATCTTTATTTTACCCTGATTAAACTTAACTAAATTAAATTTAATATTTTTGTTTTTTTATTTTTTAAATACCAAGTTTGGATTGCTTAACCCTAGGAGGAGAAAATCTTAACCATAGTTAGTGAATGTTTAAAAATGAGGCATTGTCCAATGAGGACGGGCAATTCCCTTACATATAAGAAACCAGGAGTATGTTAAGTATTTTTGTTGTATTTATATGATAAGATTAGACTGAATGGAGATGAATTGAAGAATAAAAACATATTGATGAATGAGAATAACCTAAAAATTGTCTTGTGAAGGTATATTTATGAAAAAAAATATACAGTCAACAATTACCCTTTTTTGTGTTCATAATTGCTTGTCAAAATATCACTTTCCAAAGTAATTTTTGCGTTACTTAGTTGACTGTTCAACTGGAACTCCTGATTCAAAGTTAATCTCTTGATAAAATTGACAAAAAAAAAATAAATTTGCTCTTTTCTCTCCTAACAATCCCAAGTCTTACTTTTACTAGTGTCTTCTAATTTATATCTAAATTTGTTTGTTCAAATAATTATTCAAATATGTATTTGACTAGTTATAGACCATAACTGTTCGCTGGCCTTACTCTTACACAAAAATAAATGATATTTTAAATATTATCTTTCTTTTCAAGTGTGTAATAACATGTTTCACTTAAACTCTTAGGATGTATCATACAATTGATGGAACAAGCATTAATGCAGTAGTCTCAATTAAAAATAGATCCCAAAAGGATACAATTGATGGAGCACGGATTAATGCAGTAGTCTCAATTGGAAAATAAATCCCTTATTTGAAAGGAATAAATCTGTTTCACAAAATGTGTGAATAGTGTGTACATTTGACATGTTTGATTTGGATAGAGAGAACATCAAATGATTTAAGATTTCTAATGCATGCAGTAAACACCCTCCCATCAAAAGCTTTCTCACGGCCTTTCATGTAGTATTAATCAAGATTTTAATACTAGGGTTGTGTATATCATTCTATTCTCAATATAAATTAAATTTATCACTGAAAAATATTACGTCGTGATGCAGAATACCCGAATATGATAGGGTTTCTTGCATCAAATCATGAATTTTACTATAATTTACATGACAGCAAGAAACCAACAACAACCCACATGAGCTAATTTAACCTTGCATACACATTCCCTATTAGGGAGTGTAATTGAACATTGCTTCTTCTTTTTTGCTATGGATATCATTTATCAATTGTTAGTAGCATTGGTTAGTAGTTAGCATTGGGAGTGGAGGACTTGCTAGTCACCATCTGACGATAATGGATCCCTAGACCTCTCATAGGAGGTTTAGGGATGTTAAAAATGTGTTTTTAAGGGGCTTTGTGGTGTTAAAATTATGTTTTTCCTATGTTGAAACGTATGGCTCCATATCCTTATATGTTTTTTCTATGTTGAAACACATGGATCCATATCCTTATCTTACTCAAAGAAATATTATGGTTGATGCTTGTGATGCTCACAATTTTATCAAGTAAGAGACATAAATATAACTTATTTTGGGAGTATGGAATAGAAGAGTTGTTCGTTGCATATGATGAAAATGTTTAATGTAGCTGAACAAACACCATAATAGGAGATGGAATCATTTAATAGCCACAATGTGGAATGCTCATATCAATAATATTAATGTTGTATCACATTAAAATTGATTTTTCTTTGTAAAACTTTAGTAGGAATGAAAATTTGACGTGTTGTATTGAAACCACATTTCTTATTCCTAATTTATGTTTTAATGCATGGAGCTTTTATGTTGTACATTTCGTAGGTTTAACTTAAAGTATCTTTATGTGGTTACAGTAAACACACTGTTTGATTTGGATAGAGAGAACATCAAATTATTCAAGATTTCTAATGCATGCAGTAAACACCCCCTAGTCAAAAGCTTTCTCATGGCCTTTCATGTAGTATTAATCAAGATTTAAATACTAGGGCTGTGTATATCATTCTATTCTCAAATATAAATTAAATTTATCACAGAAAATATTATATCGTGATGCGGAATGTTGCCCAAGGTTTGGACCCTAGAGGGGGGTGAATAGGGTCTATGACATGTAAGCACCCAATTTTTACACCCCTTAACCATGGTTAAGCTTAGTAACCCTGGTTAATCCCCAGCCAAGTCCCTAAACCCTAGTAGGCTTTAGACATACCACAGGTAAACCCTAGGGGTAACCCTAACAAACCCTAGGATTTAACCCTAACCTAACCCTAGGTGAACCCTAGTCTAACCCTAGGACCAAACCCTAGTTCAAAACCCATGCAATCATGCCCTAGGCCCTTGAGGCCTAAACCTCTAATAAAGCCCTAGACAAGATCTAGGCCTTTAGGGTTTAAAACCTAGGCCCACAAACCCTCGAAAGCCCTAGACAAGACCTAGTCGACCCACCCTAGGCCTACCGGGCCGAACTTAGGCCTACCGTGTCGAACCCTAACCTACCGGGCCTTGGTTTACGGGGCCCAACTTAGCCTACCGAGCCGAACCCTAAGTCTACCGGGCTTACCCTTGGCCTACTGGGCCCAACCATAGTCTACCGGACTTCCTCTCGACTTTCCGAGCCTAAGCCTACCGGGCTTCAACCGTGGCCCACCAGGCCCACTCAATCAGACCAAACACTTGACCAACCCGGTCAACTCAACCCTAATCTGCCGGACTAGACCCAAAGTCACCCTTGATACACACACAACACACCCCTTAGCCTCGGCACCGGCTCATGTGCTAGAACTACGCTTGGTCTGATCTCACCCCAATGTGAGTACGTAGGCAGCCAAACCCGAACCCGACCCTAGTTTAGCTTTTCCCTTCTTGGGTTAGTATAAATTAAATCTCAGACATTTGACTAACAACTTGATTTTAATTTGCTTAAACCTAGTAAGTAGGGAACCATTGTAAAATGGAAATGTCGAGGTGCCTAACACCTTCCCCGAACTTAACCAAACATCTTACCTATAACTCTAAGCAGACCAAGACCTTATCCATTATCTGGGGACTTATCTCTACCGAATAAATAAGTGGCGACTCTAAACATAAAATCAATTGACCACATCGCTAAGACAACATCTCTCCTTGTGTGCGGGGATCGAAAATCCTTGTTCACATGACAATTTAAAATTCCTCTTATTCCCTTAAGCAGAATTTCAATTATACTAATTAAAAGAGAATCAAAATTTAGCAATACTACACACACAATACAAAACAATAAAGTAAAGAGAAGGTAAGAGAATACAATTATAAGGAATTTGTTCTCGATGTTCGACAACCAGCCTACGACCCTGCCTCAAGCTTACCTGCTCAAGGATTCACCACGATTTTACTCAATCGCACAATCTTCTTCTAGGTTTTCGGGCGAAAGTCAAACCAAACTAATCTTTTTACGGGCAAAGATCAAGCCTAAACAATGCAAGAGAACAATCCTCTCTTTGCTTTACAAAGCTTCTTGCTTCAATGACAAGAATCCACGATTCTTGATTTTCATATACACTTCGTAGAGTGATGAATACAATCTAAGATTACTTCTAAAATGAGCTGATAGATCACTTGAACTCTCATTAAGAATCTCTTAAAGTATGGAGTTGAATAATTCAATAATGACTCTTTTTGGGTTTCTAGGTTATAATTCAATAGATTTGAAATCTAAGCTTTGAAGTGAATGATTGGAGTTATGGATCATCTCATTTTAATTCATAAATCATTTTATTTTATAGCCTTTGTAAAGATATAGCCGTTGAAGAGGCATTGGGAAAGATATAACCATTGAAAACTAGTCGTTACATATTTTTCTGGGTTCCATATGATTTCGTCGACGATATTGGGTATGCTCTAAGAATTCGTCAACGAGATGGAGACAGAATTAAAAACAATAGCTCTGCGACTGATTTCGTCGACGAGATTGATGTTCCTATTCAATTTCGTCGACGAGATTTCTTGTTTTCTTCTAGAAATCTCTTCTTAAGTTGACCTATATGATGGACATGATTTTTTTGGTCTTGTACTTTATTTTAATCATGATTTTGATCTTTCCACATGATGTCCTAGGGCCTTAGAATGTTATTCAATTTTATCCTTAGGCTCCTATGGTCAATCTAGGTATGAGCTTTTCAAACAACCAAACTTTGAGGACTATTTACAAAAGTCCTAAACACTCTCATCTTATAAATATAAAACAATAAACCTTCGAAGAGTATCTTCATTCTTCATGACTTGATCTTGATTTGATTTGTTTTCTTTGACTCCATGATCAAGCTCTTCTTCTTTACTCTTCATCTTCATGACTTAGATTGATATGATCTTTAATTTGATCTAATAGCTTGCTTGACTTGATGTTGAATCTTCTTTAAGCTTGATGGAGGAATCCTTTCTAAGTTCGGTGTCATTTCCATGTTTTTGCCTTGAATAGTTTGTTAATGTTCTTCATAAACTGATTTACACTTAATATCAATAGAGACATTAATAACACAAATGACATTACATTATTGTGTTATCATTAAAATCAATGATGTTACCATAAGTTGAAAACCTAAAGGCTAACACGTAATACCCGAATAGGATAGGCTTTCTTGCATCAAATCGTGAATTTTACTATAATTTACATGACTAGAGAGGTAGCAAGAAACCAACAACAACCCACATGAGCTAATTTAACCTTGCATACACATTCCCTATTATGGAGTGTAATTGAACCTTGCTTCTTATTTTTCGCTATGGATATCATTTATCTATTGTTAGTAGCATTGGTTAGTAGTTAGCATTGGGGAGTGGAACTCTTGCTAGTCGCCACCGGGTGGTAATGGATCCCTAGACCTCTCTCATAAGAGGTTTAGGGATGTTAAAAGTGTGCTTTTAAGAACCTTTGTGGTGTTAAAATTATGTTTTTCCTATGTTGAAACGCATGGCTCCATATCCTTATATGTTTATCTTATGTTGAAACACATGGATCCATATCCTTATCTTACTCAAAGAAATATTATGGTTGTTACTTGTGTTGTTCACAATTTTATCAAGCAAGAGGCACAAAAATATAACTTATTTTGGGAGTATGGAATAGAAGAGTTGGTCGTAGAATATGATGAAAATGTTTAATGTAGCTGGACAAACATAACCATAATAGGAGATGGAATCATTTAATAGCCACAATGTGGAATGCTCATATCAATATTAATATTGTATCACATTAAAATTGTTTTTTCTTTGTAAAACTTTAGTAGGAATGAAAATTTGACGTGTTGTATTGTAACCACATTTCTTATTCCTAATTTATGTTTAATGCATGGAGCTTTTATATTGTACGTTTTGTAGGCTTAACTTAAAGTATCTTTATGTGGTTACAGTATTATGGTAGGCACCCACAATGATTACCGAATGTGCTAATGTCATATGGGTATATAAAAATTCATATGGCTAAAATGAAACAAAATTACAGTTGTTTATTTTATTGGTGTCCTCATTGGCAAATAATTTTCCTTGAAATAATACGTATTTTCATCTTATATAAATATACGACAAGATTCTAATAACTTTTTTTAAATGTATCAGAATCAACCCAACTTCTTTCATATGGGTTGACGAAGATGATGTTAATAGCCAAAAACAAACAATGGAACACAATGTGACGAGAATATTGGAAGAATAAAAGAAAGAAGGAATTCTTTTGTTTGTATCATGTGGCCTCATAATGATTTTAGCTCTTACTTTATTTGTTATGTTATTTTATATTTGTAATTATTATCCTAATGTGGGGACTTTGTATACTATTGTAAAATCATGGTTATCTTATATGAAAAGGTTTGAAATAATCCATTTCTTCTTCTAGGTGAGCTAAACAAGATTATATTGCAAATAATCACTTATTTATAGTGTGTTAACCAAATGGGATTATACAAGACACACTATGTCGCGACCCAAAATCCCCCTTAGAATTTAGGCGAGACTTTGGGTTGTGACTTAACATATCATATCAAATCATCCTATAAAAGATACAAGACATACTATAGCAAAAGCGGAAACTGAAAATTTCTTTAATTATAAATGTATTCCAAGTCTATACAAGCATAACCAAAAGTAAAGGTGGACAGGCCCATCCATCAAAATACATATACAATTATTCCCTCACATCACCTCTAATAATACTCCGGATAAGGCCACTTGTCCAGGTCCCTATCCTCCACCTGAGGCTCCATAGTAGGCTCCTCAATGTACTCCTCCTCGATCCACAGTCCTGGAGCACATATGTCGAATGGGGCACCTGCCGACATCAAAATGTACGGCTGAGCATGGAAGGTTCAGTGTATACAAGCCACTAGCTAACAATGTTATAATATAAATCATAGCATGCTTGCAATTAAATTGAACACTCACATGCATGAATAAACCCAATTACAGAAAACTATGCTTTAAAACTTACACGTGCATACGTATTGAAAATCATACTTAAATCTTACTTTTCGTACTTTCAAAATATGTTTTTCGTTCTTTCTTTACTAAAGACATCGTATCTTGTCTTGTGTCTTGTCGTGTTTCTTATCTTGTTCTTGTCTTAATTCTTGTCTTGTTCTTGCTTGTCTTGTTAGAATAATGCTTGTCCTGAACATGCTTGAAGTTAGATGATTAGTGCCCTTAAAACGACTTAAAACCAGGTACGTAAATACACCTCATCGAAAATACTTAAAACAACTTGAAGTCGGGTATGTAGATACCCTTCATTGAGCATGTTTGAAATTGGCACACTAATCATCCTTGGCAACCCTTCTGTTTGGCATTATCACTCTTGCTTGTCTTATCTTGAAGCTGGATATGACATTTTCTTAGATATGCCTTATCCTTGACCAACCCTTACGTTTGGCTTTATCATGGTGTTCCTGAATCATACTTGTAATCTCATTGACGGTCTTGTGACTTATGAACATTTTGGTTTACCCGAAATTGTGGAAAACTCAATCATGCAATACATACATATGCATAGGGTGCTTGTGAACATTTTAGTAGACCTAGAAAGTCTTTAAACATGGAAACATATGTTCAAAAGTTCATACATAGAAGTAGCATACAATACATGGGCATACTTGACCTAATTTTATTACCATTCATGCATATCATCACTCTTTACTAAGGAAATCACACCAACATTAGGTATTAGAGTGTATTTACACTTTTCATTGAAGACCATACATCACATCCCATTTTTGTATAATTGAATCATAGCAAGGTTAGAGAGTAGAATGTATCTACGATTTCTATTCAAAAATCATGCATAGAATCCTATTTTTCAATATTTGAATCATAACAAAGCTAGCTAGTAGAAGGTATCTACCTTTTTGAGATCAAATCTCTGAAGTCTAGCGCTTGAGAAGGAGAAGGTTGAATCCCCTGCGATCTAATGCTTGAGAAGCACCTTGGAAGAGAAATCCAAGCTCCAACCTTGCTCACACAAGAAAATCCCTTTGAAACCCTAGCTCTTCCTCTACTTTCTCCAAAAATCTCTCTGTACAACTCTCTTAGGTTTGAATAACCCAAAATCCACGAATTTGAGTTCTATTTATAGGCCTAAGGTTGTAAAAATCCTAGTTTACCCTTAAGATTCGCGCACAAAGGGGAAAAACCCCAAACCATCAAAGTCAGTCGACCAGTCAGGATGGGCGGTCGATCAGCTAGGCTGTAAAATACTACTGTGGCCTTATTTTGGCCATAGACCATACAGTCGGTCGACCGGCCAGAGGGGGCGGTCGATCTGCCAAGGTCAAAAATCCCCTGTTTGGCCCTTTTTGGCAAGCGATCGACCGGCCATGAGGGGCGGTCAACCGACTGTTCTTGTTTTCCCTTTTTTTCTTCTCTTTTCTTCCTTCCTTGTTTTGAACGTTAACCCTTAAACACTTGGGATCTTCTCCCTTGATATCTTAACACACTTAGAACAACTTAACCCTACTTAGTAACACAAAACAACCCATGGTTATTATTAAACACGCATGTAACCATACATAGAGGCTCCTGGCCTTTACAATAACTATTCACAGCAATATTCAACGCACTAAGAATTTTAGTTCTGGGGTTCTACACACTACAACAAAACTACCGACTAGTGACGGAATAATAGAGATGGAAAACTATTCCGTCTCTAATACCGTACTTATAGAGACTGAACTCTATTCTGTCACTAATATGTCGTCTCTAATATATATTCCAACATTTATTTTATTTTATTAATAAAACAGATATTAGTGATGAAATATTTTTTGTCTCTAATGTTGGTAGAGACAGAAGTTGTTGTTAGTGATGGAAATTATCCATCTCTATTATGGAAGATCAGTAGAGACGGAAATATATCCGTCTCTAAACATTTAACAGTATTAGATACGGAACTATTTCCATCTCTAAGCCTTAAATAGTATTAGAGATGGAAATAATTATGTCTCTAATAATCTTATATACAGATGATATAATCCCTAACCAGCGAAAATTGTATTTCCCCCCTAAACCCTCTCCTGTACTCTGTTTCCTGTTCTCGGTGGCTCCAACCACCTCCGACCACTCCCGTCGGCCCATAAGTATCATGTGCTCTATCTCTCTCTCTCTCTCCTATCTCTGTCTCTCTCACTCTCTCTCTCTACCGAGCTCTCGGTCTCTCTCTACCAAGCTCTCTCTCTGCTCTCTTCTCTCTCTACAAGCTCTCTAGAGAGGAGATCTCCTCTCTGTCTCTCGTTCTCTCTCTATGCTCTCTAACTCTCTCTCTTTACAGGATCTCTCTGTCTCTCCCTGGACCAGCATCACCACCAACCTCCACGTCCATCATCAGCTTCTCAACCCTAGGTAATTTTTATAACTCTCAAATAAAAAAACCCGTCGAATTTGATTCTCAAGGTGAACTCTTCATTTTTCTTCAAAACATGCATTTTGTTATTTGATCTCTGAACTTGTTGATCTAGGATTTGTCTCAAAGATCTGCTCTTTGTACTGTTAATTAAGCAATTAACTATGTCTAGTATATGAATATTCCCAGTAATTTTGGTCTTTCAACCCTATGTCTAAAATTTGATTTAGTTTAATAGAAATGAGTGAGCTCTGAAGAGGCTTGGAGTCGGTTAAAGTTTGTATTGTTTGCTGTTACTAATTCTAAATATTACTTGTTAATGCTTTTCTCAGTAATTCCTATGTTTCTTCTTCAAGTGTTTGAGCTCCAGAATAAGTCATTCTATGTATATGGATTTTTTTTGGTGGGAATTCATTTAAGTCATTTATTTAGTTTTAATTTGAGGCCAATAGTATGGTATCATGTCTTGTTAGGTATTGGTATTTCTCTTTGATATATCTTCTAAATTCTCAACAAGTCAAGACTTTTGGACTCTGAATTTGCTCAGAAACTTAACAATATCTTCTCTTTTGAGGAACTCGAGCCAAGGTCGAGCAGCTTGGTTCATTGGATATAGCTATTTATATTAGGTGAAACTTTTACGTTATTATCTAACTAAAATTTTAGTATAAATTTATAATTATATAAAAGGTATTCTTATCATGGAAAATATATTATATAATTTTAATTTTTACTAGAATAGAATAAATATACTTAATTTTAGAATTTAAATGAATTAAGTATATTTTAAATATCTTAGTTTCAGAAAAGCAAAATGAATTGGACAAGACTAAAATGACTTAAGTATATTTTAACTATAAGTATATATATAATTGAGCTTAGTTTCAGAAAAAAAAAATGAATTGGACAAGACTAAAATGACGTATAATAATTGAGTGGTTAATAATTGACTTTCCGGATCTTTTTTTCAAAAATCTGTTGCTATTTCTTTTCACAGTTTTCTTAAACAAGTTGATTTTCCTGAATATCAATTAAAAAGATAATAAACATCTCAAGGAACTAAGAAATCCGTACTTAATTTACCTCAGCATGTGATATAACCAGAAGACTGCCACTAAAAGGCTTGTACAATAGGAGTACCAAATCCATCATCGAGGATACTTTGATTTATGAATTAGTAGCCTCAAGATAGCCATTGAACATGCTAAAATAGCAATCGATCCTTACTTAATTGATTGCTATGAAAGCATGCTATTGTTAGATAGAAACTAATATTCAAATTAATGGGGGGGAGGGAAGTTGATTTAGTTCAACCTGATTCAAACTTGTATTGCAATGAAAGCATTCTTGTTTGATTGCACTAGACAAAGCTTCAATATGATTTATCAACACAAGTCAAGGTAGTAAACCTAGAAGAAGTAGTTGGCTTATCAAGCCCTATAAAATTGAAATATGATAAGCAATGTCTATCCTTTATAATTTTATTTGTAAATATGTCAATTATGATTTGCATAGATGAACAACTCTAATGAAAGAGATATTAATGTTTTTACAGAAACTAAGTAGGGATTCTGTGTATAAATTTAGATAACATTTCACAATTTACGTGCATAATTATGTTCGAAGGGAGAATGATAATGTATTTGATATATATATTATCATGTGGGTGGATGGGCTTTATAGTTATGTTGATTGGGTTGTTAGACCCAGAATGATTCTTGCATCCCTCAAGGTCATTGTGAATTTTCATGCATTGAAACTTAGATCTCTTGTTCAAGAATCATTGTCTGATAAGTGTCTCTCTTATCTACAAATGATTCTTGAATTGTCTATGTGGACAGTTTGAGAATGCATAATCCCAAAGCATGTGTCAGTCGCCCGTCCATGCACATTCCATTTTGAGAAAATTTTTGTCTATCAGTCATCCCTATTGCTCCCTGGGTACATATTTAGACAAGGTTGCATCTACCCTTTGTCTAAATTGTGTACTTGGAGAGCCATGGGGAGATGCTGTCGAAATTTCCTTAAAATGGAACAACGCACATGAGCTACTGATTTTTGGGGATTATGTATTCCTGAATGGGATAGGAACACCTCACCCAATAGGTATTCAATAATCATGGTGCATTCATTACCTTAGTCATACGACTCATACCAATGTCATTTTTGTATCACGTTGAGTTAAATAATGCATGTATTGTTAGTAGACACAACTAGTAGGATCTACTAATGACATGTATATATTGTCTTCTGTTGTTAGTGATTACAAAAGCCGATAAAGTCACCATGGATAAAAGTTGGGTTTCTGCAAATAGATGGAGTGATGTATATAAAGCGGGTGTGAACAATTTCTTGGATTTTATATTTAGTAAGTCAACTCAAGATGACAGTACTATCAAGTGTCTGTGTAAAAAATGTTGTAATCAATATTATTGGATACGACACAGTGTGTACAAACATTTGATTTTCGATGGATTCGATAATGGTTATGTCATAGCTTTATGGATTTTTCACGGGGAAAGACCACATCCTAGATCTTCTATTGCCAAGTGGTGAGGGAGGAGAATAACCCTGTATTTGATAATATGCACGGGATGTTGCACGGGGCATTCGGGCTCCATCATGCAAACAAAGTGACAGTGGATGAGGGGACAAGTGAAAAAAGAGACTCCAAACCAGAAGCAGCTAAATTCTTTAAGCTAGTGGAAGATGACGAGTAACATTTATATCCCAAATGTAAAAATTTCAGTAAACTTTCTTTTATTATTCAGTTATGCCACATTAAGTGTCTTAATGGATGGAGCAACAAATCATTCATGATGTTACTAGAGTTATTGAAAGAGGCACTTTCCAAGGGTGAGACGTTGCCTGCATCCTTCTACCGAACTAAAAAGATATCAATAAATTAGGTCTTGGGTATATTAAGATTGTTGCATGTCCAAACAATTGGATGTTATACTAGAAGGAACATGTCAATGATAGTGCATGTTCCGTCTGTGGTGTTAGCCTAAAGGTTACAACCTTGTACACCCCTAATAATTTTGATGAAAACATAATAATGAAATGATCATATTGGTACTAATGTTTCTATGAATATATGTAAAATTCAGATTACAAGAACATTAGCCCAGCATTCAAAGTATGAAGCAAAGAAAAAGCTTCACATGTCCAAGATGGACCATCAAGAAGAAGCCTCCATATTCAAAGTTGAATTCAAGATCAAACCTAAAGTCCAAGTCAGATCATGAACAACAATAAAGATCATAAAGACATACTCAAGTTGGAAGATTCAAGATCAGTTAAAGACTATCTTTCAAGAAGGTTTAAAGCTAATTTTTATTTATTTGAAAGAGTCTAGGGCTTATGTAAAAAGTCTTCATTAGTATGGAAAGTTAAAATGCTCAAAACCTAGATTTACCTTAAGAATCCTTAACTTAATTGCATATCATTCTAAGGCCCTAGGATATCTTGAAATATTATTAAAATCATGTTAAAGGGAAGCCAAAATACCTAGGAAATCATTCTCATCTTATTGGTCTTTAAAAGATGAGTTTTCTATCAATGAACAGAGGACTCGTCGGCGAGTGAGACTGTGGTCTCAGCACTCATCGACGAGTGGGCTAACAGTAGCTCAGAATTGAATCTGGCAGCTTCACTCGTTGACGATTGGACAGTGCACCAGTGTACTCGTCGATGACTACTTGCGGGAACCAACTCCAACGGCTAGTTTTAAACGGCCAAATTCGCATTAAATGCAATCCCAACGGCACTATTGATCCTTCACCTATAAATTGAGTTCATTTATGAACATCAAATTATTATTGAACTACCATTCATCAAATCTTTAAGTTGCATTCAATTTTCATCAATATCATTCGTTGAAAACCTAGATATCCTAACTCTCCGAATTTGAGAATTTGAGCTTTCAACTCTCATTCTTTGGAGAGATTTTCAGAAGTTCTTTAAGCTAATCTTGTCATCTCATTACGGAGTATTTGTAAATATTAAAAGCTCTATTCATTTGTATTGAAGAAAATCAAGAATCGACGACTCTTGTCCAAAAATCCGGATAGCTTTGTAAAGTCAAGAGAGGGTGTTCTCTTACATTAAAGGTGCTTATCTCAACCTGGAAATGAGATTATAAAGGTTTGGTCTTCACCCGGGAAGAAGGTTGTGCGATAGTGAAATCATGTTGAATCCTTTGAGCAGGACCTCGAGAACAATTTGTCCTATTTGCTCTCTTTATCTCTTATCATTTCTTTATCATTGCATAACTAATTTCTATTCCATGTTTAATTAGTTTAATTTGAAATTCCGCAAAAGGAACTAGAAAGAATTTTAAATTTGTCATAGACCCTATTCAACTCCCTTTAGGGTCCATTCACTGGGCAACAATTGGTATCAGAGCTTGGACTCTATAGATATTTGGTTTAGCAACCTTAGAGTAAAGATTTAAAATGACAATTGTTTTTGCAACTGGATTAGGAGAGGGTCAATCAACTTCTAGGCCTCCATTGTTCAATTGAGAAAATTATAACTATTAGAAAACCCATATGATGTACTACATCCAAGCTCTTGACTATAAGTATTGGAGAGTAATAGTCAAGCGCCTCCATATTCCTATGAAAACTGTTAAAGAGATAAAATTACACAAAACAGAGAAAGAATGAAATGAGTCCGATGTTAAACTCATTCAAATCAATGCTAGAGCTATTAGCAATTTATATTGCGCTCTAAGCCCCCAAGAGTTTAACTGTGTCTCGGGATGTGATTCTGTTAAGGAAATTTTGGATAAACTCCAAGTTACCTACGAGGATACTAACCAAGTAAAAGAAGAGAAAATAGGAATGTTAGTTAACAAATATGAACTTCTTAAAATAGAAAAAGATGAATCTATTGGTGATATGTTTACTAGATTTACCAATATCTTGAATGGACTAAAGACACTTGGAAAAGTGTATTCCAATGCAGAAAATGTAAGGAAGTTGCTTCGATCTCTACTGAAGCATTGGGCTCTAAAGGTGACTGCAATTCAAGAGGCAAAAGATCTCACCGAATTGGCTATGAACGAGCTCCTTGGTTCTCTCATGACCCATGAGGTCATAATGAAAGACCAACAAGAAGATGAGTAAAAGTAAAGAAGGGTCTAGCCTTGAAAGCCTCTCAAGTGGATGAGAGTGACGAGGAAGAAAATGAGAGTGATGAAGATATAGCTCTCATGGCTAGAAGATTCAAGAAGTTCCTCAAATACAAGAAGAACTTTAAGAAAAGACCCTACAAGAAGGAATTCACCAAGGAAGTATCAAAGGGTGAAACAACCAAGAAAGAGAAAATCATTTTCTTTGAGTGCAAGAAGCCCAGACCCATCAAGACGAAGTGTCCACAACTCAAGAAGAGAGATCGGTTCAAGAAGAAAGCCATGAAGGCAACATGAGATGATTCTGAAGAAAGTGGCTCAGAAGACTCAAGATATGAGGAGGTTGTTAAACTATGCCTTATGGCACTTGAAGATGATGAGGTAAATTTTTCCTCAAATGATACTCTTTCTTATGAAGATATTAGGGAAGATTTTGATGATTTGTTTGTTGAATTTAGAAAAATGGCATCCAAAAAAAAAATCTTAAAAATGAAAATTCATCTCTTTCAAAACAAAATGAAGTTTTGCAAAAAGAAAAGAATGATTTAATAAAGGAAAATGAGTCTTTAAAAATTAAGGAAAATCTTCCCTTACCTCAAGACTCATCTAATGAATGTGATGAGCTTAAAGCTAAAGTCAAAGATTTGGCTAGCACCATTCTCACTTTCACAAATGGCCAAAAGAATTTAGAAATGTTATTAGGCCAACAAAGATGTGTTTTTGGCAAAGACGGACTTGGCTACAATCCATCTGTAAAACAAAAGAATTACCAAAATTTCTTTGTTAATGCAACTAGTACATTAATTACACCCTCTTGTATTTTTTTATACCTTTAATGGGAAGAAAGTAGTTAAGAAAGTTTGGGTTTCAAATGGCACATCCCCTCCCAAGACTAACTGTGTAGGACCCAAGATGGTTTGGTACCAAAGAGAGTTACTTGAGTTTATCTTGTAGGTATGTCTCAAGTCAAGCTCCTCCTAGTCAACATGGTTATTGGATAGCGGTTGTTCGAGACACATGACCGGGAATAAAAATATTTTCATCTCAATCACTCTTAAGGATGGAGGGCATGTGACCTTCAGAGACAATGCAAAGGAGAGGATCATTGGTATAGGTAATGTTGGTAAGAACAACTCAATTTTTATTGAAAATGTTTTACATCTTGATAGATTAAAGCATAACCTTATTAGTATTAGGCAACTATGTGATAAGGGATTAAATGTATCTTTTAAATCAAATGTGTACATGATTAAGGATAAAGATAACATTAACACTATATTCATTGCTCATAGAAATGAAAATGTGTATACTATAGATTTTGATGAAATAATATCTCAAAACTTAATTTGTTTCTCGGCTATGAATGAAGCTAGTTTGCTATGGCATAGGAGATTAGGCCATGCTAGTATGGATTTGCTATCAAAATTGTCTAGATATGAATTTGTTAAAGGCTTACCTAAAACAAAGTTTTCTAAAGATAATATGTGTGATGCATGTCAATTAGGAAAACAAATTAAAACATCTTTTAAAAAGAAGAAAGAAATTTCAACATCTAGACCTCTTGAACTCTTGCATATGGATTTGTTTGAGCCTAATGAGGTTGCTAGCTTAGGTTGTAAGAAATATGTTATTGTTATTGTTGATGACTACTCTATTTTTACTTGGATATTATTCTTATCTCATAAATGTGAAGCTCCAATATTATTTACTAAATTTTGTGAAAGAGTTCAAAATAAAAAATGTTACTCTATTAATAACATAAGAAGTGATAGGGGTGGAGAATTAAAAAATCAAGAACTTGAATTATTTTGTGATGAAAATGGATTTCATCATAATTTCTCTGCACCAAGAACACCTCAACAAAACGGAGTTGTTAAACATAAAAATAGATCTTTATAGGAAATGGGTAGAACAATGTTAAATGAACATAAGCCACCTAATTATTTTTGGGCCGAAGCTATAAACATTTCATGTTATGTAATTAATAGGGTTGTAATAAGAAACAAACTTAATAAAACACCTTTTGAACTTTGGAAAGAAAGATCACCTAATGTAGGATATTTTAAAGTGTTTGGTTGTAAATGCCTCATACTTAATGAAAAAAACCATTTAAAGAAATTTGATCATAAATCCAATGAAGGAATCTTCCTAGGATATTCAACAAATAGTAAAGTCTATACTGTCGCGACTCAAAATATACCTATCAGTTAGGGATACTTTGGCTCATAATGTGTTATATCTGATATGAAACCATCCTGTAAAAATACCCAAGGCATAACATAGTGGAAACATAGAATAGTGCAGAAGCGTGAACTTAAAATTTTCTTCTATATATATGACGGTATTCCAAGTTTGCACAATAATAAAACCAAAACAAGAGTGGACATGCCCACTCATCAAAATACAATGTGGTCTCTCTCTCACTCACTCTCTCTCAATAATATCCAGGATAAGGCCACCTATCAAGGTTCCTATCCTCCTCTGGCTGAGCCTCTGTTGACTCCTCCTCCTCGTAATCCTCCTCGATCCAAGGACTGGGATCATAGATGTCCAACGGACCTACCAACATAAAATGTAAGGATGAGCATGAAATACTCAACGTGTACAAACTACTAGCTAACAATGCTATAACAATAATAATATCACATACGAGTACTTAAAAGAATACAATTCATAATTCGTGCTTAAAACTAACATAGAAAGTCATGCATCAAATCTTATCGTTCGTGGAAAACAAAACACATCGTATAAGCATTATAATTTCTTATGAGCCTTATAAGTTCCTTATGAGATTATGAGTTCTTATGAGCCTTATGAGTTCCTTATGAGCTAATAAGCCTTGTGAGCCCTATGATCCTTGGAGACTTGTGAACCGATCTTAGACAAGATCTGTGGAGCTTGTGAGCACTTATGAGCCTTGTAACCGATCTTAGACTTATGTATTTCTTATGAGTTCTTAGAAGTCTTGCGAGACTTATGATCCTTGGAGCTTACGCAAGATTATAAACATAATTCTTATGAGCATGAGGTAACCGATCTTAGAAATACCAACCCAAATTTTGGCCTTGTCAATGCTTATAAACTTATGCTTCTTCTTATGAATTTTCCTTTGAAAAACTTTTCTTATGATTCTTGAAATACCATGTTTATGAGAAAACCTTGGTTATGTAAAACATAGAGTGTGTGGAGAGCTTATGAGTATCACAATATACTTAGGAAAGTTTAAACATTTCATACATGTTCATACTAGACATATTAATATCGTAGTATACTTGAAAAAATCCTAAAAACATGGAACATCTTCATTCATGGCATCACACCACAATAATTTGGCCATTAAGCCTATTTCATCAACATCATACCCACATCATATTTTTTTTAAAGATAATAACCCAAAAATAGATTTATCATTGACCTTGAGAAAATCCCCCAATTTAAAACCCTTATTTCTAGGTTGAATCATAGCAAGATTAGAGAATAGGTGTATTTATTTATGAAATTACAACAAGTTAGTTAATAGAGTGTAGTTACCTTCTAAGATCAAAAAGCCACTTGGTTGAATCTTGAGAATTGCCTTAGACGCACGATCTAAGCTTAGAAGCTTGAGGATGCTTGTAAAAGCTAATTCCAAGCTTCAATGGTGCAATAGAAGGAAGATCCGTGCTTGGAGATGAAGATCCAAGCTTCTATGGCAAGAAATCGAGCTCCTCCTTGATCTCAAATGAAAACCCCTTTTGGAAAACCTAGCTCTTTCCCTTTTCCTCTCAAAATATATTTCTCAAATTTTAAAATTCTTAATCCCACAAAAATTGAGTATTTATAGGGTTAGGGTTGTCAAAATCATGATTGTACCCTTTAAAATCCCCTTTTTTGCGATCCCCGTATGTAGACATTGATGTCTGAGTTCCAGACGTCGACGTTTAGGTTACAAAAATCGATGTTTAGGTTATAGACATCGACGTTTGGTATTTTTGAGCATTATGTTCATCCCCAAACGTCGACGTTTCCATGGCCCTCTAGTGCAGACGTCGACGTTTGGGTGTTCTAACTGGGTTGAGTTTTTTTCGCTTTGGTATTTCGACCATACCTTGTGACTCGCTTATCAGATTTTGATGATTCAACTGGCATTGGACTTGTAATTCAAAGGGAAACAATTTTGTGTTTAATGGAAAATTTTAAATTCTGAGTTATTAATGGTCTAAATGGGCTCTAAAACTGACTGGTCTGGGATGGATTATAGCAAACCAGAATTTCAACAAACCAAACTTCAGAAATCCAACATTTAACTTAACCTTGACTCCAAATCTAGAAAATGATAAACATGAACAATGAAGAGGGTTTCAATACCTTTCTAATGGTTCAAGAATCATTCAATTCCAATCAATAGTGACCAAACTAGAGTTCCCTAAAGTTGAGGATATGTGAAGACATTCCCCTTTTTTACACTTAGAGTATTTTGTACCTTTGCTCCTCCATCCCAAACACTCATAACTTAAGAAAACGTTCTTAAGGCCTTAATAAATGTCATAACACATCATCCACCCGAAATATATCAAAACAAGGTTAAGATTGTCATTGATAACTACTCAAGAATTACAATAGGCTTTAAGCCTTAGACATTATTCATAGCACTATTCACCATGTCATGCCATTAAGATCCGGGGTTCTACATCCTCCCCCTGTAGAAATTTCATCCCCGAAATTAGGAAAATACAAATACATGAAAGACAACTACAAAAACAAATGAGGGTACTTTTCCCTCACTTCGGCCTCGTACTCCCACTTGGCTTTTTCAGCTGAATGGTGTTGCCAATGCACTAGAACCAAGGGAATAATCTTGGTTCGCAAAACTTGGTCTCGCCTATCCAAATCTGTACCGGCTGTTCCACCAAGGTGAGATCCTCACAGGTTTTTAATGGGTCGAGATCGATCACATGCGAAGGATCCGGGATATATTTCGGGAGCATGGACACGTGAAACACATTGTGAACAGCAACTATGTAAGTGGATAGAGCAACCTGATAAGCTACCTCACCAATTCGGGTGATTATCTTAAACGGAACCACATACCTCGGGCTGAGCTTGCCCCTCTTGTCAAATCTCATAACACCTTTTGTCGGTGAAACCTTAACAAACACCAAATCGCCAACACTAAACTTAAGATCTCGCCTACGGGTGTCGGTATAGCTCTTTTGCCTATCCTGAGCCGTCTTCAACCTCTCCCTAATGATCTTGACCCTATCCTCGGTCTGCTCGATCAACTCGGGCCCCAATACTTTCCTCTCCCCAACTTCATCCCAGTATAAAGGAGTCCTGCAACTTCGCTCATACAAGACCTCAAAAGGTGCCATTTGGATGCTTGCCTGATAAATATTATTGTAGACGAAATCAACCAACAGCAAGTGATCCTTCCAATTGCCTTTGAAGTCCAACATGCAAGCTCAGAGCATATCCTCTATAATCTGGTTCACCCTCTCGATCTGCCCATTTGTCTGAGGATAAAAGGTAGTGCTAAAGTCCAAACAGGAACCCATAGCGCTCTGAAAGTTTCTCCGAAACCTGGAAATGAATCTAGGATCTCGATCTGAAACAATACTCACTGGCACCCCATACAACCAAACCACTTCTTTGATGTATAATGCAATAAGCTGGTTCGCGTTGAACGTAGTCTGATAAGGCAAGAAATGGGTGAAATTTTTCAAATGATCCACCCACTACCCAAATCGCATCGGAGTTCTTCACCATCCTTGGCAACCCAATAATGAAGTCCATGAAGATATTCTCTCATTTCCACTCGAGGATTAGAAGGGATTACAAAAGACCTGCTGGCCTTATATGCTCGACCTTCACCTATTGGCACACTAAGCATCTCGACACATACTCTGCGACTTCTCTCTTCATATTCCACCACCAATAGTGTCTCTTCAGGTTCTGGTACATCTTCGTACCACCAAGATGCACAGTGTACTTGGACTAGTGAGCTTCATCTAATATTTCGTTTCTCAACTCCGCATCTGTAGGAACACATAACATTCCCTTAAATATGATCACTCCATTACCATTCAAAGAGAATTCATCACTCCCATTGCTAACTATCTTAACTCTGTAGGCAATTAGCTCTACATCCGAACCCTACAACTCTTGGATCCGAACTAGGACATAAGGCCTGACCGTAAGATTAGCCATAATTGGCCCAATGGTGGGAATGTTGAAACTGGTATCAAGATTCGTCATGACTTCCAACATCTTCCACTCATGAATCATCATATGAGCTACAAGTCCAGGAGGCTTCCTGCTCAGAGCATCTGCCACCACGTTTGCCTTACTCAGGTGGTACTATATGGAACACTCAAAGTCTTTCAGGAACTCCATCTAACTACGTTGCCTCAGATTCAACTCCCTCTAGGAAAACAGATACTTTAAGCTCTTGTGATTTGTGAACACATCAACTACTCCCCATAAAGGTAGTGCCACCAAATCTTCAACGCAAACACAAACATGGCAAGCTCCAAGTCATGTGTAGAATAGTTCATCTCATGGTCTTTTAACTACTGAGAAGCATAGGTGATGACCTTCCGGTGCTGCATCAAAACACATCCTAACCCAACGTGCAAGATATCACTGTGAACCATGAAACTACCACCCCCAGATGGTATATTGAGAATGGGCGCCGTAGTAAGCCGCTTCTTCAACTCCGTGAAGCTTGCTTTGTATTTGTCGCTCCAAGCGAACTTAGCATTTTTCTACGTCAAATACGTGAGCGGTGCTGCTAAGCTGGAGAACCCCTCTACTAATCTTCAGTAGTAGCCTACCAAACTAAGCAAAACTATGAATCTCCTAGCTCATCACTGCTTCTATCTTCGCTGGATCAACTGATATACCCTCCACAAACACAACTTGGCCAAGGAATGTCATATTTTTCTAACCAAAACTCACACTTGCTCAACTTAGTTGAGAACCCCGAATCCACAATTCACTGAGTAAGGAGTGGTATGTGAATAGTGCCCAAGTGTAGTTTGGTACACTAATGGGCCTTATGTTAATATACGGATTTATGGCGTGCATGTTCTAATAGATCTATATATGCTTAAGGATTGTGTTTAAAGCATAAAAGAGTGCTGGAATGGGATTGGAGAAGATCCAAGTAGTGAAAACAAGGTTTTACAGCAAAACAGGGGATCACCGATCGCTCGGTGTTATCCTCCAATCGACCGGTCCTTTACCGATCAATCGGTAGCTATCGACTGATTAACTAATTTGTATGGGAAAAAATTCCAGAGAGGGTGTTTTCAACTAATCTCTCGGTTGAAACCACCAATCGACCGGTAAGCCACCGATCACTCGGTCTGTACCACCGATCGATCGGTTTTACGCAGATTTTCTTCATTAAGGGTGTTTAAGACTTTAGTCATCATCCCTTGCCTATATAAAGGCTTGTTCTTGCCTTAGGGTTTCAGAAACCCTTAATGCATTGCTTTTGAAGGATTTTGAGAGGAGAAGAAGGAGAGGAGCTTGGTGGTTGTTCAAGCTTGAAGGAAGATCAAGTCCTTCCATTTCTTTGGTGTTTCTCAACCAAGAACTCAAGGTTCTTGCTTGTCCAAGCTTTTGAGAATCAAAGTCTTTGATTTCATCAAGGTAGATACACTCTACTACCAATCTTGCAATACTACTAGTTACCTTGGGTTGTTTTCTTACTATCCACTATGTATGTACATTGATTTTAAGATGTGGTGAGAGGTTGCTTTATACTTGGATGTAAGTTATTATTATGATGTACTCTAAGTGTTTGATGAAGTGTCTCTAAGAGTTTTTGGGTGTCAAAATATGCTAGTACTCTTTTATGCTCATATGCTCGCATGCCTCGCATGAACCGAAGCTTTTCCATGAATTTCTCAAAGTTACAAAAGGGTTTTTCAACAAATGACTCATAAGGAATGATTCTAAGAAACTCTATGATTTGTCTAAGATCAGTTCACAAGCTCTAAGGATCATGATACACACTCACAAGAACTCCATGATATCTCTAAGATCGTCTCACAAGCTCTAAGGATCACAAATGAAATGCTCTAAGATCTCTATGGTATTGGCTCTATGGTTTTGCTCTATGCTCTATGCTCTATGTCTCTATGGATCATAATTGACTCTAAGTAACTCCATGAACTCACAAGAACTCACAAGACTATGATTATCGCTTGACTCACACGGTATTGGCATTGGTTTTGGTTTTGGATTTCATCACATATGTTATACATGGTTTCTACGCTTTGCTATGCTTTAAGGATTTCAGTCTCCATGCTTCGTATGCTCTATGCTATATTGCCTTATTATTATTAGTTTGTATATGCTGAGTATTCCACGCTCAGCCGATACTTGTTATCATCAGCAGGTGCTCGAACTCCATTTGATCTATGTGGCACGAAACCATGGATAGAGGAGGAGTACTTTGACCCGGAGCCTTCCATGGACCACTACCAGGATGATGGTTCAGTAGATAGGTGTCAAGACTTTAACTTTTGTTAAGCGATTTAGGAAGATGCAGTATTTTGTTATGTGAGAGTGGGACTTGTCCACTCCACCTTTTGGATTCTCACTTATGTATATTTTGTTGGTTCACATTTGGACCAGGTTATAGGAGTATTTACTTTGCTTCCGCTATGTTTAGTGTTTTATTCCGTTGTGCATTGTTATCATTTCCGCTATGTATGTTCAGGTACTCTGACAGGTTTCCATGTGTGCCTTATGTATCATATCGGAAGTATGATACTGCGGTCACGAGTCAAGGTATCCTTAACTCCTATTGGGTATTTTGGGTCGCGACAGACTTGGTATCAGAGCCAAGGCATTAGGTCACATAGGCTAGTGTCTTTTAAGTTGGAACTAGAGTTGTTCTGCTCTAGGGATCGGTTTCCCTTGGGCTAAGCAGAAGTAAGTTCTCTGAGTTGAACTTAGGACTCAGATGGACTTGTTGAGTTAGGCTTGTTACCATGACATAACCGGTATCAAGCGAATCCTTAGGTCGGTCTTCTAGTTGGACTATGTCCTTAGTCTGAGTACAAAAAGGAAAGGGTAGATGCCCAACGCAAGTGTCTTAGCTACGCTAGAAAACTCTAAGTTGTGATTGTGTTCTTATGTGCACACTTTGATGTATACTATATGCGTAATAGCATTTCATGTTATTGAATTGCTATATATGATGTGTGAGGTTTGGTATCCAAGTTAGACTCATGTTTTGCCAATTGATCTCAAGCTTTGATATCATGAGACACGGCACTCGGGGTTGTGGTTACCATACTTGAAGATCCGAGGGCAAGGTTCCGAGAGAGGAGGAGCCATTGTACTTTACAAATGCTATGGATTCCATAGCCGAGACATTAGCCTTGTTGGCAGCCAGACTTGCTCCTACACCACTGACTACTCCTGTGCCTACACCGGTGCATCACACTGTGAGGCTCGAAGCTTTCCGAAGACTACGGCCTCTGACCTTTTATGGCACTCTGGACCCAATGGTGGTAGAGTCTTGGATTAGGCAGTTGGAGAAGACCTTTCGGGCTCTCCGATGCACTGAGTTACAAAGGGTTGAATGGGCTTCCTTCGTAATGGAAGGTGAAGCCGAACACTGGTGGCGGGCTGCCCAAAGGCAGAGGGATGTTGCTAAGGCAGGTGAACCGTGGACATGGGCAGAATTCCTAGAGACTTTCCATGAATAGTACTTTCCCAGGTTTATTCGGGAACAAAAAGCAAGGGAGTTCATGCTTTTGGAGCAAGGGTCGATCAGCGTAGCCGAGTATGAGGCTAAGTTCACTGAGTTGTCTAGATTTGCTCCGCACTTGGTTGCTACTGAGGACCTAAGGGTCAGGAAGTTTGAGATGGGTTTGAAAGCTTTCATCCGAGATCGGGTGTCCATTCTCTAAGTGGAGTCTTGGAGGGAGATAGTAGGGAAGGCAAAGATCGCCGAGACGAATGCGGAAGATTTTATGAGGAGAAGAGACAGTGGCTTCGGGAAAATCATGTCTCAAGGTCAATCGAGTAGTTCTTCACAGTTTGAGAAGAGGACTAGGACTGCACCTTACCAGTTCTCCCAGCTGATGTCGGCTTAGAGGTCTCCTTTCGTGCCTCAAGCACCGCGTCCTATGGCATCACAGGCTACGAGGGTTACGCCTCTAGCTTCCTCCACATTACAGACTTTTAAGGAGTGCGCCGTCTGTGGTCGTTGGCACAAGACAGGGGATTGCCGAAGATTGTCAGGTGGATGCTTCCACTGTGGCAAGATGGGTCACATGATTCGGGATTGCCCGCGTAAGCAGTCACAGTCTGGACCACCGGGAGTTTGGCCTCCAGGTAGGTAGACTTCATTACAAGGGTTTCCATCTCAGGCCTCTAGATCCTTGCCGCCCACCCAGCAGCCTCGTCAGGCTAACCAGGGCAGGGTCTTTGCCATGACGGATAGAGACGCACAGGCATCTGATGATGTTGTGCAAGGTATGCGCGAGTTGATGTTGTTAAAGTTCTATCATTTCCATGATGTGTTGTGTATATGTATATACTATGTGATGCTTATTGTTATGCATGTGTTAATATGTATTATGCACGTAGTAGGTTATGATTCGAGTAGTTATCATTCTCAGGATCGTTGCTAGTGAACAAGTGTCTAGCAAGAGTGTTGAATGACACAGGAACCACTCATTCGTTCGTCTCACCTAGCTTTGCCAAAGGCTTTATGTCCGAGCCGAGTAAGCTACCTCAGGAGTTGTCCATTTCGACTCCATTGGGCAAGTCTATTGAGACAAACAAAGTGTATCTGGGCAGTGTTGTGCAAGTTATGCAGCATGAGTTTCCAGTTGACTTGATCATTCTTGGATTTCAGGATTGGGATTTTGATGTTATCCTAGGTATGGATTGGCTGTCAGCTCACCATGGGCACGTGGCGTGTTTCGAGAAGATGGTGAACTTTAAACCCGCTAGGTTAAAGCCATTTCATTTCAGAGGACTTCAAAGGAGAGACATTGCTCATTTTGCAGCTCTCAGTCTCGAGAATGTAGAAGTACAAGACTCCACATCCATTCCCATTGTATGTGAGTACATGGATGTATTTTCATAGATTTTACTGGGATTGCCTCCTGATCGAGCAATCAAGTTCGCGATTGAGTTGGCTCCAAGCACGGCGCCAATTTCAAGGGCTCCGTATAGGATGGCCCTTATTGAGCTTAAGGAGTTAAAGGAGCAATTGGAAGAATTGCAAGGCCTTGGTTTCATCCAGCCTAGTGTCTCACCTAGGGGAGCTCCAGTGCTCTTCGTGAAGAAAAAGGATGGGTCGATGCATATGTGTATCGACTATAGGCAACTAAACAAAGTCATGATCAAGAATCGTTATCCATTGCTTCGGATAAAAGACTTATTTGATTAGTTGAAAGGTGCAAGGTTCTTCTCAAAGATTGACCTTTGATCTGGTTATCATCAGCTGAAGATCAAGAAGGAAGACATTTCGAAGACGGCATTCAGGACTCGATACGGCAATTATGAGTTTTTGGTCATGTCTTTTGGGCTGACTAACGTGCTAGCAGCATTTATGGATCTAATGAACTGGGTGTTCAGATCATCTCTCGATTAGTGTGTGATCGTATTTGTAGATGATATCCTTGTGTATTCACAGTCACAGGATGATCACACGAGAGATCTCCGCCATGTATTGCAAACTCTTCGAGAGCATAGGCTTTATGCTTAGTTGAGTAAGTGCAAGTTCTGGCTAGACAAGGTGTCTTTTCTTGCCCATGTGGTGTCTGCTGAAGGTATCTCAGTCGATCCTGCAAAGGTTGAGGCAGTGATGAATTGAGAAAGGTCGAAGAGTGTCACCGAGATCCGCAGTTTTCTCGGTCTGGCAGGATACTACAGGAGGTTCGTGGAGGGATTTTCGAGTTTAGCAACTCCGCTTACCTACCTCACGAGAAAGAACACTAAGTTTACTTGGAGTGAAAAGTGTGAGGCAAGTTTCTTGGAGTTGAAGAATAGGCTTACCACAGCCCCTGTTCTCACAGTTCCGTCCGAAAGCGGTGGTTTCTAAGTTTATAGTGATGCTTCACTAGTTAGGCTTGGATGTGTTTTGATGCAGCATAAGCAGGTTGTTGCCTATGCTTCCCGCCAGTTAAAGGAGCATGAGTAAAACTATCCCACACACGACTTGGAGCTTGCAGCAGTCGTCTTTGCGCTGAAAATTTGGCGTTACTACCTCTACGGGGAAGAGTTCGTGGTATTCATGGATCACAAGAGCTTGAAGTATCTCTTTCTCCAGAAGGAGTTGAATATGAGGTAACGTCGTTGGATGGAGTTTATGAAGGACTACGACTCTTCTATCCAGTACCATCTGGGTAAGGCTAATATGGTAGCCGATGCTCTTAGTAGGAAGCCCTACGGGGTTATGGCTCACTTGAGAGTACAAGAATGGAAATTGTTGAATGATATGTGTAATCTAGACACTACTCTTAGGCATGTCACCTACGGGCCGGTGATGTCCAACATTGCGGTTAAGCCGCACATTTTGGACCGGATTAAGGAGTTGTAGAATTCGGATGTTGATTTGCTTGCTTACCGAGACAAGTCGGTTAGTAAGGGCAGTCAAGAGTTCGCTTTGAATGGTGATAGTGCTATCACATTCAAAGGCAGGTTGTGTGTTCTAGCTGACATAGTGTTGAGGAGCGAGATCTTGGATGAGGCTCACCGATCCAAGTACACAGTACATCCGGGAGGTACCAAGATGTACCAAAATCTCAAGGGGCTCTACTGGTGGCGACACATGAAGAGGAAAGTTGCCGAGTATGTCTCTAGATGTTTGGTGTGCCAGCAGGTGAAAGCCGAGCATCAAAGGCTGGCAGGTCTTCTAAAGTCCCTTCCTATTCCGAAATGGAAGTGGGAGAGTATCTCAATGGACTTCATCGTGGGTTTGCCGCGAACGACGAAGGGCTCAAATGCTATTTGGGTGATTGTAGATAGATTGACTAAATCTGCACATTTCCTTCCATATCGAACTACTTTCAATTCGAATCAGTTAGTAGCCTTGTATGTCAAGGAGGTGGTTCGGTTGCGCGGTGTGCCAGTTTTCATTGTGTCTGATTGAGATCCTAGGTTCACTTCTAGATTCTGGAGAAATTTTCAGAGTGCTATGGGTTTTCGTTTAGAATTCAGCACCACCTTCCATCCCCAGACAGATGGACAGACTGAATGGGTAAATTAGGTTGTGGAAGATATGCTCCGCGCTTGTATGCTAGACTTTCAGGACAGTTGGGAGGAACACTTACCGTTTGTTGAGTTTGCCTACAACAATAGTTATCAGGCAAGCATCCAAATGGCGCCTTTTGAAGCTCTGTATGGTCGGAGTTGCAGATCACCACTATATTGGGATGAGGTTGGTGAGAGAAAGGTCCTTGGTCCTGAATTGATTGAGCGGACCGCAGAGATGGTCAAGATAATTAGGGATCGACTGAAAACTGCTCAGGATAGGCAGAAGAGCTATGCAGACACGCACCGCAAAGATTTGGAATTTCAAGTTAGGGATCGGGTCTTTGTGAAGATTTCGCCGAGTCAGGGAATCATGCGATTCAAGAAGAAAGGAAAGCTCAGCCCTAGGTACGTGGGACCATTTGAGATTATCATGAGGGTTGGTGAGGTTGCTTACAAGGTAGCACTACCGCCTCACATGGCAGCGGTTCATAATGTATTTCATGTCTCTATGCTTAGGAAATACATTCCGGATCCATCTCACGTCATTGCTCTTGATCCGGTGGAGATTAGAGAGGATCTCACTTTGGTTGAGCAACCAGTTCAGATTTTAGATCATCACGATCAAGTCTTCCATAACAAGACTATCCCTTTAGTCCTCGTGAAGTGGCAACATCATTCCAAGGAAGAAGCTATGTGGGAGCGAGAAGCCGAAGTGAAGGAAAAGTACCCTCACTTATTTGAGTAGTCTTCCTTGTTGATTTTGTATGTATTTTGTTCCTGTCATGTTTTGGGTGTCGTTCTAATTTCGAGGATGAAATTCTTGTAAGGGGGGAGAGATGTAGAACCCCGAATCCGCAATTCACTGAGTAATGAGTGGTATGTGAATAGTGCCCAAGTGTAGTTTGGTGCACTAATGGGCCTTATGTTAATATACAAGTTTGGATTTATGGCGTGCATGTTCTAATAGGTCTAAATATGCTTAAGGATTGTGTTTAAAGCATAAAAGAGTGTTGGAATGGGATTGGAGAAGATCCAAGTAGTGAAAACAAGGTTTTATAGCAAAACAAGGGATCACCGATCGCTCGGTGTTATCCTCCGATCGACCGGTCCTCTATCGATCGATCGGTAGCTATCGACTGGTTAACTTATTTGTATGGGGAAAAATTTCAGAGATGGTTTTTTCAAATCGGTCTGTACCACCGATCAACTAGTAAGCCACCGATCGCTCGGTTGAAACCACCAATCGACCGGTAAGCCACCGATCACTCGGTCTGTACCACCGATCGATCGGTTTTACGCAGATTTTCTTCATTAAGGGTGTTTAAGACTTTAGTCATCATCCCTTGCCTATATAAAGGCTTGTTCTTGCCTTAGGGTTTCAGAAACCCTTAATGCATTGCTTTTGAAGGATTTTGAGAGGAGAAGAAGGAGAGGAGCTTGGTGGTTGTTCAAGCTTGAAGGAAGATCAAGTCCTTCCATTTCTTTGGTGTTTCTCAACCAAGAACTCAAGGTTCTTGCTTGTCCAAGCTTTTGAGAATCAAAGTCTTTGATTTCATCAAGGTAGATACACTCTACTACCAATCTTGCAATACTACTAGTTACCTTGGGTTGTTTTCTTACTATCCACTATGTATGTACATTGATTTTGAGATGTGGTGAGAGGTTGCTTTATACTTGGATGTAAGTTATTATTATGATGTACTCTAAGTGTTTGATGAAGTGTCTCTAAGAGTTTTTGGGTGTCAAAATATGCTAGTACTCTTGTATGCTCATATGCTCGCATGCCTCGCATGAACCGAAGCTTTTCCATGAATTTCTCAAAGTTACAAAAGGGTTTTTCAACAAATGACTCATAAGGAATGATTATAAGCAACTCTATGATTTGTCTAAGATTGGTTCACAAGCTCTAAGGATCATGATACACACTCACAAGAACTTAATGATATCTCTAAGATTGTCTCACAAGCTCTAAGGATCACAAATTACTCTAAGATCTCTATGGTATTGGCTTTATGGTTTTGCTCTATGCTCTATGTCTCTATGGATCATAATTGACTCTAAGTAACTCCATGAACTCACAAGAACTCACAAGACTATGATTATCGCTTGACTCACACGGTATTGGTAATGGTTTTGGTTTTGGATTTCATCACATATGCTATACATGGTTTCTACGCTTTGCTATGCTTTAAGGATTTCAGTCTCCATGCTTCATATGCTCTATGCTATATTGCCTTATTGTTATTAGTTTATATACACTGAGTATTCTACGCTCAGCTGATATTTGTTATCACCGGTTGGTGCTCGAACTCCATTTAATCTATGTGGCACGAAACCATGGGTAGAGGAGGAGTACTTCAACCCGGAGCCTTCCATGGACCACTACCAGGATGATGGTTCAGTAGATAGGTGTCGAGACTTTGACTTTTGTTAAGCGATTTAGGAAGATGCAGTATTTTGTTATGTGAGAGTGGGACTTGTCCACTCCACCTTTTGGATTCTCACTTATGTATATTTTGTTGGTTCACGTTTGGACCAGGTTATAGGAGTATTTACTTTGCTTCCGCTATGTTTCGTTTTTTATTCCGCTGTGCATTGTTATCATTTCCGCTATGTATGTTCAGGTACTCTGACAGGTTTCCATGTGTGCCTTATATATCATATCAAAGGTATGATACGGCAGTCACGAGTCAAGGTATCCCTAACTCCTAGGGGGTATTTTGGGTCGCGACACTTAGCATACAGACTATGGTCTCGAGAGTCTCAAGTGTAAGGCCAAAGTCTCAATCATGATCCTCCCTTGTCTGAGAATACACCAGGATGTCGTCGACGAAAACAATGATGCATCGATCCAAAAAAGATCTGAACACCCGGTTCATCAGATCTATAAAAGTAGCCGACGCGTTCGTCAGACCAAAAGTCATGACTAGGAACTCGTAGTGCCCGTACCAAGTCCTAAAGACATTTTTGGGAACGTCTTCGACCTTGATCTTCAACTGATGATACCCTGATCGCAAATCAATCTTGGAGAAGAACCTTACTCCCTTCAGTTGGTCAAACAAATCATCTATCCGAGGTAATCGATAACGATTCTTAATCGTGACCTTATTCAGCTGCCTATAGTCGATGCACATCCTCATGAACCCATACTTCTTCTTTACGAAGAGCATTGGAGCTCCGCATGATGACACACTCGGTCGAATAAAACCGAGCTGTTGTAACTCTTCTATCTGCTCCTTCAACTCCTTAAGTTCAATTAGGGTCATCCTGCATGGAGCCCTATAAATCGGAGTAGTGCCTGGAGCTAGATCTATAGAAAACTCTATCTCCCTATCTGGAAGCGACCCAGCAAGTCCTCAGAAAATACATCCAAATACTCACTCACAACCGGGATAACTAATGAGTCTCATGCCTCTGGATTCAAGAGACTGAGAGCTGCAAAATGGGTTATGTGTCTTCTTCACCCTCAAAAGTGAAACGGTTTAACACCCTCCGGCTTGAAATCCACCCTCTTCTCAAAGCAAGCCACGTGCCCATGGTGTGCAGCGAGCCAATCCATCCCAAGAATGACATCAAAGTCTAGGTCTTGGAACTCAAGGATGATCAGATCGACCAGTAACTCATGCTGCCCAACTTGGACTATACAATCTCGGTATCCTCAATCTGTATCAACCCCTGACATAGACGACTCAGCTCAGAAGAGAAGCCTTTCGTAAAATGAGGAGTAACGAAGGAAGGTGTTGAAACCCGTGTCGATGAACATATGCTTTAAGTACTCATCAATCAAGAAGGTGCATCCGACTTATACATAACTAAGTGTTGTAAAACAAGTGCACAATTATATATCATATAGTATATCATATCTCACCTAAGGTAATCATAATCTCATACTTACAATCATCGTAAGGATTTCATACTTAAAATAATAGTATTAGATAATAGCAACCTTGGTTATTTTTGTCTTATGCCGAAAATCTTTAGGGCAAATAATAAACCATGAATCTACTGGAAAAATAATTTTAACCTAGGCTTATAACAAGTCTAAACCCTACATCTTAACAAACTTACATCCTAGCTGACAAAGGCTTCCCTTTTATCACACAATAGCATACCATTCAAATTCCTAGCGAAGCGAAGACACAAGTTCGGTTGACTTTTAACCAGTTATGGACTAAGACTAAATGATTAATCTATACTTGGAATACGACTCTATTCTTGGACCTACCACCTTGTTTCAATCATGGTATCAGACACTAAGTGACCCTACAGAACCTAATTCCTAAGCTCTGATACCAACTCTGGTATCATACCTATCATTTAGAATTAACCTGAGTTCTAAGTTCAACTCAAAGACCATTTTAGGCTTAGGGACTTAATGCCTTGGATCTAATACCACCTCTGTCGTGACCCAAAATACCCCCTAGGAGTTAGGGATACTTTGGCTCGTGATGTGCAATATCCAATACCAAACCATCCTGTAAAAATACCCTAGGCATAACATTGTGGAAACATAGAATAGTGTGGAAGCGTGAACTTAAAATTTTCTTTATTACATATGACGGTATTCCAAGTTTGTACAATAATAAAACCAAAACAAGAGTAGGCATTCCCACTCATCAAATTACAATGTGGTCTCTCCCTCACTCACTCTCAATAATATCCATAATATGGCCACCTGTCAAAGTTCCTATCCTCCTCTGGTTGAGCCTTTGTCGGCTCCTCCTCACCGTAATCCTCCTCGATCCGAGGACTGGGATCACAGATGTCGAACGGACCTACCGACATAAAATGTACGATTGAGCATGAAATACTCAGCATGTACAAACTACTAGTTAACAATTCTATAACAACAATAATATCACATGCGAGTACTTAAAAGAATACAATTCATAATTCATACTTAAAATTAACATAGAAAATCATGCATGAAATCTTATCGTTCGTGGAAAACAAAACACATTGTATAAGGCTTATAAGTTCTTATGAGTTCCTTATGAGTTTATGAGTTCGTATAAGCCTTATGAGCTTAAAGCCTTGTGAGCCTTATGATCCTTGGAGACTTGTGAACCGATCTTAGACATGATCCGTGAAGCTTATGAGCACTTATGAGTCTTGTAACTGATCTTAGTCTTATGCATTTCTTATGAGTTCTTAGAAGCCTTGCAAGACTTATGATCCGTGGAGCTTATGCAAGATAATAGACATGATCCTTATGAGCATGAGGTAACCGATCTTAAAAATACCAACCCAAAGTTTGGTCTTGTCAATGCTTATAAACTTATGCTTCTTATGAATTTTCCTTTGAAAAACCTTTCTTATGATTCTTGAAATATCATGCTTATTAAAAAATCTCAGTTATGTAAAACATAGAGTCCGTGGAGTGCTTGTGAGCATCACAATATAATTAGGAAACTTTAAACATTTCATACATGTTCATACAAGACATATTAACTTCATAGTATACTAGAAAAAATCCTAAAAACATGGAACATCTTCATTCATGGCATTACATCACAATAATCTTGGTCATCAAGCCTATTTCATCAACATCATACACACATCACATTTTCTTTAAAGATAATAACACAAAAATAGATTTATCATTAACCTTGAGAAAATCCCCCAATTTAAAATCCTTATTTCTAGGTTGAATCATAGCAAGATTAGAGAATAGGTTTATTTACTTATGAAATTACAACAAGCTAGTTAGTAGAGTATAGTTACCTTCTAAGAATCAAAAACTCACTTGGTTGAAGCTTGAGAATTGCCTTGGACGCACGATCTAAGCTTGAGAAGGCTTACGGAAGAAGATCCAAGCCATGAGGAAGCTTGAGGATGCTTGTAGAAGATAACTTCAAGCTTCAATGGTGCAATGGAATGAAGTTCTGAGCTTGGAGATGAAGATCCAGGCTTCTAGGGCGAGAAATCGAGCTCCTCCTTGATCTCAAATGAAAACCCTTTTTGGAAAACCTAGCTCTCTCCCTTTTCCTCTTAAAATATGTATCTCAAAGTTTTAAAACCCTTAATCCCACGAAAATTGGGTATTTATAGGGTTAGGGTTGTCAAAATCATGATTGTGCCCTTTAAAATCCCATTTTTTGCGATCGCCGCATGTAGACGTCGATGTCTAGGTTCCAGGCATCGACGTTTGGGTTACAGGCATCAAAGTTTGGGTTACAGGCATCGATGTTTGGGATTTTAGAGCGTTTTGTTCATCTCCAAACGTCGACGTTTCCATGGCCCTCTGGTGCAGAAGTCGATGTTTGGGTGTTCTGATTGGGTTGAGTTTTTCCCGCTTTGGTATTTCAACCATAAAATTTGACTCACTTATTGGATTTTGAGGATTCAACTTGCATTGAACTCTTCATTCAAAGGGGAATAAGTTTTTGTTTAATGGACAAATCCAAATTCTGAGTTCTTAATGGTCTAAATGGGCCCTAAAGCTGACTGGTCTAGATGGATTACAGCATACCAGACTTTGGAAATCCAACTTTTAACTTGACCTCGACTCAAAATCTGAAAAAATGATAAACATGAACATCGAAAAGGGTTTTAATACCTTTCTAATGGTTCAAGAATCACTCGATTCTGATCAATGGTGACCAAACTAGAGTTCCCTAAAGTTGAGGGTATGTTAAGATATTCTCCTTTTTGACACTTATAGAGTATTTTAATTTTTGCTCCCCCATCCCAAACACCTATAACTTAAGAAAATGTTCTTAAGGCCTTAATATATTCCATAACACATCATCCACCCGAAATATATCAAAACAAGGTTCTCATTATCATTGATAATCATTCAAGCATTACAATAGGCTTTAAGCCTTAGACACTATTCACCATGCCATGCCATCAAGATCTGGGTCTACATATACAGTGTTTAACAGGAAAACACCAGTTGTTGAAGAATTTATCCATGTAGTATTTAATGAACCAAATCTATTTGAAAAGACCAAAAATGATGTAGATGAGTTAGCTGATAAAGTAGATAGAATATCTAAAGATATCTTAAACTAGAAAATAAGGAAGAAAATGAATAACAAGATAAAAAAATGATAAACCCTTAGAAGTTGAAAATGAAGATGAAAATAAATATCAACTTCCTAAGGCTTGGAAAATAATAAAAGATCACCCTAAAGAACTCATACTTGATAATATGGAACAAGGTGTTAGAACAAGAAGAAAAATTTGTAATAACCTTGCTTTCCTTTCTCAAATTGAACCTAAAAATGTCATTGAAACTATTGAAGATGAATCATGGGCAGTTGCAATGCAAGAAAAACTTAATCAATCTGAAAGAAATCAAGTATGAGATTTTGTGCCTAGACTAAATGATAAATCAACTATTGGTACTAAATGAGTATTTAGAAGTAAGAAAGATGAAAATGGGAACATCTAAAGGTTACAACCAAGAGGAGAGAATTGATTATGAAAAAAAATTTGTTCCGGTTGCTAGACTAGAAGCTATTAGAATGTTGCTTGTTTTTGCTAGTCATAAGAATTTTAAATTATTTTAAATGGATGTTAAGAGTGCATTTTTAAATAGATATATATCGGAAGAAGTATATGTTGAACAACCTCCATGTTTTGAAAATTATAAATATCTAAATCATGTGTTTAAATTAACTAAGGTCTTATATGGTTTAAAACAAGCTCCTAGAGCTTGGTATAATAGGCTTAGTGGATTTTTAATTGAAAAAGATTTTATTAGAGGAAAGATTGACACAACTATATTTGTAAAATACAAAAATGATGACATGCTTATTGTACAAATATATGTTGAAGATATTATATTTGGTTTTACTAATGAATCCTTGTGTCAAGAATTTTCTAAGACCATACAAGATGAGTTCGAGATGAGCATGATGGGAGAATTGAATTTCTTTCTCGGACTTCAATTCAAGAAAACCAATGAAGGAACCTTCATCAATCAAGCCAAGTATACAAGGGAGCTACTCAAAAAATTTGGTATAGAGAATACCAAGGCAATTGACACTCCAATGATTCCCTCAACAAAGCTTGACAAAGATGAAGCTGGCATAAATGTTGATGAGAAGAACTATAAAGGTATGATAGGTAGTCTATTATATCTTACTACTAGTAGGCCAGATATAATGTTTAGTGTATGCATATGTGCTAGATTTCAATCTAATCCTAAAGAATCACATATGACTGCTGTAAAAAGAATTTTTAGATATTTGCTTGGCATAATTGATATAGTACTTTTATACCCTAAGAACACTACACTTAAACTTGTTAGTTATTCTAATGTTAACTTTGTTCAATGCAAAGTTGATCGAAAAAGCACTAGTGGTACATGCCACTTCTTAGGACACTCCTTAGTTTAATGGTTTAGTAAAGAAAAAAATTTTGTAGCTCTATTACAGTTGAGGCTGAGTATGTAGCAGCTGGGAGTTGTTGTGCTCAAAATCTATACATGAAACAACAATTAGAATACTTCAAATTATTCTATGATAAAATTCAATCAAATGTGATAATACTAGTGCAATTTGCATGACTAAAAATCCTATTCAATATTCTAGAACAAAACGTATTGAAATAAGATATCACTTTATTAGATATCATGTTCAAAATGGGGATGTTGTGCTGGAATTTGTTGATATAAATAACCAACTTGCTGATATTTTCACAAAACCCCTATAATATGATAAATTCAGTACTTTGAGAAGAGAACTAGGCATGGCTAGACAAAGTGAAATGAAATGACCATATCTAAATGCCTAAATGCTCAAAATGATGAATTTTGCTTGATTATGCTCAAAATAATGATCTTTTGTTCAAAAATGAATTGGAAGTTTGATGCATATGTTAAATTATTTTGGATAATGATTTGATGCTTAAAATGAATATTTGGATGTTAAATGAATAATTTAATCAAGAGAAAATTGGATTCATATTGAAAAATAAAAAAAAATTCAGAGTCTGTGCTGGACTCGTTGACAAGTACGGTTCTGAGTATCTCACTCGTCGACGACTCAAGGTAATTTTTGAATTCCAGTAGTTGGCTAAGGCCACTCGGTGACGAGTATAATTTTATCCCTTTCACTCGTTAACGACTGGGTTCGTAAGTATAAAAATAACCTAAAAATCTGATTTTTTTTTCAAAACACTCAACGCTTCTTCCCTCTTTCGAATCTTCATTTCCCTCCAAACCTTATTTCATTCCCCAAATCATCTCTAACCTCATTCTAATCTATTCCAAACCATCAAATCCTTCAAAATCTCTTTGCCCTAATTCCCATTTGAGCAAGATGCCTCCACGATCAAAGAACCCTGCCAAGGAACCAGAGAAGAAGAAGATGAAGAGCACCAAATGAAATAAAGTTGCAAGCCCTTCAACACCGAGTTCATCTTTCTTCAAATCCAAGAAGGTAGAGGATAGATTCCTAACAATATTCCTGAAACGTGCTTCTATCTATGGTGAGATTGTAAATTTTGACGTATTTAAGAACAATGGATTAGGTCTTATAACTGATCTCTTCAAATCTTTACAATGGATCTCCTTCCTAGAATCCAAAGAGTCCATGTACCCTGACCTCATGCGTCAATTTTATTTTCAATTCAAATATGATGAAATCACTTCTACTATTTCCTTTCATATCTATGGAAAGGACGTTCCATTCCCTAGAAAGCAATTTGAGCATATTTTTCATCTTCCGAGTGGTGAATTCCAAATTTACACCACAAACCAATTGACTGTCCACCCAAGTTTTAATGAAATCAATGCATTAAAACTCATTTGTATAAACAAGGACATTACCAAAGCCTTTCAACCCGCCATCAAAGACCTCACCTTAAAAGCTAGGTTGTTTCACCATATTGTTGCCCAAGTATTGACCCTAGAGGGGGGGTGAATAGGGTCTTGGCAAATTTAAAGTTCTAACTTAGTCCATTTTGTGAAATTTAAATTAATTAAGAGAATGCAACTAGAAATTCTAAAATAAAAGCAATAGAGAGAAATAAGGAAAGAGTTAAGGAATTCAAACTCAAAGACTTTGTTCACGAGGTTTGGCAATCCTGCCTACGGCCCCGCCTCAAGCTATATCCACTAGAGGATTCACCACGATTTATTCCCAATCACAAGTCTTCTTATGGATGAAGACCAAACCGTTACACATGCAAGAGAATCCCCTCTCTTGACTTCTACGATCTTTTTCCGGGTGAAGATCCAACTTTACAATGAAGCTCCTCACTTCAAGTACAAGAATTCACCGATTCTTGATTTCATACACTCTTTGTATAGAAGTGTTTTTACAATCATAAAATGCTCCTTAACATGAGTTGGATGATCACTTTAAAGCTCTCTAAAAATCTCCCAAAGATTGGAGTTGAATAGCTCAAGAAATGAGATTTTGGGATTTTTAGGGTATACTCAATAGATTTAGAAATCTAAGCTTGTTAGTGATTGATTGAATGATCTAGAATGATTGGAGATTTTATTTTGTTAAAAAATCATCTCATTTTATAACCCAAGAAGTTTTATGGCCGTTGGAGTAGTATTTGATGCAAAAATATCCATTAAAAAATTTCCGTTATAGAGTGAAAATACTCTGTCCCAACCCATCCAGTCATCGGGATGAGTCCATCCTATTAACTGGATGGTGCTCCATTTTTGTCTCTCAGTGTTTCGATCATAACTTTTGATTGGCTTATCGGAATTAGGTGATTCAACTTCTAGTAAACTCAAAATTCAAAGGGAAACAATTTTGTGTCTAATGTAAAAATCCTAATTATGCTTTATTGTTAGTCCAATTGGGTCCCAACATTGACTGGTCCATCCAGTCTACTGGATGGTGCTGCAGTTTTGTCTCCTTTAGTATTTTGACCATAACTTTTGATTTTCTTAATAGAATTAGGTGATTCAACTACCTATTTGACTTAAAATTCAAAGGGGAACACTTTTATCTCTAATAATCAAATCTTGCTTCTACTTTATTCATGGTCAAAATGGGTCCCAAAGACTGGATGACCTCATCCAGAAGTCTGGATGGTGCAATTTTTTCAGAAAATCTATTTTTTATCACTCTAATGATGGGATTTGATTCCAATGTCTTCTCCCTCATCTTAATCAAGATGATTACCAACTTTTTAGGTCCTTTAAGTGTTTTTCAAGTTGTACCTAGGGTCAATCTAAGTTTATGAGTTTTTCAACAACCAAACTTTGAGGACTTTTTACCAAGTCCTAAACTCTCTTAAAATATAAAAAAAATGATACTCTAAACCTTGTTGAGAATTGGTCTTCCACTTGATCTTGAATCTTTTGATTTGACTTCTTTAAGTTCAAGATCATCCTTCTTCAATCTTCATTGATCTTCAATTTGATCCAAATGACTTGCCTTGACTTGATAAAGGATCTTCTCATAAATGGTGTTACTTTCATCCTTTTTCCATGAATGACTTTGCTAATGCTCTTTGTATTCTGATTTTCACATAAACTCAATAGAAGCATTAGTAACACAACCTATTCTATTATTGTGTTATCATCAAAACCAATGACGTTACCTAAGGTAGGAAACCTATAAGCTAACATATATTATCTCCTACAACTTCATTCCAAAAGGAGGTGGTAGAGACTTCGTTACATTCTTTGATGTCTATTTGATGTGGTACATCTTCAGCACTAAGCATATTGACCTACCCTTTGCCCTTACACATATCATGTTGGATACCTCTAAAAGGAACAAAGGTGGCCTACCTTTTGGTCAAACTCTCACCAAACTTTTCAAATATTTCAAAGTTCCTTTTTCAGCCTATGGGGATAAGATAGATGTATCTGATTCGGACTTTTACACTCGGGCTATCATCATGAAGATGGGCTATGCAAGCCCACTCCTTTAGTCACCCCAGCTCCTACCTCAACTCCTACTTCTACTCTTATTCCAGATCCTTCTTCAGTTCCAATTCTAGCTCCAGTCCTAGACCCTACTCCTGTCATTCGTTCTCCATCTGCCCCTGGACCATCTGCTTCAGCTCAAGGACCCTTAGAGATTCCCTCATTCTCAGTAGCAGCATAAACAGAGATTCCAAAGATTAAGAGTGAGCCAGAGCTTCCTTAGTCATCACATCAGAGAGAGGACTCACCTCATTTTAAGGATGCTGGACCATACTATGACACCCCGAGGAGACCAGATATGTCAGTAGATCAGATGAGCCAGATAGTCTCCATTGGGACTATTATGGAGAGCATGTTGAGTTTCCAGTTTGTGATCCGGGAGAGCATGTTGAGCTTTCAGAATGAGATCAAGGAGAGTATGGTGAGCTTCCAGGCAGAGACTAGAGAGAGATTGTCCTCTATTGAGAATAGTATAGCCAACCTTCGGACAAACTCTAGACAAAGTTTAGAGGCAGTGGATACCAGTGTGGGGATTGTAAGAAAGGATATGGACATCCTGAAGAATAAAGTGGATGCTACCACTGAGCTAGTGTAGAAGAAGGCACAAGATGCCTCTGAGGAGTTTATTACATTGAGTAAAGGATTAGCTGTTCTTGAGGGGAAGTCAGATTTGCATGGACAGCAGCTTCGAGCTCAGGCTCCTATCATTCATGAGTCAGCCTCTCAAGTGACTCAGGTAGTCATTGAGTTAATGGCTATCAGGACTCACCTTGCTCACATTCCAGTACCTTTGGATGTAGAGGTACCTGTGGGACCCCAGGAGAGACCCCAGGAGTAGGTTATCTCTAGTGATAGTTCTCTTAGTGACCCCAAGGGAAAGAAGAAGGTGCCTATGTCCAAAGAGCACAAGAAGAGGAAGAGAGAAGAAGACAAATAAAGATTAGTTTTGTTTCTTTTTTATGATGCCAAGGGGGTAGAAAATGTGAAACTTTTTGTTTTGACTCCTTGAGTGAATGGAATTTTTTTTTTTGACACACTTTTTGTAATTGATATGAATTGACTTTGATATACTTGTAAATGTCAATACTTTTGGCTGAATATGAATTAAACTTATTTCTCTTGATATTCTTGAGTGGATGTTGAATGTTGGAAATTTATTATGTATTCTTTGAATATCTTTAATTAATTATGAATGATCTAAAATATGCATATAAATTGAAAATAAAAAAAATATATATGAATGTATATGTTTAGTGCGAGTAAACCTTAAAATTTTATTGAAAATATATATTGATTGGGAGCTTATTCTCATTTCATGGCATTAGTAGGTCATCATCAAAAAGGGAGAGATTGTTAACCTAAAGGTTACAACCTTGTGTACCCCTAATAATTTTGATGATAACATAATAATGGAATAATCATTTTGGTACTAATGTTTCTATTAAGTTTATGAAAAATTCAGATTACAAGAACATGTGCCCAACATTCAAAGTATGAAGCAAAGAAAAAGCTCCACATGTCCAAGATGGACCATCAAGAAGAAGCCTCCATATTCAAAGTTGAATTCAAGATCAAACCCAAAGTCCAAGTCGGATCATAAACAACAATAAAGATCATGAAGACATACTCAAGTTGGAAGATCCAAGATCAGTTGAAGACTGTCTTTCAAGAAGGTTTAAAGCTAATTTTTATTTATTTGAAAGAGTATAGGACTAATGTAAAAAGTCTTCATTAGTATGGAAAGTTGAAATGTGTAACGCCTATATTGACCTTAGGAATCCTTGACTTAATTACATTTCATTCTAAGGCCCTAGGACATCTTAAAATCATGTTAAAGGGAAGCCAAAAGACCTAGGAAATCATTCACATCTTATTGGTCTTTAAAAGATGAGTTTTCTATCAAAGAACAGAGGACTCGTCGATGAGTGAGACTATGATCTCAACACTCGTCAACGAGTGGGCTAACAGTAGCTCAGAATTGAATCTGGTCGCTTCACTCATCAACGACTGGACAGTGCACCAATTCACTCATCGATGACTGCTTGCAGAAACCAACTCCAACGGCTAGTTTTAAACGGCCAAATTCGCATTAAATGCAATCCCAACGGCACTATTGATTCTTCACCTATAAATTGAGTTCATTTATGAACATCAAACTATTATTGAACTACCATTGATCAAATCTTTAAGGTGCATTCAATTCTCATCAATATCATTCGTTGAAAACCTAGAAATCTGAACTCTTCGAATTTGAGCTTTCAACTCCCATTCTTTTGAGAGATTTTTAGAAGTGCTTCAAGCTAATCTTATCAGGTCATTAAGGAGAATTGGTATAGATTAAAAGCACTATTCATTTGTATTGAAGAAAATCAAGAATTGAGGATTTTTGTCCAAGAAGCCGGATAGCTAGCTTTGTAAAGTCAAGAGATGGTGTTCCCTTGGATTGAAGGTGCTTATCTCAACCTAGAAAGGAGATTATAAAGGTTTGGTCTTCACCCGGGAAGAAGGTCGTGCAATAGTCGTGTTGGATCCTTTGAGCCAGAGAGCTTGAGATAGGGATGTAGGCGGGAGTACCGAACCTCGAGAACAATCTACTGTGTTTGCTCTCTTTATCTTTTATCCTTTCTTTATCATTACATAGCTAATTTTTATTTCTTGTTTAATTATTTTAATTTGAAATTCCGCCAAAGGAACTAGAAAGAATTTTAAATTTGCCATAAACCCTATTCACCCCCCCCCCCTTAGGTCCATTTACTGGGCAACATGTGGTATTTCACAGTGGAAGACGACAGACTCCTGTATAATGTTGTCATCTAGGAAGGAACACGGAATCCCTGCAAATTTTTTGTGTCATTTTCCTTTAAAGCCCAAACTTCAAAGACTTTTTATGTTAGACAAGACAGCTGGTTCCATGAGATGACCCTCTTCATTCAGAAGACATAAGTCCCCGGGATTTGGATAAGGACTTGGTCTACGATTAGAGATTAGATAAAGAGGTTCAGTTAAGTCTAGAGAAGGGGTTAGGCACCCCGGCACTTTCATTTTTCAATGGTTCCCTACTTGATAGGGTTAAGGCAAATTGAAGTTAATGTTAATCAAATGTCTTAATGTTTAATGTAATACTAATCTAAGAAAAAAAAGCTAACTAAGGTCGAATCCGGGTTGGGTTGCCTACGTACTCACATTGGGGTGAGATCAGACCAAACGTAGTTCTAGCACATGAGCTCGTGTTAAGGCTAGGGGGTGTGTGTATGTGCACCAAGGGTAGCTAATGGGCCTAATTCGATAAATTAGGGTTTTGTTTGATCGAGGTTGGTCAATGTGCAATGTTTGGGCCCGGAGGCCAAGGGTTGGGCCCGGTAGGTCAATTTTGGGCCCAGTAGGCCAGGAGAGGAGTTTGACCAAGGTTAGGGTTGTCAAACGAGGTTAGGTCAAACATATCATGGTTAGGGTTGCTAACCACAGTTGATATGGTAAGGTCAAGCCCGATAAGATGAGGTTGGGCCAGGTAGGCCAAAACCGATTTAATCGAGGTTAGGGTTGCCAACCGGAGTTAAATGGGAGTTGGCAGTTAACCATGGTTAGGACTGCTAACCATGGTAAAAAGGTCCAGAAAGCTTTTTGTGGTTTTTTATATTTTTTTGGGATTTTTCTAGATTTTTTCCAGTGGTTAAGAATTGTTTAATCATGGTTAAGGGATAGTTCACCATGGTTAGGATCACTAACCATTATTAAATGGTTGAAGCAGACCATTTTTGAACTTCTCGAAATATTTCTAAATTTTTTAATATTTTTTCAGAATTTTGTGGGTTAAGGGCTGTTTAACCATGATTAAATGTTAACCAAAAATGGAGTTTGACCATGGTTAAGGGTCCTAACTAAAGTAAAAATGAACACATATGATTATTCTAAAATCCTTAGAATATTTTTAATTTTTTGATTATTTTTACAAAATTTTATGGGTTAAAGGGTGCTTAACCATGGTTAAATATTAACCAAAGGTGGATTTAACCATGGTTAAGGATCTGGTCAGGTCAAAATTGGGCCCAGGGAGCAGGGAAGGGCGTAGACTGGCCTCCTACTTGATTTGGACCATGTACAAAGGCCAGAAGTTAAAAAAAAATAGAAATTTTAGTCACATTTTTAACCATGATTTACAGGGTGTTAACTCGGGTTAGGGGTTGAACCAGGGGAAACTGGGACCATAGAGGTGTAGCCTGGACTATAGGAAAGACCTTGGGCCATTGGTGAGCCCAGGGGGAGGTCTGGTGTGGGCCCTACAGAAGCCCTATTCGCGAAACTGAAATGGCGTTATTCCAACTAACCCTGGTTTACCGGGTTTTAACTCGAGTTAGGGACTGACCCAGGGTAAACTAAGACCACCGGGATGTAGCCTGGACTACAGGGAAGACCTTGGGCCTTTGGTCGGCCTAGGGGGAGGTCTAGTGTGGGCCCCATAGAGGGCCAAAGGTACCCTATTTGGATGTACCACCATTAAGCATTTTGCCCAACAATGAGTTTTTCCCCACTCGGGACTGTACCAGGAGGCATCTAGGGGTTCCCTCATGGACTAAGGGACCCCCAGACCTGATGGAGAGCATCCATGCAAGAGGGGGGTTATACCCGTGGCTATACCTCAAGGGTATTCCCCCACACCTATGAGGAAGGTGGGGGGAACCCTATCCTCGGCTGAGATGATGCAAAGCATGTAAAATAAAAAGATGGACCCCTGGAACAGGACCAGGGGTCCTTACATAGCTTGTAAACAAAAAAAGCTTGAGGGGGGGAGAGCTACTACCCTGTGGGACTGACTATGATGATGGAGGGAGCTAGTGGGCTACTGCAGAAGCTGAGTTGGGTCTGGGGTGACCTAATGATACTCCTGGAGGGTTTGAAGTGATCTCAGAGTGGAGGATAGGGGTTGGAGGTGATATTTTGGGAGGTCAAGGTCTATAGGCTATCTGTGGATGGTTTAAGAGACTAGTGGTGGTGCACAGTGGTACACAGGGCTGAGGGCAGGCTTGGGGTTATACTAGGCATGGCCTGAGGAGCTTCTGGGATCTTCCTAAGTGAAGGAGTAAGGCTGGAGCAAGGAGGAGGGCAGTTTGATTCTGGACAGAGCTTAGGTGTAAAAAAAATGGCGTGGGGAGAAGCTGAAAGGTGTGGGGGGTTTATAGGAGAAGGGAAGACCCTTGGGGGTAGTCTGGGTATTACCCCTGGCGTGGGGGACCAAGCTGGAAGCAAGCCAGGGGCAGCAGGGGGCTGCTGTACGCGTATCCCACTGGAGAAGATGATGAACAGTAGCTTTTTTTTTCTATTTCGGGCCTAATCCTCACACATGGGGGCCGAAATCACTGTTGGCCTTGCCATTTGAGGGTTTGACACCCTAAAATTTGAATTTTTGGTGTGGGACCCACCCTAATGAACCATAAAAAGGTCATGGGCTCATGTTTGGGCCCATAGGAAGCCTAGTTTTTTTGGTTTTTTTGTGATTGGGCTTTATAATGGGGTATGAGCCCGAAAAGCTTTAGCCTAAGATTTATCTAGGGTTTGGATTAGGGTTAAGCCTAGGGTTAGGTCTAAGGCCTTACCTAGGGTTAGACGTAGGGTTTAGCTAGGGTTAGCCTAAGGTTTGGTCTAGGGCTTAGGCTTTTAATTGAAATCAGCTTTGAGCCCAAATGGTTTGGATTCTAGGGCTTGGGGTTTTCCCTAGGTTCTAGGGCTTGAATTAGGGTTTACCTAGGGCTTGGCTAGGGTTTAGGGTTGGACTAAGGGCTCACCTAGGGTTTATCTAGGATTGCTAAGGGTTTAACCAAGGTTTGATCAGGGTTTAGGGCTTGACTAGGGTTAGGCCTAGGATTTAGGGTTTTGACTAGGGACTCAGTAAGGGATGACCATGGTTAATGATGTTAACCATGGTTAAGGCAATGTGTAAAAATTGGGTACTTACAGGCTCCATATAATTTGCCACCCTGGAAGTGTATAAAGTAACCTTTTTTTATGATGTCATTGTTTATTCCTGGTCCCCGTGCTCTGGGAAATGATATTGATATCTACTTACAACCATTGGTAGATGAGTTATTAGATCTGTGGACTCATGGCCTTCACACGTATTATGCGTCAAGTGGTGGAAATTTTCAGATAAGAATAGCATTATTGTGGACAATCAATGACTTCCCTGCATATGCGAACTTGTCTGGATGGAGAACTAAAAGCCACTACGCTTGTCCTCATTACAATCGAGGCATATGTTCTCAGTACCCGAAACATGGTCGTAAGTTTTGTTATATGGGTCATCGACGATTCTTGGGAGCTAGCCATAGATTTTGCAAGAATAAAGCGTCATTTCATGAACAATCTGAATCAAGACTTGCTCCTATTTCACACATAGGAACCGAGTTGTTGGGGCAAATGTGTGGTCTCAACATCCAATTTGGGAAGAATAAATTAAAAACCTTGAGAAAAAAGAGAGTACGAGACGGAAATATAGAGTATATTGGCTAGAATAAGGTAAGTATATTTTTCAGTTTACCTTACTGGGAGCACCTTCTAATAAGGTGCAATTTGGGTGTGATGCATATTGAAAAAAAACATATGTGACAATATCATAAGGACATTATTGAATATTGAGGGAAAAAAAGACACTTGGAAAGCATGTCTTGACCTTAAAGAAATGGGTATTAGAACTGCACTTCATCCACATGCAGTAGGACAAAAAACATATTTGCTTGTTGCATGTTTTTCTATGTCGACCGATGAGAGAAGTATTTTTTGTAACGTACTTGTAAAGGTTAAAACTCCAGATGGATATGCGACCAACATTTCACAATGTGTGAATCTGAAAGAGCGCAAAATAGCTAGGAGTAAAAGTCATGACTGCCATATTTTAATGCAACAACTACTTCTATTGGCTGTGTGGAAATCACTGTCAAGGAATGTTAGTGCCCCGTTGATTGAATTGAACAGATTTTTCAGAGGATTATGCTTCACGTTTGGCACCATCGAAGAATTCACAGAACTTGAGGCTCGAAGTACAGTTATACTTTACAACCTCGAGAGAATTTTCTCACCTGTATTCTTTGACATCATGGTACATCTAATCATCTATTTGGCAGGCAAGGCAAGGGTTGCAGGTCTAGTACAATACCGATGGATGTACCCCTTCGAGCGGTAAGCTCCATGTTTTAAATACGTTACACAATATTTTACTCAATGCATATTATGTTATCTGACTGAAACATTAAATGCTATTTTATTCTTTCTTTAACAGATACCTCCATACATTGAAATCATATGTACGTAACAGAAGTAAACCAGAATGTTCTATAGAAAAGGGATATCTTGCTATAGAATGTGTCACTTTTTGCTCAATGTATTTGTACGATGTTGAAACAAAGTCCAATCATGCAACTCGCAACTATGATGAAGATGGTGTTGGGATATATAAGGGATTGTCCATTTTTTCTACACCTGGTTGTGCTTTTGGAAAGGCTTTGACTGTATATTTATTTGATGAATTATCCAAGAAAATACACCGTTATGTCTGATTCAACTGTCCTGAAGTGGCCCCATTTATTGAGAAAGGCCACTCTACTTTGTATTTATATTAATTAAAAGCACCTCCAGTTGGATCATTAGGTAACCATGATCATTGGTACGTAGGGCACACTGGGAAAAATTTACGTGAGAAAATCGCCACAAGTGGCAAATTAACATTGACCATATCCACAATACTACCTTTCCAAACTATTTTGCATCCAATGTAAGTAATATATGCGATATATGTTTAAACTGGCAAAAAACTAAACATTTTGTATTGTCTAATAACAAACTACTAAACACTAACAATTTTCTATGTTGATCCGTGTAAGTCCAGTGAATATATATAATGATCTTAAATGGCTAGCTCATGGCCCTTCGAAGATTGCATGCAAATTTGAACGGTATGTCATCAATGGGTTTTGGTTTCGTATAAAGTCGGTTGATAGTACGAAGAAGTTGTAAAATAGCGGCGTGGTCCTTATTGTAGAGACCACGACCTTTTCATCTGTGAGGGACCAGTCGCTGCGTACAAGTGATAATACATACTTTGGCATTTTGTAAGAAATTGTTCAACTAGACTATTACAAAGGGAGAAAGGTTGTGTTATTTAAGTGTGATTGGGTTGATATTATGTCTCAAGGTAGGGGCATCAAGGAAGATGAGTTCTAATTAACACTTCTTAATCTTCAACAGATGCTAAAAATCGATGAATCTTTTGTGCTTGTCTCACAAGCAGTACAACTCTTTTACAAAGGCCCGCTCGAAAAAGACTGACACATCACCAACAGAATACTTCAACATGCGAGATGGAGTACATCCAATTTTGGGCGAGGCATTTCCCGAGATCGTGCAACCCAACGTTGTACGATTGGATGACATTGGACCAAATGTGTAATGACCCGCATTTAATTCATGGTCTTCATAAATTTTATGAGTTAAATTATTGATTAATTGTACTTCAAACGATGTGTAAATCCTAGGAGAAACCAATGCATTAAAATCTTGAATCTCAAAACCCATTTAATTCACTTGATTTAGTGAATTTATAGAGATAAATTTCACTAAATCAAAGAAGAACAAAAAGTAGCAAAAAAGTTTTTTTTTTTTTTTTAAATCAGCACCGTGATCGATCGCCGCCGGCGGGCGATCGATCGCCCAAAATGCCGATTGGATGGTGTTTTTGCGCGTTTTCATGGGTTTTGAGTCCCTAGGGCTCCCAATGTATAAACACCCCTTTATACTCTTGGGGAGTGTTTTCCAAGGCCTTCCAAAACCTAAAAGAGAGAAATGGGGGAGTTTTTGAGAGATCAAAGAGAGAGAGATTGAAGGAGTTCAAAGATTCAGTCAGAAAAAGGGAAAAGGAGGCGTGAAGATCAAGTAGAACCCTATTCGCAAGCGATAAATCGTAGGGATACGATCAAGTGAGGTAAATAACAGATCTAGTATCCAATATTTTGAATAGTTAACCTAAAATAATGAATAAAAATGAATAAACCAAAGGAAAGATGTAAAGATGGGTAGGATCCATGAATATGTCTATGATTTTTTGTTCATTATGCTTGATCTATTAAAATAGGATGTGAAGAACCCATTTATGAAATTGTTTATTTATTCTTTATGGTTAAATTAGGATGTGAAGAACTTAGTGAAGATATTGTCTCATTATTTTGATGAAAAAAATTGGATGTGAAAAACCATGATTATAATCTCTGTTATTGAATGATTAACATAGGATGTGAAGAACTATATTTGATTCCCATTTTATTATTTATAGATGATAAAATAGGATGTGAAGAACTAGATTTTTAGTTTTCAGTTTATGATTCCTGGATGATTAAACTAGGATGTGAAGAGCTGTAATTATGATCATAATTTATTACTAGTGAATGATTAAATTAGGATGTGAAGAACTCAGTTGTTATATAGTTTTATTATTTATTGATTTGATGTAGAGGATCTATTGATGATATAATTTTATTATTATTGGAATGTTAAAATAGGATGTGAAGAACCAATTGCAGATATTGTTTTATTATCACGGAATTATTATGTTAGGATGTGAAGAATTATGTATAATTTATTCATGATTCAACATGGGGATTGGGAAAGTTATTGAAGTGTGCAAATTTATGAGAAGAATGAGATAGTGGATGGATTGAATGGATGATCTAATTGTGATATTAAATGATATTTGAGTTGATTTTATGTTTAACAATTTAAGAAAATTATTATTAATTAAAAAGGATTACGATTAGGATATTGATCTTGATTAAACAAACAAGGGATTTTGACAACGAAATTAGATCATGATTTAGGAATATTTTTAAGACTAATTGTGATTTTTATATTGTTGAATCATTAGAAATATGATGGTTTGTGTATTGCTTTTATGTTCCTAATACATGATATATCATTGGGTAAACGAACCTCTGATGAAAGTCAAGCTTGCCTAGGCCTGGTTAACGTAGTGGTATGGGACGCTATGATGAGATGTCCTATGGCCCTTGATGATTAGTCTTAGGTGAAATTTAAAGAAGAGGTGTATCATTGTGCACTCACAAATGAAAAAGATGCAAAAGTATGAATAAAGAATTAAAGATATTAATGAAATGTAAGTAAGACCAAAAGCAAAGTAAGAAAAGTATGTAAGTAAGAAAGAAAGACACACAAAAGCGATGTATGTTGTGTTGTGCACCACCGGCTACCATCAAAAAGGGCGAGATATATGCCAAAGTAAGTAAGTCATCGTACCAGAAAATATACTAAGCCATCCGTACCGGATAATGTACGAAGGGTGGTATCTCGGTAAAGTAAAGTATAGTAACCCCTTTCTTTATACGATAAAGCGGTATTTCAAGTTATTACAAATGCATGTGAATGAGTATTGGTGTGATGATCACGTGTGAAATATGAAAAGTAAGAAAATGAAAGAAAAGTAAGAAAGTAAGAAAAGAAAGAAGGAAAAAAAAAGAAAAAGAATTAAAGAAAGAAAAGAAAGAATTGACATAATGAACATGTTTAATTCCCGCACTCTGATTTTATATGTAAACTGACGTATGAAGTGATGAAATGCATATAAATGTTATTATTTATATTGTTTATTATGTTCTGTTATATACTTGGAGTAACTCGTTACTCAGCTAATGACTTTTGTTGTCAGCAGGTCCAGGTTCAGGTTTAGGCTTCGACATTTGTACTTCCGGACCTTGGGAAGAAGAGGAGTATATCGAGGAACCCGAAGGTGACTATACCGAGGAAGAAAGGGACCTTGACCGATAGCCCTATTATTGAAGTTGTTTTATGGTTAATTAAATTCCGGAAGACTTTAATTTAATTGATAGAGACACATGTTAGTTAGTCTTTTATGTTTATGGTCCGGATGAGTGACCAGGATTTATGACTCTACAGTTATAGTATGGGATTGGATTTTAGTTGATGGTTTATTTGAAGAAAAATTTTTAGGTCCATATTTTTGTGCCTTAAATGCTTCTAACATAACGAATTATTAAGTGAGTCACGTGCCAAGATCTCACATCCTCCTAGGTGGGGTTTTGGGGCGTGACAGAATGTTGATAATATTAGCAATTTTAGGGCAAATATCCCTAGCACAACAATGATATACCTCTAACCATCATCGAGGCGGAGCCTTTAGATGACCGATCGGAAGAATCTAAGGAAAATGACAGACTTTCTATTTAAACATTTGATGTAATTTCGTTAATGATCTATACTGTAACTATACATGACATAAAAAACATGTGATGCTTCCAATAACATTTTTTGAAATATAAAAATGTTCTTTTTTGCTAATGGTATTTATTTTTTCTTTGTTACAACAAGTGAGGTTGTTGTAGTTTGATTATGTGAATAATGGAAATAGAGTCATGTTTTCATTTTCTTTGGTGACTCCCATTGCACTACATGAAAAAGGCAAAAAAAAGGATTCCAAGTCACTGTTTTCCTAAAAAAGGAAAATAAAAGAAATAGCAATTTTGGAGTAGCCATGCTCCATAGTTACGGTGAGAGTAACTTAAAGTATGTCATATTTATGTTTCTATTACCACTTTGGGAAGTAAACTCTATCATTGAAAAATAAATTCAATCATTGATTGGTTGAAGCCGAAAGATAGCAAAGGCCACAAGGAATGCAAATGCAGACACAATCTTAAAGGCTACTGCAACACCAATATCTTGAAGGCTAGCCATTTATTTCCTTGAAGATTATTAATCTCCTGAAAATAGTGAGATAGACACAGTAGAGTCACATCCTGGAGTAAAATAAAGTTTAATCTACTAAAGCTATGTGGGCAGTGAAATCTCACGGATATAACCTTAAATGCCAGCCTCCGAGAGACTAACACGTGTCTGATCTGTGAGGGCCAAAAAATCATGGATATAACCCTAAATGTCAGCCTCCGAGAGGCTAACACGTGTCTAATCCGTGAGGGCCAAAACCTCACGGATATAACCTTAAATGCCAGCCTCAGAGAGGCTAACACGTGTGTCTGATCCATGAGGGCCAAAACCTCACAAATATAATTTCAACCTCCAAGAGGCTAACATGTGTCTGATCCGTGAAGGCCAAAAGCTCACGAATATAACTTTAAATGTCAGCCTCCAAGAGGTTGACACGTGTCTAATCCTTGAGGACGAAAACTTCACGGATATAATCCTAAATTCCATCCTCCGAGAGGCTTACACGTGTCTAATTCGTGAGGGCCAAAACCTCACGAATATAACCTTAGATACCAGCCTCCAAGAGGCTGAAACATGTCCAATCCGTGAGGGCCAAAACCTTACGGATATCTCTTTAGTGCCAGCCTCCAAGAGGTTGACACGTATCCAGTCCGTGAGGGCCAAAACCTCGTGGATGACTCTTGAGTGCCAGCTTCTGAGAGGCTGACATGTGTCTGATACGTGAGGATACACCTCATGGATCAACCCTTTAGGTGCCAACCTCTAAGAAGCCAATACGTGGATGATCCAAGAAGACAAATCTCACGGATTCCATCCTGATAAGTACCAGCCTCCGAGAGGCTGATATATATCTGATCCATGAGGGTAAACCTCTCAGATCAGCCATTTAGGTGTCAGTTTCTAAGAGACTGACACATGTCCATGAGATTAAATCTCATAAATTTAGATGGCAGACTGCTACGTCCTAGAGAAATCTCAAAAGTAGATTCTCCTAACTTTGGAGATCCCAAGATAAGAATCCCCCACTTCTAAAAACTCATGGGATGTCACATGGCACCCTATAATCATGAAAGGATTAGGACTTTGTCATATATCCTAAGAAATGATATGACTTAGCATCCACCTTTTGAGGAGAAGATATTATCTTCTTCTCCCTTTTCGAAGTTACTAGGATTCCTCCCAAAAAAGGGGAAACCTGGTACAAGAGTCCTCAAAAGAAGAGGACTCTATTTAGCTTTAGGAGTCTCCCAGATAAGGGAGCCCTAAACATATGCATTAATAATTTCAAGATATAAATTCATTTGCATATAGTTTAGATAAATCATTCACAAGTTTATAATATCATTATTAAATTCATTTGAATAAGTCATTATAAGCAATTGATACTAAATTAAATACATCATTTATAATTCAATTTTAAATCAATTTAATTGGTTTTTACAATTATCAATCCATTTGTATTTGTTTCATTGAGCTTGGTCAATTATCATTCCATTTACATATTTCTCCCCCTAGCATCATCAAAAAGCATGAACAGGCATTACATGATACCAATACTAATTTAGTCTTTTAGGTGCATAATACCAATTTTAATCATTTCAAGACATTTTTTATACATGCATCATATCAAATATTTCAAACATTTTATCATATACCAAGCATTCATCATCCATGACATCTTTCAAACATATTCATAATTATATAAATATTAAGCATAATCAAGCAATCAATCAATCATTACATTATATCAACATATCATCCATATTAATCATCATTCATTATTACAAATATATTAAAATATATATCTATCATTCAACATTTTAATCAAGCATTTATCCATAATTCATTTCAACATAACATAAGAATATCATTTCATCATTACACACATATGAACATAAAGCATGATCAAATAGAGATATGATTAAATAATTATTTTCATAATTAAAAAAATTTTAATCATACTTAGTTCTTCCTTTATAGTGGAAACCTACAAGAACAAGTTCAAGTAACTCCCTTTGGCACCCAAACCTTTTTGGCTTCAACTAAGTTAGCATTGGGAAAAATTGTTCTCTTGGAAACCCAAACTTGCTTTACCATCTTCTTCCAACATAAGAATAAAAAGTAATAAAAGTGGTTTTTGATAATTCTTGTTTGATTGAAAGGTTATACCCAATTCCGGCTCTTTTAAACACACACTTTTGTTATCCAAGCTTTTTTTTCTTGGAAGCAATTTCTCTAAATTCATCATAGAGTTCATCAAAAGCTTCTCTTAATTCATCAAAAGAAAGAGTTCATCAAGGGAAGAGTTTACCTCATCCACATTTGTCATAAGGCATAAATTTGCTACTTTCTCATCACTTGAGATCGCATCAGACTCATAGTCGTCCCATGTAGCCTTCTGTAGAGCCCCAGACTTTTTCATGCGTAATACATGGCACTTTCGTAGCCAATTTGCCTTTAATGTAGTACGATTAATAAATAAGGAAAAATTAAAAATTCTGAAATGTCAGAAATGTTCCTTTTCGAAGTATGAACCCAACGCAAGTTGAATTGTCAAAATCCGACGAACGAGTCAAGAGATATGGCCAAAACAGTTTGGACCTGCAGAGCACCGGTCGCTCGGTCCATGGAGCGATCGATCGGTCCAAAACCGATCAATTGGTAGCTATTGACTGGTGGAAAATTTTGTATGGTGAAATTTTCCAGAGAACTGATTTTTGACCGGGAGCTCGGTCAATTCACCGATCGCTCGGTAGGCAACCGATCGATCGGTCATAAACACCGATCGCTCGGTCTTCGTGTTTTTGCAGAAATTTCATTAAGGGTGTTTTCGTCTTTTGGGCGTTTCACTCTTTACTCTTAAGGGTTGCCCGAGCCTTTAGGGCTCATTTACAACACTTAGAGACATTTGAGAGTTAGAGAAAGAGGAGAGGGCGATTTCTAACCTAGGGTTTCCATTTGGGGAAGAAATCAAAAGGGGTGAAGGCTTAGATCAACCTCAAGCCCATTTTCTTCAAGATTCAGGCTCAAGAACTCGTGGAGCTCGCGTTCCAAGCTAGGGCAGCACCTCACGGACATTTTGGAAGGGGATTCTTTCCCTCATTTGTCAAGGTCGGTACTTCTTGCTACCCTCCTAGTTATAGTTCCTCTTTTCCTCCATGTTTCCTTGTTTTCCTTCGTCTATACTTGTGCTATGAGTTGGGATGTGTGGATGTTGTGAATGGAGATAGAATGGGCAATTGGATGTCAATGGTTGTGTTGTGATAATTGAAATAGGGAGAGCATTGTATCCATAATGAACAAACATGTATGATGGAATTATCACCGACCTAGAAAAGCATGTTGTAGGGTTAACAAATAATGAACATACCATGTTTGATGGAATGCCAAGGTGAATAAAATGAATAATAAATTAAGGAAATGCATGCTTAAAGTTTATGGAAATTGTTTGGGTTATGATAGTGTGTTTTCGCGCTTTCCCTAAATTGTTTAATTTGTTACTTGTTTAAATGGTGATGTGCAATGTATTGTGAAATCTCCAAACATGTCATATTTAAATTCAATTGCAAGTATGCACACGACCTCCATGAGCACGGCATGCATGACATGATTTATCGTATTTTCAAGAACGAAGTTTAGAGGTGAGATATATCCTACGATATGTTTTACCTCGCTTTTCACAAGAAAACAAGAACAAACATTCCATGAGGGGTCTCCCCTCACTCACAAGTGCATTGCATAAAGAAGGGTCTCCCTTCCCTCTCAAGTGCATTGCATAAAGAAGGGTCTCCCTTCCCTCTCAAGTGCAGCTTACAAAGATATCTCACAAGTATATCTCACAAGTTACATGATCACAAGTAAGCACGCATGACACCGATGGCATGGCATGACACGTACAACACGCTCGACAAGATCAAGCAAGACAAACATGACAAACTTTCAAAGCACACCATGATTTCAAGAGGTTTTATCGGTTTTACGAAAGGCAAGCATGATTATAAATTGTTTTACTTCCTTGTATGACATGAATTGTTCCCGTTTTACATATATGAAGTGCTCCTGATTTATGTATTGCCACTTTTTGACTGTTGGTTACTATTTGGTACCCGCTAAGTATTTCATGCTCAACCGTACTTCTTATGTCGGCAGGTGATAACGGAGCAGCTGCTCCATTCGATGTCTGTGCTCCGAGCCCTTGGGTAGAGGAGTACGTCGAGGAACCTTTGGAGGAACCTCCAGTAGAGGGTTACCATTAAGTGGGTATAGATTTTGAGTGATATAGTTGTGGGTGAGTTGAGAGAGATATGTCCATGTATTTTGGCGGGCATGTCCGCACTTTCTTTTGGCTTCCTTTTTGTATAAACTTGGATTTACGTATGTATATACATAGAGGTTTGGTAGACTTACGTTGTACCATGTTAGAGTATGTTTCCGTTGTTTTTATCCTCTATTGTATACGCTCTGTGGGTTTTGCAGGTTGGTTTGTCAAGTAAGTCATGCAAGCCATGATTAGTTGTCCAAGATTCACTCTAACTCCTAGGGTGGGTCTCGGGTCGCGACACCCTCATAGTCATTTTCTTGAATTTTTAGCTTTTCTTAAGTTTGGGGCACTCGGGCTTGATATGTTTGGGCCTTTTGCATTCATAGCATATAATGTCTTTTTCTTTGTTTTGATTTACCCTTAATGAGTTCCTTGGCAAATTCTTTCTTGAATGACCTCTTCTTGAGATTTTTCCTATGCTTCAAGAATTTCTCAAACTTTCTAGCCATTTTAGCGATGTCTTCATCTTCTTCGCTCTCGTCTTCTTAACTCTCTTGAGTAATCTTTAAGGCATGTCCCTTCTTGGATTTTGGCTCATCCTCTTGTTCCCTCATGATGATCTCATGAGTCATAATGATCCTAGAAGCTCATCCATTAGAAGTTTGGTGAGATCTTTTGCTTCTTAGATGACCATCACTTTTGGAACCTAACTTTTTGATAGTGAGCGAAGTATCTTCCTCACATTTTCTACATTTGAATACACTTTTCCTAGAGACTTTAATTTATTAATAATATTAGTAAATTTAGTAAACATAAAAGGAAATGGGTTTATTTTGTTTCATTTTAAACAATTCATATTTATAGACAAGCATGCTAAATTTTTCTTCTTTTACTTGATTAGTCCCTTCATAAGTAATTTGAAGTTTATCCCAAATTTCCTTTGTCGAGTCACAAGCCGAGGCTCTATTGAATTCTTGTGGACTCAATGCGCAATATAAACTGCTAATCGCTTTGGCATTGAGTTGAACAAGTTGAATATCGGCTTCCGATCATTCATCCTCGTCCTTTGGTAATTAAATACCATTAATGACACAAATATTAAAAATTAAAATACAGGTCTCTAAACTTTTAATCATAAGAAAAAAATCATCACTTAATTGCATTATTATCCAAAATGTAATAGAAATTGACTTTTTGCCACAGATTGGATTTGTTTGGATTGTGAAAAATTAGTCCAAGCAAGTCGTTTTTCTCCAGAATAGTCACTTTATACGTGTTTCAATCGTAAGAATTTGAGAAAATTCATTTCTTTTTAATTGCACAATACCAAGTTTTCTCAAAAGTATATGTTACAACCTCCCCCCCCCCCCCCCTCCCCTAAAAAAAGTGAACACTTGCAAGAATTATCTAGAACATGGGGTGATATAAATTATCACTCCCAAAATGCCCATGGAATGTTTTATAAATGCATATAATTAAGGAGAAAAAGGGTTTTTTGCCTATCAGCTGTTGGGTTTTACACAATTTACACATACATTGTTATACATTACATATTTGCAAATTAACGTAGTGTTTTTCAATTGTAAACACCCCATTTTTCACCCATCATTAACCATAGTTAAGTTCTTTAACCGTGGTTAACCTCAGTTAAACCTTAGGTCAACCTTGAGTCAACCCTAGGCCAATCCTAGTTAAACCCTAGGTCAACCTGAGTCAAACCCTAGGGAAACCCTAATCAAATCATAGGTAAACCCTAGGTCTTACCCTAGTTAAACTTTAGGTCAACCCTAGTTAAACCCTAGGTGAACCCTAGCTAGCCCTAGTCTAGCCCTAGTTCAACCCTAAACCCTACAAACCTAGGGCATAGGCCTAAGGCCTATGCAACACCCACCCAAAGCCCCAGGGCATAAAACCCGTAGACAAACAGCCCTTGGGCCCAAGCATGGATCCATGACCCAAGTCATGCCCTAGGAGGGGACCCAGCCCTGAAATTCAAAATTTTTGAGAATGTTGGTAATCTAATTACCGACATTCCTTATGCGGTAAAATCCATACCGCGTGCATGAGCATTTAACATAGGCCAGACCCTATTTTTGGAAAAGTCTAGGAATTGTGGTAGAGTTTCTACCGCCATTTATCATTTTGCCTTGCAAGGGAATGGCAGTACTGGAATTACCGTTATTCCTGGAGTTTGCATTTTACGCAAAGCCTACTCCCCCCAGTGCATCAGGCATGCCTCTAGCTACCCCCTCTCGCCTCTAAGACGCTCACAAACCTCTGTCCTAATCCTCATTAGGTTCCTAGCCCCTCTCCTATAAAATCTAACCCATCTTCAAGCTTGGAGGAGGAGGATCTGAAAATCCCCAGGATAGAACCCCGGCCTCCCATTAGTCCTAGCTCTGTTCTCCACCAAGGGTGAGACCAGGAGCACCAAAAGCTTTTAGGGACTACTCTAGGTCCCTCCCTAGTCACGTACCACCTCCACTCCTTAGCACCACCATCTCCACCACCGTAGCAGGTGGATCAGTTGGGTAGGGCCCTACCCCTTCCCCATTCTCTTCTCTAAAATACTGTGAGCCCCTGGTCCTACTTCAGGGGACTTTTTTCGTTTTGTTTTGTGGTAAACCCTAAGAAGAGAGGTCCCCTTGCTTCCCTCGTAGGCATGGGGACCCTCTCAAAGGAAGATTCCATGGCCATGCGGCCTTGCAAAGTTTAGGGTGTCCCCCTTTGGCTTCTGGGGGACCCTCAGCCCATGAGGGATCCCCTGGAGGTATCATAGTGCAACACCAGGAGGAGAAATTTAAGTTCTGAAAAAAATTCAGAATGGCGGTATACTCAGTACTGCCATTCTGAGTGCTCCCTTTTGCAAGGGCCTTTGCGCTCGTCTGGTGAGGCCCTAGTCCATTCCAGGGCCTAGTTCATGTCCCTGAGACCTCCATCCATCCTTCCTGGTCCTTCTAGGCTCACCAAACCAACCTAACCATGGTTAAAATCATAAAAATTAGAAACTTCCCAGAATGTCGGTAAACAGTCTACCGACATTCTGGACTTCTGGACACAGTAACAAAATGGCCACCATGGGCTCAATCCAGACCAAGCCCTTAAGTCCCGTGAATACCCTCATGGGTCTAGGATCCCCTGAGCATCATCCTTGACCTCTCATTTTGACTACAAAGCCACTATTGTAAAAACAGTAGTAGTACCGGTAATTATTCTACCGTCAATCTCATTTTGCAAAGAAATGGGATTGACGGTGATTATTATACCGTCAATCCCACTATTTACATAACAGTGGCCTTGCACAGGGCCTAGACCAGTAGGAGGTCAGTCTAAGCCTTGCCATGCACTCTGGGCCCACCCCTGATCGGACCAAAACCTTAACCAGAGTTAAACTTAATCACAGTTAACTCTTAACCATAGTTAAGCTCATCCTAACTTGGAAAAAACATAAGAAAACCATAAAAAAATCTAAAACTTGCTAAAAGACCAAAAGCATGTGATCTTGGCCCTTCAACCATGGTTAGCAATCTAACCATGATTAGCTCTCCTCTTAACCATGGTTAACCTACTTAACCTATGGTTAAGTACACCCTAGCCTACCGGGCTAAACCTTAGGCCTCCCGGCTCATCTTTGGCCTTCGAGCCCAACCCCTTGGCCTCCAGACCCAAACCCTTAGCCTACACAACTAACCCTTGGCCTGTCAGGCCCAACCTTAGCCTACCGGACTAAACCCATAGCCTACCGGGCTAACCCTTGTCCTACCGGGCCCAACCTTAGTTTACCAGACTAAACCCTTAGCTTACTAGGCCAAACCTTAATCTACCGGACTAAACCCTTGGCCTCCAGGCCCAAACCTTTAGCGTATCGGGCTAACCCTTGGCCTTCGAGCCCTACCTCGGCCTTCGGGCCTAATCCCTTAGCCTACCGGGCTAACCATTTGGCCTCTGAGCCCATACCCTAGCCTACTGGGCTAAACCTTGGCCTCCAGGCTCAAAACCTTAGCCTTCGGGCTTAACCTTGGCCTCTAGGTCCAACCTTTGGCTTCCGGGCCCAATCCTCGGCCTCCAGATCCAATCCCAAACCCTCTAAACCATGCACTTGACCAACCCGGTCAATAAAACCTTAGTCCCTAGACCAAGCCCTAGCCACCCCAGTGCACACACACTCCCCTAGCCTTGACACGGGCTCATGTGTCAGAACTACGCTCGGTCTGATCTCACCCAATGTGAGTACGTAGGCAATCCTACACGGGTTCGACCCTCGTTAGGATTTGTTTTTCTTGGATTAGTATAATCTAAACATTTAAGCATTTGAATAAAACTTTGACATTAATTTGGCATATACCTAGGGAGTAGGTAACCATTGTAAAATGAGGATCCTAGGGTGCCTAACATCATCTCTAAGACTTAATAAAACATCTTACCTAGACTCTCATATAGACCATAAGACCTTATCCATATCTAGGACTTATCCCTCAGAATTAATAAGTGACGACTCTTAATCAAAAAACCAGTTGGTATAAAATCTGTGCTCACATCAATTGTTATACAAAGAGCCTTAATCCATCTTTTTGGTGGAATAACATTTAAATTTATTTAAACATTACCTAAAATACCCTTGTGACATTCGGTGGATTAAATACCATTCACATTATTATCAAAATTGCCCATGCTTGAGGCTTTTATACCATTAAGATAATTCATGCACCTAAATATCCCTATCACATTACCCAACCAATCCTTCAAAGACTCAGGGACCTAAATAACGAACTGGGGTTTGGAAAATGTTGTTGCGGCTAGGGTTTGTTTCTTCCAAGATAGATATTGAAATTGATGTATGATGAGCCTAATATTTCTAGTCTATATTGGGTTATTCCTAATCTAAACATGTTTGCAAATAGTAGAGCAAATTACAACAAAAAAAATTGTTGGTCATGATGAAATGGGCTGGTTTAAACCCAATGAACAAACGGAATTTCGAGCTTCCGACATGGGTTTTCAACTAAAAAGGAGTTTAACTACAGATTATGATGGTAATCTCAAACCATATAACTTGAACGAGTTGAAATATGGTATTTGTATCTGAATTTGTATTCGTTTACATATCCGACTATTAATATTCGAATAAATATTCGACGGATTGTGAAATATGGTATTTGTATCCAACTTCGATTAAAATATTCAAATTAGGATAATATTCAAATTATCCGTTTACTTTTTTAAAAAAATTTAAAAAGAAGGTAAAAGTGATACAAAAATATTAAAAAATATAAATTTTAATTTTAAAATTAAAATTTTAATAATAATAATTTTTGTTGTATTAAATTAGATAAAAAGTATATATTTATAAGGTAATTATAGTTTTGCAAACTTATAATATATTAATTATATGTATAATAATATATTATATAATCGATCGAATATTTATCAAATCAGATAAACCAATATAGGTATCCGTATCCAACTATAAACATATAATAAAATCACTATTTAAATTCTCTTTGCCAGATACTTATTCAGATTATTATCCAAGTAAATGAATTCGAATATGAATCAAATAATATCTGTATCTGTTGACACCCCTGAATTCATATTAAAAAAAAACTCTACAACAACTATGCATGAGCTCTATGATGTTAATGGGATTTGTGTCTATACACCGTAACCAAAATGTGCATGTTCCCTGGATTATGAGATCAATGATCCAAGTAATTGGAACAAAGGTTGTATGTGGAATTTTGGTAATAATGCAAAATATATTTATTATTTAATCCACCAAATGTCATAACGGTATTATATATAATTTTTAAACATTTTTGACATAATTTCATTAGAAAGATGGATTGAGGCTCTTTAATAAGTTAATTTCCATATCTGGAATGTATAACAGTATATTTGCAAAGTGGGTAAAACTCAACAAGCTGATATGCAAAAACCCCAAAAACTGTTAGACATGATGCCCAGAAAAGTCATTTAGACTGTTAGAACCTTATTAATTTGATTAATAAATGCTTCTTCTTAATCTATTGTGTATTCATTATGGGTAATTGACCATGATCATGAGATGATCTACACGATATGAGATATCGATAAAGGTCCATAGGATATATTGTAGGAAAGTTATGTGATTAGATTATCACAGGTAGATATAACTTTCCGATTCCTTATACCTTATATAGTCACAGTTGTGGGTGAAGCTGGGCACTTCACTTATATGGTTGCCAGAATGCTAAGATGTTCTCAATAGTTGATATGTAGTTCTATCTCGAACTATTATAGTGGAGACTACACATCAGCATATGGGTGCTTAAATGTACACTGACTGATTGCATTCAATGAGAGACCTCTTGCATGAACATACTATCAGATCGTTGGTCTCTCATTCACATTGAACGGTTTCGATGATCCTTAGATCTGATGAGTTCATCAATGACTGGGCAGTGATCTGACTATTTTGATTCCACCAACATATTTTCTAACTTAGGGAATACAATATAGTGACAGTTGGATAGTCAGAAAGTTGATCTAGTCATGATGAATTTCAAACAAGAAATCCATGCTCATTAATTTGAGAGATTATCCAAGTTCCGAGTAAGACAGTTGATTAAGTTCAAATCCTGTGCAGGTAATTTTGGAAACAAAATAAGTTTTGAAATATACTTTTATTAAAATGTATTATACTTATAAAATAATTTTTTCAAAATGTTTTTCATGAGAAATTGTTTCTCATGGCTTAATCATAAGTCTTGGAAACTCGGATGATTTGCAATGGGCTATGGGTTAGATAGTATGTCAATCTAAAAGGCCCATTAGGGATAATGTATTTGGAAGGATAAATCGAATTTAAAAGTTCATGTGACGGGATCCGTAATGGTTAATGTTCATACACTGGGATTCAATTGCAACATGGATATCTCACGTCACTTGCAATTCCGATGTAATTCCCATTTGGGATCAATGGGATAACATTGGATAAGTCAGGGTAAGAATATCCCAGAGCAATCTGTGGAGGTACTCACATAAGAAATACAAGCTCAATAATTGATTAAAAGTTAATCAATTATTTTAAGTGATTAAAAGTTAATCATTTAATTAAATAGATTAATAGTTAATCTATTGTTTAAATTAATTGTTAATTTAAACTAAGGGATTATTTTAGTAATTATTGGATTAACATAATTAAAGGGGAAATGGGTTTGACCCATATCCTAAACCCATTAAAATGGACCTTTAATATGGGCCAAAGCCTATGGGTTTAAACCCTAGGGTGGGCCACCCACTTGAGGAATCCTAATTGGATTAGGATTTGTTTAATTGAATAATTATTGAAATATAATTCCTTTTATTATGAAATTAAAATCCAAGTGTTGGATTGCAATTAGGATTAAGATGTTATTGTAATTAGATTACAGTAAGGAGTTTTAACTCCTCAAATCCCACGCCCCAAAGAAGCTCACCCCCCCCCCCCCTTGTGGATTCCTAGTTTGACTGGGTTTCCTACTTTGGTGTAGGATGTTGACTTATCCCTTTTAATTAAGGAATCCTCTTATAATAGGGACTCTTTAATTAATAGGATTACTATAACTAAAATAGTTATAAATTAAGTAGGAGTTTATTTAATTAATAATAAGAGTTATTGTTAATTAATAAATCCTACTAGATAAGATCAAGTTGGAGTAGGATTAGGAAAAAATCCTAGTCTATAAATACTCCAACACCCTAGGCCATTAAGTAGAACTCTCCAGAATTTTTTCTCTCCTCTCCTCCCTCTCTCCAAACCGTGAGCCCTAGGGGAGACCCCTAGGGATTTTCGTGAGCTATATTGGTGGTCCTAGTTGGGTTTTGCAAATCTAGGGTTTTGAACCTCAGTATTATTGATGATAGAAGGTCTACACCATTGATCCATCTTCTTCCTCTTACTTCTATAATTCCAAAGGAGATTCTGAAGCTTCGTGGGGATAGCGAAGAATAAGGATCGGGCTTCTAGTTATTTTTTTGGAGAAATCTCTACAAAGAGTTCTGACGGTTCGAGTGGATTAAGCTTCACCGATGAAAAGCATTCACCGAGGTGATATGACTCAAACTCGCAGATAATTTTGATGCTTTTTATGGTGTTAAAATCTAGGGGATCCAGTTTCAGCATAAATTTTTATCCGGATCCCCCTTCAATTGGTATTAGAGCCTATGGTTAGGAGTATTTTTTGTTTATTTTGATAAGGTAATTAAATGGATGATTAATTCATGAGATGAATTAATTTAGATCTATTTAATATTGCTCATAGTTTTTATTAGTTTATTTGTTCATAAGATGAATAAATAAATATTTATTATATTATTGAATGAGATTTGATAATGAAATAAATTTTTAAAACTAATATTATATGTGATATGATTAAATTCAAAACAAAGAGTTTATTTTGAAATTCCTTTTAAATGATTTGATCATTAATTAATAAATATCATTGTGTTTGACACCCTTGCTTAAGCGTTCTTGGAGCTTAAAGCTTATTTCGATTTAAATTAATTCATGGATTTTCGGATTTGTATTTGATTAGAAGAATCGATATAGTTTTGGTATTTTGGCCATAACTTTATGAATGTAAGTCCGATTTAGGTCCATCAGTACATCGTTTCGAAGCCGTCGAAATGATCTACAACTTTCGTGAAGAAAGTTTTTCTACAATCAATCTTTTTGAGGGTCAAAACTTGAGTCGAAAATCTAATGCGGGAAAAGGAGTTTTCTAAATTAATTTTCCAGGAGGCTTTCAAATTTTTCCTAAGTTGTATTATTTGATTATGAAAATTTTTTTATGGAAAATATAATTGTTTTATTTTTTCCGGGGTTTCATCTATATAAGATATAGATTTTTATCGGGCAATTTGATAATTGTTATCAAATTTTAAATCCTTTTAAAAATAAGAAAAAGTACTCCATCACCATGTAGCATCTTTTTTATATGAGATTATAGTTATGGGTCATAATATATGATAAATTGTTTGTTATTCATGCATTCATACTAGAGGTTAATATGTAGTAGGTTTTGGTAATCTGTAAAGGGCAGATTCATTCGGTTCCCCTGAAAAGGGCGAATAGAATACTGGTTTCTCTAATGCCATTTAAATTCTATTTAATGCATTGGTGGAGATGCTGCGAAGGAGGATTTTGTGATGTGATCTAGATAAGATGATGAAGGAAGTGATCGCGAAGGAGTTTGCGAGCTACCTTTATTCTTATCGCATTCCCTTGCATCCATGCATTTTAATTTATTGACCCATAATGATTAATCTTGTATACTAATATTTTATTAACATAAGATGATAACTGCTGTTTATTTATCATGAGATGATATCTGTTTATATGTTTAGTTATTCTGTTGAAATAATTGCTCTTGATATATCATGTGTATATAAGATTGGGGACAAGTCCCTAAGTATTATGATCTTCTACCATACACTATGTAATCCTATAGTGGGGAGTGTGAGTAAGCTGACAGGCCAACGCCAAGCCCAATCCCTCTCACCTATGAGTGAACATGGTAAAATCTGAATAAGCAAATAGTGGGAGCAATAACGCCAAATCGTGAGCTTTCATTAGGGGTTTATTAGGTTCATAGTAGGTGGGCACATGAATAAGAGATATTATTCAATAAGGCCAAAGCGTGAGTATAACATCCCTTATAGATCAGACAGTAGATCGAATACTCCAAAATTCACAAGATGAGATCTGTGAAATTAGAGAAGATAGTTTCTATCTTCCTATTCAAGGCGATGTGCCCAAAGGCAAGATCACATTAAGCCAGTGTCTAGGTTTTCGATGCCAATTAATTCTTCCCAAATTGGCAATACCATTAAAAACAGACCCATAATCTAATTGGTATTAATGAATACAATAGATCCCTAATACTGTCTTATTTGACATTTGATTAGATCATGACAGGCCTACACCCATTAACTAAAATTCTTCATGATGAAAAGTTTGTAGGAACTAACTATGTAGATTGGAAAAGAAAGATTAGAATTGTGTTTGCCATGGATAACCTTGACCTATATCTTAAGACACCTAAGCCCGAAATTCCTCCAGATGCTTCACCGGCCCAAAAGGCTGAGTTAGAGCAATGGGAGAAGTCCAATCAGATGACCAAGTGTTACATACTGGTTTCGATGTCTAACATTTTGCAAAGCCAGCATGAACACATGGATAAGGCTTCTGACATTTTGCAAAACCTTCATGAGATGTTTGGTGAGCAAAATAGGTCAGCTCGACAAGTAAATTTGAAATCCCTTGTTAACACCAAGATGGCTGAGGGAACTCCAGTCAGGGAACACATCATAAAGATGATGGGATTATTGAATGAACTAGAAATTCTTAGTGGAGAGATGGATGCCATCACTCAAGTTGACATTGTTCTGCAGTCACTCCCTCCGTCCTTTAATTCGTTCGTGTTAAATTATAACATGAACAAAAGTGAAATGTCACTAAGTGAGCTCATGAACTCACTTGTGGCTACAAAAGATTTGATCAAAAAGTCAACTAATGATGAAACTTTAATCGTCGATAAACCTGATACCTCCAAGAAATCTAAAAAGTTTAGAAAATGGAAGAAAAGTAAAGGAAAGTTTAAAGACAATTAGGGTAAGGCAAGAGTTGCCAAAGTTCTTCAGGGACAGCTGGCAAGGAAAACAAAGGCAATGGAAAGTATTTCCACTGTGGTAAAATAGGCCAATGGAAGAGGAATTGCAGGACTTACCTCACGACTCTTAAGAAGGATAGCGGAAGAACTCAAGGTATGAGATACTTTGAAGTACATATTACTGTTGAGTCTAACTTTCTGGACAGTCCTCCTAACTCATGGTGCGTGGATTCTAGATCCACTGTACACGTTTGCAATTCTTTGCAGGGGTTCAAGGAAACTAGAAAACCGACCAAACAGGAGCAGAAGCTTAAAGTTGGCTCTGGTGCAAATGTTGCAGTGAAGTCAATCGGCTTGTTTACTCTTTATTAACCTAATAGAAATACATTAATTTTAAAAGACTGCTTTTATGTGCCTTCAACACATCAAAATTTGACTTCAGTACCTAGACTCTTATTTTATAGATTCTCTATCAATTTTGATTCAATTGTTGAAATTAAGAAAGATGGAATGGTCTTGATAACTGGTAATCTAATTAATGGTCTTTATTTGATATTTCCATTGGTAAATAGTGAATGTCTGCAAAGTGACAATGTCTCATCATCTAGAATGTCTAGAATGAAGAGACATTGCACTGAGTCTACTTATCTTTGGCATAAGAGACTTGGTCACATTAATCTTGATAAGATCAAGAGGTTAGTAAAAGATGGTCCCCTTGACTTCCTCAAGGTAGAACCACTCCCTACATGCGAGTCTTGTCTCGAAGGGAAGATGACCAAGAAACCTTACCCTAAAAAGGTAGGAAGAGCGGAAAAAAGTTAAGACTAATACATAGTGATGTATGTGGACCATTTAACATTGTTGCACGAGGTCAATACCGGTATTTTGTCACATTTACCGATGACTATTCCAGATATGGATATGTTTATTTGATGCAATACAAATCTGACACCTTTGAAAAGTTCAAAGAATTCAGATTAGAAGTTGAGAATCAAACTGACAAAACCATAAAGACACTTCGATCAGATCGAGGTGGTGAATACCTCACCAACGAGTTTATTGATTACTTAAGGGATAATGGGATTATCTTGCAATGGACAAGTCCTGCCTCTCCTCAACAAAATGGAGAATCTGAAAGAAGAAACTGGACCTTATTAGATATGGTTCGCTCTATGATGAGCCATGCCGATGTTTCTTCATATCTTTGGGGATATGCTATACAAACTGTCATTTATATTCTAAACCAGGTTCCATCTAAGTCTATTCCGTTTACACCCTATGAATTATGGACTGGGCGAAAACCTAGTTTACAACATCTAAGGGTATGGGGTTGTCCTGCACATGTTCGCAAACTCGAACCCACTAAATTAGAATCTAGGACAGAGAAATGGAATTTTGTAGGATATCCAAAAGAAACTAAGGGTTTCTATTTCTACTCTAAGGCAGACCAAACAATAGTTGTTAGGCTTTATGCCACTTTCTTGGAGGAAGAAATGGATCTCCTTAAGAAAGTTGAATTTCATGAGATGAAAGACCACACAGCCAGTATCCAAACTGAACCTAATCCTTCCACTTTAATTTCTCCTAATTTTGTCCACTGAGAAGGTCTGAAAAAGTTTCTAGACCACCGGATAGACTTCAGTATTACAATAATGAAGTTTATCTAGTTACCCTTGATGATGAGGATAAAGATCCTAATACTTATCAGGAAGCTATATTGGATATAGATGCATCTTAATGGAATAAAGTCATGAATGCTGAAATAGATTCCATGTATGACAACGGTGTCTGAACTTTAGTAGATCCACCAGATGGTATAAGGCCAATTGGATGCATATGGATTTACAAAAGGAAGAAGGGATCCAATGGTAACGTAGAGACCTATAAAGCTAGACTTGTTGTAAAAGGTTATACTCAAATTCAAGGAGTTGATTATGAGGATACCTTTTCACCTGTAGCTATGCTTAAATCCATCAGGATATTGCTAGCTATAGCTGCACACCATGACTATGAGATATGGCAAATGGATGTCAAAATTGCTTTTCTTAATGGATGTTAGATGAAGACATCTATATAAAGCAACCAAAGGGCTTCATTGCTCCTAACCAGGAGAACATGGTATGCAAGCTCAACAAGTCGATATATGGTTTGAAACAAGCTTCAAGAAGCTGGAACCAAAGATTTGATCTTTCGATTAAAGAATTTGGATTCCAAAAGAATTTGGAAGAATCTTGTATATACAAGAAGGACAGTAGAAGAGTGGTAGTATACCTAATTCTTTATGTAGATGACATCCTACTCATTGGGAATGATGTAGAGATGTTATCATCAGTCAAGATATGGCTTTCTCAGCATTTCTCAATGAAAGACTTGGGAGAGGCATCATATATTCTCGGAATAAAGATTCTAAGAGATAGAAAATGCCGAATGTTGGGATTGAGCCAAACTTCCTACACAGACAAGATATTGTCTAGGTACAGTATGAGTGATTGTAAGACAACACTCATTCCTTTTAGACATAGTGTCACTTTGTCTAAAAAGATGGGTCCTACATCAGATGATGAGATCGAGCAGATGAAGAGATGCCCTTATGCTTCGGCAGTTGGGAGCCTCATGTATGCCATGTTATGTACTAGACCGGATATTTGTCATACAATGGGAGTTGTTAGTCAGTTCCAAAGCAATCCAGGTGTTAATCATTGGACTGCAGTGAAGCACATTATGAAGTACCTGAAAAGGACTAGGGATTATGTGCTTACCTTTCAATCAGAAGATTTAGTTGGATTGGGTTATACTGATTCCGATTTCCAATCTGATCCGGACAATAAAGCTTCCACATCTGAGTATGTGTTTACACTGGGTGGTGCTGCTATCAGTTGGCGCAGCATAAAGCAGAAGAGTATTACTGACTCCACCACAAAAGCAAAATATATTGCAGCTTTAGAAGCAGCAAAAGAAGCAGTCTGGTTCAGAAGGTTTTTGCAAGAGCTAGGAAATATTCCTTCAGCACTCAGACCTATCATTCTCTTCTGTGATAGTAACGGTGCAGTAGCCCATAGCAAAGAACCTAGGACCCACAAAAGGATGAAACATGTGGAACAGAAGTATCATCTCATTCATGAGATCATTGATAGGCAAGATGTAGTGGTTACAAAGATTAGGTCTCAACTTAATGTTGCAGACCCGATGACCAAGGCTTTATCAGATAAAGTTTTTGTAACACACTTAGACAATATGGGATTGAAATCTATGGCACAGTGACTTTTACGGCAAGTGTGAGATTGTTAGACATGATGCCCAGAAAATTTATTTAGATTGTTAGAACCTTATTAATTTGATTAATAAATGCTTCTTCTTAATCTATTGCGTATTCGTTATGGGTAATTGACCATGATCATGAGATGATCTATACGATATGAGATATCGATAAAGGTCCACAGGATATATTGTAGGAAAGTTATGTGATTAGATTATCACAGGTAGATATAACTTTCCGGTTCCTTATACCTTATATAGTTACAGTTGTGGGTGAAGCTGGGCACTTCACTTATATGACTGCCAGAATGCTAAGATGTTCTAAATAGTTGAGATGTAGTTATATCTCGAACTATTGTAGTGGAGACTACACATCAACATATGGGTGCTTAAATGTACACTGACTGATTGCATTCAATGAGAGACCTCTTGCATAAACA